>OY288224.1:4777500-6027500 GCA_958449745.1 Ochropleura leucogaster | reverse complement strand
GTGAATTATTGTCTGAAATATAACGCGGCGATGCCGCAGGCACCAGCAAGTATCAAATATAAGTACACATTAAAGTATAATAATATACCTGTAGAAATAATGAATAAATATTCACTACTAGCTTTTGCCCGCGGCTTCGCTCGCGTTAAATTCGGGGTAACGCAGTTCCCCTTTCCTGATTTGCAGGTACAGTCAGCATCAAAAGTAGATGACCACATTCAGATTTTCAAAATCACTGTGCATTATACATATCTCCCATTAATCGCTCAACAAGATAGAGCGCCAGTATTGAATGAACATCATTAGAGTTCAAAATTAACTGAACACTACTCGTCAAAGGTCACTAAACACCATTATGTCAAAAATTGCCGATTGCCATAACATCCGAAAACATCTTCGAAATCATTCAGTTTTACAAAAGTCACTGAACAATTTATAATACTTGTTTTGTTTTTCTAGTGTAATCACGGAAACGTTCAAAAATTACTTAATATCATAAAGAACGCAAGTTACTGAACATTATTTTGTTTCTGATACGTAGCGTGTAAACTATTGAATTCAATTCCAACTCGAGATCGTAAAGTCGAGATCCCTCGGGATTAGAAATGTCAATCCCGCATATCCCGAAAATTTTAGGATCTCGTCTAGTTACAAAAAAAATCACATGACTAAATACGATGAAAACTGCTTGATTGTGATAGTGAGGTTAATTAAAACAAAATATTATTTGAAAGAAAACAAAAGCCTTTATTTATATTAATAACTAAATAATTAACAGTTTCACTAACATGAACATAATAAAAAAGTAGGTATTAAGGTAGGTAGGCTCAAGGAGATTAAAAAGTAGTTACGGGTGATTTGAAAGTAACTTCTTAAAAAGAAAACAATATTGTGTATCAAGAGTACTATCTGCTAACCGACAAAATTACACGAGATCTCGCCAGATTGGGATTGCATTCTCTAGTGTAAACTATACTAATACTATCAAAAGTAGTTGAACTACAAACTAAAAATGTACGCGTTACTATCTTCAGAATTTTAAAACCAATCTAAATCATGTAAAAAAAAGTTAAAGGGATAGATCTTTTCTACCAACCTACTTGGACCGAGTGAAAATGCATAAAAAAAGCATGACAGGCAGCTGTCAACGCCTCTTTTTCTTTTTTGGTTTAAAAACAAAAGACGACAGAAGAATATGGTGTCAGTTATCAATTGCGCTTTAGTGACAAATAAACATTATAGTGCCATTTAATATTCATATTGGTATAACGTCGAGTTTTAAATAGGATTGATAGCTGTCACACGTGCAGGAGAGATATTTTATTTTCTTAATAAAAAAATATTGTTGATAATAAGTAAGAGTTTTCCATAGGTGCCCGTAGTGACCATGTTGCACAGTTGGCATGCTTGCCCTGTTTGCCATAGGTGCCCGTAGTGCCCATTTTTCAGTTAGCCATGTTTGCCATAGGTGCCCATAGTGCCCTTGTTGCACCTAGTGCCATGATTGCATTGTTCGCTGTAGATGCCTAGTGTCTTTATTGCTCTGAGTGCTCTGTTTGCCATAGAAGCCTTAAGTGTCCTTATTTATTTGAGTGCCATGTTTGCCATGATTGCCAAAGGTGCCTTAAGTGTCCTTATTTATCTAAGCGCCTTGTTTGCCATAGAGCCCTTATTGCAGCGAGTGCCATGTTTGCCCAGATTGCCATAGGTGCCATAGCGCCTTTATTGCACGGAGTGCCATGTTTGCCCTGTTTACCATAGGTTCCTTAAGTATCTTTACTTTTCGAGTGCCATGTTTGCCATAGGTGTCCATAGCACCCGTATTGCCCCGAGTGCTATGTTTGCCCTGTTTGCCATACGTGCCTTAAGTGTCCTTATGATTCCGAGTGCTGTTTGCCCGGTTTGTCGTAGGTGCCCATAGTGCCCATTTTGCACTGAGTTCCATGTTTGCCCTGTTTGCCATAGGTGCCCGTAGTGCCCATTTTTCAGTTTGTCATGTTTGCCCTGTATGCCATAGGAGCCCGTAGTGACCATGTTAAACAGTGTGTCATGTTTGCCCTGTTTGCCATAGGTGCCCGTAGTGCCCGTTTTGCATGCACAGTTTTCCCTGTTTGCCACAGGTGCCTTAAGTGTCCTTATTTATCTGAGTGCCATTTTTGCCCTATTTGCCATAGGTGCCCGTAGTGACCACTTTTCAGTTTGCCATTTTTGCCCTGTTTGCCATAGGTGCCCGTAGTGCCCATGTTGCACAGTTTGTCTTGTTTGCCCTGTTTGCCATAGGTACCCGTTGAGCCAGTTTTGCGCATTTTGTCTGTTTGCCATAGATGCCTTAAGTGTCCTTATTTAGTTGAGTGCCCTGTTTGCCCTGATTGCCATAGGTGTCCGCAGCAACTGTATTGTACCGAGTGCTATGTTTGCCCTGTTTGCCATAGGTGCCCGTAGTGACCACTTTTCAGATTGCCATATTTGCCCTGTTTGCTTTAGGTGCCCGTAGTGCCCATGTTGCAGAGTTTGTCTTGTTTGCCCTGTTTGCCATAGGTACCCGTTGTGCCAGTTTTGCACAGTTTGCCCTGTTTGCCATAGATGCCTTAGGTGTCCTTATTTATTTGAGTGTCCTGTTTGCCCTGGTTGCCAAAGGTGTCCATAGCACCCGTATTGCACCGAGTGCTATGTTTGCCCTGTTTGCCACAGGTGCCGTAAGTGTCCTTATTTATCCGAGTGCCATGTTTGCCCTATTTGCCATAGGTGCCCTTTGTGACCACTTTTCAGTTTGCCATTTTTGCCCTGTTTGCCATAGGCGCCCGAAGTGCCCGTGTTGCACAGTTTGTCTTGTTTGCCCTGTTTGCCATAGGTACCCGTAGCGCCAGTTTTGCACAGTTTGCCCTGTTTGCCATAGATGCCTTAAGTGTCTTTATTTATTTGAGAGCCCTTATTGCCATAGGTGTCCATAGCACCCGTATTGTACCGAGTGCTATGTTTGCCCTGTTTGCCATAGGTGCCCGTAGTGACCATGTTGCATAGTGTGTCATGTTTGCCCTATTTGCCATAGGTGCCCTTTGTGACCACTTTTCAGTTTGCCATTTTTGCCCTGTTTGCCATAGGCGCCCGAAGTGCCCGTGTTGCACAGTTTGTCTTGTTTGCCCTGTTTGCCATAGGTACCCGTAGCGCCAGTTTTGCACAGTTTGCCCTGTTTGCCATAGATGCCTTAAGTGTCTTTATTTATTTGAGAGCCCTGATTGCCATAGATGTCCATAGCACCCGTATTGTACCGAGTGCTATGTTTGCCCTGTTTGCCATAGGTGCCCGTAGTGACCATGTTGCATAGTGTGTCATGTTTGCCCTGTTTGCCATAGGTACCCGTTGTGCCAGTTTTGCACAGTTTGCCCTGTTTGCCATAGATGCCTTAGGTGTCCTTATTTATTTGAGTGCCCTGTTTGCCCTGATTGCCATAGGTGTCCATAGCACCCGTATTGCACCGAGTGCTATGTTTGCCCTGTTTGCCACAGGTGCCTTAAGTGTCCTTATTTATCCGAGTGCCATGTTTGCCCTATTTGCCATAGGTGCCCGTAGTGACCACTTTTCAATTTGCCATTTTTGCCCTGTTTGCCATAGGCGCCCCTTGTGCCCATGTTGCACAGTTTGTCTTGTTTGCCCTGTTTGCCATAGGTACCCGTAGCGCCAGTTTGTCTTGTTTGCCAAGTTTGCCATAGGTACCCGTAGCGCCAGTTTTGCATTGTTTGCCCTGTTTGCCATAGGTGCCCGTAGTGACCATGTTGCACAGTGTGTCATGTTTGCCCTGTTTGCCATAGGTACCCGTTGTGCCAGTTATGCACAGTTTGCCCTGTTTGCCATAGATGCCCTAGGTGTCCTAATTTATTTGAGTGCCCTGATTGCCATAGGTGTCCATAACACCTGTATTGCACCGAGTGCTATGTTTGCCCTGTTTGCCACAGGTGCCTTAAGTGTCCTTATTTATCCGAGTGCCATGTTTGCCCTATTTGCCATAGGTGCCCGTAGTGACCACTTTTCAGTTTGCCATTTTTGCCCTGTTTGCCATAGGCGCCCCTTGTGCCCATGTTGCACAGTTTGTCTTGTTTGCCCTGTTTGCCATAGGTACCCGTAGCGCCAGTTTGTCTTGTTTGCCAAGTTTGCCATAGGTACCCGTAGCGCCAGTTTTGCATTGTTTGCCCTGTTTGCCATAGGTGCCCGTAGTGACCATGTTGCACAGTGTGTCATGTTTGCCCTGTTTGCCATAGTTACCCGTTGTGCCAGTTATGCACAGTTTGCCCTGTTTGCCATAGATGCCTTAGGTGTCCTAATTTATTTGAGTGCCCTGATTGCCATAGGTGTCCATAACACCTGTATTGCACCGAGTGCTATGTTTGCCCTGTTTGCCACAGGTGCCTTAAGTGTCCTTATTTATCCGAGTGCCATGTTTGCCCTGATTGCCATAGGTGCCCGTAGTGCCCATGTTGCACAGTTTGTCTTGTTTGCCCTGTTTGCCATAGGTACCCGTTGTGCCAGTTTTGCACAGTTTGCCCTGTTTGCCATAGATGCCTTAGGTGTCCATATTTATTTGAGTGCCCTGTTGTCCATAGCACCCGTATTGCACCGAGTGCTATGTTTGCCCTGTTTGCCACAGGTGCCTTAAGTATCCTTATTTAACCGAGTGCCATGTTTGCCCGATTTGCCATAGGTGCCCGTAGTATCCACTTTTCAATTTGCCATTTTTGCCCTGTTTGCCATAGGTGCCCGTAGTGCCCATGTTGCACAGTTTGTCTTGTTTGCCTTGTTTGCCATAGGTACCCGTAGCGCCAGTTTGTCTTGTTTGCCCTGTTTGCCCTGTTTGCCATAGGTACCCGTAGCGCCAGTTTTGCACAGTTTGCCCTGTTTGCCATAGATGCCTTTAGTGTCCTTATTTATCCTAGTGCCATGTTTGCCCTATTTGCCATAGGTGCCCGTAGTCACCACATTTCAGTTTGCCATTTTTGCCCTATTTGCCATAGGTGCCCGTAGTGCCCATGTTGCACAGTTTGTCTTGTTTGCCCTGTTTGCCATAGGTACCCGTTGTGCCAGTTTTGCACAATATGCCCTGTTTTGCCATAGATGCTTAAAGTGTCCTTATTTATTTGAGTGCCCTGTTGGCCCTGATTGCCATAGGTGTCCATAGCAACCGTATTGTAACGAGTGCTATGTTTGCCCTGTTTTCCATAGTAGCCCGTAGTGACCACTTTTCAGATAACCGTTTTTGCCCTGTTTGCTTTAGGTGCCCGTAGTGCCCATGTTGCACAGTTTGTCTTGTTTGCCCTGTTTGTCATAGGTACCCGTTGTGCCAGTTTTGCACAGTTTGCCCTGTTTGCCATAGGTGTCCATAGCACCCGTATTGCACCGAGTGCTATGTTTGCCCTGTTTGCCACAGGTGCCTTAAGTATCCTTATTTATCCGAGTGCCATGTTTGCCCTATTTGCCATAGGTGCCCGTAGTGCCCATGTTGCACAGTTTGTCTTGTTTGCCCTGTTTGCCATAGGTACCCGTTGTGCCAGTTTTGCACAGTATGCCCTGTTTGCCATAGATGCTTAAAGTGTCCTTATTTATTTGAGTGCCCTGTTTGCCCTGATTGCCATAGGTGTCCATAGCAACCGTATTGTAACGAGTGCTATGTTTGCCCTGTTTGCCATAGTAGCCCGTAGTGACCACTTTTCAGATAACCATTTTGCCCTGTTTGCTTTAGGTGCCCGTAGTGCCCATATTGCACAGTTTGTCTTGTTTGCCCTGTTTGCCATAGGTACCCGTTGTGCCAGTTTTGCACAGTTTGCCCTGTTTGCCATAGGTGTACATAGCACCCGTATTGCACCGAGTGCTATGTTTGACCTGTTTGCCACAGGTGCCTTAAGTGTCCTAATTTATCCGAGTGCCATGTTTGCCCTATTTGCCATAGGTGCCCGTAGTGACCACTTTTCAGTTTGCCATTTTTGCCCTGTTTGCCATAGGTGCCCGTAGTGACCACTTTTCAGCTTGCCATATTTGCCATAGGTGCCTTAAGTGTCCTTATTTATTTTAGTGACATGTTTGCCCTGTTTGCCATAAGTGCCTTAAGTGTCCTTATTTATCTGAGTGCCTTATTTGCCATAGAGCCCTAATGGCAGCGAGTGCCATGTTTGCCCTGTTTGCCATAGGTGCCATAGAGCCTTTATTGCACAGAGTGCCATGTTTGCCCTGTTTGCCAAGGGTTCCTTAAGTGTCTTTACTTTTCGAGTGCCATGTTTGCCCTGATTGCCATAGGTGCCCGTAGTGCCCATGTTGCACAGTTTGTCTTGTTTGCCCTGTTTGCCATAGGTACCCGTTGTGCCAGTTTTGCACAGTTTGCCCTGTTTGCCATAGATGCCTTAGGTGTCCATATTTATTTGAGTGCCCTGTTGTCCATAGCACCCGTATTGCACCGAGTGCTATGTTTGCCCTGTTTGCCACAGGTGCCTTAAGTATCCTTATTTAACCGAGTGCCATGTTTGCCCTATTTGCCATAGGTGCCCGTAGTATCCACTTTTCAATTTGCCATTTTTGCCCTGTTTGCCATAGGTGCCCGTAGTGCCCATGTTGCACAGTTTGTCTTGTTTGCCTTGTTTGCCATAGGTACCCGTAGTGCCAGTTTTGCACAGTTTGCCCTGTTTGCCATAGATGCCTTTAGTGTCCTTATTTATCCTAGTTCCATGTTTGCCCTATTTGCCATAGGTGCCCGTAGTGACCACATTTCAGTTTGCCATTTTTGCCCTGTTTGCCATAGGTGCCCGTAGTGTCCATGTTGCACAGTTTGTCTTGTTTGCCCTGTTTGCCATAGGTACCCGTTGTGCCAGTTTTGCACAGTTTGCCCTGTTTTCCATAGATGCCTTAAGTGTCTTTATTTATTTGTGGGACCTGTTTGCCCTGATTGCCATAGGTGTACATAGCACCCGTATTGCACCGAGTGCTGTTTGCCCTGTTTGCCATAGGTGCCTTAACTGTCATTATTTATTCGAGTGCCATGTTTGCCCTGTTTGCCATAGGTGCCCGTAGTGACCACTTTTCAGTTTGCCATATTTGCCATAGGTGCCTTAAGTGTCCTTATTTATTTGAGTGAGATGTTTGCCCCGTTTGCCATAAGTGCCTTAAGTGTCCTTATTTATCTGAGTGCCTTATAGAGCCCTAATAGCAGCGAGTGCCATGTTTGCCCTGATTGCCATAGGTGTCCATAGCACCCATATTGCACCGAGTGCTATGTTTGCCCTGTTTGCCATAAGTGCCTTAAGTGTCCTTATTTATCCGAGTTCCACGTTTGCCCTGTTTGCCATAGGTTCCCGTAGTGCCTATTTTTCAGTTTGCCATGTTTGCCCTGTTTGCCATAGGTGCCCGTAGTGCCCATGTTGCACAGTTTGTCATGTTTGCCCTGTTTGCCATAGGTGCCCGTAGTGCCCGTTTTGCACAGTTTGCCCTGAAAATTTGCTTATGTTTAACTTAACACCAGATATAGTAAGTAACAAATAGCAGACAAAAATAGTAAATGATCACCAAAATGAAACCCACATTTTATTGTAAAATTATTACCAAAGTTTTAATTTCCGGGTGGTTTAAAAAAAAACCCACGAAGGCTAAAGCGGTGCCTTAACCTTTTAACGTAACCTATCCGAGTCAGGGTACTCTGAGTTGTGGTGTTAACCATATTGAGGTTATAATTCGATTAGATTTGGTGATCATTTTTGAAAAAAAAATTGTTGATAATAAGTTAAAGGGTGGTGAATTACATTTGCATGTGTCTACTTAGTTTATATAACATATACGTACCGACACATAAAACCCAAAGAAAAATTTCATTTAGTTCAGGGACTTTAGAGACGAACAATGTTATGCTTTGTTTACTATAACTTTGTTTAGTGACTTTTGAAAAGTGATGGTCACCTTACTATGCCCTTTTATGAAAATCATTTATTTCTGGCGATCGTCATGTTGATCGATTTAAACGTAATACGGTGTACAGTGATTTTGAAAATCTAAATGTTGTCATCAACTTTTGATGCTGACTGTACCTGCTACAGTTTTTGCCCTTGCGCCCTAGCTATTCAACAATCGGTTTTGCCATTAAGGCATGAAGACGTAAACAAACTCACTTTCGCTTTTATAATATTAGTAAGGATGATACGAAATTCTTCGATCACGAATTCGACTCGCACTTGGCCGGGTTTTCTAGTCAGTTTTTTTTGAATAACTAAAATAACTTTAAAGTGAAAAAATATGAAAAATAATTCAGTAACCACAAAGTCCCCATCGTCATATTTTGTAACAAGAAAGTTACCACGTCTGAAAAATACAATTCCTATTTTAAAATTACCAACTCCATTTACCGTCAGACATAAATAAAGGAATTCAATCATGAAAGGGCACATTATAGGCACTCACATTCAAAAAATTTCAGCGCCATAATCACAAATTACTTTCCGCTGTTTTCGTATACCGAGTCAATATTTGGTTTCCGCGAAAACTCCACTGCGATCAGTGATATTATGAAATTAGTTCATACAGGGTTGTCTGCTAGTTGGTCCTTGGGTATAGTTTAGATGAGTGAGTATTTGAAGTGTGTCCTCAAACCAACCCAGTCGAGGAGAGTCGAGAGTCGAGGAGTTGGGCGCCACGAGACGACTCCCGGCCACCGTAGGTGCGGATCCGTTCCGGGAGTCACGGCCACCGTAGATGCGGGTCTGTAGACGATGAGCAATGGGTAGCTCACCATCCGTCCATTGACGACAGGCCGTATCGACGACACGTTCGTGTTACACGCGCATCTCAAAGAGGGCAAAAGAAGGAACATGGATAGTCAGTAAAAGTCTGTCACTCGCCCCCGTTCCGCCCAGAGTGGGGGAAGTTATTTGATGATTGCTGATACGGAAAAAACGAATATGAATAAGTTTTAGTCAGTAAAAGTCTGACACTCGTCCCCGCTCCGCCCAGAGTGGCGGACGTTAATTGATTATTGCTTATACGGAAGAAACAAATATAGATAAGTTTTAGTCAGTAAAAGTCTGACAATCGCTCCCACTCGACCCAGAGCGGGGGACGTTATTTGATGATGCTCGTACGGAAGAAACAAGTAATTATTTTTGTGAGTTGCCACTCCCGACGAACGAACAGACGAGAGAGTAGGTACCTATGTGTTTTTAAATTCAGCGTGATGTTATTCAACTTTAGTCGTTCAAGATAAAGGGTCTTGACGAACAGACAGACGGTCAACAAAAATATCCTGTAAGAATTCCGTTTTTTTAGGGTTCCGTAGTCAACTAGGAACCCTTATAGTTTCGCCATGTCTGTCTGTCCGTCCGTCCGTCCGTCCGTCCGTCCTCGCTTAATCTCTGTGACCGTTAGCACTAGAAAGCTGAAATTTGGTACCAATATGTATATCAATCACGCCGACAAAGTGGTAAAATAAAAATTGGAAAAAAATGTTTTATTAGGGTAGCCACCCTATATGTAAAGTAGGAAATGTTTTTTTTTAATTTCAACCCTAACGTGTGATATATTGTTGGAAAGGTATTTAAAATTGAATAGGGGTTTACTAAAATCATTTTTTGATAATGTCAATAATTTCGGAAATAATCGCTCCAAAAGTAAAAAACATTGTGTCCCCCCCCCTCTAACTTTTGAACCGTAAGTTTAGAAAATATGAAAAAAATCTGAAAAGTAGAACTTTATAAAGACTTTCTATGAAAATTATTTTGAACTTGATTGACACAACAGTTTTTGTACAAAAAAGACAAAACGTTGTACAAAATAATTTCTAGACTAAGTTTGTAGTATAATCGTATATACAAGCATTTTTTTTTACTTCGTTTACATATTTTATTATCCTGAACGTATCTCTTTTCAAACAAAAAAAGAATTATTGAAATCGGTTCCCGCAATCCAAAATTATTAAAAAAGTATTAATTAGTAACCCAATTCCCCGAGAGATGGCGCTGTAGGTACTTATTACATTAGATCGGGTATTACCGAATTGTTCGGTTGGTCTCTCCTTGGCATTGACGGTATCTTATAACATAAAAGTTTTATTAAGAACATGCTTAGGCAATTTAGAACAAAACTAAAATTATTTTTTAACACCATCAAAATGTTAAGGTAAAAACCAGTTCATAAATGGTTCGATAGATGGCGTTGTGTAATGACGTAATTTTTTAAAAGTCGATGTTTAGTTTTCCGTGCTTTCATGACCTACCGTGGTACCAAAGTTAGTTGCACCTTAACACGTTCGCTGCATTACGAGATCTATCAGATCTCTTGCAGGACTTTTCTATTGTGCGTTGAATAAAATCGTGTTGTTTCACTCCTTGCGGGAGGATCTAACTTGTAAAGTTCTTTATGTATGAGTAAGACAAATATACATATTTGCTTTCTACTTAAAACTGAATTTAAAGACATTAAAAAATAAATTAGAGATGGATTAGGTCCCTAACGCACAGTACTATAATTATTTTCATTTCTTGCGTTAGGAGATGTTGATACTCGTGGAATCATAGGCCTCGTAGACGCAAGAGAGGAAGGGAAAGCGGCGCGGGCGCTCCGTGACTCGTGTTAGTGTTGTCCTAGCATCGACGTGGGAGGTCGCGGGCACGTTTTGGAAATAACACTCGTGTATATACGTCGTGTACGTGTTGATTACTTTTTATTAACAAATGAGTGATTTTAGAAGAAAAAAGTGTAAAAAATCTATTTGTTTTGGTGAGGTTGCCAACGAAAAATCAACACCGGATTATAACGCTACATCGTCCAGTAAAATAAAAATTTTGAATAATATTCAAATTTGCCCCCCATTGACTAATAATGACAGTGATTCAGATTTTGATTGATTGATTTTTTTATTTATTTATTTCTTTATTAAAGACAATTCCCCGCACTAGGAATTATTCCTGTTTTTGTTTTATATTGATTTGTTGTCATTGATTATATTGAAATAAGAATTGAATATAAAAATTTAATAAAACTTTTTCAATCGACAACTGAGATATTATTTTGTTCCCATCACTACTTACTACACATATTGAACTATCTTCGGTTGCGGTACGAGATACAATCGATACCTAATTTATTTTTGGTATTTGTAGTTTATTCAAATGTCATAACTGCGTGCGAACCTAGCAAAATATAGAGCAATAGGCTATCTTTCACCCACATAAACTTTAAAATATATGTCATTGGTTTTCTCGAAGATATAAGTTATTTTCAAAACTGTATTTTTAGGAGACTGATTAGGTCTCAAACGCACCAAAGGGCAGATTAGTTTCGAGATCTTTTAGGTCTCCAAAGCACCAGCTGAAAGTTCTTTGAAAATGATGGCGCAGTGAACGTGTTAAATATATTCGTAATTTTATTTATGAGTGCATAATCTAATTAGTCGTCGAGGTTTGAGCGCTCCCCTTTGTGTTCGCGCTAAAAACCGTCACAAATCGGAGCTGGAGCGCTTGCTTTGCACCTTTAAACTCATAAGTGGGAACACTTATTGTGACGGACGGAAAACTACGGAACCCTACACTGAGCGTGGCCCGACACGCTCTTGTTTTTTACTTTTTGAACTGCGGTACCCTTTTTTCGGTTTTGAAATCCTCTAATGACTTCCCCCGCTCTAAGCGGAGTGGGGGGTAGTATCAAACTTACGGATTAAAACCCACCCATGTTCCTTCCATTGCTCTTTACGTTCCAGGGCCGCGGTATCTCTTTCGAACAACCCGCAACCAAGTGCGGTACCCTAAAGTGAGCATAAACAACAGTTACTGAAATCATCTTCCAAACCACAAATGTTCCAAGTGACTAGATCACTCTCCATCATATATTGGAACTAGCTGTTCCACGCGGTTTCACCCACGCTGCTCAGCACCCGTTGGTCGTAGCGTGATGTTATATAGCCTATAGCCTTCCTCAAGAAATGGACTATCCAACACTAAAAGAATTTTCCAATTCCAACCAGTAGTCCCTGAGATTAGCGCGTTCAAACAAACAAACAAACAAACTCTTCAGCTTTATAATATTAGTATAGATTGGAAATTTTCCGCAACACAACCCTATTATTCGTGCCAGTTGAAATGGAACTTTCTAGGTCCGTTCACATATTCCATACATTTGTAAACATGTTAGCGTTGTGGAAATGATTAGTGTAATTGGCGAAAATGGTTCGCTTTGTGCAGTGTGGGTCGGATTTCATATCGATAGTAAGTAATCTCATTTATTGGTCAACTAGTTTAATATTAGCTATTTCATGGTGTTGAATGTGGCAGCGGGCGACATCGGGGCAAGTCCGCGCGCGAGTGCCCGTTGCAGTTACTAGTAATAAAGGGTTCCGTACCGTCTGTCTATCTTTCTGTCTATCTGTCAAAACCCTTTATCTCGGGAAGTTTTGAAGTATCGAAATGATATTAAAACTATGTAGGTATATGCTTTTTCTGTGAATTAATCAATGCTCTACGCAGTCAAAAGATATGGCCGTTTATGTCGCAAGTTAATACGAAATTACTCTCAAATTAAAAATCTAATTTTATAAAGTCCACTAATCTTGTTGAAAAGACGAACAGACCATTTTCAAATCATGGTATTATTATTTATCAGGGTAGAGACCGACCCCTGATTTGTAACAATGAGATTTCATGCCTGAAAAAAAAAACTTTGCCTCAATCTAGCAATTTCTTCTTTCATTCATTCAAACCAACATACACAAACATCTAGAATTCTAGACACAGAGCCTGTAGCTTACTTAAGGCCATACAAATATTTGTTCCGTGCGGGGATCGAACCCTCGTCACGCAGCGCTCAACCACTGCGCCAACCGTGCCGTTACACCACTACTCGGGCTACTGTGAAATACCTAATGGAAAATTCTAATATCAAATTTTGCCCGACCAGGGATTCGAGCCCAGGACTCCATGCACAGCAGACGCGCTAGCAACGGTGAGACCAATACAATACTTCAGTATGGGACTTCAGTGTGACATGATCCTATAATATATATTTCGGTATTTCTTCTTAATTTTAAACTGCATACCAACTGCAGTCTATTCAAGTGTCTATCTTAAAGTAAATGTTGTTAAAGTCGCATTTTATTTGGCACAAAACCATTTGGATTATCGTTAACACTTCACTGGTTTCATTCCCCGAGTTTTTTTTTTATATAATGCAGTGACCGCCATGAATTGGAAGCCAGAGAGTATCAGGAGTACTGAGAAACTGGCAGCGGTGACTTGTGAGAAAAATAAAGTGTTGCTGCGGAATTTCTGTTACAAGACTTTTATTAATAACTAGGTTTTGCCCGCGGCTTCGCTCGCGTTAAATTCGGGGTAACACAGTTCCCCTTGCGCCTTATTGATTTGTAATAGCAACGCTAAGCTTTTCACTTTTCTTCCCTCTTGCTTTGCTACGGGAAAGTACAGGTTAGTAAAGAAAAACTTCAAACTTCATTTTCAAATTAACAATCCAAAAACCACGCGACCAAAACCGCAGGCAAACCTCTAGTTTATTTCCATCCAGCCTATTCACCCGTGACCCATAATCAAATCATTTATAGGATGAATTCAACCTTCACATTCTGAAGGATGAATTTAAATAGGGGATGAATATCAAAGCTATGGGCTCATGAGAATCAGTGTCTTTCCAATGCACACGCCGGGCTGGGTGGTAATGTCTTTTAAGGTGGAAGGCCACGGTTGAGGGGGCATAGAGATTTTGTAGGTGAGTATGTTAATTGAAAGGTATTCATGGCAGTTAAGTTGAAATGTCGAATCATCGGTGCACATTCGAATTTATATTTTTTTTTTGTTTGGTCTTTTATGACCTCTGAGTTTGTTTCGGCTGGTTCTTTTCAGAGTAGTCGGGTACGAAACACCGGCCTCTTCTAGTTTTAAAAAAAAAGACGTGTAAAAGTGTTTGTGAAAACCTACTTGCAAAATAAACATCATTTATCATTAATATATCAATAACTATACTCTAAAATAAACCGCCAAAATACCCCACACCATGAACATATCAACGACACTATTCTAAAAACTATAGCAATGAAAATTTCTCCATTTTCGTACGCCACATTTTCAGGCAACACGTAAAGCCTTCTATTACGCCTGACATCACTTTGTATTGCTCGTTCTGCTGATAACTGAAGGATTATTTCGTTTTGGGCAAACGAAATATTCAGGAATGTGACAATTAACAACGTAAGATACGGAACGCTGTAATTTTGTTGGGCTAGCAGAAATTTTGGGACTAAAGGGATGTTTTCAAGCATCAATTTCATTTGTGAGATGATTGTGAGTAGGTTGTTTTGAATGATACATGGTATTGTTGCGTATAACGGATTGTGAAGACTTTTGAATTGTATTGTCGCATTTATTTGCTTCACCAGTAACTATGTCAAAGAATATATAATAACTAGCTGTGCCCAGCGGTTTCACCTGCTATTCAGACCATCACCCAGTTTGGGGTTTGTTCTAACCACCGGCAGGACCCTGCTCTAGAAACCGGCGGAAATTTTTTAGTGTATTTTAAAAATTGAGAGCGTCCTCCTACTTTTCCGTCTGCTAATAATATTAACAAAATTATGGATAATTTTAGATACAAAAATAAAAATAACTTCCTAACGGACCTCGCTGATTCCGAGAAGAGGATAAACAACAAAAAAATTGTTTCCTACTTTTCGTTAAACTATTATTGGGGCTTACAATTTTCCTTATTTTATTTTTCCTTATTGATCGCTATGTTTTCTGTCATAATTTCTATTGCGTGCCCTTAAAAGCCATCTATTTTCAAAGCCCAAACGGATTACGTATTACTTTGCCGCTAATTTGTCCTTTCCTTGACGATGGGCTCCAAAGAAACTAGGTCGGCAGTTTAAAACTTTCTTAGCCCTGTCTTAACACTTTAAGGGCATTAACAGACGTACTTTTAACATCGACGTAGTTTTGCGTTCTTCTACTGCTGTTGTGGACTGTACAAAAAGTATTTCAGCCACATAGCACAAAAAAACTAAAGCGCTATTTATAGAGAAAATCTGTTATCAAAATTGTCCTTTTAAAGTTATTCGCGACTTAATCCGTTACTTCACTCAGGGGGGGTCGCACCAGGCGGCGGCCGACAATATGACACGCGGGGTTGCGATAGTCGTGGAGAGGATCCGGCTACTGGGTCTCGAGGTGGCCTTGCACAAATCCGAGGCCATGGTTTTTCATGGCCGCGGAAACACGCCACCGTCGGGATCCCAGTTGACGGTAGGAGGGGTTCGCATCGGCGTCGGGTCGACGATGAAGTACCTGGGAATCGTCCTCGACAGCCGGTGGAACTTCGTCGAACACTTCCGACGTTTGGCTCCCAAGCTCGAGCGGACGGGGGCTGCTTTCAAGCGGCTCCTGCCCAACCTCAAGGGGCCAAACGCCTCCTGCCGTAGGCTCTATGCCGGAGTCGTGCGGTCCATGGCCCTTTACGGGGCCCCAGTATGGGCGCGTTCTTTAGGGCGGCGCGCCGCCCACTATCTGAACGCGCCCCAAAGGGTGGTGGCCATACGGCTTGTCCGGGGCTACCGCACGATCTCCGGCGAGGCAGCAAGCCTCCTTGCCGGACTGCCACCGTGGGATCTGGAGGCGATAGTCCTCGCGCGCCTGTTTGAGTGGCGCGCAGAGGCACTACACCGGGGGGAAAACCCACTGCCGCGGCAAGTTGCCGCTCGGCGGGCAGACCTCCGGTGCGATCTCATGGTGGTATGGAGAGAGCGACTGTCGCAACCCCGTGCAGGGCACGCTACAATAGTGGCGGTAAGTCCCCTCTTTGAGGAGTGGCTGGAGAGGCGTCATGGCGTCCTCACCTACCGCCTGACGCAGGTCCTCACCGGACACGGAAGTTTCGGGAGGTTCCTGCACATCATCGGGCGGGAGGAAGCGCCCGGGTGTCACCATTGTGACGATCGCCCGGAGGACACGGTGGAGCACACAGTGGCGATCTGCCCGGCTTGGGCGGAGCACCGCCGTGCCCTCGTAGAGGCGATCGGCGGCGGCGATCTCTCGCGTCCGGCCCTGGTTCAGGCCATGGTCCGGAGCGAGAGGGAATGGGAAGCGGTCACCACCTTCTGCGAAGCAGTAATGTTAGCGAAGGAGGTGGCCGGGCGTTTGAGGGAGAGAACATCTGCCCAACCCAGCCGCCGCGGGAGACGCCCATGGCGCCGGGCGCCGCGAGACGACTTCCGGCCACCGTAGATGCGGGCCTGTGGGCGGTGAGCAATGGGTAATTCACCGTCCGTCCGTCGATTGACGACAGGCCGTGTCGACGGCGCGTTCGTGTTTCACGCGCGCCCTAAAGAGAGTCAGCAAAGCAGAGGGGCTTGCCAGAGCCTCCGCCTGCCGGGGTTGCGGGTTGTTCGAAAGAGATACCGCGGCCTCGGAACGTAAAGGGCAATAGAAGAAACATGGGTGGGTTTTAGCCAGTACAAGTCTGACACTCCCCCCCGCTCCGCCCAGAGCGGGGGAAGTTATTTGATGATTTCCCAACCGAAAAAAAAAAAAAAAAAAAAACCGTTACTTCAGAACTCAATGTTACGTACTTTGTTCTTGTTGTCATCGTTTATATCAGGTGTCGAAGAAGTAGTTAAAGAAAAGTTATATTTTAAAAACCTATACTTAAAAAGAAACACCCTTTTTTGAACACCCGTAAAATACCGGGGCGTATAGGAAACCCTATTTTTTGGGGTGACTGAAACAACCAGTCAAAACCACTTTTGACGGAATCACTTAGTTAAAAGCACTTTTACCAGCTCCATTGGGAAAAAGTACTTTTAACTGTTATTTTAGTCAAAAGTACTATTGACTGATTTTGCTAGTCAATAGTACTTTTGACTGGTTAAGAGTTTTGACTGCAACAGATATAACATGTCCAAAGAGAAAAACGGACATTACAAAGACTCCGCGGTCCGTTCTCCTGTCAGGGTCATCATCATTTTATGAACCGTGATAGTTAGGCATTTAAAATTTTCACAAATGTTGTATTTCTGATGCCACAAACTTAACAAAAAATACAAAAAAAGAAATGAATAAAAAGGGGTCTCCCATACAACAAATATGTTTTTGGCCGTTTTTATACAAAGCCAAGTTTTGCCCATTTCTTCCCTCTTGCTGCCTCAAATCTTAATTTAAAAAAATAGCCTATTTCCGTCTCCAGGGTCCCAACTATCTGTGCACACGGGTATGTAAATCAGTTTAGCCATTTAGGCGTGAAGACGTAACAAACAAACAAACTCACTTTCACTTTTATAATATTAGTAAGGATGGTAAGGATGGTACGGACTCGCACTTGGTTGGTGTTTCCCACGATGCTTCCCTTCATTCACCAGTCTTACCAAGAAATATCGTATTCCCTAGCAACTGCATCATGGGCTCAGATAGACAGTCGCTACATAATTATCAAACGCTGGTATGCTTCATCCAGTTACACTAGCAGCTGAATCGTGCAGTACAGTGGGAAAAGGCTAGGCAGATGATCATACTTACCAAATTAAAAAAAAAACTGTTATAAAAAGTTTAAGAAAAATAACTTCGCCCAACACAAAGAATTTCTCCTGTATCGTGGGTGCTTTTACAAACATTAAAACGAACATACACAAACGTCCAAACCCAGAACAACTACCAGTAGGTCATACCAATATTTGTTCCATGCGGGGATGGAACCTGCGATACGCAGCGTAGCCGACAATCGCTTAACCACTGCGCCCTGCCTTACGTTACAAAGTCGCTGATGCATAGTTTGTCTGTAAAGACTTTAAGGAAAGACAAATTCGTTTGATAATACTCCTGAATGGGAGGTAATTAAGTTGTTTGAGAATTATTACGAGTTGAATTTTGAGTGGAAAGACTTATAGGTGCGAAGTTTTTTGCATATTTGGCTGTTATTCTGAATAATTTTCTTGGGGCTAAGAATAGCTGGCTTTGCATTTTATCAAAATAATAGTGTTACTAAAAGTAGCTTGTATCTATAGATAATGTATTGAGGGTCTCTGGAAAAGCAGGTTTCTTTTTTTTAAGCTGTCACATCATCATGTTTGTTATAACCAAAAGGTATAGATATAGAATACTATGCCGTACCTTTTGGTACTAATATTATAAAAGCGAAAGTGAGTTTGTTAACTGGTTTGTTACGTTTTCACGCCTAAATGAAATATATTTATGAAATAAAATTTTGGTAGAGATAGTTGGGACCCTGGAGACGGACATTAGGTTAAAAAAAACTGAGACAGAGGGAAGACAAGGGGAGAGAATTCTTTTTTTTTCGAACATCATGTGAGTTAAAGTCTGTGTTAGCCCAAAGAAACTATGCCATGCGGATGAAGTCGTGGATGGAAGCTAGTTTTTGTCTCATGTTTTAAGAAAACATTGCTCTAAAAAATTTTCTTGTATTATGGTCATTTAAACTCACATACACAAACAGCCAGACCCGACACAACTTTCTGTAGGCCATACAAATATTTGTTCTACCTGATCAAACCCGCAACACGCAGTGCAGAGGTCAAACGCTTGGCCACTGCGCTAATCGTGTTGTCAAATGTAATAGGCGAGCTTATTGCCATTCAAATCCAGACTCCATAGCTGTTCCTGAGAGATACTTGATCAATAACCCAATAACACTTTATCCGACACTAGCTGTTCCTCGCGGTTTCACCCACGCTGCTCAGCACCTGTTGGTTGTAGCGTGATGTTATATAGCCTATAGCCTTCCTCAAGAAATGGATTATCCAACACTAAAATAATTTTTCAATTCGAACCATTACTTTTAGAGATAAGCGCGTTCAAACAAACAAACTCTTCAGCTTTATAATATTATAGTATATAGTATAGATTAAAATTCAAATCCAGGACCTTATTCTCAGCAGTCGCGCTTGCGAATTACTAACTAGTACCTAGTAATGAGAAATTATTACTTCTCCAAAAGCTTGGTAGCACGTAGCTAGCTTAAAACTGTCGTTTGTATCAAGACAGTGTAGTTTGCTTGCAAATCAGTATTACATTTAAGTCTAGCTTAAAAACTTTAAAGTAATTGCGGTGCAAGGAACTTGCATAGTCAAAGTCATAAATACAGATCGAAATATTCTGAGCTACCTCAATTGAGGTAGCTCAGAATATTTCGACACGCTAAGAAGAATAATCGGACTTGAATGTGATTTGCAAATTGTAGAACAAATATAAGTGACTAGCTTTCGCCCGCGGCTTCGCCCGCGTTAAATTTGGGGTAACACAATTCCCCTTGCGCCTTATTGATTTCTAATAGCAACGCTAAGTTTTCCCTTTTCTTCCCTCTTTCTCCCTCACATTCTACTTTTTTCCAAAAAATATTAGCCTATGTCCGTCTCCTGGTTCCCAACTATCTCTGTACCAAATTTATCAAAATCGGTTTAGCCGTTAAAGCGTGAAGAGGTAACAAACAAACAAACTCACTTTCGCTTTTATAATATTACTAGCTTTCGCCCGCGGCTTTGCTCGCGTTAAATTAGGTATAACACACTAAGCAGACCTGCAGTTTTTGCTCTTGCGCCTGATCGATTTGTAATAGCATCGCTAAGTTTTCCCTTTTCTTCCCTTGTTTTCCCTCATATCCCACTTTTTTTAAAATAAATAAAAGCCAAGAGCGTGTCGGGCCACGCTCAGTGTAGGGTTCCGTAGTTTCCCGTCCGTCACAATAAGTGTTCCCAGTTATGAGACCAACCGAACAATTCGGTAATACCCGATCCAATGTAATAAGTACCTACAGCGCCATCTCTCGGGGAATTGGGTTACTAATTAATACAAAGACGTGCAATTTCGATGGTAATTTTGGATTGCGAGAGCCGATTTCAATAATTCTTTTTGTTTGAAAAAAGATACGTTCAGGATAATAAATTATGTAAACAAAGTTACAAAAAATGCTTGCATATACGATTATACTACAAACTTAGTCCAGAAATTATTTTGTACAACTTTTTGTCTTTTTTGTACAAAAACTGTTGTGTCAATCAAGTTCAAAATGATTTTCATAGAAAGTCCTTATAAAGTTCTACTTTTCAGATTTTTTCATATTTTCTAAACTTAGGGTTCAAAAGTTAGAGGGGGGGGGGACACATTGTTTTTTACTTTTGGAGCGATTATTTCCGAAATTATTGACATTATCAAAAAGTGATTTTAGTAAACCCCTATTCATTTTTAAATACCTTTTCAACAATATATCACACGTTAGGGTTGAAATTAAAAAAAAAATCACTTCCCACTTTACATATAGGGTGGCTACCCTAATAAAACATTTTTTTCAAATTTTTATTTTACCACTTTGTCGGCGTGATTGATATACATATTGGTACCAAATTTCAGCTTTCTAGTGCTAACGGTCACAGAGATTAAGCGAGGACGGACGGACGGACGGACGGACGGACGGACAGACAGACATGACGAAACTATAAGGGTAGGGTATTTTTAGGGTTCCTAGTTGACTACGGAACCCTAAAAATTAGCTTATGTCCGTCTCCTGGTTCCCAACTATCTTTTTACCAAAATTCATCAAAATCGGTTCAGCCAACAAACAAACAAACAAACTCACTTTCGCTTTTATAATATTAGTAAGGATAAAGAAAGGATTGACGACACGTTTAGCGCAGTAGCTGAGCGATCGACTGCTGCGCTGCGGGTCGCGGGTTCGATTCCCGCACGGAAAATACATTTGTATGACCTGCAGATAGTTGTTTCGGGTATGGCTGTTTGTGAGTTTAAATGTTTGTAAACGCACCCACGAAACACGAGAAATCCTAGTTTGGGGCAACGTTTTATAAAAAATAGATTAAAATAAATGTTGGGTTTTTTTTTTCGGGAAATCATATAAATAATTATCTCGCGTCACAGTTTTAGTTGCCATACTCCTCCGTAAAGGATATACTGATCTTTATGTATTTTTGTGCTACTAATATAATCCTATATTCTATACTAGCTGAAACCCGCGCCTTCACCCGTGTGATGATCCAAAAAAATCTCTCTCTGCAATCTTGTGCCAAATTTCATCAAGATCATTTCAGCCGTTTTAAAAAAGCGGGTGAAGTTATTGGGAGATTTCCCATCAGCAAAAAACAAAAACAGAAAAGGGTTGAGACACTTTACGAAAACTATTTAACAGACTCTGAAATTCGACTTACTGATACTTCTTAGCCAGGATTTTCATAACTGCGATTTATTTTATTCCGTTGAATTACCCCTGAGGATCGGTATTTTTTGTTGCGCCATACGAGTGAAGCCAAGCGTATAAACTAGTTCTACAGAATAATCGCAAACGTTTGACTAAAAACCAGTAGCTATGGCCATCATATTTAATCTTTACGGTAATTTAAAAGCTTTACGGGCCATCGTTCGTTAGTATTATTACGAGCGGTAAAATGGAATACAAAACCCGAAATGGACTATTATTTTTAGAGTATAGTGTCAATACTGAATATTTTTTAATACCCACAAAAATGAATGGACGAAACGCTCTTTAGCTTTTTTGTGAGGCATAAAGTCAATGATTTATGTTTGAAGAATTAACGCGGGATTTTTTTTTCTGAATGGCATCTCGCAGTTCAACCTAGGAGGTTGTCGTCTACTTAACCCCGTAGAGGCGCAGTCTGCTGGATTAATCTTAGTAGGGGCGAGAAACCATTGCGACGCTTTCATTTTGCTTTTGACGATTCTGGCAGTTGAGTACTATTTAGGGACCTACGCTAATGTCCTTTTTTTGGTATTGTTCGTCGTTTCGTTGAGCTCCTTGGGTTATGGGTCGAGCTACACGATAACTGACAAATGCTTGCACTGACTGGACAGGTCCACTCAATCTGTGTGGTGCTTTCTTAAAAAGACCACTTCAAACACTAATCTGCATGGTCCTCATGTAAGTTGACCAAGTTTGTCTGGACTTTAAAAGAGACTATGACCTCTGAGTTTGTTTCGGCTGTTTCTTCTCAGAGTAGTCGGGTGCGAAACACCGGCCTCATCTAGTTTTAAAAAAAAGACGTGTAAAAGTGTTTGTGAAAACCTACTTGCAAAATAAACATCATTTATCATTGAGGTCAATATTTCAGACGTCCTATTGGCCACAAACGTCTTCCATTTACTTGCCTTGCATTTTATGCCTTAAAAATTAAGACCTCCAATCTAGCTGTTCTGGCCCAGAGTTTACCAGCTACCTTGACTATGTCGTCATTCCATCTTTTAAATGGTCTGCCTTTTTTCCTTTTTAAATTTCTAGGCGTCCCGTTTGTTATAATGTGGGCCCACTTTCTGGTTCTAGCCTCTGAATGTGGCCCGTCCATCGCCAGTAAATGTTAAGTTCGAGTATCTGTCTGATACTCGAACTAGGAACATCATCTCCTTTGACCTAGTTGTTCTCCTGATCAACTTGGTTTCCACTCGGTTTCTAAGCTTAATATTCATGAAACTTTGTTCTATTGCCCGTTGACATGTAGTAATTTTATTTTGTTGTTGGCACGCATAAGTAAGGCACGGCATCAAGCAGCTATTCGAGGCTTTAGCTTTCAGGCTAGATAGGAATGAATTTAAAAAAAAATCTTTTATGGCCGCACGCATCACAAACATTTATAAATACATATATGGGACAAAATAATAATAGCTTGCACTTCGTGACTGCGACAGATAGGTCACGACTCAGCATGATGCTGTGCTATGGGAGCCCACAGCACAGCGCTGGTTTTCAGTGGTCAACCCGTGAGTGCAACGTACGGTAGTCAAAACAGCATACATAAATGTTTTAAAAACTTAAAGGAATAAAAAATAAATTAAGTAGTATTAAGATTTAAAAACAAAAACTAAAATAAAACAAGCCAATGATTTGACATGACCCTATAAAATTAATAAAAAATATAAATATACATAACCTAGCAAATGATCTGTGTTTATGACGTGTTTTTTGGCTCGCTCGCTGGATAGATATGCCTTGCCGATGGATGACAAACCTTTTGTAAGTAACTCGGTATATAGTGGACAGTCACCATCCACGGACCAACCTTGGCTACTGTGGCTTAACCTGAACATCGACACCTCGAGCGAAAACACATTAGACAAGAAATTATAACATGTTATAGTAAAGCTTTACTGAATAAGAATTAAAGTTACAAAACCCGGATTATTACACAAAAAAACCTTTTAACGTACATAACCGCCCACCTAGTAACAATGAAAGTGAAATATTCATAACTGCGCGAAGATTAACGGCACCCAATTCGAACCTAAATTAGGTTACCTAAATTCAGGGCATTCAAAAGAATAGTGATCTAGCCTAAATGTCTGTATTGAAGCAAAATTGCCATTTTTGCGTTTTTGGGGCTATAATGATAATTTCGTTGGTGCCTGGTGCGGTGCCTATAAAATGCCTTTTGTGAATGTTGTTGATGATGTATTTTTACTGGATATGTTCTAGAATAAAGACGATTTTATTATTATTTTGTTTAAGTAGTGAGTCACTGGAAAGCTGACAACCAGTCTTACTAAGGAGTATCGTGGCACCCACTTTTACTAAGTTGTGGAGTGGAGTTGAAATCACCAATAATGGCTTATTCGTCAACTCGCGCCTCATAAACTCGCGACTGCGCGCGAGTTAGCACCTTCCGATTTTACCTATTTTTGTTGTAGTCAACTTTCTCACTTTTTATTTCACATAAGTATTTCTTACCCCTTTTTTGCGGTTGGGAAATCTTCAAATAAATTCCCCAGCTCTAGGCGGAATGCGGGGGGGGGGGGGAGTCTCAGACTTTTACTCACTAAAATCCACTCACGTTCCATCTTTTGCCCTGTATGTTCCAGGGCGCGGTATCTATTTCGAACAACCAGCAACTCCGGATTTTCTTGCCCTCAGTCTCAAATACACATACAAGTCAAACCTGCCTTCACATCTATGAATATTTCACAAAACTAAAATTATATTTTATTGAGCGCACTCTTAGGCGGAGCACCTAAATCAATCTTGTTGACACTTCCAGCTACCAATTTTCACCTGAACTTTCTCGGGCGGTGTTCCATGAAAAATATATTAACAATAGTCGCTGCCCCGTTCAGTCTGCTGATTTATTGCCATAATACAAAACGCTATTTATTATAAGTTTCCTATAAAATTGAACTGGATATTATTCTACAATTTTTGTTTAGCATTAATGTGATATATATTCACAGCAAGTCACGAAATAAAAGGCATTGTCGTTAGGAGTTTTGAATAGAAAGGTATGGCCATTGTATTGATATTAAATTGTGCCGAATTCTTTGATGAATGACGCTAAAATGGGACGTGGTAATGGTTTTATGATGGAGTTATTTACATATTTTCCGGCATGAAAACCCTGTTTTATAAAATTTTCAAAAGAAATAGCTCAAAATAAGTATCTAGTACCGGTAGTTGAATCGATAAATCTGCAAATATTTTGAACAAAATATTCTATCAACATGTTAATTATGTATTTAACAGGATTTTATAGGTACGTATAAAGTAATTGTATATATTGAATGTATCAGTTTTTATAATTAATAAATAGTTCCATTATAAGAGTGTTAAGCACATAACCGTATAGCGTATAACCATATCCTGTAGCAAATTTATTAATTTTAGTAAGGGATGCTGTAAGAAAATCCAATTCTATCTATCTTTTCAGAGATTACAGGACAGATGATATGGCATGTAAATAATTAACAGTCGATTATTATATAATTTGCTCCTGCAAAAGAAATTATACACTTCTACTAGCTGTGCCAGCGGTTTCACCCGCTGCCCACTTAGGGGTGTGAAAAATAGATTTTGGCCGATTCTCAGACCTACCCGATATGTACACAAAATTTCGTTTAAATCGGTCCAGCCGTTTCGGAGGAGTATGGGAACGAAAACTGTGACACGAGAATTTTATATAATAGATTATAAAAAAACACAAATAAAATAACCACCAACCAAAAAAAAAGAAAACAAATAGACTACTCAAAAACTTAATATAAAAATATACTTTCCTTTCAAAGCCCACAACAAAGTTTCTTACCCAAACCTTTTTCGCGATAGAAACACGCGACGTTGACGTCATTACTTCCACTAGTTCAGAAAGTTATAAATTATAAGCACGTAGTATGTTGGGAAGTTTTTCAAAGAAGATTTTGGCAAAGTTGCGATTGAGAGAGATCCCCAAGGTCATTAGTAAGTTTCAGAGATTTGATTATCAGTTTATCGTAGTTGTCATTTGTTTTGTATGTAATCTTGTTTCGATTTTAGGTTTTTTTTTTTATCGAAATAAAGTTAACCTCTCAAGGACCGCCATTATTTACGTCAACTATCCGTCAAGTACCGCCGGGCGGGCTCTTATCGTAATCTGATTTTAAGACTTATATCTACTACAAATACAGTTTTAAATCGGTCGGGGTTTGGTGGCATACTTGTTTACTAGCACGTTTTTGTGCCGCTGGGGCTGTAGAAGTTAATGTTTGTTTTTTTTTTGTTATGATGCTAGTGACTCCCGGTCCTTGCACGGGTTTGATAATAAAACATGGAGTTGACCTTAATTTACTGCACAAGTTTAATCGCGTTCCCGAGATAAAAGATCTTGACAGCCATGGAAAACAAAAAACGGAACCCTTATTAGGCTTTGTTGTCTGTCTGTCAAGAACTTTTAACTCGGGAATGCGTAGAGGTATCGAGTTGAAATTAAAACCATATAAGTACTCAAGTATGTGGTCACTTTGTAGTGGTGTTCTTTTGCTGTAAAGAAAATCAACCCTCTAAGTTTACGCAGGCAAAAGATATAGCCGTTTATGTTTGTAAGGAAGCCTCAGTGCGCGAGAATGACTCTTGGCCGGGTTTTTATTTTTTTAAATAAATAAATAAATGAATTCAAACCGTACTAAATACAGTACCCTAAAAATGAAACATTTAACAAATGACGTCCTACTAAAGCATCCTACAACTAAATCTCAGTACCATTTGACCTAGAGATCCCAACTCGACCTTTGGCACGAATATTCTCTCTTGTGCCAAATCATAGCCTGGTTACACGGTCATAAATTAAGGCTATACACATGAATACATGCACAATTTAGTGCTGGTCTATTAACAAACATGTTTGGTTCAGTGATTCTGGGAGTTCAAGAAAACGGAGCGAGAAATGGGACTGTTTTGAGACTTGCGTTTAGCAATTTGATCTTTATGTTGTAGAAGTAAAGTTCTTTTTGAAGGAGCTAGTAGTTTTAAGCATACATTATTTGTAGTTATTTACGATTTAAGTTGTCTTAACATAGGTGTAGATAGCGGCATACAGATAGTCCGTGTTACAAAAGTACATAATAAAAAGTACAATTAAATATCGTGTATTCCGATACTCTTAATTGCACATGGCCATTTTGGCCATTGTTCTTTGAGTCGAAGACGTCCATTGGGTCTTAAGAAAAAAAAAGACAACTTTACCTGACGAGACTAGATACCTTATCTTTATTGTTGGGCCTACCATCACGCGGGTTGTGATTACTATTCACCGGTTACTATCAATACTGTACGTTCTCATTGTTATTGAAAAAAAACAAAGTTCCTATTGTCTGTTCTATTGTAATTCATAACAGATCACTTGGTTATGCAATATCGTTAATTAAATTGTTAGTAATTACATTGTGAAGATCAGTTTACAATGTTTTTTGATATGAAATTACATTGAAACCTGAATTCATTTTCATTTTGCACTTTGACAAAAGGCTTCATTAATAATGAAAATCTAACTTCGATAAAAAGATTTTAAAACTTAGTTGAAAGTTAAAGAAAATTAATTAGGAAGCTGACGAACAATCAAATGTGACATAAACTGTTTATGTCACATTCGATTTTCTACTTTGTTGATACCCTTATTTTTTTCGATGCCAATTATGAAATGACTAAAGTGCTCTGAGGTGCGGGGAGAGGCAGACTTGCACTCACTAAAATCCATTCATATTCCTAATTTTCCCTTTGTGTCAAAGGACTGCGGTATCTCTTTTGCAGGGGAAGATCACCACCAACGTATTTTTCAACTTACTGTGGCTCTGAAATGGAGGGGTTAGGACAACCAGCTACACGTGATGATGGCAGGAAAAGCAGAGCTCTTAAAAAATTGACGGACGTTGACAAACAGCCATATCGATGGACTATCTTAGAAACTTGCAATAGAAAATTCAATTTTTTTGTCGGGAGATCATTTCGGAAGAGCTCGGGCAAAATAATAACCGCCCGGACCCTCAGGCTAAGTCGGATTTGTCTCTTGATCAGCTATTGCATACCGAGTTTCCTTCGTGCTTCGGAAAGCATGTTATTGTTAAACTTTGTATTTCTGTAGTTTTAGCCAGTATAATTGAGAGAAAAGGTTCGTGAAATAAAAGGCGTGACTTGTTCATTGAGACAATCGAGATGCTATATTTTATTCAACTGACAGTTGTTTGACATCGAGTAATGACATAGAACACGTGAGTGTTGCAAGAAAATAAATATCTATACTAATATTATAAAGCTGAAGAGTTTGTTTGTTTGTTTGTTTGAACGCGCTAATCTCAGGAAGTACTGGTTCGAATTGAAAAATTCTTTTAGTGTTGGATAGTCCATTTCTTGAGGAAGGCGAAAGGCTATATAACATCACGCTACGACCAACAAGTGCTTAGCAGCGTGGGTGAAACCGCGAGGAACAGCTAGTAATTAATAAAATGTTGGGGATGCCAACAGTTATGTCGTTGGTCCCGGCTGGCATTAATTGTAGACAAATCGTTGACAGTCGTTTCAGGTAGTCAGTGCCCCAACCAGTATAACCAAAGGGTATCGTATTACCCAGTGCTATCTGGGCTATGAACTACTAGGCCAGATATAGGAAGTTGTTCCATGTAAAACTCTTCTAACTACATCCAATTAGACAGTCGACAGCCCCAGCGGCTCAAAAACGTGCTGCTGAGATAAATTTGTGCTACCGAACCCCGACCGATTTAAAACTGTATTTGAAGTAAAGACAAGTCTTAAAATCAGATTACGCCTACGATAAGAGCCCGCCTGGCGGTGCTTGACGGATAGAAGACATTAATAATGGCGGTCCTTGAGAGGTTAAAATAGCCAATAACATTACAAGACCTAACATTTATTGCCCCGAAAACCTAGAGCTATATCAGCAAATTATCGTCCCATAAATTATGTTCCACATTTGAATCGGAGCCATCAGATAGCAGCAAATCGAATTTTGCTCTCACATCGAGTCCCACACAGCTCTGCCACTTACTGTACCAATTAATAAACGGGCCAAATGCAAATTCAATATATCTCTTGGCTCGAGCCAATTCGAGCTTTCGTGAATGATATTAGCCATTAGAAGTGGTTATTAGCGTCTGGATCATTGATTTTGGACTAGAATTTTATAGTTTTGATTCTAGGTTACAAATGTTACATTTAGGGGCAATCCTGCCGGGGTTGCGCGTTGTTCGAAAAAGATACCGCGGCCCCGGAACGTACAGGACAATTATAGAATGAACAGGGTTTTAGTCAGTACAAGGCTGACACTCCCCCCTACTTCTCAGATTTTCCATCAGCAAAAACAGAACTCTGTGGTGTCTACAGAGAAATCCCGAAGGAATAACGCTATTTCCAAAATGGGAATGAGATCTTTCGCCTTTGAACATAACCACAGATTTAATAAGTTAAAACAATCACTTCCTTCACCTGCCAATCAGTCAATGGAACTACCACATCAAATATCACGGACCAATCAAAAATGACAACAGAGAACAATTAGCCTAACATAACGGTGATGAAAAGTCAAGGTATCGCATTCATAGACATGAATGCGATACCTTGACTTTTAACCCTAGCTACCACAAAAAATCAGGCACAGAAGTTCCAAGGACTGACAGTCACAGACACGGCTTAGTTTACCCCAGAACTCGTGAATTTGTAACTGGTATTCATAGCATCACGCTGGTTATGCCCGAAGAGAACCTCATGGTATACACACCTGTTCCATATTTTGCACGTTCCATGTAACAGCGGTCGAGCTTATTCCCTCCCAAATTCTCTTTTTTTTCTCACACCAGAAATTTCTCCTGTATCGTTGGTGCGTTTACAAACATTTAAACTCACATGCACAATCAGCCAGATGGAGGAGCTCGTGGCTAAATAATAGCAGCCGCTTGGGTCGATCTTTAGGTTAAGCCGCGCTTGCCTAGGTTGGTCTGTGGATGGGTGACCACCCGTGACATACCGAGTTTCCTCCGTGCCTCGGAAAGCACGTTAAGCCGTTGGTCCCAGCTGTCATTTGTAGATCTTTGACAGTCGTTACAGGTAGTCAGTGTTCCGAAACTCTGACAACCAGTCTTACCAAGGGGTGTCGTATTACCCAGTATTAACTGGGTTGTGGAGGTCAGATAGGCAGTCGCTCCATGTAAAATACTGATATTCAGCTGCATCCAGTTAGACTGGAAGCCGCAGATGATGATACACAAACAGCCAGATCCGAAACAACAATCTGTAGGTTGTGCAAATATTTGTACCGTTCAGGGATCGCGCCCGCGACGTGCAGCTTAATCAAAAATTTCATACGTACGGTCAACAGCACGCTAAGATAACCATTTGCAGTTCAAAATAAGCAGTTATGCCTCCGACATAAAGGTGGCACAAAGTCCCGAGTAGATTGTCTGACATGGTTTAGTTGGTACTTTTTTTTTTTTTTTTTTTTTTTTTTTTTTCGGGTGGGAAATCATCCAATGACTTCCCCCGCTCTGGGTGGAGCGGGGGGGCATGTCAGACTTGTACTGACTAAAACCCACCCATGTTTCTTCTATTGCCCTTTACGTTCCGAGGCCGCGGTATCTCTTTCGAACAACCCGCAACCCCGGCAGGCAGAGGCTCTGGCAAGCCCCTCTGCTTTGCTGACTCTCTTTGAGGCGCGCGTGAAACACGAACGCGCCGTCGACACGGCCTGTCGTCAATCGACGGACGGACGGTGAACTACCCATTGCTCACCGCTTACAGGCCCGCATCTACGGTGGCCGGAAGTCGTCTCGCGGCGCCCGGCGCCATGGGCGTCTCCCGCGGCGGCTGGGTTGGGCAGATGTTCTTTCCCTCAAACGCCCGGCCACCTCCTTCGCTAACATTACTGCTTCGCAGAAGGTGGTGACCGCTTCCCATTCCCTCTCGCTCCGGACCATGGCCTGAACCAGGGCCGGACGCGAGAGATCGCCGCCGCCGATCGCCTCTACGAGGGCACGGCGGTGCTCCGCCCAAGCCGGGCAGATCGCCACTGTGTGCTCCACCGTGTCCTCCGGGCGATCGTCACAATGGTGACACCCGGGCGCTTCCTCCCGCCCGATGATGTGCAGGAACCTCCCGAAACTTCCGTGTCCGGTGAGGACCTGCGTCAGGCGGTAGGTGAGGACGCCATGACGCCTCTCCAGCCACTCCTCAAAGAGGGGACTTACCGCCACTATTGTAGCGTGCCCTGCACGGGGTTGCGACAGTCGCTCTCTCCATGCCACCATGAGATCGCACCGGAGGTCTGCCCGCCGAGCGGCAACTTGCCGCGGCAGTGGGTTTTCCCCCCGGTGTAGTGCCTCCGCGCGCCACTCAAACAGGCGCGCGAGGACTATCGCCTCCAGATCCCACGGTGGCAGTCCGGCAAGGAGGCTTGCTGCCTCGCCGGAGATCGTGCGGTAGCCCCGGACAAGCCGTATGGCCACCACCCTTTGGGGCGCGTTCAGATAGTGGGCGGCGCGCCGCCCTAAAGAACGCGCCCATACTGGGGCCCCGTAAAGGGCCATGGACCGCACGACTCCGGCATAGAGCCTACGGCAGGAGGCGTTTGGCCCCTTGAGGTTGGGCAGGAGCCGCTTGAAAGCAGCCCCCGTCCGCTCGAGCTTGGGAGCCAAACGTCGGAAGTGTTCGACGAAGTTCCACCGGCTGTCGAGGACGATTCCCAGGTACTTCATCGTCGACCCGACGCCGATGCGAACCCCTCCTACCGTCAACTGGGATCCCGACGGTGGCGTGTTTCCGCGGCCATGAAAAACCATGGCCTCGGATTTGTGCAAGGCCACCTCGAGACCCAGTAGCCGGATCCTCTCCGCGACTATCGCAACCCCGCGTGTCACATTGTCGGCCGCCGCCTGGTGCGACCCCCCCTGAGCCAGGACGAGCGTGTCGTCAGCGTAACAAACTACACTGACGCCGCTGGGGAGGTCTGAGGGGTTACCGACGACGACGGTCAACTCCCTCAGGGAGTTGTGGAACTCGGCGAGAGTTCGGCTCGGGGAGAAATAGACGCCCGCTACGACTATATCCCCGAACCGTGCCGCGACGCACCCCTGACCCTTCCTGACACCCTCGAAGGACGGGGTACCGGCGGCGGCCGACGAGATGATGGTCACTGAGCCGCTCAGGTCCTCAACCCAGTCGTCTCTGGGGAGGACAAAGTACGGCTCAGCGACCACGGCGATATGAATCGACCACTGCGCCATGCTCTGGAGCAGGAGATCCTGAGCGCAGGCGCAGTGGTTGATATTCGCCTGGAGGAGGCGTAATGGGGCCGTTATTGGCACTCCATTACAGCCCCCTCCTGGACCTCTTGTGAGGGTCCGGCTGCCACCGCTGTGGCGATAGCGGTGGCGCTCGTAGCGGCGACAGCAGCGGCGTCAGCGGCGACGGTTGCGGCGGCGGCGTTGGTGGTGGAGGACGTCGCGGAGGACTTACCCCTGCCCCTGGTTTTGGCGGGTGGTGCGCAGGCCTTGCCTCCCGCCCGGTGATCGGCCGGCCTGGCCGCCGTCGCACATGCGTCGCAGTGCGGCGCGGCGTCGCAGGTCGCGGCCTTATGACCGGGCTGACCGCAGCGGAAGCACAGGCGGCTGCGGTCCACCTCCGAGCACTTGACTGCCACGTGGTGACCCACGTGACAGCGGAAGCACCTCAGAGGTCTGGGCTCCAGCAGTTTGACCTGCGCGGAGACCCAGCCCACCAGGAGCCTTCGGCCCTCCACGATCTTTTTGGCCGCCGTCACGGGGCAGCTAACCGTCACAGTTCGCATGCCCCCGTAGTCAGGACGTACGGTGCCCACTGCCTTCACCTGGTCGGCAGGGCACCCACCAGTCCTGACGACGGCAGCCACCACCTCCTCTTCCACCACGGAGTCGTCCAGGCCTGAAATGCGCAGACTTGCGCACTTGACAGGCCTGGACACTCGGGCCTCGTCCGCATCTAGGGACGCCCTGAGCTTTTCAGCCAGGGCGTCGGCGGACGAGCTGTTTGCTGCACCGGGTATCTCCAGCATCCGAGCCCCAGTCGCTGTGACTCTGAGCCGGAGGCCCCCGGTGATCCCGAGCTCCTGCAGGTCCACCGCCGCTGTCGCCTTAGCGAGCACGTCGCGGTAGGTCACGCCCCTCTGTTCCGCTTCCGGCTGTAGTGTAAGCACTACAGCTGCGGTCTTCGGGGCGCGAAGCCTAGCCGCGCCGTTTCGCCGCCGCTTCTTCTGCGCCTTCTTCTTCGCCGCTTTGGCCGCCTTGCGCCCCCTCCTCTTCTCCCCGACCACTTCCCACCCAGCCTCGGCCGCCGGAGGGTCAGGTGATGGGGGGGTGGCGGCGGCTGGCGCTGGTGTCTTCGCCGCTTTGCCTCTTCTAGGGGCTTTCCTAGCCGGCGCCGTGCTTGCCGGAGCCGGTTTCGCCGTGGCCTGCGCCGGCTTTGGCGGCGCGGCCTGCGCCGGTTTCGGTGCGGCCTGCGCCGTTCTAGCCGGTGCCGTCAGAACCGGCGCAGCCGGCTCGCTGGAGGGCCGGCTAGGAGGCTTCAGGCCGGAGGCGGCCGCGGCCGAGTACGAAGCCGGCCCCCGGCCTTTGCTTGCCGTCTTGTTTGGCGCCTGGCTAGCCGCCAGGGGCGGGCGCAGGACTTTGGCCTCCAGGACGGAGAACCGTGCCTGGAAGGCAGCCATTTCTTGCCGAACCAGTTTGAGAATTTGGTTCTCAACCGGCTCGGCATGGCTCGTCCGCTGCTGTGGCCCCTTTTTGGGTGCCCCCGGGGAACCAGCCCCACGCAGGCTGGCCAGGTCCGCCTGCAGCTTGCGGTTCTCCTCTAAGAGGAGCTCCGTGGCGGCTGTCAGGCGGGCCACCTCCGCCCGCAGTTGGGCCACCTCGTCTGACGCAGGAGGGGGCGCGAAACTGGCCTCTGCTGCCGCGATTATGGTGGCCGCGGCCGTGCCCACGGCCTTAAATTTGGTGGACTTCTTAATTTTGTAGGCCACGTCCTTGACCGCGGCCTCCACTGCCTCCGCAAACCTGGCCTTACGCTCCTGGTTGGAGCCGCCATCTGCACTTGCCTCCACGCTCGGGGAGACCTCCTCAGGGTCGGAATCGTCCAGGGGCCCCCCAGACTCACCAGCCTTCTGGGTCAGAGGGCCCTCGCCCTTGCCTCGGCCACGGCCACGCACTCCACCGCGCTCGCGCACTCCACCGCGCTTGCTAGTGGGGATCTTGCGTGCCGAAGCCAGCTCCCCTTCGGTGGTCGACCCCTGGTCGTCCACCTGCCTGGGCCGCTTGAGGTAGGACTTAGCGTCCGCCCTCGTAGCAGCTCCGGCCCTTTCGTGGCGGGAGCTCGCTGAGCTTCCCGCGCTCACCACACTCGATGCGGTGTCGGACTCGCACCCCGCATTCATGTCCTCCCTCTCTTCGTCACCCGATTCTCGGTCGGGCACCTGACAAGAGGTCAGGTCTTCGACAGACCGTGACCTAGTGGAGCCTCCTCGGCTCTTGTTGCCAATGGCAAGCGGAAGATGCTTGTTAGCCCCCCCAGAGTACGAAGGGCTTGACGGCCCCGAAGGAACCGTGGCGGACTCCCCAACTGCTAAGCAGCTGGTACCGCCCTGGGGTATCGTTTTTTCAATCATCTTGTCCATTTTTTTTTGTGTTTTCCTTTGAAGGGTGAGGTCCCTGTCTCCCACTCTCGATAGCCTACGAGTGGTCACCAGAGGTCGGCTAGTTCCCTGGCGGGGCGCACTAACGACTGAAATACCCGTCAGCCATTCATCTCCTCGCGGTGCGCCGGCGCTTGAGATTCGGGGTGATTTTTTATAGAGGTTTTCTACCTCGCGGTCCGGGCGGCTAAGCCAAGACCTTCGGTCCCAACGCGAGTCGTGATCCACGACACTCCGTTTGGGGTTACGATATCGACGGGGACAGAGAAGGAGTGCTTCCTCTGTCTGCTCGGGGCAAGGTGAGTGCACACCGAGCCCGCCCTTGCTCCTCCGCTGTGCCCTCTGCTTATCAGAGGGTCACGCGGAACAACGCACCGGTGGTCCGGGTTGGACCCCTCCCACGTCAGAATATTCGCCACGGACAGTGGTCTTCCCCAAGGGATAGGAATTTCTCCCCGTTACTCGGGGAATGCCACTGTCCGCGCCCAGGGTGCACCGGCCCAGCAACTGCTGCTCCCACTCAACGGATCGAGGAGGGCAGCAGCCACTAGGCACACGTGGAGGTTTTCTGACTTTGCACCCCTTTAGTTGGTACTTACGTAGTGTTAAAAGTTCTTTTTTTGCTTTTTATAGCGTTTAGCATTTTCAACCTTTTGTCATAATAATTTCGTACTGTTTTTGGGTCAGGGGATTTTTTAAATTTTACTTTACTAGTTATAGCTCTAGATTTGCATAATGTTTATTGTACCTTAAGAAATCTTGTACCTATTTATCTTTTAAGATGAAGGAGATTAGTCTCCACGACACAAAGAGAAGGGAATCTTAGTGTGAAGGCTAGTCATATTTTTTACTTTACTTAAAAGTTTCGTTTCGAATCTCATACAGAATACTCGAATATCTATTCAAATCACAAAGGCGTACTAAGATATCAGTGCGTACGTTAATTCAGAGCTCATTGTTCAGAGTTAGCCTTCTGTCCTTACTGTCCTTCAGTCAATGCCGCATAGAATTGTATTACGTTAAACGTTTATTACTAGTGGTGCGGTTTGCGGCATCCTGGCTGTTCCTGGCAATTGAGGGTTGGATGATGGATAACTTAAGCAATCACGTAAGGTTGTTATAGTTTTGAAAATGAGCTATTGGTTAGAGAACAGTTTTAGTTGTAAATTAGCTTCTGCGTGGCATAGTTGCTTTAGGCGAACTTTAACACGCGTGATGATCGCAAAAGAAAAACTATCTCACCCCCTTTCTCCCTTTTTGTTTATGTCTGTCTCCAGGTTCCTAACTGTCTCTGCACCAAAATTCATGAAAATTGGTTTGACTAATTAAGCTTGAAGACGTAACAAACAAACTCACTGTCGCTTTTATAACTTTAGTAAGGATTATGCTGATTAATATTTTTTTATTTGAAACCCTTTATAAAATGGAACGAATAACCTCTTCAATAAACAACCATATTGGCTGGCCAAAAAATACTGAAGTAAAATCAAAATATTTGCCTTGGATGTGAAACACATTTTTTTACACGAAAAACCGACTTCGGTCTTTTTTTTAAAGTTGATTTTTATTTGCAAAAACTGTTTTTATTTCAGCCTTTTTAGTTGTGGTATGATGGTATATACATGTGTCTGGTAATGGACTAGCGATTCTTGATACTTATAGAACGAATGTTTTAATATACTATTACGATACACACTTGGGTCTAATTTACTTTCCCGCTTTTTGGCAGCCATTTTGAGAAATTCTCTACTCTATGCGTGTACAAAAAATAATCATATCTGTCAAAGTTTTGGTGTAACTGAGACGAAAATAGTTGTTTAAAAGATTCGTAAAAATAGTTTATTCAGAGGGCAACAATATTGTGTATCGTTTAAATTAAGAAATGATAAGGTAACATTTTCGTGAGGTATTCCTCAAAGCGCTCCCGTTTTGAAACGCTCCCATCTAAGCGCTCCCGTTTTGTTCCTCCAAGCGCTCCCAAAAGGAGCGCTTCGAGGAACGATTAAAAATATTAAAATTTATTTCCTCGAAGCGCTCCCATGATTAACTTTCGTATAGAGATGGGACTATACTAACTGAAATTATCGATAATAACTAGGTAATAAGTAGAACACATGGTTTTAATATACAACTAGCGGCCCGTCCCGGCTTCGCACGGGTTTGGAAATATTTTTTTTTGTTTACTGTAAATCCTTTAGTCCACCAAATCGATGAATGTACATGTTCATATTTTTTTATTGTTTAGAAAGCTTATGATTTTTCTGCAATAAGTTTCCCATTACTGCCCCCCTCCCCGCATACCTCAATGTTTTGTCGGAAGTTTTTCGTAGAAATAAAGGCAATGAGGTGTCTATCGTTTACGCTCATCTTACGAGACTTTTTGTCGAACCGCACCTTCCGTTATCGCTTAGGGACCTCATTCTCTTCCCCTCATCCTATTAGGGCCGGTGTCCCTCAGGGTTCTGTATTATCCCCCCCCCCGTCTTCACGCTGTTCACTAGCGACATTCCCAAGAGTAAAAAAGCTCAGTTAGCTCTGTTCGCGGATGACACGGCCATTTACTATACTGGCCGCTGCCCGTACCCTTCAGACCTCAGCCGATTTCCTAGGCGCTTGGTTCAGGAAATGGAGAATCGAGGTAAATCCCTGTTTAAATCAGGCGGTTATTTACTACAAACCGCGCTTTAATCCCCCGATCCCCAGTCCGATCACTATGTAGGCAAGCCTATCCCCTGGGAGAAGCAAGCCAAATACTTAGGTGTCATTCTCGACAGCTCCTTGTCCTTCGCTTCACATATCAAAGCAGCTCGTTCGCGCGCTGCCTTTGCTATGGGTTTAGGTTTCACTTTTTAATTCAGGCAAAAAGCAAATTGGCACTTAAGTGCAAATTGCGTTTATACACCGCGGTCATCCGTCCCATCATGACATACGCATGTGTCGTGTTCGCCCACTCCAACCCGCGTTTCCTGCATAAGATATAGACCTTGCAAAAACGATTCCTTCGTAAAATCACAGGAGCCCATAACGATAGTCTTCACTTAAACTTAAGATTCCCCCCGTCGTTCAATTCATGAAGCGCCTTTCCAAGCGCTTCTTTGACTCCGCATTAAAACATCGCAACCCCCTTATCGCATCGGCCGCTCGATACGATCCCTCGCGAATAAGTGAAATCCGTCGTCCTAGACATTCTCTCGTCACTCCGGAGGATGCTATAACCCTGCTCCAGGAGAGCAGCAGGGAGACTAGCACTCTGCGCAAATTCAGACGCAACGCGCCGTCATTTCGTCCTCGCCGACGAGGCCCGTCGCGACGACCCGGTAACTGCCCCACCCGTTCCTTGCAAGAGCCAGCCCGCGCTGCTGAGCCAGTATGTTTAAACCAATCCATAAATAATATCACTCAGATCCAGCCTGTCCCTTGCTGTCCCTCAGCGTCGCCCTAAACCGAGGCTCGTACCCCACAGCCAGGGTGAAAACATACAAACTAAGCGACTACACGCTAAGGGGGGTGCCCTTAGCGTGAAGTCGCTTAGTTTGTAAGTTTGGCTGGAGGTCTTAATTTTTAGGCACCCACAGGATTCGCCCGGTTAAGCAGACGACAACCTCCTTGGTTGAACTGCGAGATGCCATTCCTAAAAAAAATCTATCGTTAACGTCAATGGTAGAAATGACAATAACATTGGCCCTTGTATACATATAAGGGTGCCAGCAAAAAGATATTATTCTCTCAATATCGTAGTTTGGTTAAACAACTTCGATGTCGATGATGCACACACATGAGCTTTTAAAAATTATCGATATAATTTATGACATTTACTTCATACTTTTCCCTTTTTTTAAACGTGGGAGCGCTCTGAGGAAATAAATTTAATCGTTCCTCGAAGCGCTCCTTTTGGGAGCGCTTGGAGGAACAAAACGGGAGCGCTTAGATGGGAGCGTTTGAAAACGGGAGCGCTTTGAGAAATACCTCATTTTCGTAACTTAAGAAAACAAAATTAAAGTCCAACAAAATATACAAATCAGCGAAAGTTTTGTAAAAAAAATTGTGAAAATAAATGGTAGTTTCTTTAGAAATCAATAAATCTGAGTACTAGAATGTTTGTCGTATAAGTACATAGAATATCGCTAGTTCGTGACTGGACACATTGTATATAAAAAAAACACTTTAATAAGCCAGTCAAAAATAATCATCTTGTTACGGTAGATATTTGTCGCACCTTTTTTCAGGCGTTCGTAAACCACTGCTGGCACCATCCCCCAAGCTATACCTTGCTACATGTCATCTTTATACTCAATACTCAATACTTTATTGCATCCCATAATGTATACAAGGCTGGTAGGTAGGTAATTGAAGAGAAACAATTATGGACCCTGTCGGGCACAGCAAGATAGTTTTTAGAGGAGAGAATGAAGCGGTTTTTGTTTAAAAAACATAATAATATTGAAATTAATAATATTAAAAACATAATAATATTAAAGAAAATCTTATATTAAGATATTTAAGTAGGTAGGTATTATTTATGTGCAGATTTATATTAATTTTATTTATTACGAGATATTATTCATTTATTTATTATTAATAGTTATTAATATTCTAGGTTATATACTTATTAGGTAATTATTTTATATCTTTCTCCGCATTCAGCATATCCCAGCATTATACAAATCCTTGGTGCATCTAGCTAAGGGTGCCACAACTGTAGCTCACCGTCCGTCTGTCATTTGACGACAAGCCGTGGCGCGTTGGTGTTCTACGCTCGACTAAAATTACAGATGTCAGCAAAGCAGAGGAGCCTGCCAGGGCCTCTGCCTGGCGAGGTTGCGGCTTGTTCGAAAGAGATACCGAGGGCCAAGAACATAAAGGGCAAAAGAAGAAACATGGGTGGGTTTTAGTCAGTAGAAATCTGACCGCCCCCCCCCCCCCCCCGTTCTAAGTCATTGAATGATTTGGAATCAGCAAAAAAAAAGGTGCCTCAATTACCGATATCATAGAAGTGCACACTCCATAGTACGTTCTTTAATTAGAATTTCGCAGGGCAACCAGGGATTAGTACAGATGGGATATTCGGATGCTTATTAACCAAAAGTTCACGTGCTTGCCTGTTATGGAAAGCACTTCTTTATCAAAAAAATCCAGCGGTCCCGGGAAATTCAGTTAAAGTAACACTCCGTAAGATTTCTAGTAAACAAATGCCGTATTACAACGTGATATGGTTGCTTTTCCCTACTTTTATTGTGAGTGGGTTTTTACACAAATACAAATGTCAAATCGGGCCCATTAAACCTCAGGGAATTTAAGTATTTTTTTAATTATTATTAAAACCTTGACCTTGGGAAAAGGCTAGGCAGATGATGATGACCCTCACTAGGATTTCTCCTGTATCGTGGCGTAGCGTTTACAAACATTTAAACTCACATACACAAACAGCCAGACCCGGAACAACTATTTGTACGCCATCCAAATATTTGTTCCGTGCGGGTATCGAACCCGCGTCAAGCAGGTCGATCACTCAGTCACTGCGCCAACCAAGTCGTCAAATAATAAAAAAAAACTGATTTGTTATGCAATCCCGGGATTTTACTTTTAATAAAAATATCCCAACAAGCCGCTTCCATATTTGGTTAACTAAAAAATGATTTTAGGTTAATACGCATCCAATTTTCCCATTTCTAATTATAAGACATACATATAACATCATATATATACTACTCCCCTCATTCCACTTCTACAATATTACAGTCCTGTCCTAGATTTGGTCTGAAAATGGCAGCTAGGAAATTGTAGCCTGACATTTAAGTTCATAATTATTATGCTACTGAACCTAAAAATTAATAAGCTAGTTATTTATAGGAATGTGCTTTCAAAGTAATACTATATATTTTGGCTTAATTTATGAATAATAATGAAAGTTTGTGAGGATGGATGGATGGATAACTTATAAATATAATCCTTACTAATATTATAAAAGCGAAAGTGAGTGTGTTTGTTTGCTACTTCTTCACGCCGAAATGGCTAAACCAATTTTTATGAATTTTGGTACAGATATAGTCGGGACCCTCTTGACAGACATAGGATATTTAAAAAAAAAAATTAACATATGAGGGAGAAAGAGGGAAGAAAAGGGAAAACTTAGCTTTGCTATTACAATCAATAAGGCGCAAGGGCAAAAACTACGGGTAGCAAGTACCTGCAAATCAGGAAAGGGAACTGTTTTACCCCAAATTTAACGCGAGCAAAGCGGTGGGCAAAAGCTAGTTATGAAACAATTTACCTACAGTAAGCAAAAGAAGGAAGTACCTATTGTGTCTTTTATATAAAAATAAAAAACTTCATAAATATACCTTTGAAAAGAACAACAAAATCGTGTAAGCCACTAATAATACCAACACAGAGTGACAAACTAACCACAATACTACCTTTGTTGTTATGTTTTTTTTTTCGTTGCGGTTCGGAAACGGTTTCCTAGAACCGCCCTCGTTTGTTGCTGACCCATTTTGAGCGTCAGATTAAAGAAATAACTATAATTACAGAGTAAAATGTAATTATGAGCTAAGTTTGTTTTAGTTTCGTAATTTATTTATTTTCTGAATGACAAACTTGTTGGTCGAGTGGTGCAAGCGCTCCTAAATATTTGGTATTTTTATATCGATTCGTAAACATGAAATAACTTACCCCCGCTCTGGGTGGAGCGGAGGGGGGAAGAGTCAGGCTTTCACTGAATAAAACCTATGTTTCTTCTTTTATTCCGGGACTGCAGAATCTCTTTCGAACAACCCATATGGTTCATAGTTCATGGTTCATATCCAGGTCGCGCAGAGTTTTATTGGCATTTCCCATTAGAAATTTTGCTTTTACTTTTGAAATAGCTTTATAACCTACCTTCATCATATTTTAAATTATTATTTAAATCCTCTTTCCTTCTGCCAGGGTTGCAGGTTGTTCGCAAGAGATACCGTGACCCCGGAACATAAAGGGCACAAGAAGGAACATGGGTGGGTTTTACTCTGTACAAGTCTAACATTCCCTTCCGCTCAACGAGCGGGGGAAGTTATTTGATGTCTTCCAATCCGTTAAAAAACAAGTGTGTGTGTCAGCTCCGACGCACGACTGGAGTTTACTCCTTAAGTACGAGTATCTAACCTTACGCAAAAAGAGTTTATTCAACTGAAAAAAGATTAATATCATAATGAAAGGGTAAATTCACAAATTAATGAAAAGAAAATAGCAATATAAATACATCGACACTGATAGAAACAAACAAGCCCAATAACATATAGTATATAGGTATAGTCGCCTATACAGCATACCAAATGTACGTCTTAATACACTCACAGCCAAATTAGAAAGTTGCGCACTAAAGGTGCGCACCAAAAACGTGACACATTTTCGTTACTTTAGTAGGTTTTACCCCTCGGATTTTTCTCATACCGGGCGCCTTATATATGAAAATCGATTCTTAAGGAGTAAACTCCAAAAAAAAACAAAGCCTCCAAGCTTTAATCTTTCTACAAAATATAGGCTGGCAACTTGTCTAATATCCCGGAAATTAAAACACAACACGTTGCTACAACATGTCGCTACGAACATTGTTGTGACGTTGTCACTGAAGTGAAGTCAAAGTTCAATGCTTTAAAACGTGAGACGAATGCACACTTTTTAACAGTTTTTATTTTTGCCGAGAGACATAAAATTCTTGAGGCAAATACATACTTTTTAACAGTTTTTTTGCCGAGAGATATTATAAAAATTCTGATTCATTTCATCTATATTTTGTCGTGTTCGTCGATGTTAATGACATGATGCTGTCATAAGCAAAAACCAATGACAAGAGTTTGTTAGCACGTTTGTGTATGTGAGTTCCGGGTCTAGCTGTTTAGCTAGACCCAGAACAACTATCTATAGCCCATTCAAATATTTGTTCCGTGCGGGCATCAAACGCGCGATACGCAGTGCAGCAGTCGATCGATCAGCCACTGCGCCAACAGTGTCGTCAACATTGTGCGACATATCCTGCGTAGGAGCAAATTGTAATTGAATGACGTTAATTAATATTATTTAAATAGTAAAAGCTCTTACCATCTTATCGTGGAGCTCGTGTGACCATGCATTGGTGGTTAAATTGGTTTAACTCGTAGTTTTAATGGTATAGAACAAGGAGCCTGTATAAATTGTTTTTGTTTTTACTGACTTGCAAACTACTGCGACTAGCCTGAAAATTGCCCAAAGCAACAGTCGATTTTATTTCATCACTAGCTTCCACCCACGACTTCGTCCGCGTGGTATAGTTACTTTTGGGCTAACGCTAACTTTAACCTGCGTTATGATCGAAAAAAAAACTTTCTCTCCCTTTTTCTTCCCTCTTTATCCCTATTTTCTCAATATAAAAAAAAACTATGCCTATGTCTGAATCCAGAGTCCTAACTATCTCTGTACCAAAATACATCAAATCGACTTGGCCATTTAAGCGTGAAGACGTAACAAACTCAACCAAACAACTCATTCACTTCCGCTTTTATAATGCAAGGATTGTCACCAAAAACCAAACATTTTAAAACCAAAAAATTTTATCGAACGGAGCATCTGCAAAAAAAAAACCATATTGCACACCCCTATTCTCATTTTTCCAGTATACCTTACCGGATTGACAAGTCAAATAACCCGCCACCTGTGAGCTCCAAGACTATTTGTATGGCCTTTGACGCAAGAGTACACTTTCAGCATATTTGTTCCAGACGACTGACTGTAGGCGCCTTGGAGGAGGTAAACTTTGGTGTAGCTGTTGTTTAATGTTTCCTTCTCCATGCTATGTGTTTTGATATTAATAGATTCGTGAATATTGTTTTTTTATGGTGGCGCGACTGCTGAGCATGTCGTCCTGGATTGGATTATCAGATCGGGCAAAGTGTTATTAATTTATTTTACATTTTTTTTGTTTAAAAAAAGACCGTTGCCTTACACTAGAAATTTCTCCTGTATCGTGGGTGCGGTAACAAACATTTAAACTCACATACAGAAATAGCCAAACCCGAAACAACTCGTCGGGCGGGAATCAAACCCGCGACACGCAGCGCAGCAGTTGTTCGCTCAGCCACTGTGTGAACCGTGCCGTCAAATTATTTACATACACTTGACAAAAACGTATAAAATTTAAGTACAAAGGTGCTTATCTCGTAAGAACGTTCTGCCACGCTTTGGAATGGGCAACTACAGTACTTTCACAAGTTATTATGCCTTGTGACCGGGATTGTAGATTCATTTTGTTTCTTGACATTCAAATGTGCCTGTAATGGTCTAATTGAAATAAATGATTTCATTTGATTTGATTTGCCAGCATTTTTGTTATGATACCAATTTTTAAACTCCTGACTGCCTCAGCAGCCTCGAAAGGCGCGTCGGGCGTTGTCAGAAGCCGCGTTATGACTCCCGGCCTAAGAGACGCGGTCTTGTGGATGGTGAATAATGGGTAGTTCACGGCCGTGTCGACGGACTCAAAGAGGTGTCACAAAATCTGAAGGGTTTGTTTGAGCCACTGCCTGCGGGTGTCAAGAGTTGGATCGAAAGCTATACAAATAATTACACCATATTATAACTTATGTACATATTAAATTTCGTTTTAAAATACGAAGCATTAATTTTAAAAGTACTAGAGCAGTGTTGCTAGAAAAAAAAACTTGTGAACTCGTGGTTTATGTGCGTGCACACTTAAACATATGATACAAACATAATGTGTTGTGTTATGTGCTCATAAAACATACATCATCATTTATGTATAAAACTCAAACAAAATGTAATAATAATGTTCATAAATACAACACAGTGTTGATTTATATTTTATAGTATTTTTACGATGTGAATTTCGGCGAAAATCTTAAAAAGACTTTGTGTAAGTTTTTTTGTTATAATTTTTTGTATGTAGTTACATTTTTTATGAATGTTTATGGAAAATTGTAGTAGGTACTTTTTATTAGAAAATAGCGTTTATTATTAGGTTTTTGTTCATTTATGATGCATATTTAAATTGGGTTAATTAACTTCTCAAGAACTGTCATTATTTCGGTTATTTTTTTTTATTTACGTAATTTTTTTTACGTCAACTATCCGTCAAGCACCGCCGGGCGGGCTCTTATCGTAAGCGTAATCTGGTTTTAAGACTTATCTCTACTACAAATACAGTTTTAAATCGGTCGGGGTTTAGTGGCACAAATTTGTGCCAGCGGGGTTCAACAGTAATACTTGTTTACTGGCACGTTTTTGTGCCGCTAGGGCTCTAGAGGTTAAACAAGTGGCAGTCATAATTCTTACACATTAAAGTCTGTTTTCGTCTGCTTATTGCACTAAATTATCTGGTTCACCGACTCATCATTCTAAATTGTGTTATAAGCTTGATGTTACAGAATGACAACGTCGAGTCACGTTTGTAACTTGTCACACTGAGTTCAAATGTGACGAGTTGTGTTAGTGTACATATTCATTATGCCTAAAGTGATTAAAAGTGCGGGCAGGGATGTTGTCTTTGAACACCCCACCAGTTACGCGCAGAGTTATCTTGCGCACTCTAGTAATACCTACTCGTAATTGTTTCTCTTTAAGAGGCCTTTTTTTTGGGGTGGAAATCATTAAATAACTTCCTCGCTGGAGCGAGGGGGAGTGTCAGACTTGTACTGACTAAAACCCATCCATGTTCTTTCTATTGCCCTTTACATTCCGTGGCCGCGGTATCTCTTTCAAACTAACCGCAACCCCGGCTGGCGGAGGCTGAAGAGGTAACAAACAAACTCACTTTCACTTTTATAATATTAGTAAGGATATAAGATCATAAAGGAGTTAACTAATGATAGAGAACAAAATATAGGCGCAGAACAATGTTCTTTGTTAAATGTCAAAGGTATTATAAAGGCTTGACTACACAAGCGCGAACAGTGTGTAGTATACTCGAACATGCAAACAATTATTTTATTTGTATTGCAATGCCAACTGTTGGTAATTGTAATTGGTTACGTAAACCTTTTTATGTGCATGTTAAGCTCAGCAATGACAATATACATTTTGGTCCAACGCAAAAAGGCTTTATTAATTAATTTGGCTTTGTAAATTTAAAAAACCGGCCAAGAGCGTGTCGGGCCACGCTCAGTGTAGGGTTCCGTAGTTTCCCGTCCGTCACAATAAGTGTTCCCAGTTATGAGGCCAACCGAACAATTCGGTAATACCCGATCCAATGTAATAAGTACCTACAGCGCCATCTCTCGAGGAATTGGGTTACTAATTAATACAAAGACGTGCAATTTCGGTGGTAATTTCAATAATTCTTTTTTTGTTTGAAAAAAGATACGTTCAGGATAATAAAATATGTAAACAAAGTTACAAAAAAAGCTTGCATTACGATTATACTACAAACTTAGTCCAGAAATTATTTTGTACAACTTTTTGTCTTTTGTTGTACAAAAACTGTTATGTCAATCAAGTTCAAAATAATTTTCATAGAAAGTCCTTATAAAGTTCTACTTTTCAGATTTTTTTCATATTTTTTAGACTTATGGTTCAAAAGTTAGAGGGGGGGGGACACATTGTTTTTTACTTTTGGAGCGATTATTTCCGAAATTATTGACATTATCAAAAAATGATCTTAGTAAACCCCTATTCATTTTTAAATACCTTTCCAACAATATATCACACGTTAGGGTTGAAATTAAAAAAAAAAACACTTCCCACTTTACATATAGGGTGGCTACCCTAATAAAACATTTTTTTCAAATTTTTATTTTACCACTTTGTCGGCGTGATTTATATACATATTGGTACCAAATTTCAGCTTTCTAGCGCTAACGGTCACAGAGATTAAGCGAGGACGGACGAACAGACAGACATGGCGAAACTATAAGGGTTCCTAGTTGACTACGGAACCCTAAAAAAATGAACGTATCGACACTGTTATCCTTACTTAATATTATAAAAGCGAAAGTGAGTTTGTTTGTTTGTTACCTCTTCACGCTTTAATGGCTAAACAGATTTTGATGAATTTTGGTACAGAGATAAATGGGAGCCAGGAGACGGACATAGGCTAATATTTATATAAAAAAATTGGGATATGAGCTAAGTTTTCCCTTTTCTTCCCACGTTCTCCACGTGGGAAGAAAAGGGAAAACTTAGCGTTGCTATTACAAATCAATCAGGCGCAAGAGCAAAAACTGCAGGTCTACTTGGTGTGTTAAACCGAATTTAACGCGAGCGAAGCCGCGGGCGAAAGCTAGTGTGTCTATAATATATTTTAGGCTGCAGTGTAGTTAAGAAATTTTGTAAGAAAAAAGGAGGGGGTCGTGGCCAAATAATAGCAGTCGCTCTAGTCGATCTTATGGTTAAGTCGCGCTTGCCTAGGTTGGTCTGTCGATGGGTGACCACCCGTTATATACCGAGTTTTCTTTGTGCCTCGGAAAGCACGTTAAGCTGTTTTTAAAAAAAAAAAAAAAATTTGAAACTATTTATTACATGAATTATTTAAGTTTTTTTTACAGACATTTTATATGGAAGCGCTCAATCTTTTTTCAATTAAGATTAGGTGCACTTCCTTTTATATTTTGGGTTGCTCGCAGGACCTACACGCAGTCTTCCTCCATTCTGAATTTCTCCACGGTAAAAAAATGCTTAAGTATGCCTTTTATCTGTTGAGACTTTCGGCCTTCAAGCTTTTTGGCAACATCCTTTGGCAGTTCATTCAGAATGTTAGGAAGAGCATACGCCCAGGTCCTCCTACCGTAGTCATTACTGACCCTTGGCAATTTATATAAAGGCAAGTAAGACAATTGACGAACAAAATTTGGTCTACTTGTTTTCCTTAGTTTGCTTATGTGTTCAAAGTGTTGGTTCTGGCTGTCGTTATTTGTAGAACTTTGACTGCTGGGTTCGATCGGGTTCGATCCCCGCACGGAGCAAATATTTGTACGACCAGATAGTTGTTCCGGGTCTGACTGTACAAACACTTAAACTCACATATACAAATATGTGAGTTATACTCACATGTACATATCGATGAATGTTATTATGCGAATGTTTGTGAGGATGGATGGCTGTATTGATGTATGGATGTTTGTTACTCATTCACATCAAAACGTCTGACAGAATCTTGGTGAAATTTGACACAGAGGTAGATTATAGTCTGCATAACCACGCAGACGAAGCCGCGGGCGCTAGCTAGTTATTTTATAATATACTACCATCAATATGCTCTTTAACTAAATAAAAGGGTCTTAGCTACATAGAAGTTTCCGTAATATAACCCTAACATGTGCGTATTAGTCCTTTGGACGCTCGTAAAAACTGCGTTGTTACAATAAAATCTTGTAATAAAAGACGAGGAAAACAAATGTCGAATTTTTTAACACAACTGCTAGTTGTTTTTCAGAGTTGTAAGGGTTCTTTAACTCAAAAGGAAAAAAAAACAGAAACCTTTTTGTTTTTTTTTTGGGGTGAGAAATCATCAAATCACTTCCCCCGCTCTGGACGGGGCGGGTTGGAGACTTCTACCGACTAAAACTCACCCATGTTCCTTTTTTTGTCTTCTATGTTCTGAAGCCGCGGTATCTATTTCGAACAACCCGCAATCTCGTCAGGCAGTAGTTCTGGCAGGATCCTCTGCTTTGCTGACATCTCTTTGAGGCGCGCGTGGAACACGTGTCCTGTCGTCACCCCCTTCACTACCTTAGGGGTTGACCCTTGCAAAATCCCGCCCAAATGAGCAAATTAAAAACATCCCACAAGCAAAATTTGTGATTCACACTTGAAGTTTCTGAGATGTCGTATTGAGTATGTCAGTGATTATCCCTTTATCTCACTAATATTATAAAAGCGAAAGTGAGTTTGTTTGTTTGTTACCTCTTCATGCTTTAATGGTTAAACCGATTTTGATTAATTGGAAGATTGGTACAGAGATAGTTGGGAACCAGGAGACTGACATAGGCTGTTTTTTTTAAAGAAGTGTGATGTGAGGGAGAAAGAGGGAAAAAAAGGAAATCAATAAGGCGCAAGGAGAACTGTGTTACCCCGAATTTAACGCGAGCGAGCCGCGGGCAAAAGCTTGTATAAATATAATTACTTGTCGACCTTCAATTTACACTGTGAAGTGACAGTGTAAAAACTGAGAACCTTATAGTTACGTATATATTTGACGGGCCTGTTGGTCTAGTGGTTAGTGGCCCTGACTGCTGAGCCGGAGGTGGTGGGTTCGATTCCCACCCAGGACAAACTTTGTGTGATGAGCATGATTGTTTGTTCTGTGTCTGGGTGTGATTTATCTATAATATGTATGTATTTCTAAATTATATAAGTAAGTACTAGCTTTCGCCCGCGGCTTCGCTCGCGTTAAATTCGGTATAACACACCAAGCAGACCTGCAGTTTTTGCTCTTGCGCCTGATTGAAATGTAATAGCAACGCTAAGTTTTCCCGTTTCTTCCCTCGTTCTCCCTCACATCCCACTTTTTTCAAAAAATATTAGCCTATGTCCGTCTCCGGGTTCCCAACTATCTTTGTACCAAAATTCATCAAAATCGGTGTAGCCATTAAAGCGTGAAGAGGTAACAAACAAACAAACAAACTCACTTTCGAATTTATAATATTACTAGCTTTTGCCCGCGGCTTCGCTCGCGTCAAATTCGGTAGCGCCTTATTGATTTGTAATAGCAACGCTAAGTTTTCCCTTTTTTTCCCTCTTTCTCCCTCACATCATACTTTTAAAAAAAAAATATTAGCCTATGTCCGTCTCCTGGTTCCCAACTATCTCTGTACCAAAATTTATCAAAATCGGTTTAGCCATTAAAGCGTGAAAAGGTAACAAACAAACAAACAAACAAACAAACTCACTTTCGCTTTTATAATATTAGTAAGGATATAATATATATATATATATATATATTATAGTAAGGATGTATATCAGTTGTCTGGTTACCATAACACAAGCTCTGCTTAGCTTGGGATCAGATAGTCGTGTGTGAGTTGTCCCAAGATATTTATTTTATTATATTCATACTAATAAAAAAAGACAACAGAATAACAAGATTCCATATTCAAATAACAACAACTACTCCTACATTTGAATCGACCTTACAAAGAGCACCTATCTAGGGAATATAATCCTTTTCTCCAGTTACCTAAACCCACATTCACTTACTACTTATAGAACGAAACAATAGATCCATTTTGGATCCCTTAGGTACGAATTTACCTTGAACGGAGTACCTGGCTACGTGTTATATATTGCAAGGTATACCTGAATTAATCAGTCCCTACACGATTAGATTAACAGGGTACTGGCGGAAAAGGTGTTCTATTCCCTTCGTTACTTATTTAATTTTCAAGACACACTTTTACTTTCTTGTTTAAGGAATGTTGTGTGAATATTTTTGGGAGAGAATTTTTTTTACTTATTTTTGGGTGGTTTGAATTTTTATTTTTATTGCAATATAGGTTTTTGTTTTAAATATGCTTAGTCACCTGGTACAGTCGGATTCTTGTGCTGAATTAATGTTAGAAATTATCTATCAGATTATTTATTAGTTAATAAAATTTACATTACAACCAAAACATTTTAAAAACAAACTTACGTACAATAACTTGAAAAATAATGTTTATATTTTCAATTATTTTTTCAGTCACACTGCTATCTAACATGATGTCTAGACTTAATATAAACCATGAAAAGTTGTTTTTCTTTGTTCGGCCCGATTCAGGGTTAACTGGTTACGGTTTCAAGTAATGAGAAACCAAGAGTAGGTATATTAGAATAGAAATAAAGGTGTAAGATTCAAATTGAAAAATCTTTCGAAGGAATAAAACATTCTGTATGGATAAAAAATCCGCTATTTTTGTACAGTTTTTCTCAGTCTCTAATTTATAGTTTGCCTCTAGTTTTTCTGGATTTTATTTTCAAGGAAATGTCGGACAAAAAAGAATAAATGAACCTGAATTAATTTGGATTTAAATCCAAGATTATATATACAACTAGCTATGCCCAGCGGTTTCACCCGCTGCTAACTTAGAAGTATGTAAAAAAGATGTTGGCCGATTCTCAGACCTACCCGATATGTACACAAAATTTCGTTTAAATGGGTCCAGCCGTTTCGGAGGAGTATGGGAACGAAAATTGTGACACGAGAATTTTATAAACAAGATGAAATAAAACCTAACGTTAATGAAACTCAAAAGTGCTCGGAAACAGAAAAAAACCCTTGAAATAAATGGTCTTAAGGAAAACATAATTTAATTCTTCCGTCACGATCCATATTTCATTTACAATGACAACACACGAAAAAAAAGTCGTTCAAACCAAATGCTCATTCCTAGTTTAATAGATTTTACACTTGAGGGGGTGACACGAACCAATTTCGGAAGACCCTCGACCAAGTTCGCATCTGTCTTCTTTATTAAGACTTATCTATGAAGCAGGGGGGAGGAACAGCTCCAAGTTATAGTGGTTCTGTTTAATAACGATCAGGAGGTCTTGTCAAGCAGTCTCTGAGTATAATGGACGAAGTTGGACAAAACTTAGACCATCAATAACTGATGGCATAACTTTGTAGGAGAATTTTTACTTATTATGCTTTGAAAGACGTGACAGCTTCATATTTCTTTTTCATAATCTCTACTAATAATAGATGAGCACCTCAGGTCATAAGGGAAATCCGTTACGACATAAAAACGGTAATCAATTCTGAGATAAAACATTTTGTTTTCTGATTTTTGCGAAAATATAAATGTTGCAAATAGCCCACATTGATGTAATAAAGCAAAGGGTTTTTGACATAAAGAGTATTATGTAGTTATGATATTTTGATGTTATATTATGTCACATAGTCAAGTATTTTTTTAAAGTACGTTTTTTGGGTTCCGTAGTCAACTAGGAACCCTTATAGTTTTGCCATGTCTGTCTGTCCGTCCTCGCTTAATCTCTGTGACCGTTAGCACTAGAAAGCTGAAATTTGGTACCAATATGTATATCAATCACGCATTCACGCCGACAAAGTAATAAAATAAAAATTGGAAAAAAATGTTTTATTAGGGTAGCCACCCTATAGGTATGTAAAGTGGGAAGTGTTTTTTTTTTAATTTCAACTCTAACGTGTGATATATTGTTGGAAAGGTATTTAAAAACGAATAGGGGTTTACTAAAATCATTTTTTGATAATGTCAATAATTTCGGAAATAATCGCTCCAAAAGTAAAAAACAATGTGTCCCCCCCCCTCTAACTTTTGAACCATAAGTTTAGAAAATATGAAAAAAAATAAAAAGTAGAACTTTATAAGGACTTTCTAGAAAAATCATTTTGAACTTGATTGACACAACAGATTTACAAACTTAGTCCAGAATTTCTGGGCTAAGTTTGTAGTATAATCGTATATGCAAGCATTTTTTTTAACTTCGTTTACATATTTTACTATCCTGAACGTATATTTTTTCAAACAAAAAAACAATTATTGAAATCGGTTCTCGCAATCCAAAATTACCACCGAAAACTTCATGCACGTCTTTGTATTAATTAGTAACCCAATTCCCCGAAAGATGGCGCTGTAGGTAGGTACTTATTACATTGGATCGGGTATTACCGAATTGTTCAGTTGGTCTCTCTTTGTCATTGGCGGTATCTTATAACTCTACAACATAAAACTTCTATTAAGAACATGCTAAGGCAATTTAGAACAAAACTAAAATTCATTTTTTTTAATACCATCAAAATGTTAAGGTAAAAACCAGTTCATAAATGGTTCGATAGATAGCGTTGTGTAATGACGAAATGTTTTAAAAAGTCGATGCTAAGATTTTCCGTGCTTTCATGACCTAGCGTGGTAAAATAAGCTGCACTTCGATATATTCGTAATTTTATTTATGAGTGCATAATCTAATTAGTCGTCGAGGTTTGAGCGCTCCCCTTTGTGTTCGCGCTTAAAACCGTCAAAAGTCGGAGCGCCTGCCGCGGAGCGTGCAATGTTGCACGCTCCTCCACCTTTATGCTCATAACTGGAAACACTTATTGTGACGGACGGGAAACTACGGAACCCTACACTGAGCGTGGCCCGACACGCTCTTGGCCGGTTCTTTTTTCATTTCAGATTCTCAAGTGTAGCCCCTTCAAAGGATATCAAACACAGTGTATTTTTATCGAAACTTTTTTTTAAGACTTTTGTCCGCTGGAGGGCGCCACAACAAGTTTTCTGATATGTTCAGCGGGCAATTAAGACAATTCTAATGATACCTTATTTTCCGAGTTCTGATTAGTAGTTACAGAGCTATGAGGGAAAAAATGAACATAATAACTTGTCAAAATCATAATTATATTCATCTTTTAGCCGCAAAACCAAAAATGACATTTTTATTTGTTTACTACTACTTGCGCCCCGTGTTTTCACCTTCAAAGACCGGGATAAAAAGAAGCATATGTGTTAATCCAGGGTCCAAATCCGTTAAGCCGTGAAGGAGTAACAAACATACACACCTACTCACAAACTTTCACCATTATAATACTAGTGTGATTTCTATAGTATAGAAGAAAGATCTAAAGAGGAAACATTTGTTTGTTTTGTATAGGCTCTAAAACTACAGGACCGATTTTAACCATTTTATCATTAATAGGAAGCTTCATTATCAAGAAATAACATAGGCTTTACAACATCACGTTACTACTCACGGCAGAGGGACAGCAACTAAAAGACGCAGTCGAAACCGCGTAAGACATTTATTTTATTTTCACACTAGCTTTTGCCCGCGACGTCGTCCGCGTGGTATAGTTACTTTGGGCTAACGCTTATTTTAACACGCGTGATGCTCAAAAAAATTGTTTTCTTTCTCTTCCTTTTTTCTCCTCCTTTTTTCACTTATTTAAGCCTATGTCCGTCTTCACGGTCCCAACTATATCAGTACAAAAATTCATCAAAATCCGTTCAGCCATTTAGACGCGAAGACGTAACAAACAAACAAACGAACCCACTTTCGCTTTTATAATATTACTAGCTTTAGCCCGCGGCTTCGCTCGCGTTAAATTCGATAGCGCCTAATTGATTTGTAATAGCAACGCTAAGTTTTCCCGTTTCGTCCCTCTTTCTCCGTCATATCCCACTCTTTTTTTTTTAAATAGCCTATGTCCGTCTCCTGGTTCCCAGCTATCTTTGTACCAAAATTCATCAAAAGCGTGAAGAGGTAACAAACAAACTCACATTCGCTTTTATAATATTAGTAAGGAAGTAGGGATTGATCGTATCAACAATAACCAAACTCTCAGCCTATCGACATAATGCATAAAGTGAAGGTTTACGTCAGTATCCATTCAGTGCCCCCACATACACGTTTACAACTTAAGTGGGCACACAAACTAACTTGGTGTTCAGACTTGTAATATCCCGTCTATATCAATTTGGTTTTCAGTTGCCTTAAGTTTGAGTTAATTATAGTGGTGTGCGGGTTCTTACACTATGCAGCTGTATTAACAGCCTTTTATTTCATGCAAAAGTAGGATACATACATACATAGTTTATAGAAAAAAAATTGATGGTTAGACGTATTTCACTTATTTTATTTCTAAAATAAGTGAAATACATAATAGACATTTTTGTAGAAGCAAAAAAAACTTTATTATAATTAAATATTGAAGCAGGTAGTATTTGGAATTAAAATTATTAATAAAATCAACAAGTTATAAATCACTAGCTTTCGCCCGCGACTTCGCTCGCGTTAAATTCGGTATAACACACCAAGCAGACCTGCAGTTTATGCTCTTGCACCTGATTGATTTGTAATAGCAATGCTAAGGTTTCCTTTTTCTTCCCTCGTTCTCCCTCATATCCCAATTTTTTAAAATAAAAATTAACCTATGTCCGTCTCCTGGTTCCCAAATATCTCTGTACCAAAATTCATCAAAATCGGTTTAGCCATTAAAGCGTGAAGAGGTAACAAACAAACAAACAAACAAACTCACTTTCGCTTTTATAATATTATATATTATATATAAGTAAGGAAGGAAGGATTAAGAAACTTTCTATACCTTACAGGATTTTATGAACGGCACCTCAAGTGTAGGCCTCTAAAGAATTCCATGTCTCTGTCTTGGGCCAGCTGGTACCAGCTGTATCAACTCGTGTGTCCATCTCGTTTGGGGTCTGTCTTTGTAGCGTTTGCCAGTTGGACCCTTCCACGTTGTTACCTTCCTGGTCTACCTCTCGTCCCTTAGCCTCGCTACGTGCCCAACCCACTTCCATTTTTGTTTCTTAGCGTAGGTTGGAGTATGAAAAATAGATGTTGGCCGATTCTCAGACCTACCCGATATATACACAAAATTTTGTTTAAATCGGTCCAGCCGTTTCGGAGGAGTATGGGAACGAAAACTGATGTATAGGCAGTAAAAGAGGTGAGATATATCTGTGTGACAGTATATCGTAAAAAGGCTTACTCTGTTCATTTACGAAAATATTAAAAGCGTAAAAAAATAACATCAAGATAAATAAGACTCTATCAATATACCTAACAATACTGTAATTTACTTTATTACAACATTAAATAACCGCGATCGATGATTACATCATTAATTAAACTGGATCATTAGAGCTTTAATTAAAAGCTTTTATTCGAACAATTAATGTAATATCAGGGAACTTAATACCAAACATGAAGTTCCATTGAAATACTATGATAATTATTTGATAAACAAAAAACTATTTATTGGAAAAGTTGGGTGAAAAGTAACTACACGAACACAAGACAAATGTGAGTGACTATGTCAGGCATAAACGACTAAGAAAGACATACATTAGCTTTTTCTGTTTTATTTCAAATCAAATCATTTATTTCAATAGACCATTACAGGCACTTTTGAATGTCAAGAAACAAAATGAATCTACAGTCCCGGTCACAAGGCATAAGAACTTGCCCATTCCAAAGCGTTGATGCTCTATGGAGAAGAATGGGCAAGAAACTCCATGGACACTCTTTTAAATTATAATTTTTTTTTCGTACCACTTGCCCAAAAAAGTGACATTCTATACCACAAAAAGCGAACATAACAATAGTCATTTTTAATCTGTCAAAAACAGGGAAAGAAAATTGTACTGAATTTCATTCATCCCCTAGGGAGAGAATGTGATTTAAAATTGCAATACTTAATACTGAACTACATCTGTGTTTACACCATTGAGTTTGTATATAAAGCATTTAGCATCTTTTTTAAAAAGGAACACGCAATTAATATGCAGTTATGATTATTAAATAAAATTACCAAAACCGACGAGGTCGTATGACCTTGATGCCTTTGCTTTTCCGACAAAACATATTAGTCTAGGAATTTGCCGCGATTTTGTTTTCTTCAAATACATAAACGTTAAGTTTATTTTTATAAATAAGTTAATGTTCTAAAAATACATTGTTAAATCAAAGCGACAGTGACAGTGTATTGTCGGATTCCATCAGTGCAAATGCTGCCGCAATCATACTCATCAACAATAAATGTACCAAACAAAAGTGTAGCTCTTTATAAATAATTGGACCAATGTTCGAATCTTAACTTTTACTTTTAATGTCATTATCTTTAATAAATGCTTATCTCATATTATTACTGTGTTAATTTTTTCGCAAATGGTACGAAAAGTAGAGTATTTTCCTCGATGATAAAGCTGTCTTAGTCTTGGGTAAACTTAAATCTCTCGCTACACTCAGGACTCGTCTTAAATCCCTCGCTTCGCTCGTGATTTAAGTTTTTAACACCCTCGCTACGCTCAGGAGTAAACCTCGAGTCCTTCGTTACACTCGCGATTTAAATCGCCACCCGCGACAGAAGACACTGCTTTATCCCCTTGGTTAATAATCTTCTATACAAAATCGTATTTACATCATTCGTGTTGAGATTATACAAATGTGTGAGTACGATGTAGATAGACGTGCACAGTAAGAGCGTCCAGAGTAAATAAAAAGCAATAAAAAAAATTATAGTGTGGTCAGAGCATTCTTTTTTTTATTTTTTGGAATGAAAATTTCAAATTACGTCTGCCGCTCTAGGTGGAGTGGAAGGGGGTGGCAACTTGTACTAACCAAAACCTAGCTATGTTTTTGGATTTTAGTCAGTACTAGTCTCACACCCCCCCCCCCCTCCCGCTTCGTCTAGAGCGGGGAAAGTTACTAAATGATTTCCCATCCGCAAAAAAAAAATGTTTTGCTTTTTTTATTTCGGGGCCATGGTATCTGTTAACCTGCAACCTCGGCAGGTAATGGAGAAACAAGAACAGAAGAAACTAACTAGAAAGTCAAAAAGAAGACAGAAAATTAATTTACTTCCCGAAGTCGGTGACATTTGTGTGATTCATGTTTTTTTTTGTCTCCGACTGCCTGAAAAAATTGCTTTGGATTTTTGGTCGTTTTTTTTGGGACATACAAATTCTTATCGAGTATTAATTTCTCATAGCTACTAAGAGATACCTACATAGCATATCATCCATATACCTTACAAGAAAAATATATACAAAAGAAGATATCGCATATTTCATAATATGGGACTCCATTGGGAGCACCTTTCAAATAAAAAACAACAATTTTGGAAATTGGGCCACAATCGACGCAGAAATCGCGTCATAACCTCACAAATAAAACATACAGTCGAATCGCGAAACTCCTACTTTTTTGAACTCGTTTAAAAATACATTCAATATCACACATCCCATAGTTTCTCCCTCGTTAAAAACAAAAAAAGAACCTTTTATTTAATGTCTAAAATACGAACCAACCACACACTTTTGTCAAAAATATCGCACCTGTTTTAGACACCGGAAGGGAAACTGAATAATATAATATAATATTTTCTCTTCGCCTCGTATGAATATGTCAATCTCATCAAAATTTCCCGTGGGAAGTTGTTATTGTTTACCTCCTTCAATCCTTTACATTGTTTTTCTTAGAAAAAGGGATTTTCTGTACGTTAACAATATATTGAATTTCGAAAGAAGTGGTCCCTTATTTCATACACAAACAAGACGAACGATTTTTTTTTTGTGAACTAAATATTTACAAATTCAAGACGAAAATTAAAAAACAGTTTGCAGCATTCACGTTTTATAAAATACACGTATCTCTCGGGTTTTATTATTTTAACAAACGAAACAAAATTACAGAAATAGAGAGAGTAGCTTTTAGGCAACACTAAGGTACCGGTACTAGTTCGTTATTTCGGAATGAATTATTTTAAAATCAATTATTTTAAACTAGCTGGTGCCCGCGGCTTGGTCCGCGTGATAATAAAAAAGGTATCTTTTGTGCTATTCCGGACCATAACCTACCTTTGTGCAAATTTCACTAAGATCCGTTTAGCCCTTTTGATATGGAAGAGTAACAAACATGCATCCATACATCCTCACAAACATTCGCATTTACAATATTAAGTAGGATTTCGAGGCGTTTGTACAGTTGCCTACAGCCTCCACAACGATAAAGAGGGTTAACACTTCAATAAATAAAACACTAAAGAAGTAAAAACTACAAGCCACAGCAAAACAAAATCCTATCAACGCCCCTAAAACAACCGCCGAAATAAAATTACACGTAACAGGTCATCTGACGTTGCAAATTCTATGCCCTCTGGCCCCGACAGACTCAAGATATTCTCCAGAAGCAAACTTCACACCAACGACCTCCTGACCCCAATATATCAGTGCATTTCCTTCCTAACCGAAAGCTAACCCTCGTTACTTTATCTTCAAGAGGAAATACAAAAGTCTTCGTGAATAATAAAAGAGGAAATAAAAAGTTTTCGACGTTGGTACGTATCCGAGGAGTTACGTATGAATATGTAATGCTGTGCTCATGATTAGTGTTAGCTGAAGTTTTATTGGTAAGATATATTTATATACTAGCTGTGCCCAGCGGTTTCACCCGCTGCTCACTTAGGGGTATAAAAAAATAGATGTTGACCGATTCTCAGACCTACCCAATAAGTACACAAAATTTCGTTTAAATCGGTCCAGCCGTTTCGGAGCAGTATGCAAACGAAAACTGTGACAGGAGAATTTTATATATTAGATAGATTATTGATAATGAAACTCTTTTCCTTTAAAGTTTTAAAAATAAATAACTTAACTTTGATTTACAAGACCAATATTTTTTTAAACTATAATAACGAATGATATTGGTAAGATATAGATAATATTTATATTCTCTCTCTCTTACAACTATCAAAATGTACGACTTATCATAACAGGGTTACCTAATGTGATAGTGTACACAATAATCATACGTTTAATTAAGTGTTTTAACTTTCAAACGGCTGGTGGACTCTTCTCGTCACCAGAGTGCTGGCAATTTTTTTCAGAAAACAATGAAACAGATCGATGTCACTAGCGATGTGGTTGAGAGTACGTATTGCACGCGTCATAGCCTTCTCTAACAGATTGGTCCGCGCGCGCAGCAACGCAGCGTGGCTGTCGAAAGGCACGTTACATTATTAGTAGTGAGTTTTCTCTTTAAGGAGTTGCTGGAGAGCCGCCATTGCGTCCTTACCTACCGCCTGACGCAGCTCCTCACCGGACACGGAAGTTTCGGGAGGTTCCTGCACATAATTAAGCGAGAGGAAACGCGCGGGTGTCACCATTGTGACGATCGCCCGAAGGACACGGCGAAGCGCTCAGCTTCGACGGAGCACAGCCGCGCCGTGCCCTCGTCGAGGCGGTTGTCGGCGACTATCTCTCACGTCCGGCTCTGGTTCAGTCCATGGTCTGGAGCGAGAGAGAATGGGAAGCGGGTATTTCCTTCTACGAAGCAGTCATGCTAGTGAAGGAGAAGGCGGGGCGTTTGAGGGAGAGAACCACAAACACGGGAACGTGAGCACGTACCTGTCCGAAACACACAAACCTATATGCCGTAAAATGTCAACATTATGTACTTTCCCTCTCAGTATCTCGAATATGTAGGAGGTAAGTGCGAGATTTCTCCTGATCCTCGGCTCGTTACTGCGAACCATACCCAAAATAAATAAAATTGGGTACATAAGCGAATCAAATGGGTATACACCATATTATTTCAACTATAAATACCAATCAAATTTATTGTTTACGTTCTCTATAATGAACTTATATTTAGATATACATAATATTATGTATATGTGAAGCCCATGTGGATATAACCTTCCCATAAGAAAAGTTTTTTTTTTTTAAAAACGTTACCCCACACTAGGAATTTCTACATTTAAACTCACATACACAAATAGCTAAACACGGCACAGCACTATCTGTATGCCATACAAATATTTGTTCCGTGCAGGGATCGAACCTGCAACACGCAGCTCAGCAGTCTATCGTTCAGCCACTGCACTAGCCGTGTCTTCAGATAAACAGTCGGTCCGTGTAAAATTCTGGTATCCAGCGGCATCCGGTAAGACTGGAAGCTGGAACTGAACGCAATTAGGACAGGCTTGGCAGATGATGATGGTAATGAAATTCTGACTGGTTCTGTACCTAAGAAGGAACAACCGGAACCGTTCTAGGATTTTTTTACGGTCTGTGCATCTGTCTGTCTTTCAGTTAAGACCTTTTAGTTCCGGAACGCTTGAAGGTAAGTATCGAGTTGAAATTAAAACCAAATACTTACTCAATTCTGGTAGTCCCTTGGAACTGTGAAAAATCAACCTTCTTTATTCTAAAAAAAAAAAAAAATCTTTTCTCAGCTCTAGGAATTTCTGCTGCATCGTGGGTGCGTTTACACACATTTAAACTCACATACACAAACAGCCAGACCCGGAACAACTATCTGTAGGCCATACAAATATTTGTTCCGTGCAGGGATCGAATCCACAACACCCAGCGCAGCAGTCGATCGCTCGGCCACTGCTTCAACTGTGCCGTCTGTAAGTCTATGCAGTCAACCTACTTGCAGTCCTGGCAAGATTTAGATAGATAGAAGATACATGATACTAAGATAATACGTTACATCTAAGAATATATTTGACGGGACTGTTGGTCTAGTGGTTAGTGGCCCTGACTGCTGAGCCGGAGGTCGTGGGTTCGATTCCCACCCAGGACAAACTTTGTGTGATGAGCATGATTGTTTGTTCTGTGTCTGGGTGTGATTTATCTATAAAATGTATGTATTTATAAATTATATAAGTATCTATATCAGTTGTCTGGATACCATAACACAAGCTCTGCTTAGCTTGGGATCAGATAGCCGTGTGTGAGTTGTCCCAAGATATTTATTTTTATTTATTTATTTTAACAAACAAACTCACTTTCGCTTTTATAATATTAGTATGGATATTAGGGATAATTATGTAATACTTCAGAATTTATGTATGTTAATATACATTTTATTATTTTTACTTTATTAGTATGTATGAACAGAGTCCAAGCTACCGGTGGTTAGGGCTCCAGAGACAGGACTCTCCTCACAATGTACCTCTCGGACCGTATCTGCCTTCTGAATCAGGCCCTTGATCCAACCATCTAAGGGGAGCTTCGACTGATGGTCATCGAAGCTCTTGGCTATCAGGCCATTGGCCGTTAAGACAATCGGCACAAAGATAGACAAATTCACATTCGACATGTCAATAACCTCGTGTGCCAAGTCGAGATATTCTAGTTGTTTCCCTTTCTCAACTTTCACGAGGTTTTCGCCAAGTAGGATGCTAACATTGTAACTAAATATTATATTTATTACAGTCTCTACAAGGTTGATTTTTATGTGTATGTTAATAGAACATTATAATTTTTCAAGTTTCAAACCTCAATTTAGGACTCTCAAAAACCTTCAGAATTAACAAACCTACTTTAGACTAATCTAACTTTCAAGATCAATCACTCACAGTAAGGACCAGGACCAATTTTTTTTTTACCAAAACTGATACACAAAAGACCAAGAAAATGGCAACTAAATTAATGAACGTGTACGCACTCGAGAAAGGTTAAATGATTTCATAAGATCAAAAGTTGGATAACAAGTGCCGATCACTCGAATGGCTGTTCGGAAAAGTTTTTTCATTAGCTACTTGGCTTGGCGAAGTCAGGATATTGTATGATTCATAGTAATTGGTTTTTGTTGTAATCTTTACTGATAATATCGTAAAAGTCAATGATGAGACGCAGCATTCGGAGCCTTTCGTCCTAATCCGTTTACCTGTAATATGTAGAACTAATTTTCATCTGGTTTTGGTCTAAAACTAAAATGTTAAAAGTTTCTCAGTTTTTCTTACTTCTTCTTCCCAGATAAAACATTAGGAAGTGGCGAAGGGCAGGGCGTTTTTGTAGGACTGTCTCTTGTAATCTGACGTTCAAAAAGTGCTCATTTTCAGCCTAATTTGAATAAATGACTTTTGATTTTGATTTTATTAATTTATAAAAGTGATAAAACTATTCTATATTATATTAGAATAAATTTCGCTGATCTCCTACGAAATTTACAACATTCTTATAAGAAATACCGATAATAAATTCTCTAACCGGGGTAACTGTTCGGTTTTATCATGAAGGGGCGAATGCTCAAATATGTCGGCGTATCGACATTATATGGGCCAGAGGGTTGTGCTAACCTAACCCACATTTGTTAACAAGAACTTACTGGGACGGCCTATCTCAACATACTTTTTACGAACATCTGTTTTAAGTACCCCAAAGGCCAACACTTTTCTAACTTTGTATTACAAAATCTTGAAATTCCGCTATTATTACAGGAACCTCGCTTCTAAATTTTATTAGTAATTGTACCCAGTTTGTTGTTAGTTTCAAGTTGTTTCATTTTGATTTGTGTTTTTCTTTCTTGGTTGTTCTTTTGTTATTATTCTGTGATTAGGTTTCTTTTTTAGTCTAAGTCTAGGTTTTATAACAGTTTTGATTAATGTTTGGTTTACGTGTTTGTTTTAAGAACGACCTAGGTCGTTGACTGGTAGTGCCTATTTGTATACGTTAATCGTGTCTTTGAACACGAGGTCGTTTTTTGGGTATGGAAAAACGTCAATTAATTTCCCTTGCTCTGAGCGGAGCGGGGGGAGCCGAGTGTCAGACCTTTACTGACTTAAACCCACCCATGTTTTCTTTTGCCCTTTACTATATGTTCCGAGGGGTAACAAGCACGAGTTCTTGGCTTCGAATACCCGGTTTAGGTTGAAGTTTTATTGGATATTTCCATAAGGATTTTTTAAATTAACGAATGTTAGACTTATCATCATCATCTACGTAGCCTTTTCCCAATTATGTTGGGGTCGGCTTCCAGTCTTACCGGATGCAGCTGAATACCAGTATTTTACATGGAGCGACTGCCTATCTGACCTCCATAACCCCGTTAATACTGGGTAATACGATAGATACCCCTTGGTAAGACTGGTTATCAGACTTTCAGGACACTGACTACTGTAACGACTGTCAAAGATCTACAAATGACAGCCGGGACCAACAGCTTAACGTGCTTTCCGAGGCACGGAGGAAACTCGGTATGTAACGGGTGGACACCCATCCACAGACCAACCTAGGCAAGCGCGGCTTAACCTAAAGATCGAACTGACCGGCTGCTATTATTTAGCCACGAGCTCCTCCGAATCTTAGACTTATACAGTTAATAATAAAAGGCTTGCCCCATAATATCATTGTAGTAATGGGACTTAAAACATAATAGGGGATATGTCTGTAAATGCACATAGGTGTAACTAATAAGTTACACCTATGTGCATTTACAGACATTTTAACTCACATACACAAACAGCCAGACCCGGAACAACTATCTGTATGACATACAATTATTTACAGGGATCGAACTCGCAACACGCAGTCAACCATTTCGTGAACGTCAATTTGTACCACTAGCAGGAATATTAATTACTCAACGCACAGTTAGTGTTTAAAAGTAAATTGTTCAGTTGTTTTATTACAAGTTCCTCGGTCTTTTGAAGGTGATTACAATTGTAAGCATTTATTAAATGCAAATACCTAACCTACCGTCAACAATTTACATAATTTGCGGGAAGTAGTTACTATCATTTCTCGAAACAATACCCCCCACTAAACAATGGCAATAAATTAATTAAATTGAATTTCTAAAAACAATTACAAGTCAATTGAAAATGTAATGTAAACACGAAATTGTAAACTCGGGATCCCGATTTCAGACAACAATAGAAGCAAAGGTGAGGGGGCAAAATTATGAGTTTTGTTGTTATTCCAAATTGTTTCCGATTTTCCGCCGAAAATTGCCTCTAACTTTAGAAAATCTGAGTTGAACGTAGATTAATGTTCTGAGTTTTGCTAACTAGCGTTGTGGGAGGCGTTTCGGAACGGGATTTTTTGTCCAATTGTAAGGTTACGGCACTATGTTAAATTAAAGGCTGTGTTGCGTAAAAAATGGTGGAGAGAACGCTATGTTTGTAAAGTAGGTTGTGAATTTCGTTTTTTGTGATAAACTGGGGATAACGTAAAGGGATTGGGATATTATTAATGATTTTCAGTAAACGCACAGATGTTAAAGATTATTTAGAAGCAACCAGCGTGGTTATAGGCATTGATTTATCTTCTTTAATAAATTAAGAACTTATAATTATATATACAAGTAAAATAAAGTACCTTTTGGTATAGTTTTAAATAATACTTGGAAACAGATATCTAAATGAATGCTTAATTGACATAAAATCAGTCTATTGGATTTTAGTGAAATTGTATATATTTTTTTTATATAAAACGTTGCCCCACACATATTTCTCCTGTATCGTGGGTGCGCGGTGCGTTTACAAACATTTAAGCTCACATACACAAACAGCCAGATCCGAAATAACTACCGGTAGGTCATACAAATATCGTATTTATAATGTTAGTAGGATTATTTCGTGAAAAAATTCATAAAATTGCAATTAAATCCGGCCAAAGAATTGCATTATCCGTCGCAAGTTTCCTACTCTATTGCACCGGTGAGCTACAAATTGCTCACCGTCCTCTGACCCGGCCGGACGGTGGTTGGGAGTCGCCTCGTGGCGCCCGACGCCCGGAGCGTCTCACGCGGTGGCTGGGTTGGTTTGAGATTTAGGTAGGACACCCTTATTCTTGGGGTAACTGGTAGCAATAAGATAAGGTTTTCTGGGAATTGCGTTAATGTGGGGTGTGATTGGAGCGGCTCATGTATAGTAGTGGTCTGATGTAGGGTGTTAGTGATTAATTATTTATCAAATTAATACCTCAATTATAAATGTGACGTATTAATATATCCTTATCCTTACTAATATTATAAAAGCGAAAGTGAGTTTGTTTGTTTGTTACCTCTTCACGCTTTAATGGCTAAACCGATTGTGATGAATTTTGGTACATAGATAGTTGGGAACCAGGAGACGGACATAGGCTAATAAAATTTTATTTGAAAAAAGTGGGATGTGAGGGAGAAAGAGGAAAGAAAAGGGAAAACTTAGCGTTTCTATTACAAATCAATAAGGCGCAAGGGGAACTGTGTTACCCCAAACTTAACGCGGGCGAAGCCGCGGGCGAAAACTAGTAAGCTATAAAATTGTGAAGTATCATTAAAATCCATTTTGTACTTTTTGCGTGAAAGTGTTACAAATATCCATACGTCCAAACAAACTTTCGCGTTTATAATATTACTAGCTTGCCCGCCGCTTCGCTCGCGTTAAATTCGGCGTAACAAAGTTCCCCTAGCGCCTTATTGGTTTGTAATAGCAACGCTAAGATTTCCCTTTTATTCCCTCTTTTACCGTCACAACCCACTTTTTAAAAATAAAAATTAGCCTATGTCCGCCTGGTTCTCAACTATATCTGTACCAAAATTCATCAAAATCGGTGTAGTGGGTAACAAACAAACAAACTCACTTTCGCTTTTATATTATTAGTAGGAAGTAGGATAGAATTTTTTGTATTTTAAAACAAATTTACAATCCGATTTAGTAAAATATCTACGTCACACAAACCTATCAATTTTCGACAAACAATAAATAATGATCCTTAAACGTACCGTTATTAAAAACAAAAATAGGTTAAATTTCACTTTGTAAGGTCACGGAACTACTTTGAAAGAAACTTTAATAAAAAAAAGTATGAGTGGGTTGACATTGCTTTTTTGTGTTAGTTGTTTAAAGATACATCTACTCGTACAGGCAATCGGCGGCAGTGATCTCTCGCATCCGGCCCTTAAGTCGTGGTCCGGAATGAGTGAAAATGAGAAGAGGTCACCTTCTGCGAAGCAGTTATGCTAGCAAAGCAGGTTGCCAGACGTTTGAGGGAGATAACCTCAAACCAACCTAGCCGCGGGAGCCGCTCAAGGCATAGGGCGCCACGATACGATTTCCAGCCACCGTAGGTAACGTCACGCGTTGCTGCATTTTTTGCAACAAATGACGTCACACGTAACTTTAATGGGGTATATCTTTGTAATTTTTGGTCGGACCATGGGGGATTTTGTATGAACCCCGTCCCCACCCTTCAACAGACTTGGGATGCGTCTCGATTTGTTCACTGGGACCCAGAAAAGTCTAAAGTACCTGTGTTAGTTTCAAAATCAATTGGGTTTATTTTAAAAAAATATTTTACTTTAAAACAAAAATCATTATTTTCTACAAACAAAAAGCATATTTTCACGTAAACAAATGACGATTCTATACAATAAAAACTTGGTTCTCAAACGGAAAATCTTTGAAAAACATTAACAGTATTCAGTTGATTAATATACATTTTAACTTATTAGTAAGTACATCTAAAGCATGTCAAACGATACACTTCTAACTTTTTATTTGCGAATGGGAAATCATCAAATAACTTCCCCCGCTCTGGGCGGAGCGGGGGAACAAGTCTGACACTCCCCCAGTGTCAGACTTGTACTGACTAAAACCCACCATGTTCTGGGCAATAGAAGGAACTTGGGGGGGTTTTAGTTTTACGTTCCGGGGCCGCGGTATCTCTTTCGAACAACCCGCAACCCCGGCAGGCGGTGGATCTGGCAGGCCCCTTTGTTTTGCTGACATTTCTTTGAGGCGCACGTGGAACTCTAATGCGCTGTCGACACGGTTTGTCGGCAATAGACGGACGCACAGTGAGCTACCCATTGCAGATGAGGACGCCATTGCGCCTCTCCAGCCACTCCTCAAAGAGGGGACTTACCGCCACTATTGTGGCGTGCCCTACACGGGGTTGCGACAGTCGCTCTCTCCATGCCACCATGAGATCGCACCGGAGGTCTATCCCCGGTGTAGTGCCAGTTATACAGGCTAGCAAGGACTAACAACTCCAAATCCCACGGTGAATACGCCAAGGAGGCTCGCCGCCTCGCTGGAGATCGTGCAGCAGCGTCGAATTAGCCTGATGGCTACCACCTTTTGGGGCGCGTTCAGGTAGAGGGCGGCACGCCGCCCTAAAGAACGCGTACATACCGGGGCCTCGTAAAGGTCCATGGACCGCACGACTCAGGCATAGAGCCTACGGCAGGAGGCTTTTGGCCCCCTCAGATTTAAAATACTATTATGCATGTGTGCTGGTGCGTATTTATGTCGCCCTAACCCCATATACCATACAATGGATTTAATGTGCGATTGATCGTAGACAATCGTAAGCTTAATATGATAGCTCCCTCTTTTTGCTGTCGGGGGGAAACTTTCAAAAGGCGACCGGTCTTTGGGGACAAGACCGGAGAGTGTAGGAGTTTTACCGCACTAAAACCACCCCGGCGATCACCATCTGCACATGAGAGGAGGCCCTGTTTCCTCTTAATAGACCGGCCCAGAGCGCCCTTTGTGCTACGCCTGTTAAGGCACATCAATGTAACGACTACACATAGGTCACCCCTGAGCCTCGCTGTGCATGTATGCACGACAGCACGTGACCACGGTGCTGCCGGTCATCTATGAGGTCTCTCACTAAACGCTCAGAGTCCCCACTCTGAACGCCCGTGACCCCAAAGTCCTACCTGTTTTAAGTGTTGCAGGTGGGGTTTCGGCGTGTTAAGCGGCGAGACGGTTGCCTCCTCGACTTCTTCTCCTACTGCGATCTGCCCTCTCACGATCCCGTTCGGCAGCCTCCTTCTGGACTATCTCCGTCTCGCCGAATAAGGTTACGCCTCTCCAGTTGTCAGAGTTCCCCTGCATAGCCCCAACTACAACTGGCAGAGACAGATCTTGCCCGATTCTAGCGTCTAAGACCCTTCGTTCCAAGTCGAACGTATACTGCGCAGAATCCAAACCGCCGCCACAATGATGACAGCTTGCCGTGGCCTTTCTTCCAATCTTATTCAGGTACTCACTGAAGCAACCGTGATTCCCTGTGAATCCTTGCACATTATCACCACTATGGCGGATGACGCAAATTCGACTGAAAACCCTCGCGTCCATATCTGCCAAGATTTATCCAGCGGTGGGAAACGTGGCACGAGAGTTGTTACCTCAAAGGACACAATACGGTATCTTCGTGCCATGCGGAATGCTCTTTTCCGCTGCAGACTGTTAATTTTAGTCCTAGAGCGTCGGATGTTTGACAGCCTATTTAACCAAACAGGCGCCCTATAAAGGACCATCGATTGCACAACCCCCGCGTAAAGGCGGCAAACTTCTTCTGATTGCCCCCCAAGATTGGGAACCAGTCTGTGCAAATCCAACTACTTATCCAACTCGGGTAACTAGGCGCTCGAAGTGCTCTTCCAATCCCCACCGAACGTCCAAAGTCAGGCCAAGCGACTTAATAAACTTAAAAACTTTATTTCGTCGCTCCTGAACTTACGCTTCTCCGACTCTGACTGACAAGCTGGGTGGCTCTCTGGTCCTTGGCAGCTTATGGAACCAAAGTGCCTCAGTTTTAGGTGGCGCTATGTCTTGACCCATGTTGCGGATCGACGCCACATCCTTTTCTAGTCCCAGCTTTGCAAGCTGAATAGTCTCTTCAGCAGTATCCCCGCCAGCTAAGCCCAGGGTGTCATCCGCGAAGCAATTAATATTAACGCCAACGGGGAGATCAATACGCAGAACCACATCGTAAGCGAGATAAGAGAAGTCCTAAAACAGATCCCTGCGGAACTCCGCACATAATGTTCTTGCAACGAACGCTACCGTCCCGATCCTCATAGCAAATATATCTGTCACGAAGTTTTAACCCTATATATCGCACACTAAGGAAATGTGTTAGTAAAAGAGAAATAAATATATAAAAAAACAATATATCATAAAACCTAAACCCCACGTATTTGACATTTGTCGCCATAGTAAAAAGTTCTCCATTCGAGTAGATCTTTCAAATGACACGTGTTTCTAATCTGTTGGTTGGTGGAGACGTTTCTTCCCATGGTCCTTTGCAAATAAAAAAATACGTATCCCTTATTATTGAATAATTTAAAAAGGCAGACTAAATAGAATGTAATTACTTTGACCCTGGAAACTACCCTTTACCAAAACAGGTTTACTAAGAAAAAAATATTATGTCAATGTTTTCTATCATATACCTATAATAAAATCTATACTAATATTATAAAGCTGAAAAGTTAGTTTGTTTGTTTGTTTGAACGCGCTAACCTCAGAGACTACTAGTTGGAATTAGAAAATTTTTTTAGTGTTGGATAGTCCATTTCTTGAGAAAGGCTATAGGCTATATAACATCACGCTATGACCAACAGGTGCTGAGCAGCGTGGGCGAAACCGCGTGGAACAGCTAGTTCCGGATAATTTTGAAGAACACCCTATCTATAGAGTGTAGTTGGTATACAAATATATAACTCTAAACTGCATTATTATTAGAATTAAAAGTTATTATAGTATATCTTTATAAACCTTAGAAAAACAGTAAAGTGCAAGTCGGATTCACGCACCAAGGGTTCCGCGTGAAAGAGTACCGCGGGCCCGGAAGATAGAGGGCAATAGAAAGAACATGGGTGGGTTTTAGCCAGTACAAGTCTGACACTCTCCCCCGCTCCGCCCAGAGCGAGGGAAGTTATTTGATGATTTCAAAAGCAAAAAGAAAACTTGCGACAGCAGTCAAAAATATGACGGTCTATCATATTTTTTGACTGCGTAGACTTAAAGGAGTTAATTTTTTGACTTGAGTATATGGTTTTAATTTCATTACACTCGATAAGTGTAAGACTAAACGCCGACAGACATTACGCCGACAGACACTACGCCGACAGACACTACGCCGACAAGACTTTACTTCAACGGGACTCTTCGCCGACAGGGCTCACCAGCGACGCAATGGTTAAATTCATAAAAAATGGGTAGGTTAGGTTAAAACTGTGACCTCCTACGAAACGACAGAACAGACAGAAGAAACGACTTGCATTAATAGAAAAAAGAGATTGTTTTTAGTAGGTTACCCGGAACTGACCTTTTAAGATTAGGATTATTACTTATTAAATTAATAACACTATCTCAAATTCGGCGAAGAGTCCTGTCGGCAAAGAGTCCCGTCGAAATAAAGTCTTGTCGGTGTTCAGTCTGTCGGCATAGTGTCTGTCGGCGTTTAGTCGTACTCACATTCGTTAGCTCCACGCTTTCCTGCGATAAAGGGTCTTGATAGACAGACAAACGGACAACAAAGTGATCCCTTTTTTCCTTTAAAGTGTTTAATCTACAAAATTTTTCCTATCCTTGACTCCCAGTTTACTTTAACCTAAGGTATTTTTTTAAATGTTGCCGCACACTAGGTTTTTTCCTGTATCGTGGGTGCGTTTACAAACATTTAAACTCACATACACAAACAGCCAGACCCAGAACAACTATCTGTAGGCCATACAAAAAAAATCCGTGCTGGGATCAAACCCGCGACACGCAGCGCAGCAGTTGATCGCTCAGCCACTGCACCAACCGTGTCGTCAATTACACCTTTCATAAATATTTTCAATATAAAACAAGAAACGGATATACAACACAAAATTAAACTTGACGCCCACGTCAAGTTTCACGAAATATTTTTTTTTTTTCAAAAATATAGTTATATGTTCAAAAATATAGGTATTCATATCCTATCACGATTTGAGGTTATACCCATATAACCTCAAATCGTGATAGGATATGAATACCTATATTTTTGAACCTAACAGGTACAGAATTTTAATTAACTTTTTCTGTTTCAAACATTTATAGGATCGTGTGAAAAAAAATATTTCGTGAAACTGAATTTTGTTATGCTGACATATAATTATATACATCCATGGTCTATAAATTCCTAGCATAATTTGGCTTTCCATAGAATTAATGAGGTGATTATTATTATAGTTTATTATGAATCCTTTACTTCTTGAGGTTATATGGGTATAACCTCAAATCGTGATAGGATATGAATACCTATATTTTTGAACCTAACAGGTACAGAATTTTAATTAACTTTTTCTGTTTCAAACATTTATAGGATCGTGTGAAAAAAAATATTTCGTGAAACTGAATTTTGTTATGCTGACATATAATTATATACATCCATGGTCTATAAATTCCTAGCATAATTTGGCTTTCCATAGAATTAATGAGGTGATTATTATTATAGTTTATTATGAATCCTTTACTTCTTGAGGTTATATGGGTATAACCTCAAATCGTGATAGGATATGAATACCTATATTTTTGAACCTAACAGGTACAGAATTTTAATTAACTTTTTCTGTTTCAAACATTTATAGGATCGTGTGAAAAAAAATATTTCGTGAAACTGAATTTTGTTATGCTGACATATAATTATATACATCCATGGTCTATAAATTCCTAGCATAATTTGGCTTTCCATAGAATTAATGAGGTGATTATTATTATAGTTTATTATGAATCCTTTACTTCTTTACTAATATTATAAAAGCTAAAGTGAGCTTGTTTCTTTGTTACTACTTCACGCCTTAATAGCTGAACCGATTTTGATGAATTTTGGTAGAGATAGTTGAGACCCTGGATACGGGCATAGGGTAACTTTTTTTAAATAGAGAATTTAGGGAGAAAGAGGGAAGAAAAGGAAAAACTTATCAAGGGCAAAAACTACAGGTAACAGGTACCTGCAAATCAGGAAAGGGGAATTAAATGCAAGCGAAGCCGCCGGCAAAAGCTAGTAGTATAATATAACATCTATTTCATATTGTTATTATTTTGTAATCTATAGAGATTACATGCCTATACCAAAATAGATGACAAGGGAGGTTTGAAAATGCCCGAGGGTATCAGTAAAGGTCAAGCTTTTCTTGAGATCAAATAGTGTAATTATTTGTAAATAACCAAATTAACAAAAGTGAATTTGCGAGTCAAACTTGTATAAATGTTGTATATTTATACAATACTAGCTTTCGCCCGCGGCTTTGCTCACGTTAAGTTTGGTGTAACACATCAAGCAGACCTGCAGTTTTTGCTCTTGTGCCTGATTGATTTGTAATAGCAACGCTAAGTTTTCCCTTTTCTTCCCTCGTTCTCCCTCATATCCCACTTTTTTTTAAATAAAAATTAGCCTATATCCGTCTCCTGGTTCCCAACTATCTCTGTACCAAAATTCATCAAAATCGGTTTAGCCATTAAAGCCTGCAGAGGTAACAAACCAACAAACAAACAAACTCACTTTCGCTTTTATAATATTATATAAGGATACAACATTTTACCCCCGTTTCCCCCCTCTAGGAATTAGTCCATATCGCGGGCGCGTTTACAAACATTAAAACTCACATACACATACAGCGAAACCCAAACAACTAAGTATCTGCAGGTTAGTGGAAAAAAAATAAGACACCCACAAACACCTATTACATAAAAAAGACAGACCGTCGACAAAGTGATGCAATAAGGGTTCCGTTTTTCCTAAAGAATATATTCAGTGTGATAAGCCAGCTACTGCTTCCTACTGGATACCGCGAGATCCCGCTGTGAGACGAAAAGTCTTTTATAAAACAAAATTAATATCAAGCCAAATGAATCAAGTCTTAAACCCCGTAGTCTTTATTAAATAATTCTATCCTTTAAATATTTATCTTTGCATTTGAGACATATTCAAAAGGTCTTCTTAAAATATGAGATAGGTACAGACGCCTGCAGGTCAAGCTACCCGAAACTGTCAATTTTTCCCAATGAACCTTGAACCTAATACTTTAGCAATAAAGTCGAAAACCTATCAAAGAAATCTGACAGATTGTGGTAGCTTGATGTGCAGGCGTCTGTACTAGCGATCTGCCTCTGCTTTTTTGATAAAATGTCGTCTTTTCTTTATTATCTAGTTATAAAGATATGAGAACTAACAGCTTCAATAGATTGATAACATTTGTATAAGTAACAGAGTCAACAACAGGTTCTCACAAGTAAAAAACAGAGAAAGTAGAATTCTTAGGATCACTAACAAACACGATAAAATTATAATATATAAATAAAGGAAACTACATAAGGTACAATAAGAAATATGCGCGTCATATCGAAAAAAAAAGTGTGTGTTATTCCAGACCATAATCTACCTATCTGCCAAATTTCATCAAGATCCCTTCAGCCGTTTTGAAAAAGTTACCATATATCCAAACATCCAACCATTTATATATCCTAACATCAATACATCCATCCATCGTCACAGACATTCGCATTTATAATGAAAGTTACACTATTACTGATTACCAAAGCACCTTCCCTATTGGAAAAAGAGGAGCTCGTAGCTAAATAATAACAGCCACTCAGGTGGAGTTTGAGGTTAAACCTAAGGTGGCCCGTGGACTACCTGAGTTGGTCTCGGCAGTGGATGTTATTTGTAGTTTTTTAACAGTCGTTAGAAGTAATAAGTGGTCCGAAACTTTAATAACTAATCTAAACTAACTAAAAATGATATACCAGGGCCACCGCCTGCCGGGGTTTCGGGTTGTTCGAAAGAGACCGCGGCTCCGGAACGTAAAGAGCAAAACAAGGAACATGGCAAAAAAGGGCATCGGTATGATTTAGTACTGACTGGGTTATGAAAGTAAGATAGGTCGCTCCATGCCAAATATTAGTATTCAGCTGCATCCAATACCACCAGCATAGTTGGGAAAAAATTAAATAAATAAATAAATATCTTGGGACAACTCCCACACGGCTATCTGATCCCAAGCTAAGCAGAGCTTGTGTTATGGTAACCAGACAACTGATTTACATACTTATATATTTTATAAATACATACATATTATAGATAATAATAAATAAGTCAGATTAGGCAGAAAAAAAACCTTAAAAAAATATTGTTCCTAAAAAAAAAAGCTTAAACTTTTTTAGAAAACCAAATTCAAAACAATGGCTAAGTTAAGAAGAACAACGCGATCACACGAACAGAAATCAAAAGGGACTTAATAATATGAAACGTATAGATTTAAAAGGTAGAGTAATTTGGATTATTTAAGTCATTGCCTTGAGCCCAACGGTCCGTAAGATGATTATCGAAGGTATCATCGGCGGCGATTACCGTAATGGTATTACGATGATTAGGTAAAACGTTTCGGCTCGATTTAACGCGTTGTGAATGATTTCATGTCTTTTTTTCTATTACTTATCGGTTTGGAAAGCTTTTCTATCGTTATTATTAACACTTGAAAAGGGATATTTACTATATTTGTTATTTAGGTATTATAGAAAAAAAAATACGTGTGGCACTCGGGCACTGCCGTGGTAAAGCTATTGCATAGCATTTTTTATCAACTTATGCAATAAATAAAAACATTCTAAATAAAATATTTAAAAAGTACTTCCAATGAAAAGAAGTCGCAAAAAGAAAAACAAGACCTTGGGTTTGATCCAGCGTAATGTCGATTAGAACGCTATTAGAACATTGTAATCGGGATTGAAATAACTGACCGTATTGTGTAAACGACGGTAGACAAGCCACACCTCCGTGCCCGTCGGAGTGAGGAGCGTCAGGTTTTTTTTCGTTACGAAATTTCTGCATTCGGTCCCCGCGCTCAAGGCCCGAGATAGAAGCTATGCAATAGCTTAATAAAAATAAACATTCAACATGCAAAGTATCACAAACATTTACAAATACATTATTTGGACTAAATAAAAATAGCTTGCACGTCGTGACTGTGACAGGTAGGTCACCACTCAGCATGATGCTGTGCTATGGGAGCCCACAGCACAGCACTGGTTCAGTGGTCAACCCGTGAATAAAACGTACGGAAGTCAAAACAGCATACACAAATGTTTTAAAACCTTAAATTAATAAAAAACAAATCAAATAGTTTTGAGATTTAACAAACAAAACCTAAAATAAAACAACCCAATAATTTGACGTGACACTATAAATTTATCGGCACTTCATGGCATGTCAATGTCAAAAGCTGGTTGTCACTCTAGCGCAGCGTCGCGTCAATGGTAGCCAGGCGGCCATATTAGGAAAAGGACGGGCGTCTGAGCACCACGCGTACGACGAATCGCCAGCGTTTTAATCTAAGTTGCCTGAACCAAAATTTGTGTTGTGTTAACGTTTATTACGAGTTTCCGATATTTCAGTGATTTTGAATACAACAAACGATCAAACATGGTTAATATCCCGTTGTTCATGTCAGTTTAAAGAGTTTTTATATCGTTTGGTTACTTAATGGTTTTATGGCAATGTTTATGTTATTTCCATAAATAATTTATAGGTTTTTAAAACACTTGTTCAGGAAGTTAGTAATTGAACATTTCAAACTTACCTCAACTGCAATGATGAATTTTGCACATTTGAATCAAAATAATCAATTTTGTGATCTTTTTATTTTAAGAGAGAGGTGTATTAATATACCCGCGACTTCGGACGCGTTAGATTTGAAATATGCTTAATTTTTTTGTTGCTAGCTGGCGCCCGCGGCTTCACCCGCATGATATGGAAAAAAAGTATCTTTAGTGTTATCTCAGACTATAATCTACCGCTGTGCCAAATTTCATCAAGATCCGTTCAGCCGTAATGACGAGTAAATAGTAACAAACATCCATACATCCGTCCATCCATCCTCACAAATATTCGCACTTATAATATTAGTAGGATAGTAAGTTATCCTTTCCCTGGTTGAAATCTATCGCATTGTCAAATATCTTTAAGATCCGACCAGCCGTTTAGTCGTGAAATGGTATCTAACAAAAAACAATAATTCAGACAAACACAGTTATTTTCACATTGATTCATAATATGATTATGGACATGAATAATAGTTATGTATGTATTATCTTTAGTACAAATAGACATGTCTAATACCTAACAAAAATAAACCTACGCTTGTACCCACAACACAAAATTACACGGTTTCACCTCAATCAATTTTTCTTTAGTACATGTCACAAAATATTTACTTTCTTAGTTCATACCCATTTGGGTTAGAGCTCAAAATCGTGTAGCAGCTATTTTTAAGATGTATAAATCGGTATCGATTGTCATGTAATGTCGATGTTGCGTGATCGAGTGAAGGTTACGTCAAAACATGGGTATGTTTAATGTAAACTATGTAGTTTACTTTAACGGTATTTTTTTTTTTACAATGCTTAGCTTATCAGCTAGGTATTGTAAAAAAAAAGCGTTAGGTTTGAAATTCACCTTAAAAAAAAGTCTTGATTCTCAATTCATGACTCGCGGTGATCGAACCCGCGACACAAAACCCTAAAACTTTTAGGGTCGCGGGTTCGATCCCCGCACGGGACAAATATTTGTATGGCCTACAGATAATTGTTCCGGGTCTGGTTGTTTGTGCATGTGAGTTTAAATGTTTGTAAACGCACCCACGATACAGGAGAAACTCCTAGTGTGGGGCAATCTTTAAAAAAAAGGAAAAAACGAAACCCATATTGGATGACTTTGTGCTGTCTGTCAAAACCCTTTATCTCAGGAACGCGTGAAAGTATTAAGTTGAAATTAAGACCGTACAACTCAACTTTGTCTCTTTCTGTTATAAAAAAAAACCAACCCTCTAAGTTTACGCAGTCAAAAGATATGGCCATTTATGTCACAAGTTTGTACGGAACCCTCGGTGGGCGAGTCCGACTCGCACTTGGTTTTGCAATCGTTACCTGACGTCTCCAGTATTAATACTCTATCCGCTGTCAATGGTTGTTGTCAAACAGTTGAGGAATATGGACATAATGTAATATTGCTCACCCCATAAGTTAAGGTTTATTTTCGTTGGATCCCAGTTTTTGATCCCACTTTAATATTTTTGGCGTTGGATCCCACAAAACATTATTATATATTTCCGTTGAATCCCAAATTTGAAAAATACAAAAAAAATACGTTTAATTGCCATTGAATCCCAAAAACTATTTCCGTTGGATCCCAGATGTTTAAAATCATCTGAATGCGGGTACATCCAACAACAAAATAACAATATTTTAAGGCAAAATTTTGTATGTATGTTTGTTATTCCAACACGCTCAAAGTTCTAGACTAATTTGTATGAAATTTGGGTATGTGGATAGGTTATATGTTAGAATAACGGGTGCCTGTCGTTTTTCCGAAGAGGTTTTGACAAAAGTTCATTACCCAAACAAATTATGGGAACCGGGAACTAGGTTAGGTTAGGTTAGAACTGTGACCAGAAATGACCTGCATTTATAGAAAAAAGACACACACGGTGCTTTTCAAATTTTTGATAAAATTAAATCACTTTTCTTCTGAAATGTACACATGTTGTAATAACATGGGATCCAATGGTAATATGAAATGGGGCTCATCGGTAATACCTAAAAAATGAGATCAAAAACTGGGATCCAACGAAAATAAATCTAAGTTAAAAGATATCATAATACTTAGTAGGCTATAGATTATCTCTTTTCCAAATTAAAATTTATATGTATCAAAACGTCGTGAAAATGTATCAAAACGAACATACATACAAACAAACAGAGTAACTTTCACATTTATAATATTATAGTATGGATGATTGTAATATGATTAGACGCTTTAACATGGAACAATTATAGTTTTCAAAAAGGTCTTCGGAACTCGATGTAAACCCAAATAAAACACTTTTGGAGTTTACTCCTTAAGAATCGATTTTCATATATAAGGCGCCCGGTATGAGAAAATCCGAGGGGTAAAACCTACTAAAGTAACAAAAATGTGTCACGTTTTTGGTGCGCACCTTCAGTGCGCAACTTTCTAATTTGGCTGTGAGTGTATTAAGACGTACATATGGTAAGCTGTATAGGCGACTATACCTATATACTATATGTTATTGGGCTTGTTTGTTTCTATCAGTGTCGATGTATTTATTTTTTCATTAATTTGTGAATTTACCCTTTCATATGATATTAATCTTTTTCAGTTGAATAAACTCTTTTTTCATATGGTTAGATTAGGTACTTAAGAAGTAAACTCCAGTCGTGCGTCGGAGCTGACACACACACTTTTTTCTTCATAGTTTATGTCAGTTATGCTTGCATTTAGTTTAGGCACTAAGGTAAAGTTAAGACAGGGGTTGTAATCGTTCTCATCTTTCCTCTTAATACAAAGAACTTTTATTCAGATAAAATTATACCTAGCTTATTCAAAAAGGCGACACTTTCAAAACTTTTCACCAAACGCAATTATATGACCCGTTCCCACGAAAACCAAATTAGCTAGTTTTAAAACTGAATGATGCAGAATATAAAACTGTTTACGACTCGACCGGCGGGGCGCCAACGCTTTGACTGCAAAAGAATTTTTAATATGGCCTGTTCAGTTTTTAATATTTTTAGAACTATGAAAATCTACTAGAACAAATGTTTAAGTAAGATTTTTTCCAGCAAATTCCAGTTCGTAGCTTTTCTGATATTAGCTTCTGGATGTGGATTGTGGGAGCTTGGGAGTTTGAACGCTCGAATTTCTAGATAAAATTGAGGTGGGAAGCGTATGAAATCCAGAGTAACGCCTTGTGTACGACCTCAAGCTTTGAGACTTGTGACACGTCTGGTATCGAGGCTAGCGCACTTTAAGCGTTCGAATTTGTATCTTGTTAAGACTACGTAAGATTTTACTTTGGGTAAAGCGTTGCGCAAGTGCCACTTGTTTTCACGCTTTAGGGCGCGTTTATATAAATGTAGTCACCGCGTAGTAAAACAAACTCTATAGCAAATACGTAAAGTCGATTTATTAAAGAATGCCTTCACGCTACCAATGCGATACCGATTCATTTCATACTACCACTTTACTTTTCGTACTTGGTCTTTTTCGGCTGCATGGTCAAAACAAGGAATTGCAACGGTGTATCCTTATTAATTAAAAATAATGTTCATATGACTGAACTGAAAGTAGTTAGTCCTAGCGTGGTCACGCTAGAAATTTTTCGACTCGTGTAACTGCAGCCTTAGGCCGAGCTCCCAACGAAGCGGAAACGAGATTAGAGAAGCGAAAATGTGTAGTAAGCCACCAATAAAATTCTGTTATAAAAGCAGATAATTCTTATTTGTTTAGGCCAGCTACTTCACCCGCTCTGGGCGGAGCGGGGGAGGGGTCGGTGTCAGACTTGTACTGACTAAAACCGACCCATGTTCCTTCAATTGCCTTCTATGCACCGGGGCCGCGGTATCTCTATCAAGCAACCAGCAAACCGGCCCTAACAGGCACCTCTGCTTTGCTGACATCTCTAAAGCGCGCGTGGAACACTAACTCGCCGTCGACTTAGCTTGTTGTCACTGGAGGGACCGACGGTAAGCTACCCTTTGCTTACTTGTCCACAGACTTGCATCTATGATGGTCGGGAGTCATCTTGCGGCGCCCAATGCCCTCTCCGCACAACTTATGTCCACACTATGTCTTAGGCCTGAAACTGCGTTAAGCGGGCACCCGCGCGGCTTCATACAAAATTGCACCGTCCGTCGCGGGGACACGCACGGGTCCTGCCAGCGGTAACACGCGCGGGCTTGTTGTCAATAACGCTTGATGAAAAGCTTGTGAAAATGACTTTCGACAGAGAGCGAGGGTAATTGTGGAACTGCAGTGTCGTTCTGTCATATGGGGTCAAGCTAATGAACTTTCAAGGTACCTGTGACAGAGTCTTTCACGTACCCACAGAGCACACGCGCGCAGACACGCGACGGTTGCCCGTCGCGGGCGCCCACTTCACGCAGTTACAGGCCGTATGCTCTTTCGTTTCGTAAATTTCTGACCGCTAATCTATAATACATTTTAAAATACCTTCAGTTGTTTTTGCCGTCACAACACACATATCGTTTGATCGCATATTTCGTGGCCGATCGGTAATGCAGGTAACATTTCCCAGTACATGCTATTGGTAACTAGGTGCTTCTGAAACTGGCCGATAGATTTGTCAGCGTTTTGTTGGAACATATTCTCTTGGAGAAATGTGGATTTTCGCCGTATTTGTAAGAGGTAGTTTTGGATGTTGGTACATGGATAAAAGATGGTTTGCGTTCAGTTTTATTGTTTTGTATTGGTTGTATATTTATGTTGGGTCGTTTGCGATTTACTCATGTTCTTTCGTTGGTGTTTATTTCAGTTTTGTTTTGTTGTTTTTTTAGGGTTCTGTACAACAAAAGGAAAAATCGGACCCACTTATTGGATCACATCGTTGTCCGTCTGTCTGTCTGTCTGCTAAGATCCTTTATCTCAAGAACGCGTACATGTATCAAGGGTATGTGAGGCATAAAATTAAATGTCAAAATACTTAGGTCAAAATACAACTGTCCGTAAGCAAAACGAGTCGTTTTTGTTTATTGGAACGGGGCATTAGTCAAAATAAAAGGCTGTTTATATCGGAATTTTGTACAGAATCCTCGGTGGGTGAACCGACTTGCTTTTAGTCGGTTTTTTATTTAGTGACTACCTTTTGCCCGCGACTTCACTCGCGTTAAATTCGGGGTGGCACAGGTCCCCTTTCCTGATTTACAAGTACCTGTTAAATCTAGTTTTTGCCCTCGCGCCTTATTTATTGTAATAGCAATGCTAAGTTTTCCCTTTTCTTCCCTCTTTCTCCCTCATAACTCAATCTTTTTTTTTAAATGCCTATGTCCGTTTCCAGGGTTAAAACTATCTCTGTACCAAAATTTATCAAAATCGGTTTAGCCATTTAGGCGTGAAGACGTAACAAATAAACGAACTTACTTTCGCTTTTATAATATTATAGTAAGGATGTCCTTTTGTTACTGATTATCTAAGTTTCGTTTTACTTTTTTTATTTTCAGTTGTTCAATATTCTAGCGTTAGAAAATGAACACATTGATGGCTATAGGGATGATGAACACGTTGTATTGGCTATGGCTGAACGAAAGAAGAATGAAAGATGCAAGTGTAATGTTTTTTTTTGTTTTATTGGTCTCGCTGGTACAGTTGTCGCAAGCAGGACTGCCAAGTCTAAAGCCCCGGATAAAGGTTATTAGGTTTTTTCACCAGGGATGCCTTAGTAGCACCCTTGAACTCTTTGAGCTCAAAGGAGGAAAGGGTCACCCTTGAGACAATATGGCATAAAATATGCCATAAACCTGCCATAAAACGTCTGCATAACCAAGGGATTTCCGGCGTAAAGGTGTTATGTGGTCAGACAACTGCTTCCATGATATATTACCTACTTATGCTAACCCATCCACTCGACAACCTCGGCCATGAAAGCTTACTTTACCACTCGTACGGCTGTTATTACTAAGCCAGAAGCTATCGCTTGAGGGATTATTAAAAAAAAAAAAAAAAAAAAGTTGCCCCACACTAGAAATTTCTTCTGTATCGTATGCGTGGTGCGTTTACAAACATTAAACTCACATACACAAACAGCTAGACCCGAAACAACTAACATACAAATAATTGCTTCGTGCGGGGATCGAACCCGCGACACGCAGCGCAGCAGTCGACCACTCAGCCACTGCGCTAACCGTTTCGTCGTTTTCGTCTTAGTTCCTTTGGATATTTATTATTTACACACAGATTATATAGACCTACACTTCAAGCACAGAATAAAAACACCTACTTAATGCCACAGACATTTTTTACCAGTCAACTTATGATGCAGAGACAAACAGTGATAGATAATGCTAGGTATCCAACCTAAGTCACCTAAGCCACCTTAATATAATAATTATCACGTGCTTGCTTGGAGCCGTAACGTAATTTGCTTTAGGTACCTGTCTCACCGGCATCGCGGAAGCGACTAACTATTGACTTTTTATTTTTTTATGAATGGCATCTCGCAGTTTTTCAGATTGCAGCGCACTGAGCGACTGAGCGTCGAAGTGCACAAATATTAATAAAATAATTGTGTTTTGATTATGCTAGTCCCATCCCATCTATTATGTAGTAACGCACTTACTTACTTATTTATTTGTTTTGTCTTACAGTTTTCTCGTTCTTATTTCCTTTACTTATTCATTTAACATATTTGCCGAACACTTTTTTTATGTAAGTTTATTTTTTATGATTTTACACAAAGTTATGCTAATATATACCTTTTTACACACAGAAACACAATTAAATATGAAACTGTTTTACGTACGTGACATCAGGTCTAAGGTCCAGTTGAAAACCAGCGTCGGGCACTAGCTGCTCGGCAGTTTGCTGAACTGGGCCTATTTGGCGCAGCCGTGAGACACACAATTACGTATTAATGCATTTTGTATCGTTTAGTTTTAAGTCTTTATCTCATTTTGTGTGCACTTGTAGCATGTGTTGCTCAAAATAAATGTCTAATTTTGAGGGTATCGTATTTTAAAAGGAAATAAACGGATATCCTTTAGGATCATTTTGCGATCAATCAGTGTAACTGTATGTCTGTCTGTCAAGATACTTTATGTCGAACGGGTGGAAATATCCACTTGAAATTAATCCGTGATTGATGAAATCAACTTTCTAAGTATACGCAGTCAAAAAATATGGCCGTTTAAGTCGCGAGTTAGTTAGTAACCTTCGACGCGCTAGTCCTCTCGCTCTTGGTCGTTTTGTTTTTTTTTTTTTATTATGGGCTACTCTTAGCCTTAATCTAGGCTGAAAGTTCAGCCCAACTAGTCTTGGTCAAAGGTGGCTACCACGAGACTTGCAGCTGTAAAAAAAAACAAAGCGAGTCAAACTGGCGCACCTAGGGTTCCGTACAAACTTGCGCCATACACGGCCATATCTTTCTGACTGCGTGGACTTAGAACTAGGACAAAGGGACTACATACTTGAGTATAATATGGTTTTAATTTCAACTTTATACCTCTACGCGTTTCCGAGGTAAAGGCCTTGACAGACAGACAGACAGACGGAAAACAAAGCAATCCAATAAGGGTTTCGTTTTTCGGTTAAGCCATTAAAACGTGAAGAGGTAACAAACAGACAAACAAACCCACTTTCACTGTTATAATATAGGAAGTTAGGTTAGTAAGGAAGTAAGGATATAAAGAAATGCTTGTCCCAAAAAGAAAAACGGCTACCTATCCAGCTACCCCTACCATGACGTGTTATAGCAGAACTTATTCCGCCGAGGGAAAGGGACAGAGCTATACAGGGTGTCTAGCACCATCTCTTTCACTCAGTGGAATAAGTTCTGCTTTAAGATGTCATAGTAGGCCTACTGTAGTAGCAACTGAAAAGCATTGCGTTGCTGACTCTATTTGAGTTTCGCTAACTGCTAGCGGTAGGACTGACGGTTAAAGTCAACCTGTAATTACTCGTATAAACATTAATTAATTTATGGAAATCCAGGTGTAATTGATTGTTGACCCAGTGATGGGATTAGACTAAGTAATTCTGATTTAATCGAAATAAATATTTATTGATGGTTTTTAAATATGATTTTAATAACCGATATCTTTGTCAAATAATATTACCATTAAATTTCAATGTTTTTTTCCGTACCTACTCAAATGGTAAAATGGGAGCCTAGTCTCTCATCAGGCCGTATATCATGGACCGTGATTGTTAGGGTGTTGAAATTTTTACAAAGGATGTAACTATTTCTTTGTCTCCGGTATTTCATTTTGTGTTTCAGGGCAGCGGTATCTCTTATGAACAACCCACACTATACTATTGTTTCGAGTGCGTTATCTAACCGCAAACTTTCCATGTGTCCATGGAGTTTCTTGCCCATTCTTCTCCATAGAGATCAACTCTTTGGAATGGGCAACTACAGTACTTTCACAAGTTATTATGCCTTGTGACCGGGATTGTAGATTCATTTTGTTTCTTGACTTTCAAAAGTGCCTGTAATGGTTTAATTGAAATAAATGATTTGATTTGAAACAGTTACTATCCACTTCCAAGAAAAGGTCGTTACCAAGCAGTCATATATGCGTAGAGTTAATTAATTGCGTGCCTTTTTAATGGCTTCCTAAAGTGTTCGTTTACCTATCACACTAATATTATGACAGCGAAAATTTGTATTTGTGTGTGTATGTTTTTTACTCTTTCACGGTTTAATAGTATTCGATAAATAAAAAATATAATTTATTATTTTATTTTTTAATAGTATTCGATGAAATTCGACATGTAGACCTATTATATCCAGAATTCGTGGCTCGGAGGAGTCTCGTAGGAGCTCGTGGCTAAATAATAGCAGCCGCTCGTGTTGATCTTTAGGTTAAGCCGCGCTTGAGTAGGTTGGTCTGTGGATGAGTGACCACCCGTTACATACCGAGTTTTCTCGGTGCCTCGTAAATCACGTTAAGCCGTTGGTCCCGCCTGTCATTTATAGATCTTTGACAGTCGTTACAGGTAGTCAGTGTTCTGAAAGTCTGACAACCAGTCTTACCAGGGGGTATCGTTTTACCCAGTATTGACTGGGTTGTGGAGGTCTGATAGGCAGTCGCTCCATGTAAAATACTGATATTCTGCTGCATCCGGTTAGACTGAAAGCCGACCCCAACATAGTTGGGAAAAGGCTAGGCAAATGATGATGACCACATAGGCTTTTATCCCAGTCTATGCGGCTGAAACCGCAGGGCGCAGAAAGTTATTTATACAAGGTTATGTAAGTGAATTCATATATTCCCTCCTTTATTTATTTACCTGGCAAGTAAAATAAACTGAATTACAAAAGCAAAAGCAACGAACGATCCAGCATCTCACTATTTTCATTTTAAACAACCGCGACACCCAAATATGAGACTACGAAATAATTGGACCTTGAAGTATTAATAAGACAAGCTTATCTAAAGTTTTTATCTAATACAACCCACTGCGGTTTGTTCTTTGGTGCAATTGTATAGTGTATGCATGTATAATTGTCGCTTTGTAAGCATCTTGTTAAATTGTTTGACGGGCCTCTTGGTCTAGTGGTTAGTGTCCCTGACTGCTGAGCCGGAGGTCGTGGGTTCGATTCCCACCCAGGACAAACTTTGTGTGATGAGCATGATTGTTTTTTCTGTGTCTGGGTGTGATTTATCCTTACTAATATTATAAAAGCGAAAGTGAGTTTGTTTGTTTGTTTGTTACCTCTTCACGCTTTAATGGCTGAACGGATTTTGATGAATTTTGGTACAGAGATAGTTGGGAACCAGGAGACGGACATAGGCTAATTTTTATTAAAAAAAAAGTGGGATTTGAGGGAGAACGAGGGAAGAAACGGGAAAACTTAGCGTTGCTATTACAAATCAATCAGGCGCAAGAGCAAAAATTGCAGGTCTGCTTGGTGTGTTATACCGAATATAAGGCGAGCGAAGCCGCGGGCAAAAGCTAGTTAAATTATAATATTCTTTGTTAATTATTACAACTTTTCAATTAGCCTAACATGCTATTTTTTTTAAAGCGCCATCGACTTTTTTTTATGAATAGTAAGGCTTATTCATACTCAGGTTCACAATCGCGTACCCACATGAACTCTTGACCCAATTGCCAACAACCGTCACGACAACAGTTCCTCTGACCACTTAGAACTACAACACAAACTCAATTAGACGCTACCATTACGGTGGGGCCTTAGATCGAGGCCAATTTGTTGAGGATGGGTCCGATTAGGGCTTAAAACGAGGCTGGAGGACGCCTCGAGTGTATTGGTCCGTTGATTTCGATTATCAAGGAGTATTTATCTTAGTATGTTACTTAATTCGATAACCAGTTAAATATCACTCTATAATGAAACGCACATTTTAAATACAAGATCATCATGCATCTGATGTAGTGCTTAGTAAACAAATTAATGTTGACTACTCTTATTATTGAACTTACCTTTCTTCAGGATAATATTGAGGTCAATAACACGCCCATTTAATGTATTTAAAAATATTTATGTGATTGCGTCTTTTTCGGATCTGATCACACCGAATGCAGTAACATACAATGCGTTTACACTGAGAAAGTGACTGAGGTCGCGGCATATTGAGACTTTACATATCTGTCAAACTGTCACTTGAATGCTGGTAAATTCACGATATATTTTAGGTGCAGTGTTTGCCATACGTCTTGAGGCCAACTTAAATCCTTTTATGTTTCTAATAAAAAAAGATATGAAACAACCAATTTCTTCGGTTTATCAGCTATGACACTATGAACATGGCGCGAGGTCAGTCACTTTCTCATTGTACACGCACTATATGTGCTTAATGATTTTTTGCATTTTTAAATCTATTTACCTTTATCACTATTAGAACCCAAACTTTTGGCCATTTATATTTAAGTCCCACATATAGGGGCTACTAAGGGTAATGCCGCAGGAACTAGCGTGTTTGCTACAACAGAAATACACTCTAACTTTGCAAACACGTTTATAGTGTTTTACCGAAAACAAATATGGCCGCGTGCGTAGAAAAAAAGAATTGGCGTGCGCATTGGTAAGCGATCATGCGATGAAATGTCACATACTTCACCGCTCTCCATGATGGTCAGAGCAGACTCAGCGCCGGCGGCGGCGCCAAACCACGCAACTCGCAACTCACCATGTGGTGAGTAGCTAGGACTAGTATTACGGCTCATTTACACTACTTAACTTTATTTTCAAAGCCTAACTTTGAACCTGTGTCCCCTAGGTCACAGGGGTGAACTAATTGCAACCAACCTGACACATATCCAAACTACGTGACTACTACTCTAAAATTACCAATAGAAAAACCCAACCCGACCCGGGAATCCCAGGACCACCTGCTCAGCAGTCGCACCTTCAACCACTCGATCAACCAGGTATACCTCTGCCTTACCCTTCGCTTGTAACAATTACCAGCGTGATGTTTTGGTAGGTCACTAACTGCAATTTTTCATTCGGTACAAAGTTTGACAGCGAAAAATAAGTGCATGCAAATTAGTCGATAAAACCCCAACCAGTGGAAAATGATTTAATTTAAAATAAATTGTATCTTAACTTCCCGGTACCAAACTAGCCGATACTCTTTTATAACTTCATAAATCCGTACGAGCGTATGTTTTATTTATTAAAGAACTTATAATGAGGCATAAGTTCCGCCTCGAGGCAAGCCAACTCCGCTTAACACTTCCGCTCGCTCCGAAGCCACACGGTTTAACGACTTCTTTGAAAGTTTAATTTGTCTCTGTCATGATCAAAGTCTTTGTTTTTCTTTGTAATAAAAATGTCTCGATTAAATTAATTAGTATGTCATGGTAGGTCTTCCAAGTAATTAGTGGTTTGGAGTAGGTAAGTTCAGGTGAAAGGCTGTCAGTTTGTTATGATATCGTTTAGCATGACTGGACTGAAAATAAAATTATAAAAACAAAATTAAAAATAACTATATTAACTTGGCTCGCGAGGTTGTCGACATGTGGGATGAGGACTCAGCGATCATTGTGCCGATTGTCATATCTGCCTGCATAAAGACTTCATTGTCGTGAACCTCGACCAGTACCTAAGAAGGCTCTCGTTAGGCAGCTGGATCAAGGGCAAAGCGGTAATCCTTGACACGGATTGTAATGTTATTAGGATTCTTTCTCTGTATATTTTAATAAAGAATATGTAAAAATACAAATAATTAGTGTAAAAATATATAAACGGAATAATAATGATGTAAAACAGACTACCTTAGAAATTTCATTTTAGTATTTTACTAGCTGCACCCAGCAGGTTCAACCACTGATCAGCTTCTTAAGTGTCGTAGCGTGCTGTTCTGTCATCAATACAAATTATCAAGTCAATCCAACCATGGAATCACGTTTTCCCGTAATAAGTTTCTTGTTTCATCCCTTTTGGGGCTGTTTTTTGCAAAATCCAATCTTTATGAGCACCAACGACGTTAAAAGATCCCCCATGCAAAAAAAACTTGAAATTCGTAGCACTTGTTGTTTCTAAGATTTCGTAATGAGAGTCAGTGATTTCCGCTTTTATATAAATTGATTTTTCAAGTCAAAAGTATTTTGTTCAGCAAATAAGAGCTGCTCGATCCAATCTTCAGGTTAACCGCGCTTACCTAGGTTGGTTTATAATTTTTTTATTTAAAAAAAAAACGGAATGCACGTTAAGCTGTTACAGCAATTACATTACATTGACAGAAGTTATCCCGAATATGAGATAACTATTCATACCATAACTAACAAAAGACTAAATCCATATTCCGGTCCTTCTATTCAGGGTCGGCGCGACGGTTTTCTTCTTCCATTCTCCCCTGTCAAACATCACGGCGTTATTTACTCCTTTCTCCTTTGGCCTTCCTCTCTCTCTACCCATCAACATTCTTATCTGACGGAAATCAACATAATAAAAAATACGTGTGGCACTCGGGGACTGCCGCGGTAAAGCTATTGCATAGCATTTTTTATCAACTTATGCAATAAATAAAAACAAACAATCTAAATAAAATATTTAAAAAGTACTTCCAATGAAAAAAAGTCGCAAAAAAAACATTTTGTATCAACTTAAACAATAAATAAAAAACTAAATATAATATTTAAAAAGTACTTCCAATGAAAAGAAGTCGCAAAAAGAAAAACAAGACCTTGGGTTTGATCAAGCGTAATGTCGATTGACTATCCGATTCTCCACCAAACACGCTATTAGAACATTAGAATCGGGATTGAAATAACTGACCGTATTATGTAAACGACGTTAGACAAGCCACACCTCCGTGCCGTCGGAGTGGGGAGCGTTAGGTTTTTTTTCGTTACGAAATTTCTGGATTCGGTCCCCGCGCTCAAGGCCCGCGTTAGAAGCTATGAAATAGCTTAACAAATTCTAAGAATGCTTTTATACGAAACAATATAGCATTGATACAAAGTCTTTCACCTCAAGAGCAAAATCTAATCATCAAACTTTCTGTTTCTATGCTCGATATACTCGGTTCACTTTCGCCACAAAACCACCTTTATACCGCTAAGACCGACATGAGTGCGCTTGACTCTGCTTGTGACGTCATCAAAATAACCGGCTACATTGCATTACATGCGATTCTCATTTGAACTTGCGGTCAGCTTAGTCTTAGGCTCCATTTGATTACTGCACAATCCTACTAATATTATAAATGCGAATGTTTGTGAAGATGTATGGATGTTTGTTACACTTTTACGTCAAAATGGCTAAACGGATCTTAATGATATTTGGCACAGAGGTAGATTATGGTCTGGAATACCATATGAATACTTTTATTTTCAATATGACGCGGGCGAAGCCGAGAGGGCCAGCCATTAACGAAATAAACTTTAGGGATAATTCAGAAAAATATGGAAAAATTAAAAGATCAGTTTTTTAGATGGGCGACAGAGATAATCGACGTTTTCTACATCGTTTGATTAGTACTTAATTTGGTGTTAGAGTTCTTACGCCAACCATGGGACTTCTCCCTTGGTTTTCAGAGGGGCCTGCCAGGGCCTCCACCTGCCGGGGCTGTGTGTTGTTTCAAAGAGATACCACGGCCAAACATGATGGGCAAAACAAGGAACATGTAAAGGTTTAAGACAGTAAAAGTCTGACACTGACACTTTAAAAAACTATTCCTCTGTCGCCAATAAAAGAAAGCATAAAATCCCGTTCAATAATTTCATAAAAACCACAAATAAATTCCAAATATATCTTTTTAACTTGACTTCATTATTACAAGTATTAAATTGCAGTTGCAGACAATATACGCCTCCAGTCCCATTGTACATTACATAAATTATACCAATAAATATAAAAGCATTTAGCATTTTACATTAATTCGAACGAACGAAATAAACGAACCGTATATACTCGCAGATACCTGGAATCGGAAATTGTTAAATATTCGCTAGCAATTCAATGAATTTTGCAGTCATAAAGGTTTGGGTACAGTCGACAACACCATGACATCGTTAGCGTGATGCTTCTTTTAGTTAAAAAAAAAACTTACAGTTCATACCAAAATCAAAATCAAAAGTCATTTATTCAAATTAGGCTGATAATCAGCACTTTTTGAACGTCACATTACAAGAGACAGACCCACAAAAACGCCCTGCCCTTCGCCACTTCCTAGTGTTTTAGCTGGGAAGAAGAAGTGGCGGAACAAACACCCATTTCATAATTAAGTGGTTTGAAAAACTGACATAATGGGGTCAAAATAATAAAGTGGGCCAGTCATCAAAACAAGATGACTTAAATTGTTATAGTTCAGTAAACCTATGTTTTGAACGGTTGCAATTCATATTTTAATCAACATCATACTTGCCACTGACTTGGAATATCATCTAAAAAGTCTTTTCATGAGTCCTTTCACAAAAAGTTAGACCAATCACAAATAACATCGAAATGAATATCATTACATATAAATATACCTCTTTACCGATAAATATATTCCATTAAACCATATTTTATTTACATAGTTTAGCCTAAAATTCTTTATGCAAACCTTGATCTAGATTGTAAATAGTTTAACGTATTGTCTGTGAATTACTTTTGTAGGCGACAGTACCTACTAAAGCACAATGTAAGTGCCGAATACAACACTCTGACATACAAACTCTTGACAATGAATGGTTGAATTCATTGCTGGGAATTGTACAGGACTTTAGTTAGGCTTTTGATCTCGATTACCTATTATTGTGAACTGTTTTGCCTGTATCAATACTTACGTCTGTGCAGTTCCAAGTAATGATAATATAGCCTACTAGCTTTTGCCCGCGGCTTCGCTCGCGTTAAATTCGGGGTAACAAAGTTCCCCTTGCGCCTTACTGATTTATAATAGCAACGCTAAGTTTTCCCTTTTCTTCCCTCTTTCTCCCTCACATCCCACTTGGAAAAAATAATAATTAGCCTATGTCTGTCTCCTGGTTCCCAACTATCTCTCTACCAAAATTAAGTAATTAGTAAGGATTACTGTCGTGCAAAGGCAAAGAGGAGCTCGTTAATTATGTGATCTGCAGATGGTAGATCGAAAAAAAATCGAAAGTGATTTTTAACCGCTTTCAAAAAGGAGGAGGTTTTAAATTCGTCGGATTTTTTATTTTTATTCACCGATCACTAAAACGACTACAAAAACTTCTTTACCGATTTGCTAAATTCTTTTATTATTTGGTGACACTTGTTAGTAAAGTTATTTTTCACTTTTTGGAAGTCGGTTTTAATTTTTACAAAAAGATTTTTTTTTAAACAAATTTTATTAAATTGGTCACCTATTCGAAGTAGGAATATGAAATGCACAAAAAATACTTAAAAATAACTAAATTGTTACTGTTGAAATTTGCTGCGTCGGTGGCTCGTAGTTTGACGGATGTCGACGCTGCATTCTCTATGCGGTTGGCTATAACATGTGAGAAATGTTCTAGGTTGGCAATATCCATAGAGATTTATATTTTCTAAGTAATTGCTGCCATTCGGGTCGATCTTTATTTATTTGCAAAGATTCATATTTTTGGTAGTAGCACTTACAAAACTATGTTAATCCTTACTATCCTTACTATAATTATAATTATTATAATAATAATTATAATTTTATAATTATAATTATTATAATTATTATATATTATAATATTATAAAAGCGAAAGTGAGTTTGTTTGTTTGTTTATTTGTTTGTTTGTTTGTTACCTCTTCACGCTTTAATGGCTTAACCGATTTTGATGAATTTTGGTACAGATATAGTTGGGAACCAGGAGACGGACATAGGCTACTTTTTATTTTTAAAAAGTGGGATGTGAGGGAGAAAGAGGGAAGAAAAGGTAAAACTTAGCGTTGCTATTACAAATCAATAAGGCGCAAGAGGAACTGTGTTACCCCAAATTTAACGCGGGCGAAGCCGCGGGCGAAAGCTAGTAATATATAAAATCATGAAAATTAAATAAATAAAATTATCAAAATTACATTTAATATCAAAATCAAAAATTACATTAAAATCAAAGACAAAATTAAATTACAATCACAATAAAATGTATAAAGGAAATATAAAATCATGAAATTAAATAAATAAAGTTTTCAAAATTACATTATAATCAAAAATCAAAATTAAAACATTAAAATTAAATCTGAACGTTAAAATTAAACCTCAACATTAAAATTGAATACAAAATTACACTACAATCACAATTAATAAATTTTTATATTTAACCATTCTTGTTTTGGCTGAACTGTATATAAGTGACCACCTGTTAAATACCGCGTTTTTACAAGCTTTTATTTAACTTGCAATGTATGTAGGTATGTAAGTATGTAAGTTTGTTCGAGGGGAATCTTAGAACTCAATTTTGACACAGTTATCTTCAACCTATTGAGCTGAAATTTGTTTCCATTCCTTAGAAAGAACATTTATCTGTTGGTGGCTGACATTTGTAAATCTTTGACAGTCGTTGTCGGTCAGTGTCCTGAAATACTGACACTTTTTCTTACAAGAGGCATCGTATTACCCAGTGTTGATGGTACTAGCTAAAGGCCTCTTCTCATGTAAAGAAGGCAGAATGAGTAGCTCACCGTCTGTCCGTCTAGTGAGGACAGGCCGTGTGGACAACGCATTCGTGGTCCACGCACGCCTCAGAGAGATGTCAGCAAAGCAGAGGGGCCTGCTTAGATTGCGGTTTGTTTAAAAGAGATACCGGTACATTATTTATTAAAAAAAAATTGAGGTGTCAAGGGACACCCGGATGGAACGAAGTTCTCGTCGCGACACCACACTGTTCAATGCGAAATAGAAATGAAAATATCTGGCTTGCTTTCTATAAGAGAGAGAGAGAGAGAGACAGACAGACAGACAGAGAAACATGCGACGCCGCACAGCTTACAATAGCTTACTATAGCAAAAAGTGTCGTGACAACTTTTCGTAAGATTTTTTCCGTCTAGCCCCCTTTCACAACGCGCGATAAGGAACTTCGTTCCAAAAGGTCAGCAACAGGTTCTGTATAAAAAATATCTAAAAAAAATATAAATTATAGTATAGGACTTAAACAGTTGCCAATTCCAGGTTGACTAACATTTTTACATAAATGGCAAAAGAAGGAACATAGGTGGCTATAAGTCGGTAAATATCAGACAATCCCTCCCACTCCGTTCAGAGCGGGGGAAGTTAATTGATTTTTCTGACAAATCAGACAATAAATAAATACCAGGTAATTGAAAAACGAATTTAAAGCCAATCGCGAACCTAAAGCGTTTGAAGTCGTGGGTTACATTATCTATACTATTTGATCTGTATCACAAAGTTACTGGGTAAAACAAAAACCTAACTAAAATATAAAAGCGAAAGTGAGTTCGTTTGTTTGTTACGTCTCCACGCCCAAATGGCCAAACCGATTTTGATGAATTTTGGTTCAGAGATAGTTGGGACCCTGGAGACGGATTCACGCGATTTTTTTTTAAAAGGGTGGGAAATGAGGGGAGAAAAGGGAAAACTTAGCTTTGCTATTACAATAAATAAGGCACAAGGGCAAAAACTACAGGTAGCAGATACCTGCAAATCAAGAAAGGGGAACTGTGTTACGCTGAATTTAACGCGAGCGAAGTCGCGGGCAAAAGCTAGTAATTTATAAATGTGCATATTCAACTGTATAAATATTTTCAAAGTTCATCGAAAACATAAAATTGAATTTGTTACCAGATATATCCCAAAATATGAATTTCGATTGTGTGAAATTCTTTAACAGAAAAGAATATACTATATAGTAATTGTATTTTGAGGTTTCAATGGAAATACGTTGGATGAAAAGGATTACGGTTTGATTTTCGGCTGTCGGCGACTTTGTTTGTTTGGCTGATTTTTTCTCGCCGTTGATTTCCAAAAGTATATGTATTAATATATATTTTTTTATTTTTGTTTCTTTTTTTATGTTGGTATTTTCTTTCAACAAAGTATTATATTTTTATAAGTCGTGATTTTCTACGAAAATTCTTGTCAAAATATTTTGCGCAGGTCTGCTGTAAGAAATTACTATTGAAATAAGCAGTACATTTGTGCTCTTCTGTGTTAATGTAATGTCCTGGCAAGTATTTTATATGTACGTAAATAAATAAATAAACATAGAGGTCTCGTGGTCGTAAAAAGTGTGATCATTTTGCCACGATTTCACCATAAAAAGTGTTGCTTAACCTCGACGATCAATCACTAGATTACTTAACCACAATTTATCAAATCTTCACAACCCAATAAAGTTGAAACACTATACCTCTAGGCAAAACTATATCCATGCATATACCACGTGTAATTTGAACAGTGTACCTTGTCTCAATCCTATAAAAAATCTCGAAAAGGTAGGAAAGCCTGAAAAACCGGCTCTTTTTCCGTATCAGTTGAAACGAATTGTCAATAAAGACGACTTTACGATTCGCTTTAAGGTGTTACTACGGATTTTGAAGTCATATGGTTTTCACTTAGTTCATAATATGTGTGATACTATGAGACGTTGATTTATAGATCTTAGAATAGAGTACATAGTTTTAATTACAATTTGATACTATTACAGCGCGAGATAAAGGATCTTAACAGACAGACATACAACAGAGTGATTGTAGACTCGAAGTACCTCCAACGCTGCTTCTAACATCGTACACACACAATAATGAAGATAACCTGCTAGTTTTCTATCCGATTACCTCGTTAGTCTCGCCTGAACTTATTTACCCGTAATTTAAATTATATTGACCAGCTCCCCATAGGTCAACTTAATCTACAGTTAGTATTAAACCGGCCTTAAACTCGATAAAGACGGCGTTTCCCTACTTCGGTTAAGAGGGTATGTAACCACAGCGCTGTTTGAGTAAGCCGGCCCTTACGATAGAAACTAAATCTGTTAGTAAATTGGTTTAACCTAGATACGAAAAGCGTTTCTCTGTAGTAGACCTTTTTTGATTAAATATCGTATGAAATTTTTAATGAGTTGTCCTGGTCGTGACCTTTTCAGTTCACAGGAAAAACAATTCTAAATGTGTACAAATAAAGGTCAATGTCAGGTCAGATGGCTATACAAGGTCACATTTATTGTTATTATTATATGGTTTCTGCATCACCCTAAGGAAAACTGGTAGAAAATGCCTAAGGCATTAAGTCCGCCTTTGTACAGTGTTTTTTACATATGCATAAAGTTTAATAAATAAAAAATATAAAAAGACAAAAACACTTTCTTATATTCGTCTTAGCAAATCCTTTCATTTGATACATTTGGATATGCATAGAAAACAACAAGTCCGCCATCTTTGGGAGTCAGCCATATTGGATTTAAAATTACGTCATTGACCTGAAAGTACATTGTCATTCAAACTAAACCTGTTTGTAAATTTTCAGCTCAATTGGACAGGGGAAAGTTAGTCAAATTAAATTTTAAGGTTCCGTAACCAAACGGTTAAAATAATGGGACCCTATGTATGACTGAGACTCCGCTGACCGTCCGTCCGTTCGTATGTCACCAGGCTGTATCTCATGAATCGTTTTAGTTACACACTTGTAATTTTACAGATGATGAATTTTTATTTATTTTATTTAAATAAAATAAATCTTTAAGAGCATGGCTGTTATTCAACAATCATGTTTTTTTTCCGTTTTTATAGATGGAATAGATAGAATGGTACGAAACTCTTCGTGCGCGAGTCCGACTCACACTTGGCCGGTTTTTTATGTAAAAACCGGCCAAGTATGAGTCGGACTCGCCGTCTTTGGTGAAGCTTATAATACTGTGTGATTTGTTCATCTTTTGGGGATTTAAGTGATGTTTAGGGGCTCAGCCATCTAACATAGTTCCCATTTGTATCCTAGCTTAAAAAACTATTATGGTTAAAAAAATATCCCTGGAATTTCTTGCCTATTCTTCACCATAGATATCAACACTTGGGAATGGGCAAACTACAATACTTTCACAAGTTATTTTGCCTTGTGACTGGGACTGTAGTTTAATATTTTTGTTTTTACATTCAAAACGGTCTAACTGAAAATAATCTATAGGCTAATTATATAAGCCAAGACCTAAAAAATAAAACTCCTAAGTTGTTGTGAACTTCCTCAAAAACCCTATTAAATTTCTACTGAAAACCTTAAACTCAAAAAGACAGCTACAGTACATTATAACAAGAAAGACCTTTCTAGCACATGAAACAAGTTAAATGAGAAAAGTTCGCGCAAAGTACACGTTAATGTAATATAACAAACATTTTGAAGCTGAGTTACATGTTACATCGTAAGGTTAGACTCGCAACGACAGTAAACTTGCTAAGAAAAGGAGACACTGATTTGTTGGATCATTTTCTTAGTATTATATTCTGTAAATTCTTTTGTTTTTTTATTGGGGTGCGAAATCTTTAAATAAATTCCCAGGTGAGCAATGGGTAGCTCACCGTCCGTCCGTCGATTGACGACAGGCCGTGTCGACGGCGCGTTCGTGTTTCATGAGCGCCTCAAAGAGATGTCAGCAAAGCAGAGGGGCTTGCCAGAGTCGTTTTATGGTATTGTCATAACGTTCCAATACTCAGCTTCGTTTAAAAAAATAAAAAATAAACTTATGCAATAAATAAAAAAATATATAATAATAATTAAAATATCTTAATATAATATTTTAAAAGTACTTTCAATAAAAAAGAAGTAGCAAAAAGAAAAACAAGACCCTGGGATTGATCCAGCGCACTGTTGATAGTCCGATCCGATTCTCTACCAAACACGCCGATAGAACATTAGAGCATGAATTGAAATAACTGACCGTATTCATAATGAAAGTGTTAGGTTTTTTCGTTACGGAATTTCTGGATTCGGTCTCCATACTCAAAGCCCGCGGTATAGCAATAGCTTAAAAAACAACGTACCAAAAACAAGTTCTACTAACTATGAATACTGTTTTAAAAACACACCAAAACTTATAATTCTTTCCGTAGTACGGGTCTCGCGTTTGCGCCTTACCAAGCCCACTGGATCACTGTAAACTGGGCCATTCCTTGTTATTGTTGCGACAGCCGAATAAAAATTATTTTGAATCACCCTCTTTTGTACCTAAGTACGTAATGGTTGGGCCTTTTTTATCAAGGGTATCGTTTCTAAGGAGATATCTTGTTAGAGGTATCTACGATATTGACAAAGATAGGCTTTAAGAGAAATTTTGAAGAAGTCTAGGTTTTTAACGATTTATGCTGAAACTTGAATAAGAATTTTGTGAAGATACTATTTTAACCAATAGACTCGAGCCATTATTAGAAAATACAAGACCAGACTTCATTAGAAGGTGGCACTTAAAATAAGAAAGAAAAAAAGAAAGATAAAACATTTATTAGTCGCAAATTACGACGAGCAACAAAATAACAAAGAAAAATAAAATAAACATTCAACATGCAAAGTATCACAAACATTTACAAATACATATAGGTATGGGACAAAATAAAAATAGAAATAGCTTGCACGTCGTGACTGCGACAGATCGGTCACTACTCAGCATGATGCCAATCAATCAATCAATGAAAATCTTACTTCTTACTAAATATTAAAAATGCGAATGTTTGTTAGGATGTACAGATGTACGGATGTTTGGTAGTGTTTTACGTCAAAACGGTTGAACGGATCTTGATTAAATTTGGCACTGAGGTAAAATTATAGTCCGGAATAACACACTTTTTTTCGATATCACACTGGCGGAGCCGCGTGCTTTTGTTGTTTTCTACACTAATAATTATATAAATATGTATTTATATTAATTAATTTATTATATTGCAAACAGGAAAGATTTGATTATTTGTTTGTATTGAATAGAAAGAAAGAGAAAGAAAGAAACTACATTACTACATTTTATTGAACATCACGCTAATACCCACGGGAGCGGGACAGTAGCCTAAAACGCGGGTGGAACCGCGCAGGACATCTTATGTATGTAATAAGCAAGTCACAACGATACTATTTTAAGCATGGATCAAGCAAAACACAATGACATATCGATTTATGCAATATTTAAAAATCTAACTGGCAACATAATTTTTTCTTGAAAAAATATCTACTTGAAAAAAATATGTTTAAAATCCAACTGGCGGTTTTGAAGATAAGCACATTCAAAGAAACTAATCCTTACTAATATTATAAAAGCGAAAGTGAGTTTGTTTGTTAAGTCTTCACACATAAATGGCTGAACTGATTTTGATGAATTTTCGTACCGTGATAGTTGGGACCCTGGAGACGGACATAAGCAATTCTTTTTTAAAGTAGGAAAACTCAGCTTTGCTATTACAATAAATTAGGCGCACAGGCAAAAACTACAGGTGGCAGATATTTGTATCAGGAAAGGGAAACTGTGTTACCCCGAATTTAATGCGAGCAAAGTTGTGGGCAAAAGCTAATAAACTATTTTTTAAATCTAAAAAACGTTTGTATTTTTTTTAGATTTTAGTTTTCCACCGCTTTACATTTGCCGACCAGCAAAAAGCCTTAAAAAATCGCAAAATAAGAAAACGTGCCTAGACAATCTACACAGGCTTTCACAAAAACTTCTCGCCAACAAAAAAACCTTTTAAAAACCACACCATTGTCACAAACATGACCTTAGCGAAAGCTACCATTGTGTATACAAATATTATAGGCCACCTCCAATGGGCCACTTTCAGCCAAAAATGACTTCTTTTGTCGGCTACAACAATGCATGATTTATAGGACAACGTCATCGAGCCATGACCTCAAAGGTGTTCTAATATAGGTTGGGTATGGTACCGAACAGAGGGGTATGTGCTTTCGTTTAGAATTTTTCAGATAGAATACTTATATCGATTTTATGAAATTCACTGACTCAAAAACGTTGTCCAGAAAGGCCGGTTCTGTGAATTCATTGTGGCAATTTGCTGCCTAACATTTTTAGCCCCCGACATCTATGTCTATCTCTGTGTGTGCATGTCTGTGGCATCTTACTCTCAAACGGATAGACCGAAGTAGATGCGGTCTTAAAGAAAATGGCCATAATGGATGTTAGCAAGAAAACTGCTAGACTGAAATGGGATTGGGCGCGTCAGGTGGGCCGGGTCGGACAGCTGGGTAAAATACACAATGGGGGTTCAAAGAAATCAACAGCGCCGCCGGAGCTGGCCCAGAAAGCGATTGCAAGGCGTTCGATTCGGGTTGTTCGAAAGAGATACCGCGGTCCCGGAACGTAAAGGGCAATAGAAAGAACATGGCTGGATTTTAGTCAGTACAAATCTCACATTCCACCCCGTTCCGTCCGAGCGAGGGAAATTATTTGATGATTTCCCATCCACAAAAAAAGAAAACAAAAAGTGCTTAATGATCACTCGTGAGTACACTTGTTTCCTTTATTCTGTACAGATACAGATAAATAAAAAAACCGGCCAAAAGCGCACTCGCGCACCAAGTGATCTGTACAAACATACAACATCTTTTGACTGCGTAGACTTAGAGGGTTGATTTTCACAGCACATAATATGGACTACAGGGTTCAGTATTTGGTTTTAAGTCGATACCTCCAGGCGACAACAAAGTGATCTAATCAGAATTCCGTTTTTCCTTTTTGAGGTACGGAACCCTAAAAAGTACGTACGAAATTAGATGGATAGTTGGGGGACACTAATAATAAGAAAATACTATCCTTACTAATATTATAAAAGCGAAAGTGAGTTTGTTTGTCTCTTCACGCTTTAATGGCTTAACCGATTTTGATGAATTTTGGTACAGAGATAGTTGGGAACCAGGAGACGGACATAGGCTATTTTTAAAGAGTAGGATATGAGAGAGAAAGAGGGACGAAACGGGAAAACTGAGCGTTGCTATTACAAATCAATAAGGCGCTACCGAATTTAACGCGAGCGAAGCCGCGGGCAAAAGCTAGTAATAAATAAAAAGAGAAAGCAGTACTTCTGGACACGACCCGTATTGTTAGGAGGTTCCTCTCTCAAGAGCCCTGACCAGCGGTAGCTCGGACCCTGTTCCCGATGCCGGTGGACTACTATTTTTTATATTTTTAAATATTTTGATGTTTTTTTTTATAAGAATATGTAAATATATAAAAAGTATGTATATAAATGAATAAACGAAATAAAAAGAAACTGGGTAATGGCAGTATTAAGATTCTTAAACAAAGTCTTCAGAATCGCTAATAGGACAGAAAATCTTCAGAGCATTGAAATAAAACTGTTCACCATTCATTTAAGCAGGGATAAACTACGTTAACCAATCCAAAACATACAAAATAGATTATCCCATAAAAGTTTTTTTTTTGTATTTCAGTATTCCAACAACATCAAGTTTATCTAAGCTGTTAAACTTGTTAGAAAATACCGAATACTTGTAGGTTTAGATCCAGTAAATGGAAGGTCTCCAATAAAATTCTTAACAAAAAGAGATCGTTATTTTCTTTCTTACAAATACCCACATTTCTTGGTACAGCGTTCTTGGGGTAACTACGTTTTCGTACACATAGTTATTTCGTTCGAATATCTTTTCGTAATTATTTTTGGAATTCCATTGGGTCTTTTTGCCTCTATATGCCAGCATTGCGTTCGATTATTTTCTTCTTTTTAAGGATCTTGATAAAGATTACGTGAACGTGTTTCCTGAAAAAACGTTTTAAGGATTTTGTTAAAGAGATTGCTTAAATAAAACTGCGATCAACGATTCGTTTGCTTTGAGCACTGTTAATGACATTTCCTTTGCTTTTAAGCCTTTTTAAACGATTGTTAAATGCCGACGAGAGTGTTTGTCTTTTGATTCATCGGATTTACGGAAAAGGAGTCTATTTTAAGGTTATTTTAAGGGATAGTTAGTTATATAGTTTAAGGTATTTTTGATTTGCATAAGGTCCGGAGTTTACCGAAACGCAGCTGAACGAGGTGAGTAGAAGTGCAAGTTGCAATTAATACGAGAAATTGCTCTTCCAAGCTGAGATTTCATTTTGGCCACACAAGACTAATTTAATGAATTTTATTGTTTTTTTTTTATATTGTTTTTGTTGTACTTTTTTAACTTATTTTGTTTTATTGTAAATAGTTTTTTTTTTCTTTAGAAAGGCGATATGGATTTCAGGGAATGTGATTGATTTAATGTGATCCTTTATTATCTGGTCACACACATTGGTTACAACTGACCTATCTGAAGAATCTCACCATTTCTAGACTTTTTTTCTCATTCTTGTAGAGGAAAATCTGATTTTATTAAGTTTATTTTTGACCTATTACTTTAACTATTATGTTTCAAGTAAAACTTCTCCATCCAATCAAAAACAGTTTCTATATATTTCGTTTACAAACTTCCGAGAAGAATGAAATTTGCAATTTTACAGGAATCCGAAAAATCAGGGGTGAGTCACACACGACGGCACATCAACTTATACAAAACCATTTTAAACTGACTCCTCTACTACGGTGTGCGATCCTTAGTAGAGAGATCAGGTTACAATAGTTTATAATAGATTGACCTGCCGTCGAGTGTACCTTGGGATTGAATTTGAGACCTATGACTGCCTGCCAGGGTTGCGGGTTGCCGCGAAGTGCCACTGCCCCGGAACATAAAATGCAAAAGTCTAACAACCCTCCCCCGCCCAGAGCGGGGGAAATTACAAAAAAATAAGACCTACGACTTTGTACCACCAAACGATATTTTTGCTTAATGATCGTTTATTTACTTGAAAACTAACAGTGTCTTATCTGCGTTCTATTAGTGTTTGCCTAAACCCGACCCCCGATTGTTTGTCGCGGCTAGGTGTTAAATAATCTCTCACCTGCTTCAATTTGATTAATAATTTACGAGTGAGCAAATTAAACGTCACGTAACATCATGACTATATTTCTCTTAAGGAAGAGAAAGTAGAGGTGATAGATTGTTTGAAGAATTATATTATGGTTAGAAAGACGGAGGTTCTCCAAAAAAAAAACTAAAACGTGTAAAATAACTTTACTTCCGGAAGTCGGTGACTTTTGTTGGTTTTGTTGATTTTTTTGCCATCGACTTCCGGGGCTAAAGTTATTTTATTATAGACTAGCTTTCGCCCGCGGCTTCGCTCGCGTTAAATTCGGTATAACACACCAAGCAGACCTGCAGTTTTTGCTATTGCGTCTGATTGAATTGTTATAGCAACGCTAAGTTTTCCGATTTTTCCCTCGTTCTACCTCATATCACACGTTAAAAAAAAAAAATATTAATGAGGAAAAAAATTTTTTCAAAGTAGCTGAATTGGACCCTCATCCTTTATAAAAAAATACTAGCTTCTTAGGCATGTGGCATAGTTACTTTGGGCTAACGCTAATTTTAACAGTAGTAATGATCGGAAAAAATTACATTTCTCTCCTCCTTTTTTTCCTCTTTCTCCCCCTTTTCTCATTTTTTATTAGCCTATGTCCGTCTCCTGGTTCCCAACTGTCTCTGTACCAAAATTGATCAAAATCGGTTTAGCCATTAAAGCGTGAAGAGGTAACAAACAAACAAACTCACTTTCGCTTTTATAATATTAGTAAGGATAGACGATAACACATAAACTACCTTTGCAATATAAATAAAATTGATATTGGGCCATCAGTCTGGAAAAACACCATATCATAAAAAAAATAATTAATTGATCAAGGTATCTTTGAGTAATCGGTGAACAAACAAACACACAAAAGATTCCAAAGAATTGAGAACCTCCTCCTTTTTTGAAGTCGGTTAATAGTGTGAAAGAAAAACACATGCTGCACTGACCCTAAATAAATTGGGAAAAGGAAATGATGATTATAACGCGGCAAGGACTTAATCCTTACTCCTTACTACCCTATCACAATGTTGGTTACATTGTGATAGGGTACAAAAAAAAATTTGAGGTGTCAAGGGACACCCGGATGGAACGAAGTTCTCGTCGCGACACCACACTGTTCAATGCGAAATAGAAATGAAAATATCTGGCATGCTTTCTATAAGAGAGAGAGACAGACAGACAGACAGAGAAACATGCGACGCCGCACAGCTTACTATAGCAAAAAGTGTCGTAACAACTTTTCGCAAGATTTTTTTCCGTCTAGCTCCCTTTCACAACGCGCGATAAGGAACTTCGTTCCAATTATATCTAAAAAGTGAATATTATATGTTTGTAACATTCACACTAAAATGATCAAATTCCGTAGGTACTCTCCAAACTAAACTATAATTTGCACATATATCAAGCTACCTGAGATATCAAGGCCGTTCAATATACTAGACTAGGGTATTCCCTACAGACATACTCGATGTGTTAATTCATGCTAGTCTAATTAATGCAAACCTATTGAACCCTTATGTCTGACACCTACTGATAATTAAAACAGGTAAAATATATAGCACTAGCTTCTGCCCGCGGCTTTGCTCGTGTTCAATTCAAGGTAACACAGTTCCCCTTTCCTGATTTGCAAGTACCAGCTACCTGTAGTTTTTGCCCTTGCGCTTTATTTCTTGTAATAGCAAAGCTAAGTTTTTCCTTTTATTCCCTCTTTCTTCCTCATTAAAATATTAGAGGTGTCAAGGGACACCCGGATGGAACGAAGTTCCTATAGAAATGAAAATATCTGGCTTGCTTTCTATAAGAGAGAGAGAGACCGACAGACAGAGAAACATGCGACGCCGCACAGCTTACAATAGCTTACTATAGCAAAAAGTGTCGTGACAACTTTACGTAAGAATTTTTTCCGTCTAGCCCCCATACACAACGCGCGATAAAGAACTTCGTTCCAAAAATAGCCTATATCTGTATCCATGGTCCCAACTAACTCTGTATCAAAAATTCATCAAAATCCGTTAAGACATTTAGGCGTAAAGACGTAACAAACAAACAAATTTACTTTCGCTTTTATAAATTAGTAAGGATTACTAGATTTTGTCCACGGTTTTACCTACGTTGAGGTAAGGAATCATCCAACGGAATCGTCCTAAAATAATATAAACTGCCATAATTATGTCCTAACTATATCCATCAAAAGGAGCAAACAGTATAGCAGGTTGCATTAAAAAACATATTAATATGACGGTAAGGTTGGCCCATTGGCTAAGCGATCGACTGCTGCGCTGCCTGTCGCGGGGTCGTTTCCGCACGCAACAAATATTAGTATGACCTGCAGATAGTTGTTTCGGGTCTGACTGATTGTGTATGTGAGTTTAAATGTTTGTAAGCGCACCCACGATACAGAAGAGATGCCTAGTGTGGGGCAACGTTTCTTAAATGACAAAAAAAAGAATCGAAGCTTTTCATCATCTGCCTAGCCTTTTCCCAAACAGTTTTAACTTCCAGTCTAACCAAATCCCAATATTTTACATGAAGCTACTGCCTATCTGACCTCCACGACCCAGTTTGTACTGGGTAATAAGGTACCCCTTATTAAGACTGGTTGTCAGACTTACGGGTCACTGACCACCTGTAACGACTGTTAAAGATCTACAAATGACAGCCGTGCTTGCGGAGGCACGGAATAAACTCCGTTTGTAATGATGGTGACCCATCATGATTGACTCGTACGGCTGTTAATAAGAGCCGTAAGAGCTAAGAGCTCCTAATTCTTTAATTTTACACGACTGCTCAAAACAAGGGATATGTTTTTTGTGTCACGTACAACAAACAAAAAGACTTGACTTTTAAACTTATAATAATTACCTCTTACAAAACTGTCTAAAATCTAATGCCATAAGTATTCTAAACAACAGCTAAGTCATTAATTTCTTAAACAAGTTTACGAACTTCGCCTAATTTCCCAACAATACTGAACAAGGGAAAAGAGAACATCGAATCCAATCACACACTTTCGAACTCACACATAAAAGTTGTTCTATAAAAGATAAGCGAAGGAAGAAATTCAATTTAATATTTGTCGGCAAATGAGTGAAGCTCAAAGACGCAATCATGAACTCGCCTCTGAACGAAATACCATACACAGTTATCATGAGTTCAAAGCTAAGTTTAATGTTGTGAAGTTATGGGAAAATAAAATGGCTGATATATTTTGTTTATGGTATTGGTACTTTATGTTTATTTTACCGATATTTTGTTCTGGTATTTAAAAGATTACTGGTATAGACTCTGATTTAGACCTTAAAAAATGTATACCATTAATCTCAACCTAACATTTTCATCGGTATTATCGCAGAGGTGACAAGCTTTGGGGCGCAATTTTCGTAAGAATACCTACTAATCCTTATCCTTACTTCCTTATCCTTACTAATATTATAAAAGCGAAAGTGAGTTTGTTTGTTTATTTGTTTGTTACCTCTTCACGCTTTAATGGCTAAATCGATTTTGATGAATTTTGGTACAGAGATAGTTGGGAACCAGGAGACGGACATAGGCTAATATTTTTTTGAAAAAAGTGGGAGAAAGAGGGAAGAAAAGGGAAAACTAAGCGTTGCTATTACAAGTCAATAAGGCGCAAGAGGAACTGTGTTACCCCAAATTTAACGCGGGCGAAGCCGCGGGCGAAAGCTAGTATTTATATAAGTAGCGACAGCGAGTTGGTTTGTTACGTCTTCACGCCTAAATGGCGTAACCGATTTTGATGAATTCTGGTACAGAGATAGTTGGGATTCTGGAGACGGACATAGGCTAATAAAAAGTGAGAAAAGGGGGAGAAAGAGGAAAAAAAGGAGGAGAGAGATGTAATTTTTTCCGATAATTACTAATGTTAAAATTAGCGTTAGCCCAAAGTAACTATGCCACATGCCTAAAAAGCTAGTATTTACTAAAAAAGCTAGTATTTACTATAAAGGAGGAGGGTTCAATTCAGCTACTTTGAAAAAATGATTTTCCTCATTATTGGTTACATTTACGTAATTCTTATTTTAATTTGGGTCATTTGGTGTTATATTGTGAACAGCACAGGACCAATTACTGTGGTCAAGCTGAGATGTTATAAGATTCTATGCCTATAAAATCTAAATCATCTATCTGTATCTTTTATGGGTGTAAATTTAATTTTAGCAGTTCTACAAAAGCATCAAGAACAATAACATTTACGTCCAAAAACATTGAATTTACCTTTACTGCGCGTATGCAAAAAAATCCGACAGACAGCTGTCTTCTACTTTTAAAAAGTTGACGATAAAACAAAAGCACAACGAACGCCAATTAAATTGTTTCTCGCGAAACCTCTTTAAAGCCAAAGGATCTACATCCGCACTTTATTTATTTGTTTGCCGTGCAGTAAAACGTTACTGGCTATCATTTCCGCCACATCGTCACAGCTTTTACGATATTTAAGAACATTTAAATTAAATGAACCGTACCAACTTCAACTTGGATTGTCTTTTTATGGTTTTGTAATAAATTTAGGTTGGAGCGATTAAGTTGTAAAAAGTTTCAACAGCCTTCGTAAGTCGAGGAGTGTATCGTTGGTTGGACCATAAATTTGTTGGTGAAGTTATAAAATATACTGCTGGCGTAAACGTCTTGGCAGACATGCTACTTTAGGCACCGGTAAAGCCGGGGTTGCGGGTTGCTCGAACGAGATACCGTGGCCCCTGAATGTAAAGGGCAATAGAAGGAAAAAGAGTGGGTTTTAGTCAGTACAAGACTGACACTCCCCCCAGAGCGAGGGAAGTTATTTGATGATTTCCCGTCCGCAAAAAATAAAAGGCACCGGTAAAAACGTGTCGATTGCGTGTTTTCGTTCGACTACTGCGTGTTTGTGTTCCACATGCAAGAGATGACAAAAAACCAGAGGGGCCTGAACCACTGCCTGCCAGGATTATGGGTTAAGAGATACCGCGGCCCCGGAACACAAAGGGCAAAAGAAAGAACATAGATAGGTTTCACTCAGTGAAAGTGTGACACTATACCGCTCCGCCTAGAGCAAAAGAAGTTTTTAAAAAGAAACCGGTAAACTATGAATTAGTTACTGAAATAACCACAGTAGGCTGACTCACTTATCACTTTGCCAACTGATAGAAACTAAATGGAATACAATCAGCATCAAAACACAAGCTGACTTGTTTTCGCTTTTTCGATTTTTAGGCACCGACTAACAAATAAACTGACGGAGTAATAGCGTAAGAAACATACCAAAATAAAATTACTGGTGAATTTTCGTGGGTTTATTCTTTATTTTTCCCACACTAGTAATTTCTCCTGTATTGTACAGTAGGTGCGTTTACAAATATTTAAACTTATGTACACATGTAACCAAACCCAGAACAACTACCTACCTGTAGGTCATACAAATATTTTATTCTTGCTCAGCCAAATGCTCAGTCTTTGCACTACCGTGTCGATAAACATTGAGAAACTGAGGGAAATAGGTACTTCTTTTGTATAACCATTCGAACGATTCGTGAACAGCGTGGTAGTAAATTAGGGTTCATTACTTCAAAACGAAAAAAAAACGCAACCCTTTTTACTGATGGGAAATCATCTAATAACTTTCTTCACTCTGGGCAGAGCGGAGGGCTGTGTCAGACTTTTACTGAATAAAACACATCTATGTTCCTACTTTTGCTCCTTATGTTCCGGGGCTGCGGCATCTCTTTTGAATAACCCGCAACCCTGGAAACGAATCACTTATGATTACTTTGTTGTATCCGTCTGTTTGGCTGTCTGTATGTCAAGGCCAATCTTGGGAATGCGTGGAGGTTAAATTAAAAACCATATACTTAATCCTGTGGTCCCTCAGAGCTGTAAAAAATCAACCCTCTAATCTACGCAGTCAAAAGACATGGCTGTTTATGTCCATAGATAGTAATCGTCGTCATAGCGACTAACAAATGTTTCTTTTTTTTTTTAAATAAATAAATTAATATCTTGGGACAACTCACACACGGCTATCTGATCCCAAGCTAAGCAGAGCTTGTGTTATGGTAACCAGACAACTGATATACATTCTTATATACCTAATTTATAAAAACATACATATTATTATAGATAAAACACACCCAGACACAGAACAAACAATCATGCTCATCACACAAAGTTTGTCCTGGGTGGGAATCAAGCCCACGACCTCCGGCTCAGCAGTCAGGGCCACTAACCACTAGACCAACAGGCCCGTCTAAATAAATAAAAAAGTCGCAAAATCGTGGATCGCTTACGCCAAAAGTCTGACGTCTGTTACCATAAGTAAGTATACAGTTTATCTGTTCTAAGGAGATCGAGGGCATTAGCAAAAGTGTTTGGTTTGCTCTTGCGTTTCAACGACGGGTTGGATACTTAAATGTCAATTCAACTTTTAAATACGGATTTGGTTCAACCTTGTCTCAAGTTCATTTGAGATTTTCGGCTTTCCGTCATTTGTATAGAGAAAGAAAAAATGGTTGGTCTCACAGCCAAGAGTGATTTGGGAGTTGACTAACCGAGTTTTTTTAAGGCAACATCGAGGTTTAAAAAGAGCATAGTGTACGTAAGTATTTTTTTTTGCGGATTTGAAATTATCAAATAACTTACTCGCTCTAGACTTTTTCCGCTGTCAATCTCCCTGTTACTTCGTATAACTCCTTACACCATCCATCCATCATTTAAGGGTTTTGTACCTCAAAAGAAAAAGAAGGACCCTTATTGGATCACTTTGTTGTGTTTTTTTAATGTTTCTGTCTGTCTTTTAATACTTCTGTCTTATTAGTCTTATGGTACTGCATCTCTTTTCAACTCATGTCTTTACCAAGGCAGACGACTCCCTTTCATGTTTTCTGTAATAGGCGCCACTGGAAGCTATTTCCAATACCAACATTCAAAAATGCTAGTCAATGTTATCTACGTTCAAATATTTCACGCTAGTTGGCGCGACCGTTAACGATCAGTTATCTATATGAGTCGGACATAAAGTAATTATAAAAAACATATGTAGATATATCTCACAACAATGACACCAAAACATATTATTTAAATTATGTAATCTACACCTACTAATGATCCGTCTACTTATATTAGTAGCAAGTGCTACGATCGAGCTACGAGATACTACGTCGTAGGTGCTACGCCGTAGCAATTACTGACACATTTTGCGTTTATTTCATACATAAAATTAATGTCGGTAATAATGTAAGCGGGCATTACTTTAAATAATACGGGTATTAGCATAATTGATTTGTCCGGTATAGTATTATAACAATTTGGTGTTTAAATATTTGATGTTATGTTAATGTTCATTTCATTTTAGGTATTTTTTTTTGACGACGCGGTTGGCGCAGTGGTTAAGCGTTTGACTGGTGGCGCTACGTGTCGCGGATTCTATCTGTGCGGAAGAAATATTTGTGTGATCAACAGATAGTTGTTCCGGGTCTGGAGTTTAAATGTTTGTAAACGCACCCAAGATACAGGAGAAATTCCAAGGGGTTAACGTTTTTATTTAATAAAAAAAAATTACACTACACAATACAATTGCTCATATCAAATAAAATAAAACGGGTATTCGTCCATTATAGGCTTCCATTTCATTCATCAGCGTAAAAAACGGTCAACGTTTTTCCAAATGCAAGCAAAAAGCCAAAAAATATTTTATAACGAAACCGCAAATGGAAGCTATATCTAAAAAAAACGGTTATATTGGTTTTGTTTTAACGGATATAGGCAATTCCCGCTTAGACCTCCCAAATTGCTAGCGTAGAAGTCAGAATTCATAGGACCGTTCTGTGAAGGTTTTATACTATTAATCGAACCTTAAATTTATAAATTATACAAGTATGTATATCAGTTGTCTGGTTACCATAACACAAGCTCTGCTTAGCTTGGGATCAGATAGCCGTGTGTGAGTTGTCCCAAGATATTTATTTATTTATATTTAAATAAGCAGTGCAATATGGATGATGTCCGAAATATTAGGTTGTTTAAAAATAAAATTAGAGGGAACGGAATAGGTTTAAAATGATGTGAAATGATTTGTAAAATGAAAATATAAAATACAGTAAAACATGTTTTATGCTTCTTTATTGTAATCCCAAAGCTAAGTTTTCCCTTTTCTGCCCTCTTACTCCCTCATTTCCCACTTTAAAAAAAAATCTTTTCTCCTTCTCCAGGGTCCCAAATTGTATCTGTAGACAAGTTGGGTCCCTGGAGACGGACGGACAGACGTAATTTTTTCCGAAATTCCAAATGCCAAAATTCATCAAAATCGGTTTGGCCACTAAGGCGTGAAGACGTAACAAACAAACAAACCAACTTTTGCTTCTATAATATTAAGTAAGGAATCTATTCAAAGTTATTCCACAACAATGTTAAGTAATAGCGTCTTTCCTGTACTTATATGCCTTTTTATTAATGTCACAAACTATATGTAGCAGTAATGGTTTACTTCTTTAGCGCTTACAGTACGTAACAGTGAAAGTTATCGCCGTTAGCCACCAAAGGACGCTTTTAAGTACTTATAAAACTATGCAAGTTTGTTTTATCTTTGACTAACTTTTGTCGCAGTTTAAGTAGTGCGGTTTAAGTTATGGGTTAAATGTGCCGTAGTTAGTTTGTGGTGGAGTAAAAAAAACAGTTTGAAATTGGCAATTAATGTGTGTTGGAGGGTGCTCTTTGAAATGAGCTTGCTTTTAATATCAACTTAGAAACACCTATTCCTCAGAAGGGCCACTGCTTGCCGGGGTTGCGGGTTGTTCGAAAGAGATACGGCGGCCCCGGAAAATAAAGGACAAAAGAAGGAAAATAGGTGGGTTTTAGTCAGAACAAGTCTTAATTATCATATAGTACTTCATTTTTTAAGTCTTCCTTTACTCTTATACTTTAGACTTTTGCACTTTATTGATTTAAAATCATTTGACACCTATTTATAATAATTAATACAATGACTATTTACAATCTATTGACATCATATTTTAATGATTTTTAGCGAAATTTTTATTAAGTATTATTTTTTTTTATATTTTTTCATTTATTTTTTATTGTTTTTTTAGCTTATCAAATTAACTAATGTAGGACTAATTCAAACACTGCAAATTTTTAAATGAATTAATAAATAACAAATAATGACCACTACCATTCAATTGTTTTCATATTACATATCCCTAATTCCACTAATCAGGAAACAAAACAAAATCAAATCGATACTGTAATTAGTGCTAATGTACCACGGCTATGCGTTCAACCACAGAACAGGTGCTCTTTAAGCTAAATCACTGGCTGGACATAATAGAAGATTACCGATGATTGGTTCGGTGCATACCTCGGTGGGTGACCGCAATATTATTGTGTGGTCTACGATTCAGACTAGGCTTTGTTCTCGAATTTGTAGGCGTGTTAGTTCCAATCCAGTACACCGTCATCGCCGTGTTGACGGTATTTTAGTGTTTCACGCGCGCCTTAAAGAGATGTCAGCAAAGTAAATGGGCCTGCCAGGGCTACCGACCCCTAAACACACACACGGAACATAGTAGATTTTAGTAACATGAGTGGCTAGTAAAATTCTGACTACCTCCCGCTCCGCCCAGAGCAGGAGAAGTTATGTGGATATTTCAACTACTAAACTGTCCATAAATTGTTGATAGAAAAAAACATTCCATATGACCTGGGTATCAAATTCCAATCCTCACGCTTTGCAAATGTGGCTTGTGACTACTAGACAAGCGACATATAATATAAAAAAAATAAGTACAAAACATGTCTCAGATTGTGATCTGAAATTAACAATTATTAAAATATTGTATATTAAAATCCATGATCTTTATAAAATAATTTGAATGTGAATAATATCTATTATAATTAAAAGTTCTAAGTAAATGCTATAACTGTTTTAAAATTTTGAGAATCTTGTAACAATACTCGATTTGAGTTTAAAATTTGTTAACAGTTATCTTGAAACAATTTTATATGACCGTAATTCTGAGAAACTGTAATTGAATTTGAAATGCGATTGCCAATCCTTACTAATATTATAAAAGCGAAAACGCTACACGGCGTGACGACGTAACAAACAAACAAACTCACTTTTGCTTTTATAATATTATTACGGATAAAGATAACAGGGGTCCAGTGTGTTAATAACAAAACTCTTAGCCTATGTTAGTACTTAATAGTGTAAACAGCGATCTGGTTCGATCGACCAGCGAACGTATAAGCGGGCTGTCTGCCCTGGAGGCAATTTTTTTTTCTTTTTTTTTTTGTACAACTCACACACGGCTATCTGATCCCAAGCTAAGCAGAGCTTGTGTTATGGTAACCAGACAACTGAAATACATACTTATATAATTTATAAATACATACATATTTTTAGATAAATCACACCCAGACACAGAACAAACAATCATGCTCATCACACGAAGTTTGTCCTGGGTGGGAATGGAACCCACGACCTCCGGCTCAGCAGTCAGGGCCACTAACCACTAGACCAACAGGCCCGTGAGTGCAGGATGCTATTACGACTGCCATGCAATCTGCGAAGCAACGAGACGGATTTTTACGCCATACTGCGTCAAAAATATCGGTGCGTGCATCAGCTAACATCTCCGATGCGCTGCAAAATCGTGGCTGTCGTAACAGAACCCTGAACGCATTATTAAATTGGATACGCAAAGCATTGCAAGCCAATGATAGCAAAGGAGGAGGCTGGGCGTTTGAGGGAGAGAACATCAGGCCAACCCAGCCGCCGCGGGAGACGCCCAGGGCGCCGGGCGCCGCCAGACGACTCCCGGCCACCGTAGATGCGGGCCTGTGGACGGGACGGCTGAGCAATGGGTAGCTCACCGTCCGTCCGTCTATTGACGACAGGCCGTGTTGACGGCGCGTTCGTGTTTCACGCGCGCCTCAAAGAGAGTCAGCAAAGCAGAGGGGCTTGCCAGAGCCTCTGCCTGCCGGGGTTGCAGGTTGTTCGAAAGAGATACCGCGGCCTCGGAACGTAAAAGGCAATAGAAGGAACATGGGTGGGTTTTAGTGAGTACAAGTCTGACATGCTTCCCCGCTCCGCCTTGAGCGGGGGAAGTCATTGGATGATTTCCAACCCGAAAAAAAAAGAGCATTGCAAGCCCTTTGGGTATATCTGAACACAGGCCCCCCTGGTACAGTGACGTACAATACGTCTTAAGGAGGGCTATTTAAATAGCTACAGTACAATGTGCTATATCCAGTTCCATTTGTCAATACTGAATTAAAAGCTTGACCTACTAACATTCTTTGTATGGAAACATCCTTTTAAAAATCAAGCAATGCTTAAAAGCGCTTTTTCACGGAAGCGAGCGAACGAAATTTCGAGTACCATTTAATTACTGCATCGACCGTTAATTGTGTTATTTCACTGTCGAATGCAATCGGACCCTTTGATGATATTACATTCGAATCACTAATTAAAAAGACACGAAGACCTTTCTTTGTTTTTACGGGTTCTGTTGAGGAGATTTTTATTTTTAGAAAGTGGACTTTTTAATAACGACGCTGATTTCGAAATAATAATAATAATATCTTGGGACAACTCACACACGGCTATCTGATCCCAAGCTAAGCAGATCTTGTGTTATGGTAACCAGACAACTGATCTACATACTTATACATATAATTTATAAATACATACATATTATAGATAAATCACACCCAGACACAGAACAAACAATCATGCTCATCACACAAAGTTTGTCCTGGGTGGGAATTGAACCCACGACCTCCGGCTCAGCAGTCAGGGTCAGTAACCACTAGACCAACAGGCCCGTCGTCAAATACTGGTTTATTACAAAGATAATTATAATTATTAACAGTAAAGGTTTGGATGGCGGCACGCGACGCGTACAGTGCTAACGCTGATCGAGAAGGTCCCTCGGGACCGCGGTTGCATCTTATGTAGTTGTTCCCCGCGCCGCGCCACCGTGCCCCCGCTGACGCCGTCGCCGGTGCCGCCTCCGCCTACGTCATCATTCAAAAGGTTTCCGAACAGGTTCTGTACTTCAAAAGGGAAACACGGAACCCGTTTATGATCACTTTGTTATCCGTCTGGATGTATGTCTGCCAAGAGACTTTATATCGGGAACGCGTTGTTATATTTAGGTCGTTGAAATTATGACCGTATTCTGGAATGTAAGGTCCCTTGAAGCTGTAAAATCATCATAGTGTATTGGAAATGTGTTGTTATTTTATTTGGAGCAGCCGTGAGACACTCAATAATTATAGATAATTATTGAGTGTCTCACGGCTGCTTTTTGTGTTTAGATTTAAGACTTTATTTTTTTTAATTTGTATAAAATATTGTTTGTCCTTGTGGCATATACCAAATAAACTTATTTTCTTTCTTTCTATTTCAATTGTTTTCTAACTGATATTTTTTTTTTGTAATGATGTTACGACTTTTGTCTCCGTGTTCTTTTTATATGAAGGTGACTTGCAGTTTAGACGTTTTTGTTCTGTTATATGTAGATTTAAATCGTTTATTTAGGGATTTTTTAAGTCTTAAAAAACCAGCCAAGTGCGAGTCGGACTCGCCCACCAAAGGTTCTGTATAAGCTTGCGACATTAATGGCCATATCTTTTGACTGTTTGAATTTAGATGGTTAATTTTCATTTTCACAGCTCTAAAAAACCATAGACTTGAGTGCACCTGTGACCTATATTTTTAATTTCAACTCAAATGATGGGTCTTTACAGACAGATGGACAACAAAGTGATCCTTTCTAAGTAAGGAACCCTAAAAAGCTGTTTCGTAGTGTAACCCATATCAAATCCTCGCCTTTGTCACATTATTCCTAACTATAATATTGTTAGCACACCCTCAGATCAAAAACAACATTCACATAGTATTAATCATAGCATTATTACAACAATACAAATACAATCTCACATACAACACACGCTGTGGCAATATTGAATGTCGTATTATACAAATGTCGTATTGCGAAACGACGAATTTCTGAGAATAACATAATATAATAATACTACTAGCTGTGCCCAGCGATTTCACTGCTCAGCTACTACCATGACGTGTTAAAGCAGAACTTATTCCGCTGAGGGAAAGGGACAGAGCTATACAGGGTGTCTAGCACCATCTCTTTCACTCAGTGGAATAAGTTCGGCTTTAAGATGTCATAGTAGGCCTACAGGTTTTGAAAACTTACCTATCTCTTAGAGGTTTGATAAAAAATAAAACTGACTTCAAAAAATTCGGTGGCAATAAATTCATCTAAACCAACAAAACTCACCGACTTCCGGAAGTAAAGTTAATTTCCACTTTTTTTTTTAAGTCGGTTTTATTTTTACATTAGCAGACTATTCATATTATAAATATAGAGAAAAAAATCGTTATTATTAATTATAGACGAGAACTCATAAACTACCAATACCAAAGCAATATACATAAAATTTATATGGGACCACCTGGGAAGCATACCTTATCAAACAAAAAATAGATAACGACCCATACTTTGACATAAGGAATATACCATGTTAAATTGCAAATAAAAAAATCGGTGTAACCCTTTCTAATGAGAAGGTATGGCAACTAAACTTGTGAAGAATCCTTACTAATATTATAAAACCGAAAGTAAGTTTGTTTGTTACGTCTTCACGCCTAAAAGGCTAAACCGATTTTTATAAATTTTGGTACAGAGATAGTCGAGACCCTGGAGACGAACATAATATGCTAAAAAATCGAAAAATGAGGAAGAAAGACGGAAGAAATGGGAAAACTTAGCTTTGCTATTAAGATAAATAAGGCGCTGCTCATCCCAGTTCCAAATAAAAAGAAAACATCTGAAGATTTAAGAAAAAAAACTTTTTTTTTAATACAAAAGGACCGCTTATCTACAAATTAATGACTTACCTAAAGACAGTTCCCGCAGATTAAAAATCAATGATTTGTAGGCATTAACGAGAGCGATAAATGTCAAACTAATAATGTAGGAACTTTGTTTTGTAGGATAACTTAACAATAGTTCACCTGGACCAGTGCTAGTTGTTCCTGCAGCTAAAGAAACAATATTGGCAGGAATGTTGCTGTTGCAGCTAAAGTTGCACACTCGGGACACTCAGGACTTTTCAACTTTGTCTTTGAGCTTGGTAACGAATTGGCTATCCTGTGTGTTGCAGGTGCTATCAATTTCCTTTACCGTCAATTCCGTGTGTTTGAAAACTGTCCTGTGATATACAGAGTGTATCAGATACGGAACATAAAGGGCAAAAGAAGGAACGTGGGTGGGTCTTAGTAGCAGTCTGACACTTCCACGCCCAGCTCCGCCTCTGCCCAGGAGAAGATTATTTCATAATTTTCTGCCATTATAAATGCGAATGTTTGTGAGGATGGATGGATGTATGGATACATGGATATATCGATGTGTATAAGAATTTTCCATCTTTCTCTATTTTTACTCGTGAAAACCTGTAATTGGCTCTGTGTTATTTTTACGATTATTCATCTTCCGTTATTATAGCTTTTGTTTCTCATATTTATGAGTGAATACATTAAAAAAAAACCTTCATCAAACCAACAAAACAAAAACAAAATATAACCTACACGATTGGCTGTTTTTTTACACGATTGGCTCAATAAAAATAAATAAATAAATAAATGTGTTTGAAAACTGTCCTGTGATATACAGAGTGTATCAGATATGTGTGGCCTTTTTATGGATGCAATTCAGACCATTCATTGAAATAAAAACTTGAGAGGTGTCAAGGGACATCCGGATGGAACGAAGTTATTATTTATTATGTACAAAAAAACTGTATACACTCAACAAAAATAATCTACGCGACACCACACTGTTCATTGCGAAATAGTAAGACGAAATGAAAATAACTGGCTTGTTTTCTATGAGAGAGAGAAAGAGAGACAGACAAAAAAACGCGCACGCCACACGGCTGAGAAATATAGCAAAAAGTGTAGTCACAACTTTTGGTTTTAAGCAAAAAGTGTCGTTACAACTTTTGGTCTTAAGCAAAAAGTATCGTTACAACTTTTGGTCTTAATTTTTCCGTCTAGTCCCCTATTGTAACGCTCTATAACGAACTTCGTTCCAAAAACTGAGACTAAAAACAGGCTATTTACATTTGCATCCAGAAGAATTTGATTGCCACGTTGGTCGAGTGGTCGCAAACGCTACTGCTAAGCATAATGTCCTGGGTTCAATTCCCGGGCTGGGCAAAGTGTTATTGCAGTTTTCAATCCGGAATTGCTCAATAGCAGCCAGAAAAAAATCGGTTGGTAACGGATGTTTACCCATCCACTGACCAACCTAAGCAAGCGTGGCTTACCTTAAGATTCTCTGAAATATCACATTCAATTTAATAAATCTTCGTCACAGATGTTGTCTAAAAACTTAATAATTATTGGCATAGTTGTCAACTGATAAGAAAGAAAGAAAGAACAAGATGGTAGTCCTTGGTCAAAGACATTCTCTACGAATGAAAGGTTATGTATAGATGTTATTTCAGCAAGGGGGCGTCTCACATGTCCTTATTTCTACGACATTCCCTGTTGCCTGTACATTTAACTCTTCCTTCTCCCAACACAAGTATCTTTCGATTACTTTTTGGGAAGCCCCGGCGACTTACATGTAAAAACTTACTGAAATAAATGCATTTTTATTTTTTTTATTTAATGACCTTAGTATGCATAGTTCACGGATTCACGGAGCTGAATTTAAACTTATTTTCATCCAACTTTTCTCTCTCGATCTGCTGGAAGAAATTTTTAATAGAAAATAAGAAGCTTTGTGCTCTTGATTATTCATCTTTCCGTTATTATAGCTTTTGTTCGCTTTTATAATATTATACTTTATACTTACTTACTAATATTATAAAAGCGAAAGTGAGTCTTCACGCTTTAATAATTGCTAAACAAATTTTGATGAATTTGGTACAGAGATAGTTGGGAACCAGGAGACGGACACAGGCTAATTTTTATTTAAAAAAACTGGGATGTGAGGGAAAAAGAGGGAAGAAAAGGTAAACTTAGCGTTGCTATTACAAATCGACAAGGCGCAAGGGGACCTGTGTTACCTCGAATTTTAACACGAGCGTAGCCGCTGGCAAAAGCTAGTTTTTAATAAAAAAGGAGAAGCTTTGTGCTCTTCTGTCTTAATGAAATGTCCTGTCAAGTGCTTCGTGTGCGTTGGGGTTGTTCGTAAGAGATACTGTGGCTCTGGAACATAAAGGGCAAAAGAAGGAACGTGGGTGGGTCTTAGTAGCAGTCTGACACTTCCACGCCCAGCTCCGCCTTTGCCCAGGAGAAGATTATTTCATGATTTTCTGCCATTATAAATGCGAATTTTTGTGAGGATGGATGGATTTATAGATGTATGGATATATGGATGTGTATAAGAATTTTCCATCTTTCTCTTTTTTACTCGTGAAAACCTGTTATTGGCCCTGTGTTATTTTTACGATTATTCACCTTTCCGTTATTATAGCTTTTGTTTCTCATATTTATGAATGAATACATTAAAAAAACCTTCATCAAACCAACAAAACAAAAATAAAATATAACCTACACGATTGGCTCAAAATACCATTTTGTGTATAGCTACTCCCAAAATAGTCCTTGTCACGACTTGTTTCGAATTAATTATGTAATTAGTAACTACATTAATAAGGTATTAATTATACCTACGCTTATAATTATAGGTGTTGAATGTGGCGTTAAGAATTATTATTGATTCTCAAGATAATGACGTACACGAGGCTACAAACCAAGGTCAAATGAGGTTTTGTTCCTACTTGCTTTTAAGTATTCAAAACAAAAAACTGATATCGTTAGATATGATACTGACTAGATGTCCTCTGTGGTTTCGTAAACTTCCCAATTACTGTCCCATTCCCGTGGGTATCCTTACCAATATTATAAAAGGGAAAGTGAGTTTGTTTGTTACGTCTTCACGCCTAAATGGCTGAACCGATTCTGATGGATTTTGGTACAGAGATAGTTGGGACCCTGGAGACGGACATAAGCTAATATTCTTTGATAAAAGTGAGAAATGAGGGAAAAAGAAGGAAGAAAAGTGAAAACTTAGCATTGCTATTGCAATAAATAAGGCGCAAGAGCAAAATCTACAGCTAGTAGGTAACTGTAAATCAGGAAAAAAGAACTGTGTTACCCCGAGTTTAACGTGAGTGAAGCCGCGGGCAAAAGCTAGTTAAGTATAAGTTACTCAATGATAATGTAGTTTTAGTAGTTTTTGAGTTTACTCTTTACATAACCCTACTCTTTTCGGCAGTCGGATATTAAAGCGAGTGTTTATGTAGGTATGTATGTGCCTGAATCTATAGATCGTTCAATTAAACGCAGTTTGATCGCGGGTTCGAACATCTCAACAGAACATATATTTGTAAGCTCTACAGAGAGTAATTCCGGGTGTAGTTTGTGAATTTAAATGTTTGTAGACACACCCAAGATACTGGAGAAGTTTCTAGTGTAGGGCAAAGTTGTAATAATCGACTTTTGAAAAAAAAAAGCTCAAACAAGATGAAATATATTTTAATTTTTGGAAATCGATGACTTTTGTTCTATTCATAGACTTTTTGCCGTATTTTTGGCAAAAGTTTTTTTTTTTTTTTATTGCAGTAGGATGGTATTTCAAACAAATTCTTTTCGAGTTTACATTTTTCACTGCTACTAAGAGAAATTAGCATTTTGTTCATTTACATTCGAAAAAAAAATGTATGACAACCGATAACTTAAATTACCAAAGCAATATGGAGAAAATTCATATAATGTGGAATCCCTTATGGAGTATAAAATTTCGATTAAAAAAATAATTTAACAAATTACGAAGAAATCGCTTACAAAAAACAAACATACAAAAAAAAGTCATATTGCAAACCTCCTCCTTTTTTGAAGTGGGTTAAAAAAGAAGGAATTGTGGTATGTAACAAAAGTGTGGTAGAAAAGATCTAACAAAAAATCAGAAGAATAATTTGTTTATTCAGGTGTTTATGTAAGTTCTACAAGAGGGTGTTGCTCGTGTGTGTGTGTGTTTAAATAAAACAATTGGACTTGGCACGTTAAATTCAAAATTGTTATTTATTCTTAATTCCAAATGACAGTTAATTACATTTCTTATACATCACTTACATAAGAATATATTTCACATTACTTTTATTTACATTTAAACATTATTGTACTCAATTGGTATACTTTTTTTTATTAATTTTTATTTATCAACTTTGATAAATTTTTAACTTTTAATTTAGTTTTTCAGCTGTATATAGGTAGTTTGCGAACTGTTTACATGAAATCAGTTTTACAATATTACTGGTAATTATTATTATACAACATAAATTATTAGAGCTTAAACGAATAATGTTTGTAACAAAATCCAAAGTTTCACTAATGTCACAAAATTTAATATAGCATAAATAAAATTAACGCTTAATTGGTCATTAATTAAATGAACTCAGTAAACCAGAATTAATTTGAACATGTCAATTTTCTAATTAAATTGTTGTAATTAGTAAATTCATATGTTGATAATGCATGACATCCCACTTTTGGACCATAATCAACAGTAAAGCAGTTAAAAATGAGGATCAAAAATTGCACTAAAAATCTTACCCGAACACAAACACGTTATTATTGAAATTAGCAAACGACCAATCCCTGAAATATTCCCCGCTTTATAGAAAGTAACAAATTACAATAGTTTTCAAGACAATCACTTTATCTTTGTGACCTATATACCTAAGGGCAGTCTCAAGTACCTCAAAGAGATGTCAGCAAAGCAGAGGGGCCTCCCAGGGTCAGCGCCTACAACCACGGCAGGGTTCGAAAAAGATACCGTGACCCCGGAACATAAAGGGCAAAAGAAGGACCATGGGTGGGTTTTAGTCAGGAAAAGTCTCTGTCCATGATGATTTCCCTTCCGCAAAAAGAACAGTTTCAAGTTAGTGTATTTTCAGCGCGTATAAGCTCTTCTTTAGTCGCACGTGTAGGTGTATGTAGGTACACACGACAAGTCAACCTGTACAAAACTATTATAACCTGATCTCTCTACTACGGATCGCACACCGTAGTAAAGAGATCAGGTTAAAATGGTTTTAATAGGTTGACCTGCCGTCGTGTGTACATCGTTTGACACACTCGGAACTCGTACAAGCGTAAACGCATAAGCTTGTCCAAGCCCAAGTCGCGTTACCTTTGTTGACAGCTGTCATTTTACTAAATCCGGTACGAGAATAAATATATATACGAATAAATTTACATATATAATAAATACGCTAGAATAGTTGCTTTATATACAAGCTTAAAAACTTGACGTCCCCTTAAAATCTTCGCATCATAATTTATTTTTTAACAAGGAGCTCGTGGCTAAATAATAGCAGCCGCTCGGGCCGATCTTTAGGTCAAGCCGCGCTTGACTAGGTTAGTCTGTGGATGGGTGACCATCCGTTGCATACCGAGTTTCTTCCGTGCTTATGAAAGTCATTTATAGATCTTTGACAGCCGTTACCGTGGTAGTCAGTGTTCCGAAAGACTCACTAAGGGGTATCGCATCACCCAGTACTAACTGGATTGTGGAGGTCAGATAGGCAGTCGCTCCAACTTCCCTGTAATAATAACTCTGAGCGGAGCATGAGGAAACTTTAACTGGAGTTGTTTGACCTTTATTTTTTACCTTTCCTATTTAACTATTAATATACTTGCTGAATACAGTAAAGAAAACAGGAACAGAGAATAATTACAAAGGAATGCTTATTTCTAAAGATATCTCTTCTAGCTTCCCTTTTTGTTCCGGGGCCACGGTATTTATTAAAACTTCATGCACAGTATAAAAAAACATTGTACAGAGGCGGACTTAATGCCTTGGGTATTTTTTACCAGTATACCTTAGGGTGATGCAATACTTCGATTGTTTCAAACAACCCAAATAATGACCCAAATACACGCCTTTGGTCTAAAACCGCATTAAACGTATCAGTCACCGATATTAAAAACGATAGAATGTTACGATAGAAAAACAAAGACCACTCTGTCGGTTCTTGAAATTGATTTTTTAACATTTTGTACTGAATGCTCAGACAGTAGTCGACTATTCGTTTTGTTTGTGATTGCGGCCTAGGACTAGAGAATATTACTGTTTAAAATCCTTAAACAATACAAAATTAGTTTTGAGACAAAAACAAATTGTGCTTGTCGAAAAAAAATAATCAAAGAAGAAAGAAAATACATTTATATGGAACATGCCACAACTGCACACAGTATTTTTTTAACTTAAATCTAAATATGCAACACTGTGTACCTCACGCTTGCGCTACATAAGCCCAAAGAGCAATAAGACAGCTTTTTTTCTATTTAAATCGTCCAAATGAACGTTACATTTTAATTATTTATTCGGGACGCGGTTTCAAGTTTATAAGATTGAAGTTATACTGTTTATCGTTTCCTGCCCTTGTCCCATTATATTTGGGGTCAACGCAACACCTTTTCTTCTTCCATTCTCCCCTATCAGACGTCACGGCATCATTTACTCCTTTCATTGAAGTTACACTGTTCGTTAGTTAGAAATTAATATCCAAAGCAGTTTAAAACACAAACTAAAACCCTATATAAATGAAAACATAAACAATGATAAATAACTAACTAAGCTACAGAACTGCACTAGGTGTGTCATTTCCCGCTTAAACGTGACCAGGGGGAGTTGCAAACTTTGTCGTTGTAACATGCGCTAAGTTTGTCATATCTTGACAGAATTGTAGGCACGAGTTAACCCACTCTATAGAGATATTAAGGATCTTAAGATCTTTGTCTATAAAACACTTTTTTGTAAAAAATAAAACCGATTTCACTTCATTTCAGTATTTTTAGTTATGATATCACATATTCTTTATCCAGTATGCATTTTCCATTGTTACTAAAAGATTAGCAGATCATCATCCATATACACATAGAAAAAAAAATGTATTATAGACGATAATTCATAAACTACCTAAGCAATATAAATAAAATTGATATGAAACCTTACGAAGTATACTCTTTTTTTTTGTAATACGTCAACGAAAAAAAAGCTTTTGAATTGAGACTCTACTTCTTTTTTTAAGACGGTTAAAAAACTGTAGGCTAAAAAAACTATAATACCACTATGTACTGCAAAATGGTACTTTCGACTTAATACAAGGAAAAACCTCATTATGAGAATTGGACGCTTTCCGAATACCTTTGGCCTCCCTCTCTTTCTCCTCCTGTAACTGGTATAATTTCCTTTAACCATTCCATATTAATGATATTTGCCGTATAATGGTAGAACATTCTAATAACTCGTTTTAGCCAAAGAAATTATCTTAATTATTCGACTTGGTTACTAGAACAATATTCCAGTAACAAAAGTTGATCAAATCAGGCAATTTTTTATTTTATTACATTACTAGCTTTAGCCCGCGGCTTCGCTCGCGTTTAATTCGGTATAACACAGTACTGCTATCTGCAGTTATTGCCCTTGCGCCTTATTGATTGGTAATAGCAACGCTTAGTTTTCCCTTTTCATTCTCCCTAATATTCCACTTTAAAAAAAATAGTCTATGTCCGTCTCCTGGTTCCCAACTATCTCTGTACAAATTCATCAAAATCAGTTTAGCGATTAAAGCGTGAAGAGGTAACAAACAAACTCACTTTCGCTTTTATAATATTAGTAAGAATTATATTATTGAACTTTGAATGTTGTGTGTCTAAATAATTACTTATTACAAAAAAAGTTTTTTATTTCAGCATTTTTTAGTGATGGTATAAATTATATTTATTATGAGTATTCGTTCAACAAATCTTCTGTTTCAATCTACTTTGTGACTCCCTTAATTTTACTCCTTTTATCAAGTACGTGGTTCTAAACGAAGCGTATTGTACGAAGGGCGTATTATGCGGAACGACTCATCCATCCTCTTTAGCGTTACCTTACCTTTTGTTAACAGGCTTTTTGCCGTGTGTGTTTTGTTTTCTTATCTCATCCAAACGAGATTGGTACCCTCAAATGAAATGCACCTGAATCAGCTGAAAATGTTTCAGGTAAAATTTTTGGTAAAATTTTGACGTTAAAATTTTGTGTAACCATGTTTCATGAATATACAACTCGTCGAATGTTTGTGTTTAATTTAGAGTATGTAACAGCAATCAGGTAAGTTTTAATTGATTGATGATTTTATTTTGATTGAAAAGATTAAATCGCATTAATCAAATCATACAGCAATTAATCCAAAATAACTGTGGTACGATGAAAGAGAATATTTAAATGAATACAGCTTTGATTTTGAATATGATTTCCAGTATTAATAACAAAGTAAAAACAGGTTGGTGGCTTAAAAATATTTACAAAAAATCTGGATTCGCTGGCTTTCTAGTAAATGATGGATAGTTATTATCCAATTAAATTCTATATGAATGAGTGGACATTGCTGGCCTTGTAGATTCTTAGAAGCTTGTTAACTTTTGTTAACTTCTTATCTTATTTTACGTTTTGTAAAGAAAGTAATGACTTTTTGTTTTGCCTACGCTGTCTTCAGTTCTTCTTGACACTTAAGTACTAACGCTTTTAAAACAACATTGTAATCAAAGTACTTTAAAAGAGTAACCATGGAGTTTTTTGCCGGTTCTTCTCCATAGGAAACAACCAACCCAAACCATACACATTTTCTCGGCGTTTAATAAGTGCCCATTTGTTTTTTTTTATTTTACAGCGAAGCATCAAACATTGCGCTACACGTGAGCAATGTACTAGGCTGACATAAATAATGTGCGGTAAATCGTTCAGCCAACAACCACCACTTAGGCCCGTATTCACCGCAACTCACTAAATGCGGTTAGTGCTGAACATATTTAAAACTTCATTCTGTCTCTATTAACTGCAAACAACTGATAGAAATAGAACGGTTTTTGTCGAAGTGGTTTTGATGGCATGTTTGGCGCAGTGGCTGAGCGATTGACGGCTGCGCTGCGTGTCGCGGGTTCGTCTCCCGAACGGAACAAATATGTGTATGGCCTACAGGTAGTTGTTTCGGGTCTGGCTGTTTGTGTATGTGAATTGCAATGTTTGTAAGCGCACCCACAATGCAGCAGAAATTTCTAGTGTACAAATAAATAAAATAACTTGATTTGGAAGCCATTAATATCATGTAACATAGATATAAGGGGAAGAAACTAGCTCCTGTAGTACAGTGTACACTAGCGCAGGAGATAGGATTCATAAATATAATTGTATATATTTTTCCAATGAAGATTATTATAGAAGCAGGTAATAGACAATTATGTAAGGTACAACAGAAGAATGAAGTGTAAACAGGGTGACATTGTAAAATTAACTTCAAGTTGCTTATGTATATTTAAGAACGGCAGTAGTACAACGTGTAAGCAATAACATTAAAAGAGCATACAGTGACAGGTTCTCAAATAATATACTTTTAAAAAAAAAATGCATTGAACTGTTTTTTGCCAAAAGTCCATGCGACAACCCTAAAATCAGCTGAGAGCTTTCTATTCCCAAGTTTGTTTAATTAGGCAAGTGTCTCTACATTCAGTAAGTAGTAGGTAAGAACTTTAGGTAAAAGTGTTTTATGTAACCAGCGCATTTGTACTTAATATATTTAGTACCTACTATCGTCGGCCATTGACCTGAACGCCTAGGGTCGTGACAGTGAAGTAAAATGAAACGCTGAATCATTGATTTTAATTATGAAATGATTCTTTCACAGTGTATTCTTTACATGATATATGTGCCTACCTATAAGTAAGTAGTAATGCTCTTTTTACACGTTGTACATTAAAAAGGTAACACTTCCTGCCGGGGTAGCGGGTTGTTCGAAAGAGATACCGTGGCCCCCCGGAACTTAAAGGGCAATGCAAGAAAAGTGGGTGGGTTTTAGTCAGTACAAGTTTCACACTCCCCCCCTGCTCCGTCCAGAGCGGGGGAAGTTATTTGATGATTTCCCACCCCACAAAAAAAGAGTTAACACTTTGCAAAGATAGTTCAGCCAGTATCGTATTTACCAGATTATTGTGTTACACGTAGTAGAACGAATATACTAATTTCCAATTCAACCAAAAGGAAATACTAATCAGTAATCCACCTTAACATACAAAACGAAAACATTAAATAAAAATACCCAAGAATAACAAAATAATTATAAGGCAAGCTAAATTATATTCAAAGTATACATGAAAAGAATTCCAAATACCGCTAGAGTACTATCAGAAATCGAGTTCAGCATAAAAACAATTGCGAAAGTTGTTAAAATTGCGATCTGGAATGGCATGTTGCCAATCCAACGTGTAGTTTGTACTGAATTATTTGAGTCAGCCCTGCATTTGCATGTAAGAGGTGAATACATGAACTATAACCGATATTGTTCTTTAACATGATTCATGAACAAATGAATTCTTGTTTTTCATGTTTTCAATAGCTTGATGAGTCCAGGGAGTCTAAAATGGCCAATTTAGCAGAATCATAATAAAATAATAATATAAAATATTGTGAATTTTTACTTTGTGACCATTTTACGAATGCTAACGTAATTCATATTATTAACCTATTATCATGATCAGCTACCCTACCATGACATCTTAAAGCAGAACTAATTCCACTGAGGGAAAGAGACAGAGCTATACAGGGTGTCTAGCACCATCTCTTTCCCTCAGCAGAATAAGTTCTGCTTTAAGACGTCATAGTAGGCCTACAGGCGGCCATTTTAAAGCCCCTGACTGTACGGCAACGCGCAAAAAATTCAAATTGAGAAGACTGAATGCGCACGTTCCACATGATGATACATACGATTTTTAGCATACGAGAGTGAGATCAATAATTGGTGTAAGTTTTCAATGAAACAGAAACGTTATGCTTTTGTTAAGGGTAGGGCTAATTTAATTGCTTCGTACACCTAGATCGAAACTGAGACAACTCAAAAATTGAGAATTTTTATTTTAATCCTTGCATTTGAATACTCGGTGATCATAAGTCGACCTAACATAATAATTTATACACATTGTTATTTTAAAAAGTATTTATGATTTAATATAAATTTCATTTTTTAATAACATACCATATTAACAATAATACTTTTCTTTTCGTCTCCTAAACAAAAATACTTTTTAATTGTGTCAGATTTGATCAAGGTGTGCAATAAAAAATGGAAAAAAACTAAACTAAACTAAAACAAACATGGTGACATGTAAGTAATGACTATTCTTTTTTGGTATTTTTGAAACCAGATTCCTATATACAGCTGAAAAATATTAACATCAGAGAGTATTGTTTTATACACAGAAAATTAGTTACAACAATATAAATTACATATAGTACAAATGACGTTATCCAAATTCCTGATCATTTTGAACGACGAGCATCCTCAGTGCGATCAGTACCACTAGCAAGTGTATGAGTGAATGAGTCTGGGAAGAGGCTGCTGAGGAGTTGTTGCCATGCTGCATGGCAGCTGGTGTTTCGCCTGTGGACAAAAAAAAAGATTATCAATTATGAAAACCTCGTTACACAAGACAAACACACTTATATGTATTTACTAGCTTTTGCCCGCGGCTTCGCTCGCGTTATATTCGGAGTAACACAGTTCCCCTTTCCTGGTTTGCAGGTACCTGCTACCTGCAGTTTTTGCCTTTGCGCCTTATCGATTTGTAAAAGCTACGCTAAGTTTTCCCTTTACTTCCCTATTTCTCCCTCACTTGCCACTTTAAAAAAATAAAAATGGCCTATATCTGTCTCCTGGTTCCCAACTATCTATGTGCCAAAATTCATCAAAATCAGAGACAAACAGACAAACAATGTATCTCATATGTGACTATCTGAGTCTATATATTATGCTCATAATATGTCGTTCTATATTTTATGTGAAGACACTGCCAGATACAGGTGCTTCGTAGTTTAGGAGTCGGGGCTCAAATTTTGGATTGACCATCGATCGACTCAGTGTTCGAATACACTAATATTGTATGTTTCTATGAGCCAATTACATGTACTCAAACTTATGTTTTTCTGCTAATTAACTATTATTATTGTTATTTAATAATACCAGTTAAAAATAAGACGAGGGTACAGGTGCAATTGTGAGAACAGCGTTGCATTATATTGTTTAGTTTTGATTAAGATTTGTACTGTGTGCACTTTTGGTATGTCTTTTTATATTTTCCATTGTTACTAAAAGATTAGCAGATCATTCATATAGACATAGAGAAAAAGAATGGTATTTTAGACGATAACTCATAAACTACCTGAGCAATTTAAAAAAAGCCACCTAGATATGGAACCACCTGGAAGGCATACCCTATCAAACAAAAAAAGATTTTTTTAAATCGGTATAGGCGTCTTTGAGTAATCGGTGAACATACGAAAAAAAAGATATCGGACATTTGAAGTCGGTTAATAAAACTAAATTAAAATCCTTACTAATATTATAAAAGCGAAAGTGAGTTTGTTGGTATGTATGTTACATCTTCACGCTTTAATGGCTAGTTGGGACCCTGGAGACGGACATAGGCAATTTTTTTTAACGTACAAATGAGGGAGAAAGAGGGAATAATTGTGTTACCCCGAATTTAACGCGAGCGAAGTCACGGGCAAAAGCTGGTAAACTTATAAAACTAAATGATGGCATTAAAAATTAAATATGTAGATTCGACAGGTCCGCAGGTAAAATAAATGTTCCAATTCCAATTTAATCATTGTAATGTACCGCCGATGGATTCCTGGGCTGCACAATGCCTATTGTTCGCAAAAAAGGATTAAATGTTGCCATACAATAGACATAAGACTCTTATACATTTTAGTTCATGTTTTTAACATGTACTCAAATGTATACATAACAGTAAATCAAAGGTTTTTAGCTGCCATGACAGTTTTATCGACAACCATGTGCAGTTCTACATAGACTTTCAGGAAACCATTTTATGGTTGTGGGTTGTTTGAAAGAGGTACCGCGGCCCCGGAATGTAAAGGGCAATAGAAGGAACATGGGTGGGTCTTAGTCGGTACAAGTCTGACAATCCCCCCCGTTCCGCCCAGAGCGGGGGAAGTTATTTGATGGTTTCCCATGCGCAATAAAAAAACACTATTATCGAGTTCCGAAGTCGCTATACAGAAAGCACTTCTTATAAGTCTTTAAAAACTCACAACGTAAATATCGACTTAGTGGTTTTCATCTCACACTTTCACAACGAAATCTTATTTTATGACTATAGGAACTCTTTTAAGAACTTATCGTCACGTCTCATCTTTATCTAGCATGCCGAATTTCAATTTGTCGGCTTCAAAGAAAGGTCGGTTTTCTTATAGAGTCATTGAATAATTTTGAAGTTCGTGGAGTAATTTAAAATCGGTGATAAAGTATATTTCTGGTTTCATCATTTGCGATTAAATTGAGTCGACTTCAAAAACAAAGGATAGTTAGTAGGTTGCTACCGAGCCTTTTCCTAATTGACTGACGACACGGTTGGCTGACTGAGCGATCGACTGTTGCGCTGCGTGTCGCGGGTTCAATCCCCGTACGGAACAAATATTTGTATGGCCTACAGATAGTTGTTCCGGGTCTGGTTGTATAAGCATGTGTGGGGCAACGTTTTGTTTTAATAAAAAAAGGTCAGATTATTGTGTTACCGTCTACTTTTGTATCGCTAAAGATCGAATGACGACCGGGACCAAGGGTTTAACGTACTTTCCGAGGCATGGGCAAAACTCGACTCAACCCATACACAGACGGGCGTTTGCGGGAGAGAACCTCAATCCAACCCAGCCTACACGAGACCACGTGGCCACCGTACATGCGGGCCTGAGGACGGTGAGCAATGGGTAGCTTACCGTCCATCCGTCAATTGACGATAGGCCGTGTCGACGGCGCGTTAGTGTTCCACGCCCGCCTCAAAGAGATGTCAGCAAAGCAGAGGGGCCTGCCAAGGTTGCGGGTTGTTCGAAAGAGATACCGCGGCCACGAAACATAAAGGGAAATAGAAGGAACATGAGTAGGTTTTAGTCAGTACAAGTCTGACCCCCCCCCCGCTCCGCCCAGACCGGGGGAAGTTATTTCATGATTTACCATTCGCAAAAAAAAAACCATACACAAACTAGGCAAGCGCGGTTTAACTTGAAAATTGACCCGAGCGTCTTAAAACGAAAATTATAATCCCGTCAAAGGCAAATAAGAATTTACTATGCATGAAATTTGTTACTGTAAATAATGTACTAGCTACTAGAACTAACTTAATTTGAAACTTGATTCAAAGTACTACGCATCAAGAATCTTTACGACTCCAAAAACTAAACAAACGACAATAAAGTAATTACTCCGCCAGATTAAACAACAGAACTTAATTATTAAGTATCTAATTTACCTACGAACGAATTGGGTATACATTAAAAACTTGGTAAATTTTTTACAATTTCGCCTCTCAAAGAATTAATGAATGAATTAAGATCTTCCGCAAATCGAATTACTAAAAGAGACTTTGTTTCTGTAACTGTATTCTATTCCAAAAATGTCATTTTACCTTCGTTCTCTATTACATTAGCCTTTGTACTGCCTCGCCTCAATCTTATCTTGGAACAGAAATGAGATTTTGTTTATAAAATTAATTTATTATTTATGTCAAGTATTTTATTAAGTTTGGGAACGGGATTTGGGTTATTCAATGAAATTCCTGTTGGTTGAAGTTATTTTTATTTTACCGATATTTTAAGAGTAAACATAAAAGGCAGTTTATATCTAACATAAAATTCTCGTGTCACAGTTTTCGTTCCCATACTCCTCCGAAACGGCTGGACCGATTTAAACGAATTTTTGTGTACATATCGTGTAGGTCTGAGAATCGGCCAACATCTATTTTTCATACTCCTAAGTGAGCAGCGGATGAAACCGCTGGGCACAGCTAGTTCTTTATATAAGCAAATAATTGATGTACAGTAAGTATGTGTGTCTGCCGGGGTTGCGGGTTGTTCAAAAAAGAAAAAATCTGACCTCCCTCCCGCTTCGCCCAGAGCGGGGGAAGATATTTAATGACTTCCAATCTTCAAAAAAAAAATTGTGTGCGAAATTTATAGGATCTTCTTATTGAATCAGTCCAATATTCAGACGAGTTTGGCACTTTCAGAAGCTTCCATCAACTCCTGTAGTGTACAAGCAACAAGACAGGCAGGACAAGATGTTAAATACCATGCTTTTGTGAAACAACACCACACTAATGTTCCACGCGCGCCTCAAAGATATGTCTGCAAAGCAGCGTGGCCTGCCAGGGCCACTGTCTGTTGGGGCTTCGGGTTGTTCGAAAGAGATACTGCCGCCCCGCAACACAAAAGGCAATAGAAGGACATCGATGGGTTTTTATCAGAATAACTTTTACTTATTCCTAGCTTTGCGGGGGAAGTTATTTGACGAATTCGCGTAAGAAAAAAAAGGGCTGAATCATCTGGAGGTTCCTCCAATTTTTTGGAGTTTACTCCTTAAGAATCCATTTTCATATATAAGGCGCTCGGTGTGAGAAAAATCCGAGAGGTAAAACCTACTAAAGTAACGAAAATGTGTCACGTTTATGGTGCGCACCTTTAGTGCGCAACTTTCTAATTTGGCTGTGAGTGTATTAAGATGTACATATGGTATGCTGTATAGGCGACAATACCTATATACTATAATGTTATTGGGCTTGTTTGTTTCTATCAGTGTCGATGTATTTATATTGCTATTTTTTTTCATTAATTTGTGAATTTACCCTTTCATATGATATTAATCTTTTTTCAGTTGAATAAACTCTTTTTGCGTATGGTTAGATACTCGTACTTAAGGAGTAAACTCCAGTCGTGCGTCGGAGCTGACACACACACTTTTTTTTTTCGTTTGGGAAATCGTCGAATAACTTCCACCGCTCTGGGCATTTTTCTTCTATTGCCCTTGACGTTCTAGGGCCGCGGTATCTCTTTCGAACAACCCGCAACCCCGGCAAGGTTCCTACCTTTGAGATTCAAGAAACCTCAAAAACAAAAAACATGTTCAAGTGGAGGACCACTTGAGCAGGTTTTCCTTGCTGCAACAAACCTACATAGCTATTTTATAGGATGGTTCATAAACAGAGAGACGGGATTATTTTTGCTCGTTGCCTCATTTCTTACTTTCATTACTACAATTTCTCTTTAAGTATCATTTTGCTTTAAAACTTGAACACCTATTACGGTCTAAAACTTTACGTAATTGAAAGCCTCGTTCAACCAACACTTAACCCAATGCCTGCAAGAGGCCATCAGTGTACCCCGTTTCTAATAAGAGGCCCAGACAACAGGCCCACTTGGTTAGTAAGCAAATAGTTTGACTTTGAATCAAATAACAAATTAAATAAGTGCCTAAGTCTCTTCAATATTAAAATCAAATTCTCTTTTTAATGTATTTTAATTTTACGCCATTTTCGATGTGATCATCAGGTCATCGATCATCGATCTCATCATGTCATGCAAGACTAATCTTTAAACCTATTACGTTAACGCTTATTTTAGAAACATTGAGACAACGTAACTTCACAAGCAGAAAATTAGTTTTTCTTTATAATAGTTGTCAAATCGCATATTTGTACAAACTTTTTTCTGAATAGTTACAGGCACTACTGGCAACACCTGTGTTACTTGTTTCATATAGTTATTTTCTTTTAATAGTTTTCCTATTTAGATTCTTTTGTACTAATTCTTTCTGAATGAGTGGACATTGTGAGCCTTGTAGATTACCAGGCGCTTGTCAACTTCTTATCTTATTTGACATTTTGTCATCAATGACTTATTTTTCGGGCCTAAGTTATCCTCTCATTCTTAAATAGTAACGCTGTAACAACAAAAATGTAAAACCTAATGAGCTTAAAAGAGTAACCATGGAGTTTGTTGCCGGTTTTTCTCCATAGGAAACGACCAACCCGAACCGTGCATCTTTTCTGAAGGTTTTTTTAAGTGCCCGTGTGAAATAAAAATATATTTTTCTTTTCAATGTCTATTAAGTATTAGGTCTTGAAAATATGTTCTGCTTTAAAACACACCGATCGGAACTGTAGTCACTTTGTATCAAGACGCAAATTGTAGTGAAATGTTAAGACATTTTAAAGGCATAAATAAATAAAAACACGACAAGACAGCTGATAGCGAGCTTGTAGATTTAAGGCGTATTTCCATTTAAATCGAAAAGAGGTTTGAACAAATCACAAGAAACGGGAAAATCCTAGTCAGACCTGAATGTATTCTATTTATTTGTGCTTCAAGTTAAGCTTAAGACTTAAAAGGCTTACGTTGTTCAAACGATGTCCATTGATGGGTTTCCGGACTAAATGTTTTGGTGATCCTTTTGTGTAGTGAATAATCGATTTTCTTGAAAAAAAAAAATGGTTGTCGAAAATACTGGTTCTTTAGAAGAAAATTTTAATACAAATTGTGTTAAGACATTATTCTGGAGCTGTTTGCAAAACCCGTTGCTAATTAAGACGCAAGAGTCGATCTTTATAATTATGTCTCCTCGGTGCATCGTTACCCCATTGGTCTTGTGTTCACAATTCCGACAGACTCAAATAGACATTATGTGAGTTTAAATATTTGTAAATGAACCCACGATACAGGAAAAATCCTAGTGTGGGCAATGTTTTATTAAAAAAAAGTATGACACTCCCATCCTCTCCGCTTGCAGTGGAAGGAGATTTTTGATGACTTCCCATACAAAAAATAAAAAGTATAAGTACTTACTCTGAATTACATGAACAGTGACTGAAGCCGCCTTAGCATTAGCAGGAACGCAGGTATAGTTGCCGGCGTGGCGTGGCTCCGCTTTGCCGATCACCAGTTCGCTAGTTTGACGGCCATTGATGACGCTTACGCCATCTGTGGGTGAAAAGTGGAGCTTTAGTTTTTTGTCAAACCGTTCGGTTAACCATGTCATCTCTGAGCCGGGTTGGGTCTTTGGCAGTCGTTACAGGTAGTCAATGACACGAAAGTCTTTACCTCAATCTATTATCGCTAACTCTGGTCAAAAGTCGTTTAGGATTCGGAAAAACCGGTACGAACAAATTATGGACACTTGCAACACTATAGTCTGTCAAATAATGTTTTTAACTGGATCAGTGTAATCCGTACTCATTTAACCGAACTCTTATCTCCCCAAGTTATAAGAAAAAACAGGCCAAGTGTGAGTCGGTATTACGTAATGAGGGTTTCGTTCAAAATTGTGACATAAACGGCCGTATTTTTTGACTGCGTCGACGTAGATGGTTGATTTTTTCAAAGCTCCAAAGGACCACAGATTTCAGTAAATGGTTTTAATTTAAACTAGATTCTTTAACGCGTTCCCAAGAAAAGGAAACAGACAGACGGACAACAAAATTAGCTTATTATATATTTTAAACTTAAGATAAAAACAAAGTTTTATTTTTTAAAATCAAATAGAATCAAAATTATTTCTTCAACCCTGGAACTAAAACCAATCCCTCAAAATTGTTTTCCAGCCCCAATATCTCAAAACCCAGCGCTACATAAATTATTTATTTCTCCAGCTTCACTCTTCGGATTGAAATACAAGTAAAATGAGACAAAGGAGAACGTCCACTACGAGATGTAGCAAATTAGGTCACCACCCTTTTGTTTACATTAGTAGGAATGCTGTGGGACGGTTCTTTAGAAATGGCAGGTACTTCATGGTAAGGGAAGTAAAATTGTATAACTGTTTTTATTTATTTATATAAAATTTTCTAGTTTTGATTTTCTGTGCCTCGGAAAGCATGTTACGCCGTTGCTCCTGGCTGTCATTTGTTGATGTTTGACAGTTTTAACAGGTAGTCAATAGTCTAATTTTGAGATTATTCAGTATTACCTGGGTTATGGAGGTCAGATATGCAGTCGCTCCATGTAATACACTGGTATTCAGCTGCATCCAGTAAGACTTGTTGGGAAAAGGCTAGGCAGATGCTGATGAAGCGGGGGTAAAAGATTACTGTGCTTTCCAATGCTGGAAGGGGTTCAGTAGCGATTTATACTTTGGTCATCTAGAAAAATCATCCTGTCCAGCTTGGATACTGGTTGTCTCATGGTAGAAGTAGATCTTATTCACCAAGCAGGCCAATTCAGACTGGCCAGTCACATGTCTTCGGCTATTTGATTTTGGAATGTATCAATTTCCCTCCAACGTTAGCCGAACAATGAACAGTACCAATAAAACTTTGGTCATTTATTTTATAGTAATTGTTTTCTCGCAAACATTGAAGTAGAAGAATCGGAATTAAAAGGGGACTGTCCAAATCCCCCAAACCGTGAAACGAGAATCTCACGATGGCTGCGCAAATTAATCTATTTATCACGAAGGCGTTACAAGGAAGAATAAGATTCCCTACAATAAATCCATTCCTGCCGCCTCTGCTTACCTCGCAAGGGAAATAAGGTACTATAATACTTTTGTACTTTTCTTTAGCTCACAGCCCACCTGACTACTAACGAAGTACGATGCTCAAGGGATTACCGAAGGTTACAGCTTTGTAAAGAGACTTTGGCAAAATGGCGTCGGTCATTGTACAAGAAATAGTTTTTGTTACAAGATTCCAGGTATTTTGTGGGAGATTGTTGGAATGGTAATGAATAGTTGTGGTTTTGAGGATTATGGGTATTGGGTCCTTATAGCTCGAGGTCAAAATGTCAAAGTTTATAATCTTCATGAAGAGATTGATAGTAAATGTATAAGATAAAGAATATTATATGAATTTGAATGCAGCTGTGACGTTGGTGGTGTTATGTTAATGTAATGTTAATGAATTCAAAGTTAATTTGTAAATGCAAATATTAATTAATAAATGATTCTTCTTAAGAATTATGCCAAAAATATAAGGGGACTTTATTCCTGTAGTTGTGTTTTTTACCTGATATTTATTATGAAGTCTACTCATATTGGCTTCGCCTAAACTCAACTTGATGCAACTGTTTTGCTTTTTAAACCTCAAAAGGAATAAACGAAACCCTTATTGGATCACCGTGTGGTCCGTCTATCTGTCTGTCAATATCCTTTATCTCAAGAAGGCGGGGAGGCATTAAGTCGAGATTAAGAAATTAAAACCATATACTCAAGCCTGTCGTCCCTTGAAGCTGTAAAAAAATGAACCTTCAGTCTCTACACAGTTAAAAAATATGGCCGTTTTTGTCGCAAGAATGTACGGACCCTCGTACTTGGCTTGTTTTTTTTTTACTGCCATATAATCTACTCATACTGCCTCCGTAAGTGCAAGGCGCTCAATTAAGGAAAGGGCCTAACTTGAAGTGACTTCTTTGCCACAAAAAAACTCATTTCTCTAAAAGTTTTCAGCAGCGTATACTGACTTCAATAACCTTAAGCCAGACAAATGAAAACCAGCTTCGTGCAAGTTGGACTTGCACACCACGAATTCAGTACAAACTTAAAAAAAAAACAAAAACGTTGCCCCACACAAGGATTTCTCTTGTATCGTAGGGGCGTTAACAAACATTTAAACTCACATACATAAACAGCCAGACCCGGAACAACTATCTGTAGTTCACAGAAATATTTGTTCTATGCGGGAATCGAACCCGCGACACGCAGCGCAACAGTCGATTGTCAGGCACTGCACCATATCTTTTGACTGCTTAGATTTACATCTTTCATTTTTTTCACAGATTCAAGGGACTACAAATGTGAGGAGATAGTTTTAATTTCAACTTAGTACGAGAACGCGTTCTTATAATAAACTAGCGGTTTCACCCGCTGCTCAAATCCTAAGCGTCATACCGTAAAGTATTATATATATAAACCTTCCTCTTGAATCACTCTACCCATTTAAAAACCGCATTAACATCCGTTTCTTAGTTTTAAAGATTTATGCAGACATACAACATAGCAACAGATATACAGCGACTTTGTTTTATACTATGTTGTGATAGTCAAGTCTTGACATCATCATCTGCCTAGCCTTTTCCCAACTATGTTGAGGTCGGCTTCCAGTCTTACCGGATGTAGCTGAATATCAGTATATTACATGCAGCGACTGCTTATCAGACCTCCACAACCCATTTAGTACTGAGCAATACGATACCCCTTGGTAAGACTGGTTGTCAGACTTTCGGGTCACTGACTACCTGTAACGACTGTCAAATATCTATAAATTACAACCGGGAAAAACGGCTTAACGAGCTTCCCGAGGCACGGCGGAAACTCGGTATGTAACGGGTGGTCACCCATCCACAGACCAACCAAGGCAAGAGCGGCTTAATCTAAAGATCGACCCGAGCGGCTGCTATTATTTAGAAACCAGCTCCTCCAATGCTCAAATCTTGACAGACAGACATAAACAACAACAGCACAAAAACCCTATAAGGGTTTCGTTTTTTACCTTTTGAGGTACAATAATAATACCCCATCTCATTGTTTTAAATTCAAAATAAATTCCAATTTCTCTCAATCAACGTGCCACTTTACGTACATAATACGCATACCAGAACAACTACCGAACTGATTCCACGAGTAAAAGTTGAAGTTTAAAAAGTACTAATTACGATCCCACTTAACAATAAAACTGAACTGGGTTTAACTTTCTATTTGGATTAACTGTACCGTGCTTTGACTGTTGCAATTTAATTTGGGGTAAAAAAATTATGAAATATATTTTTTTAATTTAAGTGCTGTTTTATGTGTTGTAATTAATAATTTTGTCTAAGGACCATGATGAAGTGGTGGGGATTAAAGCACCACATTATTGCTTTAAGTGTTCGTTCAGGAGTTCCGTACCTCAAAATGAATAAAAAAATGGGATCCCTTATAGGATCATTTCGTTGTTCGTCTATCGTTCTCTTTGTTTGCATAACAAGACTCTTTGACTCGGGAACGCATACAGGAATCGAGTTGAAACTAAAACCATATCCTCAAGTCTATAGTCTCTTGGAACTGTGAAAGACAGGCACGCAGGCTGACAGACAAGCAGACAGACAGACGTACAACAAAGTGATCCAATAAAGGTATGTATTATTGTGATTAAATACTAGAAATGTTTGGTCACAATAATATCTTGTTTTCAACAACCTCACTTGTCCATTTTCCTTCTCTGACATCTGACTATCTTCTAATATATAAAATTTTCGTGTCACAGTTTTTGTTGCCATACTCCTCCGAAACGGCTGGACCGATTTAAACGAAATTTTGTGTACATATCGGGTAGGTCTAAGAATCGGCCAACATCTATTTTTCAGACCTCTAAATGAGCAGCGGGTGAAACCGCTGGGCACAGCTAGTAATATATATAACTAGCTTTTGCTTTTGCGGCTTCACTCGCTTTAAATTCGGGGTATCACAGTTCCCTTTTCCTGTTTTGCGGGTACCTACTACCTGTAGTTTGACTCTTGCGCCTTATTTATTGTAATAGCAAAGTTAAGTTTTCCCTTTTGTTTCCTCTTTCTCCCTCATTAATCACTTCTTCAAAATTGTTTTAGCCATTTAGGGGTGAAGACTGACGTGACGTAAAACGAAAGTGTTACAAACAAACGTGTGTGTTGTTTGTGTGCAACAAACAAACTCACTTTCGCTTTTATAATATTAGGATATACAATTCAACATAAAATATATACTAATTATTTCTTTTTTTATCGTTTAAATTCAGCAAAGTCATCATTCATCTTAGAGTCCGTCTAATGTTTCTTAGACCTTCCTCTACTCTTATAGCTTTAATTATCATTCTCAAATCTTTTCTCACGACATTTTCCTCATTCCTCCGCATCAAATTTCCATGCCATAATAACTGATTATATCACAACTTTTCAGTCACCAGCGAAAAAATAAATTACCAAATTCTGTCATTTTAAAATTAGAAGCCAACGTTCCGACATGCCTTCCGATTATTCAATCATAGCTGGATATCAAATCGGGAGCTCATCGATCAAAATCAAGAAATTCATATCGCCCGTCATTTGTCACTGGTTCGAATAAGTTCATTTCAATCGGGAACGGTTCTGACGAGTTTTTTATTTGAAGCCTTCGGGGTCACTCCTGTCGGTCATTTGGAGGGATGGTGCCTGCTGTTCTCATCTCTTCTCTCATATTGTGCTTTCTGAAATTAGGTTTTTGTCGCTTCATAGTGTGATACATCGACCTTCATATTAGTACTGAGTCTACGACTATTTTGTGGGAATGGATTTTTGTTTCTTAGTGAACTAGCATTGTGGTTGCTTTCTTAATATTAAATCATAGTTACCAATGATTCTTTGCTCAAAAGTGTCAATCAACGTAAAGAAAATATGTTTATTTTTGGATCAAAACTATATATGTTTATATATACATAATAATACCAATTTCTAACTATCTTACCGCTGGGCAAAGGCCTTTTGTCAAGCCGAGAAGGCATGAGCATTGATCACCGTGCTTTCAGACGTTGGTTTGCGATTTCAGACTTGTATCCTACTAATATTTATAAATGCGAATGTTTGTGAGGATGGATTTATGGATATTTGTTACTCTTTCACATCAAAACGGCTGAACAGATCTAAATGAAATGAAATGAAAAGAGGTAGATTTTTTTTTCGTTATCACGCGGGAAAAGCCGCAGACGCCAGCTACTTATTTACAAGTCCAGGTTTGTCACTATGTTACCTGATATACACATTCCAAAATTTTTAAATTGTAAGCCTTTTAAAAATATATCTATTTTTTATAATCTGTCATGCTAAAAGGTTTCCGAGTTAGGTCACGTTACGTATGCAAAAAAAATGACTTTATTTAAATATGATATCGCTTTGTGATTCCAGAGGCTTTTAAGGCTTCATGTTGGTCCAAAAAAGGTTTTAACCATGCATATTTTTTTTGCGTATGAAAATCCGTCAAATAACGTCCTTTACAATGGGCGGAGCGAAGGGAGAGGGGTAGTGTCACACTTTTACTGATTAAAACCCACCCATAGATCCTTCTTTTGCTGTTTATGCTCCGGGGCCGCGGTATCTCTTTCGCACCATCCGCAACCCCGACAGCGGTGGCATCGGCAGGCCCCTCTGCGTTGCTCACATATTTTTGAGGCGCGCTTAGATCACGAATGCGCTGTCGACATGGCGAACGGATGGACGGTGAGCTACCCACTATTCATCGTCCACAGACTACATCTACGGTGACTGGGAGTCAAATGCATTCCTTTACATTTTAGTATCTGTTTTTATTCGAGGTACCCAGTGGCATATTTAATGATATTCTATAAATTAATTTTATGGTAGAAAAGTCAAAAATTTATTACAAAATGTCTACGTGAATCTTGTTGAATTTGATTAAGGTCGTTGCCCCGTACTAGGCATTTCTCCTGTATTGTGGGTGCGTTTACAAACATTGAAACTCACATACACAAACCGCCAGACCCGGAACAACTAACAAACAACAACTAAATTAAAAGTAGCAATATGAAACGCTGTGATAGTGATCGCTACTTGCTTATCAAGTTATTGCTTGTTAAATTTCAAAATATATAAGTAGGGTTTTCACATTTTATAGCAGTTCTTTTTCCTGTGTGAGAAAGAGATGGTGCTAGACACCCTGTATACCTCTGTCTCTCTCCTTTAGTGGAATAAGTTCTGCTTTAAGACGTCATGCTAGGGTAGCAGGCCTGATTATGTATATCAGCATCGATTGTTTGATTTTCTATTATACTTCATATAAATGAATACAAACAAATAAGCTCGGGTCTTCATAATAGCAGCCGCTTGGGTCGATCTTTAGGTTAAGCCCTGTTTGCTTAGGCTGGTCTCTAGATGGGTGACCAGCCTTTACTTACCGAGTTATCTCCATGCCTCGGAAAACATATCAAGCTTTTGCACCTTTCAGATTCGTTACAGGCAGTCACTGACCCGAAAGTCTGATAACCAGTCTTACCAAAGGGATATTGTATTACCCAGTACTAACTGGGTGGTGGAGTTCAGAAAGACAGTAACTCCATTTAAAATACTGATGATCAGCTGCATCGGGTAAGATTGGAAGCCGATCCCAACATGCTTGGGAAAAGGCTGGGCAGATTATGGTCACTGACTTCAAACTAATTAACCACTCACCATATTTTAGGGTTGATGAGCTCACTCTAGGCTCCTCATTTTATGTATCCCACTAATAAATATACACAACAGCCTGTATTTTTCAGAACGTTTAGGCCTATGTGTTATTTAAATATCATTGTAATATATAGTCCTCCCGGCTGCTTTTACCATGGATTTTACTTATATTAAAAACTATATGTTTGGGGCTCATCGGTTCGATAGTTCTAAATTCTATAACATACATAGGTTAAAACTTTTTTTTTTATAAAATAATGTAAAATTCATGCGACTTGGTTGCTATTTTTTTACTTTGTTGTCTCTTTGGATCACTTCATTGTCCATCTGTCTGTTTGACTGTCAAGACCCTTTATCACGCGTAGAGGTATCGTGCAGAATTTAAAATCATATACTCAACTCTGTGGTGAAAAACTCAACTCCCTAAATTTACGCAGTCAAAAGATATGGCTGTTTATGTAGCAAGTTTGTACGGAACCCTCGGTGCGCGAATCTGACTCGCTCTTAGCTGGTTTTTTTTTTCTTTACTTAATTAAAAGGATTTTTTTTTGTGGAACTCGTGGCTAAATGATAGCAGCCGCTCGGGTCGATCTTTAAGTTAAGCCGCGCTTGAATGGGTTGGTCTGTGGATGGGTGACCACCTGTTACATACCGAGTTTCCTCCGTGCGTCGGAAAACACGTTAAGCTGTGGGTCCCGGCTGTCAATTGTAGATCTTTGACAGTCGTTACAGGTAGTCAGTGTCTCTAAAGTCTGACAACCAGTCTTATCAGGGGACATCGTATTACCCAGTACTAACTGGGTTGTGTAGGTCAGATAAGCAGTCGCTCCATGTAAAATACTGATATTCAGCTGCATCCGGTAACACTGGAAGCCGACCCCAGCATAGTTGGGAAAAGGCTAGGCAGATGATGATAATTAAAGGGATTTTTACACACAGCGTATACCAGTCCAATCGTATCCTAAACAATTGTTAAACTTACCAAATAACGTGGGCCATGAATTTGAAAAAAATCCATCGCAAGCTCACCATTTGGTTGAGATAGGATCGCGTGGAACATAAATACATCAATTCTGTTCAAATACAGGGACCGTACTAAAATTCTTCTACCAGAGTCTTTTTGGACACACTCCATCAGTAGGTGGTGTAGGTTTTCGACAGCTCCACAGTCCTCACAATTGGGTGAAGCTTCTTTTTCCACCATGAAGTCGTATTTCCGTTTATCTTGGTATGGACATGTAATGAGGAGGGATAAAGCACATGTGACTGAAAGAGTGATGGATCTGAATGTCGATGGACGGAGAGCGAGAGGAAGGCCAATGAAAATATGGATGGATTGTGTAAGAAATGATATGAAGGAGAAAGAAGTGAATGATGCTGTGACGTCTGATAGGGAAGAATGGAAAAAGAAAACATGTTGCGCCGACCCCAAATAGAATAGGACAAGGGCAGGAAAATGAAGTCGTATTTCTTGCATGGAATGTGTCCAGATCTGAGTCTAACTTGGTTACTTACTTAAGTCATAGTTGATCATCCGGTTCTCAAAGTACCAGAACACGTAAGATGGCGGCTCCGTAGACCGCTTCACGACGCAGACGAGCCTCAGCATTGAGCCTTCGTGAATTATCTTCTCTGACTCTCCCACTATCTCCGCGTACGCCGCTGTTAACAAAAACATTATTGTGTTCATTTTCATCATATTCCTTAATAAAATCTTCTTTTTCATCTGTATTACTTGCATTGGCATTTGTATCCGTAAAATGTACCTACAGTCCTTTCATATTTATTTAACCACAGACATTGTTGCTGATAAGTCTGTCAAAATTACAATGTTCTTTATTTTCGTTAGATTATGATTATTATCAGTGGTAAGTGTTAAAAATATTTGAAACGACTGTAATTCTTCATAGGTAAGCTTTAATTTTAAAATTATCAAGAATTCCTGCTCTCTTATGAAGAAACGTTTGCTTATCATAATTAGGGAATAACAAAACATCATTGACATACACATTAAATTTTGCGCATAAACCTTCAGTAATTTCCCCGTTGCCTTTTACAGCACCTCCGAGATACCCTCACTCAAGTAATCCGGTATTCGTAGTCAGACAGGATTCCCGCTTAAAATATTAATTATCAGACGCAACCTCGGCGGGTGTAGTCGCATTGAAAGTTATGACACTATAATGAAAAGGGCGGAGAAAGTCACATGGCTCATTAAAAACGGAGCGCTTCTAATATACTGGGGTTCTTGAGATACTTTCCTTGTTAGAAAAGCCTGGGTTATGGTAGGAAACAAAAGTTAAAATGCAGGTCATTAAAAAAATTACTTGAGATATAAAAGTAGTCGGAAACAAATGAAAATTACTTCTAGATCAAATCCTTAGTAGTATTATAAAAGTGAAAGTGAGATTGTTTGTTTGTTTGTTACGTCTTCACGCCTTAATGGCTTAATCGATTTTGATGAATTTTGGTACAGAGGTAGTTGAGACCCTGGAAACGGGCATAGGCATGGGTTTTTTTTTAAGTGAGAAATAAGGGAGAAAGAGGGAAGAAAAGAGAATACTTAGCTTTGCTATGAAAATAAATAAGGCGCAAGGGCAAAAACTACAGGTAGCAGGTACCTGCAAATCAGGAAAGGGGAACTGTGTTACCCGGAATTTAGAAAAAAAGGCAAAAGCTAGTAGACTATACATTATCATAATAAATAAACAAAGTTGGGTTTGTTTAACCACTTATAACTTTCATAGTAATTTTCATAGTTGTTATTTTATTAAAAAGATACGAAAAATGGTCAGTTTGATACAAACTTTGATGATGTTCGAAGCAGGCCCGGCTACCTACCAAACGGCACCCGGTTTTTGGCCAGTTTGTTTAAGTTGCAGTCCATGTATGTGCGAGCCTATGCCATAGACCAGCATAACAGACTATATAAGATTTACTGGGAAGTTACTGATGAACCCAACAACCCTTTAATAAAATCGGGGTTGTGGGTTGTTCGAAAAAGATACCGCGGCCCAGGAACACTAAGTACAACATGGATGGAAAACGGATGGGTTTTAGTCGGTAAAAGTCTGACCATCCCTCACACCCTGGCCTGAAAGGGGGAAGTTTTTTGATGATTTCCCATTCGTCAAAAAAGGCAAATGAAAAAAAGAGGGTTTTCTGTAATTTAATTTAGTAAAAAAAAAAATATAGGTACGATGTAAAAACTTAGCTCTTAAAGACGAATTATAGTTTCCTCCGCAAAGCAAGAAATAGCAAAACTATGTATACAAAACAAATAAATAATAAATAATATCAGAAATAAATTTAAAAAATAAAGTGCTATTATTTCAGCCAAGCCAATATTACAACAACTTTTAATAACAGTAAGCCAATGAGATGTATTGACAGATTCAACAGAAGAACGTGCCGAAATGTCAAAATCATTTCTGCAATAATTAACAATGGAACCTTTTCATTAAAAGCCGCATTTCATGAAAACTCAGTAAAAGTATTTTGTTCTCATAAAAAGAGGCATAAACTAATAATAAAAATATGTAATATGTTGGAAGTGCCACCGTCCGGGTGAATCAATTTGTGACATTATCTCTAGTTTTTTTCGTCTGGCTAACTGCATAGAGCAACTTGATCAACAAATACAAAAACAGTCTTGTGGAATCAAAAGTGCAGTTCTCGAAAATGGCAATATCACATTGTACTGAGATCGATCCAACATCACTGACGGGACTATTGTTGCCAATAAGCCTGATCAATCCATCACCATTATGGTGAATACTAGGTACCTAGTATGCGCCTAGTGTATATCCCACACCGCCAAAACACATAACTACCAAATAATCAGTAAAATAACAAAACGATAGAACAATGCAACGTAACCGCATATTAATTCTGTTGTTATGTACCACAAATTGGGACGCGAGATCAATGAATTGATAATGATCAGTTTAATTGACAACCTGAACAAAAGTTTTAAAATGAAACAGTACATACAGTAATTCATTTAAAGTTGACGACATTACAGTTTTAAATGTGTTTGTATCTGTACAGGAAATTGAATTATTAAACAGCGGAAGACTATTTAAACATTAAACTCGTAAACGTTAACAAAGGCGAATGTATATTTAAGGGTGATTAATTTTACAGTAGTATTTAATCTTTTTGGAAATGCAAAAGCAATAATCGCTCAGAAGCTTGAAATCAAAATGATGTTTATTTATTTATATGATGAGAATATTAATAAATGAAATTTATTTAATCTGGAAAGAAAAATCGCGCATAAATTACTGTAACGTATGATACATGGAATAAAAGGCATTTTTTTTATGGGAATGTTAAGTTGGTTGGCAAGTGCTTCAATAACTCGAAATTATAATTTCAAATTAAAAAAATATTTTAGTGGTGCATAGCTATTCATTTATATCCATAAAGGCTATATAAATATCACGCTATGACAATTAAGGAGCTGAACATCGGGTGAAACCACTGGGCGTAGCTACTTTAACATGAAATAAAAACCCGCCTTTAATTTCCAAAGGATTAAGGCAAAGGTACACCTATTCATGGACACATTTGTTTTTAATGTTTATTAAGCATCAAGTCAATCTATAAACATCCTGATAGAAGTAAAAAAAGTGTGGCACTCGGGGACTGCCGCGGTAAAGCTATTGCATAGCATTCTTTATCAACTTATGCAATAAATAAAAAAATATAATCTAAATATAATATTTTAAAAGTAAATACAATAAAAATAAGTGGCAAAAAGACAAACAAGACATTGGGTTTGATCCAGCGTACTGTCGATAGACAATCCGATTTTCTACCATGCACGCTAATAGAATTGAAATAACTGACCGTATACGTAATGAAAGTGTTAGGTTTTTTTCGTTACGGAATTTCCTGATTCTGTCGCCGCGCTCAAAGCCCGCGATAAAGGCTATGCAATAGCTTAAAACCCAATAAGTCCTGTCTACCCTAGGCATGGAACCCAGCACGTTATACTCAATAGCAGCGCTTGTGAGCACCGGATCAAATATTAAGCCCAATGACTTACTTCATACTCTGTATATAGGGTGAAACGGACATCAAACTACAAACAAATACTACTACTTAAGTACACATAATTCGGAATCACAAATCGAAATCATTTAGTTACCCCGAATGTGTGAAAAAAAATAAGAAGTATTTAGGAGAAGAGTACAAAGAAGCAGCTATTATATCCCCCTCTCCCATACCTCATGTAAAAAAATACATCAGGAGAATAATGTACCTAAATACGTGGTAATCTCCCACTCTATATTATATCAAGAGTAACAAAAAAAACAAACACGTTTATAAAAGGATGTTCAGTAAACAATAAACAAAGTCTTACGTATAAAAAAGCCCATCTACAATAACATTGATAAAGAAAACGTAAATGCTACTAATAAAATAAATGCTGACAAAGTACTTACCAACAAGGACGAGCTTGAAGAAGATACTCGTAGGCGGGTGCGTGGGTACCTGGCATTCGTAGTACCCAGCGTCGGCTGACAAGGCGAATCTAATGTGTAACGCCCAGTCCTGGTAGAAATAAATCACGTTAACGGTCTCCAAGTGCTGTAACTAGTGGTTAGCGCGATATAAAGTTTGGTAAGGGTTTTATAAGAATCGATTGGTATAGAGCACAGCCAAGCGAAACTTAAGGTCGGGGGTAATTTGGAATCGTATGTTTCAAAGATTTAGGTACGTACGGTAACGTTGGGAATTTAAGAACACATGAGTAATATCTTTACTAATATTATAAAAATGAAAGTAAGTTTGTTTGTTACGTCTTCATGCCTAAATGGCCAAGCCAACCAAGCTGACCCTAGAGATGGACATAGGCTAAAAAAAAGTGAGAAAAAGGGTAGAAAAAGGGAAGAAAAGGCAAGAGAAACATTTTTTTTGGAAGAAGTCAAGGGCGGAAGCTAGAACTTCAATAAATTTATCTGTGCAGATCAGAAAACGGAGAACTACACAAACTATTTCGCTGTAGCATTGTACGGGTGACATTCGATGAAATTATATGTAAAGTATAATAATACATCCCATCACTAAATATGTCTATGGATAGTTCTATACAGCTGTGACATCAGGGTAAAGCCTCAAAGGGGTGGGTTCGATTCCCACCCAGGACAAACTTTGTGTGATGAGCATGATTGTTTGCTCTGTGTCTGGGTGTGATTTATCTATAATATGTATGTATTTATAAATTATATAAGTATGTACTTATAACAGTTGTCTGGTTACCATATCAAAAGCTCTGCTTAGCTTGGGATCAGATAGCCGTGTGTGAGTTGTCCCAAGATATTTATTATTATTATTTTTTGGTACATTTATTTATTTTTACATACATATAATTACATTTTTAAATATTTCTTAAAATCATAAAAAAAAACATTTAAAAATATAAAAATAGTAGCCCACCGGTATCGGGAACAGGGTCCAAGCTACCGGCGGTCAGGGCTCCAAAAAAAGGAACCTCCTAACAATACGAGCCGTGTCCAGGAGTACCGCTTTCTGAATCAAGCTCTTGATCCAGCTGCCTAACGAGAGCCTCCTCAGGTATTGGTCGAGGCTCTTGGCAATTAAGCCATTGGCAGATACGACTATCGGCACAATGATCGCTGAGTCCACATCCCACATGTCGACAACCTCGCGAGCCAAGTCAATATACTTCATTTGCTTATCTTTCTCGGCTTTCACGAGGTTCTCATCATGCGGGACTGTTATGTCAACAATCATTGCGCGCCGCTCTGATCGATCCACCACCACTATATCAGGCTTGTTAGCAATAATAGTCCTGTCAGTGATGATGGAGCGATCCCAGTACAATGTGATATTGCCATGTTCAAGAACTGGGTCGGGCTCATACCTGTAGTACGGCACTTCCGATTCCACAAGATTGTATTTTAGAGCAAGTTGCTGATGGATAATCCTGGTTACAAGGTTGTGTCTATGCAAGTACTCTCCGTTAGCTAGACGAGAACAACCAGAGATAATGTGTCGAATTGATTCACCCGGACGGTGGCATGCCCGACATATATATCAACCGTTATTATTATTTATTATTAAGGCTTTCATTGATGCTCAGAAATCAATGTAACGTTCCAGATTGAAGAGCAATGGTACATTTTACTAATGTCACCCGCACCATACTATAGCAAAAACAGTATAAAATAAATGTACCAAGATGAGGTTATCGATGCCAATTTTCTTTACTTAACATGCAACATCACCTTGTACTGTACACTTAAAGTGGTCGTGATCTTTAAACGTTTCAGTCATATTAACAGAAAGGCGTAGCTGGTAAAAAATTTAGATTTTTTTTCGGAGTATTAAAAAATATGGCGGTGTCGTTTACATCCCTGCATAGCTTTAGCTACTTATTTAGAGGTACACGTTATTTAGCCGGACGAAAAACATTTATTTAATAATATTCCACTAACATCATTTTTACAGGTGGGCTACTCAAAAGATAAATATAGTACCAATTAGCACACTCAGAGACCCCATTCGGAAACCAATCAAAAATCACCAATGTCAATGTACCGTTTTTAACCGTCATAATTTGACTGACAGTGTCCAAATTCCGTGACACCTAGGGTGTCGAAGATGCTGGCGCGTGTTATAGCACTACCAATCGGCAACGAGTCTCGGTTCGGAACAGTAGAATCATCTGCCTAGCCTTTTCCCAACTATGTTGGGGTCGGCTTCCGATCTAACCGGATTCAGCTGAATATCAGTATTTTACATGGAGCAACTGCCTATCTTACCTTTACAACCCAGTTAGTACTGGGTAATACGATACCCCTTGGTAAGACTGCTTGTCAGACTTTCGGAACACTGACTACCTGTAACGACTGTCAAACATCTACAAATGACAGCCGGGACTAACGACGTAACGTGCTTTCCGAGGCACGGAGAAACCTCGATATGTAACGGGTGGTCACCCATCCACAGACCAACGTAGGCAAGCGCAGCTTAACCTAAAGATCGACCTGAGCGGCTGCTATTATTGGGCCACGAGCTCCTTGGGTTCGGAACAGTAGAAAATAAACATAATAAGCAGTAGTAGTGGTTGTGGCGCAACCTTTATAATACTATCAGTAATATGTTCTAAGAAAAGTAATAAAATACGCAACAGACTGGGCATGAATTCTTAGAAATACGGTTTACTAGAAAACAAACACAAATAGACGCCACAATCAAAATGATATACCACTTTAATTCTGATCGAAACAACAACCTGATGAGACAAAGGAGATAAACAAACAACGAGCAACAACAATAATTCGTGGATACAGTTCCGAAAGATTTAACCAAACAAATCTAAAACAATTTTCGATTTCGTGTTGTAATCAGTAAATTAAACAATACAAACAGTATAGAAGAGTTCGGAACAAAACCACGAGGAACAATTGAGAAGAATTTGACAATAATGGTTGTTCCTAAACTCAAATTCGGTCGAACGTCGAATCGGGAGCATCGTTTACTTTAAGTTGTTCATGTATCTTTTGGTACCTGAGTCAATGTTGAACTCTTTCTTTAATCGGTACTTGACTTTAAGTTTATATTGGTAAAGTTCAATCTCAGTTGTTTTAATATCTGTATACGTAACGATAGTCGTTTATGGTGGAGGAGTTTATGGCTAAATTAAACTAATAAGCGACTAATAATCGACTTTATAGTCCAAGTATCCATTTTTGGTTGAACAAATTATTTTTTTCAGGAAAAATCAGATTTTTTATAGGATCACTTTGTTGTCTATCTGTCTGTTTGTCTGTCAAGACTCTTTATTTCGAGAAGGTGTGGAAGTATTGAGTTGAAATTAAAACCATTTACTTTAGTCCTTGGTTCCAATTCCCAGTCTGTGGTCTATGGCATATACTAAGTCAAAAGATATGGCCGTTTATATCGCAAGTTTGTACGGAACGTTCTGGGCGCGAGTTTGACTCACTGTTCTTTCGGTAATCGGCACACAGATAAGCTAGTAACATACGTAAAGAATAATTTGTTAATTAAGTTTTGCATTTCTCCATAACTCAAATTTGTCGTTAAAGCTCTAATACTCCTTCAAGTAATAACTATTTTCGTACCTCTGTGTTTGTTGTAATGCTTCTGTTAACTTTTACTTTGAATTGTCATTTTTTTTAATAATTGTTTATCTCATGTTATTATTGTGTTAATTTTTTCGCTAATGGTACAAAAAGTAGAGTATTTTCCTCGGTGATAAAGCTGTCTAAGTCTTGGGTGAACTCTCCCCCTCGCTACACTCAGGACTCTTGCTTTATCCCCTTGGTTAATAATCTACTATTTACTCATATTTTCATCTTTGCCACGTAAACATATAAACAACTTTATAGCGAGTCACATTACCCAGTACAATAATCTTAAAATCTAGCTCTCATTCAACACACATACTTTAATTTACACCAAGCTTACGTAATACATTTCAAAAACTAAATGAACCAGAAATGTAAACAGAGACAACGAAATCCCAGCTCCCTCATTATGTTTAAAGAATGGAAGCAGAAAATCCAAATGGAACGTAACTTTTGAATGGGGGATAAAAACGAGATCGACGTAAGATTAATTTAATCGGGGACCTCTCACCGGGACATTTGAAGAGCACTTGGCTTTTCTGACATGAGATGTATGGGTATAAAAACGTGTTTGTGTAAAGAGAGCGGTGTTGATGATTTTAATCAGGGGAAGTAGGTATGTTTTGAGGTATGTGTGTGTATGTAGATCGGTTGGTTTTATGATTTTTGCTCGTGAGTGACGTGTACGCTGAATTAGGGGCGAATGTGACGGAACTTTATGAAGGCAAACGATTATAAGGTGGGATGTTATTTTAAAAACACTGTTATTTACTTAATCTGTAATTAAATATGTAAAAAAACTTTCGTTTTCTTTAAATTTCTTTTAAAATAAGCTGTGCCTTTGTACTTTTTGTTTTTCTTTGAAATTTCCATGTGTTTTCTCCTATGTTTACATATTTATATCCTTACTTCCTTCTAATATTATAAAAGCGAAAGTGAGTTTGTTTGTTTGTTACGTCTTCACGCCTCAATGGAACCGATTTTGATGAATTTTGGTACAGAGATAGTTGGGACCCTAGAGACGAAAAACGGTTATTTTTTTTTTTTTTGAAAAAAAGTGAGACATGAGGGAGAAAGAGGGAAGAAAAGAAAAAACTTATATTTGCTTTTACATAAAATAAGGCGCTAGGGCAAAAACTACAAGTAGCAAGTGCCTGCAAATCAGGAAAGAGGAACTGTGCTACCCCAAATTTAATATTAACCATTCACTCTTGTTTTCAAACACAAAAACAAAAATACAGCCGTTTGTGTGTGTGTAGTATTTCCACTATGGCATGTCACGTTTTGCCAAGTCATAAAATTGGACAATGTATTTTACTCGTAACCCCACGTGTGTGAAAGTGGACGAACGTAAAGCTCGTAGGCGTTCTGTACTTTTGTCTACCCACAGGGGAAAAGGCGTTCGTTTATTCATACGCTTACCTAATCCTTGAGTATTAAGGTAAAATCTTCATCAAATTGCTAAGAACAAAATTTTGGCTCAAAATGGTGAAAGAAAGAAAATACGTTTATTTGGCGTGTCACAAGTGCACACAACATCAAGAAAACAAAATGTTAAAATTAAATTAAATTTAAAAAAGGAAGATAATTATTGTGTGTCTAAATCCTTACTGATATTATAAAATCGAAAGTGAGTTTGTTTGTTTGTTACGTCTTCACGCCTTCAACCTGAACCGATTTTGATGAATTTTGGTACAGAGATAGTTGGGAACCAGGAGACGGACATAGGCTAAAGTGTTTTAGTGAGGGAGAAAGCGGGAAGAAAAGGGAAAAGTTAGCGTTGCTATTACAAATCAATAAGGCGCAAATGCAAAAACTGCAGGTAGCAGGTACCTGCAAATCAGGAAAAGAAAACTGCGAGAAAAGGAAGTCTGAAAGGAAAACTGAAAAGGAAGTCGCGAGCAAAAGCTAACGTGACTACAATAACAACTCCAATTTACAGAATCTACTCAAAATGTTATAATAAACCACTCTTATATATAATTCAAACTCATAATTTTAATAACAAAAGCAACTCGTAACAGACTGCATAACACTTTAATAAAACACTAGAAACTTGGACCCGGAAGGAGAACCGCAAGAAAATTGAATCAGACGTAGCAAGCGGATCTCGCTCGACGGACAAAGACGTTTTATAATGTCCATGCACAAAGGAAACACGCTGTATATTGTATATGCATGTCTCGTTTTTATCCCTCACCGGTTAGACTTTAGCATAAACATGTTAGGGATATACTTTATCATATGTGGCTTTAAAATTGTGTGGGTATTTTAACGTAGGTAGAATTTTGAAGGATAATATTTTTATGTACCACACCAGGAGTTGGCCCAATCTGTATATTTCCGGGGTTGCGGGTTGTTTGAAAGATATGGAACTTAAAGAGCAACAGAAAGAACAAGGGTGGGTTTAAATTACTAAAATTCTGACAATTTCAGAAGCTACAAGTTTAAGAGTCTCTACTTTTGCATGGGGGATCTTCTTAGTGCTCAACAAGACGGGATTTGAAAAAAAAACAACCTCTAAGAAACAGGATGGCAAAGTTTGCTTGGGAGAACGCGATTCTATAATCGATTTGAATTAGAGTGTTGAAGCGTCACTCTGCACCTCCGAAGCTGAGCAGCGAGTAAAACTGCTGGCCGTTGCTTGTTATATTATAAAGCTGAAAAGTTTGTTAAGTTGAACGTGCTAATCTTAGGAACTACTGCTTCAAATTGGAAAAAAACTTAAAGTTTTGGATAACCCATTTATTGAGAAAGGCTGGGCCTGTTGACGGTGAGCAGTGGGTAGCTCACCTTCCGTCCGTCAATTGACGACAGGCCGTGTCGACGGCGCGTTAGTGTTTCACGCGCGCCTCAAAGAGATGTCAGCAAAGCAGAGGGGTTCGCCAAGGCCTCCGCCTGCCAGGGTTGCGGGTTGTTCGAAAGAGATACCGCAGCCCCGGAACGTAAAGGGCAATAGAAGGAACATACATGGGTGGGTTTTAGTCAGTACAAGTCTGACACTCCCCCCCGCTCCGCCCAGAGCGAGGGAATTTATTTGATGATTTCCCACCCCAAAAAAATAAGGCTATCACATTACGCTACGACAGCGAGCTAGACAAGCTTAGCAGGGGGTGAAATTGCTGGTCACAGCTAGTTGCATATCAGCCTTTACGCCTGCATTTCTCCAATACAAGACTGTGCATGCTCGTCAAAATGTTAAGCAGGGACGTTTAATAGCGTAATTACCCTAGACACCAGCCTAAAGAAGTTATTAGAGCGGGCAAATTGCCCCATCTTAGCGCGAGCAAACAAACCAAAGTAGTGTGGTCGGGGTGGTGACTACTGGTGGAAACTAATAAAATGTATAGTCACATACAATGTATAGTCAATTTTTTTTTTTAAATGTTGCTTCACATTTTTTTCTGTATCGTGTGTTCATTTACAAACATTTGAACTCACACACACAAACAGTCAGACCCAAAACAACTACCTGTAGGTCATACAAATATTTGTGTGGTGTGGGAATCGAACCCGCGACACGCCCTATGCTCTTCTCGCTTACTGTGTGAATAACCTTAGAAATTAAATTTGACCCATTTCCCGTTGTATAATTGAGCTGAAATATGTTTAGATAGGCCACATAATTAAATCTTCCAATTATTGAAAAAGTAGGTATAAAATCTTTTTGCTTACACAAAAAGTGCTGGCACAAAACATAAGACATTCAAATTAAAACAACATAAATATATTTGTGTTAAGCCAATTGCCTTTACTATGAATTAGGGTTACCAGCATAATATATAACTTGGGGTGTTTTTATGTTTTAAAGGCTATAAGAGATATTTTTTTTATTCAAGGACATGTTTTCTTTTACTGTCACGTTTATAACAATGAAGTATCTAGTGTAGTTGCTATCTGAGTGCAAACCTATGTCCTACATTTAAGTCCCCGCCGCGTTCCACTGGCCTACTAGTAGTAGTAGCTTGTATAAATTTATTTATAAACTAGCTTTTGCCCGCGGCTTCGTCCGCGTTAAATTTGGGGTAACATAGTTCCTCTTGCGCCTTATTGATTTGTAATAGCAACGCTAAGTTTTCCTTATTCTTCCCTCTTTCACCCTCACATCCCACATCCCGCGGGCGAAAGCTAGTATTTAATAAATGCAATGTAGTGTGTGCACTCAGTTGAAAATTCGTCCATCGGAAATTCAGTGATGTTTGCGTTATCGATATGATCTGCTTAGCTCTCGATATGATCATATTCGAAATCATTATGCAACAATTCGGTTGAATTAAGGCCATTGTTGGCTGCGTAATAATAAGCCTTAGGCTTTGTGATTGGGGGAGGGGTTGTATTTATGCTTTTGCGGTTGCACAACGACACGCTTTGCTTACGCTTTGCTTGGTAGTATAGATGCAAACCTACCTTACTGCTCCTTCAGAGTCAGTAAGGTGGCGAGGTCTTGGGGGAGAGCGCAACAGTCGCGTAGATCCCCAAGGCAAGTCTGGTGGATCCACCTTCACGAGGTTGCCGCCCTGTTATTGGTCTAATTCCCTAAGAAATAGACGCAACAGAAACCACCAGGCGCTTTTCCACTCCTAACCACGACCCTCTGTGACTGAGTGGTCGTGGGCTCAACTGCCACTAAATCCAGCTGGCGATGAGCAGGGGAATCGAGTCACCTGCGCTAGGACCTGCGCAGTTGAGCGCCGTAAGCGGGGATGAAGGAGTCCTGGGGGGTTGAGCCGAGCGGCGCTGGTGTTAATGCGTCCGTAAGGCAACACGCCCTCTTTGGTCCGGATTTCAAGTGAAACGGTGGCCCCACCCCATAGCCAAGGGTGGGGAAATGGCCACTGTGTCCCGTCAGAGGGCCACGGCGAGGTGCGGGGGGTCCGTGGAGGCCATCTTTGGAAGGCCGAAGCGGTGGGTTAAGGTCATGCTGACGGTGTAAGTGAGGGTTACCAACCCGATCAAGCACCCGATGTCGCACTGTAAGCCAGCCCTGCGCACCTATATCTCTCTGGTAGTCCTAGTGTTCGAGCTGTTTGTAGCGAGACGCTCCCAGGTGCGGGCTCCATGGAGGGTGGGAAGCCAGAGAGATGAATATATAACACACTTATTATGGATAGTAAAAAACCTTTTAACACACCAAACACACACACACCACACACACACACACCACACACACACACACCACACACACACACACAACACACACACACACCACACACACCACACACACACGCACTACACACACACACATCACAAACACTTACTCACACACTCCTCACACACACACCACAAACACAAACACATACTGGAGCGGAGGCGAAAGCCGATGAAGCTCCCACAGGAGGTGCCGTCGGCACCTTTGTCGCCCCTGGGCGCTCTGCTGCTTTTGCGGCAAGCTCCAGTGCGGGTTCCGGTCCGGCAGTGGCGAAAACCGCTGCCAAGACCAAAACAAAGTCCCGTATTAAACCGAGGAAATCGGCGCTGCCCGGGACCAGTACTATTCCTCGTTCCTTCGCAGGCACACAGCCTACACCGACGGTTAACTCCGAAGGTGGGGCTATTAGCAAACACCCACCTCTGCCTGTGGATCCTCAAGCCGCCCCTCTACCGCCGGCCGTCACTGGCCAGCCGGTGGAGCCCGGTATCACCGGAGACGAGTTTGCGCTCGCCTGGCAGGTGCAGAGGAGTAAGCGCAAGGGCACCAAGGGGAAATCCTCGGAAAGTACCCAGTGCTGCTGCGCTGACCACCCGAGGCAGACCGCCCCAACTTCCTCGGAAGGGGTCGGTAAGAAGAGGACCAGACTGACGAAGAAAGAACGTCGTCAACTGTGGAGAGGTAAGAAATCTTCACAAGTACCCATACAGGCTAACGCCGCGGCTACGATTAAATCGGCCAGCGGTAATGTCAATTTCTCCGCAGGCAAGCGATCGCGGGCCGTGGCTGGCACCAGTCAACCAGGACCTAGCCAACCGCCTGCTGGCGCTGCGGAGGTACAGGGCCAGCACAGGAACCAGCGGCCCGTTCGGATGGATCAGACCGCGGCCAAGCGAGCTCTCAACGAGACCTCATCCCCTCGTGGCGAGCATAAGCGGCCGTGTCTCGATAGATCCAAACGGGTCGCCCACCAAAGCTACGCCCAAGCTGCTAGCACCAACCTCGACGTCGCAGTCACATGCGGCCGCACGGGGCACATCAGCAGGGAGGTGTCAGAGCAGGTGCTAGCAGCCATACAGAAGCAGATCATTGCCGAATCCTGCTCTCCCAAACCGGATGTCCCCGCACCGAACTTCAGGGCCAAACCTATTTTCGCCGGTGGGGTCCTAAAGCTGTGGTGTGGCACCGAACACACGCTGGCCTGGCTGGGGAAACTCGTTTCCGAGATGCCTCTTCCCGCCAGCACTCCGCTGGTGATCAAGAAGCAGTCGGAGATCCAGCGCCGCGTACGATGTGGCATACTCATCCCCAATGAGCAGGGGATGTTCACAGAGCCGACCAGTATTGGGCGAGCTCTGTGCTACCAAAACTCCTGGGTGGACATCAGGAGGTGGGTACTGCTGCACGGCGACAAACAGGCCGCGGCATGGTACATTGTGGTTGGCATCCCTGAGGACCAAATTCCGGCCCTGATGAAAGCCGAACGCCGTCTCTCATTTTGCGCAGGGACGGTGTACGTGAAATTCCAGGGCCCGAACGGCAAATTTGCCGACGTCCCTCAGGGTTGGGATCCGGCCACTGAAACCATGGTCGCGAAACCGGAGGAAGAGAAACCTCCGACATCAAACCCCGCGGAGCCACCCGCGGACACTCCTGCAGCAGCAGCGCCGGCCGTCGACTCCGCCGCCAGCGTGGACGCCGTTCTCTCATCGGGAGAAGAGATCGACGACATCATCCTGTCGTCGGTTTCGGACCCCGGGGAGGAGGGCTTCGGCGCGGGCGACCTGTTCGCCGGGCTGCGACTAGCAGGTGACGAGGAGGGCGCGACCAGCGATGGCGTCCCTTTCGTCGACCTGTAGGGTTCTGCAGGTTAACCTCCACCACAGTCAGACCGCGACGGCTCAGCTACGGAAGTGGTTGGAGGTTCAACAAACAGCCATCGCTTTGATCCAGGAGCCGTGGATCAGGGGTGGCCGCATACAAGGCCTCTCCAATCTTAGGGGTAAGCTCTTAGCTACTACAGACCACGACCAACCCAGATCGTGTATCTATACTACAGGTAACCTAAAAACACAGCCACTAACAGATTTCTGTTGCAGGGATATCTCTGCAGCTAGGCTGATTATACAGCGTGACGACGCAGAGGTGGCAATCGCCCTCGCCTCGGTATATATGCCCGAGGGTGAGGAACCGCCCCCACATGACCTCGCCCGCCTCGTAAGACATTGCGAGTGCACCGGGCTGGAGGTTATCATAGGGGCCGATGCCAACGCCCACCACCCTCTGTGGGGCATGGACACGCAGAATGAAAGGGGTAAGACTCTAGTTGACTATCTGTTTTCAACCAACTTAACCCTACTAAACACAGGCTCTGAACCGACCTTTGTAACCAGGCGTAGCCGCACAATTATAGACCTTACTCTGGCCTCGGAGGGCGCAGCGGCAATCACCACCGGATGGCAGGTCTCCAAAGAGGCCTCCTGCTCGGACCACAGGTGGATCCGTTTCGACATCCAGGTTACTGTAACACCTACACTGCCACGGCGCAACCCGCGCAATACAGACCGTGCTGCATATACGCGCACCCTTGAAAACAAGCTGGCGTCAATCAATGACTGGGTGACTTACGAGAGCACACCGCATATTGAAGAGCGGGTAAGTCAGCTCACAAAGTCAATGCTAGACAGCTACCAGACTACCTGCCCAGAAACCGTTCCGCCAAACACATCAGGGAAACAACCATGGTGGGGTGCGGAACTGGAGCGCAAGCGCAGCAAGGTAAGACAAGCTCTAAACAGAGCTATGAATACTTGGGCGGACAAGGATTGGGACGCCTACTACGCGGCCAAATCCAGCTACAAAAAATGCATAAGATTCAGGAGCACCACAGGGTGGCGTAAGTACTGTGGTAACATCGAATCTTGTCAACAAGCTAATAGGGTAAGGAAAATACTGGCACAACAAAAAACACCTGGGCCCACTGTTCTCCGAAAACCTGACAATACACTCACCACATCACCAGAAGAGGCGATGCGCGTCCTCATTGAAACTCACTTCCCAGGATGCGCATTTACACAGGTGATTGACTGGACAGAGACAACTCAAACGCCATCAGTAAACGACTGGCATTACGCTGACAAGGTGATAACACTGGAGAAAATCCAGTGGGCGATCCGTTGCTTCCATCCTTTCAAGGCGGCAGGCCCGGACGGCATTTTCCCTGCTCTACTGCAGTGGGGTAGCACATCCGTAGCCAGTAAACTGCTGCCCTTAATGAGAGCGTGCCTTGCCTTCCGATACGTTCCTAAAGGATGGAGGGAAGTGAAGGTTATATTCATCCCTAAGCCAGGTAAGGGTGACTACACAAACGCCAAAGCCCATCGACCAATCAGTCTGACCTCCTTCCTTCTAAAAACCATGGAGAGGATCTGCGAAAGGGAGCTGAGGGACGGCGTTTTAAAAACTATACCACTCCATGACAACCAGCACGCATACAGCTCGGGTAAGTCTACCGAATCAGCTCTCCACCTAGTGGTCAGCCGAATAGAAGAAGCTATACACCAGAAGGGAACCTGTCTAGGAACCTTCATAGACATCGAAGGAGCCTTCGATAGAACCAACTTTTCCAGCATCCGTAACGCTCTGTCTCGACATGGAGTGGAACAGGTAATGATAGACTGGATCACTAATATGCTAAGTCAAAGAGTGGTGCGCCTGGCAGAAGTACAGGAGATGGCCTTGATAGCCAGAGGCTGTCCTCAAGGAGGGGTACTATCCCCGCTCCTCTGGAACCTGGTGATAAACGACCTTATCACAAAACTTAACGCAAACCACTTCTATACAATAGGGTACGCAGACGACCTCACCATCCTCATTTCAGGAAAGGTAACGGGGACAATCTGCAACCTTACCCAACAGGCCCTACGCATCGTTGAAGGATGGTGCAAGGATTTCGACCTGTCTGTAAACCCTAATAAAACTGAACTAGTCATGTTCACCCAAAAGCGAACACTAGGACCTTACCGCCTACCCAAACTATTCGATACTGAACTCCGATTAGCCAGCGAGGTGAAATACCTAGGCGTCATCCTGGATAGTAAGTTAAACTGGAGCAGTCACTTAGACAATAAACTAAACAGAGCCTGCATCACCTTTTGGCAGTGCAGAGGGATGATAGGTAAGAGGTGGGGGCTGTCTCCCAAAATCATCCTCTGGCTTTACTGCGCGGTAATCCGACCTATGGTCACGTACGGGGCCGTGGTATGGTGGCCCCGCACCAGATTGGTGACAGCCTCAGCTAAACTTCAACGTATGCAGAGGCTTGCCTGCACGGCGATCACTGGCTGCATGAGGACTACTCCAACTGCAGCCCTTGAAGCCATGCTAGAACTTCCACCGCTCCACCTGTTCATTCAGCAGGAGGCAACGACGGCGGCATTACGTCTCAAAACACTTCATCTGTGGGGTAAGAAATATACACAGCATACCAAGGTACTGGAGGAGTTCTACAATGAATTCCCAATAGCCAAAGCTATAAACGATCGGATACCCAAACAATTCGTATTCGATAAGAAATACAAAATCCAGCTCCATGAAGACCACCGTTGCGAAGGGCTATGCCCCGCAGAGGTAAGAATCTTCACAGACGGATCCAAAACAGGTACTGGCACGGGAGCCGGAGTCTTCTCAGAGGACCTCAACATCCACATAGCCGTACCTCTGGGGGTCCACAACACGGTGTTTCAGGCAGAATGCATGGGCATCTCCCTAGCCGCTTCAGCCATCATGGCAAGGAAGGTTGAGGGCCACTCTATACGCATACTTTCGGACAGCATGGCTGTACTGCTAGCACTAAACAGCCAAACAGTCAATTGTGGGCTAATACATGAGTGTCACCAGCGACTAAATAAGGTTGGTAATCTCAACAAAATAACTATCCAATGGATCAAAGGACACAGCGACTCCCGAGGCAACGACGCTGCGGACGAACTTGCTAGAAGGGGATCGAGCATGGTACCAGTGGGCCCCGCACCTATCGTGCCACTACCATTTGGGTACCTACGTACACTGGTAAGGAAACGCACCAAAAAACTACACCACAAACTGTGGCTGGACCACGGTGAGTGCAGGCAGGCCAAGGAAGCTCTTCCTAGCATCGACGGCCGCTTCACTAAACAGGCGCTTCGGATGACAAAACCACAGCTGCGCACAATTACAGCAGCCGTTACTGGCCACGGCTCTTTTAATAAACACCTCTTTGTCATAGGAGTCACAGACAGCCCACTGTGCCGAGCCTGCATGGAGGTAGACGAAACAGCAGCCCACGTGCTTCTGCACTGCCCAGAGGTTGCCCCATACAGGGCAAAGTACTTCGGTAACCCAGGTACTCTTCGCGAGATCGTCAGCAACACCAAGGAGCTGCTGACGTTTCTCGTGGAGCTGGGGTGGATCGAATAATATTCCCACCCATACGCAAAATACGCGCCTTAGACGTGGAGTTGCGGACACCAGCCCGTTATACAATACAATACAATACAATTTGTGATTGTCCATTTACTGTCAGTTTTAACTACATAAACGAGCAGGTCCAACTATTGGAATTCTGCAAATATTTCTTTTGTAATTGCTTTCCATGAAATATGGCTTATTATGTTCCAAAATGTTGCCAAAACAATAAATTTTACTGAGAATCAAAACGCAGATTGTTTTAAAAGCAGAATTCACGAAAACAGATTCACGTTATACTAAAGCTGCAGAAAAATCATTTACATTTTACTTAGTAAAAATTTACGTAGCAATAAGTTATACGCGATGTTCAAGTTAAAAAAAAAAACTATTTATTAATCAATGATAGAATTTGATATGAATAATTTGATGAAGTACTTGTAGTTCCCAATCCAATATCAATTCTACTTACTATCCTACTTATATTATAAATGCAAATGTTTGTGAGTATGGATGTATGTTTGATCCTCTTTCACGGCTTCTTTTCAAAAACGGCTGAACGGATTTTAGTGAAATATGGCACAAAGGTACATTCACATAATATATTAATAGCGGTAAGCTTCATAATGTTTGAATGAAGATAATTGACGACACGGTTGGCGCAGTGGTTAAGAGTTCGACTGCTGCGCTACTTGTCGCGGGTTCGATCCACGCACGAAACAAATATTTGCGCACCCACGATACAGAAGAAATTCCTAGTGTGAGGCAACGTTTTTTTTTAAATATAAATATCCATATTCTGAGTAATATTCTCTAACGGCCTATAAAACTCTGCTTACAAAAAGTTTTATTAGTTGACTATTATTCTTAAAGCTTAGTAATTATTTCTTTACCTCATTAAACACAGACGAGTTTTTAGCTTTTTTGCGGATAGTAAATCGTCAAATAACATCTCGCGTGTACTGACTAAAACGCACCCAACTTCTTTCTTTTGCCCTTTATGTTCCGGGGCCCCAGTATCTCGAACAATGCCCCGGCAGGCGGAGGCCCTGGAAAATCCAACCCCTCTACTTTGCTGACAACTGTTTGAGGCGAGCGTGGAAAACTCGCGCGCCCTCGACCCGGTCTATCATCAATATACAGACGGATGATGAGCTACCCATTGCTCACCGCCCACGATATTTACACCTTAATTTGAAAAAGAGTGACTGGGCCTGCTTTTATCTGTTTGTTAGAAAAAGTAACTGAATACCTATAGCGATGTCTTATAATGATATACAAACTTATATAAATATAACTAGTTTTTGAACGCTGCTTCGCGTTAAATTCAGGGTAACGCAGTTCCCCTTTCCTGATTTGCAGGTACCAGCTCCCTGTAGTTTTTGCATTTGCGCCTTATTAATTGTTATAGCTAAGCTAAGTTTTCCGTTTACCCTTAATTTTCACTTTAAAAAACATTGCCTATGTCCATCTCCAAGGTCCCGACTATCTCTGTAACGAATTTTATCAAAATCAGTTTTGCCTGTACATAACAAACAAACAAACTCACTCGTTTTTATAATATTAGTAAGGATTCCCAGTCCAATTTTCAATAATAATCTACAAAAGCGCAGTAGTGTTCCTTTAATCGGTGTTCATGGCAAAGTTCTACGGAAACCCGACTGTACTAAATGCTTAACGACTCATGCAATCGATTGACGAGCGATCACATGGAAATGCTGTTCTTAATTTAGATTCGAATATTGATTTAAAAAGCGGATTTTACACTACACTAGTTGTTGACAAATCTTTTGATAAGTAGGATTTAGTTGAATTTGGAATTAATCTTTTTTTTAATGGTCATATTTTTAAACATATAAAAAGGAATTAAAAAAGAATGCCTAGCAAAGAGGTGATGCGTTTGTAGTATGCTTTACTCTATGTCATCTAATCTATCTTCTAATCTAATATATAAAATTCTCGTGTCACAGTTTTCGTTCCCATACTCCTCCGAAACGGCTGCACCGATTTAAAAGAAATTTTGTGTACATATCGGGTAGGTCTGAGAATCGGCCAACATCTATTTTTCATACTCCTAAGTGAACTGCGGGTGAAACCGCTGGGCACAGCTAGTCTAATATATAAAATTCTCGTGTCACAGTTTTCGTTCCCATACTCCTCCGAAAAGGCTGGACCGATTTGAACGAAATTTTGTGCATATCGGGTAGGTCTGAGAATCGGCCAACATCTATTTTTCAGACCCCTAAATGAGCAGCGGGTGAAACCGCTGGGCACAGCTAGTATAGAGTAACAAACATCCATACATTTATAATATTAGTAGGAAGTAGAAAGTAGGATATTTTGTAGTGTGTGCGTAATAGATCTATGCCTATGTCGGTATGTGTAAGTAGCCTAAGTCTATATAATCAATTGTTAGCTAATAAAGAGGGGATTAAACATCAACTCGTCTTATTAATAACACCTATCCCTACATGGCGACCCTGCCTTCGGGCGCCGCGCACAATGCTAGTGTCGCGTTGCAAGTGATTTCATTTTAATTAGTACTAAAATAATCAGAATTCAAGATGTGTCAATCATACCAGTCCAAAGAAGAGATCTTTTTAGCTCAAAACGCGGCCGGTGCTGCGAATAATGCAAAATTGGAAGAAATTGGGACACATTTGAGCATCCAGACTATATTGACTACAGCAATTATATGCCTCATGGGAGCAGCGCTTCTCTACTTGGGATTTAAGGCATACAAAAAATGCCATACTCGATGGATGCGTCAGGAGATCAGCGTGCAAGCCTTCAGGGGCATACGATTGTCCGGTCGAGGTCGTTGCCAAAATACTCCGAAAGCAGCAGCCAAGCAGAGAGCAGAAAGTGAGTGTCAGTGCAAATCAGTGAACTAATAAGTGCGATAAAGTGTTTGTGTGCAAGATACGTTATTAGAAAGAAATACAGCAGTGAAGTGACAAAAAAAAGACAAATATAAACTATGCAGTGTCGTCAAAATAAATAAAACCGTGTTTTATGGCTAAGGAATTAGAAAATATTTATAAAGAGTTACGTAAAATACGTACATATTTAATAAAAATAGGACCAAAGCGAAGATTAGAATATAAGGTTTGTAGTATAAAATTAGAAGAATCGACAAATATTTTCTGTTCATTTCAAAAAATATGTAAAGTAATAGAAGATAGTATTAAAGGATTAAAGAATGAGGAGTTAATATTAATAAATGATTATCGTTATAAAATAGAGGGATTATTCGTAGAAATTAAAGAATTATGTGAACAAGAAAGTAGCTTAAATAGCTCCGATTTTGAAAGTTTAAGTGAAGACGAAGGGAAAATAGTTAAGATGGCGAAATTTGACCTTAAGATAGCACTGAATTTGTTGCCTGTCATGACAAATGACGAGTTAAGTGTTAAACAGTTAATCGATGGGATCGATTATTACAGTTCTATTTTAGATGGTCAATCGCAGGAACAATTAATTACATTTGTTTTAAAAAGTCGGTTATCGCAGGCAGCAAAATTGAAGTTAGCTTCAAATTATGACTCTGTTAAGGAATTAATAAATGATATGAGGGTTCAACTATTGCCGATAAAGTCTGCCACGGCAATACAGAGCAAATTACATTCTTTCTGTCAATAACAAATGACTATTGAGTATGGAGAGTACGGAAGGAGTACTTATGAGTACGGAAAAGCTATTACTGAGATGTTCGTGGATTTGACGATAGCGCAATCCGAAGGGAAGCCAAGTAATTACCAGGTGTTAAAACCGCTTAATGAGAAACAAGCCATCAAACGGTTTGCCGACGGATTGCGAAACCGTCGATTAAGCACAATCATTGCGGCAAGAAATTTTGAATCCCTCAAAGATGCAGTTCAAGCAGCAGTAGATGAGGAGACATCGATGCCTTCGACTTCATCAGGTGAGATTATGACATTTAATCAAAATAGTCGATATAATTACAGGCGTGCTACAAATAATCATTTTAGAGGTCAGCGAACATTCAGAGGACGCTCAAACCAGGGTCACATGCGCAGAAGTGACCATCATGAGACAAACCAGGACGCAGGACGTGGACGTGCACCTCGCGGATCATGGCGAAATTCGAGAAGATCGTATCGAGGTAGGTCCAATTTTCATAATAACCGAAACAAGTGGACACGTAATTCGGAAACGATGCAGGTTATGACCGAGGATACACCTAAAAACGAGGAACCCAAAAATGAGTTTTTTCGTGCCTAAAAATTACATTATGTCATGTGATAATAACATGACTGTCGAACTTTTTGTAAACGGTAGTCCATTCCAATGGTTACTTGACTCGGGTGCATCCATTTCAGCTATTAAATATAAACATCTTGTCGATCAAAATATTCCATGTCAATTTGAGAGTATGGAGATTAATGGACTAGGAGGCAAAGTACAATCCTTAGGTTACGTTTATTTAGACTTAAAAATAGATGATGCAACTATTAGCCATAAGTTTATTGTTTTCAATTCTTTGCCATGTAAGGCGCATGGAATCATCGGTCATGATTTCTTACGAAAACATAAAGCGTTATTAGATTACAAGAATAATAGTTTATCATTACACACTTTATATGGTAATCCTATTAGATTGACTATTCTGATATCTGTTACTAAAAATAATATGTTTATAATACCACCCAGATCGGAGTCGATACACTTTATACAAACTAATATGGAAAAAGAATGTGTTGTTTGTGCTTCTGAATATAGTAAAGGTGTGTTTATAGCTAGCACTTTAGTAAAACCCAGTAGTGGTAAAATACCAGTTCGAATACTTAACACAACGGAAAATGAATTAACTTTAGACAATCTAAACCCGATTATACACAGCGCATCGGATTACAATATCTGCAGTTTTGATAAATGTGACAAAAATGCAACACGCGTTAAAAAACTGTTTTCAATGTTAAATACAAAACATTTAAATAAAGAAGAGCAGTTATCAATTGAAGTAGTGTGTGCCAAATATGCTGATATATTCTTTTTACCGGGGGACAAACTGACAACTACGGATATTTATCAACATTCTATTCGTGTAAAGTCTAATGTAGAACCCGTCTTTGTGAAACCATATAGATTACCCCATTCACAAAAAGATGAGGTACATAAACAACTTCAAAATATGTTGGCAGACGGTATTATAGAGCCGTGTGTAAGTGATTGGTCCAGTCCAATTTTACTGGTACCTAAGAAATTAGACACAAATGGAGAAAAGAAGTGGAGATTAGTTATCGACTATCGAAAACTAAATAATAACATTGAAAATGATAATTTTCCTCTCCCTAACATTACGGAAATTTTAGACTCGTTGTCGGGATGTATCTACTTCTCACATTTAGACCTTCATCAAGCATATTATAACGTAAGCTTAGACCCAAATAGTAGGAAATATACTGCCTTCAATTCTGGCCAATATCAAATGACTAGGATGCCCATGGGGTTAAAAACAAGTCCTAGCTCATTTTCGAGGATGATGACAATGGCAATGGCAGGTCTTAACTATGAAAAATGTCTCATCTACCTTGATGATTTGATTGTTTATGGAAATTGTCTGAGTCAACATAATAAAAATTTAATTGACGTTTTTGAAAGACTTCGGAAAGTGAATCTTAAATTAAATCCGTCCAAATGCGAGTTCTTGAAAAAGGATATGTTATACTTAGGTCACGTAGTGTCTGATAAAGGTGTTTTACCTGACCCTGACAAAATCAGTATCATGAAAAATTATCCTATTCCAAAATCGGCAGATGAGGTAAAACGCTTCGTAGCGTTCGCAAATTACTATAGAAAGTTTATAAAAAATTTTGCTGACATAGTTCATCCCTTGAATAATTTAAGTAAGAAAAATGTAACATTTAATTGGGATAAAGATTGCCAGGTTAGCTTTGATACATTAAAACAGCGTCTGATAACTGCGCCAGTATTGCAATACCCATGTTTTTCTAGTGACAATATATTTAAACTGCAGACAGATGCATCAGGTTACGCGTTAGGCGCCGTACTGTCTAACCAAGACGGAAGGCCAATTGCCTATGCAAGCAGAAGTTTAAATAAAGCTGAACGGAACTATCCCACTATAGAAAAAGAATTACTAGCTATAGTGTGGAGTATAAAACATTTTCGTCCTTATTTGTATGGTCGCAAATTTAAAATTTATACAGACCATAAACCTCTAATTTATCTATTTAATTTAAAGGATCCTTCGAGTAGATTATTAAAATTTAGATTGGTTTTGGATGAGTACGATTTTGATATCGAATATGTGCCAGGAAAAAGTAATGTGGCTGCAGACGCATTATCTAGAATAAGTGTGTCATCGAAAGAATTGAAAGAAATGCATGAGTGTGTTGTAAATGTTATGACAAGAGCACAAAAACGGAAGTTATTGGAAAGCAGTTCTTCGGAAGATATGGTTAACACTGACATTTGGCCTGATCAACCAAAAGTCGTGGAAACTCATAGTAAACCAAAGGACACTGTTGAAATGATATTTGTAGATAAAAATACTTGGGATAAATATTAAGAAACGGAAATAAAAATGTAAAGTTAAGTAGTCAGAGTACATTGTGTTATGTGCCGTCTCGGATGACATTGTTTATAAACCCAGCGTCCCGATCGCAAATGACGCCAGCCGTATTTGCGAGGGAGTTCGGGGAATATTGTTATATTAATGATATAGAAGAAGTATACACACTTAAAAATGGCACAACTAAATTGTTTGTGGAAAAGTTGATATCCAAGATAAAGAAAGATACAAAATGGTCCGGACCAAGATTATGTGTATTAAAAGACGTAAATAGAGTAGATGATAAGGATGACAGGAGAGTCATAATTAACGACTTCCATCTCTTACCCACGAGTGGACATGCAGGCATAAGACGAATGTTAAATAATATTCGTAAATATTATTTCTGGCCTAGCATGGAACGAGATGTCCATGATTTTGTGAAGAAATGTCATAAATGTCAGACTCAAAAACACAGCGTATACAATAAAGAGCCCATGGTAGTGACGACTACTGCTCAAACAGCCTTTCAGAAGGTTTATTTAGATATAGTAGGGCCCTTAGATAAGGATAGGCATAATTTTTCATATATTTTAACCACACAGTGTGAGTTATCCAAATATATTATCGCTTGTCCACTTGTTTCCAAAAAATCAGATGAGGTTGCAAAAGCATTTGTAGAAAATGTTATTCTTAAGTATGGTGTTCCAAACACTATAGCGACCGATCGTGGAGCAGAGTTTATCAGCGCAACAATGACAGAGGTATGTAAATTACTTCATATAAAAAAGCTCAACTCCACCGCATACCATCACGAAACTATAGGTGCATTGGAGAATGCTCATAAACACCTAGGAGCATTCTTGAGGATCCAGACAGACAATCATCCGGAAACATGGAGTACATGGTTACCCTATTGGTGCTTCTCATATAACACTTCTGTGCACAGTGCAACCAAACACACTCCATTTGAATTGGTTTATGGGAAAAAATGTAATTTGCCTAATAATTTATCACAGTCCGTAGAACCACTTTATAACCATGAAAGTTACCCGCTTGAGTTAAAGTACAGATTACAGGTGTCACAGTCTGAAGCGCGAAATAACATCATACAGCAAAAAACCTTACGTAAGCAACAGTATGATGCCAATATGAAGCCTATCATATACAAACCAAACGATCAAATCCTTTTAAAAATAGAAACAGGGAACAAGTTCAGTCCTGTTTATTCTGGACCCTATGTAGTTGTAAGGGACTTAGCACCAAACGTAGAAATAATTAAAAATGGTAAACTAGATATCGTTCATAAGAACAGAACTAAGTTATATTGTACTTAGTAGATATTTTTTTATTGTGTTTGTATACCTAGTTAAAAATATTAGATTAAGAGAAAAAAAAAAAACATAAATGTAAGTTTTTTTTTTATTATTATGTGGGAGATGTAGTGTGTGCGTAATAGATCTATGCCTATGTCGGTATGTGTAAGTAGCCTAAGTCTATATAATCAATTGTTAGCTAATAAAGAGGGGATTAAACATCAACTCGTCTTATTAATAACACCTATCCCTACAATTTTAGCATTTCAACACGTTCAACATAACATAACTCTTTGAATTTCAACAATAATTTGCAACAAAACAACAGATTCACCAGAAGGGTAAGGCTAGGTTATTTATTCCGACAAAGGCTTAGTACAGGTTGTAAAATAACATTACATTACATAACATTTGTTCGTTCGTGCTAACGTTACGTTTGGTGTCTTCGTCAGTTTTTATATCTTTGACAGCTATCGATTTGTCTGATCCGTGTATTTTTGGAATATGACGTGCTAAGTTTTCATTGACAATATTATTACAGTCGTAAAAATCCTTTGTTATTATTGTTGAAGTCAAAAAAAGCAGATAGCATTTTTATAGGACTAGAACTGAAATTATGTTTTCTAGAAATGTTTTTAAATTAATGGTTTTAAAGATGTTTTTTTAAAGTGAAGCTAAAACTTTTTTGTCTGTGTGTTGCTTGTCGTGTGACGGTCGGCCTCGGAGTAGGGACGTCTAAATGTCATTAATGTGAAAAAGAAGTTTCACTTTTACCATGATTTCATAAAACCACACAATTTTTTTTTCTTCATTATTTATTGGGGTTTTAAATATAAGGTTTCGCCAACCCCACTGTATTTTAAAACATTTTAAATTTTAAAGTCTAAGACAATAGGATTCGATTTGGAACTTGACATGGATAACATTTTTGCACAAGCCCTCGAACAAAACCCTATCTTTTGTCGGATAGTAAATCATCAACTGACTCCTCTCGTTCTGAGCGGAGTGAGAGGTAATACCAGACTTGGACTGACTGAAAACCCATCCATGTTCACTATTTTAGCCTTTGTGTTCTGGGGCCGCGGTATCTCTTTCGAAACAACCCGCAGACTACAGACAATGACAAGCTCTTCCGTGTTTTTATTCTGAATTTTATCTCGCAGTTCAACCTTGGAGGTTGTCGTCAGCTTAACCGGGTGATTCCTGTGGATGCTTTAAAATTAAGAGCTCTAGCCAGGGCAAATAACTTACAAACTAAGCGACTACACGCTAAGGGCACCCCCTGTGGGGTACGAACTTCGGCTTAGGACGTCGCTGAGGGAGGATAGCAAAGGGACAGGCTGGATCTGAGTGATATTAATTAGGGACTGATTTGAATTTACTGGCTTAGCAGCGCGGGCTGGGTCTAACCAGGCACACGAATTCGCCGTCGACGTCGCCTTTCCTCACTAGTCAGACTACCCATTACGAATCATCCACAGTCCCGCGCCTACGATGACCGGGAGTCGTCTCATAGCTCCTGATGCCCGGATCCCGCGGACTGAGCAAACTCTATACGACTTGGAATTCGAAAATCGAAAATACAAAATACTGGCCGAAAATATAATCCATAAAAAGAACAACAACTTCATTTATCAAAAGAGGTATTAATGTACGACTTAGAGCCTTTACATTCAAGGATACAACTTGAGCTATTAGTTAAATAGACTACTTACTGAATTGTTCTAGAAGTGCCCTTGGATACAAGAGGTACCTATCGAAGTACTTGACCTTCAAAACAACAACAATGATGTAACGGAAGATTTTGTTACTTCAATAATAAAAGCAGTTAATAGATGTGAGAATCAGTTGGCTTGGTATAGGAATATTATGCGGAGGAATGAGGAAAGATTTGAAAATGACTTTGGATCGGCATAAGAATAGAAATAGACCAAAAAACGACGAATGGATTATGTGAAGTATGATATGGCGAAAAAGGGCGTCTGTTAAGATGACGAGTACCAACACGGTATGGAACAGGAACAGTATGGAAGAGGAAAGCATGCTACGTCGACACCAAATAATCCTTAGTAATATTATAAAAGCAAAAGTGAGTTTGTTTGTTCGTCTTCACGCCTAAATGGCAAAACTGATATTGATGAATTTTGGTACAAAGATAGATGGGACCCAGGATTTTTTTAAAGTTAGGAAATGGGGAGAAAGAGGTACGAAAAGAGGAGATAGAGATATTATTTTCATCATCACGCGGGTTAAAGTTAGCGTCAGCAAAAAAGTAACTATGCCACGCGGACGAAGTCGCGGGTGGAAGTTAAAAAGGCAGAAGAAAATGATAAGCAATATGTATACTATTACTTACGTTACTTTAAAAAAAAATATTTGCATACCTTCTTCCTTATTATTTTGCTATGAAGTTATTATAAGAATAATGAAGTTTAAATTAACTTGATTACTATAATGTCACGACAAAAAAAGCCTTGCAAAGTGGGTAGACTTCTGAAGTCATCCCACGATCCTGGCGCTTGCAACAGCATCGAAATATCGAGAGCTCACCATAAAAACAAATCTAAAAGATATCCCGATAAAGATAGTGTAAATATAGTTTGAAACCGTGAATGCTTAAAACAAGGGTTAACGAGATCATAATACGAATCGTACAAATTAATGCCAATTCCTCTACCTTGCTTAAGGTACGATCTCAAGACATTGTAACGAGATTCAACAAAAGATAATGGAACCCTAACAGGATCATTCACTTATCCATCTGCTTATTGGCCCTTCTCTTCTAATAGATACAATCTCCTTATTCAAACTTAATTTTGCGGTCGGTAAATTTTATTATTACAACCCGATTCTGTAGGTCCTTTTATTACCTACAAAGGTTCCCGGTTTGTTACTGTTGTTTGTTCGAGAATCGGATTGCCGTTAGACAAGTCCTTTAGCTGTAAAATAGTTGACCTTCAGTGGTATTGAATGTAAGATTAAGTTTATATGGCATTATCGCTTTGTCTATTCTTGCCCGTTCTTCTCTATTATAGAGATCAGCGCTGTGGAATGGGCAACTACAGTACTTTCACAAATTATTTTACATTGTGTCTGGGACTGTAGCTTCAATCTTTTGTTTCTTGACATTCAAAAGTGCATGTTATGGTCTAATTGAAATAAATGCTTTGAGTTTTAGTTCCCAACTATATCGGTGTAAGTTTTCAGTGCAACTACATAAATATAGAAAAAAAAACAAAATTTTAGAAGATTTTTTGGAGTTTTGACTAGCCATAATATCATTCAGATCCAGCCTGTCCCTTTGCTGTCCTCCCTCAGCGACGCCCTAAGCCGAGGCTCGCACCCCACAGGGCGTGCCCTTAGCGTGTAGTCGCTTAGTTTGTAAGTTTTTGCACTGGCTGGAGGTTTTTGATTTTTAAGGCATCCACAGGATTCGCCCGGTTAAACAGACGAAAACCTCCTAGGTTGAACTGCGAGATGCTATTCAGAAAAAAAAATTAGAGGTGTCAAGGGACACTCGGATGGAACGAAGTTCCTATAGAAATAAAAATATCTGGCTTGCTTTCTATAAGAGAGAGAGAGAGACAGACAGACAGACAGAGAAACATGCGACGCCGCACAGCTTACAATAGCTTACTATAGCAAAAAGTTTCGTGACAACTTTTCGTAAGATTTTTTTCCGTCTAGCCCCCTTTCACTACGCGCGATAAGGAACTTCGTTCCAAAATAACAAAAACCTAAATATCAATACTTTAAACGACTATCATACGGCCTTCAGAACTCAATTACTAAACAAGACCAATTTTCTAAAGTCAGACTTCCAAAGCAATTAAAGGTAAAAACACTGTGTCACTTCCAATTGGTTAAAGTTTAGTTATGTAATTGACTTTTGTTACTTTGTTATCTTTTTTTAAGATTTAGTACCGGAATGTCAGTAACTAGATCCAGCTACCCTACCATGGCGTCTTAAAGCAGAATTTATTCCAGTGAGGGAAAGAGACAGAGCTATACAGGGTATCTAGCAACATCTCTTTCCCTCAGTGGAATAAGTTCTGCTTTAAAACGTCATGGTAGGCATACTGTTATCAATCTCACGCCGTTTGATTTGATCCTTTACGGTTATGTTATTTTTGGATCTGTTATAAAAAACTATTTCTTCTAATGTATACATATAGCGATATTATCAACAACTTAAAAAAGGTTTTTGTTACTAAATATACGGAAAATAAATTAACTTGCGGAAGTCGGTGGCAAAAAAGTTTGATAAATCAAGCTAAAGTCAAGTTTTGCAGATACATATTTTATAGGAGTCCATCTCACTTATTGCAAGATTTTTCTTTCTAGGGTTCCGTAACCAAAGGTTAAAACGGGACCCTATTAGTAAGATTCAGCTGTCCGCCTGTCTGTACGTGTGTCACCAGGCTGTGTATCATGTACAGTGATAGTTAGACAGTTGTAACTTTCACAGATAATGTATTTCTGTTTGCCGCTATAAAAATACTTACTAAAAACAGAATAAAATAAATATTTAAGGGGCGCTTATACAACAAATAGTTTTTATAGATACTGATATTTATATAGGTACTTCTTTTATATTGACATCGTCACTAACATTGTTTATAACACGGGAATTTATCGTGTTCACTATCCTTACTTCCTTACTAATATTATAAAAGCGAAAGTGAGTTTTTTTGTTACGTCTTCACGCCTAAATGGCCCAACCGATTTTGATAAATTTTGATATGAAGATAGTTGGGACCTTGGAGACGGACATAAGATAAAAAGGTGAGAAAATGGGGAGAAAGAGGGAACAAAAGGGGAGAGAAAGATATTTTTTTTTGTTAAAGTTAGCGTTAGCCCAAAGTAACTATGCCACGGACAATAACGCGGGTGGATGCTGGTTTATTATAAGTTTCCAAGATTTAGGCACACGTCATGATTACGAATAAGCGTTACAAATAAAGCTTTTATACAAGTTATTTATTTATATTTAACTAGTTTACGCCCGCGGCTTCGCCCGCGTTAAATTTGGGGTAACACAGTTCCCCTTGCGCCTTATTGATTTGTAATAGCAACGCTAAGTTTTCCCTTTTCTTTCCTCTTTCTCCCTCACATCCCACTTTTTTCAAATAATAATTAGCCTATGTCTGTCTCCTGGTTCCCAACTATCTATGTACCAAAATTCATCACAATCGGTTTAGCCAGTAAGAAGTGAAGAGGTAACAAACAAACAAACAAACTCACTTTCGCTTTTATAATATTAGTAAGGATTAATACCTATTAATTAAATACCTATTATTTAAATACCTATTGTTTATGCTAATTAATACAATAATTAACATAAAAGCAGAAAAGAAACAGAAATAAAATATTAAGTAGACAATACAATGGGTTCAATTAAAACCAACACGGAACAGTGTACACTTTTGCATACTTGTATACTTAACTTCACTACATAATTGCTTGTTCAATAAAATTCCAAACAAGCTTGTTGCAGAATTCAATATGACACTTAATTGTTAGGTAGTTAAGTTTTCAATTGAAGTTTCACCCAGTTCTGGTCTTGTCCCCATTTCTTATAACAGAATCGATTCTTCTAATACTACCTTAGTGAAGGACAGCATCGTTTTCTAGTAAATTTTAAATTGGTTTGGTGAATGTGTTTTGTATTATTTCCTTTTGCAGTTGCAGGAAATTGAAATGTCTATTACTTTTGAATCAAACGTTGTAGAAGTAATAATTTTAGAGATTATTATTTATCTGCAAATCTATGTTTGATGATTGCTATGGATTTTAATGCCACGATAAAAGTAAAAGCGGTATCTTAGGGAAGACGAACCGCGTGTTTCGGGAATTTTAAAAATCAAGTTTGATTATTACTTTATGGAATGTTTTTATTGTTTACTAGTTGTTTTATCACTTAGTGGTATAAGAAAAAAGATGTTGACCGATTCCCAGACCTACCCGATATGCACACAAAATTTCATACAAATCGATCTAGCTGTTTCAGAGGATTTTTATAACAAACACAGCGACACGAAAATTTTATATCCCATCCAAATAGATACTGCTATTTGGCTTACTTTATTAGTTACCTATTTGTTTTAGCTATCCCATGCCATTTTTTTTTGGTTTTTTTTTGAGCTTTAGTTCGGTAGTATATGACTTCCACGAAAACTTTTTTTTGTTTTGTCTAAACTCAGTTCACCTCGATAAGGTAACACTGCTCAATTGGACTATCATGTGGTGACCTCCCTCTTTTCCCCTCTTTCTCCTTCATATCTCAACCTTTTTTTTTTTAAAAAAAGCCTCTGTACCAAAATTTATCAGAATCGGTTTAGCCATTTAGACGTGAAGACGAAACACACAAACCAAACTCACTTTCGCTTTTATAATATATATTATATATTAGTAAGGAGTCACAATATTTTTACTTTTCCTCATTTTTGTGACCTGAATCACTTAACATGTGAACCAATTTCCGCACAACTTTCTCACTTCTTGTTCAAAGATGTCGAAAAAGTTGCGAGAAAGCCATAATGTCCCTTAAAAAACTTTTGCTCGTTATAAAATCTATCAGTTTTTAAAAAAAAAAGTCGAACAATCGAGTATTTTGCAAAGTCAACTTAATGAATGTCATTTAGAAATCATTTGCCAACTTCAATTTGATTAAATCCTAGATTTTTTTTTTTCAGTAATTGGTTATCGGAAACTTTTACCTGTTTTATATTCTCTTAATGACAGAACTAGGGTAAATTGTGCCGTGATTAAAGGTTTTTCGAAAGGGATACCGCGGCCCCGGAACACAAAGCGCAGAAGAAATACGGTTAGGCATTATTCAGTAAAAGTCTGACACTCCTTCCCGCTCCGCCCAAGCTATTTGATGATTTCTCATGCGAAAAATACAACCGGCCAAGTGTGAGACGACTTCGCGCACAAAGAGTTCCGTACATCTAATATATAAAATTTCCGTGTCACAATGTTAGTTACCGTACTCCTCCGAAACGGCTCGTCCGATTCTTATGAAATTTTGGGTACATATTGGGTAGGGTAGGTCTGAGAATCGGCTAACATCTATTTTTCATACCCCTAAATCTCAGCGGGTGAAACCGCTGGGCACAGCTAGTTTATCTATAAAAACGGTAAAAAATACGTTAAAGTAAATCCTCCTTAAATATTTATTTTTTTCTGATTTTTAGTGATTTTTGTGGTAGCGATAACAAAAATACCACCAACTACAAAGGTTGATAAAAAAACTTAAACTTACTCAACTACAATGGTAAATAAATTTACTTCTGGGCTTCAATTTTTTTCTACCGAGTTCCGGTTGTAAATTTACTTTAGAGTTTTTTTAGACAGTAGGTATTTTTGTCGCAAAAAAAGTTTTATACGAGGACGACACGCCCATTGGCTATAGCACCGACTATTCTATAGCTACAACCCACGCTACTTGCGACATTTACTTTCGCATGGTCCGCCGCACCATTATTCACGATCAACGTGAACTATTAGAACCTCATTTATCGAGGTTCAAGCGATTAATTACTTCCGCTTGCCCCGCAAGGAATATTTTACTAATTTCCTTAGATTAGTCTTGGTCGTTTGTAACTCTAAAAAGTTTGTAAGCGTTTGAGTTTTAGTCGCTCCTCAGGGCATTGCTTCAGTAGAGATTCAAGAGTTTCAGCGTTTGAAGACGGTGTCTTTAAAATATTTATTTAACCTCTAAAGCTCTAAGCGTAAACAAGTATTACCGTTGAGTCCCGCTGGCACAAATTTATGCCACCAAACCCCGACCGATTTAAAACTGTATTTGTAGTAAAGATAAGTCTTAAAATCGCTTACGATGAGAGCCATAATGATCCATAATCCATATCATAATGATCTCATTATTATAAACTACCACCCAAGTACACATTATGGTAAAGCAATAAAGATATAGAGTATAGAGCCCGCCCGGCGGTGCTTGATGGATAGTTGACGTAAATAATGGCGGTCCTTGAGAGGTTAAATGGCATTATATTTGACATCACTCCTAGTAGTCCTCGAAGGGTTAGGCAGAACTGTACCCATAATAAACCCATTGGTATTTCGGGCTCCCAAAAATCTACTCCTCCAAATTTTATTTGTACCGCACCATGTCTAATTTATACGTAGTTCTAACAATAAAGCTAAAAAAGTTGAAAGGAAAATTACTTTTTAAAGAAAAGTTCGTCACCACTATTTAGGTCCGTCTACCAATTAAAAGTCATAGTAATTACTGTTAAATTTCTCGTTTGTATTTGTTTGTTTATTTCTTATTGTGTATATGTGTATTAGTATCTGTATAAGAATATACGTTTTCGAAAACAAATTTTTATAGGTATATAATTATATGTTATATACCCTATCACAATGTTGTCGTATTTTACCCAAAGGTCGTAGAGAATGCCTTCCAGCATTAAGTTTGCCTATGTACCGCTATTGTACATACAGTTTAAATAAATATTTCTACAGTTATGTTAAAGTTTCATGTAGCGAGACCGAGCCTTTTGCCACCAATCGCACATATATCAGACTGGTTAATATTGTGAAATTTCGGATGAAAGCCTCTTTTCCCATATAATAATATGACGGCACGGTTGGCGCAGTGGCTGAGGGATCGACAGCTGCGCTGCGTGTCGCGGGTTTGATTCCCGCACGGAACAAATATTTGTATGACCTGCAGATACTTGCTTTGGGTCTGGCTGTTTGTGTATGTTAGTTTATATGTTTGTAAACGCACCTACGATACAGGAGAAATTCCTAGTGTGGGGCAACGTTTTTTTTTTAAATATATATATATATATGTCATAAAATAATAGTAACCTAAAACTGTCCCACTGCTGATCAATATATGGAGTCTATAAGGAGAAGGCACGAGCATTAAGCACCACGCTTGCTTAAGACGGGTTGGCGATTTTAGAGCTATCCTTACTAATATTACAAAAACCGGCCAAGAGCGTGTCGGGCCACGCTCAGTGTAGGGTTCCGTAGTTTCCCGTCCGTCACAATAAGTGTTCCCAGTTATGAGGCCAACCGAACAATTCGGTAATACCCGATCCAATGTAATAAGTACCTACAGCGCCATCTCTCGGGGAATTGGGTTACTAATTAATACAAAGACGTGCAATTTCGGTGGTAATTTTGGATTGCGAGAACCGATTTCAATAATTCTTTTTTTGTTTGAAAAAAGTTACGTTCACGATAATAAAATAGGTAAACAAAGTTACAAAAAAAGCTTGCATATACGATTATACTACAAACTTAGTCCAGAAATTATTTTGTACAACTTTTTGTCTTTTTTGTACAAAAACTGTTATGTCAATCAAGTTCAAAATAATTTTCCTAGAAAGTCCTTATAAAGTTCTACTTTTCAGATTTTTTTCATATTTTTTAGACGTATGGTTCAAAAGTTAGAGGGGGGGGACACATTGTTTTTTTACTTTTGGAGCGATTATTTCCGAAATTATTGACATTATCAAAAAATGATCTTATTAAACCCCTATTCATTTTTAAATACCTTTCCAACAATATATCACACGTTAGGGTTGAAATTAAATAAAAAACACTTCTCACTTTACATATAGGGTGGCTACCCTAATAAAACATTTTTTTTTAATTTTTATTTAACCACTTTGTCGGCGTGATTGATATACATATTGGTACCAAATTTCAGCTTTCTAGCGCTAACAGTCACAGAGATTAAGCGAGGACGGACGGACGGACGGACGAACGGACAGACAGACATGGCGAAACTATAAGGGTTCCTAGTTGACTACGGAACCCTAAAAAAAGCCTATGTCCGTCTCCTGGTTCCCAACTATCTCTGTACCAAAATTCATCAAAATCTGTTTAGCCATTAAAGCGTGAAGAGGTAACAAACAAACAAATAAACATACAAACTCACTTTCGCTTTTATAATATTAGTAAGGATTCCAATGAACAAGCTACATTCTGAACCACCCACATTTATAAATTCCTCCTTTTCCAACGGTTTTAGATACTGCTGACCGGGATCGAACTCTTTGACCTGTACGGATTTCATCGATTTATTTGATGTAATAAATGCTGGCTGAGATTTAAATCTGTACTATTACGTATTTGATTAATGTTTTTGTTTTCATCTGCCTAGCCTTTTCCTAACGATGTTGAGGTCGTCTTCCAGTTTTACTGGATGCAACTGAATAGCAGTATTATACATGACGCGACTGCCAATCTGACCTCCACAGTCCAATTAGTACTGGGTAATACTATACCCCTTGAATCCCTTGATACAACTGTTTGTCAGACTTTCAGGACTTCCGGGGTTGCGAGTTGTTCGAAAGAGATACCGCGGCCCCGGAACATAAAGGGCAATAGAAGGAACATGGGTGGGTTTTCTCCGCCCAGAGCGGGGTAAGTTATTTGATGATTTCCCACCCCAAAAAAAACTTTAGACTTTCAGGACTTATTTATGTTTTATTGATTTTAAAAACTATAACTGTATGTGTTGTTCAATAAATAGACTACAATAAAAATTCGATGTAGGTTAATTTTTTTTAGGCAAGTGACAGTCGTAATTTGTCGTTTTTGTCAAGTAAATTGTTATTGGGTTTTTTCCGCTAAAGGTTTCACAGTAGCTGCCATAGATGTTGGATTTATGCCCGGTTTATAGCAATAGCCTCCTTCTTATTATATGGAACTTAAATATAACTTGCGAAATGTAAAAGTACTACTAAATCATTTCCTTTTTTTGATTCGCATAACCCTGACTGCTGTTTTTTTTTTCCTTAATGGAAAATACGGATATGTATATTACCTTACTTTACCTTATAGGATGACTTTGTAGACCACCTGTCTGTCTGTCTATGTGTCTGTTAAAAGGAACGCGTGGAGGTATCAGGTTTAAACCACATGCTCAAGTCTGTGGTCCCTTGGAGCTGTCAAAAAATCAACCATCTAAGTCTACGCAGTAAAAAGATATAGCTGTTTATATAGCAAGTTTGTACGGAACTCTGGGTACGAGAGTCTGACTCGCACTTGGCCGGTTTTTTCTTGCTTAGTTACACCTCTTACTAACATGGAATTGACTCGGGGATCACAGGCTTGAAGTTTTGTAGTTTTTAATCAATTTGGCCATAGCTAAATACACGAATAAGACACATGACCAGTAAATTTCCACGGCCGTTAAAAATCAAATCATAATCCTTTACACGAAAAATCCAATTTGGGTTACGGCTATTCATTTAGCCTATTCTCCCACTAACGACCATTTAATGAATGCCCAGCCCACTCGGCGATGCATTTACCCATTGCCAAGTAATAATTATGAATATAAAACCACATCACTGTTGTACACCAGGTTTTAATTATGTGTAAATTGAATTTGTTGACATGTTTGTAATTAGTTGTTGGTTGGTGTATTTTGTTGTAAGTTTCATTCATGTTTTGTTGATTGAGTTACTGTGTTTAAGAGTTGACTAAAAATAATTGTTTTGAAAAGCGATTAGGTGCTGGAGTTATAAAGCTGAGTTTTTATGCCTAAGTTATAAATTAGTAGATGTTTCCCGCGGCTTCGCCAATTTATTCCAAGGCAGCATAGTACCGGGATGATAATGCTTAAGTTTTGAGTCGAGCGACACGATAACTAATAAAATTAAATGCTTGCACTGACTGAACGGGTCCACTCAAATCTGCGCTTTCATTAAAATACCATTTCAGACACTAATCTGCATGGTCATCATGTGAGTTTACCAAAATTTTTGTATGGTCCACTTATTTGCTTTAGCAGGCCAGAGGGGCCTGCCAAAGCCTACCCTTGTGGTAGGTTTTAGACAGTGAAAGTCTGTTACTCCCGGCTCCATTCAGAGAGGGGAAAGTTATTTGATAATTTCTCATCGGAAAAAAGACACCTTAACACACAATACCCATATTATTAAATCATCAGAAGTTATGACGAAAGAACTATCACCAATAATGAAGCCAAAATTTCGTCTCTTAAGCTCGGAACTTTTCTAATAGGGAAATGTATGCAGAAATTCAGAACACCACCTGCTTCGATCCTAACATGCTCCATACAACCAGTCATCGTACGTAGTACTTACTAAGTACCAGTTACCCTACCACGAAGTCTTAAAGCAGACTTTATTCCACTGAGGAAAAGAGACAGAGCTATATAGGGTGTCTAGCACCATCTCTTTCTCACACAGGAATAAGAACTGCTATATTAATAAAATGTCAAGGTAACCCTACAGTTCTTATTGAAGAACCTCGCATTGTTTTATACTTTTAGCTAAATCATTAGGAGTATCGGCTTCGCACTACTTTGACCAGCCTTCACAGTGTTATTAAAAATAGTTTTACCTTCACGTGTCTTCCATGAGCTGAGAAGAATCTGTTATCCGCACTATAAGTGACCAGACCGACAGATAGCAACGAATAGTCTTTTCTTCTTATCCAAGTCACCTGCAAAAGAAGATCACGTTTTTAAATCGGTCGTAGCAAATAGAATCTTTACAGATGGGGGTATGGGGGATGGGGGTTCATGGCACAGCTCAGGGGTTCTAAAATGATAAAAAGGCCGCTTTAGCAGAATCACAAAAGGGTAATAATATTAATTACGTCAAATTTCTAAAAATGCTACAGACGTAGGTAATGTTGTGAATTGTTCTTTGTGACCATTTCTCGTAAAGTAACGTAATTCATATTATTAACCTACTAAATGGCCTAACGCTCACTTTAACCTGCGTGATAATCGAAAAAATCTCCATTTTTCTACCCACTTTTTTCCCCTTTTACACTTTAAAAAATAGCCTATGTCCGTCTCCAGGGTCCCTACCATCTCTGTCCCAAAATTCATCAAAATCGGTTTGGTCATTTTGGTGTGAAGACGATACAAACAAACAAACTTATTTTCACTTTTATAATATTAGTAAGGATTATGATTCGGTTTAAGTGATCATTTTAGACCCCCAGATCTTAAGTATGTATGCGGCGTTTCCCTACATACAATGACCCATCTTCCATCTTGCATCGCATGCCCGATCTCATGTGCACTTGATGATCTATCATCAGACTGCGGAGTACGCGTTGCTGCGTTTCGTACAAAACATGTTTGAACTTTTTGAAGGCTAAGAAAAAGAATCATCTCTCATTTACTTATTGATTTTTTTCGCACAGGATTACTTTTCTAATAAATATTTTGAATGTAATAAAGTTAAACTTGATTATTCTGTCATTCCCAGAATATTTAAGCATCAACATTTTAATGAATTCAAATTCTTAGTTGAATATCAACCGCTTCATAAGTACAAAACACATTTCAAACATTTATCTAATCAGAAAGAACGATACAAAACATTAAACAAAAAAAAAAACATTTTCCGAAACCCACACAACAATTTAGAAGGGCCATTCATAACAATTATGATATAAAACGCGTCGACTACCCACATTATGTTCATACGAGTTATGAATGTATATTTAGCTAAACAAATTTTTGTAATTCTCTCTCTAAGCGAAACAACAAACATTCTGGTTGGAGTTTTGGAAGTCATTCAAGAGTTTACAAAGTTACGGCTAAAGTTCTATGCGTGTTTATACTCGGTTTTGTGAGAAACTTTTTGAAGAATTTCGTTTTGATTGTTACCCTATATTGGATGTTAGAAATTCTGTTGGAACTTGTTTAATAAAATACAATCTTTCAATTTTCTGTCCTGATTATGTTTGACTTTACTGAATTTTTCTAGGTGTTTATTTTTGATGGCCTAGCTAGAATAGATATAAGCTTGACATTTTTCGAGGACAGTGTGATTACATCTAGAATTTTATAGGTAGAATCAACAAAAATATTGTTTGCCGTCGCAGTAAGAATTACTTTTATCAAAACCATTTTTATTTTCAAAAGCTCTGGTTGTAGTACATAAATGTTTGGACGTCAAAACAAAAAATCAAAGATTATACTTTACTGCAAACGAATATTGAAACACAACGGTTTTCTTAGTTTTTTTTTTAAACCTTTACTATGTTCCACTGCTAAGCCTCAACTCTCTCACTTTCCAAACTTCTCTGCTTTGTGCAATGTCTGACCAACACCAATTTTGAGGTTGACGTAAAAATGATTATCATGATCACTGGATCATGATCATCATGACCAAACTTTAAATAGGTTATATGACATACATCTATGTCCAATGGAGGTTGTACTGTCTCGATCATCAGCTCTCTCTCGCAACAAATCGCCACGAGACCGAAAGCAAGCGAAGAAAACCGAAATTTGACGAGCGTTACTACCGTTGTCGAGACTACAGCCACCATCAGAGTGTACCAACACCAACTTACCGTATTCTCGGTGATATCACTAACTTCGCAGTGCAGTATCGCTGTAGTTCCTATTTGAGCTATAACTGTTGTACAGTTTTCAGTCAAAAATATACCAGCTTTACCACCTTTCCCACTTAGCTTATTAACTGCCGAACCTGCAGAATCTCTGTACATTTTCTTAACTTTATTCATAGACTTAGATAGTGAAGTTTCTTCTAACTCTTGTATAATTTCTTTATCTGTTATTCTATCATGTTTGGTGTGTCTTCCTCTACTTAATGTAACTTCATCTATAATGTTATCTATATTATGTACATCTTCATTATATTCATTATCTACTAGTGAGGAGAGGCGAAGTGGTTTGGGTAACTTAGGATATGTTGTCAGAACATATTCTGTTGTTGTGTATATTTCTGTTGGTTCTTCTCTGTTTGTTGTTGAGAAGGTAACTGTTGTTGGGGATGGTGATGTTGTTGTTGTTCTTCTTCTGTGACCTGTGAAAGAAAACAACACATTAAAATTGGTATTAACATTTTTATAACGGTCTTAATTGCTACTGCTTTTGCCGGGGTTGCGGGTCGTTCGAAAGAGACACCGAAGCCCAGAACACCAAAGGATGGACAGGGATGGGTTTTGGTCACTAAAAATCTAACAATCCTTTCCGGTCCGCCCAGAACTGAAAAAAATATTCGATGATTTCCCACCAGTAAAAAAAAGAAAAGTTTGTCAGACTTATACTGACTTAAACCCACCCATGTTCCTTCTTTTGCCCTTCGCGTTTCGGGGCCGTATCACTTTCCAACAACCCGCAACCCCGGTAGGCGGTGGCCCTGCCAAGACTTGTCTTGTTATAAATTCGTTGTAACATACCTACCCCAAAACACACATCCCAGGTAATACTTTTACGAACTTGGTAAAACCCTAAAACGTGGAAATGCTAATACGTGAAATAATGTTGAAAATTACAACAATGCTTGAGTGGCAGGTCGTTAGTGTTGCTTATATTAACGGTATGATAATTTGTTCCGAAACATGTATTACAAATTTTATATGAAAGGACCGTTAAAATATTTTGTTTTAATTTGCATTTTGATGTTATTTTAGTTCGCTGAAAGTTACTGTTTTTTTTTTAATGAACACAATTTCTTGTTTTAATCCAAAAAAAACTTCTTTAATAGTAACTAATGCGCTACTTAGACATTAAAGCCGAAAGCAAAATATTTTTGCAAAATATCTTTATGTTTCTCGTACTTTGGACTATTTGTGTTTGATTAGTTATTTTTTTCTGTATAATACTTATCGTATACTAAAATGGGGTTAAGAGTTGTTTGAAAAATATACCGCGGCCCTGGGACATAAAGAACTATAGAAGGAATATATATGTAAGTTAAACCCCAGTAAAAGTCTGACACTCCCCCCATTCGGCCCAGGGCGGGGGACGTTATTCGGTGAGTTTACATTCGCAAAAATAAAAAAAAAAAAGATCAGAATGTTGGGAAGGCATCACACGTGGCTGAGATAAGAATGTTAAGGGGATGTGTGATGTTACGCGAATAAAACAAACTAAGAAACGACTACATAAGAGGAAGTCTGAGAGTAACACCAGTGACTGAAAAGCCATGTGGTACTCAGTTGTCTTAGTACGAGCATGTAATGCAGAGGATTGAGAAAAATGTCGTGAGGATAATTTTGTGTGGTTGGGTATACGATTAGAGGAAGGCCAACGAAACGTAAATGGAATGTGTGATAGATAATATGGGCAGAAAGGAGGTGGTCCATGAAATCACGAGTAATAGAGAAGAATGGATGAAGAGTGCATGCTGTGCCGACCAGAAATGACTTGGGATAAAGACAGGAGAATCCTTACTAATATTGTAAAAGCGAAAGTGTGTTTGTTTGTTTGTTACGTCTTCACCCCTAAATGGCTAAACCGATTTGGATTAATTTTGGTACAGAGATAATTGAGACCCTAGAGACGGACATAGGCTCAAAAAACGTTAGGAATTGGGGAGAAAATGGAAGAGAAAAATATATTTTTTCGATCATGACGCGGGTTAAAAGTTAGCGTTATCCCAAAAAAGTGTGAAATGAGGGAGAAATAGGAAAGCAAGGGGAAAACTAAGCTAGCATAGAAATATCACAAGAAATAAGGCGCAAGGGCAAAAACTACAGGTAGCAGGTACCTACAAATCAGGAAAGGGGAACTGTCATGTGGTACCCCGAATTTAACACGAGCGAAGCCACGGGCAAAAGATAGTGATGATATTATAATGTATTCGTATTTAACTATTTATGTATATGAATTTATGTTAGTTTTAGTCTTAATTTATTATATTATGTATCACAATGCTATCCTATTTGACCCAAAGGTCTACTGGTAGAGAATGCCCTGTGGAGTTAAGTCTGCCCATGTACCAATCTTGTAAATTAATTACTCATACAAATTCGAATAGGGTCAGGACCTTTAGACCACATTCAAATGATATTAATATCAACATTACGCAACAATGACGCTTTAAGCGCGGTTTGGTTCTTAGGAGGTTCTATGTTATGTTCAACCGTTTTTTTGTTGGTTTTCTGATAACTCCGCCAACTGTGGACCAAAATTTTCAAAATTCTTCTTTTTTTTTTGTTTGAAAGTATCTAATTTCGAGGTGGTTTCATATTGATTTTATTTATATTGTTTGTACTACTTACTTTTTATTGTATGTCTAAATGGATGATTTGCTAATATCTCTTAGTAAAAAGTGAAAATTAGTGCTCGATTTTTTTGGACGATGTCATTCCACTAACAAAATAAAAGCTGAAAAAAATCCTTTTTCAAAGAATAAACTAAATAGTGGAAAATTCATTTGCTACCGGAAGTCGGTGACTCTTGTTTGTTTAGTTGAGTTTTTTGCCACCGACTTTAGGAAGTAATGTTATTTTCCACTTTTTAGTTTTTTTTCAGAAGTCAGTTTTTTTTTTTTTGCAAAACAGTTTTTTTATGCTTATCACTTTTACTTTCAATAGTGAAAGAAGCACTGATTTGGTGTTGAGGGTGGATTTCAATTAAGTTCATATTTTTTATATGAGTATTATCTCTGCTCACTTTGGGGAGTTAAGGAAAAAATAGACTAAAAACATGTGAAGTTTTAAAAACAACTTTTATAATATCTTATTTAAAAATCGTTTTATCATTTGAAAAAACATTTATGGATATCTGTTGTTATGGCTAATCGGTGAATTAAAATATATTTGTTTTTATAAGTACTGAAATATCATTGTTTTAAAATTCTTGTTCATAAAATTTTATTAAAACATTCGATCTGAACTGAACAAACAGTCAAAAATGAATTCGTTTTTTTTTTACCCTGGTCTTGATTTTTAGACAAACGTGGATGAGGGGAAAGGAGTGCATGCAAGTAAGTTAGTAAGTAGTAAATAAAGTTTCTACCTTTGCCAACGAAAAAATGGCGTAAGTTTATCTAATATGTAAAAATCTCGTGTCACAGTGTTTGTTATGGAACGCCTCCAACATGACTACTTGCATTTGGGTGGTCCTCTCCAGAAAAGGAGCTGAGCAGCGGTTGATTCCGATTGGCACATCTAGTAGGCTGCTAAAGAGACGTAAGCTGAAGTAATTTGTGAGTAAACCTCATTATCTGCCTAGCCTTTTCCCAACTATGTTGAGGTCGGCTTCCAGTCTAACTAGATGCAGCTGAATATCAGTATTTAACATGGAGCGACTGCCTATCTGACCTCCGCAACCCAGTTAATACTGGGTAATACGATACCCCTTGGTAAGACTGGCTGTCAGACTTTCGGAACACTGACTACCTGTAACGACTGTCAAAGATCTACAAATGACAGTCGGGACCAACGGCTTAACGTGTTTTCCGAGGCATGGAGGAAACTCGGTATGTAACGTGTGGCTCATCCACAGACCAACCTAGGCAAGCGCGGCTTAACCTAAAGATCGACCCGAGCGGCTACTATTTATTTAGCCACGAGCTCCTCAACCAAGTCAAGTAAATCTAAGTAATCTTTTACCTAAAACATCTGAAAATCACCAGCACAAATCTCCACCAACTAATTTAGAACATCAAGCTTAATTTGCTCTATGAGACCAACACAAACCATTGTATACCTTCAATGACCTCTATAACTGACGTCATCAGCGTAATATCACGACCTAATAGCATAACAGTAATACAAAGGCAGGTCCCAGGTAATCCTCTCGGCAATCAGACCCGGATTAGTGGGGTAACGGACGACCGACGTTGCCGTGACCGATGGGAATTTATTCCACGATGAATTCATGTCATTGTGGTGCCGTTTGGTCGATTGGCAATTGTTTATGGGATGTTTGTTGTACTTTTAACATGTTTTACTTGTAGTTAAGTAAAACCACGTGTAACTAACAATGTAATGAAATCTTGGAATTCAAATTTGACTCATTTTCTGGTATCCGATTGAGTTACAATTTTGCATATAATAAATGTTTACTTTATGTGACAATGGATGGTCGCTAAGTGACCGTCATTCTTAATTATAATATGGCGGATTTGGAAGATGGCGGATTTTTTTTTAAATTATGAACTAATTAATCTATGATATGGATAATAAATAAAAGGATTTTCTGAATAGACCACAAAGTGGTTTTTTTATAAATGACTAGCTTCCGGCCGCGACTTCGTTTGCGTGGCATAGTTACTTTGGGCTAACGCTAACTCTAAAACGCTCGTGATCTTTTTCTCCCCTTTTCCTTTCTCCCTCTTATTTTACTTAAAAAAATAGACTATGTCCGTCTCAAGAGGCGCCGACTATCTCTGTACCAAAATTCATCAAAATCGGTTTGGCCATTTAAGCGTGAAGACAAAACAAACTCACTTTAGCTTTTATAAAATTAGTAAGATTTTTATGGCATTCTGTCTTGTAACTGTGGGTGATGCAGAGTTGTACTTAAACAGTACACCCTCATTACGTCTGTTACGTTTAAACCCCATATAATATAGGCCAAACCTATTGCTAACAGCAAGGACTCGTGCTACTGAGAAATTCTTTATGGAACCCAAGAAACCAGCTTTCTCTTGCACAGTTGCGTCCACCAACCCAAGACGTAGCAATCATACCCATATGTATGGAAAAACTGCTAACCGATATTGGCGTGACTGATAGGAATTCAATTTTGGTAGATCGGCGATTGTTTTAGCGGTTCTTTTTTAGGGTTCCGTAGTCAACTAGGAACCCTTATAGTTTCGCCATGTCTGTCTGTCCGTCCGTCCGTCCGTCCGTCCGTCCGTCCGTCCGTCCGTCCTCGCTTAATCTCTGTGACCGTTAGCACTAGAAAGCTGAAATTTGGTACCAATATGTATATTAATCACGCCGGCAAAGTGGTAAAATAAAAATTGGAAAAAAATGTTTTATTAGGGTAGCCACCCTATATGTAAAGTGGGATGTGATTTTTTTTTTAATTTCAACCTTAACGTGTGATATATTGTTGGAAAGGTATTTAAAAATGAATAGGGGTTTACTAAGATCATTTTTTGATAATGTCAATAATTTCGGAAATAATCGCTCCAAAAGTAAAAAACAATGTGTCCCCCCCCCTCTAACTTTTGAACCATAAGTCTAAAAAATATGAAAAAAATCTGAAAAGTAGAACTTTATAAGGACTTTCTATGAAAATTATTTTGAACTTGATTGACACAACAGTTTTTGTACAAAAAAGACAAAAAGTTTCACAAAATAATTTCTGGACTAAGTTTGTAGTATAATCGTATATGCAAGCATTTTTTTAACTTCGTTTACATATTTTATTATCCTGAAAGTATCTTTTTTCAAAAAAAAAAGTATTCGTCCTCGCAATCCAAAAGTATTAATTAGTAACCCAATTTCCCGAGAGAGGGCGCTGTAGGTACTTATCACATTGGATCGGGTATTACCGAATTGTTCCGTTGGTCTCTCCTTGGCATTGGCGGTATCTTATAACTACATTAAATTTCTATTAAGAAATGCTAAGGCAATTTAGAACAAAACTAAAATTCATTTTTTTAACACCATCAAAATGTTAAGGTAAAAACCAGTTCATAAATGGTTCGATAGATGGCGTTGTGTAATGACGTCATTTTTTTAAAAGTCGATGTTAAGATTTTCCGTGCTTTCCACCTTTAAACTCATAAGTGGGAACATTTACATTTATTGTGACGGACAGGAAACTACGGAACCCTACACTGAGCGTGGCCCGACACGCTCTTGGCCGGTTTTTAAATCTAGGCTTGCTGTGGGATGCGGGATTAATACGCTCGTATTGATTTTGTCAACAAACTCACGCGGAGGTCAAACTGTCGCTAATATTCACATGACTTCCCAGGCAGTTTCTAAGATATTCCTCCTGATCGAAAAACCCATAATCATGTATCACTGGGATTCGAACTCCGAACACTATATTCTCAACTGTACAAATTATGTCAGTCTTGTCAAATTTGGCAGTCAAGTTATTATTAAAACAAATGACAATAGATAATGTATTGTTGGTTTTACTGTCATGGCGGCCAATTTCAGCGGAGATTAGCTATCGGCGCGGGAGATATTATATTGCAAGCGTATGTGCGTAGGCCCAGGTGCACTATCTGTTGCCCCACTCTCATAGTCTGATGGGACGACCATCCGATATGACAGGAGAGAGATTAGGCGCAATACCAATGGCTTTCAAGGAAGTATCATACCTTACTTCCAAATTCTAGACTGTTACAGAGAATTAACACTTGAAACGGGATATTTACCATGTTTGTTATTTATATTGAGTTTCCGATATTTCGGCGATGTTGCAAACGCCATGATCACGGATGAACTGAAGTTATTGCGGGTGAATGTTTACGAGCAGACAAAACGATCTACCCTCTTTCTTATTTGTTTTTTGCGTTCGTTTCCACTAACACCGTCACTCACAACTCGATTTTGCTCTCGACACACAAAACTCACTGTATCAATTTGCGATCTTTTTTCCCTATTTTTTGGGTTTTTACACAATAACAAACATGGTAAATATCCCGTTTCAAGTGTTAATTATAATGTTAGTAACCATGTCAGTTTAAAGACTTATATGTTACAGAGAAATTCATAATGGAATAACCCAATAACACTTTGCCTGACCCGAAAATCGAACCCGGACGAGGACCTTATACAACCAGAAAGGTTTGCGCAGTGGCTGAGCAATCGACTCCTGCGCTGCGTGTCGTAGTTTCGACCCCCGTACGTGACAAAACTAAATTCCTAGTGTGAGACAGCGTTTAAAATACCTTGAAAGGTGTCAAGGGACATCCGGATGGAACGAAGTTATTTTTTATTATGTACAAAAAACCTGTGTACACCCAACAAAAATAATCGTCACGACACCACCCTGTTCAATGCGAAATAGAAAGACGAAACGAAAATAATTGACTTGCTTTCTATGAGAGACTGACAGAGAAACACGCGCACTCCGCACGATTTACAACTATAGCAAAAAGTGTCGATACTACTTCTGGTCTTAATTTTTTCCGTCTAGCCACCTTTCGCAACGCACGATAAGGAACTTTGTTCCAAAAATAGGGCCTACATTTCTACTATACTAATATTATAAAGCTGAAGAGTTTGTTTGTTTGTTTGAACGCGCTAATCTCAGGAAGTACTAGTTCGAATTGAAAAATTATTAGTGTTGGATAGTCCATTTCTTGAGGAAGGCTATAGGCTATATAACATCACGCTTCGACCAACAGGTGCTGAGCAGCGTGGGTGAAACCGCGGAGAACAGCTAGTTGACATATAAAATATAACTAGTCTATCGCGTTTGGGACCACTAGCCCAACAGGCCAGTTGAGGTAGTCAGGACAGGATGTGTGCGTGTCAATTAAAACTGTATCATCATGACAATAAGTGCTATTCCATGTATTTGAACAACGTAAATGAACTAAAGGTACCGGGTCGAGGAAATTTGACCCTTATGTCGTTATAAATTAATAAACGTGCCTACTACAAAGTCCTGAGTTTCAAATTATGAACGGTACATTGGCATACCCTTTGAAGCGTGAACAAGTGACCTTTATTTAAGTCGTAGTAATAAAACACTATATTATGATGGCTTGAAGTTTGCTAATAGTACTTGCGGAAGAACCTAGTTTAGTTGAATTATACATATTGTATGCAGTGTGTATATATAAAAGTAGTTCACCAATCCTTACTTCTTTTGTTACGTGTTCACGCCTAAATGGCTAAACCGATTTTAATGAATATTGCTATTACAATAAATAAGACGCAAGGGAAAAACTACAGGTAGCATTAACTTGTAAATCAGTTAAGGGGAACTGTGTTACCCCGAATTTAACGCAAGCAAAGCCGCGGGCGAAAGCTAGTATTGCATAAACTGGCTTTTTTTAACCGATTTCAAAAAAGGAGGAAGTTTTCAATACGTCGGAATCTTTTTTCATGTATGTTCACCGATTACTCAAAGAGGCCTGGACTGATTTGAAAAATTCTTTTTTATTTGATACTTCCCAGGTGGTCCCATAGCAATTTTGTTTATATTAATTTGGTAGTTTATGAGTTTTCGTCTATAATACCTATTTTTTTCTCTATGTCTTTATGGTATCTGCTAATATTTTAGTATCAATGGAAAATGAATACTCGATAAAAAATATGTGATATATATAATATCATTATACCATTACTAAAACTGCTGAAATAAAAAACTCAACAAAAGTACATAAGTCCGAAAGTAAAGTTATTTTCCACGTTTAGTATTGGAAGTCTGTTTTATTTTTTACAAAAAAGTTTGCATTGAAACAGGAATGTTCACCGAATTGAAAATAAATTATGAAACTTAACTGAGCTATACAAAAAATGTGTTATAAAAAATATTACTGGAAAACATTTTGGATTTGCAGTGAAAAATTACGTTTAACGATAAAACATTGTGCTGAAGAATGCATTTTATAGAACGGGTCAGGAAGTTATTTAAAGTAAATAAATACGTAATTTATACGCATTTTTGGTAGGTTTTGGAATCGGCCGTATTGTTTTTCATCCCCTAAGCTATAAGGGTGGTCCTCTTTATAAAAAGACTTGTGCAGCGGGTGACACCGCTGGACGGCTCTTTATTCCCTGCCGTAACTGGCTAGCTCTGGGAGCGGGGGGACGGGGGCCACTCACCCACTGCAGGTGCGCTGAGCGGGGACTGACCGCCGAGGTGTCGTGAAGAAAACAGTGGCTGTTCCACAGCGCTGTAGCGTGCCGGCAGCTACACACACAGCAACCACTCACACAGGTGCGAGTAGCTGCACTGCTCGCACCAAACATCTTCAGCCGAAAAGCGGCAACCTAACCGACATGGCTCTGTTTTTACGGACCAAAGATGGCTACCGCGGGAAGAGGGCGAAGCCCCGGCACCGTCTGCCGCACCCCCTGGCGGGGTGCAGCGAATGCCAACGTATGACACCGCTGGACTTGTTGGGTAGCGGGTTATTCGAAAGAGATACCGCAGCCCCGGCCATAAAGGCAAAAAAAAGATTATGGGTAAGTTTTAGTCAGTAAAAGTCTGACACTCCTCTCCGCTCCGCCTACAGCGGAGAAAGTAATTTGATGGTTTACCAACCGATCGAAAAAACTTCCGTCTCGTCTTTATTCAGAACTCACCCTTAAGCCCCAACTCAACCCACGGGACGTACAATCCAGCATAGTATACTATGTCACTAGGTCATTCAGTTTCCGTTAGAAATAGTTCAGTCCACGGGGGACTCTGGTAAGCGATTAACGGATTTGATGGCACGGTTGGCGCAGTGGTTGAGCAATCAACTGCTGCGCTGCGTGTTTTGGGTTCGAATTCCGCACGGAACAAATATTTGTATAACCCGGTATATGTTTGTTAAGGTACCCACGATGAAGGAAAAGTACGTGTGTGAGGCAACTTTTAAACGTTCTAATTGATGTGTGCAAAGCAGAGGGGCCTGTCAGGGCCTCCGCCTGCCGGGGTTGCGGGTTGTTCGAAAGAGATACCGCGGCCCCGGAACGCAAAGGGCGATAGAAGGAACATGGGTGGGTTTTAGTCAGTAATTTCTGACACTCCCCCCCGCTCCGCCCAGAGCAGGGGAAGTTATTTGATGATTTCCCACCACAAAAAAGTCAACGTTTTTTTTATATAAGAAAAAGAAAATACATGTCCCTCACTCTTTAAATCTTTCTAGAAACTGCATGTACAGTCAAAAAGCTAGCTTTATCACAGTTTCTCGAATATTCTTTTATCCTAGAATTTCATTTCAAATAACTCCCAGTTCTAACGTCGTTTGCAGAGCTCAAAATGTCCATTCTTATGACGTGTAATATGGATAAGCACCGCTAGGTCAGCTTTCATAGAATCTTTTACAGTTATGTCCCGACTAGATTTTTACTAGTACTTCAATAGCACACACAAGTACTAACTTTTTGCTATTGAATATATATAAAATAAAATAAATATAAATATCTTGGGACTACTCACACACGGCTATCTGATCCCAAGCTAAGCAGAGCTTGTGTTATGGTAACCAGATAACTGATATACATACTTATATAATTTATAAATACATACATATTATAGATAAATCACACCCAGACACAGAACAAACAATAATGCTCATCACACAAAGTTTGTCCTGGGTGGGAATCGAACCCACGATCTCCGGCTCAGCAGTCAGGGCCACTAACCACTGGACCAACAGGCCCGTCAAATATATTGGGCTTTTTAGGGTTCCGTACATTAAAAGACATTCGACGACACGGTTAGCGCAGTGGCTGAGCGATTGACTGCTGCGCTGCGTGCCGCGGGTTCGATCCCCGCACGAAACAAATATTTGTATGGGCTACAGATAATTGTTTCGGGTCTGGTTGTTTGTGTATGTGAGTTTAAATGTTTGTAAACGCACCCACGATATAGGAGAAATTCCTAGAGAGGGAAACCGTTTTCAAAAAAAAAAAAAACAGAACCCTTTTCGAATCACTTTGATGTCCGTCTGTCTGTCTGTAAAGAACCATTATCTCGGGAACGCGTCAAGGTATCGAGTTGAAATTAAAACCGTATTCTTAAATCTATAGTTTCTTAAAGTTGTGAAAGAATTGACCCTCTATTCCACGCGTTTAAAAGATATGGTTGTTTTTGTTAAAAAAAACAGCCATAATTTGTACGGAACTCTCAGTGAGTGAATCCAGCTCGCACTTGTTTTGTTTTCGGATGGGCAGTCATCGAATGACTTGTCACTTTAGCGGAGCAGAAGAAAGTGTCAGACTTGTACTGAATAAGTTCAATCCATGTTCCCTTTTGTATTTAGGGGCCGCGGTATCTCTTTCCAACAACCCGTAGCCCCGCCAGCTTAGGTAGGTCACGGCTAATTCAATCTTCATCCTTAAAATATTTATCTACCGTTTCAAAAGCCTTGAGGTATTCCAATTAAAAGGTTTCTAGAATATTCCAAATGTTCTTTGTACTAGATAAAGCCTATAGAAGCTTTACATATTTTGTCTAATATCTGTGATTACATAAAATAACTAGATTTAAAATTTTCAAAGGCAAGACGAAATATATTATAGTTAAAATTTTGTGGGCGGTGATGTTTCGAGGTCTTTAGCGTTTTCATTATTTTAGCTTTAAACCTGTAATTAAATGCCTGGGGCTAATTTAAAATGCTTTATCAGGCACAGGTGAAATTTATCGATTTTTTAGGATAACAGCTTTGGTTACTAAGACAGTGTTTGTTTAGGCCTCTGAATTTTAAGCAAACAAAAGTTATTGTCAAGTCGGTTAACAAATGATGGAGCTCACAGTAATAACAAATTATATATATATATTTTTTAATTAGTACAATATCCCGTAAATGACAATTGAAATAAAGTTAAAAACCACGAGCGGTACGAAAAGTTCTGGTTTCGTATCTCAAAAAAAAAGAAACAGAACCCTTTTTTGAATCAGAAATCATCCAATAACTTTCCCCGATCTAATCTAACGGGGTAGTGTTAGACTTTTACTGACTAAAACCCATCCATGTTCCTTCTTTTGTCGTTTGTGTTCCGGGGCCGCTGTATTACTTTCGAAGAACCCGCAAACCTAGCTGATAGTGGCCCTGGTAGGCACACTTATAGAATCATGGAGTTATCGAGTAGAGATGCCACAAATAGTGAATTGGCCGAATACCGAATACCGAGTATTCGGCAACACTGTTGGCCTAAACGCCGAATATTCGGCGCGAAGTACATGCTTGGTGGGGGTGCGTTAGCTGGAATAAGACAAGTCACAACCTGTTTTTCTCGTTGCGTTCGCGCTGAAAAATGCTGAAAAGCTCGTTTTTATCTATCACAACTTACCACTGTAAATTTTAACTACTAAAATGTTGTAATTTGGTAATAAATGGATTATTTTGAGTAAAATAACGTGTCTTTTTTTACAAGATTTGCTATTCGGTATTCGGCCGAATAGTACGCTCTATTCGGCCGAATACCGAATAGCAAAGGAGTGGCCAAATAGGCCGAATACCGAATAGTTTCTCTAGTATCGAGTTGGAATTAAATCCATAATATGGATTTAATTCCAATTCGATACAAGAGAATATGCTTTATGCGTTATGCTTTATGCTTTATTCTGTGGTCTCTTGGAGCTGTGTAAAAACAACCTCTAAGTCTACGTAGTTAAAAGATATGGCTTTTTATGTTGCAAGTTTGAACGGAACCTTCAGCTCGCGAGTACGACTCTTACTTGGCAACTAAGCTTGATGGAAATTAAGTTAATTGTGCTAAGAGAAGCTTTGTTTCAAATCGATTGCCAGTAAGTCACAACTATTAAGCAAGCACAAAAAGTTATCTTAAGAAACTCTGAATATAGAAACACGGTCTTACCTTTCTTGTGATGCCTCGTGAAATTCCCAAACACACTCCCAAGCCGCTGTTGATTTCTTGTCGTACAAAGCTCCAACGATTTAAAATCGTCTGCATTTTGTGCGACCAAAATGGAAGACCTTTTCGACTCCATAGCACCTGTGTTCACTAGCAACTCGGCTTCAAGTAAAAGAACAATAGTGGCGTAGAGTAGTTTGAGTCCTCTACAGCAAAGCATTGTTTTGGCACTATATTGTGGTCACATTGGTATCACTTCACATGGTATACTTAAATTAATAGTCATTTTAGGCACTGCTATCTTCGTTTGTTGGGGTCTGGACGTGGTGGGTGCTGGCGCATTCTGGAAAGTTAGAAAGAATTTTATTAGGTATGAACACAAGCAAAAGCGCGTCCGCCGCGGGGGACTCTCTGGGCGTCGGGTGCCGCGAGATGACTCCCGGCCACCGTAGACGCGGGTCTGTGGACGATGAGCAAAGGGTACATTACCGTTCGTCCGTCTAGTTATATGGTGAAACATCAAATAAGTACCCAAAAGAGTATTTGCAATATTAATAGTTTTGTTTTCGATATAACTAACGCGTTAACAGATAAATAAAAAAGATAGAAAGAGACAGAGAAACACACTCACGCCACACGGCTTACAACTATATTAAAAAGTGTCGTTTCAACTTTTGTTCTTAATTTTTTCCGCCTATCCCTTTCGCAACGCGCGATAAGAAACTTCGCTCCAATAAGAAAAAAACAAAACAAATATTGACATAGTTTCTGTTTAATTATCTCATTAAAAACATTACAACGACATTACCGTACTTAAGTGACGTAAAATAAAGAAGTTTTTACTAGGTTAAGCTAAAGAGTGTCATTAGTACAACTCATTAAGGTCTAAACTCTAAAGCGTTAGCTCAGACCTTTGTTCTGTTGTGTGTCTTTTAATGAAAACGTAAGAGTCGTGTCTTATGTTTTTAATCTCTTTTATGATGGAGACAAAATGTGTTATTAAAACGCAGCTGTATTTTGATATGTCGTTTTATTTGTTTTATCTTCGCTAAAACTTAACAATGTTCTTCGTTTAAGTTTCGTACCTCAAAAGTACAAAAACCAGAACTTTTATTTGATCACTTTACTGTCCGTCTATCGTATGTCTGTCAAGACTCTTTATTTCAGGAACAGGGGAGAAATCGAGTTAAAATTAACCATAATATTCAACTCTGTGGAGACCACAGACTTGAATATATTATTAGTGCTGTGAAAAAAACAACTCTGTAAATAAATAAATAATAATAAATAAAAAATATCTTGGGACAACTCACACAAGGCTATCTGATCCCAAGGTAAGCAGAGCTTGTGTTATGGTAACCAGACAACTGATAAACATACTTTATAATTTATAAATACATACATATTATAGATAAATCACACCCAGACAAAGAACAAACGATCATGCTCATCACACAAAGTTTGTCCTGGGTGGGAATCGAACACACGACTTCCGGCTCAGCAGTCAGGGCCACTAACCATTAGACCAACAGGCCCGTCAATAAATATACGCAGTCATAAGATATGACCGTTTATATCTATCTTTATTTACACGAATCTGAATCGCTTATGGCCGGTTTTTTCATCTATTTTATCTCAATTTAATATCGTTAGTAAAGACATGTAGTCTCTGGTCCCTTGAAGTAATTAAAAAATCAAATTAAGATATCGCCGTTTATGTCGCAATGTTCTACAGAACCCTCGGTGCGCGAGACCGATTCACGCTTGCCCGGTATTTTTCACTTTAATATCGATTTTTTGTTAGTATGTTGTGAAAAAAAAAACAAAAGTTATTGTACGATAAAATGTATCTACACTATTTTTGATTGATAAATAAACTTATTTCAGAACGTAATACCACAAGAACATGAGAAAGCGCTGAATCAAATGTAACACACTCCTTCTACTAAATATTCAGTATCTAGAACTAACCACATCAAGTGTAATCAGTTCCACGATCATTTACCAGCCCCTTACTTACCTAGATTGAAAATCAATACATCTTTATCGCTTTTACCAAGAACCGGTTGTGGGACCTTCAGACTGCGTTTCGACTAGAGCTTTGCGAGGTAGCTAAGCGGCGTTGTAGGAAAAAAAAATACGTGTGGCACTCGGAGACTGCCGCGGTAAAGCTATTGCATTTTATATCAACTTTTGCAATAAATAAAAAAAAAACTAAATATAATAATTAAAAAGTACTGCCAATGAAAAGAAGTCCCAAAAAGAAAATAGGACTTGGTTTTGATCCAGCGTAATATTGATTCACGACCCGCATATTCTACCAAACACTAGCGTGATTGAAAATTAGAATCGCGATAGAAATAACTGACCGTATTCGTAATGTTAGGTGTTTTTATAACGAAATTTCTGAATTCGGTCTCCACGCTCAAGGCCCGCGATAGAAGCTATGCAATAGCTTAAAAACAACAAAAAGAAATGCTTCTTTGTCCTAACCTCGCTCAGTGCAAAAGGTGGAAGATGAGTGTGCTCAGCGAGTAGACGGTGGTCTGATTGTATAGCATATTGATTGGTAAGTCAATAGACATTCAAGTTGTACGCATCCCTTTAGTACAAAAACTCGCAGCTCCGCTACACCTTTGCCACCTCGCTCAGCTTTCTCGCACATTTCGAGGTTCGAACGCAGCCTTATATGGAATCGAGTTCTACAAAACCTTCATTCTATTTAAATCGATACACTGAACAATCGAGTATTTCGTTATTTAGGCCAATCTCCGACCATTTGTAATTCTAGAAACGTTTCAATAGTATAAAAAGTTTTTAGGAACTTTGTCTATAGGTTCTGACCGAATTGGTGGAGAAGAACAACTAATAGAAAGTAGATCGTAGTTTTTCGGGTAGCTCACGAACGAATGAAAAGCGGATTGATCGTGTGTTTGTGTGTCACAGCCCATCTACTCCGATGTTTCTTTTTAGTCCATAATGTCCCACTGCTGGAAAAAAGGCCTACCCCTATTCGATTCATCACGAAAATAGGGGTCATTTTTGAGGGCACACTACAGAATATGGGGGTACAATTTCAGGTATTCCATTAAAATAATTATAATGGAATATGAATCCTTATTAATATTATAAAAGCGACAGTGAGTTAGTTTGTTTGTAACGTCTTTACGCCTAAATGGCCAAACCGATTTTGATGAATTTTGGTACAGATAGTTGAGACCCTGGAGACGGACATAGACAAAAAAAAGTGATAAAAGGGGGAAAGTAGAGAAAGATATTTTTTTAGTCAACCATCACGTGCGTTAAAGTAAGCCTTAACCCGAAGTAACTAAACCACGCGGACGAAGTCGCGGGCGGAAGCTAGTATAATATAATATCAGGTTTAAAAAATACAGTAAACATTATTTATTTATGGATATTCTATAAAAAATATACTGAAATCAGTTCAAATTTTCAAACAGTTTGTAGTACGCCACCCCCTTCGAACCTAACCTGTCCAATTGTCCAAGTCAATGCTCTAAGTCCCAGGCTCGTTTACCGCCTCCTTAATCTTTTTAATTATTAAAAGAGCTTGCCATTGCCTACCATCTTATTATGCCAGTATTTAAAAAAAACGAAAACAACCCTAAACGAGTTCTCTTAGAACAAATATTTTAGTTTACAAAAAGCAATTTGATACAAATAACACCTTTTCTTGTTGAGCAAGAATAGATGTAATTTGTATCAAATTGCTTTTTAAAAGAAAATAAATAATTACAAACGTAAGGATCACCTTACATTGGTAATCACTTATTTTCTTTTGCCAACCAACCTGCGTTCTTCCAAAAACAGACCGTGAGAATGACAACATGTTGTGTTTTTCATTTGAAACACGTTGCGTCAGTTCACACTGTTTTCGAATAATATGTATCTAATTATACATTAGTGGTCATTATGATTATCAGAAAATGCTGGTATAAACATAGTATAAATAAGAGTGATAATTTCCAACCTATTGATATTATTCAAAATATGAAAAACCGGCCAAGTGCAAGTCGGACGCACATGAAGGTTTCCATATTTATAAAAAAGAAAATCACTGACGACAACAAATGTAAGGAGTCTCAAATTTTGCATTAGGGATCCTTTTAGGATGTAGGTGCTTATTAAGAAGGGATTTTGCAAAATTCAGTGACAGACGCTAAGCGGAGTCTTAGTAATATCTAGCAAAACAAAGCTGTGGGCCCGCAAATTGTAAAACTGGAGTCTTGATGCAGCTAGGTGGGACGCCTAAGTCGGCTTTCTTGTTAGTTGTAGAAAAGGTGCATCTTCGGGAAAATGTAAGGAACTTCTCTTTAACTGTAAGTCTTCCATACAATATTATAAAAGCGAAAGTGAGTTTGTTTGTTTGTTACCTCTTCAGGCCTTAATGGCTAAACCGATTTTGATGAATTTTGGTACAGAGATAGTTGGGACCCAGGGGACGGACATAGCTTATTATTTAAAAAAGTGGGATATGAATGAGAAAGGGGGAAAAAAAGGGAAAACTTAGCTTTTCTATTACAAATCAATAAGGCACAAGGGCTGAACTGCAGGTAGCAGATACATGAAATCAGGAAAGTGGAACTGTGTTACCGCAAATTTAACGCGAGTGAAGCCATAGGCAAAATCTGGTAAATAAAAAAATCATGGATGGGTTTTAGTCCGTAAAAGTCTGACACTAGCCCCGACTTTGTGCGAACCGGTGAATTATTTGACTAAAAGACTCACGTACATTGAAGCGAAGACTTTCCAAGCACAGAATCTAATCCAAAACTGCAACCGAAATTACACTTCCTTTGTGTAAAACAAGGACGTAGTTTGTTAAGCTTGCTACAGCTGTAGCTACGGTTATGTTACAGTGTTAAGCCAGAATCTTGCTGTAACCAAAATCATTGGGTAAAGCTTGTAATATTCAAGCATAGAATACGATTTAACGGTACGGCTGGCCCAGCGGTTAGCGATTTACTGCTGTACTGTATCTGGAGTCCAACGTTCGATCTCCTCATGTAACAAAAAAACTTGAGAGGAGTCAAGGGATACCCGAATAGAACGCAGTTATTTATTATGAACAAAAAACTTCTTTACACTCAACAAAAATAATCGTCGCGCCACCACACTGTTCAATGTGAAATAGAAAGATGAAAAGAAAATAACTGGCTTGCTTTTTATGAGAGAGAGAGATAGACAGAGAATCACGCGCATGCTTTACAACTACAGCAAAAAGTGTCGTTATAACATTTGGTCTTAATTTATTCCGTCTAGCCCCGTTTCGCAACGCGCGATAAGGAACTTCGTTCCAAAAATTGTATGGCCCACAGATAGTTCTTCCAGTTCTGAATGCAAACTCCGCAGCATGATGAAAACAAGTAAAGTGCGAATAGTATCAGCTAAATATAATGTTCAATACGCAGATGTGACCGGGCGAAGGTAACGGCTTTTGTATTTTCCTTAAGGTTTAAGTACAAAAATGTGTCTGTAAATAGTAGTGAAATGGTTCAGATTTTTCGTAATTCTCAGCAAGAAGCGATTAGCTCATGTTATCAATGTTTATCACGCTTTTAGCAGCTTAGCAGTTAAGGTGAAGTTTGGACAAAGTAAAGTGAGCTTGTGAATCATTCTGAATCCAATATGGCGGACTCCGAAAGAGGCATCGTTGGCAGTTCGAGTAGACTAGTTATTTTTTATACATCTCCGTGAAATGGGTATCAAGTAGCTTGCTGAGGAGAATATTAGTAAATAAGTTCATTTTTATTTTCAAAGCATAATGTTTTATTTGTCAATATTGAGGCCATTTCAGTAAAAACGCCAAGCATCAAGTTGAGTTTTTTTTATACAAAAACTTTGCCCTACCTAATAAACTCGCATACACAAACAGCCAAACCCGAAACACCTATCTGCAGGTCATACAAATATTTGTTCCGTGCGGAAATCGGAACCGCGACACGCAGCACAGCAGTTGATCGCTCAGCCACTGCGCCAACCGTGCCTTCTCATTATCAAAACTAAACTAAGTTGATTGAGTGATCTTTATTTAGAATAGGTAGTATTGGCTTCCAAGTTGAGATTGATTTGTCTTTTTCTCACTCTCACTGTGAGCGGAATTGAAGGGAGTTTGAAACTTGTTCTGATGATTGACTCATGAATGTTCCTTCTTTTGCCCTACGTGCAGCCCCAGCAGGCAAAGAAATCCTAACAAAAAACCGTTCCATACCGACAACCCACACATTATAAGCCTCTTTCATTTCCACATTATTTCAGCACGATTAGTATTCACATCACTCGTCAATATAACACCCTATTTGGCCTCCATTACATATCTAATAACATCAAATATATAGAACAAACAGGGAAAAATGAAACGCTGCGAAAATGCGTGTGAAAAATAAAATAAAACTTTCTGTTGGACCATAAAATTTTATGTGCAAATTCAACAATTTATGTCAAGTTGTTATTTGGTAATAATTAATGTTGTTCTTACATATTGAGGCAACCCACAATCTCTTAAAATTTTATTTAAATACGCAAAATATTGCATAAAAATACTTTTTTCTCAAAGCTGTGTGTTAGTAATGGGGTCAAGAAACTGGAAGCTTTGCCGCGCTGTCAGGATTAAAAAAATATTGAGGTAAAAGTACACCCTTTTTTTCGAATGAGAAAATATCAAATAACTTCTCCCCTTCTGGGCGGTGCATGCGAGCCGTTTCAGACTTTTACTGACTGAAACCTACCCATGTAATTTCTTTTGCCCTTTGTGTTCTAGGACCGTGATCTCTCTTGTGAACTAGCAACCCCGAAAGAGGTAATATTTAGGGTATTTATAGATTATTGAATTGTTTTATTAATCTTAGTATTTTTATAAAACAAAAGTATCTAAACCATTTCAAAATATAAAAATTATATCCTAGCGATATCAGGTACAGGATCCAGGCTTTGGGCAGATTAAGGAAGCTCCACTTTGTGCGTGTCTTTTCCAGGAGTAATAATGCTTTCTGATTCAAACCTTTGACCTAACTAAGCAATGAGAGACGTGTGTAGCTATCGTGTGTATGTGTGTTCATCGCAAGAATTTCAATAATCGGAACGACTATTGATACAATCTTCTTCAATGTTGCGTATTGTTAAAACTGTTGAATTTGTTTATACTAGCCGGCGGGGCTTCGCCCGTCTGTTATCGGAAAAAAGTATCCTATGTGTATGACCATACCATATTTTACCTCTGTGCCAAATTTCATCAAGATCCGTTCAGCCGTTACAACGTGAAAGAGTAACAAACATCCATTCATCCTCACAAACATTCGCATTATTTTATAATATTATAGTAAGATAAATAGGATTAGTTTAACGACTTTGAATTTCTTCTACAGTACGGCCAACGAGAAGCGAGAGCGCCAAATGTAAAGAAAACCCATGCTAAAACCCCATCTAAAATGGGATTACGACAAAGGCACAAGATGGAAAGAGCTAAATATTAGATTGTCAACGCCACAGTTGTTCTTTAGGTTAATGACCTTTCGTATCGCTTCTCGTTTGCCGTACTGTATGTATGTTTCATAATTTGGCAGCTGATGTCAAATAAAGAAATGACGAAAACATTTTGCTTCGAATCTAAGGAAAGAAAAATATGAAAATTACAGGTACCTGGACTGAAGAATCTAGATTGTTATCAAGGTCGGAAGCAACATCTTCGTACAAAAAATTGTCCGTTGTAGGGAATATGTTCATGAATTATTCATACTTGGTACTAAGATGAGGAAATATGAGTCAAACATATTCGAGTGCCGTTTCGTGCGTGGTACAAGTTGGGTTTGGGTACAGTCGAGAGATAAAATATTAGGGCGTATTAAGATATTTTTCTTTAGGGTTTTAAAAAGAGATAGCGTGCGTGTTCTTCATGTGCTTATCTTACAATACCGATGTCCGCGGGATCGGGATGAATTGAACCTCATTAATTTGCATGAAATCCGTTGATACCAAAAATACAAATATTTACTGCACAACCCTACACAACTCTTGGGATGTTTGGGCTGTCAGCTTCGCCCATCCGCGCAGATAAACTCTTCTTGTAAGAATAGCATAAACTGTAATATCGATTACAAAAATATTTTAAACATATTTTATTTAAAAAAAATGGGTATTGTTATTTTTTCAAATGGTATCCATACCATTGCCTATCAAAAAAGTGTATAAAACTATGTTTATTTAAAGCTATCCAAACAGTTAGTAAAAATATAAAACCTTCATTAAATAATTTACTGAAACACTAAAAAAGATTTTCATATTTTATGATGAATAAGGCTCATGTGTGACCACTGTCTCACGTCCTTCCATTGTTAAATGTTCATGTATTTTCTATGCTTCATACTATTATTTTCTTTTACAAAAGCGACTCTAAATTATTTTTATTAGTCCCGCACTTGTGTTTAGAGTCATAAATAAACCGTTATGTGACGTTGCACTTTAAGATGGACCAACACAAATGGTCGGTGTACATTAAATAACCTTTTTATCTTTCATTTAACAACGAGGTTACAAAGCACGCCACAATAATGGCGATAAGCCCTTTCTTTAGGAAATGACTGGAGAAGCTCCACGGCGTCTTCATCTACCGTCTGACGTAGGTCCTCACCAGACACAGTTCGGAAGGTTCATCAACGCCCGGGTGTCACCATTATGAAAATGGAGCATCTGCCCCACTTGGGTGGAGCATCACAGACTGTGTCGCTGTAGCGATCAGCGGTGGCAACCTCTCGCGTCTGGCCCTGGTTCTGTCCATGGTCCAAAGCGAAAAAGAATGGAAAACGATCACTTTTGAAGGAGAAAACTTCAAACCATCCCAGCCGCCGCTGGAGACGCTATGTCGGGCGCCGCAAGACGACTCCCGGCCACTGCAGACACGAGTCTGTGGCTTTATTGGACGGTGAGCTATGAGTAGACGTCATCATCCGTCGGTGGCAACATGATGTGTCGACTGACCGTTCGTGAGTTTTCTGCACCTCACATAGATAAAAACAAAGCAGAGGGACTCGCTAGGGCCACTGGCTGAACTGATCCTTGGGGTTCCGTTTCCAAGTTTGCAAGTTATTCGAAAGAGATATAGTGACCCCGAAACAAAAAGAGCAAGAGAAGGAATATGGATGAGTTTTCTACACATAAAGTAAAGTATCTACAAATTATAGATACAATCCATGTCCCGATGTCAACTTGAACCAATAATGAAGTTTGAAATAGTAATTACCCAATATAACACACAATTTAAAACGAGGCCAAAACACTTAAGAAAACAAATGAAACTTCAACAAAGTGGTAGGTAGTTAGACATTTTTAATTGTCTAACTGTGCGCACGGCGCCTTTTTCTGGCTAAAAGGATAACCTTGTACTAAAGAAAGTAATTTGTCTCAAAAAGATTTTTGTTTCTTTTTGGTAAAACAATTTTAAGGTTTTTGCGTTGTCGTTTAAGGTTAACTTAAGTTGAAATAGGCGTTCGACACTAAACTGGCTGAGGAAAAATCAGGGGTGAGCATATATCAGGTAGGTCTGCAGATAGGTGGCCATTCGTTTCGTACCTAGTTTCCACCGTGCTTCGGAAAATCCAGATGGATCCGGCTGCCATTTTGTAAACCTTTGAAAGTCGTTTGGTAGACCAAAGCCCAAAAGTCACACAACCACTCTTACCAAGGGGTATCGTTTTATCCAGTTACTAAATTGAGGAGGTCACATTAGTAGTCGCTCCATCATTCATCTGCATCCGGCAAGACTGACAGTCGACTCCAACACTTAGTTGAGAAACGCTAAGCAGCAGATGAAACAAGAGAAACAAACATGTTCGGCTGAGGCTCTTTCAGCCCAAATATAAATAAATATCTGGGACAACTCACACACGGCTATCTGATCCAAAGCTAAGCAGAGCTTGTGTTATGGTAACCAGACAACTGATATACATACTTATATAATTTATAAATACATACATATTATAGATAAATCACACCCAGACAACAGAACAAACAATCATGTTCATCACACAAAGTTTGTCCTGGGTGGGAATCGAACCCACGACCTCCGGCTCAGCAGGCAGGGCCACTAACCACTAGACCAACAGGCCCGTCAAAATAAGTTTTCAATAGCTGATAAATTTATCATGTCTTTTTTCAATAAGCAGTGATAGCCAAGTAATGTGATCCTCGGACTGCAAAGTCCTAGTCTTTCTACATAGAAGAATGCCATATTCTTCTTAATATTCTTATTTCGTTCTCATATCTCCTTTCGCAGGTCTGCTGGCAGATTTTTTTAAAGAAATAAGCAGTACCTTTGTACTTGAATTTTATGTTTGTTTTTCCTGTCTTATCTACTTTGTGTACATAAATTATTATCGTTAGAACAATGTTAGGTACTTTCATTAGTTACCCAAAAGTTTGTTAGCAACCCTCGGTTTTTTCGGATTCATGTGCGTATTGTATAGTTATCACTTGCATGGCATATACCACGAGATAAAGAAGAATGGAGAAAAACATGGATGTAATAAAAATAACGAACACAGTCTGAAACTTACTCCGTTATTCTTAACTGGTCTAACACAAGAAAAAAATCTTGTTCATAAGCTACTTGAAACTGCTGTTCTATTTCTCGCAAGTTTAATACAAGAATAACAACATAAACTACACATAGAATCAAAACTTTTGCACAAGTTCCGCGACTTATTTTTGTATTGAAATAATCCTTACTAATATTATAAAAGCGAAAGTGAGTTTGTTTGTTTGTTACCTCTTCAGGCTTTAATGGCTAAACCGATTTTGATGAATTTTGGTACAGAGATAGTTGGATACCAGGAGACGGCCATAGGCTATTTTTTATAAAAAAAAAGTGGGATTTGAGGGAGAACGAGCGAAGAAAAGAGAAAACTTAGCGTTGCTATTACAAATCAATAAGGCGCAAGAAAAACTGTGTTACCCCGAATTTAACGCGAGCGAAGCCGCGTGCAAAAGCTAGTCCTTACTAATATTATGAAAGCGAAAGTGACTTTGTTTGTTTGTTACCTCTTCACGCTTTAATGGCTAAACCGATTTTGATGAATTTCGGTACAGAGATAGTTGGGAAGCAGGAGACGGACATAGGCTAATTTTTATTAAAAAAAAAGTGGGATATGAGGGAGAACGAGCGAAGAAAAGGGAAAACTTAGCGTTGCCATTACAAATCAATCAGATGCAAGAGAAAAACTGCAAGTCTGCTTGGTGTGTTATACCGAATTTAACGCGAACGAAGCCGCGGGCTAGTATGCAATATAAATACAAAAATAAGTCGCGAAACAACGCATTGAACTGAATCTTTTGGATCTTTTTAGGGTTCCATAGCCTAAAACAAAACCTTTATAGATTCGGTCTGTCCTTCAGTCTGTCTGTCAATCCGTATGTGACAATCATAAGAAATATTGCGATACTGTTGACACCACATTTCTGATATTCGGAGAGTAAGGGTTTTCCATGAACCGCTAAAAATAAGATTTAGAGTTTTGAGATATAGAACCTTTTCGTCAAACTATAGTAGCTTTGTATTTTATTCACATCTATGAAAATTAAGTTAAGTTTTGCCGTTAAGTGTACATTTTTATATTAAATTGTTCGGACCCAGTATACAGGGTCATTGAAAAAATACCCGAAACCTCTTAATCCTGCCTTCATATCATGACCCTGAACAACATTTGTTCTACGACTTTGACCTCAACTAAACAACGTAGCCAAAAACAATTTGTTTTCATTTATTTGACGTCTGTAAAATTTGCGTATACTACACGCGTACCCACTTTGATAGCCGCGCCGCGCGCATGTTAAATTGGACCTTGTCGACTTGCGTTTAACAAGGTAGGTACCGTACCTACAGAAGATTTGCTCAATTATTAGCGATTATTAAGTGCAAGCAACCAAAATCGAGTAAAATAATAAATGTAGGCAACATACAAGTAGTACATTGACCCCTGAATATTTCATCGCATTACAAGTATGTACCTACATAACACATTCTTCAATATCAACAGATGGATGAAGTAAATTGAATTCAAAATATGAAACCGCTAATATGTAGTTAATTTACTAATACGCGCGCATTTCGATAGCGGTATACGCGCACGCGTGTTCTTACGAGTAAGGCACTCATGCGACTGTCACCCCGAACCCCGCGCTGTGCGCCCGCTCGCTTCCTTGAGCGTGGCGCGCCGTTTGATCTAGCCGCGCCGGCGCAGCCGGGCAGCTCCCTTTCGTCGGTCACCGCACTCACCGCATAAATGATATATGCAAAATTTTGACTAAATTAATTTTTTTGTATGGAAAAAAAATGCTTCGAAATTTGAAAAGTCGTAGAACAAATGTTGTTCAGGGTTATGATATGAAGGCAGGATTAAGAGGTTTCGGGTATTTTTTCAATGACCCTGTATACAAGTCCATCTCGCATCGACTGAACTTTTGTATAAGACTAAACATAACCAATGTACCCTTTACCATTTCTTACTATCCTTACTAATATAATAAAAACGAAAGTGAGTTTGTTTGTTTGTAACCTCTTCACTCTTTAATGGCTAAACCGATTTTGATGAATTTTGGTACAAAGATAGTTGGAAACCAGGAGACGGGCATAAGTTAGGAAGAAAAGTTAAGGGAAAATACTACAGGTAGCAGGTACATGCCAATCATTAAAGGGGTACTGTGTTACGCGAATTTAACGCGAGCGAAGCCGCTGGCAAAAGCTCGTTGTCCAAACATGTGCACTTAAGGCACAGAAAATCTTTGACCACCAGTTCGGTTGCATACGATCGAAAATACTCAAAGACCAGCACAAAAATACTTGGCACTCAATAAATGAAAACTCAGCAAAACATTCCGATAACAAAATCGAAAATAAAAGCACAACTTTTCACCCCGACTGTACAAGCAATTTCTGTGTGGGAAGGCAAAAAAGTGTAGTGGATTACTGGATAAGAAATAATATAATTTTTCGTAACGTTTTCTATTCCAGCAGGCGCTTGCTATTGAAAAATGGGTGACGTTTGTTATTACTTTTGGGATGAACTGTACAAGATATGGGCGGAAATTCTGAAGGGATAGCACTGTTTTCTTTATGTGGGTTTGTTTGGCATTTTACTTTATATGTTTTGATTTTGGAAGTTCAGTATCAGACAACTGGTTTAAAGGAAAAATTGCAAAAATTGACAATATAATTTATCGAAGGTGTCTTGGTCTGCAATTTTTTCACACCAGTTTGCAATAGTTTTTTTTTTAAACTTGGGCAAAAGGAACACAAGGAATTTCTCCTGTATTGTGGGTGTATTTACAAACATTTAAGTTTACACACACAACCAATCAGACCCGAAACAATTATCTGCAGGTCATGCAAATATTTGTTCCGTGCGGGATTTGAACCCGCGTCACGCAGCGCAGCAGTTGATCGCTTAAATAAAATATCGATATTGTTTTTCAGTAAAGTATTGATAAATCGAATATTTAGTTGTTAACTGCTGTCATAAGAGCTCATAATAAAAGCATATAACAGAAAATATTCTGTAAGTGACAGTTTAAATACAGGGTGTAAACCAACCAACCCTTCACGACCCCGTCAACTATGCATTGTGTACCTTCATTAAATTAAGTAACCATGTAAAACCTTTTTGGAGTGAAAAATTACGTTTTTACGAAAAAGCTCAATGTCACTTTAATGCATTGAGCTGACGGGATGCATTGAGTACGGGGTCAGGGAGGTATTAAAACTAAAGTTTTAATATTAAAAACTCAGGGTACCTGTGAAATTGATGAACTTTGATCCCTATCATCATCTGCTTAGCCTTTTCCCAACTATGTTGGGGTCGGCTTTCAGTCTTAGCGGATTCAGCTGTATACGGAGGAAACTCGGTATGGTGGGTGGTCACCCATCCACAGTCCAACCTAGGCAAGCGCGGCTTAACCTAAACATCAACCTGAGCGGCTGATATTATTTAGCCACGAGCTTCTCACTTGGAACTTTGATCCCCAATATTTCCATATCTAAAAGGTTCCCGTGTGTGGTCTAAAACAAAAAATGATCGGGGGAATTAACGGGGAGAACGTGGTTTTTGGCATCATTAAAATTACTTTTACGCCCTTTATATCAACTCGGTATTTAAATGAACTAGCTGTAATGAATCGGAATACTCAAACTGCGTCTATGAACACTTAAAGAATTCTTACGTTATTCATATTATTATTCTATTAGATTCTGTTAAAGGGGCCATTTAAGACAATACCATGAAAAAAAAAACTGGAGAGGTGTCAAGGGACACCCGGATGGAACGAAGTTATTATTTATTATGTACAAAAAACCTGTATACACTCAACAAAAATAATCGTCGCGACACTACACTGTTCAATGCAAAATTGAAAGACGAAACGAAAATATCTGGCTTGCTTTCTATGAGAGAGAGAGAAAAAGAGACAGAGAAATACGCTCTCGCCACGCGGCTTCCAACTATAGTAAAAAGTGTCGTTACAACTTTTGGTCTTAATTTTTTCCGTCTAACCTCCTTTCCAATAATTAAAGTAATTAGTTCTAACTAGACCTATTTTGATAACTTATCTAACTTGGATCGTTGCACGTACCAAAACCTAACGACCTCTAAGATGTAAGGACCCGTATATCAACTATCCCTAATAACGGATGATAGAAACCCAACAAAGAGGTTTAATCAGGTGGATACACTACAATAACCTTCAAATTACCTTTCAAAGATCCTGGCTGGAAAGCCCAAAAAGGTAGCAAGGAGGATATAACCCTTCCTGAAGGTATAAAGCCTGAAATGACGAAGGTCAAATGTATAATTTAACCTTATTCTGTTGAATAAGGTTAAATTAGCCAAAGTTGTCAAGAACCTTATGTAATGTCAGTGAACTATGTTTAGTTCACTGACATTACATAAGGTTCTTGACAACTTTGGCTTAACAATAGTAATTATGATTTGTATTTGGAATATTTTGACGTTTACTTGTGTTTATTTTGGAAACTTGAGGCTTAGTGGTAGACTTTTGGTAGCGCTTGGTTAACATACAACAGTTTGCGTGTTGAAAGTTTCTGTTAAAAATCAAAGCTAGCTCACAATGCGGTTTGGCTGACAGAGACACCGTCGCCCCGGAACATAAAGGGCAATGGAAAGAACATGGTGGGTTTAGTCAGTATAAGTCTGACACACATTTTCCCATTGCATCCGCAAAAAAGTGTAGCTCAGAATAATTTTTGCAATGAAATTGAAAATAAAGTGTTTTGTTAATGTTTCAATTGTTATCACATCGGTGTTCTCATTTTTATTATCATTAAAACCAGCCATGTCCCACTGCAGGGCAAAGATTTATTTCTATAGTACGGCCATCGAGAAGCGATACGAAAGGTCATTAACCTAAAGAACAACTGTGGCGTTGACAATCTAATATTTAGCTCTTTCCATCTTGTGCCTTTGTCGTAATGTCTCGTTCTCCCGGCAAAAACATGATAACGTTAAGACGGGTTCGCCAACATTCGGGCGGCCATTTTAGATGGGGTTTTAGCATGGGTTTTGTTTACATTTGGTATCGCTTCTCGTTGGCCGTGCTTTAGTACTTTCTCTTGCCGTAACAGCAAGCTGCTAAAGTAACTTAAGTTGCTTCTAATTCACGTCCAGTGATCTAATTTACCGTCACTTGGAACTTCTCACATTTTTTTCCACTGGTGGCCTTCTCGATGTTAATTTTATCCAGCTATTGGCTGCCTTTAAATAAATATACCCACTCACAATATTCACATTAATATTTCACAATGTTCTTATATTTTCTACAGGCAGATTTTTCATTTATTTATTTCAGATTGACCTCATTTTAAACTTGAGCGTAGGCCTCACCTAACTCATAAGCTTATAAAGCAAGGTCACAATAAAAATTGAGTTAACCTATATTATAAAACACGTTAAAAATACATAGACTAAAGCTTCCTAAAATATGGCACCAATTCTACACGCGTCGTAAAAACGAATACGAAAATAAAATTTAATTAATGCAAATCCTATAACCCGAATTCGAAATAAACGGGTCGTTCTCAGTTGCTTCGGAAATATTATTTACGAGCTTTCGTTTGTAAGTTCGTCTGCGGCATATTTATACTATGAAACATTATTTGGCTAAACTGTTGCATTTTGACTGCAAAAGGAGGTTTGACATCGGCTCACTGTAGTGAAAAAAAGTTTTGACCATGAATGTGAATAACCATTAGAAAAGAGGAAGACTAAGCTAGTCAGACTCGCGCACCCAAGATTAGGTCCAAACTTGCGACATAAACAGCGTTTGACTGCGTAGACTTAGCGGTATGATTTTTTTTACAGCACAAAGAGACTACAGAGTTAAATTTATGGTTTTAATTTTAAATCGATACCTCCACTTATTCTTAACATACAGACAGACGGACAACAAAGTGATCCAATAAGGGTTCCGTTTTTTTTTTCTTTTGAGGCATGGAACCCTAATTATGGATGGACTGTGTGGAAGCTAAAAAAAAATGTTAGGGAAAAGGACATGCTGCGCTGACCACTAATAGATTAAGATAACGGCAAGAGAATGATGATGATCAACGCGAGTAAAGCTGTGGTCAAAAATAGAAGTATAATAAAATAGTTTTAGATATGATGATCAACACGAGTGAAGCTTTAGATCTTGATTGTACTTAGATAATTATGAACTATATGCGTATACATATAGTGACGACTTTGCAACAGCTTCATTTGTTGAAAATATAATTCTGAATACATCTCACGACTTCATTCAAGTACAAACTTGAATCCCTCGTTTGACTCATTTCATGAAAGGAGCTACGAAAAACCTTTTCTAAGTACACTTCACTATCTTCTAAAAAATAGCTAGAAAGTTTTTTTTTATGTTTATGTTTTTCTTTATTGTCTGTAGAACACTAACTTTATGCAAATCTTATATTTTAACATATTGTTTATAGAATTTTCCCAAGTTTATACAATAATAAAATAGATAAATTTGTTTTTTTCTTTATCTAAAGTTTAAGTTTACGCTAGGTTATAACTGCAGGAAAAAACATGAAATAATTTTGTCTTATTTGTAGATAATTTGCCACCATCATCGGGAAGGCCACCCGGACCTGCCACTTACTGTTTCTTAATTAATTTATTATTATTACTAACACTAATCTGTAATTTCTGTATTGTACTAATAAAATAATATGGATGTAATCGTAAGATGAAACTGAAATATATGGTTATTTATTTTTATTACGACTCCCATCTTCTGTGGAGTTCGCTAACTAAATGTAACCCTTGTATATTTGAATGTCAAAATAAAGTACGCAATACTTTACGCCAACTGGGAATAACCCAATAAACGTCCAACGTCCATCCTGTTTTTATTCCCTATTAAAGCCCTAGTGATGTGTATCCGAGCAAAAGCCAACCCTAATACCTAACAGGAAGGGATGTAATAAATCGAACCGGAGCGAAAAATATGCAGACTTGTGGGACTCAAAAAGAGACCGTAATCCGACGGTCTTATTCGGAAATCATCTAGGATAGAACCAATCTAGGTACGTAAGTACACAGAATAGATAGGAGACAGAAGGCTCTCTATATGGAACGAGAATGAACAGACGTGCTCACACAAAGATGTCTACGTACTGCAATCTCGAATAGACAGAAACAGTTTGTGTGTTGTTTTCGTTCGTTAAGACCGCCATCCTTACTAATATTATAAAAGCGAAAGTGAGTTTGTTTATTTGTTTGTTACCTCTTCACGCTTTAATGGCTTAACCGATTTTGATGAATTTTGGGTACAGATCTAGTTGGGAACCAGGAGACGGACATAGGCTATTTTTTATTTAAAAAAAGTGGGATGTGAGGGAGAAAGAGGGTAGAAAAGGGAAACTTAGCGTTGCTATTACAAATCAATAAGGCGCAAGAGGAACTGTGTTACCCCAAATTTAACACAGGCGAAAGCTAGTAGACTATAAATTAGGCAGGACAGTTTTAAATGTGCATGCACACTTTTTTGACACAACTTTGAAATGTGGTTTGATCATATCAAATATTAGGTATTTGTATGTTTATAAGTATCTATATTTTTGTCTATCACAATGTTGTCTTATTTTTACTCAAAATTGACTGGTAGAAAATGGCTTATAGCATTAAGTCCAGTGTACCACTATTGTGCATGAAGTTTAAATACATAAATATATAGGGAGATGGACTTAAAAGACCACGATTTGGACTATAGAGTACCTTCAGATTTTTATTATCATGAAAATCGGTTGCTCAAGCTGGACATTTTGTATTATACTCAACTTTTCTTTTAAGTCAGCGCTAAGACTTTTTGTGCCGTTTAAAATACAGTGTTCTTAATGAACTTGCTATGTTATTAAATCATTAATATTAGTCTCAGCTTAAAATGTTTATAAAGGTAAGTTAGCCTAAAACTAGTTACATTTACATTTAAGGTTGTAAACAATTAGAATAAGACCTTATTGTATGCAATTTCCAAAGATTATGACAATAAATAAACCTTTAGGAATAAAAAAAAAGTGTGTGTGTCAGCTCCGACGCACGACTGGAGTTTACTCCTTAAGAACGAGTATCTAACCATACGCAAAAAGAGTTTATTCAACTGAAAAAAGATTAATATCATATGAAAGGGTAAATTCGCAAATTAATGAAAAAAATAGCAATATAAATACATCGACACTGATAGAAACAAACAAGCCCAATAACATAGTATATAGGTATAGTTGCCTATACAGCATACCATATGTACGTCTTAATACACTCACAGCCAAATTAGAAAGTTTCGCACTAAAGGTGCGCACCAAAAACGTGACACATTTTCGTTACTTTAGTAGGTTTTACCCTTCGGATTTTTCTCATACCGGGCGCCTTATATATGAAAATGGATTCTTAAGGAGTAAACTCCAAAAAACAATGTGTAGAAATTACGTAGTACGATACGAAACCCGCACAGTAACAGCATCACTTCTTTCAAAAGCCACCCGTAATTATTCACAATAGCACTATTTTCGACCGACACCAGTTCTCCAACGCAGACTCATGCATTCCCATAAATTGACTGTTATGCGACCAGCTTCGTTATGAGGAACGACATAAGCTTCGTCATATCGAATGCGATTATGACGCAATAACGTTAATCTTCCGATTTGACTCGATAAATATAGCAGTCGACCAATCAAAATTCAGATTTGATCGCGCAAAATTAAGCCAGGCCATTTTGTGATGAAGTTTTTTTTTTGCGAATGGGATATCACCCTCTGGGCGGAGCACAGAAAACCCATGTTTGCCCAGGTTTTCTGTGCTCCCCCGCTCGCGGCTCCGGAACATAAAGGGTTATGTTCCGGGGCCGCGGTATCTCTTTCGAACAACCTGCAACCCCGGCAGGCCCCTCTGCTTTGCTGACATGTCTTTGAGGCGCGCGTAGAACACTAACGCGCTGTCGCCACGTCCTGTCGTCACTGGACGGACGGACGGTAAGGTACCCATTGCTCGTACACAGGCCCGCATCTACGGTGGCCGGGAGTCGTCTCGCGGCGCCCAATGCCCGGAGGTCTCCCGTGGCGGCTGGGTCTTTTGCTAGCAAGACTGCTTCGCAGAAAGTTATGATGAGGCTTAGTTTGACTTCAACAAAATGGTGTTTGTAGTTTAGTCCAGCACAGTGTAGAGCTCATCGGATCGTCCAAGCACTCACAACATACGACTCAGCTAAATAACCACTGGGTCTGAAGCCGTGTTCTTCATAATGTCGGCCCACATCTGTAATTCGGCTGTTAATATCGGCCGTCGTTCTTAATGTTTTCTGTGGTAAATTATTTGGCCTTCTTCGCTGTGACGTCGAATACAAAATCTTACCGTTTCGTTAAGGATTACGGTTCATTTGTTTTCATTGTAACTCTGTTATTAACCTTAATTGTTTGTTTACCTTGTGTCGATTTATAATGATGTGGCAATTATAATACCAAATTTAGGGTTTAATACGTGTTTCCAAGATTAAATTTACGTAAACAAGAGGAAGCTCACATTGGAAAATCATGAAGGACTTTAGGAAGATTTTACAAATTAAAATGGACGCAATGAGAACGGCTAGCTAAACTGTGTTTAACAGTTGTAAGTGCAATAAAGACTTGTCGCTTTGTAACGCGATTTGTTTTTGCAGAAATCATTTAGTTTTATTGGTGAAATTAGCCCTGCACTGTTTATTTTTTCTTGTGGTAGCGATGGTCTGATATTATTGATAACTATCTTTTGCCCGTTGCTTTGCTCGCATTAAATTTGGGGTAACACAGTTCCCCTCTCCTGATTAGCAGGTACCTGCTACCTACCTATCCTTTTTGCCCTTGCGCCTTATTTACTGTAATACTAATGATAAGTTTTCGGTTTTTTTCCCTTTTTCTCCCTCATTCCCAACATTTAAAAAAAAAAAACGTCCTTCTTGTGGCTGTCTCCAGGGTCCCAACTATCTCTGTACCTACTAAAATTCATCAAAATCGGTTTAGCCATTTAGGCGTAAAGATGTAACAAACAAACAAACTCACTTTCGCTTTTATAATATTAGTAAAGATTCTCGTGAATAAATAAAAATAATAACAAATATCTTGGGACAGCTCACACACGGCTACCTGATCCCAAACTAAGCAGAGCTTGTGTTATGGTAACCAGACAACTGATATACATACTTATATAATTTATAAATACATACATATTATAGATAAATCACACCCAAACAACAGAACAAACAATCATGCTCATCACACAAAGTTTGTCCTGAGTGGGAATCGAACCCACGACTTCCGGCTCAGCAGTCAGGGCCACTAACCACTAGACCAACAGGCCCGTCAGAATGATTCAACATGTCTTGTAGCTGTGAAAAAATAAACATTGTTACAAATTATATTCCAGTCAAACAAAAAAACAACATGTAATACAAAACGATTGGATATCTGTAACTCACTTTTAGTAATTTCTCGTAAAACGAATTTGGAGTAAATCGATCTCTGCTATAGCATGCCACTCAGATGTTCACGAGCCGAATCCTAATCGAATATTTTTATACGAAAAAAAAACAAAACCAAGGCCATTGCCATAATTTCTTGCCAATATCTCAAGATAAGCTCAGAATATGGCTGTCGGAGAACGCTGACAAAAAAATGAGTTCTTACAAAGTCTCGATTCAATTTTTGTATTCATTGGTGCAAAAATTTTCTTATTCCGTACTTCGTATTGGAAACTTAATGTGAGGCAGAAAGTTGTATTTTACAAGAGTTTTAACGGACGCTTAGGATTGAAGGTCTCGAATGTGTCTAGGTCGTTTCCTTTGCTGATTTGTTGAAATATTGGAAATTGCTGAAGTGACAATCTTGAGGCGCTTCTCTTGGAAATTTAGTGTTCTTCAATACGATTTAAAGTCTATATTTGGCTGAGTAATTTAAAGGTATTTCATTAAAGATTATCGCTAGGATTAATAGCCTGAAGTTTGGTAATAAGTGAATCATAATATTCTTAAGGCGATTGTTATCTAAACTAGACTATTAATTAGTATTTTATATTGATGAAGGAGATTTTTTGTCTACTACGCTTATTTGTAAATCTATATCTATACTAATATTATAAAGCTGAAGAGTTTGTTTGTTTGTTTGTCTGTTTGAACGCGCTAATCTCAGGGACTGCTGGTTGGAATTGGAAAATTCTTTTAGTGTTGGATAGTCCATTTCTTGAGGAAGGCTATAGGTTATATAACATCACGCTACGACCAACAGGTGCTGAGCAGCGTGGGTGAAACCGCGTGGAACAGCTAGTCCTTACTAATATTATAAAAGCGAAAGTGACTTTGTTTGTTTATTTGTTTGTTAGCTCTTCACGCCTTAATGGCTAAACCGATTTTGATGAATTGTAGTACAGAGATAGTTGGGACCCATGAGATGGACAGAGGCTATTTCTATGAGGGAGAAAGAGGGAAGAATAGGGAAAACTTAGCTTTGCTATTACTAATCAATAAGGCGCAAGGGCAAAAACTGCAGGTAGCATGTAACTGCAAATCAGGAAAAGGGACTGTGTTACCCCGAATTTAACGAGAGCGAAGCCGCGGGCAAAAGCTAGTCTTTGAATAAAGTATTAAGGCAGAAGGAAGATGATTACTAATGTTGTTTACTTTGTTATGATAGATGACCAAGGCATACAGTTACCGTGTGTACTGAAAAAATACGCCGTTGATGATACATACATTAACTAACCAAATTAAAGAAACGATCAATTGATTGCAATGAGGATATATTATCATCCTCCACGCAATCGAAAGAAGGAAAAATTATTATATGTCGCAATGACGACGAGCACACAAAGAAAAAACATTGAACATTACATTTGAGCATTACAAACATCTTTACTAATATTATAAAAGCGAAAGTAACTTTGTTTGCTACGTCTTCGCACCTAAACGGCAGGACCGATTTAGATGAATTTTGGTACAGAGATAGTTGGGACTCTGGAGACGGACAGTTTTTTTTTAAGTGAGAAAAGGGGAGAAAGAGGAAAGAACAGGGGAGAGAAAGATCCATTTTTGTCGATCATCACGCGGGTTACAGTTACAGTAAAATTATTATCGAATAGTTTAGCTCGTGTTATTACTGTAAATGTTCCCACTAAAACAACACAAACAATTAATAATGGCATTTGCCAAAAATTCAACATCAAAAACAAAATCTTTCATTCGTATACAAATCTAGAAAATTTGAAACGCCCATGTATCGATACAGTCAAAGATTCTCCTAGAATTCGATTTATCATTCCGTCTGTGATGACAGACGCTTCAGATCACGTTTTGAATACTGATGTCTTGCTTACAGATGAATCGTGTTCTATTCCTTTTGGGACTGTTAGGGAGTCTTAGTGGTCTTTATATATCTGTAGCATGTCAGCTATTTTAGTTTTAGTTATTTGTGGAGCTTGTAGCTGAATGATATCAGCCGTCCGCGTTACATAATTAGTCCATTACATACTATTTTTTTTTTTAATATTGATATGCTCGCGTTTGACCACTATCTCACCTGATGGTAAGTGATGATGTGGTCGACGATGAAGCACGCTTACCTAGAAATAACCTATTCACTCTTGACTTGAAGACCCCCAGATTATAGCTGTCAGGAAATACAGACTCCGGCAGGGAATTCCACTCCTTAGCAGTACGCACAATGAAGGTATTCCCAAACCGTTTAGTGCGTGTGGGTGGGGTATCTACCATGTGACGGTGGCGCAAATTTACGAGAGGAAGGCCAAAGAAAAGATGGATGGATTGTGTAAGGAGTAATATGAAGGAGAAAGGAGTAAATGATGCCGTGACGTCTGATAGGGGAGAATGGAAGAAGAAAACGAGTTGCGCCGACTCCAAATAAAATAGGACAAGGGCAGAAAAATGATGATGACATACTGAATTTACTCCGTGCTTTCAGAAGCACGTTGAGCTATTGGTCCAAGCTGTCATTTGTTTTTGCCTTAGCAGTTACAAGATTATTTAAAATATTTTATGAAATATAATTATTTTTATCGCCTTTATTAGTCATGTCTTTGCAATGCAATCAATACCTTCTTCATAATTCATGATATTATCCTTACTAATATTTTATAAGCAAAAGTGAGTTTGTTTGTTTGTTACGTCTTCACCCCTGAATGGCCAAACTTATTTTGATGAATTTTAGTACAGAGCTAGTTAGGACCCTGGAGATGGACATAAACTCAAAAAACAAGAAATGGGGGAGAAAAAGGGAAGAAAAACGGAGAAAAGATATTTATTTTTAGATCATCACGCAGGTTAAAGTTAGCGTTAGCCTAAAGTAACTATGCCAGGCGGAAGTTAGTTAACCATAAATTAAATTTTTGAAAATATCTTACTGGCGCAAAATCTTTACAAAGATCCAAAACTGCCTCAAGATTATTGCCGAACGCCTACACAAAATCTACTTCACTTTCATAAACTACTCTTCCATTACCCTTATAGATATCAGCACTATCCATTAGCCACATGATACGGTCTACCCTAAGAGTACAATATTTGATTCTCATCTTATCAGAAACCTAATTGTGTGGGAGTGAAGATATGGATTTCATTTGCTTACTTTTTGCTTAAGAACGTGTGGAAATTTTTCTATGAAGGACGTATTAGTAATGTGAATTTCATTATAGATATATATATTTATATTAGAATATGGTATCATATTCTTGTCATGGAAAAATGGTTGTATTATATTAATAACTAGCTTCAGCCCGCGACTTCGCCCGCGTGGCATAGTTACTTTGGGCTAACGCTAACTTAAAGAAGCGTTATAATCGAAAAAAATCTCTTTCTCTCCCCTTTTCCTCCCACCTTCTCTCACACACTAGGAATTTCTCCTGTATCGTGGCTGCCTCCTGTTCGTCTCCAGGGTCCCAACTATCTCTGTACCAAAATTCATTAAAATCGGTTTGGCCATTTAGACGTGAAGACGTAACAAACAAACTCACTTTCGCTTTTATAATATTAGTAAGGATAGTAGGATTTTAAATACCCCCGCGACCTGCATATTATTCAAATAATCCATCATTGAGTTCTGCCGTAAAAAGTAATTTTTCACCTTAATCATTTAGTTTTGGATGTATAGAAAGTATGGTTGCCGACTCCGTGCAGGGATCATACACAATGTATAGTAGCTATCTATTCTCGTCGGTACCTACAAATAACTCACAACAAAAACTTGTACAAAAAACCGGCCTACAGCGAATCATACATGCTCACCGGAGGTTCCTTACATTAACGGCCATATCTTTTTACTGCGTGGTCTTAGAGGATTGATTTGTTACAGTAACAGGGATCGTAGACTTGAGTATATGGTTTTAATTTCAACTTAATACCTTTACGCTTTCCCGAGATAAATGGTCTTGATATAAAGACAGACAGACGGACAACAAAGTGATCTAATAATCCGTTTTTCCTTTTAAGATACGGAACTCCAAAAAGACATAACTTTTCAGAACTCTTGTCATCGTTTATGAGCAAGGAAGGTAAACTCCTAAGGGTGACGTTTTGACGGTAATTACACACAAATTTCCTTAACAAGCAACAAACTAGAAGCATACTAGAATAGATGGCATATTAAAAAGTTTTGATTTATCAAAAATGAACAAGGTTATTTCACAAATTACCGTTCAAGTTGGTGAGTTGATGAAAGTTTAGTAGCGACAGCGGCATGTGATTTTTTTCTAGAAACTCGGTTGTTTTTTTTAAAACGTTGCCCAACACTAAGAATTTCCCTTGTAACATTATTTGTTTTGTGTTTGGTGGTTTATAAACGTTTAAACTCGCACACACAAACAACCAGACCTGAAAAACTATCTGTACAATACAAATATGTATTTGTTCCGTGCGGGGATCAAACCCACGACGCCCAGCGCAGCAGTCGATCACTCAATAAGCCATTGCAACAACCGTGTCATCAATATTTTTAAAAATTTAAACTCCATGTTCAATAGTGATACATAGGCGGACTTAATGCCATAAAGCAGTCTCTACAAGTCAACCTTTAGGTTAAATACGACAGCATTGTAAATTGGTACAAATTTTATTTAAAAAACTGGTGTTGGTATTGTTTCGGCTTTGTCTTAACTGACTATCGATCTTATGATGATGTGCTTTCGTCTTGAAATAAAAATGGTAAATAAAACATTGCCTGTCCTTGCGAGCTTCAAACTCATCGTGCGACGAGAACGCATCGTGTCATCGTACGATCGCTAGTTAAGACGACGACTTAGTTTAGGTAATTGTCTATACTAAGACCAATTTAACAATACAGATTTTCTACTAAAAGTTGAAACAATTCCAATACCAGTCTTTACACCTACTGAATCATAAAAGTATGAAACTAAGCCAATAGAAGCTATTTTTGCCTCACTAACCTTTCTTTCAGTAAAAACGAACAAGGTAATATAAAGAAAGATATAAAAGGAAAAATATATGTACATATTTTATGTTACGGTAGAATAAATAACCATATAAACGTATATAAGTTCGTCTAGACTAGTTCTACTTTCAAAAACTAGGACTAAAACTATAAACAAGGAATATGGGTGATAGACAAAATATATCAGCGGGAATTTTGTTTGAGGGACGTAATCATATCACTCTCACGTTTCGGGGAAATTTCAGTGTAGTAGTGGACAAATAAATATAGAACTAGAATCATCATCGTTTTCCTGCCCTTATCCCATTCTATTTGTTTCCCATTTTATTCATTTCTTCTTCCATTCTCCCCTATCAGACGTCATGGCATCATTTACTCCTTTCTCCTTCATATCACTCACACAATTCATCCATCTTTTCTTTGGCCTTCCTCTCGCGCTAGATAAATATAGAACTAGAACTGCTATGTTCAAACAATAGCGCTAGTTTTAATGGCTTAGCTGGCGAATTTGTGGTGGAAATACCTTCATTCTCGTTAGTATGAATATCATGTGAATTTTCGGCACAAATTGTTCGACTAAGTTTGCTCAAACGCTCTTGTTAGTAATTTCTTTATATTCAGCTAGCCAAACCTTATCTCACTTAACTTGGGGTCTTCCAGTTTTACCAAGTTCGGCTGAATACCAGTATTTTACAAGGAGATCTCTATAACCCAGATGATAACTGAGTAGTACGTAACTTTCGAGTCACTGTAATGACTGTCATAGCAATGCAAAGAAAAACCAAAATCATTTATTTCCATTAGGCGAGTTACAGACACTTTTGAAGTGTCTAAACATTGACAGCAAAAAAAAATAAGCTACAGTCCCAGTCACAATGGATAATAACTGTGAAAAAACTGTAGTTGCCTATTCCAAAGCGTAGATCTCAATGGAGAAGAATGGGCAAGAAACTCCATGGACAGTCTAAGTCAAATGACTGCCGAAACCAATGGCTTAGCGTGCTTTCCAAGGCAAGAAAATAAATAAAAAATAAATAAAACAAATAACTTGGGACAACTCACACACGGCTATCTGATCCCAAGCTAAGCAGAGCTTGTGTTATGGTAACCAGACAACTGATATACATACTTATATAATTTATAAATACATACCTACATATTATAGATAAATCACACCCAGACATAGAACAAACAATCATGCTCATCACACAAAGTTTGTCCTGGGTGGGAATCGAACCCACGACCTCCGGCTCAGCAGTCAGGGCCACTAACCACTAGACCAACAGGCCCGTCAAGAAGGATACGTAGTAGGTAATGGGTGATCACTCATCAACGAACTTAGTTAAACGCTGGTTAACCTCAAGATCAACCAAAGTGGTAGCTATAATTTAACCACGAGCTCCACGAAAAGCAGAAACGCCAGAGGCACCGCCTGCCGGGGTTGCGGGTTGTTCAAAAAAATCAAATCAAATGAAATCAAATCATTTATTTCAATTAGACCATTACAGGCACTTTTGAATGTCAAGAAACAAAATGAATCTACAGTCCCGGTCACAAGGCATAATAACTTGTGAAAGTACTGCAGTTGCAAAAGATACCGCGGCCCCGGAACATAAAGGGCAAAAGACGGAACATGGGTGGGCTTTAGTCATTACAAATCTGACACTCTCCTTCGCTTTACCTAGAGCGGGGGAAGTTATTTGATGATTTCCCATACGCTAAACAAAATTGCATTTATTATTAACTAGCTTTTGCCCGCGGCTTCGCTCGCGTTAAATTCAGGGTAACACCTTTAATTAACATCTTTTAACCCTTTTAATGATTTGCAGGGACCTGCTACCTGCAGATTTTGCCCTTACGCCTTATTGATTTGTAATAGCAAAGCTAAGTTTTCCCCTTTCTTTCCCTCACATCCCACTTAAAAAAAAAAAAAAAACTTTTTCCGTCTCATGGTTCTCAACTGTCTCTGTACCAAAATTCATCATAATCGGTTAAACCATTAAGCGTGAAGAGTTAACAAACAAACAAACTCACTTTCGCTTTTATAATATTAGTAAGGATGAACTCCTGGTAATTTCTATACATACGAAAATTAATTATTAAACATAAAAATTAATGTAAGTTCACGGAAAATATGTAACAAAGGCATCGACCAAGTACATTACCAACCTACATTAGTTCTTAGATCTAAAATTATAATTATTCTTTTTAACGTTGGTATGATTAAAATTTAATTAAAGACTTGAATATTCTAATTATATTTTCTATGAATCTACAGTAATTATGATAATAATCCCTTTGTACGAGAGTTTTTAATTACACATGGCATTTTTGACAGAAGACCAAAATTAAACTTTTGTTAGTAACTTTTGTTTGGTTCATAGTTGTTTTGCCACAGACTTCCGGAAGTAAATTTATTTTTCGACTTTTTTGTGTTTTTTTTTGGGAAAATAATTTTTTTATACAGCCTTTTTTAGTTGTGGTATAATAGTATCTCCACAAATTCTTGTCGAGTATCCATTTTTCATTGCTAATAAGAGAAATTAGCTTGTCGTCCATTTACATAAGAAATTAAAAAATATTTTAGAAGATAACTCATAAGAATAGAATAATTACCTAAGCAATAAGGAATTATTATTATATATAAAATTCATATAGGACGCCTACAATAAAAAAAGAAAATTAAATTAAATTATAAAAAGAATTTTCAAAATGAGCCCACAATCATAGGAGAAATTGCGTTAAAAAAAATAAAAAACCGGCCAAGAGCGTGTCGGGTCACGCTCAGTGTAGGGTTCCGTAGTTTTCCGTCCGTCACAATAAGTGTTCCCACTTATAAGTTTAAAGGTGGAGGAGCGTGCAACATTGCACGCTCCGCGAGTCCGCGGCAGGCCCTCCGGCTCCAACTTTTGACGGTTTTTAGCGCGAACACAAAGGGGAACGCTCAATCCTCGACGACTAATTAGATTATGCACTCATAAATAAAAATTACGAATATATTTAAGTGCAACTTACTTTACACGGCAGGTCATGAAAGCAAGGAAAATCTTAACATCGACTTTTAAAAAAATTACGTCAGTACACAACGCCATCTATCGAACCATTTATGAACAGGTTTTTACCTTAACATTTTGATGGTGTTAAAAAATGAATTTTAGTTTTGTTCTAAATTACCTTAGCATGTTCTTAATAAAAGTTTTATGTAGTTATAAGATACCGCCATTGCAAACCGAACAATTCGGTAATACCCGATCTAATGTAATAAGTACCTACAGCGCCATCTCTCGGGGAATTGGGTTACTAATTAATACAAAGACGTGGTTTTCGGTGGTAATTTTGGATTGCGAGAACCGATTTCAAAAATTCTTTTTTGTTTGATAAAAGATACGTTTAGGATAATAAAATAATGTAAACGAAGTTAAACAAAATGCTTGCAAATACGATTATACTACAAACTTAGTCCAGAAATTATTTTGTACAACTTTTTGTCTTTTTTGTACAAAAAGTGTTGTGTCAATCAAGTTCAAAATATTTTTTCTAGAAAGTCCTTATAAAGTTCTACTTTTCAGATTTTTTTCATATTTTCTAAACTTGTGGTTCAAAAGTTAGAGGGGGGGGACACATTGATTTTTACTTTTGGAGCGATTATTACCGAAATTGTTGATATTATCAAAAATTATTTCAGTAAACCCCTATTCATTTTTAAATACCTTTCCAACAATATATCACACGTTAGGGTTGAAATTAAAAAAAAACACTTCCCACTTTACATATAGGGTGGCTACCCTAATAAAACATTTTTTTCCAATTTTTATTTTACCACTTTGTCGGCGTGATTGATATACATATTGGTACCAAATTTCAGCTTTCTAGTGCTAACGGTCACAGAGATTAAGCGAGGACGGACGGACGGACGGACGGACAGACAGACATGGCGAAACTATAAGGGTTCCTAGTTGACTAAGGAACCCTAAAAACTATTGAATTGACAACCTCTTCCTTTTTTAAGTCGGTTTAATAGTAGTAGTAGTTAAATAGTATATCTTAGGCTAGCTGGCGCCTGCGGCTTTGCCCGCGTGTTATAAAAAAAAGTATCAGCCGTTTGGACGTGAACGAGTAACAAACATTCACACATCCATCCATCCTCACAAACATTCGCATTTATAACATTAGTAGGATTAGTATGAAGTAGGATAGCTAGTGCCCGCGTGTTAGGTATCTAAAAAAAAGTATCTTATGTGTTATTCCAGACTATAATCTACCTCTGTGCTAAATTTCATTAATATCCGTTCAGCTTTTCATCGAACATCCATACATCCTCACAAACATTCGCATTTATAATATTATAGTAGGATTAAACAAAACTTTATTTCTACCATGTCCATAATAATTATTATAAAAAGTTATATAATTTGAGCACGAATATATGTAAGAACTAGCGACCCGTCCCAGCTTCGCACGGGTGTTACAAATCTTTGAAAATCCCCACTTTTCTCTACTATAATATGTATGTATTATACATAAATTGAGTTCCTCTTGAATCACTCTATCTATTAAAAAAAACCGCATCAAAATCCGTGGCGCAGTTTCAAAGATTTAAGCATACAAAGGGACATAGGGATAGAGATGTGGTGATATTCGAGTCCTGTTTGTCTGTAATAACCAGAATGCTGTTAGTACTACCCTGGACTTTGTCTAACAAAGATGCGAGCCGTTTGCGCACTTCGCCATGAAATCCAACTACTCTGGCTAAGCAAACATTATCATCATCCTTCAGAGGCGATATTATTTTAAACTTCGAACAATAAACTTAAACACCAAACCACGATGACGTCTATACATAGACAATTCTCTTTATTTTTTTACAACATTGACCTTTTTCCGAAAAAAGAACAACTTATCTGACGGAGCAACCGAGTCCGTCTCATTAGCAATTCAACAAGTCAAAATTCGTGACTTATTTAAAAGTCTGAGAGCAAAGCGAGGAACACTGTTGGTTTTATTTATTTGCTAGCTTTCATGCGCGGTTTTACCCGCGTCTTTGGTTACAATCCCCTCGCCGTGGGTAGTACCGTGATGTTTTATAGCTTACTAGCTTTTTTTGCCTGCGGCTTCACTCGCGTAAAAAGTCGGGGTAAGACAGTTCTCCTTTCGATTTGCAAGTACCTGCTGCCTGTAGTTTTTGCCCTTGCGCCTTATTTATTTTAAAAGCAATGCTAAGTATTCCCTTTTCTTCTCTCTTTCTCCCTAAAATTTCACTTTAAAAAAATTTGCCTATGTCTGTCTCCATGGTCCCAACTATCTCTGTACCAAAATTCATGAAAAACAGTAACGCCATTTAGGCGTGAAGACGTAACAAACAAAGAAACTCACTTTCGCTTTTATAATATTAGTAAGGATGTTACTAAGTGATAATGCAACTTTCTAATATTTTTTGAAATTGGTCCAGTTGTTTTTATATTTATCAGTTGCATACAAAAATCTTTTCTCTTTTAATTAGTTGAGATATTGATTTTGAGTTTTTATTTTTATTAATTCACATAGGCCCACATGGGCACTTATAAAACGTCGAGAAAAGATGCACGGTTCGGGTTGGTCGTTTCCTATGGAGAAGAACCGGCAAGATACTTCAGTCATATGAAAATGGCAGCTCATTGGTATGACAAAATTAGATTATAATTACTTTTTGTACATTTTTATAGTCTCAAAATTAGAAACATTATACAAAGCCTGTGATTAGTGTAATTACTTTTAAGATACATAAATAATTATAATAATAGGTATAAATTTGTGTAATTATGCAGTTGGTGTGCTTATTGCTAAACAAATAAACTAACCTACTTATTTATCCTTACTAATATTATAAAAGCGAAAGTGAGTTTGTTTGTTTGTTTGTTACCTCTTCACGCATTAATGGCTAAGCCGATTTTGATGAATTTTGGTACAGAGATAGTTGGGAACCAGGAGACGGACATAGGCTAATTATTATTAAAAAAAAAGTGGGATATGAGAGAGAACGAGGGAATAAAAGGGAAAACTTAGCGTTGCTATTACAAATCAATCAGGCGCAAGAGCAAAAACTGCAGGTCTGATTGGTGTGTTATACCGAATTTAACGCGAGCGAAGCCGCGGGCGAAAACTAGTAATATTATAAACGCGAAAGTATGTTTGTTACTCTATCACGCAAAAACTTTTAATTTTGACACGTATTTCCAAAATAATTAAATAAAATATAATTTTAAAGTATTTTATCTTGTTTTAATCACGTATTTTACTACACTCTACAGTACGCTACTCAAACGTTGACCTACACATTCAATTATTCATAATACCACTGATTTACTGTTGTAATACCCATATAATCTCACAATTCCACCAAAAATAACCCTGGATTTATAAGCAAAGCTTTTGGGCAATCTAAAATCTTCGTAAGATTGCTCATATTTTGGACCTTCCAATACGTGACCGATTTTGTGAGGCTTGTGGAAATTCAAGTGAGCGTGCATAAGGGGCTTTAGCGGTGATTATGTTTATCTTTTGTAAATATAAAATGATCGTTAATAGGATGGATTTAAGGGATCTTTTTCTTTGAATTTAGCCCGTTAAGGTTTTGCACATATGGAGTGAAAATTTGTCCAAACCTTGATCTTGGATTTAATACGTGATTTTTAATCAATTGCTCAGAGAGTATTCATAATCTGCCTAGCCTTTTCCCGACTATGTTTGCATCGGCTTCCAGTCTAAGACCAAATGTAACGACTATAAAAAAATTTAGTGTGTGTCCCTTGTTCTGACTGTTGACGGTTTTTAGAAATTTAGTCTTTCGTAATTCAGCAATTAATCGATGGAAAAAGCCACGCTGTGGGACGTCCTTACTAATATTATAAAAGCGAAAGTGAGTTTGATTATTTGTTACGTCTTCACGCCTAGACGACTAAACCGAATATAATGAATTTTGGTACAGATATAGTTAAGACCCTGGAGACAAACATGGGCAATTTAAAAAATAATAATTGAGATATGAGGAAGAAAGAGGGAAGAAAAGGGAAAACTTAACTTAAATAATGCACTAGGGCAAAAACTACAGAAAGCAGGTACCTGGAAATCAGGAAAGGGGAACTGTGTTAACCCGAATTTAAAAAAGCTAGTAGAAATATATAACAAGGAATAAAGCTCCATTCAAGAATTTCTTTTTAATTTGAGCTTGTCTATCGACTTAGCCTTAAGGTAAACACGTCTTTTGAAATACTGCCTCAAACATAGATGTGTACTTCACTATATAGTCATTTTGCACAAAGACTACCCTAACTGTTTTCATCTTTCATGTCCATTATTTAGTAAAGAAATCGCTTTGAGGGATAATACGCCCACTACCTTAAACATTTTATCCTGCCCAAAATGTATTTACTAATGTACATTCAACAAAAAAGATAAGTATTCAGGCCCATCGGATACAGGTATTTTAAGGTGTCACTTTAGTGTCCGTTTATCGGTCAAGATACTTTATTCCGGGAACGGGTAGAGGTATCGAGTTGAAATTTAAACCATATATTATACTTAACTCTGTGGTCCCTTAGTGCTATAAAAAAACCAATCAATCCTCTAAGTGTTTGCAGTCAAAAGATATGGCTGTTTATGTCACAAGGGTTTACGAAACCGTCAGTGCGCCAGTTTAATCCATGTATGTTTTTAAATATCGTTAAATTTATTTGATAGAAAATGAACAGTTTATTATTTATTTAATGTACAATGTACAAATAGTTACACGCTAGGCTCACAACAAATGCGTACATGAATCTGTTAGGGCGCAGTAAAATGACATAAAACAAATAAAATAAAATTGCAATAAGTCTCTACTATTTAAAATCACGTATACGTTAGGAACTTAAAAATACAGAGCTAAAGCCATCCCCATCAGTTTCTAAGATAAAATTTAAATATATCTAACTAGAAGTCATAGTAATTCATTGGTAAGGTATAATTACAAGTCGCAAAGGTTTAAGTACATAACATTAATTAATTAATAACATTGTCAAATCTATACTAATTTTATAAAGCTGAAGAGTTTTTTTGTTGGTTTTTTTGAACGCGCTAATCTCAGAGACTACTAGTTGGAATTGGAAAATTCTTTTAGTGTTGGATAGTCCATTTTTTGAGGAATATAACATCACGCTACGACCAACAGGTGCTGAGCAGCGCGGGTGAAACCGTGGGAAACAGCTAGTAGAATATAAAATAAATATGTCAAACTAGCTGCGCCGCGAGTTTTCACACGCGTAGAGATAGAATATACAATATATCTGTATGATTTTATAGCCTATGTATTAAGAAGTTTCATCAAAATCCATTCAACAGTTTTTGCGTGAAAGATCCACAAACATACTTACATACATCCTCATCAACTTTCACTTTTATAATACTAGTAATAGGATTAGTCAGAAAATAAGATGTCACGGCCTAGCCTAGTTACTTACAACTTTGGCTGATTGTACAATGTACAAAATAAGCAGTCTAACTTCACACAATGAAGCTGTTCAGGTTTAATAAATTACAATCATCTTTTATTAAAACGGTAACGCGTTTAAAGCGAAATTTTCAGCCTCCTACCAAAATGTCTGGCGTAAAGGAACACATGTACGAACGAACAATTATATTTTAATTTGTGCGTGTCTTGTCACTGAAAATTGAGAATTATTTATATATGTACTAGCTTTCACCCGCGGCTTCGCCCGCGTTAAATTTGGGGTAACACAGTTTCTCTTGCGCCTTATCGATTTTTAATAGCAACGCCAAGTTTTCCCTTTTCTTCCCTCTTTCTCCCTCACATCCCACTTTTTTAAAATAAATTTAGCCTATGTTCGTCTCCTGGTTCCCAACTATCTCTTTACCAAAATTCATCAAAATCGGTTTAGCCATTAAAGCGTGAAGAGGTAACAAACAAACTAACTTTCGCTTTTATAACATTAGTAAGGATTTGTGCGTGTCTTGTCACTGAAAATTGAGAATTATTTATATAATATACACAAATATGTAAGCAGCTTATTTCTGTTAAGTGTTCTCATTAAAATTTTGTGTTATAAATTTCAGTACTTTTAAAATTTTTGTGGTGGATTTAAACTATGTTTGTTTAAAGTTGGAATAAACACATCATACTGGCTGAAATTGATATTAATCCTCTTTACATAGTGCATTGTTAGTGTCGTTATCCTTACTAATATTTTAAAAGAGAAAGTGAGTTTGTTACCTCTTCAAGCTTTAATGGCTAAACCGATTTTAATGAATTTTGGTACAGAGATAGTTGGGAACCACGAGACGGACAACAGCTAGTTTTATTTTTAAGTGTGATGTGAGGGAGTAATAGGGGAGAAAAGGGAAAATAGAGTTGCTATTACAAATCAATAAGGCGCAAGGGGAACTGTGTTACCCCAAATATAAGCCAAGCGAGCGAAGCCAAGGGCAAAAGCTAGTTAATAATAAAAAAAAAACAAACTAAATCTGTGGTCCCTTTGTGCTGTGAAAAAAAATCAACCCTCTAAGTCTACGCAGTCAAAGATATGGCCGTCTATGTTACAAGTTTGTTCGGATCCCTTGGTGCGAGAGCTTGTCTCGATCTTGGCCGGGTTTTTTTTCTAAATAGCTCATAGATCCCATACGCAATTGCAAGCCACACTAACTCTATACTTATGACAGTACTAGCTTTCGCCCGCGGCTTAGCCCGCGTTAAATTTGGGGTAATACAGTTCCCCTTGCGCCTTATTGATTTGTAATAGCAACGCTAAGTTTGCCTATGTCCGTCTTCTAGTTCCCAACTATCTCTGTACCAAAATTCATCAAAATCGGTTCAGCCATTAAAGCGTGAAGAGGTAACAAACAAACTCACTTTCGCTTTTATAATATTAAGTAAGGATTAATTCCACAGCTTTCTTAATTCATGCACAAACTAACTTTTGCTGGACATCATAAAATTTACAAAATGGTGATAACCGAGTCCTGTTCGAATTTTAATAAACATCTGAATTTCAAGCGTTCAGAATAAGCCTTCGATCATACATATGTATGAAGCTAGAAGCAACATGAGACGAACTAGACAGGTTCGAAACTAGACGTGGAGATTGTAACATCTAGTTGTGCTGCAGCCTTTTGAAATGTAGTTCGGGTTACAAGCTGTAAAATATTCTACAGCGGCTGGTATTAATTTTCCAGAATTCAGTAATATACGGTGATTGATTAAAATTTGCGATTCAGATATGTAGTTTAGTCTGAACAAAAACACATTTGTAAGATAATTGACGACAAGGTTGGCGTAGTGGCTGAGCAAACGACTGCTGCGCTGCGTGTCGCGGGTTTGCTCCTTACGGATCAAATATTTGTATTGCCTACTACAGTAAGTTGTTTCGGGTCTGGCTGTTTGTGTATGTGAGTTTAAATGTTTGTTAAAGCACCCACGATGCAGGAGAATTTCTTAGATCAACGTTTTCTTAAAACATGAGACAAAAAACTAGCGACGGACGAAGTCGTAGATGGAAATCTACGACTTCGTCCGCATGGCATAGTTACTTTGGGCTAACACTGACTTTAACCCACATGATGATCAAAAAAAAACAACAAACTCTCCCCTTATCCTTCCTCTTTCTCCCCATTGTCTCACTTTTTTTAACCTATGTCCGTCTTCAGGGTCACAACTATCTCTGAAGCAAAATTCATTAAAATCGGATCACGATACAGGAGAAATTCCTAGTGAGGGGCAAAGTTTTTTTTTAATAATAATAATTTAGTCATTTAAACTCCAAGTACAATGTATAAACACATTGTACAAAAACGGACTCAAAACCTTGGGCATTTACTACCAGTCAACCTTAGTGTGGTGCAGAGACAAAACATAGTAGGCGCAATGTAATAAAAGTTAACAGAAGTAAAGCTACGTAAAATAAAGAAAAACTGACAACAAATAATAATAATTCACTTCTTGTTTTGAACAAGTATACATAATTATGTTGTTCAAATGACTTAAAAGGAGACAGTGAAATTTTAAATGAAATCAAACCCATACATTTATTACAAAATACTATTAAATATAATTAATTATATTTTTAAATATTATTCATTATGACATAAATACTTATAAAAGTTTATGTGAACAAACCTTGGAGTTTATGGGGTAATGAATAAAACTATTGAAATATTTCATCTCTACAAAGCACAATCAAAAATAGACCGTATACCGTTTGAACTTTAAGTTATTGAAAAATATAACACCTTACATTGAATAGCGACACTCCTTTCCCATGCTCATAAAGTCGATTTTATTCAGTCAATTTCAGTATTACTTCCACTCCATCCATCTTCAAATATGCGACATTGCATTTCCTGAATCGGCTGTTTGGTTCAATTTGTGTCGAAATTGGAAACGTTTATAACCACTTGACTTTCATGAAGTTGTAAAGGTTTACTTCAAAGGCTAAGTTCATTACTACTAATTGCAATCAAGGCCGACGGTCGTGATTGGTCGACAAGAGGTGTATTGAAATAGGTTTCTCCATTATGCATATGAATGGGTCCCATGATTGGCCTGTAAATTAATTGACTTGGTGTGAAGTCGTAAGGCAATCACATGTAATAGAATTTGCTAATAATGTAGGTATATGGTAATGATAATAAAAACTATGGGCGTGAACAAGAACGTAATAATAAAACAGAAATTAATATAAATGAAAAGGATATCCAAGCAAAAAAGTCAGAAAATAGATTAGGATTTTTTTTAAACGTTGCCTTTCTCTTAGAATTTTTCCTGTACCGTGGTGAGTTTACAAACATACAGAAACAGCCAGATCCGAATCAACTACCTGTAGAGCATACAAATATTTGTTCCGTACGGGGATCGAACCCGCAACACGCCAAGCAGTCGATCGTTCAGCTACTATACCAACCGCAACGTCTACTATGAAAAAATCCTAGTTTGGGTTAAAGCTTTATATTAAAAAGAAGAAAAAAAACAAGAAACAATCCTAGTTTACTCGTAGTACTAGCTAAAAATGGAACAACTATGCAGAGCATACTTCCATAGCAAACTCTGCATGCATTAAAGTAATGACATTTGGCTCAGCAATATAGAATAAGTCATATAACAAGATCTGCTAAGGCAAGTTCGCCAAGTTTCCACGATTTTATTTGAGTTATGTCTCAGATTGCATATTTTGTGTTCTTAGTTCCATATTTGAGTTCTGAAGCAGTATTACTTGTACATTTTAATACTGGTCTAATAACTTCGCGATCTTAATGTATTCGTTTTCAAGTTGAACTAGAGGCAGCAAGGTAACAAGTAATTTTGAATATACCAATAACTGAAGGCGTGTCATTTTTGGCGAAAGTGAGTTTGTTTGTTACATCTTCACGCCTTAATGGCTAAACCGATTTTAATGAATTTTGGTACAGAGATAGTTGGGACCTTCGAGACGGACATAGACTAACCTTTTTAAAAATAGCGAGAAAGAGGGAAGAAAATTGAAAACTTAGCATTGCTATTACAATAAATAGGGCGCAAGGGCAAATACTACAGGTACTACTGCAGGTACCTGTAAATCAGGAAAGGGGAACTGTGTTACCCCGAATTTAACGTGAGCGAAACCGCGGGCAAAAACTAGTATAAAAATAAATTCAACTAAAGCCTGATCGCTACGCATTAATTTTTAACTGTCATGCTATGCTTCTAAATCTTTAAATCATGTGCTTCAGAAAGCAATAATTTTAAGACTTTCCAAAGTAAATTAATTTTCCGTGTTTGTAGGCCGGTGTTTTTGAAGACAGTATTTTGTTTTGGTTAAAAAGTTTTTTTTTTATTTCAGCCTTCTAATAGTGAGCTATCTCACACGAATTCTCATCGAGTATTCAGTTTTGATTACTACTGAGTACCTAATACATATTAGCATAGTATCATGATGATGTAACCATGATCTTGTAAAATTATTATGATTTAAAATGTGAATTTTATCTATAATGATTGAGATTTTTTGAATAATACTTTTTTTTGTAATGTCAACTCAAAGCATTTATGTCAATTAGACCATTACAGGCACTTTTAAATAACTTGCATATTCCAAAGTATTGATCTCTATGGAGAAGGATGGGCAAGAATATCAGTGGAGTGTCCATAGAATTTCTAACCCATTCTTCTCCATAGACAATTTTCATTTTCACAAGTTATTTTGCATTGTGTCTGGGACTGTAGTTTTTTTTTCTTGACATTCAAAAGTGCCTATAATGGTTTAATTGAAATAAATGCTTTGAGTTTGAGTTTTGAAATCTAATTAATAAGATGTGGAAGTAAATGGCTAAATAAAATAAAAATGACAAAATTCAACTTGTAGATGAAATTCAAAATAGACGACCTTCTAAAAACCCTATCGCGATCTATTGAAACGTGTAAGTAAAGATGGTAGAATCAGAAGTCTCCAAAACGAACGTGCAATGAATTTATTATGAAAAACGTGGCTTTCCTCAATATGTCTCACTTTGCTGTTCAGAACTGGTGATCATTTTATCTTTTGCTCATAGTAACTTGTTTGCACGTATAAAATCTTAAAAGATTTTAGGAACGGTTTACGGGTTTCAAGCATTTATTTACGTCGTTTATTTATATTTCTTACTTCGTTTTATTCAGTTGCACATACATACACACACCTATATATTTTTTATAATTTTACTTTTATATTTTTTTTTATGTTTTTGCATTATTTATTACGATTGTTTACTTGGAAGCTATCGAATATGTACCCTTTACTGCTTCAACTTTGGGTAATGGAAACATTAATAATAATTTAAGTAGCCAAAGATTGTTTTTTTTTTATAAAAGTCACTTTAAAAACAGTGGTTTTTAAGTCTAAGGCAAAGAAAGGTACTATACTATTCTTAAGCATTGCCATTCTTGTAGGTAAAAAATATTTTATACTAGCTTGTGCCCGCGGCTTCGCTCGCTTTAAATTCGGGATAACACAGTTCCCCTTTCCTGATTTACAGGTACCTGCGACCTGTAGTTTGCTCAACAACAAACAATGCTGAGTTTTCTCTTTTCTCCCTCATATCTCAATCTTTTCTTTCAATACAAAATAAAACTAACCAACAATATTAACAATCATACCTGTTATAAAAACTACTTCGTATCTAGTATTTATTGAGTTAGACAACTTGACGGTGTATCCAAAAATGACACAATGTTCTTTGTTAAAGAAAAACAATGGCGATACGATGGAACACCGTCAATTTGTTTGTTTCACTGTGATGTGAGTTATATCTCACCGAGATTAGGTACGAATAAGACAAGGTAAAGAGGATGGAATATACAACAACGGTAAAAGTGAAAGGCTGAATTTTTGTTTGTGGTATGGTAAAAATATACTTTACTAGCTTTTGCCCGCGGTTTTGCTCGCGTTAAATTCAGGGAGGGTATCACAGTTCCCCTTGCGCCTTAGTGATTTGTCACAGCAACGCAAAGTTTTCCCTTTTCTTCCCTCTTTCTCCCTCACGTCCCACTTTTTTTCAAAAAAATATTAGCCTATGACCGTCTCCTGGTTCCCAACTATCTCTGTACCAAAATTCATCGAAATCGGTTTAGCCATTAAAGCGTGAAGAGGTAACAAACAAACAAACAAACTCACTTTCGCTTTTATAATATTACTAAGGAGTAAGGATAATAAAGCAAACGATAAGAATACAAACGTTAGCAGATGATATGAGAATTCAAAAATGGAATTGATCGCTTTGCAATTTCATTACCATCATCGTTAACTTAATATGTCATTATAAAAACACTACATTGATTTTGTAGTTATATATGTGTGGTTATGGTGTGTGGATATGTGCTAACATATCTCTTTCACCTTCTTTCTAGCCACTTCTCATGATCTTCCTTCATCGTCCCTTAATCTTTCACAAATATCGATTTTCTTGAAGCTCTATCAGTGTTACCTCTGAGAATTGTATCATTTGTTATATTCCTATTAACATCACCATACATTTCGTCGTGTTTCTCGAAAACAGTGAAGTATGAATAATTCTAATCCCTTTGAAACTTAAAGCCAGTTTCGCTCTGTATTTTCATAGCTTGACTTATAAATACTTTAAAGCGCTAACTCAAGACAAATTGAGTTGGGGATGTAATCCGGCGCTGTAAGGAGCAGGTAGCACATTAAGTCAGAATGCCGTATCTGCTACATGACTAATTGCAGACTTTTGTTTTACAGGATTAAGAGAGGAGAATGTATAATGTGATGACGTAATTCAATGTTATGAAGAAGGTTATGTGTTTTGGTGTTGGGTTCTGAAAAATTAACTGGCAATTTGAATTGCAGTGGGCAATTCGTTGTTCATACACTCGATCAGGTAATAATAAAGTTGATAAGTAATACACCCATAATTACAATTTTAAATTACATAGAAAATACATTAGACTTGACATTAGTATAATTATTTGAGATTCATCAGGTCATATACATTAATTATACAATTATAAGTCACAATGTCAAATTTGCAGCAGTTTTTTTTTTGCGGATGGGAAATCTTCAAATAACTTCCCCTGCCCTGGGCGGAGCGGGGGGGGGGGGGGGAGAGTCAAACTTGTACTGAATAAAACTTACCCATGTTCCTTCTAGACGAAATATAAATGGATTTTAGTCAGTACAAGTCTGATATTCCTTGAGAAATTTGATGACTTTCCTTTTTCTTCTTCCAAGTATAATGTAATTTGATTGTCACAAAAAGAAATTGAAATCAATATTCGATTATTTAATTCACTATTACTTATTTAACTGTCTTCAGTCGTTTCTAAAATACCACATATTTCACTAACTTCGCTTACAAATCAATAACCTTGGACGAAGTTTAAATTATTCGATAATTTACGAAATTCCAAACTTCAACTAACTTTCTGTAGAATTGGTGATTTAAGTTTTGAAAAACTTTGTTCAGCCACCTACGTGACAGTTTTCAATGAGTATCTTGTCGAAAATTTATACCCTAGTCACCGATTTTCATCAATTACATTCGTGATAAAAATTTGTTCTGTTTTTTTTTATTTATCATCACTTTTTGAAGTCGGCTAGGTTAAAAATATAAAATAAGCGTAAATTCCTTTCAATCCAAAAGTAATCCAAATATGAACTCTCACAATTTCACATACAAAGTGTATTTATAAATTACTAGCTTTTGCCCGCGGCTTCGCTCGCGTTATTCGGAGTAACACAGTTCCCCTTGCGCCTTATTGATTTGTAATAGCAATGCCAAGTTTTCCCTTTTCTTCCCTCTTTCTCCCTCACCTCTCCTATGTCCGTCTCCTGGTTCCCAACTATCTCTGTACCAAAATTCATCAAAATCGGTGTAGCCATTAAAGCGTGAAGAGGTAATAAACATACAAACTCACTTTCGCTTTTATAGTAAGGTAAGGATAAGCGTAAATTCCTTTCAATTCAAAAGTAATCCCTTCAAATATTAATTTTTCACATACAAAATATATTTTCAAATTATAAAAAAAAATTCAAAGCGCATAAACATCAATCAAAAGTAAATATTCCCAGAAGCGAAGATACCAAGAACATGTCTACTGTAGGTTAAATGCAAAATGATGTATGGATGGGGCTTTTCTGGTACGACTTTGACTTACATTTTACCGCTCCATCATCGTTTACATGTGAAGGTAAAAAGGACTCTTAGAGATGGTACAAACGATAGGAGATGTGGAGTTTGAGATTTAAAATAAAACTAGCTTTTGCACGCGGTTTTACTCGCGTTAAATTTGAGGTTACACAGTTTCTCTTTCCTAATTTGCAGGTACCTGCTACCTGTAGTTTTTGCCCTTGCGCCTTATTTATTGTAATAGCAAAGCTAAGTTTTTCGTTTTCCTTCCTCTTTCTCTCTCATTTCTCACTTTAAAAGAAAAACCTATGTCCGTTTCCATAGTCTCAACTATCTCTGTACGAAAATTCATCAAAATCGGCTTAGCCATTAAGCGAGACCTAACATACAAACAAAAGCAATTTCGCTTTTATAATTTTAGTAAGGATTACTATTGTCTAAAGAGCTCTATATTAAGGACCCCAATGGAACCTCATATTTAGGCTTTAAAGCTGTCACTGTCATCGTTATTCTCGGGCCTTTATCCAAATCTATTTGGGACCAGCACATACTTCTCATTTACACATCGGTACAACAGTCTAGCAACCTCCTTTCTAGACATATCAACCTTCGTACAGTCTATACTAAAAGCCAATGTATTAAAATAAATTTATTCTTTTTTTGAATCGAGACCCAACAATGTCCTCCACCGTTTTTCTTTTCCTTTAATCTCCGTAATTATTATATTGTACCATAGGGTACAGTACGTCCATTTCTCTCCGTTCTAATCAAATAGCCTGAGGCGAGTGTATTTTAGTAGAACTGTTCTTTATTTCCAATGAATGTTTTGTTCCCTTTTTATTATCATCTGTGATATAATATTTTTTTGTTAAAAATTCTATTTATTACAGTACTATTCTTAGAATGTGGAATTGTGTTGGCTTCATAATTTATAAGGGTTTATTTTAATGCTACAATATACCCACATTTTTTTATACTACGCATGCCAATCGGTAATGGAAATACTACTAATAACATAAATGTGAAAGTTTGTGAGTATAAGTGAATGGAATTCGGTTACTCGTGAAAAAACCAATGAACGGATTTTGATGAAATTTTATCGCACAGATGGTTTGTAACGGGGATTAACACATAGGATGCTTTTGATTCCGGTAGATTTTTTAATTTGGTTCCGTTGAACAAAAACCTATATACTAATACATTCCTGAGGTTTTGCAAGAAGATAAAATGCGAGAGAAAGAGAGGGAGAGAAATAATGACAGGCAGTTTTGTACCTACATTGTATTTGAATAAGTCTCAAAGTCCTCAAAACTACAACAAAACATTCCCATCACTTACTAACACTAGAAATGGCAAATAACCCACTCGAAGCACGAAACACATCACCTTTTTACAGTATCTCTATAAAACGTTCATTCTCTTTGAAAATCTCGACGACTCAATCCCGGTTTTATGTTGACTTTACACCGAACTCGACGAAGTTCGTCTTAAGTCCGTTTTGTACGTACATAAGTATAAGTTATGTATGCTCATGGCACAGCCCTAATAAATTGTAAGCGGATTCCGCGAGTATAATGCGTGTAAGCTCATTAAGAGATTATTCGGCTGTGTTTACGCATTTGTTTAGACCTCTACGTAGTATATTCTTGTTCGATTTTGAATATTGTTTAATTGAGTGAATTGAGCCCGTTTTCGGTATATGCAATTCTGAATTTAAAGGGTGGAATAATCGAATTTGAAGTGCGACTAAGTAGGTAGGTAGGTTGTCTCTTTGTCATCAATTTCCAAAGATGAAAATCTTATTTTAGATTTTACAGCTACAGAAAATACAATGAAGAACGTAAGCTTTATTGGAATATAACAAGAAAATGAAAAGAAACAAAATTCTGCGAAGAATAAATCGGGGAATACGAGTTCATTTCCTGTAGCCCCGAAAAAATCAAAAGCCGATAACATCGTTGATCGAAAAGGAGAAAACATTTTCCGATTACCCGCAACCCGTTGACCTGAGCTAAGCAGATTATTAAAATGTCAGGAGTCCTAAAAGATCCGAAGAATTATAGTTACCTTGGTAACCTAAAAAGATTTAAGACCCATACATAATTGGCTTATAAATCTTTAGAAGACCGTAAAAGTCACGGCGAAAAGGGGTTATAGTTCTTAAGGGGTAGGTAAGGTCTGTAATAAAGGCAAGACTAGAAAGCATTATTGTTAACTTAAACCTTAAGTAACATGTTTCCGGAGGGTCCATAATCACATCAGTTCACGAAGGAAATCAATTAAACTAAGTACTTGGTTGTTTTAACAGAGGAACTATTAGTGGTATGCTAACAATGATTTGTTTATATAGTACTTGATTTACAATGTTTAACTCTAAGTTATGGGAACTTGATCAGTTACGGTGGTTTCTACAACATGTGACCGTATTTCGGGTTGTTTTGTTACTACCACCAATATATTAATATAGTCATAGTAATTTATTAGTAAGGGATTGTTACAAGGTACAAAGGTATACGTTTATTACATTAATCAATTTAAAAATATGTCAAACAAATCAGAAATATAGAGTAGAATAAGATTACAAATAAAAAGAAAAGAAAAACCATCCCAATAATGCATAGAAGTATACATTCAAACTAAGTTCTTAAAGTCACAATCAATAATGAAATAAATACATATATAACATCCTTAGCGTTAACAACAAGATTGTCCTAGCTCTTTGATTAGTACAGACGCCTGCACATCAAGCTACTACAATCTGTCAGATTTCTTTGATAGATTTTCGACTTTATTTCTAAAGTGTTAAGGTTCAAGGTTCATTGGGAAAAAATGACAGTTTCAGTTATAGGTTTATCAGTGTCTAACACAATTTATTCAAACATTATCATCTTGAAAATATCCTCTCCTAAACTTTGTTATATACATTAGTATTTTTTTACCCAACTTCAAAAAACGGAGGAGGTTCTCAATTCGTGGGAATCTTTTTTTTTAATTTATGTTCACCGATTACTCAAAGACGCCTGGACCGATTTGAAAAATTATTTTTTTGTTTTATAGGGTATACTTTCCAGGTGGTTCCATATCAATTTTATTTATATTGCTTATGTAGTTTATCAGTTATCGTCTATAATACATATTTTTTCTCGATCTCTATAATGGTTTATCTGCTTATCTTTTATTAACAATGGAAAATGAATACTCGATAAAAATTATGTCATTAACAATAACTAAAAATGCTGAAATAAAATATTTTTTTGTAGAAAATAAAACCGGTGTTTTTAAATAAGCAGTATCGAGAGATGGAATGTACGCAGAATGTCATATTATCAGGTGTGAAATAAAAATCTTCACGTGTTTTTCCTTTACTAATTTATCTGTGATGTCTTAATCTTTTTTTTTTTAAGAAAGTACAATTAAATTGTAAAAGTGGCGATGCTCCACCGTTACATGGTAGACATCCCACCCACACGCACTAAACGGTTTGGGAATACCTTCATTGTGCGTACTGCTAAGGAGTGGAATTCCCTGCCGGAGTCTGTATTTCCTGACAGCTATAACCTGGGGGTCTTCAAGTCAAGAGTGAATAGGTTATTTCTAGGTAAGCGTGCTTCATCGTCGACCACATCATCACTTACCATCAGGTGAGATAGTGGTCAAACGCGAGCCTATCAATAATAATAAAAAAAAAAAAAAAGTCACATTGGTACTTGTCCGAATTTGGGCCCCATGCACAAGAGGCGCTTACGTTATAAAGCCTAGACTTTTAACCCGTCTTTTTTTTTCGGGTGGGAAATCATCAAATAACTTCGTGCATTGGGGCGTGTCAGTCTTTTGCTGATTAAAACCCACTAATTTTCCTTCTTTTGCCCTTTATGTTCTGGGGTCACGGTATCTCTTGATCAACCCGCAACCTCGGATCGCCAACCTGTCTTGAGCAATTCTTGAGGACAGGGACATTTGCAAATTATCCTCAGTATTATCTCCACCTCTATTCATTATAATGGAAAATTTCAACAATATTTCAAGAAAATATTCTCTCCTAAATTTTGTCACCTACATTAGTATTTTTAATTATAATATAATTTATATAATATATCATATATATAATTTATCATATTATAATTTATTTTAATTATAATATGATAAATAAAAAAAAATATTTCAAGTCTCTGAAATATTGTCCATTTAACGTTAGAAGGTGGAGTGTTGTTATAAAAGCAAGGACTACTCCTTGCCTTTAAAACTACATACAAGTATAGACGGGTATGCACAAGTCATCACCTGCCTAGCCTTTTCCCAACTATGTTGGGGTTGGCTTCCAGCCTAACCGGATGTACCTGGATATCAGTATTTTACATGGAGCGACTGCCTATCTGACCTCCACAACCCAGTTAACACTGGGTTATACGATACCTCTTGGTAAGACTGGCTGTCAGACTTTCGGAACACTGACTAACTGTAACGACTGTCAAAGATCTACAAATGACAGTCGGGATCAACGGCTTAAACGTGCTTTCCGACGCACGGAGGAAACTCGGTATGTAACGGTTGGTCACTCATCTACAAACCAACCTAGGCAAGCGCAGCTTAACCTAAAGATCGACCCGAACGGCTGCTATTATTTAGCCACGAGCTTCTCTCACGGGTATGCACAAGTATAGACGGGTATATCCCAGTATAGACGGGTAGTTTTGTATATATTTTTGTTAAGTAGTTCTACCCACTAGCTTCGCGGTTTCCTGTGAAACTAATGCCTGTTTTCTATTCAAAGGTAAAGGTAATTCTGACTATCTCTCCAGCTTCATTCACGATATCCGAAATTCAACTTTCGGACAGTATTTCGAAAGGTTGAATTTTGCGCGAATGTGTATAGACTGGCCAAAAGCGTGTTGTATTTTGGGTTATTTATTACCAAGGTCTATCGGAGGTTTTCAGCTCAACAGGTGTAATTAAGGTGTATATTAAAAGAGCTTTAATGTATGACGGTACTTAAGCACATCTGTCGCCCTTTGGACAGGCAATATCGCAACAAGCATTATTGACCAACCAATTTATTAACTCGTTATTTCTACGAAATGATAATCTTGTAAGATAAATGAAAAAAATATCACAAGACTAACAAAAAACCGCGCAATGAGGGTTCCGTAGAAACATGCTTCATAAACAGCCATATGTTTTGACTGTGTAGAGGTTTGATTTTTCAAAGCTCAAAGCGACTACAAACTTGAGTACCTATAAGTTTTAATTTTAACTCGATACCTCCACGTTCCCAAGATGAAAGGTCGTGACAGACAGACGGACAATAAAGTGATCCAATAAGCATTCCGTTTTTCCTTTTGAGGTACGCAAACCTAAAAATTACGTTTTGGTTTGACGTTGAATTTTTCAATGGGTGATGCTATCAAAATTTTTTTCAGCATCACCATTGACATTGAAAATAAGGAAGGTCGTGTGCCTACATAATGCACGAACATAGTAATTTTTACGAGAATATTTTGAACTACCTATACTAGAACTTAACAGTAATTACTATGACTTTTAATATTCTGAGCTATTTAGTCGGGCCTAAACAAAGTTAAAAAAAAAAAACAAATATGCACATAATACCTAGATCCCACGATACAAGAGAAATTCCTAGGTTGAGGCAAAAATTTCATTTAAAAAAAAATGCACAACCATAGATCATGCTAATTTTTTGCTCAAACTTTTTGGGCAACTTTCAAATGAGGCAGCCTCATAGCTTAATTGGCTAGTCTACGAGGTAGTCCAATTAGCTGCAGCTAACTAATTTAAGCTTAACTAAGACAGAGTATGTTTTGTACTAGTTCAGAGCGAATGATGCATGAACACAGGACGGGCTTAACAAGAGATACACATCTGTCTTTTAAGGTGACTGAGGGGTTATGCTTTGAAAGATAGCTTTATTAGTTTTGCTGTTTGGTTTGCACTAATCTATACTAATATTATAAAGCTGAAGAGTTTGTTTGTCTGTTTGAATGCGCTAATATCAGGGACTACTGGTTGGAATTGGAAAATTCTTTTAGTGCTGGATAGTCCCTTTCTTGAGGAAGGCTATAGGCTATATAACATCACGCTACGACCAACAGGTGCTGAGCAGCGTGGGTGAAACCGCGTGGAACAGCTAGTGGAATAAATAAATGAGTTACAAACAAGGTATAAATTGGATTAGTTTGCTAATTTTTAGAGTTCTATAACTTAAAAGGAAAAAGCGGAGCCCTTAGCGGATCACTTTGTTGTCCGTCAGTCTGTCTATCTGTCAAGACCCTATACCTCGAGAACGCGTGAAGGTATCAAAATGGAATTAAAACCATAATTATACTCAACTTTGTAGTCCCATTGTGCTGTAAAATCAATTCTTCAAGTCTAAGCAGTTAAAAAATATGGCTGTTTATGTCGCAAGTTTGTGGGAAAACCTCAGGGTGCAAGTCTCACTCGCTTTTGTCCGATTTTGAAGACTTTGGGCTAACGCTAACTTTAATCCGCATGATGATAAAAAAAATACCTTTCTCCCCTTTTCTTCCCTCTTTCTCCCCCTTTTCTCACTTTTTTAGCCAAGTCAAGTCATCAAAATAGGTTTGGCCATTTAGGCGTGAAGACGTAACAAACAAACTCACGTTCGCTTTTATAAACAGACTAGCTTTTGCACGCGGCTTCGCTCGCGTTAAATTCTAAGTTTTCCCGTTTCGTCCCTCTTTCTCCCTCATATCCCACTCTTTTTAGCCTATGTTCGTTTCCTGGTTCCCTACTATCTCTGTACCAAAATTCATAAAAATCGGTATAGCCATTAAAGCGTGAAGAGGTAACAAACAAACTCACTTTCGCTTTTATAATATTAGTAAGGATAATTACTACATTAAAGATTTGTCAAATAAACTATTCGTTTTCTGATCTGATTATAATTTTTCAGTATATACAAACTACCAGTGTAAATGTAATAAACCATTTCAGCGACAACAAAACACAAAAGAAACTTATAAAGGTTATCTCAATACGAAAGAGATTTTAATACCTATTCAAATATACGTACTGTGTGGTTCGTATTCTATATTATTTTGTAATGTGTTATTTGGGTCGTATTTACAACCACACACTTTCAATATTCAAATAAGTTTTTTAATCATCTATCTGTTTACCTACTTCAAATTTCAATCAAAATTCATATAATTTCTTTCAATAGGGTTCACATTTGAACCATTTCTATTTCCAGCCAGCATTTTTCATCTGTTTTTGAATAAATAGTGGTTTTTTGGGATCATCAGCTCAAATAAAAATGCAGAACCCTATAGGATCACCTTGTTGTCCGGCTATCTGTCAAGATCCTTTATCTCATAAACACGTGGAGACATCAAGTTGTTATTAAAACCACATACTCAAGTCCAAAGTACTATGGGGACCTTTTGAAAAGAAACAATCCAATTTTTTTTTGGGTGGGAAATTATCAAATAACTTCCCCCGTTCTGGACGGAGCGGGGGGGCATGTCAGACTTTTACTGGCTAAAACCCACCCATTTTACTTCTATTGCCCTTTATGTTCCGGGGCCGGGGTATTTCTTTCGAACAACCCGCAACCCGGCAGGAAAACAATCCTCTAAGTTTATGCTGTCAAAAGATACGCAAATCCGACCGGTCGCCAGCTAGTATATGTATGTATAACGGGTAAACAAAATCGAACAAGATGATACCAAAACAATTTCTTATCATGCCAGTGCTAGACTGATCTAGAAAATATTACACTTAAAACGATGCTCTTTTTTTTTAAATGGATGGGAAATTATCAAAGTTTCTCCTGTAGCGGCTTGGTAACCGCGATTTGCTGAGTTGCATTTTTGTTGTTATATGAGGACGCGAGCGGACGGCTCGCCAGTACCTTCCAATACAGGGGAACACGCCCAACACTCCCACTCTGGACTTAGCGGAAGGGACAGACTTGTACTGACTAAAGTATTTTTGGGGCTAGACGGAAAAAAATCTTACGAAAAGTTGTCACGACACTTTTTACTATAGTAAGCTATTGTAAGCTGTGCGGTGTCGCATGTTTCTCTGTCTGTCTGTCTGTCTCTCTCTCTCTTATAGAAAGCAAGCCAGATATTTTCATTTCTATAGGAACTTCGTTCCATCCGGGTGTCTCTTGACACCTCTAATTTTTTTTTGTTTTTCAAAATGGCATGTCGCAGTTCAACCTGGGAGGTTGTCGTCTGCTTAACCGGGCGATTCCTGTGGATGCCTTAAAATTAAGGCCCTGGAGGCCTAGGGTAAACCATACAAACTAAGCAACTACACGCTAAGGGCACCCTCTGTGGGGTACGAGCCTCGGCTTAGGGCGTCGCTGAGGGAGGACAGCAAAGGGACAGGCTGGATCTGAGTGATATTATTTAGGATCTGATTTGAACTTGGGACGGGTGGGCCGGGTTCCGGACGTCGCGACGGGCCTCGTTGGAGAAGACGGAATGAACTAAAATCCATCCATTTTCCTACTTTTTATACTGGAGTCGCAGTATCTATTTAAAACAACCCACAACCCCGGGAGGTAGTGGCCCTGGCAGGCCCCTCTGCTTAACTAAATACTTAGTTTGTAAATAATACTTACAACTTTACCTCCCACTTAGTGAAACATAAGTCTTGTAACTTTAACTTAGTTCAAGAATATAATGAAGTTTTGTTTTATAGCTCTAACAACTGCTAGTTCTCGTAGACTACATATAATTGTAAGGAATCACTGATTAATGTTACTTATAAACAAAGATTTGACGGCACGTTTGGCGCAGTGGCAGTGGAACAAGTATTTGTGTAACCTGCAGATAGTTGTTTCGGGTCTGGCTATTTCTGTATGTCAGTTTAAATGTTTGTATACGCACCCACGATACAGGAGAAATTCATAGTGTGGGGGCAACGTCTTTAAAAAAAAACCGGCCAAGAGCGTGTCGGGCCACGCTCAGTGAAGGGTTCCGTAGTTTCCCGTCCGTCACAATAAGTGTTCCCGGTTATGAGGCCAACCGAACAATTCGGTAATACCCGATCTAATGTAATGAGTACCTACAGCGCCATCTCTCGGGGAATTGGGTTAGTTTTGGATTGCGAGAACCGATTTCAATAATTCTTTTTTTGTTTGAAAAAAGATACGTTCAGGATAATAAAATATGTAAACAAAGTTACAAAAAATGCTTGCAAATACGATTATACTACAAACTTAGTCCAGAAATTATTTTGTACACATTTTTGTCTTTTTTGTACAAAAACTGTTGTGTCAATCAAGTTCAAAATAATTTTCATAGAAAGTCCTTATAAAGTTCTACTTTTCAGATTTTTTTCATATTTTCTAAACTTATGGTTCAAAAGTTAGAGGGGGGGGGACACATTGTTTTTTACTTTTGGAGCGATTATTTCCGAAATTATTGACATTATCAAAAAATGATTTTAGTAAACCCCTATTCATTTTCAAATACCTTTCCAACAATATATCACACGTTAGGGTTAAAATGAAAAAAGAAATCACTTCCCACTTTACATATAGGGTGGCTACCCTAATAAAACATTTTTTTCAAATTTTTATTTTACCACTTTGTCGGCGTGATTGATATACATATTGGTACCAAATTTCAGCTTTCTAGTGCTAACGGTCACAGAGATTAAGCGAGGACGGACGGACGGACGGACGGACAGACAGACATGGCGAAACTATAAGGGTTCCTAGTTGACTACGGAACCCTAAAAAGATGATACCATAAGTACAACAGCAAAACTTTGACACGATTGTTTTTACTATAGACAAAAGAATGAAGCTATAATTCCAATACTTTGGAATGGGCAACTACAGTATTTCCACAAATTATTATGCCCCGTGACTGTAGCCTGTAATGGTCTAATTGAAATAAATGCTTTTAGTTAACAATTTTGTAAAATAATATCACGCCTGTAATTCCTTAAGGGTTTGGCAGAAGTGTACCTCATCAATTACGTTTAGGTTCCATGTAATAGGAGGCGAGCCTAAAACAACCATTAATATAATAACCAATCATTTTATTTTTTTAACGTGATTATAATTATTATTTAATTACAATGATTCTTTTACAGCGGCCATTTTAGAACGACTTCGCTGTTCCAAAAGAAGGTTCGAATTGTCTTTTGGCTTGTCTATGCCCTCTGTCCTTGTTTTTAAACTTATCAGCAAAATAAGACGGTAAAAGGCTGTAAATTTACGACTTCTGGTACAAAACGTTAATGAAAAAGTAAACCTTCGCTATCTTTAAATTTCCTTCAGAATCTCAACTGTCCATCTTTTCAAAGGGAGATCTTTTGCCTGTACTTTATTTAGTACAAAGGCACACGAAGTCCTTGGCTGTAAAACAGGTTGAATTTACTGTTTATTTCATATATAATATGATTTCGAGAATTTTTTATTTTTCATCCAAATGATACTTTACTACTACGTTAAATCAAAAGTTTGTGATGATAGACAAGTTTGATATTTATAATACAACCTTATACTAGCTGTGCCCAGCGGTTTCACCCGCTGCTCAGGTCCCCTTCTCACTTAGGGGTTTGAAAGATAGATAGTAGCCCATTCTCAGACTTACTAAATATGTATAAAAAAATCATAAGAATCGGTTGAACCGTTTTGGACACGAGAATTTCACATATCCTTACTTTTATTTAATATTATAAAGCGAAAGTAAGTTTGTTTGTTTGTTCCGTCTTCACGCCCGAATGACCCAACCGATTTTGATGAATTCTTGTACAGAGATAGTTAGGACCCAGGAGACGGAAATAGATTAATTAAAAAAAAAACAAGAAAACTTAGCATTGCTCTTACAATAAATAAGGCGCAAGGCCAAAAACTACAGGTAGCAGGTACCTGTAAATCAGAGAAACTGTTTTACGAATAAAACTTGGCACTGTTATACCATAAATTTTATAATCTAGATTTTTTTACGGAAATTAAAAACACAAACATAAAACATTTAACTGTTGACGTGTGCGGTTTTTATTAAAAACCAAGCGGCAGTAACGCAATAACGCGCTTATCGTCACCAATTCTAACATTATTTATGATCAAAATTAAACCTTTTTTTATAAAATACTAGTTGATGCCCGCGACCTCTATCTGCGTGAAATTATTTTAGAAATATGACTTTTTTATTTAATCGGGTTTTGTTGCCAATTCCATGGATAGGTTTTTTTTTTCATGGATTTCTATGCACCATTTAATTCCCTTGCTCTTACCCTAACTTATTTGGGGTCGGTGCAGTTTGTATTTTTCTTCCATTCTTGTTTGGTTTTCTGTTATCTTATCTGACCACAATTCAAATAAAAGAAAGCTATTAAAAGTTCCTTATAACATTATATAAAATTATAAATCTATCTTCGTCAAAATCGGTGTAGCCGTTTCGGAAATTAACCGGGAAAAAACAAACAGATTGACATACACTTTTTGTCGTAAGTACCGTAATTAAAAACACTTCAATTTAATTTGTTTGTATAGATGTATGCATAGATTAAACTTAACAGTCCTACAAACAACATGTTTCCCTTAATTGTATTATTTGTTGAAGTTTCTTGAATTAACACTAATATGAAACAAATTGCTCCTTAGATTAGTTTAGAAACTATTTGCAGGCGTAATTTCAGCTCTGTTAATAGTTTTCTTGAGAGTCAAAGTGCTATTATGTAGTTAGATTAAAGCCTTCTTCGTGTGTTTCAGTTTTAATTCTTACTATAAATTGTTTTGAGACAGAAAATGAATAGACAAAAAAAATATCTTTTAAATATTTATTTTCTAATATCCTTTATTTCTGCTATCGCACCTACTGAGTTTTCTCTCTGCATCACCTTAAGGTAGACTGGTAGAAAATGCCTAAGGCATTAAGTCCGCCTTCGTACAGTTTTTACTTGTGCATAAAGGTATAATAAATAAATAAAAGTAAGGGACGATTTTTAACCGACTACAAAAAAGGAGGAGGTAGGAATTCGACGGAATCTTTTTTTATGTTCACCGATTACTCAAAGACGCTTAGCATAATTCTTTTTTTGTTTGAAAGGGTATACTTTCCAGGTGGCCCCATATCAATTTTATTTATATCCTTACTTTCCTTACTAATATTATAAAAGCGAAAGTGAGTTTGTTTGTTTGTTACCTCTTCACGCTTTAATGACTAAACCAATTTTGATGAATTTTGGTACAGGGATAGTTGGGAACCAGGAGACGGAAACAGACTAATTTAAAAAAAAGTGAGATATGAAAAGAGGGCAGAAAAGGAAAAGATTAACGTTGCTATTACAAATCAATAAGACGCAAGGGGAACTGTGTTACCCCGAATTTAACGCGAGCGAAGCCGCGGGCAAAAGCTAGTCGTCTATATTTTTATTTATTTCTATGTGATTGACTTGTTAATCTTTTAGTGACAATGAAAAATGAATACTCGATAAAAAGTATGTGATATATCTTATCTATTTTGTAAAAAATAAAACCGACTTAAACTGCTATAATCATATAACATTTTCAATAACAAAAGAGCACGTGATACAATATTTCGGATTTATCATTAATTTTCCTGCCCTTGTCCCATTCTATTTAGGGTTGGCGCAACACGTTTTCTTTTTCCATTCTCCCCTGCCAGACGTCACGGCATCATTTACTCCTTTCTCCTTCATATAATTCCTTACACAATCCATCCATGTTTTCTTTGGCCTTCCTCTCCCTTTCTATCCACCAACATTCAGATTCATCACTCTTTTAGACGTATGTGCTTCATCCCACGTCATTACATTTGGGGTAAATAACTCCGTGCAAATCTATACTAATATTATAAAGCTGAAGAGTTTGTTTGTTTGAACGCGCTAATCTCAGGGACTACTGGTTGGAATTGGAAAATTCTTTTAGTTTTGGATAGTTCATTTCTTGAGGAAGGCTATAGGCTATATAACATCACGCTACGACCAACAGGTGCTGAGCAGCGTGGGTGAAACCGCGAGGAACAGCTAGTAGATCATCAATATAATAACTGTCAATGTTTGACACAATTTAGAAGTCATTAATCAAGAAACAAATAAATAAAATGAGCAAACAATAACGAGGACTGCATTGAAAATTGAAGTTAAGTTGGTAGTACTTTACGACTCATTCAACGAGAGCTATTTATCAGAAACTTCGACAACATTGTAGGCGAAACGCCCAAATTAATTTGTAATATTACCTCTTCTTCGCACAAAAGGTGGAGACAATACCGAGGAGAGACTCAATGCTTAACTTAACTTTTGCTGACAAACTTACTTGAGAGCTCCATTTTGAAACTTGTCCCGTCATGATCTTGTTATAATTCAACAATTCTTAACATTTTAAACTTTGATGTTGATAATTAGGCTCCATTTTCATCTTTGTAATTGTCACGTGTTTATATCTTTATTCACTTTTAATGCTTAGTTAAATATTAAAAAAAAAAACTAAATCATGTAGAAAACCATTTAAAAAATAGGTTTTCGCCGATACTGGGAGCCGCTTTCGAGCTACCGGTGGTTAGGGCTCCAGAGACAGGCACCTACTCACAATGCGGGCCGTACGAGAAGTACTGCCTAAGGAACGGTTTCTTTAAGTTGAGGTTAGCAGTATCTCATTCCATCGTCAACTTCATATCTGTCTTTTTGGAAATTGAGATCAGAAGTAGGCCCACCGAACATAATAAAAACTTGAGGGGTGTCAAATCCGGATGGAACGAAGTTATTATTTATAAGAAATAACTGATTTTGTTCATATGAGAGAGAAAGAGAGACAGACACAGAAACACGCGCACACGGCTTACCAGCATAGCAAAAAGTGTCGTTACAACGTTTAGTCTGAAACAAAAATCTATAGTAACTTAGACTGTCGGGACCCATTAAAATCTAGAACGGCTCACACTCCAATATTGGGTCCCTTTTTATTTAATTACCTTGGTAGTTAATCTTCACAGTTCCAGATTACAGTACTTATTTTTGTTGTTCAGTTTTATTTTTATTAGGTTTGTAGTTTGGTTCACTTTTCGGTCTGAGAATAGTCCAACATCTATTTTTCATACTCCTAAGTGATAGGGGTGGCCTTCTTCAGAAGGGGTCCTGAGCAGGGTGAAACCACCGGGGTTGCGGGTTGTTCGAAAAAGATACCGCGGCCCCGGAACGTAAAGGGCAATGGAAGGAACATGGGTGGGTTTTAGTTAGTACAAGTCTGACACCCCCCCCCCCCCAGCTCCGAGCGGGAGAAGTTATTTGATGATTTCCCTCCGCAAAAAAGCACGGTGAAACCGCTGGGCACAGCTAGTATTTCATAAAAATAATTGAAGTAAGATAAAATCATCACCAATTAAACGTTAACATTGGCATTTTCCATCTTCAAACTTCAATATTCAAAAGTTACCTGACAACTATATAATTAATACTTCAATCTAGTATTTAAATCATTGAAAATCGTCAAATGCCAGCACAAGCAATTAACATGGATCGAAATAAAGACACTTAACTCCGACCTTTCAGTAATAATTCAAACTCTAAATGTCAATGACAGACTGTGGGAACATTCTAGATCTTTCGGGCTATAAATTTAAGAGAGCAAGCACAAAAGAAAGCCAGGGAAACTAAAATATTTACTTCAAACGTGTACCATATATCAGGCTCGCATTGATTCTGTGACAGGCCCAGCGAATACTTTTATAGGGCATGTGTTTCGAACATCTGAGGAGGCATTCTCGGTATGTGAGAGGGATTAGGGTAGTTCTACATTGCTTGTAGGACTTGTGTTGAATCGATTGAATCGAATTGTTTAAGGTTTTTTGTTGTTGGAGTTTGAAAATCTCTCAATTGTTGATGATGATTTTAGGTTTGCAAGATTTTTGCCTGACTTAAAAAACAAGGGGTTCTATGTTTCACCGTATTTTTTATGTTTGTTCGTTGGTTATTCCGCCAATTACTGTGGACTGATTTACATTATTCTTTTTTGTTTCAAAATAAGATGGTTCCTTCCATATCAATTTTATTTATATTGCTTGGGTAGTTAATGAGTTAAATTCTATGATTTTTATTTTTTCTTCTACTTATGTCTAAATGGAATAATATGTTTTAGTAACAATTTAATTAATATTTCATAAAAAAGTGTTTGAGATATTATAATAGATAACTGAATGTACCATAACAAGAAATACTAAAATACTGAAATAAAAACATTTAGCCATAACTACAAAAAAAAACCGACTTGCAAAAAAAGAAATCTAAAAAGTCGAAATTTACTTTACTTCCGGAAGTCGGTGGCAAAAAAAAAGTCACCGAAACAAACAAAAGTCAGCGACTTTTATTTTGTTTAAATTCCAATCCATTTATTTTTAACGTCTGCGTAATAGGATTTCCTATAATTATATCTAAACAACATAATTATGGCGAAACATGGAACTGTTTAAGTAGACTAGTTTTTACATGCCTTTGTTTGAAATGCAGTGTCGCGTTTATTTTAACGGCCTATCGTATGGCGTGTGCCATACGTCTTTCTTCAACCTTCATAAAACCTGTCTCCTATTAAAAAATCGTGCATTGCCATATGTTTGTGTTTGCTCTCTTGTGAAAACACGGACGCTGCACCCACCGCTTCTCCATGTCTCCGTAAATGAGCCCTTAGATGAAGTAAAAAGATGTAAGGAACAAAATTCCATAGATAAAATTCAGCATGATGATATCAAAACATTTGCATAGTAGGAAAATATAATCACATAGTTACAATGTTCATAAAATGCCAATATTTTATCTCAAAAATAATATCAAAAAAATATTTTTAGAAAATATTTCATCTGAAATATTTTTTAAGGTTTCTTATTAAAATTCACCCACGTTCCTTCTTCTTTTGCCCTTTATATTCCAGGGCCCCGGTAGATCTTTCGAACAACCCCGGCAGGCGGTGGCCCTGGCAGGCACCTCAGCAAAACAATGACTTTTGTACTTTCAATTGTACCTACACACTAAAAGAAGGCTTCTACTCAAGCACTAAATCAATCTAAAGTACCAGATCACACTCAGCCCAGTGTACCAGCACCTTAACTCACTCGTGGCATTTACCACGTGTCGTTCCGTTTGTCTTATATTTGTACACTGTTTTTTGCTCACAAATAATTTACTGTTCGTGTAGGAATGTTTTTCCCGAGTTTAGCACGAGTGCCTATAAAAATACTGAAACCGTTACAAGGTTAAAGGAAAATGATCTTTATTGTTAGGCTTGATCTGAAATGGAGTAAGGTTTATGGCTGGTTATTTTATTGTACTTGTTTTATTGATAGTATATGAAGGTTGTGTGTGTCAATAAATGTCGTATGAAGCGAGTGTTGTATTTTGACGAGCAGAAAAATTAAAATTTAAAAACATTTGTCTTATTTTGTCAGCAAACCCTTTCTTCGTTTGAGTCTCATAATATGGGAATACATTTAAATAAGTAGTCCGCCATCTTTGAAAGTGCGCCATATTGGATTTAGAATGACGTCACGTCACTAATCATATTAAAAAAACTTAGGAAAATCATAGTAAGCAGAGTCAAGAGTCATGCAAATCGTTGGCCGAGGGCATCGTGTAAACGTACAGAAAATAGATTGTATAAAATAAAATAACAATCATCCATAGATATGAATATTATAAAACCGCTGGACAAAGGCCATTTCTCAAACAGGAATGGCATGAGCATTGATCACCGCTTTCGGACGTTAGTTGGTCATTCATTCATTTCAGACATATTAATTTAAAGTCTAGGCTTCCTCATGATGTTTTCCTTTATCGATATCTGTGACATCTAAGATAAACAAGAATTGAAAAAGTCACATTGGTATTAGAGATATTAAAAAATCTTAAATCTAATATATAAAATTCTCGTGTCACAGTTTTCGTTCCCATACTCCTCCAAAACGGCTGGACCGATTTAAACGAAATTTTGTGTACATATCGAGTAGGTCTGAGAATCGGCCAACATCTATTTTTCATACCCCTAAGTGGGCAGCGGGTGAAACCGCTGAGCACAGCTAGTTTAACGATAAAAAAAAAACAATTATTTATGTTACGCTTACACCGCTCACTTATGTTGAAGCCTTTTTTAATTACTCATTACTATTAAGACATTCTTTAAAACATTGTTATTTAAATACATAACATTAAACACTAGCCTTACTGAAAAATGAGTTTCTGATTTCAAAATCTCCTTTTACAGACCACCGACAAAAGAAAATGAATAAAAACAAAATACTGAAAGTGGAGCAACTGAACAATTTTTAATTAAAAAAACATAAGAATAATGGGTTCTAATGAATGACGATTATATCACAAAGGACTACTTAATTAGAGAATGGGTGAAGTTTTAAAAGTTTCGTGGGAAGGAGTCATTATAATTATCTGTTACGACTCCGGGTCACGCGTTGTTGGGACTTGATCTGACGGTCGAGCACAAACGCGACAAGTAAAAGTTTCTGAAATTCGTGCAATTTTTAACACACTTTCATTAGCTTGTCATAAAAAAAATGTTTTTAATTTTTTTACACGGAAATATTTATTTATTATTGATTTTTAGTGTCCCATTGCTCTTTATAATTTTTCTTTTTTTCTTTTAGTGTACCTTCTCCATATATTCCCAGGTTCGTACGTAAAGACGGGTACACCACCTCGAACCAGCTATAGCAGTGCGCGTCTTGGTCATCTTGGCACCTCTTTTAAAGCATTTTATTCTTAATTTTAATTTTATAAAAAAAAAACATTCCATTTATATCAAAACTCATTTTATTTATATTTTTTTACTATGAATATTAATTTTAACTAAAATAAAGTTTTTATTTACAAACTTATTCTTTATAGCGTCAAAGATAAGGCTGAAGATCGATGGCTTTTAGTATAAGAATCTGGGCGGAGTGGAAGTGAGTACCAGACTTTTAATGACTAGAACTTTCTTTTGCCCTTTATATTCCGGGTTTGTTACGCTTAAATGGCTAAACAGATTTTGAAGAATTTTGATAATGAGATAGTTGAGACCATGGAGACGGGCATAGGTTGTTTTTTTAAAGTGAGAAATGAGGGAGAAAGAAGGAAGAAAAGGGAAAACTTAGCTTTGCTATTTCAATCAATAAGGCGCAAGGGTAAAAACTATAAGTAGCAGTACTTGCAAATCAGGAAAGGGGAACTGTTTTACCACAAATGATGCGAGCGAAGCCGTGGGCACAAGCTAGTAAGGCAATAAACGTCAAATTTACTCAACAACAAAAAATAACTCACATTTCGTTCGCACTCGGGCCACTGTGTTCCCTTTCCGACGAAAATATTTTGGTTCAAATAAAAGGGTTGTAATGAAACCTTGCTAGTATCGCGAGCCCGGCTTTTTACTTAGACGTTTGACATAATTTTTGTCTCATTTATAAGCTTTCTTCTTTAACATCAAGTTAAATAAAACAGAAATGGCATGGCATGTCCTTCCACAATTTAGTAATTGTACATTTTTGTAAAACTTTCTGTTGAAAGCTAATTTCCTTAAACATTTGCAGTCACGTTTTTAGACCGTTCGTTCTAGGGTAAATGTACCAGTAACTGTCCACAATTTCCCAAAGATAAAATCAGACCGTAGGATGATAGGAATCGGGTCTTTCTTCTTTAGTAGGTACTAGGCACAGTTCCAATTTCAAGATAGTAGAACTTTTCTTGCCAAAAAACTTAATTACTTCGGCTATCTTGATTTGGGGAACTTATATAGATTCTAAGAAGTGATTTCATTGTGAATAATTACTTATTACTAGTAGGCATTTGTTTTTTACGGTATACTTTATTCTCTGAGATTATTCTGTTTAAAAAGAAAGAAAAAAGATAAAGGAGAGTATAATCAAAAACGAAATCTCAGAAACTACAAGTGTTAGGAATCTCAAAATTTGCATAGTGAGTGTTTAGTGAGCACCTACCTTCTAAAGGCCTTAAAGGGTGAATCAGGGTGTCTAAGTTTGTACGGGAAAACACAACTCCTAGTCTGGGATATTTATAATAAAATTGCTAGGCTTGCATGAATTCGGCGGACGGTGACGATGGAAAAACTTAGCTTTGCTATTACAATAAATAAGGGGCAAAGGCAAAAACTACTGTTAGTAAATACCTGCAAAGCAGGAAAGGGGAACTGTGTTACCCCGAATTTAACGCGAGCAAAGCTGCGGGCAAAAGTAGTATATTATATGAATAAAAAAACAATATAAATGTACAGTAGGCCTACCACGACATCTTAAAGCAGAACTTATTCCACTGAGGGAAAGAGATGGTGCTTGACACCCTGTATAGCTCTGTCTCTTTCCCTCAGTGGTATAAGTTCTGTTCATAGTAGGGTAGCTGTACATACAATGGGTTAGCCTTTCATAAAACCACCAACCAAGCATTCCACACATCAAACTAAATGAATCTACTTAAAATAAATCTGCAAAACGGTTTACTTTTGCTTGGGGAGAAAAAACACATTTTATGGTAGAATTCAATACAGCTGTTTTTAAATATTGTGCTGATGAATGCATTTAATAGTTCAGCGGCCGTGGAAGTATTTAAAGAGAAGTTTTAACGTCATAAGCTATTTAAATAAAAACGTGTAAAAAACTTTGTGAACGTGTGCGAATGTGTGTGTGAACTCTTTCATGCAAAAAGTATTAAACGGATTCTATTGAAATTTTTCACACCGATAGTGTATTTTGTTACCTGAAAAATTACTTTTATTTCAGGTACTACGTCTCTTGGGATAAATTTCAACAGGCAAATTTATGAAAAAGCTTTAATCCATACTAATATCATTAAAGCGAAAGTGAGTTTGTTTGTTTGTTAGGTCTTCACGCCTTAATGGATAAACTAAATTTGATGAATTTTGGAACAGAGCTAGTTGGGACCTTGGAAACGAACATAGGCTATTTTTTTAAACTGAGATGAGGGAAGAAATGGGAAAAATTAACATTGCTAATACAATAAATAAGGCGCAAGGGCAAAAACAAGCAGGTACCTGAAAATTAGGAAAGAGGAATTGTGTTACCCCGAATTTAATGCGAGCAAAGCCGCCGGCAAAAACTAGTGTATAATAAACAGGAATAAAAGCGATAAAAAGAAAGACGAGAGGAATGTCTGAGGTTTCAAAATACCTCCATTATTTTCCACTGGTTACTAGTGAGAAGATTATTAACTTATTTTTCAAAACCAATTAAAGAAACTCATGTAGATTATATTTCTGATTTTCTAAAAAAGTCAATCACACTAATATGTAAGTACTAGCTTTCGCCCGCGTTAAATTTGGGGTAATACAGTTCGCCTTGCGCCTTATTGATTTGTAATAGCAACGCTAAGTTTTCCCTTTTCTTCCCTCTTTCTCCCTCACATCCCACTTTTTTTTTTAATAAAAGTTAGCCTATGTCCGTCTCCTGGTTCCCAACTATCTATGTACCAAAATTCATCACAATCGGTTTAGCCATTAAAGCGTGAAGAGGTAACAAACAAACAAACTCACTTTCCCTTTTATATTATTAGTAAGGATACGGGAGATTGTATGTGTTGTGATTCTTTTACGCTAGTATTTCTTTTAGAGGAATTATCTTCAAATGACACGATTGGCGCAATGGCTGAGATATTGACTGCTACGCTGCGTGTTGCGGGTTCGATCCCCGCACGGAACAAATGTTTGTATGGCCTACAGATATTTGTTTTGGGTCTGGCTGTTTGTGTATGTGAGTTTAAATGTTTGTAAATGCATCCACAATATAGGAGTAATTCCTAGTGAGGGCAATGTTATTTAAAAAAAAAAGAATAATTATTATAATATCTTCTCTCGCCCTGGGCGGAGCAGAAAGGATTGTCAGACTTTTACAAACAGCTTGCAACCCCACTACTAAGGAGATACCGCGGCCCTGACAAGCAAAGGGCAAAAGAAAGAACATGATGATTGGCTTTAAGTCAGTAAAAGACTGTCCTATTTGCTACGCCCACAGCGGGAGACGTTATTTGATGATGTCCCATGTGAAAGAGAAACTCTTTCGAACAACCCGCAAACCCGGCAGGCACTTACCTCGATGGGGCCCCTTTGTAGCGTATACCCTAGATTAACACTTAGGCTTTTTATCACGATAACGGGGCGCAGCTAGTACTCTTTAAAATATACACCAAACTAGCTGTGCCCAGCGGATTCACCCGCTGCTCACTTAGGGGTATGAAAAATAGATGTTGGCCGATTCTCAGACCTACCCTATATGTACACAAAATTTCGTTTAAATCGGTCCAGCCCTTTCGGAGAAGTATGGGAACGAAAACTGTGACACGAGAATTTTATATACACCAAATATATACTTTTTCTTCAGGTTTAAGTTACAAACAAACCCTCCGCGTTACTATGGCAACAATCCGACCATTATTCTTTGTATCAAAGTAAACAATCGCGACATATATTTTCACTCTTACGAAAATCCCTTTTACTTCATCTTTCGAGGAAATCGTATGAAGTTTTAAGTGTTTGAACGGTACGAATTCCTTTCTCTTATAGAACCCTGTATGAATAAGGTTTCGCGATCAAGAGACTCATAACTCGATTATCGAGTTGGTTGTGAAACAGCTCTTTGCATAATAAAGTTTTCTTGTGTATGGAAGGGTATTTTTGTCCCATTTATAGACGATAGCTTTTGCCCGCGGTTTCGGTCGCGTTAAATTCGGGATAAGACAGTTTCCCATTCCTGATTTGCAGGTACATGTAGTTTTTGCCTTAGCGCCTTATTTATTGTAACAGCAATGCTAAGTTTTCCCTTTTTTCCTCTTTCTCCTTCATTTTTGACTCTTTTAAGGTTCCAACTATCTCTGTACCAAAATTCATCAAAATCGGTTCAGCCATTTAGGCGTGAAGAGGTAACAAACAAATAAACAAACTCACTTTCGCTTTTATAATATTAAGTAAGGATAGTTTTTGCCGGCGGCTTCGGCTTAAATTCGGGGTAACATAATTTGTGTACCGTGACCGGACACATTGTAAACGGACCCGTCAAGAAGTTATCAACAAACAGATTTGGTAAGTAATATCGTGTCTATTATCCACAAAAGTAAGGCAGAGTTGAACCTAAAAGTACACCCACATTTCAAAACTAATTGAATACAAGAAATAATGCCTTCCATTTTGATGAAACAAATTCCAACTCTCGTACATATTGTATGACAATAATCTATTTGAATTAGCACCCAACTGTTTAAAAGGTCAAGCCCAAGAGGTTACTTGATACAATGACCTTTTGTTTGATACTAAATATGTGATAGTACATTTGTTTCCAAATATTATTGGCAGACGATCTCATTTTAAAACATAATACCAAGCACGGAGGATCGATTTTAGGTCGGGAAATATTAAGCTTTTATTATATATATTTTTTTGGTTCTTCCATTAGGAATTTCTTTGTAGCAACCATGGAGTATGGATTTGGGCCCAGTTCTCCTTTTTTATGGGAATCCTACTTCTTACTTATAATATTACTAGCTGTCTTGTGCAGTTTCAAACGTGTCATTAGTTGTCGCCCCGCTCTGAATTTTAATTAATTAAATTCATTCAATAGTTTTTGCGTGAAAGAGTAACAAACATCCATGGAAACTTTCGCGTTTATAATATAACTAGCTTGTGCCCGCAGCTTCGCTTGCGCTAAATTCGGGGTAACACAGTTCCCCTTGCGCCTTATTGATTTGTGATAGCAACGCTAAGTTTTCCCTTTTCTTCCCTCTTTCTCCCTCACATCCCACTTTTTCAAAAAAATATTAGTCTATGTCCGTCTCCTGGTTCCCAACTATCTCTGTACCAAAATTCATCAAAATTGGTGTAGCCATTAAAGCGTTAGGTAAATAAACAAACAAACTCACTTTCGCTTTTATAATATTAGTAAGGAATTGTAAGCATTACGATGTTTTAAGTATTACATCAAATACTTTTACACACTGTGTCTACGTGTCTTATGAATCTGTCCTATCGCAGGTCTGCTGAAAGAGATTTAGAAATGAAATAAGCAGTAAGTATTCAATTTTCACACGGAACAAATATTTGTATGGCCCGCAAGTAGTTTTTTCGGGTCTGGCTGTTTGTGTATATGAGTTTAAATGTACTTACAGTAATAAAGCTTGTACATCAGAATAACATATAGGCTACAATTTATAAAGATATTTGAAATATTCTGTCACCACGCGAGTAAAACAGCGGGGTGCAGCTAGTTACAGATATTAATATAAGTCTGAATGCCTAGAGGGTCTAGTTGTTGCAAATTCTACTGCCGAGTACAATTATCGTGTAGGACAGCTCAGAATTAGAACTTGTACACAGTTTATGGCAATTAGCTCGTTCACATCAGAACTAAACATAACTGAGAAAATGCTAAGCAACAGGTACAGCCGTAGTATTTTATCTATACTAATATTATCTATACTATATACTATCTATACTAATATTATAAAGCTGAAGAGTTTGTTTGTTTGAACGCGCTAATCTCAGGGACTACTGGTTGGAATTGGAAAATTCTTTTAGTGTTGGATAGTCCATTTCTTGAGGAAGGCTAAAGGCTATATAACATCACGCTACAACCAACAGCTGCTGAGCAGCGCGGGTGAAACCGTGGGGAACAGCTAGTTTAAAAATATAACTGAAAATATACTTTCACGGCTTTATTGACATCGGCTTTTTTATTTAAATAGTAAACAAAAGCATGAAAATATTACAGTACAAAAATTAAATCAATTACACAAAATGAAAACCTACGAGTTTAAATTTCATATCACTACAAACAGGGGCGTATTTAGGTAAAAAATACTCTTAAAGTAAACAAGAGTAAGGTTGATTTCGGATTCAAATTGGAAAAACCAGCGAAGAGGGTTCTATACCACAGCTATAAAAGGGTTCCGTAACATATTTATTAAAAAAAAAAACAGCAAAAATATCATGTTTGATGTATGGCAGCCCCCTCAATTATAATTGTTTTATTCAGGTTTTAGTATTTTTGTTAAGCGGCAACAGAAATAAATCATCTGTAAAAAATGTCCATCACGTTTCATAAGATACAGCCTAGTGCAGACGAACGGACAGCGAAGTCCTAGACAGACGGTCCCGTTTTACCTTTTGGGTACGATATCGGTCGATTCAATACACGCCTGTGTCCGTACGAATGAACCTAGATTATTCTTTTTTTCATCAAGCAATAAAATTATTGTCGGTCCGGCCCTGACTCCAATGAATGAATGTATTGGAGCGTGCAAACTATGGCATCGTGTGTGTTATATGATATCGATATTTTCGCATTAATTTAAAGCTTTTACAACAATTTAGGTGGCGTACAATTTGTAACAACACTTTTTGAAATTTGTAAGTTGTTTATATTCATCTATCCAAGTGGCTTAAGCAGAAAGTAGTGCGACTGTTTGTAAGTCAACAAACAGAATTTAAATGGTTTTTGATGGACATATAGCAGCTATATACAGAAAATTAAAAATAAAACCGAAAAACGAACATCATCATTTTCCTGCCCTTGCCCCATTCTATTCGGGGTCGGCGCAACCTTCTTTCATTCTCCCCTATCAGACGTCACGGCTTCATTTACTCTCTTCTCCCTCATATCATTCCTTACATAATCCATCCATATTTGGTCTTCCTCTCCAAAAAATAAAGTATAGATCAGCTACAGGGTTTTATCAGGGGATAATACCTACAGGGTACCTGGACAAAGGAATCTTAGGTCATATACTAGCTCTTGCAAATCCAGGGCTAATACTCATATTAAATTAACGACCAGTGGCTCATCACTGCTCGGTAACTGAACAGGGTTGATTTTTTCACAGCTGAAGGGCACTACAAACTTGAGTATATGGTTTTATTTTCAACTCGATACCTCGATGCGTTCCCGAGCTAAAGGGTCTTGATAGACAAGCACACAGACGGACAACGAAGTGATCCCATAAGGGTCCCATAAGGGGGAGGTACGGAAATAAATAAATTTCGTAAAATTAGGTTTTATTTGCAGGTAGTAAAGTTTACTTTTACTACAGAAAATAAAACATCTAGCCAGACCCTAATTTGCACTAAAACGAAAATGAAATCACAATCAAATTAAATACCGATATTAAATCACGTATCTTTCCTACCCGAAACGTCGGGATGAAATAGAATTTATGGCCAGTACATTTTGATATGATTAGTAGAAAAGGAGGTTTTCCAGAAAAAGTTCCGTCGTCCCAGAGACATATTGAATGGTTGAGTTTTTTTTTGTGAAACTCTGCTACCACATGAAAATTGTCGAGTGTGTGAGAGACCTTTTTTAACGGCGAGAACCACGGAAGGAATTTTAGATGTACTTTTAATTGGGTTTTATGAACATTATTCTAAACTAAAATCCGGCTTCTGTACCTCTAAAACATGAATGAAACAATCTTAAATGCTAATTATCAGCTGGCATTTGCTTTCATAAATGACAGTCATGTTAATAATAAGACCAGTCCCAACTATCTATTTACCGAAATTCATCAAAATTGGTTTAGCCATTCAGGCGTGAAGACGTAACAAACAAACAAACTCACTTTCGCTTTTGTAATTTTATTTTAGTTACGATTATAATTATTATATTTCCTTTATTCATTTGTAACACTTAAAAATATATTTTTAAATATTTCTTTAAAAATTTCTATTTAATTACTATTGTAAACTCGTATAATTCTAGTCATACACCCAGAAAATTAGTACAACATTAAAGTTCGTATTCTACGAAATGTCTTACTTCTAAATTCAAAATTTCATTAAAACACTTATTCTTCTTTATAGAAGTTTCAATATTATTTCTGACCCGCTAAGTTCCTTTAAGGTATATTTGCTCTGTGTCGAACTGATGAATTTTTGAATATTTAACCATGTTTGGTCGTTAAGACCTGCGCTGTGAGAGAGTGTGTCGCGGTAAACGGGTTAAGGCTGACAGAGTGCTTCATTTTGTTGTGTTCACAAAGGTAGCTGTTGTAGAATTTAAGTTCTTAAGTGTAATGAAATAGAGGGTTGTTTCTTTAAGCCTCTCTGGGGATGCGAATTTAGTTCTAAGTATACCAGGTTCTGTACTTTCATAAAAATCGTTAGAGCTGTTTTTAGGGTTCCGTACCTCAAAAGGGAAACAACGGAACCCTCTTAAGATCATTTTGTGGTCCGTCTGTCTGTGTCTGTCTGTCAAGATCCTTTATCTCAAGAACGCGAAGAGGTAACGAGTTAAAATTATAACTATATACTTAAATTCTGTGATTCCTTTGTGCTGTGAAAAAATTAACTCTCTAAGTCTATGAAGTAAAAAGATATAGAGCAAACGCGCACTGGTGACTTTTGTCAGGGTAACTGTTTCGTCACTCTGATTAAGTCCAAAACTATGTATGGAGGTGCGCGCATGTTACGACGTGACAACTGGGTAACATTTTTGCGCACGGATGACAAAACTGTCATAATTTTGCACCCAGTGCGAACACTATGTACGGTAAGCCTATCTCCTGGGAGAGATGCAAACCAAATACTTAGGCTATGTTTTCGATAGCCACTTGTCCTTCGCGGCAAATATCAAAGCGGCCCGTTTTCAAGAACATTATTACAAATACAATTATTGCTTATTTAATAGTATAGGATAGTAAACAAGTATTAGCTGTAATAAAAACAATTTCACGTAGTACGTATACACGTACAGCAAAAGCCACCAAACATGCAATAGTTTCGTTACTACAAAACCCTGAGTCCGCAGGACCAAGTTATACTCAGACTTAGAGCAACATTCTGTCTCTAGAGATAGAACTATGAAACTAAACTGCAGTGAAAAGCCTTGTACTCGAAATGAAACTAAGTCTACCACCAGGGACACAATACTAAAACTCATTAGCTGTACTGTGTTAACAATAATTGCTAATGTGCAGGAATCTTACCACATTGTACCACTTTGTAACCGCTAGAAGGAGTACGAACTATGCATTATACATGATATGTTTTTGGAGCACAAGTGCTTTGTATTTTTCCTTTTATGTTTTTTTTTTCTTTTCTGACTGCTTCTACTTGAACTTCTGCTTTATTTTTAAAACAATAAAACGCTCATCAACAATTTTTTTAAACGTTTTCCCAGGAGTTTGTTTGTTACGTCTTCACGCCTAAATGGCTTAACCGATTTTGATAAATTTTGGTACAGAGATAGTTGAGACCCTGGAGACGGACATAGGTTATTTTAAAAAATAATTTAGATATAAGGGAGAAAGAGGGAAGAAAGGGGAATACTTAGCATTGCTATTACAATAAATAAGGCGCAAGGGCAAAAACAGGAAAGGGGAACTGTGTTACCCCGAATTTTACGCGAGCGAAGCCACGAGCAAAAGTTAGTTATTAAATAAAATAACTTTTTTATTTTAATTAGGAGCTCTTTAATCGGACCTAAATAGTAGTTACGAATTTAATCTTCGGTGTTCGATTTAGATGTGGAACAAAATCAACACCATTCCTCTAACATTATCCAACTCTAAGAATTGACTGTAAACCTATCAGGAAATGGATCACTGCTGACTTAGCAGAAGACAGATGACGTCACACCAAACGACGTTACTGATGACTTGTTCCGAACACCGGAGTCGATAGGAAAGATCAAACGTATAATAGTCCGTTCTTGTAAGACAATTATCAAGATTGGAAACGTGCCCAATTGATACCGGAACCAGGTTTCCATCCGGCTTTGGAGAACAAAGGATAAGTTGGAGTTGGGATGTCATTTGGTCAGTTTGTAGGATGAGAAATAAAATGTTCTTTGTTTATGATCAAACGAGCTGGCGCCCGCGTCTTCGCACGCGAGATATAAAAAAAATATCCTATGTGTTATTCCAAACTATAATCTACCTTTGTGCCAAATTTTATCAAGATCCGTTGAGCCATTTTGACGTGAAAGAGTAACAAACATCCATACATACGTCCATCCATCCATCCTCACAAATATTCGCATTTATAATATTAGTAGGATTAAGTCCGCTAGCTTTTTATTACACTTGGAATTTATTCTGTATAGTGGGATCGTTTACAAACATTTAAACTCATATAAACAAACAGCCACACCCGGAATAACTATTTGAAGGCCATGCCAATATTTGTTCCATGCGGGAAGAACCCGCAGTGCGCAGCGCAGCAGTCGATTGCTCAGACACTGCGCCATTAATTACAATAGCAAAAAATCTCCTATTCTCTGCCAAGTAGCAGCAAAAATAATACTCAAGCAAACACTACATCCTTACTAATTTTATAAAAGCGAAAGTGAGTTTGTTGTTTGTTTGTTACCTCTTCACGTTTTAATGGCTAAACCGATTTTGATGAATTTTGGTACAGATATAGTTGGGAACTTGGAGACGGAAATAGGCTATATTTTATATAGCCTATGTCCGTCTAAAAACGAGTGGGATATGAGGGAGAAAGAGGGACGAAACGGGAAAACTTAGCGTTGCTATTACAAATCCATAAGGCGCTACCGAATTTAACGCGAGCGAAGCCGCGGGCAAAAGCTATTCCTATATATAATTTGCCAAGCTTGCTCAACAGAGTTATTTTTTTTCTCGAAAATTCCGAATTTCGTTCCTAAATACGAATATATCCTAGATTGTTTTTCTTTTTATCATGGCTACGCTGCCAAATAGAAAGCGTTTATGACTTTAGCCTTCCATGTTTCGCGATTAATGTCATCTAGACTGAGTGACCTACAGGACTTGGGTCTAGTGTGTCACGAACTACGTATATGAGTCTCATATGTGACAAACGAACATATATGGAGAAATTGTCTTTTAGTGAAATTCTCTGGCGTTTTCAGTGGTTGATGAAAACATGGTTAATGAAGAATTTTTAATGAAGAGCTTTATTTGAAAGGAAAAATCATCCGGCTTTCAAAGAAAAAACTAAAAGTGGAAAATACTTTGCAGATCATTCATATAGACGAAGAAGAAAAATTATGTATATAAATGTATCTATAGACAAACACTAATCAGCGTCAAAAACAGGTTTTTTGGTGCCCTTTAAAACTTTGTTGTTTGCTAGTTTAATTATTTTATTTTATTTAATTTCGTTTATTAAAATATAATAAATAAATTTTATAATATAACTAGCTCTGCCCAGCGGTTTCACCTGCTGCTCACATCTATTTTTCATACCCCTAAGGGTATGAAAAATAGATGTTGACCGATTCTCAGACCTACCCGATATGTACACAAAATTTCGTTTAAATCGGTCCAGCCGTTTCGGAGGAGTATGGGAACGAAAACTGTGACATGAAAATTTTATATATTAGATTATATAAAAAAAAAAACAAAAACGGTCTTTAGTTAGGGTATACATTTTATGACGCCCTACAATTATTTTACCATTTTTATACTTGTACACATTTTCAATATTACTTTGTCTATTTGTAGTTTGTAAATAATGTAGAACAATATATTAAAATAAGTATATTTAAATTATAATATTTATTGACATATTTTAGACTTTGAATTTTCACAGTACCCATGAAATTAACCCGGAAATACCAAAACGTGCTACGTAAGACTTTTGACGAAACCCTACTGAAAGATCATGGGTAATTCTCATGGGATCTCACTTATCATACGCATACACAGTATGTTGTTTTAGGTCAAAAGTGACCACTAATACCCCATCCCATTTGCAATATTAAGTAGTACCGTTTGCCTGCGGCGTCATACACGTGTATGTCGGAAACGATTTCGTGGAAAAGTATTACGGGGATACAAAAAGGAAGTTGCTCGAATATGTTACATAATCTACCTACTTATAAGTGGAAGAGAAAACTATGCGAACATGGTTACCACTTATTCGGGGAGGATAGGAAATCATCAAATATCTTCCCCGCTATAGGCGGAGCGGGGGTTAGTGTCAGACTTGTACGGACTAAAACCCACCCATGTTCCTTCTGTTATTCTTTCCGTGGTTCGTATTGTTTGTACCTTCTATTCTTCAAGTGTTTGGGGAGGTCTTGGGTTCGATTTCCGGGTCGTCCGAAAAGTGTCATTGGGTGTCCCATGCCCGGAGTTAGGAAGTGGGCGGTAATATACCACCGTACCAAGCACCTGATCTCTTCCCAGTCGTGACTGTTTGCCATCCCATCTGACTATTAGAGTACACCTGTGCCTGCGTCAAAGTCTGCTCTATAATATCTCCCACGTAGAGGGAGATTGGCCATCGTAGCTCAAAGTGGTCAGGGCGACAACATTCATTTCGCCGTGGACGGGTTATACCCTTTTTTGCGGACGGGAAATCATCTAATAACTTCTCCCGTTCTGGGCAGAGCGGAGGGAAGTGTCAGGCTTGTACTGACTAAAACCCATGTTCCTTTTATTACCCTTTACGTTCCAGAGCCGCGGTATCTCTTTCGAACTCCGGGCATGTTATACCTGAAATCACTTGGTCACCAATCAATTCAATAGCCATAGCAACACCTGAAATTGGAGCATCAATTTTGAAATATTTCTTGAATTTTCAATATTTTCCAATATTCCGTATGTAGCGTCCGACCAATCGGTTGTTTTTCTTCGCTTCAGCTGCTTGTTTTTTATCGTGCGACGTCGGCGAGTGCAGATGGCTCCAAGCCAGTCCAGCGTGACCACGAGTGCAGTTTTCAATATTCCGAGAGATGGATATTTTTTTGAACTTATTGCAATAGGGTAGTTTTCAGGGTCAAAGTAATTTCATTCTATTCTTTCCGTCTTTTAGATTTTTCAAAAATAAGGGACACATATTTTTTTATTTGTAAATTAGACCAAAAAATTACAAAGATATAGCCCATTAAAGTCACGTGTGACGTCACTCTTACAACTACAGTACTTTCACAAGTTATTATAGTCCTTGTGACCGGGACTGTAGATTCATTTTGTTTCTTGACATTCAAAAGTGTCTGTTATGGTCTAATTAAAATAAATGATTTGATTTGATTTGACTCTTTACGGAAAAATGCAGCAATGCGTGACGTTACACGTACCTTTTTTTTTGGAAGCTAGGCTATTGAATAGCTTGGCAGAGAATAAAGCCCTGTGGTGGCTCTGAAAGATTCGTTACCTTACCAACTTTGAGAAATGACATCTTGTAGGTTGTTGGATTAATGACGACACGGTTGGCGCAGTTGCTGAACGATCGACTGCTGCGCTTCATGTCGCGGGATCGATCCCAACACGAAACAAATATTAGTATAGCCTATAGATAGTTGTTCGGGTCTGGCTGTTTGTGTATGTGAATTTAAATGTTTAGAAACTCACCCACGATACAAGAGAAATTCCTCGTATGAGTTGTAGATGTTTTTTTTTATAAAAGAAAAAAAAATGGTTTTGCTAGTTAGCGATAAATTCCATCAATAACACTCCTACTGTAAAGATAAAAAAATACTCGTATCATAAAAGTTTTGAATATCACCAACCTTTTCCGATCATTTCCGAATCAAATATCATTGAACTTTTTCGGGTCACAGATAAAAAAACAAGCACTTCATGTTTTTATGGCAACCAGGAATAAACAAACGTCATTTATTTTTTTTTATAAAAAGAATGCATACAGCGACGCAGGTACTGGCATGTAATACAGAATTATTTTTTTTTTGCTTTGAACTGCACTTTGCACTCCAGTTTACGCATAACATTCTTTGTTTGCTTAACAAATTGTTGAGTTAAAACATTTTATAGCAGACACAACACGTTGTTATGCCATTATTTATAACAATTAAAACGAGTTATTACCATGTTCACTATTGTTTTAGTAGTAATTTCGGTATTGTCTTCTTTTTCATAAAATAATTTATGGTAATACTTGTTTTTGCCCGTGACTTTTCTCGCGATAAATTCGGGGTAACACAGTTCCCCTTTCCTGTTTACAGGTACCTGTAGTTTTTGCCCTTGCGCCTTATTTATTTTAATAGCAATGCTAAGTTTTCCCTTTTCTTCCCTGTTTCTCCCTTATATATATAAATAACCTATGTCTGTCTCCAGAGTCCCAACTATCTCTGTACCAAAATTCATCAACATCGATTAAGCCATTTAGGCGTGAAGATGTAACAAACTTAGGTACTCGCTTTCGCCTTTATAACATTAGTAAGGATTTTTGTTTCCCATAATTGTTCCCGTCACAATATTTAATTGCACTTTTCTCATGTATACTAATAACGCTTGTCATATCAATTTATTGCTTATGACTTTTATTTGCCATATTTTAATTTTCCATAATAACATGTGTTATAATCATGTGCATCTATGCTGCGGCGATTCAGGGGCATCTCAGATAATAATCTAGCTACACTGGCGGACAAAATTGACGGCCCGTTCATCAGGCAGTGGGCATTGTGAGCAAGGCTAGTGCCTGCCGGGTTTGTGAGTTATTTGAATAAAATACGGTAGCCGCGGAACACAAACTACAAAAGAAGGAACATCGATGGTCATCAATCAAAAAGGGAATTATAGTACTCGTAGCAGTGAAGTTAGAAGAAGAAAAGCTTCGTTTTTGTTTTCATTAAAAAAAAGTCAAGGGAACAAAAATAGAGCATAATGTCGTAACACCTAAACTAATAATAATAATATTTTTAACATAAAGAGCAAAAATAATATGACAGTAAAACACAACTTTAAGTCGAAATTAAAGTTATAAATCCAATATCTCAAAAACAAAACCTTAAGGTTTTTCTTTTCTAACTTTAGAAATGAGACGGAGAGTCAAGTTTAACCGCTTCAAAAGAAAAAAATACATCAGTTAATGACTTAAAAAAAGTATTTTTCAACTGTGTGGTGGCAACATTGTTGGAGTAATACAAAGAGGACAATTCCATAAAGGTTCTAGTTTAGCCATTTGAATAAGGAACTCTATATCTGCTACTCTATCATGACGTCTTAAAACAGAACTTGTTCCAGTGAGGGAAAGAGACAGAGCTATAAAGGGTGTCTAGCACCATCTCTTTCTCACACAGGAATAAGTACCTACTGCTATAAGATGTCATGGTAAGCCTACTGCTCTTAGTAACAGTTCCCGTTCTGAACAATGTTGTACGGTATTATTAGATGATACAGCTGTAATAGAAATAATATAATGTAAAGGAAAAGAGACATTATTCCCCAGAGTTTTCCCAAACTTAACATCAGATAACATTGTTAATGTCATAAAAACAGCTTCTAACTAAAAACAAAATAATTTATACCATGTCTTATATGAAAATAAGATTCTTTTTTGTTAATTCATTAAACCACATATTATTTATTCTTTGAAATATTTTTTTTAATAAAAACAAAAGATTTTAAAAAGAAGGTTATTATTTTTCTGTTTTCTTTAATCAGCCTGAAATGTTTTTTTTTCAGCAACACCTTAAATTGCCAGTACGTCGACAATACCGTTAATTTTATACATTAAAAACGCCAACATTTTACGTAATGCCTTTCCTCTCATTCGGCAGGGGATGTGCAAAAATAAAGTGCAGGGGCAAAAATTAATGATGCTTGAAGAGACAGCAATCAGCCTAACGATCGCCACGACAGTCAAGCCCGGTTTACAACAAAGCTGAGATGAGCGGAGCGGAGAGAAAATGAGCGAGATTTGATCAATAAGTAGGAGGTAATTTTTTCTTAGCCGGCCTTTTCCACACTTTTTCCTCTCTACCGTCACGAACGTCTGTAAAACGTCACGCAAGCAATGTCTAGCTAGACATTACTTTACGTAACTTCTTTCACTAGCACTGTTCTCAAAACGAAAAATAAAAACGTCGTGGATTAAACCAGCCATGTTCATGAATCAAAACTCGAAGACATGTGATGTCTTCCAAACTGCACTGGGTCCACGGAGCAGATTGTGGCCCTTTTCCTTGCATAAGGACGAGAACAGTAACCCAACAGTAGAATGTGGCTGATTATATTTAGGTTTCTCACGGCCCAAAAGTCTACTAGTCTAACCAAGGAGTATCGTATTTTCCACTCCTAACTGGGTTGTGGAGGTAGGTGCTCCACGAAATATACTAGTGTTTAGACTGAAAGCCGACGCCAACATAATTGGGAAAAAATTAGAGGTCTCAAGGGACACCCGGATGGAACGAAGTTCCTATAGACATGGAAATATCTGTCTTGCTTTCTATGAGAGAGAGAGACAGACAGACATACAGACAGAGAAACATGCGACGCCGCACAGCTTACAATAGCATACTATAGCAAAAAGTGTCGTGACAACTTTTCGTAAGATTTTTTTCCGTCTAGCCCCCTTTCACAACGTGCGATAAGGAACTTCGTTCCAAAAGCCAGTTGGTGTTAAAGCAGGTGGTGTTTATGTTACAGGAAAGACAAAAGATGCGATTTATATAATAACCAATACTATTATTTAAATCCAGCATATCTCTGCACCGCATCGCTCATCTTCGCTTTGATGTTTATCGAGCCTGATGTTCTGTATCTGTTTTGTGACGCTTGTTCAGTGATCAAATATTGGCTTCTAGGTAGGTACACGGCACGTACAATGTAGCATGAGACCGCTTTGCCCACTACCGCTTCGCTCGCTATCGCTCAGTCTACTTGCATTGATTTCGGCAACTTAGAGAGGACCAATTTTCATAGTATTTTAGAATTTAATTAAGGTTTGTTTCTGGAAATAAGTAGGCAAACGAGAGACGTTTTTCTTTGGGAAGGGATGTCATCAAATAAATTCCTGCTGTCGACATGGCCAGTCATCACTGGTGGAACGGACGGTGAGCTAACCATAGCTCACCATGCTCAGATCCGTCTATCGGTAACCGACGCCAGTAGTATCTGCGCCGGTGGCTGGGCTGATTTAAGGTTCAGACACAATCAACATTGGAGACACGATTTTAAAGAAACTGGAGATTTCACTGATGGCTGATGTGTGAATTTCTGAGAATGTTGACTAACGTATCAGTCATGCAAACTTACTCGAAACTCTATCAATACTTTTGGATGAACAAGTCTTTCGATTGCAAGTCAACAAAGACTGATACAACGCACCGTCCACTGGCGCCAAGATAAAAGATGCTTCTGTATAATGAAATCAAATAAGTAACTAGAGTATCGTCTACGCAATAGATTAGATCTCCAATTGATTCTCCTTTCGTGAAAAACTTATTAAAAACTCTGCGTGAGAACGAGTGCCAATTTATAAGCATTAGAGCGCGATAATCTTAATTTAGTACAAGTCGTTCAACTAAAAGGCTTCTATGCCATAGCCTACATTCTTTTTATTACAGCTTAAGTGTAACAAAAAGCGTTGAAATAGTGTAAGCACACTGTAAAAGGCATACCTAACATTTATTTTGTACAACCTGAATTTGTACAAATTTTTGCAAATTGTTTTGCGTTTACGTTGTTAAGTTGGTATTTCGTTTTTGTTTTCACGTCATTTCGATTAATTTATGTTTTTTATGCACGATTTGTTTCGTGTAAGAGAGGGTTTTTAATTTAATTTTACCGAGTACTAAGCACGAATGTATGGCCCCCATGACACGGGACTTGTGAACTAGCGACATATGGAAATTGTCTACCTACCTCTGGTTAACCCAGCGGGAGTTTTATTTATGTAAATTTAACGTACAATAGCGGTACATAGGCGGGCTTAATGCCATAAGGCATTCTCTACCAGTCAACCTTTGGGTATATAACAAATTGTTGTATTTTACCCAAAAAATATAATTATATTAATAATCCTTACTAATTAATATTATAAAAACGAAAGTGAGTTTGTTTGTTTGATTGTTACCTCTTCACGCTTTAATGGCTAAACCGATTTTGATCAATTATGGTACAGAGATAGTTGGGAACCAGGAGGCGGACATACGCTAACTTTGTTTAAAAAAAAGTGGGATGTGAGGGAGAAAGAGGGGAAAAAACGGAAAACTTGGCGTTGCTATTACAAATAAATAAGGCGCAAGGGGAACTTTGTTGCCCCGAAATTAACGCGAGCGAAGCCGTGGGCAAAAGCTAGTTAATTATAAAAAAAAAACCATTTGCTTTCCTAAACTTGTTTACATATGCAGATGCTAATACACATATACATATGGAATAAACTAACAGATACATTAAAAAAATAAATAAAAAAAAACGCTACGTTCAATCTTAAGAAAGCTTTAAGACCTAATAACATGAACCCAGCTGGTATCTGTTACTGATTATTGGAGAATTCAATGCCAAAGATACCGCATAGGTATTAATATTTAATATTCATTGCAGGTTTCTATCTGTAGTGACGTCAACAAACCTGCAACCAGTTAGACTGGACGAAGATCAACCAGACCAGGAGTAGAAACAATGTTAGGATGATGATGATAATTATCTCAGATGACAAGTCGCTTTTGTTTTTATAAGCTTCGCCTGTGATATGGATTATACTTAGAAAAACACCAGATAAAGGGTTAGATTCCCTTTATCCGGTGTTATTAAAGCTGAAATTCTACATACGAGTTAAATTTCGAAGATAATACAGGTCACGTTATTCTAATCTTCCAATTATGAAAAAAAGGAGTTAATCTCTTTAGCCTACACGAAAGCACTGGCACAAAACACATTTAAATAATAATAAAATACTTTTTTTTTGGTGTGGCACTAGTTGCGTCTTTGTGCAATAAAATACTTTTACGTCAATCAAAATTGACATTTACGATGAAATAGGGTTGCCAGCATAATAAAAATCTACACCTACCTTTATTTAAAAATTTTTCATTTTAACTGTAACTAATAAGCTGTCAGTCTCAACGTAAACCTTAATGTCGGTTAACCTCTCCAATTGAAAGTCCGCCTCGCAAACACCCACGAGGCCAAATAAACAACTTGCCGAAAATCACCTACCATTCTAAAAGCATTAAGGCAAAAGTAGAAACATTTAATATTTATTTTAAGACCAAACGCCTACGTCTAGCTTAAAAAAAATGGCCGACAATCGCTGTGCCCTGAATTTCTCATAGATATCACCTAGTGGACTTGACCTGGCCGTTATAGCTACATAAAACTGTAACGATGCCATATTTATACTGGTTGGTTTGCCTTCTTTTATGTATAAGTAATATTCTTTATATCTAGATGTCTAGGTAAGATAACTAAGATTTGAGGCAACAAAAAACACGCTTTGTTCTGATTCTGAAAAGTGACAGACTTTTACTGACTGTAACCCATTCATGTTTCTTCTTTTGCCGTTTGTGTTCTGGAACACAAATTGCTACAATCCGCAATCCTGGCAGGCAGAGGCCATGGCCGACCATTCTGCTTTGTTGAAGACTATTTGAGTTTAGAACACTGGTGCTGTCCGTTCACAGACCCGCGTTTGCGAGATACACGCTTTAGCGCTGTTTAAGAATAATTTAAACGATTTATTTGCAATAGCAACATTTGATATGTTAAGCATTAGTTTTTATGTACTGGTAACATTACAAGATTATAATTTTCTCTCGGTAACATTGTCTTGCTGTTGTATAAAATTAAAACCTATTTTGTTAATACAGGCTACTGCTAAATTATACAAGCCTTTTGTTACGACTGCAGAAAAATAAAACTAATGATTGAAGTTGTTTAGAGCATGCCATTAACCCACTAGTCTCCACTGCGCAATTTCGTGTAAAATGTCACTTGACGCAAGTTCTCCCTCAAATCGCAAGGCGAATTCGAACGATTTTTGTAACACATTAACTGTAACTTACTATTAAAAAAAATTACCCACATCCCGGTGTCCGATTGAGCTGAACTTATCTTCAAATCAGTAAGACAATCAGATTAAAAAAAAAACTTTATGTTTTTAAAGTTATGGCAAAAAACCAATCACGTTGTTAACACCATATTATGTTTATGTCAATGAAAATGACATCAATTTAAAATAGAGTTACCAGCACAATAAAAATGTTTACTCGTACAGGACTGTTTGTTCTTCAATCAGGAAGACAACCATTTAAGTTGAACTTTTGGGACAAGCACACCTCGTGAGGAATCTGCGCCACTGAGGGATACCTCAGTGGCGCAGATTCCTCACGAGGTTTTCCGTCACCGAAGCAAGTGATTTTATGCATACAAGCACATTAATCTGAAAAATCAAATGCCAGTGTCGTGTTCGGGTTTCAAACCCAATACTTATGACTTGGCAGTCCAAGGTCACGCCACTGGACTACCATAACTACTTCTCAGCAATAAGTAATCAGTAGAATTAGTACATAAATAACGTATTTTACCTACGTGTGAAGAAAGCATTTTAAACTTTAAAATCATTGATTTAACGTTAGGTTTACTGCGCACGTCTGTGCTAGACCCACCGGCCTTATTATTTATACACAATATAGTGTCTGTTTCTGAGTAGCTAGCCTGTGTCTTCTACGAATAAATTATATAGAGTAGCTCGCCAGCCACAATCTTGCTAGCATATACAATATACCTAGGTACTACAAGCATCAATAATTCTTATTGTATTTAGATCTCGTAAATCCACCCCTGTTTTTTGTTTTACCAAAGTTACATGAAATCATTAACTGCACGCCCTTAATTTCCAAAAAATTTGGTAGCGAACATTTTACATTTTGCCTGTTATGTTTAAGTACCAATTTCAATAGTAATATCAGAAGAGTGAGCCTTTTGCCATAAACATCTTTTCTCAACTTTGTTGAGGTCGGTTTTCAGTTTAGCTGGATGCAGCTATATACAGTACTTTACATGGAGCGACTGGCTATCTTACCTCCATAACCTAATTAACACTGGTTTATACGATACCTCTTAATAACTGATTGTCTATCTGTATTGTGACGACTATCAAACAAAAAACAAATGACAGCCGGGACCAACGGCATACTAAGTTTCCTTAGGCACGGAGGTCCGTATGTAACTTGTGGTCACACATCTAGAGACCAACCTAGACAAGCGCGGCTTCACCTTAAGATTGACCCTAGCGGATGCTGTTATTTAGCTACGAGCACCTCAAACGACCCAAACATTAAACTCAAATCATTTATTTCAATAAGACCCTTACATTCACTTTTGAATGTCATAAAAAGAAAAAAAAAATGCTGCTAGTCCCAGTCATAAGACATAATAACTTAAAAATACTGCAGTTGCCCATTCCAAAGCGTAGATCTCTATGGAGAAGAATGGGCAAGAAACTCCACGAGCACTTTTTTAAATCATAATATTTTTACACAAACATGGATACATCATTCATGTTGCATACACACAATATGTGAGAACGATGTAGAAAAACCAGCACATTAAGAGCGTCCAGAGTAAAAGCAAAACACTTTCGAATAAACCAGTAGGTCTAAAATATGACTAAATTACACCATATCAATCTCAGCCATCAAAAGAAGTCGATTAAAAAAGCCCTTTTATATCATAAATTAATGGCAGAAAATTACTTGAACGTATATTAAACGGTGCTTTCGGCTTATATGAAGAGAAAACACTTTTTTTTATAACGATATTTATAATATAATTTAGTGTTGCCAGTCACGAAATTTCGTTTGATAGTGTCAAAATGTTTGTTTCAATTCATGGAGAATTTAAACGTCTGTAATAACTCTTGAACTGACATGGTTACTAACATTATAATAAACACTTGAAACGGGATATTTACCATGTATGTTATTAATTTCCAGTTTCCGATATTTCGCCAATGTTGCAAACGCCATTTTCACGGATGAACTGAGTTTGCAATATCGCCGAAATATCCGAAACTAACGATAAATATAACGTTTAATAATCACTAACGTTTAATAAGATAAATATAATGTCTGTACCTAATCATTTACAAATAACACAAAACTTCGGTAATTAAAATGTTGTGGAAGTATTATCAAAACCCTAGATTAGAGCCTACCACAAATCATACCTATTGCCTTTACTCAACTCCAAAGGCGCCAGCTTCCATTCAAACCGGCTGCAGCTGATACAAGCATTTTACATGGAGCGACTGCCTATCTGACATCCATATCGTAGTAAGTACCAGGTTATACGGTACCTCTTGACAAATCCTCCCCAATGTCTATTTTTAACGACCATCAGAGATCTACAAAAGCAAGCAACGGCTTAACGTGCTCTCTGAGGCATGAAGGAAACTCGATGTGTAATAGATGATGACCCATCCACAGACCGACCTTGGCAGGTTCAGCTTAACCCTTATGTTCAACCCGTGCGGCTGCTATAATTTAGCCACAACCTAGCCTATCCTATATTTATAGCGTTTTATAAGAATAGACCGCTATAAATATAGGATAGAAATTGAGAGCATTAACATGAACGTGATTAGCACGTCCACAGATTTGTTATTATTTAATTTTAAACTTATTGTTTAAAATGTATTTTTTGATATTTCTCTCACTAAATTAATGCGTATTATTAATATATATAATCTAATAATAAAAATATATTATCGACAATGGTGACATATCTGGGGTTGCGGGTTGTTCGAAAGAGATACCGCGGCCCCGGAACGTAAAGGGAAAGTAGAACGTAAATAGAAGGAACATGGGTGGGTTCTGGTCAGTAAAAGTCTGACATGGCCCCCCGTTCTGCCCAGAGCAGGGGAAGTTACTATAATATATCAAGAAATGATTATGAAATTAGTATGTATTTCGTTATCAAATACATACTTTTAAATCTATACATAAGTACTTTAAATAAACATCGAAAAGTCTAAAATTCCGAGTTCTGATCGTTTTTGTTGCAAACGGACGATTACGTTTAAAAATTTTCAGTTGTGAGAGATTCTGGTTAGACGTTTTTCAAATTGAAAGCCACGGAAATATAAAAATCGATCCGGAAAACAATAGTCTTAATACTAAAATAGCTTAAAGAGGAAACACGAGGAGAAGATTTATAAGTGAAGAAGTTCTCACACAAACGATTCAAATCTAAAGTTACAAATTCGATTAATTTGTTACTTCCTAATTTATGAATCATCGACAAAAATAATATAACATTAATATATTATAGAGACCTTTTATTTATCTTTAACTTGGATATTATCAAATAACTTCCCCTGTTCTGGTCGGAGCGGGGGTAAGTTTTAGGCTGTTACTGACTAAAACATATCCATGTTTTTTCTATGGCCCCTTATGTTCTAGGGCCGCGTTATCTTTTTCGAAAAACCCGCAACCTCGGCACTTGATAGAGTCCTGATATTGTCATAGAGCCCGACGCCAAATAGTAAATCATAAAACGAAAAAGCATTTGCTTTGGGTAAATCCTTCAAATAACTTCCCCCACCCTGGGTGGAGCGGGAAAGAATGTCAGACTTTTGCTGACTAAAACCCATCCACGCTTCTTCTTTTGCTTTATGCATTCTAGGGCCGCGGTATCCCTTTCGAACAACCCGAAAACGATAAAATATTGACTATAAGTTTCTGTTTAGTTAGGTTTATAGGTAAACTTGCTACACCCTAGGCCGCAGCATCGTTTCATATAAAGCGAGTGTATGTCTAAAAAGGGTCAAGCCAAAGGGATATTTTATCAGCAACAGCAATGATTGCTTAAAAACCTAAAGCCTTGCTTAAAAAAAAAGTGTAGCAAAGACAGCTCCTACTATAAAGCTAATGTTTATTCTGTTATAAGTTGTTTTAGAAAGACAAACAGCGTTTGAGGTTTGTCTAGAAAAGCCCAAAGTACTATAAATAATTTTCCTGCCCTTGTCCCATTCTATTTGGGGGTCGGCGCAACACGTTTTCTTCTTCCATTCTCCCCTATCAGACGTCACAGCATCATTCACTCCTTTCTCCTTCATATCATTCCTTATACAATCTATCCATCTTTTCCTTGAACTTCCTCCCGTTCTCCGTCCATCAACATTCAAATCCATCACTATTTTAATCACATGTGCTTCATCCCTCCTCATTACATGTCCATACCAAGACAAACTACTTACTTTAATTTTTTTCTGTAACAGGCGCAACTTTCAAACTTTCTCTAATATACTCACTCCTTTATCCATTCTTGTCACTTCACACATCCATCTCAACATTCTCATCTGCGCTACATGCAATCGTTTTTCATTCACTTTTTTTACGGCCAGCATATGTACGAAATTACATCTCAAAAATTTCTTTCTAGTATTTTTCTTTCTCCTATTGAAAAGAAAGTATAATTTCCCACCCTCTACTGAATATTTTTATAAATAGATTTAAAGTCATCCCAATGCCATATTAAACATCAAAGTGAGATTCTAAAATGGAGATCAAACGAAATGACGAGCCAAACACATTCGTATCAGAATTTATCAAAATTATCTGGTTAGAGAAATCTTAAGTGACGTTTTGAAAGACGTGCCTAGGTATTATTTAACGAATTTGATATTACTTTAAAAGTAATTATTATCATTTAATCTCAAACTCGCAGTTGAAAGCAATAGACTTGCCTTTTATTACATGATACTTTATTTATACACACTACAAATTTCTCCTGTATCGTGGGTGCGTTTACAAACCTTTAAACTCACATACAAAAACAGCCATACCCAAAAAAACTATCTGTAGGTCATACAATCATTTGTTCCTTGCGGGAATCGCAGCCGTGACACGCAGCGCAGCAGTAGATCGCTTAGCCACTGCGCCAACCGTGTCGTCACTTAAAAAATAACTAGAAAAACGTGGGTGTACTGTTATGGACACCTCTGCCTAAGCTTTTGATTATTCAAGGCTTGTTGTTAAATCGTGTAAATATGGCAACATTACGTAACACAGTAAGCAATACAGTTATTCTCACAACTTTAATTACCCCTTAGAGGTATATACCCCATACCTCTTTGAACGAACATAATTATCACAAACGCGGTCGTTTGTGATAATTATGTTCGTTCGTTCATCAAAAATCCGAAATAAAAAAAAATATATCTTGGGACAACTCACACACGGCTATCTGATCCCAAGCTAAGCAGAGCTTGTGTTATAGTAACCAGACAACTGATATACATACTTATATAATTTATAAATACATACATATTATAGATAAATCACATCCAGACTCAGAACAAACAATCATGCTCATCACACAAAGTTTGTCCTGGGTGGGAATCGAACCCACGACCTCCGGCTCAGCAGTCAGGGCCACTAACCACTAGACCAACAGGCCCGTCAAAAAAAATAAAAATATTATAATATAGAAAAATTGAATATTGTCACCATGTGGGTTGATACTTAAGGCATTTGAAGTAGTATTGACGAATGACTCATTATCAGCTTGGAGTTGCATTCTGGGTTAATGGCAGTAAGCTCGACCCAATTATATGGGACTTAACCATACATACTTTTTAGGAGACTGCGCGCCGCAAAGGAGGGTAATTACTTATGTTGTTTTCTTGTTGCAGGCAGAAAACACAGAACGCCATTCGCTACGATCCTTTTTTTACGGATGGGTAATAATCAAATATCTTCCCCCACTATGGGTGGAACGGGGGGGAGTGTCAGACTTGTACTGACTAAAACTCACCCATGTTCCTTCTTTTGCTTTTATGTTCCGGGGTCGCGGTATTTCTTTTAAACAACCTGCAACCCCGGTAGCTACAATCCTTACTTCGCCTTAAACATTACTGACACAACGTAGACGTTCTAAAGGTAAACCTCTGCCAAACCCCTTTTAGGATCATAGGCGTGATGTCATTAACTACCGTCTGATAAATAATAAATTTAAAAAAAATACGTAAAAAACACAAAATCTCCGAGTAGAATCCATTTAGATCTTACCCAATAACGAAAAATCTAAAAAATCAGGTAATGTATTTTACGTGCCGTGACAAAGTTAATTAGTTTCAGTCTGGGGTAGATCGTCCTAAGCCAATTACGGCAGATACTGTATCTGGATAGAATCTTAGCATCTTGATACCAGAATGGAATTGGATAAAAGGCAACTGTGGAACGAGAAGAAAAAGTCGCGATAGGAGCAAAAGACAGATGGAATGAGATTTTCAGAAGAATCCAGGTTTCCTTCACTTAAAGTTTTGTCCTAAAAATGTTAGTAGGTTTAATGTACGAGTGGATTTTACCAATGAAATACGAATGAAATTATGTAAAGAAGTCAATTTGAATGCTGCAAATGCAAAAAAGCGTTGCTTTTTATTAACATTATTTAGATTAATTCGTGATGGCAAAAAGGCAAACGGGCTCACATCAAAACGCCGTGGCTCCTACACACTAATTATTGGCTGGAAAAATCAATAACACTTGCAACAAAATTAATTCTCATATTAAATAAGTAAAACTTTATTTATGTAATGATAAGTATTATTACATATTATATTCCAGGTGAAATGTTATAATAAATATATATTTTTTTACATTTTTAGTTAATAATATATTAAAATGAAAATTATATTTAAAGTAAACTAGCGGTTTCACCCGCTGCTCACTTAGGGTTATGAAAAATATATGTTGGCCGATTCTCAGACCTACCCGATATGTACACAAAATTTCGTTTAAATCGGTCCAGCCGTTTGGGAGGAGTATGGGAACGAATACTGTGACACGAGAATTTTATAAATTAGATAAATAAGGACAAGATTAAATTTTATGTTCAAAACTTCGTAATATTTAACAAATTCGAATCAAATGAAGTCAATGAAAATGATTGATGATTTCAAGAATGATAAATTCATTTCACTAGTTTTTATTAAAGATATTCTGGATTGATTACTCCAGGCTTTCAATAAGAATTTATTTACTCAATGATACTTAATGAAAATTCAATCAGAATTAAGTTTGTTAAAATGACGGAAACATCGTTCACTGTTCACTGAGTAAAATGAAGACACTCAATGGATATCCAATTAATTTCAAAGTAACAACCTTAATTATCCAAACTTGGAACTAAAATGGGATGAAAAGATAAATAGATTCTGCTTCCGCGCGCCTACATAAATTAGGAAATTATTCATTACTTTTTGGAAAGTCTTCTATTAAACATCTTAGAATTCTTGATTATTTCAATTTTTTAATAATTATTATTATTTTAAGAAAAAGAAAGACAATTCGAACAATCCTCAATTTTCTTTTAAGTACTTAGTCGATGCATTGGTAAAATAGATGCTCCTGGTTTACTAACTTAAAAAACGTTATTTATTTGAAACCTGTAAACATTAAATTAGCAAAAAACCTGTAGGTAATTTATTGTTAAAACAAAAGAAGAAGGTTGTATACCAAAAAAAAAAGGTTAATTATTAACACATTTATCTGCGTCGGTTTCATGAAATGATAAATATTGTATAAATTCTTTAATCAAATTTACTAATATTATTAATCATAAAAATAATATTTACCTCTTAAAAATCCACTACAAAAATATTTTTTCACTTAACTCACTATCCCTTGTCACTTAAATTCTTTTTCACACTAAATAAATTAAAATCAAGTTCTCAATTTAATTTAATTCACGCTTCACGATCCATTAAAACATTTTCAACCATCACAATTGTTCTGAACGATTTGAAACGCGTCAGATTCGATCTAAAAATTGAATCGCGATCTCCCGCAATTCAAAGTAACGACCATTAGCGACCGCCCGCAACGAGGTACGAAAACGCACTGGGGTGTCTTTACGTGCGAGTGTGCGAGAGAGACAACGATACTAAAGCAGGAGGGGTAGCCAGTGAAATCTATATGGAGCTTATAAACTGGCCACGAAAATACTACGGAAGCCTCAGGCCATTCAGCGTGGACGTCAATAGGCGTCTTCAAGAATATTTGGCCACCGTCAAGTGCTAATGGTTTTCAGCATTATGTAACTCTTGTCCATGACTCGCGAGTTCCACTAATGGAGGTTTTATTCAGTTTTAAACGTCTAACGCATTCGTATTTTCAAAAGTCTAGCTTAGTTTTTTTTTTAACAACATTCTATGAATTCCGGATGGGTAAAATCGGCCAGTTCTATTTGGCAGGTCAAAGCCAAATTCGTTGAGCCGAAATTCCTATGAAATTTTATATTCGAGGATATTTCTCGAAATGCCATTTTTTATTCACCTTTTATTTTTGATTGAGGAAAGGGTTTTGTAACTTTAATCAATTTGTATCTGGTTGAGGAAAATATTTTGTTTCCTTTAATCCTTTTGAGCGATATTTTCCGTTAAAGGCCTGCACTTAGAGATTGTCGCTTGACACTTCCTCTCTTTGATCAAAGTCGGCGGGCTTATAGGAAAGCGCGCTCAACTTCGAAGACAAATACACACATTTCTGTTGAACGTGTGTTACTTGGTTCAACCTTCTTTCGACTACATTTAGGTAGAGACTGCTTTGACAGAAGAAGTATTAATTTTTCAGCTAACGGTTTGTTGAAAGCCTAGTATTTTTGCAATGACTCTGAACAGGTTTGACATGAGGATTTTGTAGCAAATGTCAAAATGAAATGTCATTTTTGACACTTTGACCTCATATTAGGCTGCACACTGTAGCACTTACACTTATACCATTTTTAGGGTTCCCTACCTCAAAAGATAAAAAACGGAACCCTACTTGGATCACTTTGTTGTCATTATATTATATCGGTAACGCGTAAAGATATCAAACCATATATACTAGACTTTGTAGTCTCTTTGTGCTCTGAAAAAACATCCCTCTAAACAGTCAAAAGTTATGGCTGTTTACGTCGCAAGTTTGTACGGAACCCTCGGTGCGCGAGTCTGACTTGCTTTTGATCGGTTATTTATTATTTTTTTCTAGTGAAACCTACGTGCCGCTATTTCGGCAATGTAACAACTATGCTGAAATATCGGGAATTCAAAAGGAATATTAAGCATGATAAATATCCTGTTATAATTCTTAACTATAGTGTTAGTCATCATCTACCTAGCCTTTTCCCAACTATATTAGGGTCGGCTTCCAGTCTTACCAGATGCAGCTGAATATCAGTATTTTATATGGAGCGACTGCCTATCTGGGTAATACGATGTGCCTTGATAAGACTCGTTGTCAGACTTTAGAGACTCTGACTACCTGTAACGACTGCCAAAGATCTATAATTGACATCCGGGACCAACAGCTTAACGTGCTTTCCGATGCACGGAGGAAACTCGGTATGTAACGGGTGGTCACCCATCTACAGACCAACCTAGGAAAGCGCGCCTTAACCTAAAGATCGACCCGAGTGGCTGCTATTATATATCCACGATAGTGTTAGTTACCAAGGTACTTAATTCAAAAATTTACACAACTAACTGTCAGACTCATATTATTCTCAAGTTGGTAGTTGTTTTTCCAACTTAATACATTATTGCTATGTTAAGACCCTCTGCTTTGACTTTCTCGACAATGTTTTTTCTACTAATGCTTCTGTTCCGTCATTTAATTCTAAAGGATGATGTTTATTCTTTTGGGAGATGAAGGGGCGGGTTCGACACGGAAATGTGATTGTAAGAAAAAGTTTTATTTTGGCATAGTTGTTTTGAGAATATTGCCGCGGATTGGTGGCTTTGTGCGTACTTAAACTCATGACATCTATGGCATAAGTGTCTTTAGAATAAAAAAACGTATAAATAAACTAGCTGTTCCCCGCGGTTTCACCCACGCTGCTCAGCACCTGTTGGTCGTAGCGTTATGTTATATAGCCTATATAGCCTTCCTCAAGAAATGGACTATCCAACACTAAAAGAATTTTCCAATTCCAACCAGTAGTCCCTGAGATTAGCGCGTTCAAACAAACAAACAAACTCTTCAGCTTTATAATATTAGTATAGATGTTATTAATGCGATATTTTGTATGGATATATATGGAAGTGTGTTACTCTTTAATTCAAAAAAACTAATGATTGTATTTAATTTAGATGTAATTTGGCATACAGGTAGGTACAGTAGGTTTTCTCATAAAAACTTAAATAGGGTAATTACAGACTGCCATGCGGGCAAAGCTGCAGACATAAGAAAATTACTACATTAAATTTATAAAAACAATATTTTTTAAGGTTTCGTGCCTCAAAAGCAGAAATCGGAAACCTTATTAGATTACTTTGTTGTCCGTCTGTCTGTCAAGACCCTTTATCTCGGGAACGTGTAGAGGTATAAAGTTGAAATTAAAAATAGATACGTAAATCTGTGGTCCCTTTGCTGTGAAAAAATCAACCATCTTAGTTTTCGCAGTCAAAATATATGTCCGTTTATATCGCAAGGATGTACGGAACACTTGGTGCTTGAGTCTGACTCGCTCTTACTTTCAATATATAAGTTAGTTGTTGCAATTTATAGCTGCGATTGAATTTCGCTCCGCATCCCGCATAAAGTTCACCTCAGTTAGGGCAGAACTTTAAAGTGAATCAAAACAATATGAGTCTTATCACGTTCACGTAAAGATACAAGAAAATCCTTACTATAAAAGCGAAAGTGATTTTGTTTGTTTGTTACCTCTTCACGCTTTAATGGCTATACCAATTTTGATGAATTTTGGTACAGTTATAGTTGGGAACCAGGAGACGGACAAAGGCTATTTTTTTTTTAAAGAGTGGGTTATGAGGGAGAGAGGGACGAAACGGGAAAACTTAGCGTTGCTATTACAAATCAATAAGGCGCTATCGAATTTAACGCGAGCGAAGCCGCAGGCAAAAGCTAGTGGAATTATAAAATTTGATCTTAATCAAGATACTGTTGGCGCAGTGGCTGAGTGATTGACTGCCGTGCTGCGTGTCGTGATTTCGATCCCCGCATGGATCAAATATTTGTATGATCTACCAGGAAATTGTTCCGGGTCTGACTGTTTATTAATGTGAGTTTAAATGTTTGTAAACGCACCAACGAAACAGGAAAAAATCCTAGTGTGGGGCAAAGTTTAAAAAAAAAACTCTTTAAAGTATCTTATAAAGGAAACATAAAATCAATTCAGGCAGACCTTGATGAAATTTTTAGAAGTCACGTCAAAAAACGCCTTCACAAATGACTGTATTTCAAAAAACATAAACATATTTTTATCTCCCGACTCTCCGGGATGGTTCATTAGATCCTTAGGAAAATCTCCAACAAAAGGATCCTTCACGAATTTTTTTTGGCTACGCTCCGGAACTCAAAAAAGCCCGCGTACCTACAATTACGAAAGGTCTTTCTTGATACAATTACTTTCCTTTTTATTGTATGACGAAAGTAGAATGTTTTTATGCCTTGTTCTGTGTGGTGGCCTGGAAGAATTTTACTTGGTGTTCTCGTGCGTCACGTGCGTTGTTTTAGATAGTTATTTAGTAGGGGCCGTTGAAATTAATATAAGAGTTTACTAATCTATATATCCTTACTAATATTATAAAAGTGAGTTTGTTTGTTTGTTTGTTTACCTTCACGCTTTAACGGCTAAACCGATTGTGGTGAATTTTGGTCCATAGACAGTTGGGAACCAGGAGACGGATATAGGCTAAAAATTTTTTGAAAAAAAAGGGATTTGAGGGAGATAGAGGGAAGAAAAGGAAAAACTTAGCGTTGCTATTACAAATCAATAAGGCGCAGGGGGAACTGTGATACCCCGAATTTAACGCGAGCGAAGCCGCGGGCAAAAGCTAGTAATATTATAAATGCGAATGTTTGTGAGGATGAATGGATGTTTGTTACTCTTTCACGTCAAAATCGCTGAACGGATCTTGATTAAATTAGGCGCAGAAGTAGATTTTAGTCTGGAATAACATGAAGAATACTTTTTGTTTCGATATCACGCGGGCAAAGTCACAAATACAACACAAATCATAGTGCTGGGATTTTCAAATTTTGCGGAGATATGAGGGAGAAAGAGGGAAGAAAAGGGAAAACTTAGCATTGCTATTAAAATACCTAAATAAGGTGCAAGGGCAAACTATAGGCAGCAGGTACAGGCTGTGAATCAGGAAAGGGGAACTGTGTTACCCCGAATTTAATGCGAGCGGGTTCTGTTTGTTTGTCAAAATGTATAGTGTAAGTGTTTTAAGTGAGAAACTTCTGGCATAGTAACTGGTCCAATGTTTGTTTGTTGTGTCCAACCAAATAAAACAAGAATTATTTACAAAAACAGAAACAGTCTGCTTTCCATCCAATAACAAAAGTAGAGTTTATCATAAACAAAAGTTTCCTAGAATTATTGATTAACACAACTGCCAACAGAAGTAAAATATACATCCTAATAAGAATTCAGTATATTCAGTCCACCCAAAAATTCTAACGAAATAACAAGATGGGGGACATACCACTTCTTTCAAAGCAATATTATTCAGTCACATGTCCTTGCGAACGTTTTTTAGCCACAGCGGCCAATTTTTAGTGAAGTTTAGCCATCGTAGCGGGAGACAATATAAAATAAATATCTTGGGACAACTCACACACGGCTATCTGAACCCAAGCTAAGCAGAGCTTGTGTTATGGTAACCAGACAACTGATATACATACTTATATAATTTATAAAAACAAACATATTATAGATAAATCACACCCAGACACAGAACAAACAATCATGCTCATCACACAAAGTTTGTCCTGGGTGGGAATCGAACCCACGACCTCCGGGTCAGCAGTCAGGGCCACTAACCACTAGACCAACAGGCCCGTCAAATATAATACACTAGCTGGCGCCAGCGGCTTTACCGGCGTGATATCGAAAAAAAAAGCCTACGTAGGTATTTTATTCTAGATCATAATCTACCTCTGTGCCAGATTTCATCAAGATCCGTTCAATCGTTTTGACGTGAAAGAGATCAAACATACATCTATACTTACAAACTTTTGCATTATTTATAATATTAGTAGGATTGTTAATAAATTTGGTATAGATAAAATATTTTCCGAAGTAAAACTAAAAATGTTTTTTGCCTCTTTATAATAAATGCTACCCGATATAATACAAAGATTTTAATGATAGCACCCACATTAAAATCAGTTAAAGCGTTTAGAAGATTTAAAGTAAAAAAAAAGTGTGTGTGTCAGTTCCGACGCACGACTGGAGTTTACTCCTTAAGTACGAGTATCTAACCATACGCAAAAAGAGTTTATTCAACTGAAAAAGATTAATATCATATGAAAGGGTAAATTCACAAATTAATGAAAAACACTCACAGCCAAATTAGAAAGATGCGCACTAAAGGTGCGCACCAAAAACGTGACACATTTTCGTTACTTTAGTAGGTTTTACCCCTCGGATTTTTCTCATACCGGGCGCCTTATACAGGGTTATTTGTAAAAAACCGGCACCCTCTCAGGACCAAGTTACCAGCATCATAATCAACAACTTTTGTTCTATGACATTTAAAGATTTATCATATTTTAGTTCATCATATTTTCATACAAAAATAAAAATATTTAAATTAAACGCTCTAAATGTTACGAAATCTATGAGAAGCAAACGTTAGGTACGTTTGCTTCGGGGACAGTGCGCGGCAGGTTTTGGTACAGCAAACGGACGGAGTTGAAATGTGTTAGATAGGACAACGAGATCTTGATGATTTGTTTTTGGTAAATGTATAAAATTTTGTAAAAAATCATAGAAGAAAAGTTGTTGTTTATGATGATAGTAATACAGTCCTGCGAGGTTGTCGGTGTTTTACAAATAACCCTGTATATGAAAATCGATTCTTAAGGAGTAAACTCCAAAAAATCACAAACATTCATTTAAACACAAACATACATACTCTTTTTTTGGGCAGTCGTTTTATGGGGCGGTTGGTAGGCCCCCAAGAGCCATTTTCTTCGAGCGAATTGTTAGCAACTTTCATAAACTTCTATATTGCCTTTCACGAATAACTTTTGTCGCGTTTTTATTTTTCTTTCGTTTCAGCAAATATTGATAAACTGATTGATTGGAGCGGGAACGGTCTCAATTAATTATGGGGGAAATGGATTTTTTATTAAAACGATCGGATTGCTTGGTGTGAGGATTTTGATGAAAGGTTTCAGTTATTTGAATAAAGATAAACTGGTTTTGTTTTTGTATTGAGCTTTCTTAGTAGATGATCAGTCAGCCTGTTTGATTTTATTAAACAGGCAACCTGTCTGTGGGTATTTCTCATGTTAAATTAACAAGCTTAGAAAATCAAAACTCAAGCTTATACTTTGGTCAAAAGATATATTTATTTATTTATATTTAACGTTTCAAGCACAAAGTACAGAGGCAGACTTAATGCCATAGGCAATTTCTACCAGTCAACCTTTGGGTGATGCACAGACAAACAATAGTAGGTCTAAAACAAAAATGTTATTAGATACCGTGGCCCGGGAACATAAAGGGCAAAAGAAGGAACATGGGTGGAATTTCGTCAATTAAACTCTGACCCTGCCCCCCGCTCCACCAAGAGCGGGGGAAATTATTTGATGATTTTCGAACCGCAAAAAAGCCTATACTTTCCCTTATTTATAAAAATGTTGCTTTACATTAGCATTTCTCTTATACAATTTGTGCGTTTACAAAAAAAAATCACACACAAAATACCCTCAGTTGTACACTGTCAGGGAAACCGTAGATGTGATGACTTTTAAATTATTATAAGTATTTTAATACATTTATTATTTTGTAACCTACCTACATCTATACTAATATTATAAAGCTGAAGAGTTTGTTTGTTTGTTTGTTTGAACGCGCTAATCTCAGGGACTACTGGTTGGAATTGGAAAATTTGTTCTTTTAGTGTTGGATAGTCCATTTCTTGAGGAAGGCTATAGGCTATATAACATCACTCTACGACCAACAGGTGCTGAGCAGCGCGGGTGAAACCGTGGGGAACAGCTAGTTAACGATAAAATCATAACATCATGCTTTTAATCCTCGGAAGGTTAGGCACAGGGGTACATAATAGAACACTACATTTCGCCAGTTTCAATAAATTAATAGAAATTCTACTAGCTGGCGCTTGCGGCTTCGCCCGCATGATATTAGAAAAAAAAGTATCCTATGTGGAATTATAGATTTTAATATACCTCTGTGCCAAATTTCATCAAGATCAGTAATTTTGACGTAAAAGAGTAACAAACATCTTTACTTCCATATATCCATCCATCTTCACAAACATTCGCATTTATAATCTTATTAGCTGTGGCCCCCGGCTTCGCTCGCGCTAAATTCGGGGTAACACAGTTCCCTTTTCCTGATTTGCAGGTACATGTAACCTGTAGTTTTTGCCCTTGCGCCTTATTTATTGTAATATCAATGCAAAGTTGTTCTTTTTCTTCCCTCTTTCTCCTTCATTTCTCACTTTTTTTTTAAAAAAAGGTAGCCTATGTCTGTCTCCAAGGTCCCAACTATCTCTGTCCAAAATTTATCACAAACAAACAAACTCACTTTCGCTTTTATAATATTAGTAAGGATGTTTGTTACTCTATCTATAAGAATTACTTCACAGTAATAATCTATATTCTTTTTCATCTTCTCCGCTGTCAGACGTCACGGCATCATTTCCTCCATTCCCTACACAATCCATCCATCTTTTCTTTGGCCTCCCTCTTCCTCTCTATCATCAACATTCAAATCCATCACTTTTTTAGTCACATGTGCTTCGTCCCTCCTCATTACATGCTCATACCTAGGTATGACTCACTTATATTTTTCTGTAATAGGCACAACTTTCACATTTCCTCTAATGTACATTACTCTAAGTAACAATCTTTATTCTTTATCAAATAAAAAAGTAGGTATACGAAAAAGAATTTTCTAACATATTTTTCACTGCAGTTTTCCTCAATAAACCGTTTCTTGGAAAACATACTTTAATAATGACTTTTCAGCTGACAGCTGTCAGCAGTTGTTCCTGCCTTTCGTTTGTTTATACTAATACTGAAGTTTTTCCTAAAATTAGAGAGGAAAAGTAGTAAAAAGTAATTAAGTACCTAAAACATCAAAACACCTTGTCATGTTGGAATACTGGTTTTGTTCTAGTTATTTAACCTCATTTGAAATCACTATTTTATTTTTTGGAAACCTTAATATTTTGTCATTCATTACCACAAATATAGAGAAAAAGTTTTTATATATCACAATTTTTTTATCGAGTATTTTTTTTTTTCATAGTTACTAAAAGGTTGTCAAATCATAAAAACAAACATTTAGAAAAATATATTTAAAGACGATAACTCATAAACTACCTAAGCAATATAAATAAAACTAATATGGGACTACCTGGAAAGTATACCCTGTCAAACTAAAAAAGGAATTTTGTAAATTGGTCCAGGTATCGGTGAACATCATAAAAAAGGATTTCGACGAATTGGGAACCTCGTCTATAATTTAAAGTCGGTTAAAATATAAAATTACTAGCTTTTGCCCCCGGCTTCGCTCGCGTTAAATTCGGGGTAACACAGTTTCCCTTGCGCCTTATTGATTTGTAATAGCAACGCTAAGTTTTCCCTTTTCTTCCCTCTTTCTCCCTCACATCCCACTTTTTTAAATAAAAAGTAGCCTATGTCCGTCTCCTGGTTCCCAACTATCTCTGTACCAAAATCCATCAAAATCGGTGTAGCCATTAAAGCGTGAAGAGGTAACAAACAAACAAACTCACTTTCGCTTTTATAATATTAGTAGGGAAGTAAGGATTTAAGCCTCGTTCGTAAAATTTCTCAAGCGTTGGAAAAAGCCATATTGGATTTTTTCATAAGGAAAATTCTCAGTGGCGTGCTGCTACTGAGAATTTTCGAAATATGATTTTAAGCCGTTTTATGGGTATTTTTCCTGTTATACTATATGAGAGTTAAACATAACTGACATTTATAGGCTACTAGCTTTTGCTCGCGACTTCGTTCGCGTGGAATAGTGACTTCCGGCAGCACGGAGCATATTAACATCTCAACATTTATTTTATAGTCCTGAATTGATGCCGACTTCTGACCAATAGATGGCGCTGTGTGACCGGAATAAATTTCCTTTCTCAAGTTCCAAACTATGTCTGTACCAAATTTCACACAAATCGGTTCAGTAGTTTAGGCGTGAAGAAAAGACAGACAGAAAGACAGACAGACAGAGTTACTTTCGCATTTATAATATTAGTTTGGATGGTACAGTATGTATGTAGTAGTATGCCATCTAACGCAGTGATGCTGCTAGCCATCTGGGCACTTTTCCTGTTGATAGTAATGCGAACGAATTTTTGAAGTCGTGTAATTATTTTACCACTAGCTTTTAACCGCGGCTTTGCTCACGTTAAATTTGGGCTAACACAGTTTCCCTTTCCTGATTTGCAGGTACCTGCTACCTGGTACCTGGAGATTTTGCCTTTGCGCCTTATTTACTATATGTAATAGTAAAGCTAAGTTTTCCCTCTTACTCCATCATTTCTCACTTTAAAAAAATTGCCTATGTCTATCTCCAGGGTCTCAACTATCTCTGTACCAAAATTTATCAAAATCGGTTCACCCATTTAGGCGTGAAGCCGTCACAAACAAACTCTCTTTCGCTTTTATAACATTTGTAAGGATGGTTCAGTAGTATGTATTAGTAGCCATCCAACGCAGTGATGCTGCTAGCCATCTGGGCACTTTTCCTGTTGATAACAATGTGGACGAATTTTTTAACGTGTTGTAATTATTTTATCATTTTTATACTTGTACATATTTTCCTTTATTTACTTTCCCTCATATTTTTATATTTTTAAACATTTCTCAATAAAATAAGAGAAATATGAAAATTCCACCGGTATCGGGAGTATAGTCCAATTAACCGGTGGTTAGGGCTCCAGAGACAGGAGCCTCCTCCCAATACGGGCCGTGTCAAGGAGTAGTGCCTTCTGAATCAGGCCCTATCTAAATCAGGTCCTTAATCCAACCACCTAAAGAGAGCTTTGACAGATGGTCGTCGATGCTCTTGGCCATCAGGCCATTGGTCGTAACTACTATCGGCACAATGACAGCCGAGCTCACATTCCACATATCGACAACCTCGTGTGCCAAGTTGAGATATTTATTATTAGTTTGTGTCTATTTGTAGTTTGTGAATAATAGTTGTTAAAGATAAAAGACATGGTACTGAAGGGTTACCATGACATCTTATAGCAGTTCTTATTCCACTGAGGGAAAGACATTGTGCTAGACACCCTATATAGCTCAGTCTCTTTCCCTCAGTGGAATAACTTCTGCTTTAAGACGTCATGGTAGGGTAGCAGTACTGCAAAACAAAACTAATCTATACAAATATTATAAAGCTGAAAAGTTTGTTTGTTTGTTTGTTTGAACGCGCTAATCTCAGGGACTACTGGTTGGAATTGGAAAATTCTTTTAGTGTTGGATAGTCCATTTCTTAAGGAAGGCTATATATATCACGCTACGACCAACGGGTGCTGAGCAGCGTGGGTGAAACCGCGTGGAACAGCTAGTATTATATACTTGCTAACGACAGAACTCGAAGAATCTATGCATTATATTTAAAACAGTGCCAATAATAATAGCGAGACTGTAAAGTTTCTTGTCTATGTACCTAATTTAGTTCGCAAAAGCGCATATGCCGCAGTTGACCGCCAATTCAATTAAATGCAAATGCAATTACTAATGTCCCGAAGTTCTAAGATCCATTTGCTCCAAAATCAGAGCGGTTATATTATAGTGTTACCGCTCTCTTGGGAATGCTAGCTGTACTATATTAATGGAGAAGTTTATTACAAACTATTTGGAATCTTGTTCAGTACTTGTAGTATTCTACCGAATTCAACGACGACGGTAGAAATCGATTCATTCACTGAATGGTTGATGATCATTACGAGAGAAGTATAATAAGTCACACGAAACTCTTCGTAACTAATAAATACCACCAAACGAAGTATTTAAATATTTTCTAATATATAAAATTCTCGTGTCACAGTTTTCGTTCCCATACTCCTCTGAAACGGCTGGACCGATTCAAACGAAACTTTGTGTACATATCGGGTAGGTCTGAGAATCGGCCAACATCTATTTTTCATACCTCTAAGTGAGCAGCGGGTGAAACCGCCGGGCACAGCTAGTTAATATATATATTTTATTACAATATTATATACAGGAAATATTAATTTGTTTGTTGGTTTCGACTAGGCTCAAAAACTACTGGACCGATTTTAACCATTTTTTCACTAATAGGAAGCTACATTATTAGGAAGTAACTTAGGCTATACAACATCACTCTACTGCCAGAGCGGGACAGCAACTAAAAACGCGAGTGAAACCACGCAAGACAACAAGATGAAAAATTTAATTTTTCTTGGTTATCAAAATGGTTGGCGCAGTGTTTTAGCAATCGACTGCTGCACTGCGTGTCGCGGGTTCGATCCCCGCTCGAAACAAATATTTGTATGACCTACAGCTACTGATACTTGTTTTGGGTGTGGCTGTTTGTGTATGTGAATTTAAATGTTTGTAAACGCACCCAAGATACATAAGAAACTTTTAGTATGGGGCAAAGTTAAAAAAAAAAAACGGTAGAGCCAACTTACTTAGATTTTATTATTGTCCCGTGGCGACTAGTTAGAAGGCTAAACAACACGTGTAGCGATTACAGGGAAGGACGCTAATGAAAAAAGTTGAAAAGAGCATGCCACGAGTAACCGCAAGACGCTGCTTGCAAAGCGACGGTATTTACGCGAAGGAAAATAATTAGTACCACACTGAGTCTTTACACGCAAGTCGCTTTATCCGAGGCTGTGAACAGGGCTTTAGCTGTTGAATAAGTTAATTTCGGGTCTTTACGACGATATGTGGCGGTCGTTACGGGAGGTCTCAAAACCAGTAGTTAGACAACGAGACTTATCAGTCTTACCTTAGCTGCCATGGTTTATTTTAATTAATATGTATTTATTGTCATTTTTGCTTTTACTCGTCTAAATACATCGTTCTCACTTATTTGAATAATTTCAACATGAATTACAATCTATTACCGTGATTTTGTAAAATGACTCTGATTTAAAAGAGTGTCCATGGAGTTTCTTGCCCATTCTTCTCCAAAGAGATCAACGTTTTAGAATGGGCAACTTTAGTACTTTCACAAGTTATTTTGCATTGTGTCTGGGCCTGTAACTTATTTTGTTTCTTGATATTCAAAAGTGCCTGTATTTTTTATATAAATGCCTTGTTTGTAAAACATGTTTCAAGTGTATAGTATATAATATCAATATATATCTATTTAAAATGAATTACCTAGCAATCTAAGAGAACTTCCATTTAAATATTTCAGAAATAAATTGCATAAATGGTCGACCGAAAATTGCTTGTACAGTCTACAAGAATTTATGCAACATAAAATGCAATTTTACGGTATTGTGTCTAGTTTTATGTGCAATTTAGTGTAGAAGTATTTTTTTATTAAATTATTTTACTTTTAAAATTAGTTGTAAGTATTTTTTTATTTGGTATATTAAGCTTAATTATGCATTATATTATATTTGCGTGCCCTAATTAGGCAAGATATGGTTTGTGGCTGAACCACCAATATTAACACCTGGCTTTAAGCAATTAAATGCAGGAACAGCTACCCTACCATGACGTGTTAAAGCAGAACTTATTCCGCTGAGGGAAAGGGACAGAGTTATACAGTGTGTCTAGCACCATCTCTTTCACTCAGTGAAATAAGTTCTGCTTTAAGATGTCATAGTAGGCCTACAGAACATTTAAAGTGTTAGATTCGAATGAAACGTAAAGATGAATGAGTGATGTGGAGCATGGTTGAGTGAAAGAGATGAGAGTACGAAAATATACGAAATGTGCAAGGGATAATTAAATTATGAGGGAAAAAGAAGAAAGAAACTGCAAAAAAGACGAAACACGATGAAGACGTTATTAATAAGAGGCAGAATAAATTTAAGTTCAATTAAGAAATCCGATTTTTCATATTTTTAGGCTTCCGTGTTAACCCTCTGCGACTGACGTGGTTCAATTTTCACAATTCAACTGAGGTGGTAGTACACGAGACACCATTTCAACAGCAAATATTTTTGTAGAATTAAAGTATGCAGCTAACTTATTCATATTTATTAGATTTCTGGCCTATTTTATATGTGAAATTTACTTAAAATAAAAAAAAAAAACATTTGTATTTTCAAAATTAAACAATGTTTATTTACTTAATACAAATCAGTCTATAAATTTCTACTTAAACATTTATGACATAAAAAAAAAACAAAATTTACTTTTTCAAGTTTTACAGTATACATTTAAAAATTTAACACTTACATTAATCAGTCTAAAAAAAATGAGATACATTCGTTGGTCAACTTAAAAACTAGAGAGTTTCAAAATCACAGCTTTGATTGACAATTATCACACAGTGGCTTAGAGCACTGAAGGCAAATTGACTTCAAACAATCACAGCAACGGTATTTAGTTTGTCTTTTTATTTTTGTTGGACAAATATAACATAATTTTTTGCCACTTTGTGAAACAGATTGAACTACTGGAGGTGGAGGGGGGTATCACACAGTATTGATCTTCATCATCAATACCACAAAAGGCATCGTCACTTTCCTCTTCCAGCCAGTTCAATATTTCCTCTTCATGACTCACGAAAGTTTCAGCCGATGTTCTCTTACGAGCAGAAGTCCTTGGTTTAGGATTGTTACTTGAGGTATCCATCTAAAAACAAGTTAGGTATTATTATTTACTGTAGCCTGTGTCACGCAGAGATAATATGTTTGCAATTCTATTAGAGAAAGAATTTAAAAAATCGTCTTACTATTCGAGTAAATTGTTCACAAACAAAAGTAGAAATCTATACTAATTGTAGTATAAGTATAGGTATAATATTTTATGAAATTTGGAAAATAACACGAAATAATACATTACTTAAACTGACGTGGTTGTTTAGGAGACACTATGAAGGTATAACCATTTGACTGAGGTGGTAGTCTCGTGGACACCTTCCCTCCGCTACGCACGCGTGCACTCACTGCGACCGCCCGCCGCATACTAACCGACGCGCGAGCCCTTTACAGTAAGGTACTCGCAGAGGTGGCGCTCACATTTGAAAAATGCCGGTAAAAAACGGGATTTTATATTTCGCGGTGTCTGTGGGACTACCGCGTCAGCCGCAGAGGGTTAACTTTATTTTCACTACTATTATTTACAAACTACAAATTAGAAATATATTAATAATAAAATATGCAAGTATAAAAATTGTAAATTAATGACAGGGCGTCAAAAAAAAATATTTTTAAACCTTTTTTTTTCTCAGTTTGCAGCTTTTAGTGTTAATTCCTGTATTGTGTCCTTTGTTGAATCAAATGAATGCTTTATCTATCTATGCTTGACCCGTATATCGAACGCAGGTCCTTTCGCTCAGCAGTCGCTTGCGACCACTAGACTAACTAGGCGTGCCCATTGATATCATATGGTCACATGGCAGTTGGATAACTATAATTTTTGTGTTATTTTTCACCGTGTCGTTCAGTTGCTTGAGTTATAAGTCGAGCTATACGATAACTGACAAATGCTTGTTCTGACTGGACAAGTACAATCAAATCTGTGTGGTACTTTCTTAAAATCACCATTCAGACGCTAATCTGCAGTCCTCATGTAAGTTGACCAAGATTTTTGTCTGGACCTTTAAAAAAGATTCCTTCTGAGTTTGTTTCGGCTGTTTCTTTTCAGACTAGTCGGGTACCAACACCATTCTCAGAAAGATAAAAAAAAAACTAAATGTTTGTAAAACGAACTTGCAAAATAAACATCATTTATCACAAATTCAGACGCCGTGGCTGAAATTCCTGACGAATTAAATAACCCAAACTGAAAATCGAACTCATGATTTCATAACCAACAGTATAGCTTGTGCCCGGTAGACCAAAAACCCAGTCAAAATATAAATGTCAACAACCTTATTACCCACACATTTGAATAATCACAATAAACCAGAGAAGTACCCATTCGCGAATGAATGCTATGAAAATATAAAATATGGCGCCGGAGAATATTATCCCTGGTCCTGATTCACGGCCTTACCCTTGAACGAACTTGGGTTAGGGTAAATAAATCGTTTTAGTGAATGAATGGATACGGGGAATTATTATAGCTAATATTAAAGGAACTCTACGGAAATACGGGGTGTTTCTTTTCGGTTACGTACCTTAAAAAAGAAAAAACAGCCAAGAGTCAAACTAAAAACAAAAGTTGTTTTTATTATATAAAACAACTTTGTGCGTGAGTTTGCCCCACACTAGGGCCGATTTCTGTATCGTGGGTGCGTTTACAAAGATTGAAACTTACACAAACAGCCAGATCCGGAACAACTACCTGCGTTGCAGTTGCGTCATAAATGGCCATATATTTAGACTCCGTAGACTTACTAAGGTATTTTTTTGTTTACTGCGCGATACGATTTTAATTTCAACTCAATAAACTTCTCTTAATCAGGAGTCCTGACAGACAGACAGTTTTTTAAAGAAGACGCAGAAGCAACGGGTAGCTTTAAACCGACGTTCTTATAACAAAACTAGCTGGCGCCGGCAGCTTCGCCCGTGTGATGATCGAAAAAAGTATCTCAATAGGTTTTAATAGGTCACTTTAACTTGTCATATATCCGCATGTACCATCGTACCCTTACAGTATTGTGACCTTACGTCAAGCAGTTAAGGGTAACTGTACACATGTGTTCTTCCAGACTATATTCTAATTCTGTGTCAAGAGTAACAAACAGCCATACAAACATTCTAACAAATATTCACATTTATAATATTAAAAAAGTAGAATTTCTTAGGAGACTGACCTCAGACTTTTTAATTGTTGCTGCCGCATCTCTTTTAGTGATAAGACTGCCTATTGTGTCAGTGTAACCATATGTTAAATGTTTTCTGTTGTTTACCTAACAGATGAAATAATGAAAAATATTACAGTAATATTTATAAATAGTTTAGAAAATAATAAACAAGGTAAACAAGGGGATCACTATAACTCAACACTTCCTGTCCCAAAATTCCTTAAACACCTTTTACGACACCCTCAAAAAGAAATACTTAAACCAACCATAAAATCCCAAAACAACTTACAGAGCACTTCTCAAAATTAACCTACACGACCATTAAAGGTATTTTTCCTAATAATTACAGCAATCGTTAGCACTAATCTCAGCGAGATTTAAGAGAAAACATCTTGCTGCGCAGCTGCCGTATGTTCCAAAGAGATATTTGAGTGAAGATTAGGAATATTTATGTGTTCTCGACAATCTTGATTGTGTGGCTTTAAGATTGGCGGTGACGGTGTGAGTGCGGGATTTGGAATAATCTTCTTTTGAATGTATTTGGATAGGGAGGCTGAGTTGATTGCTTTGTTTGTGTGATGAGCATTGTGTGTAGTGAAATTGTTGCGTTGCTTAATCAATCTTCGAGGTAGGAGAAAAAGCAAAGTTAAAGACACACATTTTTGCATATAAATAAGGTTGTTTAAGTTCTAGTAACCTATTTGTTAAAGGATTTGTAAGACTATTGGTTGTTGGACTTGCGGGTTGTTCGAAAGAGATACCGCGGCCCCGGAACGTAAAGGGCATAATAAGGAACATGGGTCGGTTCTAGCCAGTAAAAGTCTGACACGCCCCCCGCTCCGCCCAAAGCGGGGGAAGTTATTTGATGATTTCCAACCCCAAAAATAAGACTATTGGTCCACTGCTCTCTGCTTCAAAAAATTTAAAGTAATTTTAAAACGATTTATTATTAGTAATAAAATATTTAGTCTTCAAATTATTTTAAATTAATGTGCTTAGAAGTTTTAATTAACTAGACATTCGTGAATTAAATAAACGTGTTTAAAAATTGAAATTACATCATTATCTTTTGTTCTCTTCTAATCGCGTTTTTGCTAAGCCGATCAGATAAATACACCAATATTTAATGTTTTATGTACTCCATTCGGCAAAAAAATATATTCTATTTGTCTTTTTTTAGCACAGTGTCCACATATCTTTTTCTTTAGGTTTTTCGAGAATTTTCTTTAGAATTAAGCATTACTTTTGTACCTATTTTCTTTTCCTGGTTTGTTTACTCTTGTATATAGTGTGTACATAAATCTTTAAATAAGAAAATAATTTGTGTTATTTTTCCGCTCTTCTCAAAGCCCGAACAATTTACACACGGTTCATGTAAAATGTAAAACGTAAACGCATCTAAACCTAGCAATACTTACTTTTTTATTACTTTTGACCGTGAAAATCGTAAATTCAATTAATGGTTCTTTAAATTGTACAAGACTTATTTTGTTCACATTTAGTTTTTGAAAAACAAGGATTTGTATTACGTTTTGAGTTTTAAGGCGCGGTAACAAGATAATCTTTAGGTATTCGCGGAGGTGAGGCTACCTGCAGACTGGGCGTGGACTGACACAAGTATACGATAGTAGTGCATCAAAAGAATAGAAATAAGGTCGAAAATATTTCGGCGTTTGATTTTATTTCAATATCATGTTCGCTAAAATGTAAGTCATTTTGCAGTTTTAATTGAATATTTAAAAAGTTACAGTTCCGTGTTTTAAAAGTTTTAGAAATGTCTTTAGTCTATGAAATTTCCTTCGCTATAGATATAAAAAATATGATGGTTGTCGCTGAAAAAAGTGAGAATTTCGAGACGAAAAAAATATTCATGTTCTTTTTAAACATTTTTTTTTTCGTAGTACTAGACCACTCTTTGTAAACCGTTTTTATTTTAGTCTTTTCTTTATGTATTTGCTTTGTACTTTCTTTGGCTTGTGGTATGTATAGATACGCCTAACTTTGCGACGAAAATCTAGACGTTTTACAAAGTGTTTGTTTTGTACAGCGCCTTAAATTGTTCAAGCTGTGGTTTAAGAGCTAATTAATATCTTTAGCTCTCGTAGTCTGACAATAAGGCATGACCGGTGGGTCATGCTTTATTGTTAGAAGTCAGACGCAAGACTAACCAATCAAGACAATCCCTTACTTTTAACTCTCTGGACCTCGCGGTTTCATCCATAGAGACTGAAATATTTTAAGTTTTAAGCCTTCCTCTTGAATCACTATATCTAATGTCGATATCCATTGAAGAGTTTAAAAGATCTAAGCGAACAGACTGCAAACTGAACAGAAGCGATTACATTTTATACTATACTAGCTGTGCCCAGCAGTTTCACCCGCGGGTCACTAAGAAGTATGAAACACAGATGTTTGCCAATTCTCAGACTTACTGTATAAAAAAACAATAAGAATCGGTCAATCCGTTTCGGAGGAGTATGGTAACGAACATAAGATTGATAAGTCAGTAAAAATAAAGGCTGTATCCCTAAATGTATCTTGAAAAGAATCATAAAATTACTTAAACCATCACCAATTCTTTCCAAGCTCACAGCACCAACAACCCAAAATTCTCAGAACAAAAAAAAAACGAAATCAAATCTCTCCACACACAATTTATTGTAACGAAACGCAAATAATATCGGTACACGTATTTGGAAAAATATAAAGAGAGAATAAATTCTTCTCACAGACGGTTGTAAGCATAATCGAACATCGCCCACTATTGCCAACCCAACCGTAAGTAAAGAAAGATGAATACCAGATGCGACTCTAATTTGATGGATGTCGAAATTTGTCGTGGCGTTATGTTTCCTAAACTGAATGGATGGAACTCCGCCAAGATTACGCCCTGTTATGTTGGTAGTGTGTCGTTTTGCGTGGGTGCTTTATATTGGGTAGGTTAGTCACGGCCATGAATGAGTGTGTAGGCGTTTAAGGGATGTTATCGGGTTTGGCAGGTGATCGCGATTAAGTAATAGAACCTACCTGAAACGTTTTGGTACAAGAGATTTAAGTTTAGTGCTAAAATAGATGTGACATTTCGCGCAATTCAATTTGCAGAACAACTGTGGTGTTGACAATCTAATATTTAGCTCTTTCCATCTTGTACCTTTGTCGTAATGTCTCGTTCTCCCGGCAAAAACATGACAATGTTAAGACGGGTTCGCCAACATTCGGGCGGCCATTTTAGATGGGGTTTCAGCATGGGTGTTGTTTACATTTGGTATCGCTTCTCGTTGGCCGTGCTATACATATTGTCATTATAGTGAACTGTAGATCACTATTGAATCAGATTTAGCCAAATGATAAAGAGCAACTGGAAATTTATTTCTTGTTTAAAAAACTTTTTTTGTAAAAAAGACCGGGACTTCCGAAAAAAAAACTTAAAAGTGGAAAATAACTTCACTTCCGGAAATCGGTGACTTTTGTTAGTTTCATTGACTTTTTTTGCCACCGAGCGACTTCCGGAACTAAAGTTATTTTTTGCTTTTTCTTTTTGGAAGTTGGTTTCATTTTTTAAAAAGTTTTTTTTTTGTTTTTCGTTTAATGATATATCACATTTTTTTTTTAGAGTATCTATTCATTTCCCATTGTTACTAAAAGATTAGCAGATCATTTATATGGCAGAGAGAAAAACATAATATGTTTTATAGACGACGATAACTCATATACTACCGAAATAATATAGAACTCACTTGGAAAGTATACCCAATCCAGAAAAAATAATTGTAAATCGTTCTAGGCGTCTTTGAGTAATCGGTGATGATAAATAAAAAAAAAGATTTAAACGAATTGAGAACCTCCGCCTTTTTGAAGTAGGTTAATAAATAGTGACCACTTGCTTCTCATGACCGCAACATTGTTGAGCATAAATAATCCTTACTGAAATGTACTTAAAATCCATTTTCGTTTACTTTAAAGGTAGTTGTATCCACCCGCAAATAACTGAAAACGCTTATCATATAGCGGCTTTAAAACAAAAAGGGATCGGATAGGAATCCAATCAGACTGAGTGTTAACCGTTCGTACGACCGCTTTCAATATCCACAGCAAAAAACTGTGAAAACCTCTTTTTACCTATGAAATATTTCATAGCAACCATCCCCACTTTTGATGAATTGTGAGATCAAATGCGGGAATTTACCGTAGTTCTCTGTTAGATTCGTAATGTATATGTTACTAGCTTTTGCCCGCGGCTTCGCTCGCGTTAAATTCGGGTTAATACAGTTCCCCTGTCATGATTTGCAGGTACCGTAGATTATGCCTTTGCGCCTTACCTATTGATTGTAATAGCAAAACTAAGTTTTCCCTTTTTTTTCTCGTTCTCACTCATTTCTCACTTTAAAAAAATTGCCTATGTCCGTCTCAACTCATCGATCAAAATCGGTTTAGCTATTTAGGCGTGAAGACGTAACAAACAAACAAACTCACTTTCGCTTTTATAATATTAAAAAGGATTGTGGGATAATAGTTAAATAAAATTTCTAAAATGGGCGCAGACGCAGTTATTTTAGTGAATTGTCACTTTGTGATCATTTTACGAACGGTAACGTAATTCTAACGAGACGGCTTTTTCGACAACTCGCGCCTCATAAACATTAATATAATATAAAACAGTCATCTACAAAGGTGTTTAAAACAAAGGTGTTTAAAACAAAGACAAAATTTGTGTTTTGTAGATGACTCTAAATACATCAGAGTTTAACTCGGTCGCGAGTTGACTACAACAAAAATAAGTAAAATCAGAAGGTGCTATCTCGCGCGCAGTCGCGAGTTGACGAATAAGTCAACGAGATTATGATTCTGCTTAAGCGGTCCTTTTAGACCCCCTGTTCTTCATGCAGCTACTGAGCAATACCTGATGAAGATACCGGTTATCAATTTACCAGACCTGGGAATCGAAGTCAGGATCACACTCAGCAAACACACGTACAACCAACAAAGAGGAACAGAAATGATTTGCAAAAAAGTGGCAATATTTTGTGTTGTCACAACTAACATCGCGAGGGAATCAAAATGCAATAAATCATATAACTGTCATTTCTGCTTTCCCCCTCTGTATTAAGTTTCTTGCTCTATAGGGTGAGCTTTTATAACAGTAGGCCCACCATGACGTCTTAAAGCAGAACTTATTCCACTGAGGGAAAGAGACAGCTATACAAGGTGTCTAGCACCATCTCTTTCCCTCGGCGGAATAAGTTCTGCTTTAAGACGTCATGGTAGGGCTACTGGTCCATTTTATAAATTGTTGTCGGTAAGGTATAAACGTCTGATTGCGTATTTAAATAACAACTTCAAAAAGCTTCTTAATTCGTCGGAATATTTTTTAACCGACCGAAAAGGAAGGATGTTATCAATTCGAATGTATGTTTTTTTTATGTTTGCTACCTCATAACTTTTGACTGGGTGAACCGATTTTGATGATTCTTTTTTATTAGAAAGCTGTTCTGTCCTTCCCATGTAGTCTCATTTCAATTTATTTATATTGCTTGGGTAATTTATGAGTTATCGTCTATAATACATATTTTTTATTTATGTGTAAATGGATTATCTGCTTTTCTTTAAGAAGATATCAATGGAAAATGAATATTCGGCAAAAAGTTATGAGATAGATCATTATACCATAACTTAAAAACTTTATTGTAAAAATTAAACCCGACTTCAAAAACAAAAACTAAAAAGCAAAAAATAACTTAACTTTTTTGGAAGTCATTTTTATTTGTTCCAAGAGCACGGCCCTCAAGGAATATTAAAATTGCCATCTGACTTTTATAATCGTTATCAATATAAGCTGGAGCATATACAGGGTATTTTTTTGCATGATTGTTCATGTATTCAATAATTTTCCCACGCTGGGCGGAGCGGAAGGAGTGTCAGACTTTTACTGACTCAAAACCCACCCATGTTCCTTCTTTTGCCGTTTATGTTCTGAGGTCGCGGTATCTCTTGAACAACCCGCATCCCCGGCAGGCGGAGGCTCTGGCAAGCCCCTCTGCTTTGCTGACATCTCCTTGAGGCGAGCGTGAAACACGAACGCGCCGTCGACACGTCCTGTCGTCAATAGACGTACGGACGGTGAGCTACCCATTACTCACCGTCCACAGGCCTGCATCTACGGTGGCCGGGAGTCATCTCGCGGCGCCCGATGCAAAAACAGATAATTTATCTCAAAACAAGCTTTTAAATTAACATCGGAACAACTTATGGGAGATTTCCAAAACAAACCGTAAATTATCTCAAGAATGACAAGTGAACGATATGAGATGTTCCCAGATACTTTCAAATCTTTACTAATTTTAAGAATGTCAAGTGAGGGCTAAGAGAGATTTCCAAGTACCTATAAATCAGAACCAATCCCAAGAATGTCAAGTGTGCAAAAACGCAATCGACCAAGCTAAGTTACAGCGCGTAGTTCATGGGAAAAGAATGCAACACTTGTAATTTGTAGATAACATGCTAAAATAGTTATAGCCAATAGGAGTCGTTAGTTTTATTTTTGTATTTTTATCTCTGTGTTTTCATTGGTTAAGGTTTTTGATTTGTCAATTAGTTGTAGCCAATAAGATTCTGTTATCCTAAGATATATAGTTAAGCTTTTGTAAAATAAATTCATTCAACCTTCTGATCTGGAGTCTGCCTCATCTCTTTACCACATTCCCTACATCGGTGACCTACCTCAACATTGGCATAACCAACATTGGTGACCACCCGACATTGGTGAACCGTCGACGCTGAACAATGGAAGGACAAATCCCTGCTCAAATCGCTGTTGAGGAGCCTAAAGAAAGAAATCAGGACCACGTCGAGCTCGCCCTGGCTGGAGTATCCGTGGAATCAAGATTTCTTCCCTTCTGGCGTGAACTACCGAAGGCCTGGTTCATCCACTTCGAAGCCACTGTCAACCCGCTGCACACATCAGACGCACAGAAGTTCACGTACTTGCTGCAACAACTCCAGAGCATCGACCTACAGCATCTCAGTGACATCCTGTACAACCCGCCGGCCACAGAAAAATACAACGCAGCTAAAGAGCGCCTACTCGCTGTGTATGACACATCAGACGCGAAGAACTTTCAAAAATTAATTAGCGGTCTCGAACTAGGCGACCAGAAACCGTCACAGCTGCTACGAAAGATGCGACAGCTTGGTACCGGCATGATCACAGAAGAGGGACTGAAAATCGAATGGCTTAATCAGATGCCAGCCCAAATCAGAGTCGTGTTATCAATTAACATAGAATCGTCGCTAGACACACTCGCCGCAATGGCTGACAAAATGGTTGAATACACCGATACACCCAACATCGCTGCAGTATCAACGCACACACCGACAGAGTCATCAGCTGTTAACAACAATGACGCGTTATCAGCGTTATCAAAAGAAGTTGAAAAACTCTCACTTGAGATCGCCGAATTACGCCGTGGCTACAGTCGTTGGCCACACCGAAGGTCTAGCTATCCCTTTCACTCACGTTCGCGTTCCCGCTCGCATTCCAATAAGCGAAATGTGCGAACACTTAAGCCAAGAGATTCAACGTGGGAATGCAAATACCATTTTAGATTTGGTGATCTAGCAAACAGATGTGAGTCACCGTGCAGTCGAAGAAAAAGTACAGAAGAAACACACAAGACGCCCGTCATACCGTTAAACTAGAATCGACATCGACTGTGGCGAGCGTCGGTGTCTCCACTACAAGTAATCGCCTATGCATCCACGATCGCAACACTCACGAACGTTTCCTCGTGGACACAGGCGCCGATATCTCCGTGTTAGCAGCAACACCTAAAACGAGAAGATTAAAAAGCAAGAGAGACGACGCCCTAAAACTCTTCGCAGCCAATAACTCTCCGATCGCAACATACGGAGAAAAAACTATCAACTTGAACCTGGGGCTACGACGCAATTTTCAATGGACATTTATAGTCGCCGACGTAAAGACATCCATACTGGGAGCAGATTTCCTTCGGCACTACAAGATACTCGTCGACCTACACAGTAAGAAATTAATAGATAAAGTCACCGAGTTATCAGTAAACACCATTGAAATTACCACACCTGCCGAAACCGTCTACATTATCAGCTCCGATCAGGACTATCATGGCATCCTAAAAAAATATCCAGATGTGTTGCGACCCATGTCATTGAAGCAGCCATCAAAACACGAGGTCGTTCATCACATCGAAACATCTGGCCCGCCACTCTACGCACGTGCGCGCCCGCTACCGCCCGACAAGTACAAAGCCGCTAAACAAGAATTTGACCGCATGGTAGAAATGGGCATATGTAAGCCGTCAATGAGTCCCTGGGCTAGTCCACTTCACGTGGTTAAGAAAAAAGATGGAGGACTACGCGTTTGCGGCGATTACAGACGCCTTAACGCAGTAACACAGCCAGACCGTTACCCGATACCACGCATACAAGATTTTACTTACCAGCTGCAAGGCAAGAAAATATTCTCCAAATTAGATCTCAAAATGGCCTACTTTTGGATACCTATAAACAGTGAAGATGCCAAGAAAACCGCTATAATAACACCGTTTGGCCTTTTCGAATTCAATTGTATGACGTTTGGCTTACGTAACGCTAGTCAAACTTTCCAACGATTCATGAACCAAGTATTACATGGCCTAGAAGGAGTTTTCTGTTTTATCGATGATATTCTTCTGCACGCTGATGATGAAGAAGCAATGAAGAATATTCTACATCAAGTTCTGCAACGCCTAGAGAAGTATGGCGTAGCACTCAATGTCGACAAGTGCGAGTTTGGCAAACAGAAAATTAACTTCTTGGGCTACGAAGTATCGGCCGACGGAATTAAACCTACTGAAGAACGCATCCAAGCCATATCTACATACCCAAAGCCGGAAACCATCATCGAATTACGACGTTTCCTAGGCATGCTAAATTTCTACCGGGACTGCTTACCACATCAAGCCGATCTACAAACCGAGCTCAACAAATACCTACACAACAAGAAGAAAAATGATAAGACACCGATTGTATGGACACCCGAAGCAGAGATTGCATTTAAAAAATGCCGCCAAAGCATTTTAGACGCGACCACGCTAGCGTACCCGTCAAGTAATAGCGAACTTGTTATCATGACAGACGCCTCAGATAACAGCCTCGGTGCAGTACTACAACAGAAAATCAACACAGTTTGGAAACCACTTGCATTTTTCTCCAAAACAATGAGCGCGGCGCAACGCCGATATAGCGTGTACGACCGCGAACTACTAGCGATCTACGCGGCTATAAAACACTTCCGCCGACTGATAGAAGGCTGTGACGTCACTATTTACACCGACCACAAACCTCTCTCTCACGCTCTATTGAAACCAGCAAGTAGCAGTGACACACCGCGGCGAGAGAGACAACTACACTTTATTAGTCAATTTTGTACAAGTATCAAATACTTAGAAGGAGAGAAAAACTCAGTCGCCGACGCCTTATCACGCATAGAAGAGATACAATGTCCCACTTTGATCGACTACAATCAGCTGGCCATCGATCAAAATAACAATGAAGAACTAGAAAAGCTCAGATTACAACCGAACTTGAAGTTTAGCGCCATAACACTACCCGGAATGATACGACCAATCACGTGCGAGGTATCATTATCTCCGCCTCGACCATTTTTGCCTGCAGCATATCGTTACGCAGCTTTCAAAGCGCAACACGAACTATGCCACCCAGGGGTGCGAACAACCCGCAAGCAGATGTCGTCGAAATTTTTTTGGCCCGATATGAATAAACAAGTCGCCGAGTGGACGCGAGCTTGTATCAGTTGTCAACGCGCAAAAGTTAACCGTCACGTCATCACTCCGTTATCTACTTTCCCGCCGTCGCAACGTTTTGAGCACATACACATCGATATAGTTGGTCCATTACGCTTATCAAACGACTATCGATACTGCATCACTATTATCGATAGGTGTACGAGTTGGCCCGAAGCAATCCCTGTACGAGAGATTACCGCTGAGATCGTCGCAAAAGCTCTGTACGAGCACTGGATAGCGCGTTTCGGTTGTCCACTACGCATATCAACCGACCAAGGACGACAGTTCGAGTCGCAGCTGTTCAACGCTTTAATGAAAAAGCTCGGGATAACCAGAATACGCACTGCAGCTTACCATCCACAAGCAAATGGAAAAATCGAAAGGTGGCACAGAACAATGAAGGCAGCCCTCATGGCACGCGGCGCCACAACTACATGGACAGACGAATTGCCTACTGTATTACTTGGCCTACGTAGCGCAATACGGGACGACAACAACCTTAGTCCCGCGCTTATGACCTATGGAACCACGCTGCGGATACCATCTGATTTCTTCGTACCTACACAGTCAAAGATTGAAGATGCGGACTACGTACGACAATTAATTCAAATAATGACGTCATTGGCACCGACCGAGCGTAAACAAGCACAACAACGAACGTTTGTGTACAAGGACCTCGCAACATGCAAACACGTTTTCATACGCAACGATTCTGTACGATCCCCGCTTACTCCGCCTTACGATGGCCCATTTGAAGTACTGCAACGCAACGAGAAGCACTTCAAGATACAATTACCAAGTCGAACAGCCATAATATCGCTCGACAGACTAAAACCTGCTTACGTTTTTAACGAACAGACGAACGATACAGTGTTGTACACACCCATAACGCATACCGCTAATGTCAGGACACAGAACAACAAGGATACCGAAACTCAAGTGCCGCAGAAACTTGACAATAGTGCGACCAGTCCACCCTCTGCAAAGTCGGACGCCAGTCTCCCATACGTCACACGTACCGGACGAATAGTTAAGAAGAAGGTACGCTTCGCTTGAGGGGGAGTGATATGGGAGATTTCCAAAACAAACCGTAAATTATCTCAAGAATGACAAGTGAACGATATGAGATGTTCCCAGATACTTTCAAATCTTTACTAATTTTAAGAATGTCAAGTGAGGGCTAAGAGAGATTTCCAAGTACCTATAAATCAGAACCAATCCCAAGAATGTCAAGTGTGCAAAAACGCAATCGACCAAGCTAAGTTACAGCGCGTAGTTCATGGGAAAAGAATGCAACACTTGTAATTTGTAGATAACATGCTAAAATAGTTATAGCCAATAGGAGTCGTTAGTTTTATTTTTGTATTTTTATCTCTGTGTTTTCATTGGTTAAGGTTTTTGATTTGTCAATTAGTTGTAGCCAATAAGATTCTGTTATCCTAAGATATATAGTTAAGCTTTTGTAAAATAAATTCATTCAACCTTCTGATCTGGAGTCTGCCTCATCTCTTTACCACATTCCCTACATCGGTGACCTACCTCAACATTGGCATAACCAACAAACTCCTTGTATCGGTCAATTTGTTTTTAAACTACGAAACGTATCGGAACGGGTCGGATCCAGGCACGCCACATTATCGTGACTAATTGACGATGTGGTTGCGTTCAATGAGGCAGCGAGTGCGATGCAATTGGGGCATGACCTTGGAATGTTTTGGATAAAACATGATCAAACATGGGTAAGTTACTGTTTAAAATCCTTAGTTCTTTACTAATACATATTATAAAAGCGAAAGTAATTTTGTTTGTTACGTATGAACCGATTTTGATGAATTTTGGTGCAGAGATAGTTGGGACCCTGGAGATGGACATAGGTTAATAATTTTTTTTTAAGTAAGAAATGAGGGAAGAAAAGCTAAAGCTTAGCTTTGTTATAACAATAAATAAGGCGCAAGGGCAAAAACTACAAGTAGCCGGTACCTGCAAATCAGGAAAAGGGAACTGTGTCACCCGAAATTTAAACGCTAGTTAACTATAAATAAATAAAGTAATGGGTGGTCACCCATCCATGGACTAAGCACACACATAGTGTCTTAATTCTTTAGACGCCTGTCCATAATCACGTTAAAATCTATTTTCTATACCTCAGCTGACTTCAAAGGCACAAACACGATCGATCTTCTTCGACCCAAATACACGGACAAACTGTATCCTCACATCCCCGTACATTCGTGAAACATCAGAAAGTTTTACGTCGGAAGGTGTCAAAACCAAATATTTCCATATTTAAAGAGTTTGTTTGTTTATGAAGTGATTTCTAAAAAGGAGGATATTCTCGATTCGGTTTGACTTTTTTTAAGCTATTGCATAGCTTCTATCGCGGGCCTTGAGCGCGGGGACCGAATCCAGAAATTCCGTAACGAAAACACCTAACATTACGAATACGCTCAGTTATTTCAATCTCAATTCCAATGTTCAATTAGCGTGTTTGGTAGAGAATCGGGTCGTCAATCAATATTACGCTGGATCAAACCCAAGCGACTTCTTTTCATTGCAAGTACTGTTTAAATATTATATTTAGATATTTTTTATATATATATATGGCATTGGTTGATAAAAAATGCTATGCAATAGCTTTACCGCGGCAGTCCCCGAGTGTCACACGTAATTTTTTTATGTTTCGCTCCTCATATCCTTCTGATTACAGTCCGGTATATTTTTGTTTGCTTTATTGAGGGTGCATATGTGGTGGTCCCTTATAAGTTTTACTTATATTGTTTGGGTAAAATTTATGATTTATTATATACACATAGATGTATTTTTTCTTTGTCTATGTGGATAATCTGCTAATAACTTTAAGTTGCACTAGAAAATGAATACTCAACAATAGCATGTATGATTTGCCATCACACCATAAACGAAAAGGCTGAAATTAAAACTCTTTTAAAAAATAACCGATTTACAGAATATAGAAAAAAACCACCAATAAATAGAAAAAAAAACATTACTTCTGAAAGTCTGTTAGTTTAAGATGTGGATAACTATATGAGATACACAAATGTACCCACACTTTTTTAAAATTGTAAATAAGAAATGTGTGTAACCGTTTTTTTTTTTTCTCTCAAAAAGACTGAAGAAATAAGTCTATGACAATAAAGTCAATGAAACAAGTTACTGTTTACCCAATAAAAGAATGGTGTCCGTACTTCTTGTATGGGCACCGTCGAAGGCGAGTTAAAGCCCCTACGGCATTGTCGTTTGCGGTTATTGCTAACTGCAGAAACACTACCATCAGCACTTCATACTCTACCGTCGCGCGTCGCTTACAGAAGTACACCTTTACTGCGAAATATCCCATTGTGAACTTCATAGTGCTAAGTAAGCAGTGTTATTTCCAAAAGACACAAGTGACGTTTTAGTAAAATGGGTCATTTTGGACAATTATATGTGCGACAGCTCGGTACACGAGCCCAACTCGTACTTCACCATTTTTTTCATTGAACACTGTACTTTGAGAATTGGAAATCGTAAATTTAATGAATTTTCTCCGTGACATGTTGAGATTTATTTTTTTATTTGAATAGCATGTCTAAATGTGAACTTTATTAAACATAATCTTTCTGACACTGCAAATAGCACTCTGCATCATAGAACATTCCACCAGCTCCAATAGGTACGGTCTAAATTTAATTTGCAAATGAATGAAAGAAAATATTTAAGAAGCATTCAACTCAACAACTCCCCTATAAAGATTTAAATTACCAGAAAAACATCCGCCATTTTAACACGAACAGTAATAAAAATTCTTCCACCTTTTCAATATGGCAGCGGAAAGATGCGTGATGACTTAAGCATCGCCATTATTGCTCGATGGTAGTAAGTGAGGAGCTCAGAACTCAGTGTGAGCTGCATATTCAATAGAAACTTCCCACTCGTCTAGAACGGCATAAGAATACTAATATTCCTCTCATAAGGTGCGATATTAATCATTATAAAAGGTTGAATAGAGAGGATGTTCTGAAAGTTTTTTCTTTTAACATACAAGGATCGAAATTACCGTCGCTTGATTTTTTTAAACATGCAATACAAGAAGGACCAAAAGAAAGAGGATTGATAAGGAAAGAAAATTTATGGACTGTATAAATGATGATAAGGCAAGAAATGAGATGAGGAGATGAGTTCTGGAGAAGTATGGAAGGAAAATCATACTACGGTGACCCCAAATATATTGGCATTAAGATAACATCACGCAAGCATGTTTGGAGGGATGAACTTAATGTACTGAATACATTCCATCGTTTGTACGTCGATGGGCCTCCCTCCTTGCAAGTGAGAGCCACGAAGGTGATGTAAGAAATGTCAGCCTGTAGATGTCATAGAGACGATCGGCGGTGACGACAATTTTCGTGCAGCTTTAGGCGGTCTATGGTACGACGCGGGAGAAAATGGGAAGCGGACGTCACCTTCTGCAAATCCGTTATGCTAACAAAAGATGTTTGAGAGAAAGAACCTCAAGTTGACCCACTCACCGCGAGAGACGCATGGAGCGTCGGGTGCCACAAAATGATTTCGGCCACCAAAGGAGCAGGCCTGTGGACGGTGAGTCACCAATGGGTGACCTATGGGTGCTAGACGGACGGCTATGAGAGGAGATGTCAGCAAATCTAGGGGGTCCGTCAGGAACACTGCTTAGCGGGACTGTGGATTGTTCGAAAGAGATACCATAGGCAAAAGAAGGAAGTCATGTAATGATGTAGATTTAAGTAACTATTATTTACCATTCTACTCGTGCCAATTTAAAAAGCACAGCACAGCATTTATTAATGTTTTTAAAGAGATACAATCAATTTGTCGGTAATTAGTTGGTCTACGATTGAATCCCCACCTGACTGGCTTGGCACGATACCAAGTTAGTAAAGGTATACTGCGGTATACTTCGATTTTTCAGTTAATAAGTTTCTTCGAATTAAGAAGTCTACTGTTGTTCGCGCTTCGTGAGGTCGATGTACTTTTATTTATTGCTTTGGGCCGCTGCAGTAAATACCTCTTGAAGGCTCAGAGCCTTTGATAAATTATTGAAATTTTAATGGTTTTTAAACGGTGGGCCTTTAGTGGTAAACGTTTTGAGGGGTGCATTATTAATGATGGATATAATGTTGGTTGGTAAACGAATTTAAGGATCAAGTACACATATTATTGTTATAACTAATAATATGGTATAGACCTTTGATAGTCCCAATGTAGAGCAAAGGCCAAAAACCTCACTCACATACAGGGAAAGAGTAGGTACTTACTCAGAACTTGTGCCATTTTTAACTGACTTCTAAAAAGGAGGACCTTCTCAATTTGACTGCATTTTATTTTCTTGTATGTTTTTTACGCGATTTCTCGATTTGCTTGTTATTCGATTTTCATAATTCTTTTTATAATATAAAGGGGGTCACTTATGTTATAAAAAGCCGACTTCCTTTAAAATCATTAAAAAGACAAAAAAAAACACTTCTGAAAGTCAATGACTAAAGTTTGATTTAAAGATTTTTTTATCGGTCTTCTTTTTATCACGATTTTTGTAACCGAGAACAACAGCTGCAAATATAGGTCTCGAGATAACAAAGTTCCATGAAAAAAAAACAGTCTTCTGCCAAAAATCAAGATACACTTAAAAAAATAAATAAAGGGATTCTCATCATTTCTTTTAATCCTTCCCAACTCATATTTTGCTCTTCCTTATCCATTTTAGATTTGGCATTAGGACATGCTTAAAAATGTCACCCTGTATGTGACTACCAATATTTTGACGAAAGAGTCGTTCACAACTTGACCTCTACCGGGTATTTAATAAGTGTTTCTGTATCACAATATACCGCTGTGGCCGAAGAATCCGGCTCGAAGGACAGTGCTCATAAGATGACTATTATGACAATATTCTAGTGACCTCTTGTTGAGAAGTGGGGAAACATGGTTATTAACTTATATTCTTTCTTTGGTATTGTATTGTTCGTTTTGTCATTAAGTTTCTTGAGAAATTATGAGTCGAGCTACACGATTAACAAATGCTTGCCATAGGTAGGTTAGCTAGGTTTTAAAGAATCGCATAGTTTTGTCTTTAATGACCAAATTTGTATCAAATAACTCCGCTCTGGACGGGTCGGTGCGGGGAGGAGTGTCGGACTTTACCTTACTAAAACCCAATAATGTTCCTTCTTTTGCCCTTTATGTTCCAGGGCCGTGGTATCTCTTTAAAATAACCCGGAACCCTCTCCTCTGCTTTGCTGACATCTCTTTGAGGTTCGCGTGGAACACAGGGCCCGTCGACACGGCCTGTCGTTAATAGCTGAATGGCGTAGACGGTATTTTAAGCATCATGATAAATTAGCTTCACACATGTAACTACAAACTTTCTAGTTGAAAATTCAATAATAATCGTCGTAGCTACAAAAACAAGTGCAATGCGATGTCGTGTCTGTACGTGTTTGAAATTTCAACTTTAACATTAAAACGTTTTGGTTTATTATGCTTCGTTACGTTAAATTCCCGTACCGTGCTGAGTTGCTATTGGGCGCAGGCCCCAAGTTTCCAAGTAGGCACAGCAGACCTACATTCTGAAGTACAGTAAATTACACCATGCGAATTTTCGTGTCATAGACCTACACAAATGTATTTTTTTGGTATTGTTCGTCAAATCCTTGCACTGACTGGACACACTGGACAGGTCCACTCAATCTGTGTGGTGCTTTCTTAAAAAGATCGTTTCAGACACTAATCTGCATAGTCCTCGTGTAAATTGACCAAGATTTTTTGTCTGGACCTTAAAAGAGACTATGACCTCTGAATTTGATTCGGCTGTTTGTTCTCAGAGTAGTCGGATATGAAACACCGGCCTAATCTAGTTTTTAAAAAAGACATGTAAAAGTGTTTGTGAAAACCTACTTGCAAAAAAACATCATTTATCATTTAATTAACATATTATGACATTCGGTTATTTACAATCAAAACTTAGTATTTTTCTCAAATACGGTTATTATTTTTTAACCATAACTAAGTTAGAATATTTACTAGTGTGGGAGCTTGTAGGTTAGGTATATCAGCCGTTCGGGTCGATCTTTAGGTTAAGCCGTGCTTGTCTAGGTTGGTCTGTGGATGGGTGACCATTCGTTACATACCGAGTTTCCTCCGTGCCTCGGAAAGCACGTTAAGCAGCTATAATTTGAAGATCTTTGACAGTCGTTACAGATAGTCAGTGACACCAAAATCTGACAATCAGTCTTACCAAAGGGAATCGTATTACCTAGTACTAACTAGGTTGTGGAGGTCCGATAGGCAGTCGCTCCATGTAATACTGGTGTTGAGCTGCATCCGGTTAGAAAGAAAGCCGACTCCAACACAGTTGGAAAAACAAGTTGGGAAAGCCAGGCAGAGTTAGGATATTCACATTATGTTCTCCCTAAAAAATTATGTAATATTTAATTAATGATTTTTGTTAATACTACTAAAGAAAAGCTATTTATGTTAAATTTAGTTTCATCACTTCACTTTAAAACTTATTAAAATCTAAATTTATCACAAATAATTGAAATAACGGTCACGTTAATTTAAGATTTTATAAAGCACTCAAAAACATAATGATCTGTTAAAAACCCTTTAAATTTTATGATTTTGGAAATAGAATTTTCATAACGAAAGTTTTAAGAAAAACATAATTTCTGAAAACTACAATTTTTAATTTTAACACGTTATAATTATAAAATCACGCTAGTAATTTAAGTAGGGTTAGGGTAGATGTGTATAAGTACACACACATATCGTCAGTTATGCTTAAGTATCATCTCAAGCCCCGAGCGTCGGGCGCCGCCAGACGACTCCCGGCCACCGTAGATGCTGGAACAACCCTCAACCCCGGCAGATAAAGGGTCATAACAGACAAACAGACGGAAAACAAAGTGATTAAATAACGGTTCCGTGTATTCCTTTTGAGGTACGGAACCTAAAACTAGTCGCTAGCCAATATAAAAAAAAAGTGTGTGTGTCAGCTCCGACGCACAATTGGAGTTTACTCTTTAAGTACGAGTATCTAACCATACGCAAAAAGAGTTTATTCAACTAAAAAAAGATTAATATCATATGAAAGGGTAAATTCACAAATTAACGAAAAAAACAAGCCCAATAACATATAGTATATAGGTATAGTCGCCTATACAGCATACCATATATACGTCTTAATACACTCATAGCCAAATTAGAAAGTTGCGCACAGTAGGTTTTACCCCTCGGATTTTTCTCATACCGGGCGCCTTATATATGAAAATCGATTCTTAAGGAGTAAACTCCAAAAACTACTTCTCCACAGTTTTCAATAAAAATTTCATCATGCCCATAATAATTGAATGCAAATATATCTTCATCTTCCAAGACAATGTCGGGAAGATATTATCGATTGATAGTAATATGATTACTAGTACGCAGCGTGACAGTGTGCACGATCTAGTTTGAGATTCATTTAACAACGACGCTGACGTCAAAGGAAGCGCGCGCGAGGCATTAAAATCATGTAGTGCAATCGAAGCTTGCGTCGTGTATCTACAGTTATTATTATAGAATTTGACATATTGATGTTAACAGGGTAGTTGACACCACCAATAAATTGATATACTTTTTATGAGCTGTCAAAACGCGCTTCCCCCATAGATTTTGTATGAGACTCGCAACCGATGACGTCACTAAGTTGTCAAGTCAATGATGCAACTATTTATTGATTTAAAAGCAACTACAAATCGAATTTTAAAGTTATTTTGAAATGAATGGAGTTCTCAGGTCTGGAATAAGGTGTTCTTTCAGAAAAAAAGTGTTTTTAAATTATTGGTTAATGGTGTCAACTACCCAATTGTGGAGTAGAACTGGCATAAGCTGTTTATTTTTGTTTTGTTTACTTATTGTCACCTGGAGTTTATTTTTCATTATGATCGCTCTTGTATTATATTAGTACTAGCTTTCGCCCGCGGCTTCGCCCGCGTTAAATTTGGGGTAACACAGTTTTCCTTGCGCCTTATTGATTTGTAATAGCAACGCTAAGATTTCCCTTTTCTTCCCTCTTTCTCCCTCACATCCCACTTTTTTAAAATAAAAAATAGCCTATGTCCGTCTCCTGGTTCCCAACTATCTATGTACCAAAATTCATCACGATCGGTTTAGCCATTAAAGCGTGAAGAGGTAACAAACAAACAAATAAACAAACAAACTCACTTTCGCTTTTATAATATTAGTAAGGATTCTGTCTTTTACTATACGTTTATTTTGAGACTTTTAGAATTGCACTAGCTGGGGCCCACTGCTATAAAAATATATCCAACGTGTTATTACAGACTATAATTTACCTCTGTGCCAAACTTCATCAAGATCCGTTCAGCTGTTTTAATGTGAAAGAGCAACAAACATCCAAACATCGATCCATCCTCACAAACATTCGCATTTGTAATATTAAAGTAAGATTACCTTTTTAATTCAGTCTTTAAAAAAAACTCTCTATCTGTTACCAATATATGATAACAATCCTTACTTCCTTACTATAATATTATAAAAGCGAAAGTGAGTTTGTTTGTTTGTTTGTTTATTTGTTTGTTTGTTTGTTACCTCTTCACGCTTTAATGGCTAAACCGATTTTGATGAATTTTGGTACGGAGATAGTTGGGAACCAGGAGACGGACATAGGCTAATATTTTTTTGAAAAAAGTATGATGTGAGGGAGAAAGAGGGAAGAAAAGGGAAAACTTAGCGTTGCTATTACAAATCAATAAGGCGCTACCGAATTTAACGCGAGCGAAGCCGCGGGCAAAAGCTAGTTAATAATAAATACCAACTCTTGGACACTTAGGAGGTTCCTTTCTGTGAGGTCCTGACCGCCAGTAGCCTGGAACCTGTTCCCAGTACCGGAGTTTTTTTTCTTTCTTTTATGTATATTTGAATAAGATAATATATTAAAAATATGTGTAAAAATGAATAAACGAAAACTTATTTAATGGTGTATTTTTGTAACAGGTAGGTAAGATAAAAAATATGTGTAAAAATGAATAAACGAATATTTATTTAATGGTAGCTTATAATCTGTGCACAACATACAATTTTTTTTAAATCTAAGACCGCAAAAAATGGCAATGGACAAATAATACTCACAAAAATTGAAGAACCAATAAAATTTGAAAAGTATTAAATCCAGTATACCATAAAATAATCCTTACTAATCCTTACTTATATTATAAAAGGGACAATGAGTTTGTTTGTTTGTTACCTCTTCACGCTTTAATGGCTGAACCGATTTTGATGAATTTTGGTATAGAGATAGTTGGGAACCAGAAGACGGACATAGGCTATATTATTATTTACAAAAAGTGGGATATAAGGGAGAACGAAGGAAGAAAAGGGAAAACTTAGCGTTGCGATTACAAATCAATAAGGCGCAAGGGCAAAAACTGCAGGTAGCAGGTACTGTGTTATACCGAATTTACGCGAGCGAAGCCGCGGGCAAAAGCTAGTCCAAGAATAAATGTACCAACCACATTTATTCGAAAACGAGATTAATTTCAAATCAAACGAACTTGTAAAAGCAAAGTTCAACTATTAAAGCAATGATTGTAATAACATTTGGGTATTAGTGTAACATATCAGTTTGCCTTGTGTAGAACTGAATGTGTATTCGTAAGCTTGCTCATTTATAGGCGTAGACTTGGTAATATTGTGTCTACAACCTACACGATCGAGAGTACTGAACTGTTTGTTCAAGGCAATTACATGAAAACTTGATGTAAGTTGCAATTCTCTTTGAAGGACAGCAGAGGGAATGGTGACTGAAAGATTAATTGATTTGTTTAGTTGAATCCAAAGAAAATAATGAAAGACTAGCTTTAGCCCGCGGCTTCGCTCGCGTTAAATTTGGGGTAACACAGTTCCCCTTGCGCCTTATTGCTTTGTAATAGCAACGCTAAGTTTTCCCTTTTCTTCCCTCTTTCTCCCTCACATCCCACTTTTTTTAAATAAAAATTATATGTCTATGTCCGTCTCCTGGTTCCCCACTATCTCTGTACCAAAATTCTTTCAAATCGGTTTAGCCATTAAAGCGTGAAGAGGTACCTAACAAACAAACAAACAAACTCACTTTCGCTTTTATAATATTAGTAAGGATGACGAGTAATTGTAATCAAACTCAAAGTATTTATTTCAATGAGACCATAACAGGCGCTTTTGCATGACATTAAATCAAAAAAGATGTTGCTACAGTCCTAGTCACAAGACAAAATTACTTGTGAAAGTAGGTACTGTAGACAACTACAGTACTTTCACAAGTAATTTTGTACTAAAAAACGTTGTAAAAACGTTTGTACGGAAACTACAAAGTTTCCGTGAAGAAGAATGGACAAGAAATTCCATGGACACTCTTTGTAATCATAATATTTTTTACAAAATTATGGATACCTACATCAGTCATGCTGTCATTTACCTAGTCATAGATTCATTGGTATATATACATTGTGAAAGATGCCACGGCACGGTTAGCGCAGTGTTTGAGCGATCGACTGCTGCGCTGCGGGTCACGGTTTCGATTCTACGCACGGAAAAAATATTTGTATGACCTACAGATAGTTGTTTGGGATCTGGCTGTTTGTGTATGTGAGTTTAATTGTTTGTAACCGACACCACGATACAGAATAAATTCCTAGTGTGGGGCAAGGTTTTAAAAAAATATGTAATAAGACAAAACAATTTATATGGTATAAGGATACTCCTAAACACATCAGACACTGAATTATAGAATACTAATATCTAAAATAGATGTTTGTTTTTGTTTGCACTCCCTCGGGACACGATATGGGCTAGAGATGGAAAAAGAATTGTCTAAACTTAGTGTGGGGTAAAAGGAAGCGAATGTTTCAAAATAATGTTTGTTTTATGTATCTATGTTATTTGTTTTTGAATAATATTGTAATATCGGCTTCGTTATGAAGTTTAAAAAAAATACAAGGATTCCCTCACCCTCGGTGCACGAGTCCGACTCGCACTTGGCCGGTTTTTAGAATGATCTAATGAAAATATTCGTCACAAATGATTTAACAAGATCACCTTTTCGAGACATTTAAGTGGGTGACCCTAAAATGTAAAGAAAGAAAAAAATATTTATATGTCGCAAATTACGACGAGCACACTAACATAGGACAAAATAAAAAAAAAACTTGCACATCGTGACTGCTCATGATGCTGCGGCATGGGAGCCCACAGCACAGCGCTGGTTTTCAGTGGTCAACTCGTAAGTGAGTAAAACGTACTAAACTGACCGAATTTGCACAATGTCCATTTATTTCAGTCGTGTATGAGAAAGAAGACTAACATGGAAAAATATAACCACATTCTGACCAAATATACTACTGTAACAGACGGACAATAACCCACAAAGAAAACATTACAAACCAAGTTTCTATCATTTGTAACTACTTTCAGAAACAATAAAAAACTCTACTAAGCTCCAGAATTCCCTAAAGTGCGAACGATGGCAACATTATAATGAATTACGATCGTCACCTTCTTTTCATCTGTCATAATAACCTCAAAACGGTGCGTTTATTATGCACAGACAATAAAACAATAAGGTGTGGCCATTACTTTAAGTGCTCGGCCAGACTACCAGCGCGGTGTGGGGACACGCGCGATTGTACCGGTACGCAGTCGCTTATATAACAACGAGCGCGGTTAACTCGGTAACCTGCCCTAGCATAGTCCGGTTAAGCTGATAACGACCTTATAGGGTGAACTGAGAGAGGCCATTAAAAAAAAAGCTGTCGGTCGCCGTCCGCGCAGTTACTGTAGCTAAATGACTTCTACCGCTCTGGGCGGAGCAGAAGAGTTCTTTCGAACCAGCAGCAGCTCCGGCAGGCAATAGCCGCACGGGCCCCTTTTTTTAAACTTAATTTACAAGCAATATTTTTTTAGGCAGCGGTCGCCATTTTGTGACCGCGCCCGCGCCTTCGCCCGCCTGATATTGGAAAAAAAGTATCCTATGTGTTTATTCCAGACAATAATCTACCTCTGTACCAAATTTCATCAAGACCCGTTCAGCCGTTTTGACGTGAAAGAGTAACAAACATCCATACATCTATACATCCATTCATCCTCACAAACATTCGCATTTATAATATTTAGGATAGGATTTGTCGCGCCGCACCTTTACAGTCTGACCAACGACTAAATGCGAAGTCTCTTTTGGCTAATAACTGTGGAAATGAATTTCATTTTATCGTCTAATAAAGTTGAATGACCCATTTTAATAGAATTGCCATTGTTATAAAAGTATTCGAGAGTCAAATTGAGTGGTTGCAGTTTTGTAAGGGGTTGAATTTTAAGGGTGTTCTTTGAGGGGTTGTTTGGTGGAGGTAAGAAATCTCGTTGCTCTTGAGGTATTTTTAATAAACTATTTGCTGAAGCATAACCACTGTTCATTGCACAGAATGTAGTAAAAAAACGTGGTTTCGGCAATTTACCTACTAGTATGTGCGTATTAAAAACTAGGGTAAGCTTTATTTTTAACTTATGAAAAAGCTAATAAAAAGTTGGGACCATATTATTATATCCTAGCTTAGCTATATTCTGAGAACTGTGGCGGAGAGCTACACTCCAAATATTTATAGGGCATTTTGTTCGGAGGTTGATTAAGTAGGACACACTGTTTCTGCCTTGTCATGTTTTGTTTTAATATTTTTAAGCTACTGCATAGCTTCTATGGCGGGCATTGAGCGTGGAGACCGAATCCCGTAACGAAAAAACCTAACACTTTTATTACAAATACGGTCAGTTATTTCAATCACAATTCCAATGTTCTATTAGCGTGTTTGCTAGAGAATCAGCTACTCTACCATGACGTCTTAAAGCAGAACTTATTCCAGTGAGGGAAAGAGATGGTGCTAGATACCCTGTATAGCTCTGTCTCTTTCCCTCAGTGGAAAAATTGGTAATAGTCAATCGACTCGAATCTAAAACAAACTCAAGGTCTTGTTTTGCGTTTGGCGACTTCTTTTCATTGGTACTTTTTAAATACAAATATTTTTTCAATTGATTGCACATTTTTTTTTAACTATTGCATAATTTGATAAAAAAATGCTATGCAATAGCTTTACCGCGGCAGTCCTCGAGTGTCACACGCATTTTTTTTTATATCACTGCTACTAACATTAAAGTGTAAACTGTCAGTAATGCATTGCATTTACTATTACTGCTAACTAAACAGGTTCAGTTAATTTTATGAAAAATAATTAAATTATGAATCAAATTCATTAAACCTTCCCTAATTGCATTACGATCCGATCATATGCTGCCAATATACAAGAATAAAACTTACTTATTTGAAAATAAAACCAACATCGATGACGAATAATGGATATTGCTTCCTGAATTGGTATTACAATAAGACCAATTTCTCAAACCAACAGATATAAAAATAAAACTTGAAGCACAGGAAACGAATGTTAATACCCTAATTCCAAATATTGGAACAATTTATACACGCAACGGAAAAAAATCGAGACGCTTTATTGCATTCCGGAGTCTTACCCGTCCGCTTTTCCTTGTCGATATGTTTGAGTACAGTCAGCCTTAGAGATAAGTACCTAGGCTTATCAAAACTCCATAACTCCGAATATTATGTAGTTTTTGACAGAAAACAAACAATTCATAGTAAAAATTAAATCTGAGTTTAAGATGTTAAGTGACCACGTATCTCTCTTTTTGACAGTACATATTGACTGCTCGATTCGTTATAATCTGCATTTCCAATTTTCTTTATACCGCGGCCTTCTTGAACAAAGGATGTTGTCCCAAATATTCTTTTGACCAAACCCCACTTTATTATTTGGAAATCGTAAATATAAAACGCAGTCGAGTCGTAAATCGCAACGATTAAGTGCCGGATCAAATTTCGGTCAACGAAATGAAAAATATTTTACACACATCCAGTGTATCGGATTATTCAAATTAACTTCATTATTGATGGAATACGGAGTTATAATGGGGGGAGTCAATAATATCCTTTTTGACGTAAATTGACGTGCTAACCTCATTTAATGCTTTTCAATGAATGGCGATATCCGTATAATTGCGTATCATGAATTTTAAGTACATGCTTGCTTACGTAAACTCACGCCGTTTTCAGGAAGGGTAAGCACGTGAACGTTTAGTAATGGGTAGCTCACCATCCGTTCGTCTAGTGTCGATCTTGCGTTCATGTTACACGCGCGCCTCATAGAGATGTCAGCAAAGCAGAGGGGCCTGCCAGGGTCACCGCCTGCCGGGGTTGTGGGTTGTTCGAAAGTGACACCGCGGCCCCGAAACATAAAGGGCAAAAGAAGCAACAATCACCAAAAAAAAAGATTAGACACTAAATACGATAACATAGATAGAAAAAACATGAATCAATTAAAAGCAAATTTCATTAAAACTGCATTTTCAAAACGTATAGTATATTACTTACTGCGATCCTCCAAACGTTAAACTAACATTCAAAATTACAAAAAATATTCTCCATTTTATTTTATAAAACTCCTAACACTTTCAATCATCTCGAATTCCCGAAAAAACATGGCCGTCAAATTGGCTACAGTAATTGCCATTGTTTCGCAACCCATTTATTGATTCTATTGAAGAAGGCTCGGTGTACCAAAACACGAATAGATTCGGGTGATCGCTGTCCAATCGGACGTGATCAGGGTCACTGATACAAGCTGGACTGGCTTCGGGAATAACTTAGATCCTGCTGATCGATTTTCGTGAGCCATTACCGGGATTTCGGGAGAAGTGCAGTGACTGCAAATTGTGTTGTTGCGTTTGTGGAATAACGTAATTATTACCTCTCAACATTTGCTTGTTTTTGGCATGGTCAAATAGGCATTATAATTATGTATACTAGCTTCCCCTTTCCTGATTTGCACTGTTGCTCTTATAATCCCAACAAACAAAAACGTCATATAATTCTTGACTTATACGACATAAAGTTGGATAGCAGTCTTATAATGATAGTGAGATAACTACTAGGTCCTCTAGACGTCTTTAATTTAACTTATTAGTCGTGCGACGAATATGTCATAATAAGCTGGTCTTAGGAACGTTGGTAAGACTAAACTAAACGACGTTATATTATAGTCTTAGCTAAAACGTTTGCACGACAACGCAATAGTCATACTAACGTTATAGTTCATTAAACGTTTTGAACTGACCAAATTAGGTCTTTGAAAACCCTTTATATGACATCTATGTAATGTAGTAGTTGTATAGACGTTTTTACGTGACGTTTAAATAACGATCACTGTCCTGTTTTACAGCGGTCAATTGGAGACTCTTAAATGACTTGGTTGTTTATTTAATACTCCAATACAACGTATACATTACATGATGTCCGTTTAATGTCATGCCCTGACGTCAATCAAACTTGTAGTCGCATTTAAGTCAGGTTTTGACTTTAAAACGTCTAGGCCGCCATATTTACGGAACGTTTGATTAAATTTACTACGAAAAATGGAAGCAAAAAATTCGTGGAGAAAACTTAAACGTAGTGGCACTTTCAAAAGGAAAGTAAATCGAGACTTCCTTTTATTAAAAAGTGCAACACCAACAACCGTGGCATTAATAACAAATGTTGAAGAAGAAAAGTGTAACTATAACTAGCTGTCATGGCGTATTGCATGGTCTTGAAATTACCTTAATACGACTTTATGTCTTTACAATGTCGTAAAGAGATAAGCGTGTGACAAAAGCAATATGTCCTACATTTTTAGAAATAAACATATATTTTTTAATTAAAATATAATCATTTAAACACAAAATTGCGAGGGGGCATGAAAATTTGAAATAAATACACATAGGTATATTATCATATAACTTTAATACCCAGTCGAACTAAACGGCATGAGAGACAGATACAGTTATTAGCGAGATATATAAATATAAGTTAAATAACACTCGCCTTTTATTTCCTTATAATTATTATTTCGCACTCAAATCTCGAAACAAAACCACAAACACGTGTCACTAACAAGAAAAATGAATAAGTCTTACAGGTGTTGTTTCTTGACTCAAATAAAACGTTTTAGTCATTCAAAAACACCTTTATGACGACAATACAACAAACGAGCCGTTGGAAAGTTATGATGCGACTTCTGCGCGACGAAAGTGGTAATTCCATAACGTTCATACGACTTTTGAATGACGTTAACGAAGTCAGCTTGTGACTTTTGTATGTCCATTATACGACAGTGTTGGTCGTATAACTGGGGCCATTTTCGCGTTTAGTAAACGTTATTATAACGTTAGTGCGACTGAGGTAATACGATCAATGGACGTAAGATAACGTTTACTAAACTTTTGAACAACGTTAAATTGTTAGTTGGGATGTTAGTAAAGATTGTATAGTGTATATTGTCAATTCCACTGACAGAGAAATGGACAACAAAGTGATCCTATAAGGGAGCCTAGTTTTTTTTTGGGTGGGAAATCATCAAATGACTTGCCCCACTCTGGCCGGAGCGAGGGGGCATGTCAGACTTTCACTGACTAAAACCCACCCATGTTCCTTCTATTGCCCTTTACGTTCCGGGGCCGCGGTATCTCTTTCGAACAACCCGCAACCCAGGGTTCCTACCTTAATCAAAGAAACTCAATTTTTACTATTAAACCTGTACTGAGTCAGCCAATCTAAACAGATCTGTGACACTTGCAGCTTCTAAACAGCTTAAATGATCCTCATTGTATTCAGATTCATTAGCAAATTCTCTCGAAACGTTTAAGTATAAGCTTTCAACTCTTAATAAACACGAGCTTCTAAATTAAAGCAGCAAGCAACGACAATATTAGTACGCACGACAACTCGTGAGGCTCTACAGAACCATTTCATGCAGATCTCTCATCGTAAAGACTATCTATACAAAGCAAGACCATGTTATGCGGGAAGTTCATCGCTTGAGGTGTCGCTACCGTGTGTACGAGATGAACTAAACTAAGTTCTAAGGCATCAACATTTGCTTGCCAACCTATTTCACTGATATTAACTTCACGTATTAGTTCCCTTGGCGGGTAAAATTTCTAGAATATAATTAAAATATTATAATTAATACCGCCGTGTGGTCCTCAGTTACGAATATAATTATCCCTTTCGTTAGTTTGTCCAAAAGGTTGTGTATGTGATCATTTACTATGAAGTTTTGTGTTTTTAACAGTAAATTATTTACTTGCTATCTCTAATATATTATATAAAATTCTCGTGTCACAATTTTCGTTCCCATACTTCTCCGAAACGGCTCAACCGATTCTTATGTTTTTTTATGCATATTCAGTAAGTCTGAGAATCGGCCAACATCTATTTATCATACCCCTAAGTAAGCAGTGGGTGAAACCGCTGCGCATAGCTAGTCTTTATATAACTTTGTCATCATGCTTATTATGTTTCCCAAGCGAGTTTTGACAAAAATTATCTCCTACATTTATAGGTTACTTTTTTTTCGATCATCACGCGGGCAAAGCCGCGGGTATATGGGCTGGTTTCCGAAATAAATAGATTTAATTTAATTAAAAAACTGAACTTCGTGTTTAGGACGCAATTGTGGATACCATCAAAATGTTTTCAATATAATTTCTCAAATGGTAACCAACTTTTTGGAACGAAGTTCCTTATCGCGCGTTGTGAAAGGGGGCTAGACGGAAAAAATTCTTACGAAAAGTTGTCACGACACTTTTTGCTATTGTAAGCTGTGCGGCGTCGCATGTTTCTCTGTCTGTCTGTCTGTCTCTCTCTCTCTCTCTTATAGAAAGCAAGCCAGATATTTTCATTTGTATAGGAACTTCGTTCTATCCGGGTGTCCCTTGACAACTCTAATTTTTTTTTTATTTCACACATGGACGTATATGGGCTGGTTTCCGAAATAAATGAATTTATTTTAGTTTAAAAACTGAACTTCGCATTTATGACGCGTTTGAGGAAGCCATCAAAATGTTTTCAATATAATTTATCAAATGGTAACCAACTTTTTTTTCTTTTTTTTTATTACGCACTGTGTTTACATCTCTTTTATTTACTGTCCTTTCTCAGTTTGCTGAAAAAGGTTTCTTTAGAAATAAGCATTATCTGCTTTCCCTGTTTTCTGTTCCTGTCTTTTATTTTTCTGTATTCAGTGTGTACATAAATCCTTCCTAATATTATAAACGCGAAAGTGAGTTTGTATGTTTGTTACGTCTTCACGCCTAAATGGCTAAACCAATTTTGATGAATTTTAGTACAGATATAGTTGAGACCCTGGAGACGGACATAGGCTTAATTAAAAATGAGGTATGAGGAAGAAAGTGTGAAGACAAGGGAAAACTTAGCTTTGCTATTACAATAATGAAAGGCACAAGGGCAAAAACTACAAGTAGCAGGTACCTGCAAATCAGGAAAGGTAAACTGTGCTACCTCGACTTTAAAATGAGCAAAGCCTCAGGCAAAAGCTAGTCGTTAATTAAATAAAGTGTATTTTCCACCAATAGATGTAACTATAAAAATCAAACTGTAACAATTAAACAAACTCATCCAGTTTAATATCTTCACTTACAAACCAACTAGAAACAAAAGAAACCCGTCAACCAATTTGAAACTCCGTCACTCCAGTGTAAAGGTCCTCGCAGGAGGTTACAGGTGTAGACCGTAGTTTTTACAGGTATTAGCGACAACGTTTTAATGTTACGTCCGCCGACCTGCGTCAAGCTGAGGATTATATTTTGACAGGCTGTCGTTCTGCCGTCGCGTACTGTAATCCACGTTCCATTTGACGGCATAGATTTTAAGCCGATCCGAGCCTTCGTACCTGCGTATCTTTAGGTTTATTGTTTGCATACAGCCTTGTAGTGATTTTATATTATTTATTTATTTCAAGTAATATAGACTCATTTGAGGTAACATTAAATACAAAACACAAGCATTCCAATTTCAATTAAATAGAATGTCAGAAAACAATAAAATTACATCAAACAAACAAATTACAATATAAAAAATTAAATTATTAATCTAATATATAAAATTCTCGTGTCACAATTTTCGTTCCCATACTCCTCCAAAACGGCTGGACCGATTTGAACGAAATTTTGTGTGCATATCGGGTAGGTCTGAGAATCGGCTAACATCCATTTTTCATGCCCCTAACTGAGCAGCGGGTGAAACCGCTGGGCACAGCTAGTATTAAAATAAAATGCAATTAATTAAAATTAGAATTAATGTCAGCAGATTTAAATTTCATAAATAATAAAAGTCAATTAATTTCGTCAAGTAAAAATAAGTAAATAATATAATCATACCGAGTTGTTTTTTACAATCAGTACTTTTTTCTATTGGTTTTTGAATTAAAGTTGTTACTTTTAGAACAATTTTAGATGAAAAAACCAGGCATATGCGTGTCGGGCGCACAGAGGGTACCGTACATACTTGCCACATAAACAGCCATATCTTTGAACTGCGTCGATTTAGAGGGTTGATTTTTTTACAGCATAAAGAAACTATAGAGTTAAGTGTATGGTTTTAGTTTCAACTCGATATCTTCACGCATTCCCGAGATAAATGGTCTTGACAGACAGACAGACAGATGGATAGACAGACAGACCTGGTGTTCGACGTTGACTCGTTCTTGTCATGTTATGTCTTTAATTACTATTATTCTGAAATACGTATTCATACTTTACACCAATAATAGAAATTAAAAAAATAATTATTAAAGTGTATTAAACATTGAATTTCTAATACAACAAAGAAATACAAAGAACTTTTGAGAGCCAAAATTACATTCAATTCAATAGAGCATCGAAATATTAAAGCGAATATTTCGAAAACTTTTGTTTGCAATTCTTAAGCACATCTTAACAGAACTATGGAATTAGAAAACTTTAATGCCATTGACACAGAATTTACACAGAAAATATTAAAGCTAAATCAAATTCCATGCTTAATAATAGAAATGAGCAAGTAACTAACTATGTCTGCTGCAGGCTCCAGGTCACAAATGCACTGTGACCTTCACTCCTTATTTTTGTGCGGATTCCAATATGCTTTTAACTGACTTCCCCAAAAAAAAGAAGGGTAATTATGCTGTGGTTTGGCACCGACTTCAAACCAAGCAGTAAGCGGAAAGAATAAGTAGTTAGTAGGTAAGTAGAGGATAGTGTTATAAATTGCGTAAGTTATTTTTTGCTTTTTAGTAGTTAAATTAATAGTTTTTGCTTTAAATATTCTATTTTAGTATTTTTTTATTTATTTAGCTATTTTTGCGATTTTTGTATTTTTAAATGTTTTTTTTTAGCTTTTTAGTATTTTTGGTCGTTTTTATTAATGTAGTTTTTATTCTTTATGTTTCGGGGCCGCGGTTTCTTTTTCGAACAATTGCAGGTTGTTCGAAAAAGAAAACTCGGACCTTTTCACTCCTTAGGCCTCTTTTACTAAGACGTTTTTTCTTAGCGCGCATTGGTTGATTGGTCGGGTGTTAGTCAACTTTGCAACCCGGAAATACAGGTTTCGTTTTTATAAAAAACTAGCTTTTGCCCGCGGCTTCGCTCGCGTTTAATTCGATATAACACACCAAGCAGACCTGCAGTTTTTGCTCTTGCGCCTGATTCATTTGTTATAGCAACGCTAAATTTTCCCTTTTCTTCCCTCGTTCTCCCTCATATCCCACTTTTTTTTTAATAAAAGTTAGCCTATGTCCGTCTCCTGGTTCCCAACTATCACTGTTCCAAAATTCATCAAAATCGGTTTAGCCATTATAGCGGGAAGAGGTAACAAACAAACAAACTCACTTTCGCTTTTATAATATTATAGTAAGGATAAGCCCTTTTAAAATAAGATGCTTTATTGTTTTAGGTAACTGTCTAATACTTTCGTGTATTTTTTTTGATCATGCCAATTCATTAATACCATTGTTTTCATTTTTATACAGCCTTTGGTCATAAATGCTCAACTGTAATAAATAAAAAAACATGATGTTCTTTGTTGTGTATGTGACGCCTGCAGGTCAAGCTACCCGAAACTGTAAATTTTTCCCAATGAACCTTGAACCTTATACTTTAAAAATAAAGTCGAAAATCTATCTAAGAAATCTGACAGATTGTAGTAGCTTGATGTGCAGGCGTCTGTACATAGGTTCAAAAATGTCCCAAATAAATACCTCCCTTTAACGCCTCAATGAATGTTGACGAAATAATAAACCATAACTAGGATTAAGAACTACTTTTTTTATACCTAGTAGTCTTATCACATGGAATAATTAACCAACAACAGGCGAAGTCACAGAAAAAAGCTAGTCTAAAATACAATCAGCAGTCAAGCAGAAACGATTCATCAAATCAAGTTCACTAATCGATTCTTCGTCCATAATCGATATAACGGGGAAAATTCTATCATTCACGCGAACATCTTAATTCTTGACAATGGCCGGACGAACAAAAGGCGCCAATGTGAAATATCGTCGGAGCCTATTGTCCAGTGGCTTGATATATCGACTCCTATCTCAGCCGACGGTCTGCAGACACCAGTTTTACATAAAATGAATTATGAATCGTTCACAGATAACGCCTCTATTTTGATCGCTTGATGTTCGAGCACTTCTAATGATACTTTTTGACCTACTTCCTAAGATTTGATTGATACCTCTTCTGAATTGATTATTGGAGCTGATTTTCATATCACGGTATTACAGATGGGACATCTGCTGAAGTGGAGTATCGATTATTTTACTTATCTACATCGATATAGAGAACTAGCTTTTGCCCGCGGATTTGCTTGCGTTAAATTCGGGGTGATACCTGTAGTTTTTTGCCTTTGCGCCTTATTTATTGTAATATCAATGCTACGTTTACACTTTTCATTTCCCTTTCTCCCTCATTTCTCACTTAAAAAAAACAAACTTATGTCCATCTCCAGGGTCCCAACTATTTAAGTACCAAAATTTATAAAAATCGGTTAGCCATTTAGGCGTGAAGAAGTAACAAACAAACTCACTTTCGCTTTTATAATATTAGTAAGCATAATAAATTTAACAAGGAATTTAATTAATTCTGTCCCAAAAAATAGAGAGGCAGGAGAGGTCCAAGAATGGCTTAGTTTTGTTCTATGGGACATTCAATTAAATAATGGATAAGCAAAATTATTGTTGAGCATGGAGATGACACAAACGGTACCTATGTCGTCCTGATGTATTTTTTAAAATGTGTTTTTAACACATAACAATAGGGTATTTTTAAAATAATTACATTCTATTTAGTCTGTGTTTTAGATTATTCCAAAGAAAAACATACATATGTAAATTAGACCAAAAATTATAGCCCACTAAAGTTCGTTGCGAAAAAATGCAGCAACGTGTGACGAAAAAAATACGTAAAGGACACGTATTTTTTTTCGAATAATTGGTTTTGATTAATCTAAAAGACGACCTATTTTTTTTAAACTTTAGTACGGCCAACGAGAAGCGATACGAAAGGTCATTAACCTAAAGAACAACTGTGGCGTTGACAATCTAATGTTTAGCTCTTTCCATCTTGTGCCTTTGTCGTAATGTCTCGTTCTCCCGGCAAAAACATGACAACGTTAAGACGGGTTCGCCAACATTCGGGCGGCCATTTTAGATGGAGTTTTAGCATGGGTTTTGTTTACATTTGGTATCGCTTCTCGTTGGCCGTAACAGCCTTTTAGCTCATATTGCAATATGAGTATGTACAACTGTGATTTTACTCTCATTTGTCGCAACTATAAACAACAGTTCAAATGATTGGGATTTGAACAATTGTTTATTGTTATCAAAGGAGTCAGTGGGAGGTGTCTTTATAGCCAATAGGCGCATGTTTTTAAATTTTTAATTGTGTTTTAGAAAAATCATAAAAAAACCGTGATTATTTATAGAATAACTAGCTGTGCCCAGCGGTTTCACCCGCTGCTCACTTAGGGGTATGGAAAATAGATGTTGGCCGATTCTCGGACCTACCCTATATGTACGCAAAATTTCGTTTAAATCGGTCCAGCCGTTTCGGAGGAGTATGGGAACGAAAACTGTGACACGAGAATTTTATATATTAGACTTATTTTTAACTACTAATTGACATTTATTTAAGCCAAAAAATAAGCTCTAATTTTTTTTTAAATTAGAGCGTATTCTTAGTATGAGGCTGTGTAGCATTATCCTTACTCCTTACTAATATTATAAAAGCGAAAGTGAGTTTGTTTGTTTGTTACCTCTTCACGCTTTAATGGCTAAACCGATTTTGATGACTTTTGGTACAGAGATAGTTGGGAACCAGGAGACGGACATAGGCTAATATTTTTTTTTTAAAGTGGGATGTGAGGGAGAAAGAGGGACGAAAAGGGAAAACTTAGCGTTGCTATTACAAATCAATAAGGCGCAAGGGGAACTGTGTTACCCCAAATTTAACGCGAGCGAAGCCGCGGGCAAAAGCTAGTATTAAATATAAGTTTTTTTTTGCAGATTGGAAATCATTCAATAACTTTCCCTACTGTGGGCTGACTATGGGGCTGTTCTTTCTTTTGCCGTTTGTGTTCCAGGGCCTAGGTATCTCTTACGAACAACCTGCAACCCTAGCAGACAGTAGCCTTGGCTGTCCCCGCTGCTTTGCTGACATTTATTTGGAGAGCGCGTGGAACACGAACGCTGTTGTCATTAAAGGGACGGACGATGTCGATGAGCTACCCATTGCTCACCATCCACACACCCGAGCCTATGGTTGTTGGGATTTTCTCGCGGCACCCGAACGCCCGGAACGTCTCCCGAAGCGTAGTTTTTACCTTGGATTAACCTATAGACTATGGTTTTTATCCCGGTCGGTGCAGTTACAAATCCTTCCTTACTAATATGAAAGCGAAAGTGAGTTTGTTCGTTTATTTGTTACGTCTTCACGCCTACATGGTGAAACTGATTATGATCAATTTTGGTACAGAGATAGTTGGGACCCTGGAAACGGACATAGGCTAACTTTTTTAAAAAAAAAAGTGAGAAATGAGGGAGAAAGAGGAAAGAAAAGGGAAATCTTAGCTTTGCTATTTCAATAACGAAGGCGCTAGGGAAACAACTACAAGTAGCAGGTACCGGCAAATCAGGAAAGGAGAACTGTGTTACCCAGTATAAAACGCGAGCGAAGCCGCGGGCAAAAGCTGGTAAATTTATCTTATTATTATCGTTCAAGATTTTTATTTTTCCAGTATTACCATAATTTTATTCGCAAAGAATGATCATGTAAGCTTGAATATAATATTGTTCAACAAAACATATTGCTCAAAAATAAAATAGCTCTAGGTACGCAGAAATAATATCGAATGTCAGAATTTATCGGGGAATGTTTGGAAAGTTTTACAAATGCCTGCGTATATTAAGTTACAAAAGTAAAATCTAAGTACATACGGCTACTAATCAAGTTATACAAAACCAGTTTATGCAGATCCGTCATTGTTATCGATATACATAGAAAGTTAGACCATGTTTTACTGGAATATACAGGTTAATGTATTGCCGAGTGTACCTATGAATTTTATTTTGATGAAATATGCTTAATAACTTCGGTTTTCTTTATCAACCACGATTCTTTAGTAAGTTTATTTAAGATTATTTACTTTTCTCTTTGTGTTTTATATTTTTCATGAAAAATAAACACAAAAGGTTATGTTTTAAGCCCATTCCTAAATTATATCATTTTTTTTTATATTGGTTGGTTTTTTGTTGAATATTGACACAAAAATAAATTAACTTTCGCCTTTTGTAATGACGATAGACAGAAACTTCTGAACGCCACTTGTTCTAATCAGCAAGAGCTAAGCTAAGCTAGTTTAGCTCAGCTCTCATAGCTGACGCAGTTTTTCATACTTTTGTGCAGGCAAGCTATGTGACAAGTATAAAAACTGTGTCAGCTATACGAGCAAAGCTAAATATCTCGCTCTGGGCGGAGCGGGGGGAGTGTCAGACTTGTACTGACTAGAACACACCCATGTTCCTTCTATTGCCCTTTACGATCCGGGGCCGCGGTATCTCTTTCGAACAACCCGCAACCCCGACAGGTGAAGGCTCTGGCAAGCCCCTCTGCTTTGCTGACATTTCTTTGAAGCTCGCGTGAAACACAGACGAGCCGTCGACGCGACCTGTCGTCAATCGACGGACGGACGGCTGGGTTGGTTTGAGGTTCTCTCCCTCAAACGCCCGGCCACCTCCTTCGCTAGCATTACTGCTTCGCAGAAGGAGGTGACCGCTTCACATTCCCTCTCGCTCCGGACCATGGACTAAAACAGGGCTGGCCGCGAGAGATCGCCGCCGCCGATCGCCTCTACGACTACAAACCCCATTACATACTTCTCATGCGTAGTCCACAATCTTAGAATACATCTAGTCATACATGTCTGGCTGCGGGTCAGGTTAATATACATTATTGGTGAGTTTTTTCAGGAAGGCCACCTACGTGTTCCTTAACGTTTTTCTTAAATATTTCTAACCAATAGGTGAGTCCCACAAATTCAGCATTAACTTAACTAAAAACATATAAATAGGTTTACGGCGGTATCAAGAAGTTCCTGAGACAGAAACCTTATTACAATGCCGGCCGTATCGAGGAGTACCTATTGCTTTCTGAATCAGGCCCTTGATCTAACCGCCTAAAGAGAGCTTCGACAGGATGTTCGTTGAGGCTTTTGGTAATCAAGCCGTTTCGACAATCGGCACAATGATAGCCGACTTCACATTCCACATGACGACAACCTCGTGTGCCAAGTCGAGATATTTTAGTTGTTTCTTTTTCTCAGCTTTCACGAGGTTCTCGGTAAATCCATCCTATCATATTAGTATTAAAAGTTAGCAAGATACACAGAAAAAAACATTGCCATCAAATAACGACAATCAAATTCGTAAATAACTCAATAATACTTCCTGAATCACTGGATGATAAGCCATTACATTTTTATTGGCAGCAAATAAAGTAAACTCGATGTTTTCTGTGACTTCCTGATCGGAATAAAAATTGCTTTATTAGGTATATGAATTGGGTCAAGGGTCGTCAAGTCTGTTATTATATTCTGTTAGCCTCAATATGGGTTGGATGACACATGCCATGCAATCCAATTTAGCTTTTGGACATGCTGGGTACCTCACCATTTAATACAAAAAAAATACGTATGGCACTCGGGGTCTGCCTTGGTAAAGCTATTGCATAGCATTTTATATCAACTTATGCAATAAATATAAAAAAAAACGTATGCAATATTAAAAAAAAAAAACTAAATATAACATTTAAAAAGTACTTCCAATGAAAAGAAGTCGCAAAAAGAAAAATTAGACCTAGGGTTTGATCCAGCGTAATATTGATTGACGACCCGAATCTCTCCAAACACGCTAATTGAAAGCGAATGAAATAACTGACCGTATTCGTAATGTTAGGTGTTTTCGTTACGAAATTTCTGGATTTGGTCTCCACGCTCAAGACCCGCGATAGAAGCTATACAATAGCTTAAAAACTGTTGTTATTGTACTGCACCCCACTTGGAAGAGGACTTTTTGGCCGCAGGGAGTGGTGTTCCGGCGCACGGACAAGTGTCACATGAACGCGCAGTGACATAGTGCAGTGAAGTGCTACTAACATAGTTGTTAAGGATTTATTTACTAACACGAATTGTATTAGCGATATATATGATTGTCTTTAAGGTATTTTTATATTAGTGTTTCACGCGCACCTCAAAGAGATGTCAGCAAAGCAGAGGGGCCTGCCAGGGCCTCCGCCTGCCGGGGCCGCGGCCGCGGAACGGAAAGGACAATAGAAGGAACATGGGTGGGTTTTGGTCAGTACAGGTCTGAGTCAGAAAGGTTTACTGTAAGAAAACCCAATTCTGGGTTAAGCTCGCCGTTGTACATAAGCTGTAAACACACAAATTACAAAATACATATTGTAATTTGTGTGTTTATTATTGTTTTGTGTGCAATAAAGAATATGAATAAGAATAAGTCTAACACTCCCCCCCGCTCCGCCCAGAGCAGAGGAAAAAAATTTTAGAATTCCCACCCGAAAAAAAAGAAAAGGTATTTCTATATATATATGGGCCTAAGATGCCTAAAAATAACCGTTTTATTATTATAGTGGTTGCAAGCAGTGGCGTAGTGGTTAAGCGATCAGCTGTTTTGCCACGTGTCGTGGGCTCGATCGGAGCAAATATCTGTATGACCTACATGTCTAGCTGAGTTTTGTATAAATTATATATTTGTAAAAAAACCGACCAAGAACAAGGTTCCGTACAAACTGGTGGCGTAAACGACTATATCTTTTGACTTTGTTAACTTAGAGGAGGTTTGATTTTTTTACAGTAAAAAGGATCCATAGAGTTGAAGCATATGGTTTTAATTTTAACTCAATACCTCTACGCGTTCCCGAGATAAAAAGTCTTGACAAACAGACAGACGGACAACAAAATACTCTGATACCGTTTTTTCTTTTCTGGTACGGAACCCTAAAATAACCTAGATTTATGCCCAGTTGATGGCAAAATATCACGTGAAGCTTAAACATAAATGGCACAATGTAGGTTTTTCATTAGATATACCTACATACTGCCTTTGCCAAACTCTTCGAAAATTACTGGCATCAAATTAACCTCTCAAGTACCGTCAACTATCCGCCAAGCACCGCCGGGCGGGCTCTTATCGTAAGCGTAATCTCATTTTAAGACTTATCTTTACTTCAAATACAGTTTTAAATCGGTCGGAGTTTAATGGCATAAATTGTGTCAGCCGGGCTCAACGGGTATACTTGTTTACTAGCACGTTTTTGTGCCGCTGGGTCTCTAGAGGTTAATATTAATAATTGATTAATATTGAAAATAGAACTCTCAATGTCGAAAGAAATCTTACTTTTTAAGACACAAAAGACTTTGATACCAGCCAATTCCATTAGAGTATCTTTAGGGGGATATATTATTGATACAATTCAATATTCCTCCATAATTTTCCCTGTTTTTATGCCCCTATCTATGGATGTTTTATGTACGCAATCGTCAATACCGAATTTAAGTGTTATAACACTGTCACTACATTCAAAGTCACGAACTGTTTTTGCTAAATTCTTAAGTAAATAGAAGCGGTCTTGTTTGCTTGCGATATTACCCTTACTACGAGGTTGAGGATGTCGTTTGTTTTATCAATAGTGTTACTAGCTTTTGCCCGCGACTTTGCTCGCTTTAAATTCGGGGTTCACAGTTCCCCTTTCCTGATTTGCAGGTACCTGCTAGCTGTAGTTTGTTTTGTGCCTTATTTATTGTAATAGTAAAGCTAAATTTTCCCTTTTCTTTTTTCTTTCTCCCACATATCTCAATATTTAAAAAAAAATAGCCTATGTCCGTTTCCAAGGTCCTAACTATCTTTGTACCAATAATCATCAAAATTGGTTTGGCCATTTAGGCGTGAAGACGTAACAAACGAACAAACTCACTTTCTTTCATTTTTTTTTTGTTTTTTAAGGATTCTAACCTTATGTTTTTTTCTCCATTTGGATTTTTTATTTATTTATTGTCAGACATGATCTTCTGTCTAGCCTACTGTGTTTTTATAAAAAATAAAAATAAATACAATTCATTTATTTCATGTAATTCACCCATAATTAAAATATATAAGACTAGCTGCGCTCCGCGGTTTCACTCCCGTGGTAATAGACTATACAATATAACTTTATGAATTTGTAGCCTATGTGTTTTTATGATGTCCATTCAGTAGTTTTTGGCTAAAGAGTAACAAGCATTCATACACTAATCTGCATAGTCCTCATGTAAGTTGACCAAGATTTTTTGTCTGGACCTTAAAAGAGACTATGACCTCTGAGTTTCTTTCGGCTGTTTCTTCTCAGAGTAGTCGGGTACGAAACACCGGCCTCAACTAGTTTTTAAAAAAAAGAGAGACGTGCAAATGTATTTGTGAAAACCAACTTGCAAAATAATTGATCAATTATTTTATACTTATCATTTACATCCATACAAACTTTTGCGTTAATAATATTAGTAGGACTAAGACAAAAGGCAGGTTCCATTTTGAGGCAGTCCAAAGATGACTTATCTCGATCTTAAAGTGTAAATATGGTGTTACAACACAAACAATGGGATACTTGATAATATCGTGTCCCGCTTGTCCTGTTGTCTCGTCGCCAAATATTGGGTAATCTGTCAGCAGTTTTTTGCAATTTGTCAGCAGTTTGTTGCAATTTGTCATAATTTATCAGCTAACACAAACACTGACATTCAGCTTACCGCGGCAAGATTAAAAACAAAAATCTCATTTTTATTAAAAAATAATTTTACCAAAATTGATCCCTTAATACAATCCAGAGGCATAAATGTAAAGATATTAAGTCCACATTTCAGCCAAAGGTTTAATGAAATACATAAATCATTCGGCAACAGAAGGTTATTTTTCATTTTGTGATATATTTTACAATATGAAGCAAATAGTAGGAGGCCAAAGGGTTGTTTACACATTGGAGATACAAAGAAAATATTTGATTTCGCGTTGGCTCGGCATTGGTACGGGGCCCGATGGATTATGCATTGTTTTACGTTCACGCGATATCTTTTTCAGCTGTCTTTGGTAGTAAAACGTCAAGGAAGGAACATGAAAAGGTGAAATTACGATTTTGAAAGGTAGTGTATTTTTGGATGTGATATTTTATTTCGGTACCGTTACCCGGTGCCCTTTTCTTTGCTTTGGACCTTATTGACGTTGATGTGGTTTTCTTTGGATGATGATAAACTATAATATGCATAGCCTTGTGTCCACTAAGCTAAGGCTGATTTCGTGACTTATTGTGACTTGTACTCTACAGCACAGTTGATGGATAATTCAATACTGAGACACGTTGTCCAACTTTCTGGCTCCACACCATCCTTAACAAACTGGTTAAAACGTATTTTCCACAACACTGTGGCATCTTGATTAATTAATACATCAAGCGAAAATATTAAATGTCTTGTTTAAATTAGTAGATCTTCTTACCACAATTTCTGAAAGCCTTATCAATTTAATTTGTTGTCTTATCTCTTGTCAAGGGATGTAATTTGTGCCAACTAATAATAATAATATAATAATAGTTGTTGATAAATGCGTTTTGATAGCAGATTTAGATTGGGTCTCAGAAATAATATCGCAAGTAGTGTCGCCATGTTATGCGCTAAGATTCGAGTGACATTTGCTGTCAAACGGTGTCGCGGTAAAAAAAATTTGCCGTTTTCTGCAATGAATGAAAATGCCGGCCATTTTTTGCGCCACATTTTTGTAGGTCACGCTTATTCTGTAGGTAACAGGTAACCAGCCAGTGAGGCAGCACAGGCGGCACAACCGGTCGCACCTTACCACAACTAAAAGAACTGAAATAAAAACATTTTCTCAAAAAAAACCGGTTTCTAGAAAACACTTAAAAGTTTTATTTTATGTAACAAAGAATTTATACGAAAAAGCGTAACCTAAATTCAGTCTAGCCTATATTGATAGTCTGACTAATACACTGTCATTGGGGCGACGAAAATTGAGCGTCATATTGAAACGCTATTTGTCATACTAAATCCTAATAGTGCACATGAGTAGGGTCAACTCAAGAAATTGATTACTGTCCTTATTGAGAATTACCTTTCGTTGGCGGTTCTCACGCGGGAAGGTCCGAAATTATCTAACTGTGAAGAATACTGGGATAAAAAGTATCCTTTGTGTGGTCTTATTTTTTGTGGATGGGAATTTATCAAATTACCTTCTCCGTTCTGGGCAAAACGTGGGGAAGTCAGACTTTTACTGAATGATTTTTTATTAGTGTTAAGAATTAAGTTTTATTATTTTTATTACTGTGTGCATTAATGGCTTGTGCCAAACAAACTTGTTTCCTTTCTTTCTGATGAAAATCCACTCATGTTCCTTATTTTGTCCTTTTTCTTCTGGGCCACGGTATCTCTTTCGAACAACCCGCAACCCCAGCAGGCTGTGTCACTGGCAGGCTCTTCTGCTTATTCTAGTCTTTCCATCGACATTCTTGTCGTCGTTAGGGTTTTAAAACTGAATCTCACAAAATTACTTTCTCATTCATAACATTAGTTGCTACCTATACGTTGGTACTTATACTATCGTTGAATGAACACCCTGTTTGTATTTATGAGCAACTAGCTTTCGCCTGGGGCTAGCTAGCTCGGACAACATTAAACGACCAAGAAATTTGGACTATATTTTAGGCGCTTGATATTATGAATAGAAAACAGTCGCTTGGGTCGATCTTTGGGTTAAACCGTGCCCATGTATCAAAATCAAAAAATCTAAATCAAAAGTAATTTATTCAAATTAGGCTGATAATCAGCACTTTTTGAACGTCACATTACAAGAGACAGTCCCACAAAAACGCCCTGCCCTTCGCCACATCCTAGTGTTTTAGCTGGAAAGAAGAAGTGGCGAAACAAACTCCCTAACAACACATCTGTCTGTCAGGAACCACATTTTTTACAATGCTGTTTATCACAAGAAATTAAGAAATTCATCATTTTCCTGTCCTTGTCCCATTCTATTTGGGGTCGGAGCGTCACAGCATCATTCACTCCTTTCTCCTTCATATAATTCCTTACACAATCCATCCATCTTTTATTTAGCCTTCCTCTCGCGCTCCGTCCATCGACATTCAGATCCATCTTCAGTCACACGTGCTTCATCATCTTAATTAAGAAATTATTAAACATTAAGAATTTATTCATTCATTGTCACATGTAAGCTAGGAAACACCAATTATGTATATAAAAATAATAAATTACCCAAGTCTACATAATAAATTCGCCAGTTTAACGGGTGTGCCCGCTTACACGTGCAGTGAAGAAATCACAGGTGATAAACTAGGACCATAGTGCAAAAGAAATAAGCTAAGCATAAAAAGATTTACTAATAACAGTATATTCGTGTTTGGACCGACCATCCATTTCATATCGAGTTTCCTCCATGCCTCGGACATTATCGCTATCAACGATTAGATCACCTTTGTAACCATAGAATTATCAATTTTTAAAACAGTAATATTTCAGTTTGGGGTGCGATAAAGTATATTCTATTCTATTAGTTTGTATATTGACGACAGGCCGTGTCGTGCACGCGCACGTGCAACGCACCGTGCGTTAGTGTTTCACGCGCACCTCAAAGAAATGTCAGCAAAGCTCAAGGGCCTGCCAGAGCTACCGGCTGCTGGGGTTGTGGGTTGTACGTCAGAAATTCCGCGGCCCCGGAACCTGAAACGAACATGAATGAAGGAACAACAATTTTTTTATATAAAAAAAAAACTTGCCCCACACTAGGAATTTTTCCTGTATCGTGGGTGCGCTTACAAACATTTAAACTCACATACACAAACAGCCAGACCCGGAACAACTATCTGTAGGCCATACAAATATTTGTTTTGTGCGGGCATCGAATCGATTGCTTAGCCACTGCGTCAACCGTGTAGTCAGAATTGAGAACCTCCTCCTTTTTTGAAATCGGTTAAAAATAAAATGTAGATACCGAAAAGAAAATTATAGTTACAGAAAAAAGTTTTAAAGAACTTACCAAACTTTCGTTAACAATAAAGATTTCAGGTATAATCTGTTTTTTGTCTAAATTGTAACTAGACGTACGAAGACAAGTTTTACCTTTTTCTAAGTCTTTGGGGACATTCTAAAAAAAGTTCGCATTTAGGGCGAAACGACAGAACATGATAAAACACTAAAGATGATGTCAATATTTATAAGTGTTACTACTTTGGACTAAGTAAAAAAGAAAATAACTTAAACTTGTGTAAGTAATTTTGTATTTTGCTTAAAGTGTGAGTATAGTGTTTTTAACATAATATTTATTTATTAGCTTTTGCCCGCCGCTTCGTTCGCGTTAAATTCGGGGTAACACGGTTCCCCTTTCCTGATTTGCAGGTACCTGCTACCTGTAGTTTTTGCCCTTGCGCCTGATTTATAATAATAGCAAAGATAAGTTTTCCCTTTTCTTCCCTCTTTCTTCATCATTTCTCACTTTTATTTATAAAAATCGCCATTTAGGCGTGAAGATGTAAACAACAAACTCACTCTCGCTTTTATAAAATTAAATAATAAATAAGGATTTCAACTTCGTGAAGTTTATATCAAAAGCTGGCGGAACTTGGCGCACTTAATGCCATAAGGCATTCTCTACCAGTCAACCTTTGGGTTAAATACGACAAAATTATGTTAGGGCAAAGATTATAATATTATCTAAAAAAAAAAACTATTGGATTTTGAGAACTTAATATATTTCTTATGATTAGCAGTCTCCTTTGCAATCACGAGATTAGCGATGCAGGCGGCCAAAATCAAAGTCCTTAAGCCCTACGAAAAAAGTTTGCAAGTACTTATACGGTTTTCAAATGGGTACTAGTACCTTAAAAAGGCGACTAAAAATCCCATAAGCAAATTATGCAATACTTTGATTTATGCTCTTTAATTTTGCAGAAATATTTTTATCATATTTATATTGTTTATGACATAAATACAAACAATACTGAAAATTACAATTTATGTGCACATTGAAATTCAATGTCTTAAATTTTCTGTTTACCTACATTAATCTGCAACTAACCCGTGACATCCGGGGTTGCGGGTTGTTCGAAAGAGATACCGTGGCCCTGGAACGTAAAGGGCAATAGAAGGAACATGGGTGGGTTTTAGTCAGTAAAAGTCTGACACGCCCTCCTAAACAGCCGTTTATGTTGCAAGATTGTACGAAACACTCGGTGCGCGAGTCCGACTCGCACTAGGCTGTTTTTTTTTTGTTCTAGCTAGACTTACGAGTAATGACTCGTTTTATTACATTTTTTAAATGTAATAAAATAGTAACATTTTAAAACAAAAGGATACATTTTTTATCCGTCTTTCTGTCAGTCAAGACACTTTATCTCAAGAATGCGTTAAGGTATCGAGTTGAAAATCTCTGGTTTCTTAGAGTTGTAAAAATCGACCCTTTATCTATGACTAGTTGGCGCCCGCGGCTTCGCCAGCGTGATATCGATACGTGATACCTCTGTGCCAAATTTCATCAAGATCCATTCAGCCGTTTTGACGTGAGACTGTCACAAACACCCATACATCCATACATCCTCACAAACATTCGCATTTATAATATTAGTAAGATATCTAATCAAGCGTAGATTTGCAATTCATTAATATTAAACGAACAACATTGAAAACTTGCGCAATTTACGCCGACCTGCCAATCTTCTTGGACTGGGCCCTTAATTTCAGAAATCGATACATGCCGTTACTATTATTTAGCCACGAGCTTTTTAACGTTGCGACACAAGAGGACAATATCCTTACATCAGATCGGATCAGAAAAGCCAAAGTGAGTTTGTTTGTTACGTTTTCACGCCTAAATGGCTGAACCAATTTTAATGAATTTTGGTACAGAGATAGTTGGGACCCTGAAGACGGACAAAAGCAATTTTTAAAGTAAGAAAGAGAAAGAGGGAAGAAACGGGAAAACTTAGCTTTGCTATTACAATAAGGCGCCAGGGCAAAAACTACAGGTAGCAGGTACCTACAAATTAGGAAAGGGGAACTGTTTTACCCCGAATTGAACGCGAGTGAAACCGCGGGCAAAAGGTAATTAAATGTAATTCTCTATTAAATCAAAAAAGTATCTGTATCTTCTACAACAGATTTTATTCACTATCATCGTGTCAAAAACAGAATCAATTTCAATAAACTAAAATTCTTTGGGGTATGGCATGATATCGGTTTAATATTTTTTTTTCACTAGTATTCAATTCACAAACAATTTTAGATATCAAACCTCAATTGCTCGATAGTCCAAATGGTTCAGTGATCAAATTCAAACGTTATGGTATTCAGTTTTGAAATTGATATTTGTAGCAAAAAACGTATTGTGTGATTTCGTTGCAGAATTCAATCGGCGTACACAAAATGATGGGCTCAATATTCAGATGGAAATTACAATATAGGTGTTTCAAATCCAATATTGTACACTGGATCACTCATCAGTCCAAAATCGGTAAAATCAAACGTCATTTAGAAAGAAGAAAGAAAGAAAATTGCGTTTATTCAGCATTATTAAAAACAAAAAACACAGGGCCACGTTAACATTAAACTAAATAAAATTAATAAAGGCAAAAGGGACTCAGCTCAGCATAATGCCAGATGTGCAACACAAGACCACCACCTGATGCTGAATTTCAGCTTCTGCCCACATATCATATCAATAATTGTAGTATACTATCAATCAGCGTCCGTAGCCTGGCTACGTTCCGGGGACCTCTATTTATTTATTATTATCCTTACTAATATCCGTACTTAATATTATAAAAGCGAAAGTGAGTTTGTTTGTTTGTTACCTCTTCACGCTTTAACAGCTAAACCGATTTTGATGAATTTTGGTACAGAGATAGTTGGGAAACAAGAGACGGACAAAGGCTAAAATTTTTTTGAAAAAAGTGGGATGTGACGGAGAAAGAGGGAAGAAACGGGAAAAGTTAGCGTTGCTATTACAAATCAATAAGGCGCTACCGAATTTTACGCGAGCGAAGCCGCGGGCAAAAGCTAGTAAATGATAAAATAGCCCCTAAACTTTAATAACATGATTGCTCTTTTGGAAAAAATAAAAACAAGTGTGAGTCGGATTCGCGCACCGAGGCCGAGGGTTCCGTACAAAATTGTAGGTAACTAATGAAATACATAAATGAATAAAACTACTGAATATTGCTCTAACGAAAAGATTGAAGACTATTTCAAAAGACATACACAAGGACAAAACATTGAAATACCAACCAAGTGCAATTAAGTTTGTAATCACATTTTTTTGTGATACGTCAACTTACATTTTTCTGGGTTTTTCCTGTACTTTACTTTGTAGGTATTGCTTCTTATTAAGTTTCGTGAGTCTATGTCAACGGGAGTACCATACAAAATTTTATTTTACCTTGAGAGTGTTGTAAACTTGAGAATATGGTTCTATTTTTAACTCGAAAGCTCTACGCGTTTCCAAATAAAGGGTCCTGACGGACAGACAGACGGATAACAAGGTGCTTCCGTAAAAAACATAAAATGTATGTCTCAAAACTCCGTTTATTACACTTCTACAGGTTTTTTTTAAAAAAAGTGCAAAATTTTGTTGAACTTCGTACTACGCTAGGCCATCTCAATATGAAACTACAAGCAAATATTCAAGTTAGAATACTCAGAGGATACTTACCTTAAGTTTTATAAAAGTAACTAATTCAATACTAGAATCAGTTCTTGTCTATGCTATGATAATTTCAATACTGGCTGCAGAGCCACAAGAAAAAAAAATACTTAAAGGTTTTTCTTTCTAAATGTTACTGGCGGATTTTATTCGCCTGCAATATTTTTGCTGTTACGCTTCCTATTTCAAATGGTTTTTCTGACATCTGTCACTCGCCAGACTCTTGTTAACGGAGAGATGAACTGCATACAGATGAAATTCATAGCAAAAATCATGCATTTTCTTCAAAGTATTTATACTATTGCCTCATGTAAGACTTTCATTATATTATTTCCACGCAGTTTAGTTGAAATGGGCTTTAAGATTATGTTTGGGCTCATTTTCTTTTAGATTGGTATAATATAACTTAATGGCACGTATTTGTGTCCAGATTCAGCTTTAATATTGCTTGGAAGGTAATAGTCTGAGAAACGTAGGTCTGGAATTCGGCCGTTTTACCTGAATTAAGGTACAAAGGTAATGTTTTTGAAGATTTATATAAATAACTTAATAGCTGGCTTAATAATGGTAACTTGTATTTTCATTAAACGACTTAAAAAAAGAAGACATTTTTTAATTTTCGATCTTTTTTTTTCTTTATGTTCATCGATGACTCCGCCAAGTGTGGACTGGCGAAAAAAACAACGAAACAAACAAAAAATACCGACTTTTGGAGGTAAAATTATTTTCCACTTGTTTTTTGGAAGTAGGTTATTTTTTTTAAATAAAAGTTCACCTATCAGACTTGAGTTAAGGAATGTTATTCAAGTTTAAGAGAAAACAAAATGTAATGGAAGGTTAAACACCCACAGATGCACCTTGGCAAGCGCGACTTAACACTGAAAATTTACCTTGTAGCTGTTATTAATTAGCCAAGATTTACGTACCGGAGGACACGGTGGAGCACACAGTGGCGGTCTGCCCAGCGTGGGCGGAGCACCGCCGTGCCCTCGTAGAGGCAATCGGTGGCGGCGATCTCTCGCGTCCGGCCCTGGTTCAGTCCATGGTCCGGAGCGACAGGGAATGAGAAGCGGTTCAGACCGTGCTGGTAGACGACTCCCGACCACCGTAAATGCGGGCGTGTGGACGGTGAGCAATGGGTAGCTCACCGTCCGTCCGACTATTGACGACAGGCCGTGTCAACGGGCCGTCTGTGTTTCACGCCCACCTCAAAGATGTCAGAAAAGCAAAGGGGCTTGCCAGAGCCTCCGCCTGCTGGGGTTGCGGGTTGTTCGAAAGAGATGCCGCGGCCCCGGAATGTAAATGGCAATAGAAGGAATATGTGTGGATTTTAATCAGTAAAAGTCTGACACTCCTCCCCGCTCCGCCCAGAGGGGGGAAATTATTTGATGATATCCCACCCCAAAAAAAGGGTCCTCACGTACTGACAAGTATAACCCAAATACCAATATTTAACATGGGGCGCCGAACTAGACAGGTTCCAAAGGTCCTAGTCAAATGAAAAGAGTGGAGGGTCGCCCCAGGTATGGGACAAAGCAGGCTAGAAAAAAAAATGGATTCAAGCGACACGGTTGGAAAGAAAGAAACGTCATGTGATTCCCGCATGGTACAAATATTTGCATAGCCTACAGATAGTTGCTCCGGGTCTGGCTGTTTGTGTATGTGAGTTTAAATGTTTGTAAACGCACCCATGATACAGGAGAAATTCCTAGTATGGGGAAAAGCTTTTTTAAAACAAAAAAATTATAAGCTAATGCAATGATTTCTTAAAACGGTTTGTTTAGTGGTCTTAACTGAATGTAGGTAGATGTTTCAATCTTATATTATTAGTACGAATAATTTAAGGTTTCAATATTAATGTTTTGACCTTTTCAGATTGTCTGTATCTGTAAGATATCTGACCTTTAAATGGTCGATCCTAATCATGTTACACTATGACAAACAAAATGTTTAGAATATTATTATAATAGAATCGTTCATGTACCGTGATATGTATACTATGAATGTTGATAGATAGAGAGGGAGAAGAACGCCAAAGAGAAGATGGATGGATTTTGTTAGGAATGATTATGAAGGAGAAATGAGACGGGCCTGTTGGTCTAGTGGTTAGTGGCCCTGACTGCTGAGCCGGAGGTCGTGGGTTCGATTACCACCCAGGACAAACTTTGTGTGATGAGCATGATTGTTTGTTCTGTGTCTGGGTGTGATTTATCTATAATATGTATGTATTTATAAATTATATAAGTAATTATATCAGTTGTCTGGTTACCATAACACAAGCTCTGCTTAGCTTGGGATCAGATAGCCGTGTGTGAGTTGTGCCAAGATAAAAAAAAAAGCCGTACCATCTGACAGGGGAGAATGGTAGAAAAAACGAACGAACGTCTTGCGTCGACCCTAAAATAGATTGGGTCAAGGGCAGGAAGGTGATGAGACTCGTTCACTTAATGAACTGAGATTATCGGGAATTAATCAAAATAGCTATAACAAATAAAATACTATAGTTAATAGTAAGTAATATAATAAGTTTGATATGACCAGCAAAATATAAAATAAGTATTCATTTTTATGTCTTTAATGAACCATTATTGAGTGATCAATATTCAAATTAAATAAACAAAAAAACCGGCCATGAACGAGTTAAACTCGCGCACTGTAGGTTCCGTATAAACTTGTGACATAAACAACCATGTCTTTTGACAGTGTAGACTTAGGGTGTTTTTATGACAGCATAAAGAGACCACAGACTTGAGTATACGGTTTTATATTCAACTCGATAAATCCACGCATTCTCGAGATAAAGGGTCTTGACTGACAGACAACAAAGTGATCCAAAAAAGGTTCCATTTTTTCCTTTTGAGTTGTGAACCAAAATAAAAAGTAAAAGAAACGTCATGTGATTACAAAATTTATCCAAAGCTAAATATGCTATTTCAAACTATGTGTATAGGTGTAACAGTATAAACGAGTGGTCCTACCACTTTGCTCGACTCAACAATTGCACCCAGGAACACTCAAAGACTAAACCTAACTGACTAAAACTCACCCATGATCGTTCTATTGGCAGGCGTTGGCCCTCTGAATAGTTTTACTTTACGTTATAATAGGGTAAAGTGGAAACCCAGGGTCAAAGTAATTACATTCTATTTAGTCCGTCTTTTAGATTATTCAAAAACTTTTTAGTAAAAAAGTAAAACCGACTTCTAAAAAAAACTAATAACTGGAAAATAACTTTATTTCCGGAAGTCGGTGGCTTTTGTTGGTTTCGTTGACTTTATTGGCCACCGACTTCCGGAAATAAAGTTATTTTCCAGTTTTTAGTTTTTTTTAGAAGTCGGTTTTACTTTTTTACTAAAAAGTTTTTATTTCAACATTTTTAGTTATAGTATTATGATATAATACGCAAACACGGTTAAAAGTTTTTATTTTTAGTCCCGTCTTAGATACAATTTTTAGTTCCACATCAAGGTATAGATTAAATACTAAGTATCTATATTATTTATTTATTTATTTATTAAAACTTTATGCACATGTATAAAAAACAATGTACAAAGGCGGACTTAATGCCTTGGGCATTTTCTACCAGTCTACCTTAGGGTGATGCAGAGAGAAAATAAAGTAGGTGCAGGGTGCATAACAGAAAGTATAAGAAATAATTATATATATAATTAAAATATAACTATAAATACTTATATACATACATACAAAACAAAATATTAAAAAAAAAAATGTAAAGAGAGTTAAATATACAAAAATTAATGAAGAAAATCTAACAACCATTTAACTTGGAGTCGAATCTGCCAGCTTCTTCAGCAACTGTTCCCGAGCTTTTACTTTAAAACTGAACCGACTGGTGGCCAACCTGGTATCCAGAGGGAGCGCATTCCAGAGGAAGACGGCCTGGACAGGGAAAGAAGCTTTAAGAAAACCAGAGCGGTGAGAGGGACATCGTAGAAGACGGTTATGGGAGGAACGAAGATTCTTACTGTGCGCAGAGCATAAATATTGGAAGTGTGAAGTTAGATAAGAAGGGGAAGTGGGTTTATTGAGTAGAGAAAAGAGTGTTGTCAAGGCCCTTAATGCTCTGCGCTGTCGGATGGGCAACCATTTTAAAAGCGACCGATATACGGACACATGGTCATACTTACGCAGATTAAATACGAATCGAATGCAGTTATTCAGAAGTCGGTCAAGTTTATTGAGAAGATCTGCATTCAGGTCATAGTAACACACATCACCGTAGTCAATTAAGGGGAAGATAAGGGACTGAACAAGCATTGCCTTTATGTGTGATGGGAGAACATTCTTCAAACGGTAAAGCGCACGCAACGTTCCGGTGACTCTCTTGCTCACAGTAGCGACCTGCTTACGCCAGTCAAGGCAAGTGTCCACATACAATCCCAGATCTTTAACGTCGGGGCTAAGCGGGATAACTGTGTTGTCAAAGATAATCGGTGGCACTGCCAAACTTTTCAGCTTTCTCACGCTATGGGGGCTTCCAACAATAACAGCCTGACACTTGGTTGGGTTTACCGCCACCCCGAAATGATCAGACCAGTTTTTAACAACAGCTAAATCCCGATTTAACTCGTCAATTGCATCCGATACGTTGTCAACACTTGCCTGACAGTAAAGCTGTAAGTCGTCAGCGTAAAGATGATACGAACACTGAAGCTGAGTAGTTATGAGGTCTATAAAAATAGAGAACAAAAGTGGAGATAAAATACCGCCTTGAGGGACGCCAGTTACAAGATTACACCAGCTAGAAAAAGATTCTCCAGCAAGAACTGACTGCTTTTATTATGCTTTAGTATTAAACCAATTCAGAAATCATATGCATCATCCCCTAGGGGATACAGCTGATACTTGATCTGTTGTTTATGTTTCTTAATGACTAGGTGAGGGGTGGGGAGGGGATACGGTCACCCTGCTCCCACTCGCCTGCCTACCCTGGCGAAACCCATACTTATACATGTGATTGCAGCAATCACGGCAGATTTGCTGTCATTTATTAAAGAGTGCCCTTGTATATCACTGAAGATCTATCACCAAATTACTGCGATGACCTTCCAAACCGTACATAGCATTTTTTGATCATTTGTCTTCGACAACTTCTAAAATATAATCGACGAATGAGTATATCATCAACGTACACGAAGTCAATCTAATACGTATTATTAAAGATAACTCAAAAACTACTTGTCGGATCTTGATATTTTTTTTATGGGACCAAACGACAACCGCCAGCTTTCGAATAAAAAAAGAATCATCAAAATCGGTTCACTCAGACCTGAGTTATGAGGTAACAAAGACAAAAAAAAAAAAAAAAACATACAGTCGAATTGAGAACCTCCTCCTTTTTTTGAAGTCGGTTAAAAATAAGGGACACTTTTTTTTTTACATGGTGGCCAAAAGCCAAAATGGCCAAAAGCCAAAATGGCCAAAAGTCTCGACAACCATGTGTCGAAGCTCTCCATAGACGGTTGGATCAATGTCCTGATTTAGAAGGCAGTACTTCTTGATAGGCATTGCAGGAGGTTCCTGTCTCTGAAGCCCTAACCACCAGTAACTTGAACTCTGCTCCCGACACCGTCGGATCATTATTTTTTAATTTAAGTTTTAAGATTATTTGATATTAAAAAATGTAAATATAAGATGATAACTGAATAAAAGAGTACTCTTAAAACTTTTACAGGCCATCCTAAAACCTAGTTCCTTTATACATTTTAGCATAGGTCACCATTAAATAATTCACAACTTCATTCTCATTCAAAAGGTTCCAAACTACCTTTTCCAACTAATGGTGTTAAGTGCTGTCATCATTAACATCATATACACCTGGATCTACCTACTACTAAGTCCTGGCCCCTTTGCCTACGTCACTCGTATTTGCTTGTAGCTATATTTAGCCCTCTTTACGTGTATTTGCCTGGCAAGGGTCGACTCTGTTAACCGCAATACGGGTCGAGCCGATTCAAGTATACGATGTTGCTATTATTTGTGTAGTAACCAACTTAACCACTCTGCACGACAGGATTTTGACACATGACACATCAGCTGAATCGGTGGGGTGACGCGAATTGTCATGAAATTCAAGAAATTTCATCAATTTACAGCATTCAATTTTGTTATTAAAAATAAGTCACAGGGGTTGTTTCATATGATAAGTTTGAGGTTTATATTTCCAAAAACCTCATAAGGTCGATAAAACGGCGTCAATCTATTGTTAGATGTGTGTAAAATACATATTATTACACCCTTCCAAAAATTTGGTACTTTAAAAACGCTGGAAATAATGCACATACACAAGACAACCCTTTGATAATAAAATCGGAAATCCAAAATAAAAACAGTGACATTCCATCTGCATTCTTATTTTTGCCATTTTACATATAAATTCAAAATAAAACACGATACAAATCTCGACAAAAAATACTAAAAACTGTGTTGCAACATGACATTTCTTAGTGCTGACCGTAAATCAAAGTTTCATCATTACGATTAAAAAGTTGCATTCAACCTAATCGATAATCGTAATGGAGTAAACTTTAAAAAAAAGTTTACGGACCATTGAGGAAGTTACCTATGGAGATGGCATATTATTCTACTATTGATATTATAGTTGTTCAAATATCTATGATGTCGATAAGAAAAGAAAGACAACAACATTTTGTCACGTGCTTTTTTATTATGCTATAATTATTTTCTTATGCGCCAAGATTTGAGGTACATTTTGCTGTCAAACGGTTTCGCGGTAAAAGATTTTGGCTGTTTTCTTGAATGACGATAAATGAAAATGGCGGTCATTTTTGTAGGTGGTCATGCTAATTCTGTAGGTAACTAGTCAGGCAGCCCAGCCGGCACAACCATACCGTACCGCACCTAGAAAGCCATGCCTCCGCAGTAGCGCCTTGTATTAGACGGACATGGACTCCGCACACATTGGGGCCCTAAAATATTGATATAGACACCCGACGCCCGACGCCTGTAGCGTCTCTGGCGGTGGCTGGCTTGGTTTGAGGTTCTCTTCTTCAAACATCACCATCTCCTCCCGGACACAGCGGTGCTCCGCTCAAACGAGCAGACTGCCAGTGTGCTCCAGCGTGTCCTCCGGGAGATCGTCACATTGGTGACACCTGGGTGTTTCCTCCCGCCCGATGAAGCGCAGGAAGCTCCCGAAACTTTCGTGCCCGGTGAGGACCTGCGTCAGGTGGCTTGTGAGGATGCCGTGGCGCCTCACTTCCCCCGCTCTAGAAGAAGCGGGGGGGAGTGTCAGGGTTATGCAATACAAGGAACATGGGTGGATTTTAGTCAGTACTAGTCTGACACTCCCCCCCGTTCTGCCCAGAGCGGGGGAAGTTATTTGATGATTTCCCACCCAAAAAAACCCCGGTATACGACATCAAGAAAACTGGAGTTTTCTTGGTGTCGTGTTTCCATTTCAATTGTGCTCTTCCTCTAGGCCATTTTTACCCCAAAGCTTCCACTCCAAGAACACTTTGGCTTACGCCATGTTTTAGGAAAGAATGAATACGCTTATCAAATAACCAATCAAACTATACTACAAACAATTTTGTCGAATAAATATAATTTATCTTAGCTGATTTTTATAATGTGCAAGATCATAAGATCATCAAGATCATAATTGGCGCGTTCTATATTCAACCTTATTTATTTCAAATTGCAATTCACATTCAAATAGTAGGTACAAAACCAAATTATTAATAAAATAGCAAATAAAAATTTTAATTTAAATTTGAACAGCGAGCGCATTCCTTATTTGAATTTTAATCTGAAAATAAAATTGGCGCGAATTTAGCCATAGATCAGTTTGTACTGTTTGTTGTTGAATCGGTTTTAGTGGCGTAAAAAATATTATAATCAATATTTATAGTATTTTACACGTATTACAAAAATAATTTTTATTTTCATCTATCAATTTCTGATATTCCTTAATTTAATTTATCGAATTGATTGATTTACAAGAAAATAATCGATTGAAATAATCGCTATTACACATCACAAAATTAAAAAAAAAAAGAAATGGACGTCAATTTCGAAAGTGAATTTAGTAGTGGTTATGAATATTCCGTGTTATTGGTCCTATTATTGCAAATTACGATAAGATCTGGGCATTGTCATGTTATTTATAATATTTGAAATGATACTTGTGTCAGTTGTTATAGAATCTATTCGTGAATATATGATATAATGTGGAATTAAAAATGTAAACAAGCACGATTGGCGCGAAACATCGACTTTAGATTTCAAAATATATCATTACCACTACTAATACAAGTTCAATTACGAATGATTTCTTCACGTAATAAAAGGACACGTTAATCATGCCCAATAATGTGGAGTTTAAATGTCCGAAAACCTATTTTTTTATGATTTTTAGCGTCGACCTACACTGCCATCAAAATGGCGATGATCGTAATTTACGCATTTGGATTTTATAAGACTTAATTAAGAAACTTCCTCAATAATTATAGAACTTCTAATGACATTTACAAATGAGTTTTTTATTCTACTATCTTAATGAATGCACACCCATATTATTTTTTAACCAGAAAATAAAATATTTACAAAAATAATGAGGAGGTCATATGACTTAGATGTCCGACCCCTTTCGGGGCCAGTACCGAGCCAGCGGAGGTTTGAATGTCGAGCCCCCGAAGGGGTCCGTACCGAACTATACGGTTAAAACGTAACACACAACATGTTCACGTCTGTGTTCTTGTAAAGGTTATTGGAAAAGAAATATCTTTTTGGAATCCGGTGTCGTTATTTTTTATAAAAAAGTTTTTTTTTATTTCAGCACTTTTGTTTATGGTATGTTATTTCACATATTTTTTATCGAGTATTCAATTTTCATTGTTACTAAAAGGTTAACAGATCATCCATATAGACATATAGACATATAGACATCCTGACGACTTTATATGAAAGTAACTCGCGAACTTTAAGTTTAAAAAGATAAACAGTTGGTTGTTATCCTGATTTCCTCTGTAAGCGCATTCCAAAACGAATAGACAATGCGAAGAATGATCGGTGAATGAAGTCATGCACAGAGTTATACTTAATTAATTAAAATACGGTACCTAGTAATATTAATAAGCGCTGCTTTTTCGACTTTTTCAAAGGTTGCGAGAAGAAGCGGGTGTGGTGTGAATAAATTCATCGAATAATCTTTTGAATTTCCTTGATCAGACATTCCGCATTATGCGGACTCGCTTCCTTAACCAGAACCATAAACAAAAAGCTCAATTACCCATAACCAGAACAAGCCATGTATCTCCCTCCAAATTTGACGAGACCAACATATCAATGTTGATAGATTGCATTGCTTCCTACCGTCATATTTCAAGATAAATAACATCTTGTATCGGATTGCTAACGCGTTATGTCGATGTTGTGGGGCCCTTGTGCCTTCACAGTGTGGATTATGTTTGGGGGTGCAGACGAAAGATTTTTATGTGCGATTTGTCGCAATCGTGTCTGGAATAAGTTCCGAATTGTTTTTGTGTAACGTGTTTCTTTGAGGAAGCATTTTTGTTTTTGCTTGTAGTACAGTTTTATAAGTATAAATCGCGAAAGTTTCTAAAATACAAGTTTTTGTTGTCTTGTGAAGAGTTGGTTATGTGTGCTTTTTAAACTTACTCTTCGTAAGTTGCATACTTTGGAAAAACGGTTGGCGCAGTTACGTTGGTTGAGCGATTGACAGTTGTACTTAAATGGCTAGGGTTCGATTCCCGCGTTTAATGTAAACAAAAGTGAGTTTGTTTGTTTCTTACGTCATCACGCCTAAATGGCTAAACCGATTTTGATGAATTTTGATACAGCGATAGTTGAGAGGCAATTTTTTTTTAAAGTGTGAAATGAGGGAAGAAACGGAAAAGTTAGCTATGCTTTAACAATAAATAAGGCGCAAGGGCAAAAACTACAGGTAGCAGGTACCTACAAATCAGGAAAGGGGAACTGTGTTACTCCGAATTTAACGCGAGCGAAACCGCGGGCAAAAACTAGTATACGATACAGGAGAATTTCCTAGTGTGTTACTACGTTTTGTGCCGTGCAAAATAGTGGCATAGAGCCTCCGAGTTTTGTAGTCTTGAACTATTCCAAGGCCATCACTTTGTTGTCCGTCTCTCTGTTTGTCAAGACCATTTAGCTTGGGTGCACGTGAGTAGATCCAATTGAAATTAAAACCATATTCTCAATTTATGGTCCCTTGGAGATGCAAAGAAATCTTCTAAATCTACGCAGTCAAAAGATATGGCCGCTTATATTGCAAGTAAACATATTGCAACATCGTAACCTTTCATAGTCAACGTCTTCAATTTGATTGACATAAAGGTATGTTGTTATAATTCGAGTGTGTTTTGTTATATGCCAGACATTTCAAAACTTTTTGTGTATCTAAAGAGATTTTATGCGTATTTTTTCATAGCGCGCCGCTGTTCATAGCGCGACAGCACAATTATTGGAAGAATAGAATAATGTGGCTTAGAGCTAGCTAAGTCTAAATAAATTGGATACAGGCACTAAGAGCTGATGAAAGCGTGTTAGCAAAGCAGAGGGGCCTTCCAGGGCCACCGCCTGCCGGGATTGTAAGTTGTTTAAAAGAGATACTGTGGCTCCGGAACATAAAGGGCAATAGAAGGAACATGCGTAGGTTTTAGTCAGTTAAGTTTGACACTTTGCCCGCTACGCCCAGAGCGAGAAAAATTATTGGTGATAGACATGATATCCTATCCGAAAAAAAAACCTATGCCAGCTAAACTAAACTAACTTAGCCTGGCTCTTAGTCTGCAACCCGCATTAGTTTTGAATACAATGCCGTTTACCGTTCTACTCTTTACCTAGCCCAAATCCTTCACAATCAGACTACCTTTATCAACCGCGCCAATTAATAGCAGTAGCCCGTGTACTATCAAACCAGGATTCAATAACGATGGAACTGATAAATTGGAAGGGAAGCCATTACAATTTATGGTTGGTCTGTTTTATCTACCGCGGAATGGGAGTGACGTCGCTTGATAGTTATAATAAAAGCGGTCAAGTGCGAGTCGGGGGTGTGGGAAGTGTGGAATTATGTTAGAGATAGTGTTTTGTTTTCGTTTTGGATAAAACTTCAAATTTATAGTAAACTAGCTTTCGCCCGCGGCTTCGCCCGCGTTAAAATTGTGGGTAACACAGTTCTCCTTGCGCCTTATTGATTTGTAATAGCAACGCTAAGTTTTCCCTGTTCTTCCCTATAGAATTTGCCTATGTCCGTCTCCTGGTTCCCAACTATCTATCATCATAATAATTTTAGCCATTAAAACGTGAAGAGGTAACAAACAAACAAACTCACTTTCGCTTTTATAATATTAGTAAGGAAGTAAGGACTAGCGACCCGCCCAGCTGTTTCACCCGCTACTCACCTCCTAAGAGTCATAGCGTGAAGTATTATACATATAAACCTTCCTCTTGAATCACTCTACCTATTTAAACCGCATCAACATCCGTTGCGTAGTTTAAAGATTTAAGCATACATACAACATAGCAACAGACAGACAGCGACAGCGACTTTGTTTTATACCATGTAGTGATAGTGAAGTTTACGCAAAAAAACCTTTGCGCTTATTTTTAACATGGTTTTATTAACTGACTTCAAAAAAGCAGGAGGTTCTCAAGCATATCATATAAAAATGCTACGAATTTCTCTTGTATTGTGGGTCGTTTACAAACATTGAAACACATATACACACAACCACACCCGGAAAAACTATCAGAAGGTTATACGAATATTTTTTCCGTGCAGGGATCAGACCACTTAGCTCAGCAACGGAGGTAACTCGGTATGTAAAAATTGGTCACCCATCCAAGGACTAACCTAGGGAAGCACGGCTTTCACGGTCACAAAATCAATACTCTTTAACTCATCCGAGAATCGGTCATGTATAGGGGACGAAAGATAGTTTATACATTCGTTATTTCTGGGCTTCGTAGCCCAAAATAAAAAGAGGAACCCTTTTTTTTGGTTGGGAAGTCATCAAATAACTTCCCCCGCCCTGGGTGGAGCGGGGAGGAGTGTCAGACTTGTACTGACTAAAACCCACCTATGTTCCTTCCTTTGCCCTGTATATTCCGGGGCCGCGGTATCTTTTCGAACAGCCCGCAACCCGGCAGGCGTTAACCCCTGTGCTTTGCTGACATCTCTTTGAGGCACGCGTGGAAGACTATCGCGCCGTCGACACGGCCTTTGCTCACCGTCCACAGGCCCGCATCTACGGTCTACCCTTAAAGAATTAATTTGTTGTCTTTCTATTTGTCAAAATCTTTTATCGGGAACGCGTGCAAACATCGAGTCGAAATAAACTGAAGTCTGCGGTCCCTTAGAGCTATGTTAAGTCACTTTTCAGATTTATTATTTCGCAAAAGGAATCAACACCTACTACTACGAATACTGGTACTTCCCGTTGACCCAGAATCATGAAATTTGGCAAGAAGCAATATCATAGAGAACTTTTTTTTTTTTAAATATACATATAGCCCCATACTAGGAATTTCTCCTGTATCGTGGGTGCGTTTACAAAATTTTAAACTAACATATAGAACCAGGCAGACCCGAAACAACAGCTGGCCATACAAATATTTGTTCCGTGCGGGAATCAAACGATCGACACGCAGCGCAGCAGTCGATCTCTAAGCCACTCTTTTTTTGGAAATCTCCACGTTTGGAAATCCTCGATGGATGTCCTCCGCCATGACGGAGGGGTCTGTCAGACTCCTACTGACTAAAACCACACGGTGTTCCTTCTCGTCACTTCTGACTGGAATGCGGGGACACAATCGCATTCTACATAATCACCCCAGCAGCTCCAACCGTGTCGCCAATAAGTACAAAGAAAATTCAAAAACCGCGAATTCGTAAGTGTATCTCAAAAAAATGTGTTTTTTTTTTATTGAGAATGATTTCACTCTTGACCTCGATCTCGCCTGATGGTAAGCGACAGATGAGGTCTACGATGGAGCGAGCGAGCCCAGAAGAAGCCTATTAACTCTTGTTTTGAAGGCAGACAGACGGGTCGTATGTGGTAGGGAACACAGAAGCCGGTAGAGAGTTCCACACCTTGGCCGTGCGCACAGTAAATGTTGAGGAAAAGCACTTAGTACGACAAGACGGTATTGATCACCAACTTTATAGCAGTTGGTAAATTAACCGCGATATCTATCATTGTATGTTTTCCAAGATTATTAGCATAGTTAAGTACCAACTTAACTTTGCTGTTCAATACAGTTTATCTATTTGTTAGAGAAAACCAATACACGTTCGGTACTTCATTAGTTACCTACAAGTTTGTACGGAACTTTCGGTGCCGAGTCCAGCTCGCACTTAGCCAATTTAATTTTCGAATAGAAACTTGATTTTGTTTTCTGCAATCCAAGAATAAAAATATTTCCTTTCGGAACTATATCAACAAGGCCATTCATATCAACAACATGTCCAAACCCTTTTAGTTCCTTACACAGATTCACAATAAAACCTATTTAGAAAGGAATATCAATAAAAACTTTCACGTACGTACTCAAAGAAGGGTGGACTAATACAAAACGACATCAAGGGTGGCAAGCCGATCATCTCCCTACAGAATTCGACTAGCATATATTGCTACTTATACCGTCAAACATAACTTGACCCCCCTCTTATGACGACAGAAACAGAAAAGACAGCTCTATAATATTTGGTGAACTACCCCATCTTAGATTCAGTGAATATTATATTACTTATTGGACTAAGTAAGAATCACGAATGTAGATTTTTGCCGAATACGTTTACGCTTTCAATATGGTTTTAGGGGTCTTAGAGAATATCTACGTAGTATTTTTGTGGGAGAAATAGAACAGATTTCCCGTGATATTTATATTGACAATATTTGTATCGAGTGTAAGGATTTCTTTTGTATTGAGAACAATTTATTCTATCCAGAGAAAAGAAAATACTGGGAGTATCAGCGATATCTACTGAATTATCATATGAATTACATATTGCTACAAGTTGTGTTCTATATAATGCTACTTGTGCCCAGAGGAGCTCGTGGCTAAATAATAGCAGCCACTCAGGTTGATCTTTAGGTTAAGCTGCGCTTGCCTGGGTTGATCTGTGGATGGGTGACCACCCGTTACATACCAAGTTTCCTCCGTGCCTCGGAAAGCACGTTAAGCTGTTAGTACCGGCTGTCATTTGTAGATCTTTGACAGTCGTTACAGGTAGTCAGTGTTCCGAAAGTCTGACAACCAATCTTACCAAGGGGTATCACATGACCCAGTACTAACTGTGTTGTGGAGGTCAAATAGGCAGTCGCTCCATGTAAAATACTGATATTCAGCTGCATTCGGTTAGATTGGAAGCCGACCCCAACATAGTTGGGTAAAGGCTAGGCAGATGATGATGTGCCCAGCGGTTTCACCCATCGCTCAGCTCTCAACTGTTCTAACGTGATGTTATAAAGCCGATATCTGTGTATATAGACCAAGCTGTTAGAACACTTTAAATTTCATGCAATCCTAGTAGCTATATCTTAAAGCAGTTGGTTCTACCAAGAACTTGCATTCACAGGTCAAACTCTTGGAATTAATACCACCGTGAATTCATACAAGCCTAGTACTTAATCATAATTCATTCAAATCGATCCAGTTTAGTTACAATATAAATAAAACCTAGATACCTACAACAGCGCCATCTGCCGAGCTGATTTGTGAACTAAAACCATCCAGGGCATCACCTAAACGCAAATAAACAAAATCATTCAAATCGGCCCAGCTGTTTAGGAGTTCAGTGACATACATACGTACAGCAGAATCCTACTTATATTGTTTATGCAAATGTATGTGTGGATGGATTTATGAATGTTTAATACTCAAAATGGCTGAACGGATTTTGATGAAATTTGGCACTTATTCAGATTATATTTTGGAATACATAGGATACTTTTTTTTCGATCATCATGCGGGCGAAGTCACGGGCGCCAGCTAGTTATCCACTACCGCCAGCCTCCAAACTCTAGGTATTTTCTGTGAAAATCCAAATGTAAAAACCCATTTGCCGATCCGGGAATCGAATTTAGGAATCCCCGGTCCCAAGCCTGAGTTCACCAGTCACTTCACGCTTGCAACCAACCGAGTAGTTAGCACATCAGTACAAAAGCAACAAAGAACCAGGACTTGTGTCTGGAACATGAAAAGTTTCATTGGAAAACTACATTCCACGCCTACGTCCGATATGCATGGATAGACTTACTACCCGCGTCAGTACCGCGGTTCATTTGTTTGTCACGCATTCGTGCATGGCGTGGTCGGGGGTCGCGGTGGACGATCGCATATAGGTACATTTTCATGAAAAGCGTAGGTAGCCTTAAAGTACACGTGTTTGACTTGACCATAAACCGTGAGTACAGGTGTACTATTGATATACATGAACAAGTACTCCGTGTGACCAAGCATTTACCTATACATTTTTGCAATACCAATTTCATTGATCATCAACACTTGTTGATGGAATGTGTCAAGAACCAAACCAAAAGAAAAGTGGTTTTAGAGCAGCTGGGAATAAACCGCTTAGATGTCGGTATTATTCAAATGCCTTTATGTTATACTAGCTTTTGCCCGCGGCTTCGCTCGCTTTACATTCGGGGTAACACAGTTCTCCTTGCGCCTTACCGATTTGTAATAGCAACGCTAAGTTTTCCCTTTTCTCCCCTTTTTCTCACTCACATCCCACTTTTTTGAAATAAAATAGCTTATGTCCGTCTCCTGGTTCCCAACTATCTCTGTACCAAAATTCATCAAAATCGGTGTAGCCATTAAAGCGTGAAGAGGTAACAAACAAACAAACAAACAAACTCACTTTCGCTTTTATAATATTAAAGTAAGGAAGTAAGGATGAGCTCGCTTTATATAATAATTTAGAATAAGCTATATAGTAATTTGTTTGTTAATTTAAGGTTAAGCCTAATGGACTGACATTTATAAAAGTCCTTAATGAATAAAGAGAGAAAAAAAAATTCAGTGATAAAACTATTCAAGACATTATAATATACGAATTTCAAACTGTCATAAACACTGATATTAATTAATATCGTTTAAATTTTTACCATTTTTCCTATTGAGTTTTCGATATTTCGGCGCAGTTGCACACGCTATGATCACGCTATCTGTAATGATCAGTTTTTTTTTAATAACCGTATAACCTGGTCCTGCGTCGAGAGTTATTCCTCCAGCCAGGGCAAAAACCTTAAAACCTAAGCAACTACAAGGGGGCTAAGGGCCAAGGGCACTCCCTGTGGGGTACGCCTTGTCAAGCCTCGGTTTAGGGCATCGCTGGCGGAGTACAACAAAGAGACAGACTAAATCTGAGTGAAATCTGAAATCTTTGCGGGTCGACGTAAGCAAAACGGTCAACTCTTCCTGAACCGTTTTTTTTGCGCTCGGTACCGCTACAACTCGCATCTCGATTTTGTTTGTATGTTCGTTGTCATCACATCTATAAAGATTGATGAGCTCGTCATTTGTTATGTGGGATGTGCACTAGAATCAGCCATATTTTTTCTGAGCAAAGTACTTACAATTTTTTTTTTTTACATCTTGAAGTTTCAGGTTTTGGAAATTACTAAATTATAAAATAAAAATTTACAAACATTGCTTAATTAAAAATTCCTATTAGTAATAATTATAATATATTATTTTTGTTTTCTCGCTCCTTCCCCCCACTCCCTCAAATTAATATTTTTAACAATGCAATCATGTCTTTGTTGAACTGTCATACACCTTAGTAATTGGTATGAATACGTTGAAACAACTGTCATACACCTAAGTTGGTATGAATACCGCCAAGTGCAAAAGTATGTTCAGAGTTTTTTGTTTCTGTAAAAAAAAGGTTGTGGGCAATACTACAACAAGATTAAATTTTAAAAAGTCTGACGACACATTGACGGGACCTAACGTAAAACCATTCTTGATCTCCTATTTAAAAATTACCTTTCATTTCATTTTCATTTATAACTGATAAGGTAATCTCCACCAAAAACTCTTTTATACCTCTCTAATTAAAGTCCCTTTTAACTTAGAAAAATTAACGCCATAAAGGACTGTCTGAACAAACAATGGCGTCTAAATAATGAAACCGTACCCACTGACTCAATGTCTCAACATAGTTAATCTAGATTTGGGCGACAAAGCGATCTGTCTTGATCTCAGACAATTGTGAAGCATTCAACCCGATTTATATCTTACTATTGTTTTGATTTGGATAAGATTATTTCGTGGTTGGGTTGGAAGACAGGTTTTTCGATTGTCCAACTCCCAAACAAGGAGGAGGTTATATTCGATCAGCATCTTATACGTTTTTTTTTTACCCACCCGTCCCTTACAAGAGCCAGCCCGCGTTGCTGAGCCAGTAAGTCTAAATAGTCCATAAATAATATCACTCAGATCCAGCCTGTCCCTTGCTGTCCCTCAGCGACGCCCTAAGCCGAGGCTCGTACCCCACAGGGGGTGCCCTTAGCGTGTAGTCGCTTAGTTTGTAAGTTTTTACCCTGGCTGGAGGTCTTAATTTTTAAGGCACCCACAGGATTCGCCCGGTTAAGCAGATGACAACCTCCTTGGTTGAACTGCGAGATGCCATTCATAAAAAAACGTTTTTTTATTTTATTAAGCTGTTGGTCCCGGCTGTCATTTGTAGATCTTTGACAGTCGTTACATGTAGTCAGTGTCCCGAAAGTCTAACAATCAGTTTTACCATGGGGTAACGTATTACCTAGTAGTATCTGGGTTGTGGAGGTCAGATAGGCAGTTGCTCCATGTAAAATACTGTATTCAGTTGCATCCGGTAAGACTGGTAGCCGACCCCAACATAGTTGGGAAAAGGCTAGGCAAATGACGATTTTTTTAGCATTCCATACCTAAAATGGAACCTATTACCAAGACTCCACTGTTCGTCCGTCTGTCACCATGAACAGTGATAGTTAGTTAGTTGAAATTTACACAGATGATGTATTTTTGTTGCTGCTATAACATCAAATAAAAAAAAAAACAAAATCAAATTAATATATAAGGGGCTCGCAAACATCAAATTTTTGCCGTTTTTGTAGAAAATTTGTACGGAACCCTTCGAGCGCGAGTCAGATTCGCACTTGTCCGGTTTTTATTTTTACTTAAAACATGAAACCTATCCGGGGTCCGATCTCTATTTTAAAACGGTTTTGCTATAAAAAAATCTCTATTAACTTTAGTTGGTCTAATAACTGACGTTCAACAGTTTTGAAAAATGGGACATGTCCGTTTCATGTCAAAAGGATATTTATTGATGTAGTAGCTAGATATTTTTAAGCATTCATGAAAGTTTTAAACCGCGCCGCGTGATGTTCAAAAAAAAAGAATACTAAGTGTTATTTCAGACTATAATCTACCTCTGTGTTAAATTTCATCAATACCCGTTCAGCCATTTTAAAGAGTAACAAACATCCAAACATCCATCCATCCGTCCTCTCAAACATTCGCATTTTTAATATTAGTAGGATTTGTAAAAGGAAGACAAAAAGTAACCGGTAAGACATGTAATGCTGAGGAATGGGGGCAATGTCGGGAACAAAGACATTTAAAAATATTTAAAATGTGAGGGCTGCTTAACATTGGAGCAGCTCTTAAACTTTAGATTTTGTATGGTCAAACGTCAGTTCTGAGTCTCTGTTAAATTTAAGTGGGACTTAAATTTTGAGTGACGTTTCAGTATTCGGGGGTTAGAGGGGACCATACGAAGAAAGTCGTAATCCAATACTTGTTACTACTTAGTAGTAAATAGTTCTTTCTAGTGTCATACCCCCGATTCTCAGTTAGCATTCGTGTGTCAAAATCGTAAATGTTCTGGATCAAAAGATATCTATACTATACTATATTTACTATATCTATACTAATAGCATAAAGCTGAAGAGTTTGTTTGTTTGAACACGCTAATCTCAGGAAGTACTGGTTCGAATTGAAAAATTCTTTTAGTGTTGGATAGTCCATGTCTTGAGGAAGGCTATAGGCTATAACATCACGCTACGACCAACAGGTGCTGAGCAGCGTGGGTGAAACCGCGTGGAACAGCTAGTATTTGTATAAAATATGTATTTTTAATGTCCGCTCTACAAACACCATAACCCTCTGATCGCAGAACCCTCGCGTATCAGCAAAGTTCGCCGTCCAAGGCAATCTCTCAGGGCGTTTGAGGGAGAGAACTCAACCCAGCTGCCGCGGCGTCGGGCGCTGCGAGACGACTCCGGCCACCGTTGATGCGGGCCTGTGGACGATGAGCAATGGGTAGCTCACCGTCCGTCCGTCTATTGACGACAGGCAGCTCTATAAACACCATAACCCTCTGATCGCAGCAGCCACTCGGCTTAACTTTTTATGGCTTTTTTTTCGTATGAAAATCATCGAATACCTTCTCCCGCTATAGGTGGGTCGGGGCGGGGTAGATGGGGAATGTCAGAGTTTTACTGACTAAAACTCATTCATTTTCCTACTATTGCCTTTTGTATTTCGGGTCTGCGGTATCTCTTTCGAATAACCCTTAACCCCGGCAGTATTTGTTACGCTAGCATTACAAAATTCAGCTTACTATTTATCTCGAAGTAACAGACTGTAAACGTCACGAAAACTGTACATTTACTTGACCTAAATTCTTTAGAACCCCGTGAAAAAGTAAGGCGAAACAATGGCCAACATTTGCCACAAATATTTGATGTTGTTTTAACTTGGATTAAGCCTAATGACTTTTATATCAAAGTTGGATCTCAATGATAACATTCAGTTTGTGGATAGATTAATATAATGTGATGGATGGCCTGTAGCAGGATTATAAAATTGATGTAGTTTTAAAATAAAACAACAACTTTATTAAAATATTCGCTTCGCCCGCGTGATGATTGAAAAAAGGATCATGCTCGATTTAGGCTTATTTAAACCTTTGTTTCAGATTATCTCCCTATTATGAAAACATTTAAACAAAAGAACAATCACTGTTTGTAAGTTTGTTTCTATTTTTATAAGGTACCAATGATATATCACATATTTTTTGTCGAGTATTAATTTTTCATTGTTATTACTAAAAGATAGCAGATTATCCATCTAAACATAGAGAAAATAATATGACAGACTACCTATTATACCTATAACTCATTAAATACTTAAGCAATCAAAAAAAGATTCCAACGAATTGAGAACTTCCTCCTTTTTTGAAGTCGGTTATAAATAAGGTTTGGTTTGCAAAAAATGCCAATTAAAAATCCAAAGACATTGATCCAAACATACTTTTTTCAATGTTGGTTGTTGTACCGCTTGAAACATTGGCCCAACAAATGAGTTTTTTTCGACGTCATATTATGTCGATCTATCATACGCATGAGGCAACATGTGTAAAAGGATTTATGACGAAACAACCGAAACCCAGAATTGTACGTACTCTAAGGGTTCTGAAGACTACGGTTCTTTTTCGTTTCGTATTTTTTCCTTCTGTTTATTTTTTATTTGCTTGCGTTTTTGCTTATCGTTGAGGGAAATGTTTAGATTTTGCGCGAATTTCGTTCTCCGTAGAAATTTAAGCTCTTTGTGGAAGGTCTTTTCATGGAAGTTGGAAAGTAATGGGTGGGAACTTGAACGAGTTATTTACGGATAAAGTAGGACAAGGGATGCTGTCTTTGCAGTTCTAAGGAAACTCATATTCTAGAACTCGACTTAAAATGAAAAAAGAACACGCTTTCTTGTATTCTCGCGAAGAATAAATGAAAAAAGTAAACCTTTTCATTTGATACCCACATCATGAGAATGCGTAAAAACTAACTAATCCGCTATGTTTGGAAGTTCACCACATTGGAATTCTTATTATTTATTGTAACAATATGACTTAGCTCATGTTAGTACTTAATAACTAGAATTGATCGAGTGTGAACAGATGGTTAGCGCCCACATCAGCGGGCTGTCAGCCCGATCAACTATCGATTGCAGGATAGTGTTGGGACTGCCACGCAGCCTGTAAATTAGAATGATGTAACTGAACTCACCATGCAGTGTCAGTCAACCAAACGAAACATTGTTAGAAAATTACAGCTCAAGAAAAAATGTTGGTTCTTTTTTACTACTACTAACGCACTATGTACAAAATCTTAGAAATCCAACCCACTCTCTAGATTATCTTTTAACAAACTATGAACAAAATCTTAGAAGTGAAACCCACTTTCTGGCGGTAACTTGGTTAAAAAAGGAGCAAGATTTTCTCACATAGTTGAATGAGAAATTAATAAAAGTGTGGTAAAAAACCAGCCAAGTACGTTTCGGACTCCTGAACGAGGGTTGCAACATAAACTGCCATAACTTTTGACTGCGCAGACTTAGAGAGTTGATTTTATCACAAGGGACCCCAAACTTGATGGTTTTAATTTCAACTTATAAAACTTCGGTCTTGCCAGACAAACTGAGAAACGGATATACAGACAACAAACTGTTCCTATAAGGGTTTCGTTTTTTCCTTTTGAAGTACGGAACCTTATAAAAGAACCGACAAAACAAACCGTTCACAAAAACATACCTGCCAGTTATAATGGTTGAAAGAGGAAGAACCAACGTCTGTCAGAGCGTGCAGAAAAGTTCGCAAGTTTTTGTGCCCGACGCCCGAATACATGTCATATTGCGAGTCGAGTGATGAATGACGCGACACGACTCGCTTTACTTCACAATCTACGGCTCCCAGCCGTTTTTGATGGTAAAATCTAGATAGCGGGGTAAAAGATTTTAGATTGGTGTTTTGACCGTGTCGTTTGGGCTATAAATAGAGGTATTGTTGTCGGGTGGAATACGAATTGGGGAAATTTTGGAGCGGATGTCGTTAGACGGGTTGGTTTTGGAAGTGCAGTGCCATCAGAGGTTTTAACGTCATTGATGGCTTTCGAGTAATGGAACCGCGAAGTAACTTTTTTAGCTTTTGCACACCATTTTTTTAAGGAAAGGAAAGGGTGTCGTTTGCCTTAGTATGGACATGTAATGAGAAGGGTTGAAGCACATGTGATTAAAAGAGTGATGGATTTGAATGTTGATGGATAGACAGGGAGAGGAAGGCCAAAGAAAAGATAGATGGATTGTCTAAAGAGTTAGGAGAAAGGAGTAAATGATGCCGTGACGTCTGATAGGGGAGAATAGGAGAAGAAAACGTGTTGCGCCGACCTCAAATAGAGTGGGATGAGGGCAGGAAAATAAAGACACTATTTTTTTAAGAAAAATGTCATGAGGATAGTTTTGGAGGTCGTGGCTAAATAAAAGCAGCCGCTCGGGTGGATCTTTAGAGAAAACTCTTGCCTTGGTTGGTCTGTGGATTGGTGACCACCCGTTATATACCGAATTCGCAGTTCAGTAGTCACAGAGTCTGGATGTGTGCCCAGTTCATGGAAATAGGCTTGCCCCATGTAATAGAGGACTTCAACATAACTGGCAAAATTTAAGAACACATCTGCCTATCCGATTTGGGATTACAGTCATGACGTTATGTTTTTGTTATGTTAACTTTCCTTTATATACTACCGTGCCTCAAAAAGCACGTCAAGCTGTTGGTCCTACGTCTGATCTCTCTCTGGTGGTGTTGGATTGACGTCCCGGTGTGAAGAAACAGAGAGTGCACCTGCGCACACATTTGTGCATGCTAATATCCCGCGTCGATGGCTTATCTTGGCTTCATTGGCCGCCGTGGCCAAAAACAGTCAAGAGGACAATACAGTAGCCCTACTATGACCTCTTAAAGCAATTCTTATTCCGCTGAGGCAAAGAGACAGAGCTATACAGGGTGTCTAGCACCATCTCTTTCACTCAGTGGAATATGAATTGCTATAAGATGTCATAGTAGCCCTTCTGATGTGCGATACGCCAGCGCCGTATCTCAGGAAAAGTTAGTTTGCAGTAAAACTACTATTTGGATTAGTTCATTACATGCGTATTTGTCAAAGTCAAAGTCAAAGTCAAAGTAATTTAATTGTCAAAAACATGGTGTGGAGGATGGTACATACAATAATGGAAAGTTCAACATGTTTAAGCTATCCAGAGCCAGTAAAACATAATGTAAATACTTTAATTTACAAATTAAATCATCCGCTTTACGCTTTCACATCAAAACGGTTGAACGGATCTTAATGAAATTTAGTACCGGAGTAGATTATAGTCTGGAGTAACACATAGAATATTTTTTTCGATCATTTTTTTCGGGCGAAACCGCGGCCCCCAGCTAGTGCAATATAATTTCTTTATTTCCACATCCAATGACGGAGTCTTATTTTTCTTACTGACCTATACCAACAAAAATACTCGCAAATAATGAGAATTAATATTTCAATGTTACCTCTCTTATATACGGCAATAAATTTCAGCGCTGTTGGAATTATGTTTACGGAGTTCACATCCAGAAATTTGTGTCGTTGCAATAAATACCAATTTGCTGATTTTGTGTAGGACGGTATTACCGTGATAATTATGTTTATTTCTGGCATGAATTGTGACCGACAACGATACCCGTGTAACGAGTTTTAATTGGGTTATTGTTAGGGTTAAGTTAGTAAAAACCCTTGAGTAAAGGTACACCCGTATAAAAGTCAGTTCACGCAGAGTTCATTTTTGTACGTATCTGCAAGAAAGTGACGGAGTTAACCCGCGCTTGGTGCTTCGTTTCTTTGATTCTGGTTTCTAAGCAATCCTTACTTTTCCTTACTTATAATATTATAAAAGCGAAAGTGAGTTTGTTTGTTTATTTGTTTGTTTGTTTGTTACCTCTTCACGCTTTAATGGCCAAACCGATTTTGATGAATTTTAGTACAGAGATAGTTGGGAACCAGGAGACGGACATAGGCTAATATTTTTTTGAAAAAAGTGGGATGTGAGGGAGAAAGAGGGAAGAAAAAGGAAAACTTAGCGTTGCTATTACAAATCAATAAGGCGCAAGGGGAACTGTGTTACCCCAAATTTAACGCGAGCGAAGCCGCGGGCGAAAGCTAGTGTTTAAATAATTAACCCATACACAGGGTGAAAAACAATTGTTTCCAACATAACTGCAATACTAACATGCTCAAAATGTATAGAACAATAGTGTTGAAAAAAAAATCACCGATGTAAACTTTCGATGTGCCGTTTGTGCGTCAATATCCCATTCAACATTTATTATAAGGGTTAACTCGTAATAGTTAACCTTATATTCAGGTTAATCGGTCCATATTTTACGGTATTTAAATATTTTGGTTCAATTTAAGGAACAATCGCTACCGTCAATCATATTTTTAGCTAGGTACTTTACTTTGATTTATTCGGTCATCTTATAACTATGATGCCTAGGCCTCAAGGATTTATCAGATAAGATAAAGTAGATTTTGAGTAAACCGTCCAACCAGTATAAGCTGGCTTTTATTATATGGAAACTCTGTACCATGCTAGGTCAGGTTAGGTCAAACTGTTAACACTGACGAAAGGTGAACTGTACTATAGACGACATAAAGATTATATTTAACTGACTTGAAAAAAGGAAGAGGTTCTCAGCTTGTAAGTAATTCAGAATTTTTATTTTATGTATGGTCCCAATTACTTAAAGACGCCTGTGATTTAGTTTTTTTTTGTAAACGATATACTTCCCAGGTAGTCCCATGGTCATCAGGTCAGGATCTAATGATGGGATTCTGCAGAAATCCAGGAAACTCTTCTTTGATAGGCTCACTTGAAGCGACTTGTGACTTGGCTATTTTGTATAGGTTACTCGTGCATTTGTTTGTGTATGAGATATTACAAAACTTGTTAACCAATTTTTTTTTTTAAATAACTAATTAACGTTGTGTTTGACGTTATCTGGCCCCATCAAAATTTAGGTTTTCAAGCCATCCCGGAATCCATTGAAATCTATACATAAAATTTCTTCCAAATCAGCCCTGCCGTTTAGGAGGAGGAGTAGTACACACGTAGGTACAAAAAAATATTATGATAATCGGCATGAATATAATTCATAACAAACAAACATAATCGTGACGTAAGCCATCCGCCGCGGACGGCTAAACGAACGCGCGCAGTTGCCACACCGCATTCAATCCGATCTGGCAACAGCGGAAGCCGCGTGCTGATGAACAACAGCACCGCGTGACGCATTGACCCTCAGTCATCCGCGCCCCGCGCCGCGGCACGGACGCCCCGCGGCCCGCGCGCTTCTCTCCCCTCACCAGCACTGCGACGGACTCCGCCGCGGTTCACTGCCGCCATGATGGTTTTTAGACTTATGGACACTGAGGTCGTGATAAATGAAGTAAAAAAGCGCGAATGTTTATGGAACCCTCGTTGTGTATACTACAAGAACAAAATGGACAAATACAAAGCTTGGGAAGAGGTCTGCCAAGTTGTTTTACCGAAATTTCCGGAATGTTCCGAAGATGAACAGTGTCATATCGGTGAGTATCGCGTTAAAATAACATATTAATTATTAATTTACTCTCTACTAACATCGTATAAGTACGTTTACACCGCGTAGTAATGATAACAGCAATACACAACACTGCCAATTAGCTCAGTTCAAGCGTACTAGCCAACAGCGCGCATTCCGTCTCGCTCGCACCCGTTCCGTACAAGCGAGAGGTCAACACTCCTCGCGGATTGTATTGTCTACTACCTGTTTGTGGCGCGGGACATACATACAATATTTTGAAGCACGACTCGTACAATCTCGTAAATAATAATTTATGTAATAATTAAATTAAAATATTCACTTTAATATTATATTTTAACTGTAATTATGATCTTTCGGTCAGTTTAGATAGAACGGAAAAAAGCTTCAGCAGTGTAGGCTGCAATAGAAATTAGACCGTATTACTTAACAACTTCAAGGCTTAGTCGCAAATGTGTGAGATTCGACACTTGATATCGGGTGATTGCGCCGGTTAGCGACCAGTTAGCTGGGTTGCTCACTTAAGATGAAGAAAAAAAATGTTGTTTACACTTAAAATAGTATATGTTAATGTGAATTTGTCCCAAATATAATGTAGTTTGGATACAAAACATAAAATAAAATACATTCATACAAAAATATTTATAAAATGCTGAAAAAGTGAAAATATAGCGAAAACGTCGGTTTACGACCATTTTTATCAGTTTATGACCACCAGTGAGCTGGTTTGCGACCGCCCTATTATAATTAAAAATATGCCAATAAAACAATTATAATCGCTTTAAAAATACTTTACTTTTTTGCCTTTTCATTAAAATAAAAATAGTAATCATTTGGTATAATGTTTTCTTATAATTAAAAAATAACAATCTTACATTTTGTAGAGACTTAGTCACTAGTTGTAATAGAAACCAAGCGCGTATGGCTTCTTCAGTTACTCTCGCTCTGGCTTTAATAATTCCTTCGGCAGCACGGCATGATATATCGGGATGGCGTTTTAGGAGATTTGAGTACCAGGTTTGCCCCGGACGATCATCCTTAAAAGGATTCTTTTTTCCGTTATCTTTAACTATTTTCTGTACTGTGTCCAACAGCTCCTGTTTCTTGACCGGTAATCCACATTTTGCTGTCCAAAAGCCGCTCTTTAATTTGTTTCTCACCTTCTATACCCAATACATCTGATCTGGTTTCCTTGTCTCGATTGTATCACACCTCTTCCCACTAAGGCGATCTTGTATCGTGGTCCTTGGGCTCTGATACAGTCTACATGTTTCTCTTATTCCCTTGAATCATCGAGAGCTTTTTTCAGTGCTTCTTCTGTGTATTGGACAGTCTTTTTCTTTTTTTTTGTTGACTCCAAATTATTTGGAAGATCCATCTAAAAAAATAAAAATAAAAGTAGTTTGCTTTTATGACTAAATTTTGCTTTGAACTGAAAAATAGTAATATTTAGTTTTTGACGGACCTGTAACAAATAATTATGGAACGGACATTTCAATAACTAACGAAAATAAAAAAAAAATCAGACGTGATAGCAAACTCAGTGAACTTTCACACTTATTTCTGTAAGCGGCCGTTATTTCTCTCATACTAAAATATGTTGGCCGGAAACCGGTGTCTTTATTTCGCCTACTTTGGTTTACGACCAGCTGTAGCGCCAAATTTTGTAGGCAAATTAAACAAACTTCTTACAAAGAAACTGGTGGTCGCTTACCAAAGAACTACAAGAAAAACCTTTTACAATACTACATTCAAAATTGTAACAGTCCTTTTTGAAGCATTAGGGTTAATATTAATCAAAACAAAATAATGCTGATCGCATCGGTTTGCGACCATGTGGTCGCTATCTAACGTTTTTCATAAATAACCATTTCGGTTACCGACCACTTGATTTTATCTTAATAATAAGTTTTAATAAAGCAAAATACAACTAAATGAGAACCCATACTTATCGGTTGTACAATTTAACATGTAACTATTGTGTAAAACATGAAATAAGTATCAAAACTTACGTTTGAGCGCCGCGCGTCGTGCTATTTTTTTTACAAACTCGCGGTACTTCCACTCACCACGAATCAAAACGCGCACTGAGCAATATTTTTTCGGCTCTGGGTTAACCCATTTGTTCCAAACTTAGCAAATTCTTATTTCATAATCATTTATAAAGCACGTTAAATTTATTTTTTATGTATGTTACCTCAACAAATACTATTTTCTTGATTTAAAGAAACTTAGTCCGTCAAATGGTCGCCTACTGAAGGTGGTCGCGAAACCGGCGAAACGACCCTCCTCGTCAAAATTCAAACAATTTAATATTTTAACCAAAAATGCCATTACGGTCTTATTTTCAAAGCTACAGTGCTACAGTTCTTTCACAGTTAGTTAAGGTCATCGTTAATTAAAAGTAGGTATCTCGCAACAAAATGTCAAAACAAATGAAGTCTATAATTAACTTAACCAGAAACAATGTTTATTAATAAATCATGATGATAAAATGACATTTAAACACATACATTGCATCCCATAACATTAAATATTGTCGTGCCTACGCTGTTCTCTCATACTTACTACGTATACCTGCTAACGCTGTAAGAACAACATTGTAAAACCAAATTATTATAAAACTAGCTGTTCCACGCGGTTTCACCCACGCTGCTCAGCACCTGTTGGTCGTAGCGTGATGTTATATAGCCTATAGCCTTCCTCAAGAAATGGACTATCTAACACTAAAAGAATTTTCCAATTCCAACCAGTAGTCCCTGAGATTAGCGAACAAACAAACAAACTCTTCAGCTTTATAAAATTAAGTATAGATAGTATCCATTGAGTTTCTTGCCGGTTCTTCTCCTTAGGACACGACCAGCACGACCCGTTCACCTTTTCTCGACTTTTTATAAATGCCCATGTAAGTCTATGTAAAATAAAATATAGATAGATAGAATATTCTTTATTATGTTCACCATACAAGAATAACAATATTATACAACTTATAAAAAGGGTGACATAATGGGTGGTGTTATCGCTAAAAGCGATCTTTTCAATACAACCTCAGGATGGATTTAAAGGAGAAGAAACAGTATACACTGTAGGTGTGGCATAACATTTATTGTTTAAAGAGAACGATACGAACCACCGAAATAGCCGACTGCGCCAACTGTGCGTATGCGATAGCTCATTCATTCACGCGCTCTAATCTTTTCCGTCCTATCAGTTTATTTATTTTCGACTTTATTCCAACGCTAGCACGGTTGACACTTTATTTGTAACAACTGCAGATTGCCAGGTGATCAACATTCAACCATTAGAGCATTTCCGCTAGTTTTTGTTCTAAAAAATATATACTACTAGCTTTTGATCGCGGATTCGCTCGCGTTAATTTCGGGATAACACAGATCTCCTTTCCTGATTACAGGTACATGCTACCTGTATTTTTTGTCCTTGCGCCTTATTCATTGTAATGCAATGCTAAATTTTCCCTTTTCTTCCCTCTTTCTTCCTCATATGTCGTTTTTTTTAAATAGCCTACGTCGGTTTCCAGGGTCCCACCAACTATCTCTGTATCAAAATTCATTAAAATCGGTTTAGCCATTTAGGCGTAAAGACGTAACAAATAAACTCACTTTCGCTTTTATATTTTTAGTAAGGATTTAAAACGATCTTTTGACGACATTTTTTTTTATAATTTTGAGTACGAAGAGAGTTGAAAAGGATTCGAGGCCTTGCCCAACAGTAGGGCTTTATAGACTAAAAACCTTACTCGGTTACTTACGTGATATCTTTAATGATTCCGCGCTTGCAACATCTCGTTAAAATATTGGAAGCTTACAAAATCGTTTATTTCAAGTAAAAGTGAAATTGGCAACAATAACATGAAGCTACAGTCCCAGTCACAAGGCATAATAACTGTGAAAGTACTATAGTTGCCCATTCCAAGGAGTAGATCTCTATGGAGAAGAATGGGCAAGAAACTCTATGGACACTCTTTTAAATCAGAATGTTTTTACAAAACCTGGGTTACATCATTCGTGTTGATATGACACACAATAATTGATAATCACGGAAGATAGTAGGTATGTGACAGCTTATGTTTATATAAAAACAGTTACAATTAATCATTTTAAATTCCTTATTTTCTTCTTCTTTGTTTACTTTTAATTTGATTCTATTCAATAAATGCAAATAAAATCATCGATCTCCTCGCTGTCATTAGACAAGGTTGAAATTAAGAAAGAGCCCAAATGTATTAAAAAAAAGAGAAACCATTTATTAGTGCTATAAAAATACCTAGTTCATTACCTACTAGTTGATGTATAGTCAACCACACTTCACTGTAAACATTTTGATGTTGACAGTACTTGTATAAAGTAAGCACGGTTATCGTTTATAGAAGCTACCACTGATTCGCGGTTGAACTAAAAACACTTTTAGAGATTACAAGACAAACTAGTATTGGCTGCGCGTTGGTATGAAAGAGATACCACGTAACGCTAGGGCAAAAAAAAGAACATGGATGGTTTTTGTGAGTACAAGTGTGACACTTCCTTCGCTCCGCCCAGAACGGGACATGTCATTTGATGATTTTTCATCTGAAAAAAGAAATACCAGTTTAAGTACTTAGTGCTTACTTAAAAAAATAAAATTTAGTTTTAAAAAAACGTTGCCTCACACTAGGAATTACTCTTGTATCGTGGGCGCTTTTACAAACATTTAAACTCACACACACAAACAGCCAGACCCAAAACAACTTTCTGCAGGTCATACAAATATTTGTTCCGTGCGGGAATCGAACCCGCGAAGCAGCAGTCGATCGCTCAGTATCTGCGCCAACCGTGACATCTATCGCTCGCGCATCAATTTGCTGTTTTCCATCCATGAAGCCGTGTAAAATATGAGCCCTAAGATATAACTATGATATTGATGCTTATGATTTCCTAACAAATCTTTTTCTGTCCTTTTACAGTAAGAGCTGTGCAATCAAGATGGAAGACAGCCCGCGACGCCTACATGAAGTGCAGACTAACGGAAACAAAGAAACCCACATACAAATCAAGACAACACAAATACATTTATCAGGAACAACTTAAATTCTTGGAAGCAGTAAAACATATAGAAGAAGGCAAAATCAGAGATGACGACGATGGTTCTAACAGCTTTGCAGAGAATTCTACAAGTCAATCAGCTTGTGGAGCTACTGACGATGATGGTGGCGAAGATCGGGATGAACTTATGGATTTTGACATCGAAATTCACGACGATTTTAAAGACAAGATTAAAGAAGTAGCTGCTGCTGCAGAGGGCGTTACTGACAAAGCTGTCAACGATGACAATAAGCAAGAAGCTGGAACATCAACCCAGAAAAATGAACAAAAAGATGCAGTAGGAACTAATCACCAAGCAAAAAAAAGGCCTCGCAGTGTTCGACCAAGAAAAGCAAAGACTTCTATGACAGAATTTGAAACAAGGCTTTTGAAAATCTTGCGTGTGAAGAATAGACAAAATGCAAACACGTCTACCCTCCAAGCAGATGATCAATTCTTTTTCAACTCTCTAGCTTCGTTAATTAACAGTTTTGATACCCATCAGAAACTGAAATTTAGGTCTAAGATATTAGAAGTGGTAATGGAAGTAGGGAATATAGGTATTACAACAAATGTGAAACAGGAGACGTATGTTTTTGACGATATAGTGGAAACTAAGATTTAGTTCTTATAAACATTTAGGTACGTGATCTCATCTAACTTTTGTAATGATTAATTATAATAAAACCAGTTTTGATAATAAAGAGATTGGTTACTTTGTTTTATTTAATAAACACTCACAACAAATTATATCTACATGAGGAGCATGCGCTAAGGTAGTTCGCGAAATTATATGGCTATTTTATGAAAATGCCATTCAATGGGATTTAATTTATTTATTTTTTCTCTCTGTGTCATCGGCATCACAACTTCAAATTGTGACGAAAATACATAATTATATTTTTTGGGTTCTGTACTTCAAAAGAGAAAAACGCAACCCTTATAGGATCACTTTGTTGTCCGTCTGTCAAGAGCTTTACTTCGGGAACGCGTGGAGATCAAATTGAAGTTAAAACCATTCAATGAAATCTGTGGTCTTTTTGTGTTATAAAAATTAACCCTCTGTTTATGTTGCAAGATTCTAGAAATCCCTCAATGCGTGAGTTCGACTCACACTTAGCCGTTTTTTTTTTATAATGGCAACACAAATCTTTGACGACGCCTGTACTATCCGAACCAAACAGTCAGGTCAACTAAATATAGGCTTATTCCCTCCCATGAGGGTTGTAACACTACTCAGGTAGTCAGGTGCTATTTCAAGTAAATGGGATATAGAACTGTTTTTAGCTCATGACGTCACAAATAAGTCTTTGTGACAGCTGAAGGTGAATCCAGTACAATTGTTTTTTGGTAGTGTTTTGTTTACTATTTTTAACCGGTCTACAAATAGAGGGAGGTTACGCATTTTCTACCTAAATGTTGTGCTGATTTTCAAAAATATTTTTATAACCGGAAGGGGAAAGTCCTGTAACTCACCGTCCGTCCGTCTATTGAAGACATGCCGTGTCGACGGCGCGTTAGTGTTTAAAGAGAAGTCAGCAAAGCAGAGGGGCCTGCCAGAGCCACCGCACCTCTGGGGGTTGCGGGTTGTTCGAAAGAGATACCGCGGCCCCGGAACGTAAAGGGCAACAGAAGGAACATGGGTGGGTTTTAGTCAGTACAAGTCTGACACTCCCCCCCGGTCTGCCCAGAACGGGGGAAATTATTTGATGATTTCTCACCCCAAAAGAAAAGGGTAAAGTCCTGATGTAGTTTTATATATTTTTTTATTTATATTGATTTATTTGTATATGAGTTGTCTTCGATATAATACATTTTTCTTCAATATTGTGTGTAAATATCCTTGGGATGTGGATGATCTACTAATAAGTTTTATTAACAATGGAAAATGAATCAACGAGAATTCGTGTGAGAAAGATACTACCATACCGCAACTAAAATGGTAGATATTTTTTTGCAAATATAAACCGACTTACAAAAACACGAAATAAGTTTAGGTAGTTACGGGACTCGATGGCAAAAAAATCGACGAATCAAACAAAAGTTACCGATTTCGGTAAGTATACTAAGTTTTCGTTTTTTGTTTAAGAAATTGTAAAAGTTCATTTGAGGCAAGAATAAAATCATTTTTAAATACTTTTTTATCTTAATCGTGTGATTGTAAGGGTTGTTCTAATAGCAAAAATAACTGTTCAGTATAAAAATAAATAGGTATCAAAAGGCAATAATCTTAATTAAAAAGCAAATGAACCACCGTAACTGACACAAACGGTAATTACTCATAGCTTATCAAAAATATTCGTTATTTAAAAGTAGCTTAATTGAGTAACAACACCGGCTGTTTTTGTACAAAAAAATAAACTTTGTTTCAATAAAGTAATTATAATAAATGATTTCCAATTCTCATGCTTGTGAATTTAGTTAGGTATGTCAGATAGCCCCTAATTCATGACCTAATATGATGGTCCAGAGTTTTTAACACGTTTTTTTTTTTGTGGATGGGAAATTATCAAATAACGTCCCCCTCACTGGGCGTGGCGGGGAGGAATGTCAAGACTTGTACTGACTAAAACCCACCCATGTTCCTTCTACTGCTTTTTATGTTCCGGGGCCGCAGTATCACTTTCGAACAACCCACAACGCCGGCAGGCGGTGGCCCTGGAAGGCCCAACTGCTTTGCTTACCCGTTTTCATCACCTTTAGCGCCTGTATCCAATTTAGTAAAACAATCTTATAAGTGAAATTTGGCCCATTTCCCGGTTTTCCATACAGCTTAAGTTTTTCCTACCCACATGTTTTTGCATACCTAGCTGAGTCACATTATAAAATTCTGTTCTTCCATTATATATGCTGTCACGCTATGAACAGCAGCCAAAAAAATAGGCATAAAATTTCTTTAGATACATAAAAGTTTTGAAATGTCTGACATAAAACAAAACACATTCAGTCTGACATGCTCCCCCGCTCCGCCCAGAGCGGGTGAACTCATTAGATGATTTACCACCCGAAAAAAAAAGTGTTCAACAATGTGACGTTTTTCGATGATTTTCACTAGTAGAATTTTAAATTTACTAAATAATCTATGTACACACGACGCCAGGTCAACCTATCCTAAACTATTATAACCAGATCTCTCTACTACGAATCGCACACCGTAGTAAAGATCTCAGGTTAAAATCCGAACCATAGCTTATCAAAAATATTCGTTATTTAATAGTAGCTTAATTGAGTAACAACACCGGCTGTTTTTGTACAAAAAAATAAACTTTGTTTTAATGAAGTAATTATAATAAATTATGTCCAATTCTTATGCTTGTGAATTTAGTTAGGTATGTCAGATAGCCCCTTATTCATGGCCCAATATGATAGTCCAGAGTTTTAACACCTTTTTTTTGTGGATGGGAAATCATCAAATAACGTCCCCCTCACTGGGCGTGGCGGGGAGGAATGTCAAGACTTGTACTGACTAAAACCCACCCATATTCCTTCTACTGCTTTTTATGTTCCGGGGCCGTAGTATCACTTTCGAACAACCCACAACCCCGGCAGGCGGTGGCCCTGGAAGGCCCCTCTGCTTTGCTTACCCGTTTTCATCACCTTTAGCGCTTGTATCTAATTAAGTAAAACAATCTTATATGTAAAATTTGGCCCATTTCCCGGTTTTCCATACAGCTTAAGTTTTTCCTACCCACATGTTTTTGCATACCTAGCTGAGTCACATTATAAAATTCTGTTCTTCCATTATATATGCTGTCACGCTATGAACAGCAGCCAAAAAAATAGGCATAAAATTTCTTTAGATACATAAAAGTTTTGAAATGTCTGACATAAAACAAAACACATTCAAATTATAACAACATACATTTATGTCAATCAAGTCAAAAAATCTGTACCCATTAAGTGTGAGTGCTAGTTTTTTAACCGACTTCAAAAAAAGGAGGAGGTTCTCAATTCGACTATGTTTTTTTTTTTTTTTTGTGTTTGTTACCTCATAACTCAGGTCTGAGTGAACCGATTTTGATGATTCTTTTTTATTCGAAAGCTGGTGGTTGTCGTTTGGCCCCATAAAAAAAATATCAAGATCCGACCAGTAGTTTTTGAGTTATCTTTAATAATACGTATTAGATTGACTTCGTGTACGTTGATGATATACTCATTCGTCGATTATATTTTAGAAGTTGTCCAAGACAAATGATCAAAAAATGGTATGTAGGTCTACTATGGTTTGGAAGGTCATCGCAGTAATTTGGTGATAGATCTTCAGTGATATACAACGGCACTCTTTAATAAACGACAGCAAATCTGCCGTGATTGCTGCAATCACATGTATAAGTATGGGTTTCGCCAGGGTATGCAGGCGAGTGGGAGCAGGGTGACCGTATCCCCTCCCCACCCCTCACCTAGTCATTAAGAAACATAAACATCAGATCAAGTATCAGCTGTATCCCCTAGGGGATGATGCCTAAGATTTCTGAATTGGTTTAATACTAAAGCATAATATAGATACTTAGTATTTAATCTATAGCTTGATGTGGAACTAAAAATTGTATCTAAGACGGGACTAAAGCTAAAAATAAAAACTTTTTAACCGTGTTTGCGTATTATATCATAATACTATAACTAAAAATGTTGAAATAAAAACTTTTTAGTAAAAAAATAAAACCGACTTCTAAAAAAAACTAAAAACTGGAAAATAACTTTATTTCCGGAAGTCAGTGGCCAATAAAGTCAACGAAACTAACAAAAGCCACCGACTTCCGGAAATAAAGTTATTTTCCAGTTTTTAGTTTTTTTTAGAAGTCGGTTTTATTTTTTTACTAAAAAGTTTTTATTTTTACTTTAATTATTTTCTTCAGAATTTGCCCTTTTAGTTGACGGCAGTAATATTCTTACCATAATGTCAAAAGCTGTTTTCACCTAATGTATTGATAAATCGTTTTATGGTCTCACGAAAATAGTATTTTAGAAGCAATACTATTACGAAATAAGTTATATCTCAAAAAAGAAACTGTTCTTCACGAGAAAATCGCTTTTGGCATTTTGAAGGAAAACTATTTTTTTTACAAGAGGCGCATTTTAGCAGCAATTGTCACCAAAATTTGGACGCACATATTGCGACGATAACAAAACTACCCGAAATATTAAGAATTCTCAGGAGGATTTTGTGTTGTGTGGGATAGACATTTTTGGATTTTTTTAATAAATGATATTTATTTTGCAAAAAGGTTTTTACAACACTTTAACACATAGTTTTCTCTGGACCTCATTCAAGATCCAGACAAAAATCTTGGTCAACTTATATGAGGAGATGTAGACTGAGAGAGATAGTATTTCGAAGACCACACAAATTTGAGTGGACCTGTCCAGTCCGTGCAAGGTTTTGTCTGTTATCATGTAGCTTGACTCAAAATAAATAATAGTATTCTGTCAAAATATGTCAGTTAGAAGGTCTTGGCAGTAAACCGTCGATCTAATAAGTCTATACAAGAAATTGCTCGTGATTTTATACCAACACCCGATTCCACCTCACCCTATAATAATGAAGTTATTATCGATAATTTCCTATCGATATAAACGAAGCTGTATTTATTAAGCCCGTAATTACAGACTACAACTTATGACACGCCATTAAAGATAGCTGTCATTTGTAAATATTACGTCCCTTGAGAAAGTGTTGTAATGACGGTGTGCGCTAAACCAATCATTGTGAACACCCCTAAGTTGCAAAGCCCCTTTAGATCAGACGATTTGATGGGAAGCGGTATCGTGTTCGTGTTATTATAGTGTGCGTAAAATAATGCTTTGATGTTCACCAAAGGGTGAAAATGTCCGTGTCGACGGCGCGTTTGTGTTTCACGCGCGCTTCAAAGAGATGTCAGCAAAGCAGAGGGGCTTGCCAGAGCCTCCGCCTGCCGGGGTTGCGGGTTGTTCGAAAGAGATACCGCGGCCCCGGAACGTAAAGGGTAATAAAAGGAACATGGGTTGGTTTTAGTCAGTACAAGTCTGACATGCCCCCCGTCATCAGATGATTTACAACCCGAAAAAAAAAGTGTTCAACAATGTGACGTTTTTCTATGGTTTTCACTAGTAGAATTTAACAATTACTAAATAAAATATGTACACACGACGGCATGTCAACCTATCCTAAACTATTATAACCAGATCTCTCTACTACGAATCGCACACCATAGTAAAGATCTCAGGTTATAATGGTTTTGTATAGGTTGATGTTCCGTCGTGTGTACACTAACTTCTTAAAGTATTATTAATCGATATCGACCACAGTTTGCGTCTCTTTTTTAAGAAAAAGGATTCTGTGGTTTTATGAAACCACTTTAAAAGAATTTTTTTTTACATTATGGACATTTAGACGTCCTCACATCGCGGCCGACCGTCACGCGACATTCAACACACAGACCAAAAAGTTTAAGACGATGCGATGTAATAAAAGTTTTACTTTAAAAAATTACATGCTTAGCGTGTAGTCGCTTAGTTGGTAAGTTTTTTTTTCACTTAAGAGGCCCTGATATCAAATCATCCAAAGGAATTGACCGGTTGAACTGCGAGATGCCATTTAGAAAAAAAAAAAACCAAAGGAACTTACTGTATTTCTTTTTATTGTTCTATACTTTAAAGAATACAACAGTCAAAAACAAATTTTAGATATGATTTATGGTATCCAATCGTAAATTATAAAAGTCTCCCCATCGAAAATTGCCAGTAATTGGCCAGAAGTCCGCCATATTGGCGTAGAATCACAAGTCACGCCGCGTGTTACATTATAGCGCTCCCATATGTCGGTGTTGGGGGCTGCCTTAATTAGAGGGCTCCTACAAGGCGTAAATATAGTTAATTTTTAATACAACTGTCGGGGAATGTTGTGTGGTATCACTAAGTTCATTTGCTGGCCTTTAATTTTGCTTATGTAACAACAGCAAGGAAGGGTTGTCGTATTTTTAAGGTACATTTTCTAAGTACATAAAATCGATATTGGGGTTTTCCATAATTTTATAAACATACTAGCTGTGCCCAGCGGTTTCACCCGCTGCTCATTTAGGGTTATGAAAAATAGATGTTGACCGATTCTCAGACCTACCCGATATGTACACAAAATTTCGTTTAAACCTTCAGCCGTTTCGGCTTTCGGAGGAGTTTGGGAACGAAAACTGTGACACGAGAATTTTATATATTAGACTATGCCTACTTTGAATTAATTTCTTATTAATAACGTGCCTGTCCTTTTTTCTGCGGATGACAAATCATCAAATAACCCCACCCCTGGGTGGAACGGGGGGGAGAGTCTGACTTGTACTGACTAAAACCCATGTTCCTTCTGTTGCCCTTTACGTTCCGGGGCCGCGGTATCTCTTTTGAACAACCCGCAACCCCGGCAGGCGGAGGCCCTGGCAGGCCCCTCTGCTTTGCTGACATCACTTTGAGGAGCGCGTGAAAATCTATCGCGCCGTGGACATGGCCTGTTGCCAATAGACGGACGGAACGGTGAGCTACCCATTGCTCACCGTCCACAGGACATGCTTGTCCTCACGATGTTTGCTTTGACAATATTAATTGATTGGTAGTTATGAAATTAATTGCCAAAATAAAAACATTTATTATTCTACGTCTATATTGTTTTAAATAAACGAAACGCACCTACAACGAACTGTAACTTTTAAATCAAAAACTTTAGTTGTTTTTGTCAATATCATTGTTTACCATAAACAAAAACATTAACGAAGCGTCTAAATAAATTAAACACTGTATCAAAATTAATTGATATTTTATCTACAAAGTGCCATCTGCTTGCCCTGCTCTTTCGAACTTAGACAAGTTTAGACAAGTTAACTAGCTAAACAAAACTCACAAAAGCGATCGAGTGGACGATGACATTTAAGGGCTAAAAGACAGATAACAGCTGCTGTTCTCATTGAAAACCGTCAAGTGTTAAGATAAAGTTAAGAGGTTTTGATCGATACAAAACTTGTTGACGAAGCGCTATTTTTTTTCTAGAGTATACAGATAATCCAGAAAAAAAAATACAGACCAACCTACAGAGGTTAGTTTACAGGTCGTCCAGAAAAATCGACGTCGCTTCGACAATCGTCGTAATGTTATCACGGTCATGTTATCTGAAATAGAGACATCACAAGCGTGAAAGTACTTATTTTACAATAGTACCTACAGAATCTCTAGTTTTAAAACACTAGTTAGTCTACAGTTCTTTCAGAAAAAAATTGCGCTTCGGTAAATATAGTAATCGGAAAGATACGTACCCACGAAGATGCAATCTAAAATAGAGGTATCACAAGCATGGAAGTACATACTTCTTTTACAATTATTGTAAAACTAGATATTATTTACGTTAGTCTACAGTTCTTTCAGAAACAAATGCGCTTCAGAAACCATCGTAATCGGAAATACGTACCCGCCTTGATATAATCTGAAATAAAAACATTACAAGCATAGAAATACTTCTTTTACAATAATTAAAGATTAACAATCTGTACTAACCCGAAAACCAAAAAACAATTTAATGGTTGCATCGATTATTAGATAGCGACTTTCAAAGAAAACTACAGATTTTTAAAACTAGAAGTTAGCTACTCTTATCAAGTCAAGGGTAAAAGAAAGTGACTCTTTTCGATTCAGAGTATTATTTATTATTAGTTAATGCTGCTATTAACTATTAATTAACAATTTATTTTAAAACAGAACATTAACTAATGATCAAACCACATCTTTAGTACGAACAAAACCACGTTTTATTTCAAGCAAAACAAATATCGAGACAGAACTAAAATCTTGAAAGTTTGATAAATTGCAAAGAATATATCTCACTTCAACTTAAAATACTAAGATTAATACATCACGCGTTTTATTGTTATGATTAATTATGGCATGTGCAACTGTTTTTACACAGAGTAAATTCAGAAAGTCGACTCCATACAAAGTGAAATGCGCGCACACATTAACACCGCTGTCGTGGGTTATCTTCAAAGCCAAGCAGTGCTTGCCATGGACGGGTGTGTCCGTGGAAGGATGATCATCTATTACATACCAAGTTCTTTCGTGGCTCTGAAGGGACGTTAAGCCGTTGGGTCCAGCTGCCATTTGTAGATCTTATTTTGTAGTCAGAAAGTCGAAAATCAGGTAAATATTTTTGGCAAGCGGCGTGTAGACATTAATTATCGGGTTAGGCGAACGCTTCACGTTGAATTAACTAAAAGAATCGGAAATATTTTTGGAATAGCAAAGTATCTGTAGTTATTGTAAAAAATGTAATTCCATGTTCGTGCTATTTAAGAATTCATCATTGCGGGTTCATATAATTATATTTCCGAATAGGATGATTGCCGAAGCGCATTTTTTTTCTGAAAGATCTGTAGACTAACCCACAGCATGCAATAACAATTTGAGTATTGAATGTACTGGTTTTCAGCTGCACCCAGCTTCACTGGAAATAGTATGGAAAATCTAACAAGATCATGGTGACAGAAACACGCTTCATAACTGACTTTCTGTACTGTGACACTCGCTCGTTGTCAACAATGATATGACAACTCATAAGACTTAAGAGCGTTTTTATAACCGTGACTGACAAACTGTTTAAATGATAAATGATGTTTATTTTGCAAGTAGGTTTTCACAAACACTTTTACACGTCATCTTTTTTTAAAACTAGATGAGGCCGGTGTTTCGTACCCGACTACTCTGAGAAGAAACAGCCGAAACAAACTCAGAGGTCATAGTCTCTTTTAAAGTCCAGACAAAATAATCTTGGTTAACTTACATGAGGACTATGCAGATAGTGTCTGAAATGGTCTTTTTAAGAAAGCACCACACAGATTGAGTGGACCCGTCCAGTCAGTGCAAGCATTTGTCAGTTATCGTGTAGCTCAACTCATAACCCAAGGAGCTCAACGACACGACGAATAATACCAAAAAAAGGACATTTGTGTAGGTCGCTTATAGCACTCAAACTGCCAGACCTTCGTCAAAAAACAAAGTAAATAAAAGAAATGATCCACATGGTCCTCACATTTACAAAAAACAAATAAAATAAAAAAATAAATAATTAATGAGATCATAAAGAAAACATAAAATGTCATAAAATAATAAGAAAATAAAATGTCACTAATCATAATAATAATAATAAAAAGAATGTAAAAATAAAGTAAACATTAATGTCAAAGTGTATAGAATAAAGGAATAGACAATAAATAAATGAAACAAAGGCAAATTTTGACACTCACTGAGTATTGAGTAAACTAAATTGGAGCAGCTTAATCCCAAGCCTTTTTATCTTCAAGGTAATGATTAATATTATAGTAAGCTTTGAGACATAGTTTACGTTTTATAAAAGATATAAATTTATTGAGGCTTAGTGTTTGAATATCGCTTGGCAGTTTATTATAGTAACGTATACATTGGCATGTGAACGTACCCCCTATTTTTTTGAGCCTCGTTGCAGGAACAACCAATTTGTGTTTGTTCCTTGTATTTATGTCGTGGATATCACTGTATTTTTTAAACATTTTTATGCGCGTACAAAAGGTTTTCGTAAATAAACTGAGAGGGCACAGTTAGTATGTTAATCTCTTTAAATTTTTCTCTGAGGGAGTGTCTAGGACTTAATTTATACATTGAACGAATTGCCCTCTTTTGCAAAATAAAAATTGTCTGAATATCGGTGGCATGGCCCCACAAGAGAATACCATACGACATCACACTGTGGAAATAACTAAAATAAACTAAACGGGCTGTCTCTAAATCAGTCAAATCACGAATTTTTTTAACGGCGTATGCTGCTGAGCTAAGCTTTTTTGACAACTTATCTATATGAGGGCCCCACTGAAGCTTAGCATCCAAAGTTAAGCCTAGGAACACTGTATTATCTTCCGGTTTCAACTCTTCATCCTTGATTAGTACACTAGTTTCCACTTGTCTAACATGAGGTAACGTAAACTTAATGCATTTGGTCTTTTTCTCATTTAGAAGTAAATTATTAACGTTAAACCAATTAACGACCTTTGCCAGAGCGCCATTAACATCGTCAGTAGCTAGCTGCTGACGTTTTAGTTTAAATAAAAGAGAAGTGTCGTCTGCAAACAACACTACATCATGATTATCCTTTATGAGGTAAGGCAAGTCATTAATATAAATAAGAAATAAAAAAGGGCTAAGAATGGACCCTTGTGGTACTCCCATGCTTACTACAGATCCGGGAGATCTTTTCCCGTTTACATCAACTCTCTGAATCCTACCACTCAAATATGACGTAAGAAGATTCAGAGAGGCGTTCCGGATTCCGTAGTGGTGTAGTTTTCTGATTAATGCTTTATGGAGAACGCAATCGAAAGCCTTGGACAAATCGCCAAAAATCCCCAAAGCATCGCATTTATCTTCCCAGGCATTATAAATGTGTCCTAGAAGTTCAACACCGGCATCAGTAGTTGAACGACCCTTTGTAAAACCGAACTGTTTATTATGCAATAACTTATGTTTATTGAAAAATCTTTGCATTTGATCTAAAATTATTTTTTCAAAAATTTTACTAAATGTTGGTAGCACTGAAATTGGTCTATAGTTAGTAGGGTCTGATGTACTACCCGATTTAAACAATGGTATTATTTTACTGTTTTTCATTAGATCAGGAAACTCACCACGGTCAATACAATCATTAAATATAACAGCTAATGAAGGAGCTACAATGGTTATAATGGACTTGGCAACGTCCACAGAATGACCCCATAGATCAGCGGTCTTCTTAACATTTAACATATGAAAAGTTTTAATTACATCATTACAATTAACATATTGAAAATTAAATTCGGAATCATGAAATGGAATATTTTCCTTTAGCAAAGCATCTGCAGCAGCAGGTGACGAGTCTAGCGATTTAGTAGTCGATACAGGAATATCCGCAAAGAAATTTTCAAACGCTGTAGCAACTTGAGTATCTGATTTTATGATATTATCGCCGATAGCAAGGCTGTAGTCACTATTTCGCTTGCAAGACCTTCCTGCTTCGCTATTAATAATGTTCCAAGTCGTTTTAATTACGTTACTGCTATTTTTAATTTTTGAACTCAAATAATGTGACTTAGCTATAGCACAAACTTTTTTAAAAACTTTAGAATAATTCTTAACATACAAATTAAATTCTACAGTATTAATACAAATTCGCTCTTCATACAGCTCATAAAGCCGTTTTCTACTTTTATGAATACCAAAGGTGGCCCAGTCATTGAAAGAAGCGTTATTATTAACCGAGATAGTCTTAGGAACAAATGTGGTCTTAAACTGTGTGCAATACATACTAAAAAAATTGTTATATTGTTGATTGGGGTCATCACTAGTTGACAAAAGTGGTAATTTAGTTGAAAGTTTATTTTTAAAAGTTTCTAGGCGACTTTTAGTTTTTGGGTTGACAGTGATATCCATTTTAGCTACTTTTTTTATTACATTTGGAATTGTAATCAGTTGCCCGCAATGATCTGAATCTAATAAGTTAATAATTACTTTGTGGGTTGGTATAACATCAGTATAAATATTATCTAGGCAAGTGGCACTAGTCTGGGTTATTCTAGTTTCTGTGACAATGTATGCAATTTGAATAATAACATAAAGAAAATATCGATTCTGTTTAAAAATTTCTCACTTTATCCTTTCTTTAGGGGCTTTTTACATAAACAGATTCCTTCGGTTTGAGTTTAGTTTGCTATGTCTGAGCTCTATTACAATGTGACAAGTTTTAAATACTTAATAATCTCACACAATCAATGGTACAGATGTAAGTTGGGATAAGTGAACAAATAATAGCCACTACAGGTTTTGGTTTCTTTATTGAATCCTCAAGGCAACCCCATTTCCATCCCCTTTAAGAATTAAAATAACAAACATAAAACACTATAAAAAAAAAATTTCGGTCATCAAGACCTAGAGAAGTAGAAGACTAATTAATACAAACTAAAATAATTTAACAGATACCTTTTAACAGTAGGCCTACTATGACATCTTAAAGCAGAACTTATTCCACTGAGTGAAAGAGATGGTGCTAGATACCCTGTATAGCTCTGTCCCTTTCCCTCAGCGGAATAAGTTCTGCTTTAAGACGTCATAGTAGGGTAGCAGGGGTGCAATAACACAAAAGAACTAAACTGCACGATACCGATATAACATTCAAATGGGATTTATATATAGATTTAAATACAGTTAAAAAAAACATTAAATTAACACGTGTGGCTGCTAGCCGTAATCCAAAAAATGATTGTTGAAGACGAAAATGACAGAATGAAATTCGAAATACCTATGAATTTAAAAAAAAAACAATGTTGTTCCAAAACCAAAGAGGTTGAGGCTACGGAGAGGTTGTAATACCCACTCTGTTACAATACTGCTCTGTGGTAATTATTTTAATGTCAGGATTTGTCTCAACCGTTGAATTTGTTTTCGTTCGTAGAACATCAGCAGTATGTGCTCGATATGATTTATTAACGTTTCGTATAATATTAATGGTTTTTAGTTTTGCTTTAAACTGGTCATGCACCTTTATAGCGTACATAAAGGCGCGGGCCCACCGCGGTGCACGGAGAGGCTACGCACGTGTATAAAGCTTCACTTTTTATGAAAATGTATGTGGTTGTGTCCCAGCCACACACGGAAAGGCTACGCATGAAATGACGTCATTAATACATGCGTGGCTTGCTGGAATAGGCGGTTACATAGCTCAATGCTGTTAACGTAGGTCTACGTTTCCACTGGAGTACACGAATATGACCCATGACTATGTACAGTTCGCTTATCGCAGAGCGGTTTTCCTCCGTGGATTGCAGTGCCATGTGTGTAGCCTCTCCGTGAGCCGTGCCACGTTATACATAGTCGTGGGTTTCGTGTAGGTACTCCAGTGGAAACGTAGACCCACGTTGTCAAACAAATTTATACACGCAGCTAAAATGTGCCGCGTGCCCGTGCTCAGCATGCGCCGCGGTGGGCCCGCGCCTTAAGCTTGAGGTTTTGAACTGATTTATGTTGTGCATAAAATGGACTGGTAACTACTTGTGTTAGAAAAAAAAACCCGGTCAAGTGCGAGTCGCTCACCGAGGGGCTCGTTTAAACTTGAGACATAAATGGACATATCTCTAAACTGCGTAGACATAGAGAATTGTTTTTTTAACTGCTTCAAGGGACTACAGATTTGAGTACGTGGTTTGAATTTCAATTCGATAACTTTACGCCTTCCCGAGATAAATGATCTTGATCGACAGACAGATACGACAGACGGACAACAAATTATTCCTATAAAGGTTTCCTCCGTTTTTAAATACTGTACCTTTAAAAAAAATACAACCGTAGATTATTTATTTACTATACTGATTAAATTAAATAAGCCAACAAAACTGTATGACTACTGCAAATTTGACATTTCTGATTTAAAATTGTTTAATTAATGTATTTGAACTGATGAATGTTAAATAAAAAAATATATATATATATACTAGCTGTGCCCCGGCATGCGTTGCAATGCAATTTTCTACCTACCTGCCTACCCTACATACCCTACCTACCCTACATACCCTTCATACCCTACCTACCCTACATTCCCTACCTACCCTACATACCCTACCTACCCTACAAACCCTACATACCCTACATACCCTACATACCCTACCTACCCTACATACCCTACATACCCTACATACCCTATCTCTCAAGTTGGATCGAACTGCACATGGTGTGCGAATTTTATTATAATCGGTTAAGTGGTATAGGAGTCCATTGAGGACAAACATTGTGACGCGAGATTTATATATATTAAGATTATATTTCTATTGTATTATGTAGTTTATTATTGTAATTGTGGCTGTTATTACCCGAAATAAATATAAATACTTTTTTGCATTTTAAAATTCCACAGGAGCAAAGTGATAAATGTTTTATCATCTTTAAATAATTATGTAAATTATCATGTGTGAGTTTTGTTAGCCAATTTAATTCGACTAAAAATATATTAATTTCGGATAAAAAACTCAATGTTAGTTTTGTCTCTACAAGGATATTGTACAAGAATTTTCCAACCAATATTTTGCAATCCCAAGCTTCGATGGCTGACACAGTTATCTAGACTGCGACACCCCTGTGGCGCTGCAGCGCTACGTCTTTCAAGCTAGGCGAAGCGGCTTAATCCCTTAGTGAAATTTGAATGTCTCTCAGTAATAATGTTGCAACAACGCGTTGTGGCGACAGAAGCGCTTGACAGGCAAATTGGAATCTTCCCAAACATTTGCCACTTCTGTGCCCGTATGGTCACAGTATAAAAGTAATGCGTAAACTAACTACACATTTTTTGTAAAATCAAACGCTGCTGTTGAGGCTGTCTCTCACAATGATCCACAGCCCGACTTCACTCATTGCTGGGTCTGGCCTCTCTTTGCTTGTGCTTCACGTTCTTATGCTAGCCTCGTCCACGTTATATCCGTGATAAAAGCAATGTCGTCTAACCAAAGATGACAACGCGCCGGCTTACGTAAGGCTGTCAACATTTTTTTTTTAAATTGTATTACCTAAAACACACAGAAATCTCACAAGTCTCAAAAATATGGCAGTAAAACAGAGGGGCCTGGCAGGGCTACCACCTGCCGGGTTACCGCCTGCTGGGTTATGGGTTGTTCGAAAGAGATACACGGCCACGGAACATAAAGAACTAAACAAGAAACATGTATGGGATTTAGACACTAAAAATCTCTCTTGTCCGCTCCACCCAGAGCAGGAGAAGTTATTTGATGGTTTCCCATCCAACAAAAGCATGCTTCAATTCAACTGCAAGTGTATGAGAAGATTTTGAACATTCGTTACTAATTGAAATGCCGTATGTCAACACTAATACTGTGGTTTATTCTGCAATGTTTGCTTATTCGATGCAGAATGTGTTAAATATTGCATTGTGTTGTTGCACTGTGTTGTGTTTATGGTCTGTGTGTATGTTTACGCATTTATCCGACCAAAAGCATACCGTGATAGAGATTAGTTGAGATTTCAAAGCATTAGATCTTATACCATATACCATAGAGAACTGGTTGGACGATTTTTATACATTATCTAATGAAGAAACGGGCCGCTTTCTTCATGGCTCGATTGCTACGAAGAGCTTCTAAAAATCCAATAGTCAAGGCCGTGTATAACTACTGCAAATTTGTCATTTGTGATCTTATATATGTTTAATTATTGATGAATCTTAAATAATATGAATATGTGTTGTTGCCTTTTCAGTCTTATAATTATTTTCTGTGACATTTTGAGCATTTCAATTATGTATTTTATTTATTATACTACAAACATACAAAGGATTGATATAATCTAAGAAATTGTATCCATCTAAAGAGTCAAGAAACGTATAATGATTGCCTAATGATCTTCATTTGTCTGCTGACCGTGATCATTGCGAAGGCAAATTTATTTGATTTCCCACATTAACTTCGATACAATGATACCTCTTGTTTAGACTGGTTGTCAGTCTTAGCCAAGAGCCACATTTAACGACTTTCAAAGATCTACAAAGAACAGCCGAGATTAGCACAGCTTAACGATCTTTCCGAGCCACAGGGAAATCGTGATATAAAACGGGTGGTCTCCACATATTGTTCGCCGGGGTTGCGGGTTGTGAACAAATAGAGCAAAAAAATGAACATGGGTGTGTTTTAGTCAGTAAAAGTTTGACGCCTCTGCTCCACCAAGACTGGGTAAAACTTTTTTGATGACTTCCAATCCGGGGAAAAAAAATACACTTCCACAAACGAAACTAAGCAAGTGACCGGAGCGGCTGGTATTTGTTTTGTGTTTTTATAAAACGTTGCCCCTACTAAGATTTCTCCTGTATCATAGGTGCTTTTACAAACACTTAAACTCGCATACACAAACAGCCGGAACCGGAACAACTATCTGTAGGCCATAGAAATATTTGTTCCGTGCTGTGATCGAACCCGCGACACGCAGCGCAGCAGTCGATGGCTAAAGCACTGTGCCAACCGTGTCGTATTTACCCACAAGCTCCTCCAAGCTATATGATTTCGCCTGTTTCCCCTAAATCATACTTCGGGTATTTACTCGTATACACTATCATCGGCATAAGCTTCGCCATGTATCAACTTGAGTCAATACATCAAATGGTAGATATATTTGGTATACACAAACAATATTCATGGCTCTTACCATCGATTTGTTTCCTTAGTAAGTGGTTATAATACTGTGTGAATAATGGTTTATTTTGTTAGTAATAGTTAGGTTGATAATTAAATCCTTACTAATATTTTAATATTATAAAAGCGAAAGTGAGTTTGTTTTTAGGTCTTTCATATTACGCCTACATGGCTACTGATTTTGATGAATTTTGTTACAGAGATAATTGGGACCCTGGAGAAGGACATAGGCTACTTTTTTTTAAAAAAAGACCGAGGTATGAGGGAGAAAGAGTCAGAAGGAATAATGAGGGGTAAGGGTAAAAACTAAAGGTAGCAGGTGCCTGAAAATTAGGAAAGGGGAACTGTGTTACTCCGAATTCAACGCGAGCGAAGCCGCGGGCAAAAGCTAGTTATAAAAATAAATTTGAAAATCGGCTGTCAGTTGACGAAAAACTAAAAAATCGCGTAAAAAAACAGTCGTATTCGTCGTATATTTTTGATATATAGATACAGATTTAAGTACGTAGTTTAAATTTCAACTTGATTCTTCCAGGCGTACGGACAATAACAGATAGACAGACAAAACAGTGATCCTATGATGGTTCCGTCTTTCCTTTTTGAGGTACGGAACTCTATTGGGAGAAAAACAGGCATCATCATCATCATTTTCCTGACCTTTTCCTATTCTATTTGGGGTCAGTGCAACATGTTTTCTTCTTCCATTGTCCCCCCTATCAGACGTCACGGCATCATTCCCTTCTTTCTCCACCATATCGTTCCTTACACAATCCATCCATCTTTTCTTTGGCCTTCCTCTCGCTCTCCGTCCTTCAACATTCAGATCCATCACTCTTTTAGTCACATGTGCTTCGTCCCTCTGATGTTTTATAAAGTTTAACACCTAACTTTTTGCACATTGTCACCCAACAAACACTATCCACAATTAATCAACAGCCGTTACCAGCTTTGCAAATTCATAAACTATGGAGTAGGGAGTTTGTTTGTGCCCAAATATTGACACTGCCAAATGAAAGTAAGTTGTAAACTGTTAACTCGACGGTTTGTTTTGGTAGTGAGCTAATTGTGAGAGACCGAGCACGTTCTATGAAGATGAGTTTGTTGGAATATTCTATAATGTTAAACTAGCTGTGACGTATTTTTTGCGGATGGGAAATTATCAAATAACTTCCCCTGCTCTGGGCGGAACGGGGGGAGTGTCAGACTTGTACTGACTAAAACCCACCCATGTTCCTTCTATTACCGGTTGTTCACACACGCAACCCCGGAACTAGCTGTGACCTGTGACATCATTCGCATGGATGTTTTTCTGTGTAGTGTGATGACACTTTGTAATTGAGAGTTAAAAAAGAAAATATCTTAAGATTAATAAGTAGAATAGAGCGGGCTAGAAAAAACGTTGATAAAAATATATCTGGTTCTAAAATAGTGTAAATAAGAGATGGGAAAACTCTGAAAAACATTAGGTTTATCTACGAAAATTAGTTTGAACATGATTTGATATTTAGACTTGTCTGTCTGTCAGGTCCCTTTATCGAAAGCGTAAAGGTATTAAGTTAAATAATCAATTCGGTAGCTCCCTGGAGCTGTGAAAAAATCAACCTTTAAGTAATCGCATTTAAATGTGGCCGTTTATATCGCAAGTTTTTAGTTAACCCTCGGTGCTGGAGTCACTTCGCTATTTCGTTTGGTCAAATCATTGTAATCTTCCAATGTCTAAAAACAAAAAGCTATAAAATCTGATTGGGATCAAAAAGTGTTGACAAAACACTTTCAAATTATTACAAGTGAAATGAACTATGAAATAGGGTTACCAGCATAATGAAAATGTATAACCCCTACTTAAGCGTGTGTTTTAGTCTTTTTATAAACTAATATATTTCAAATAAATTACGTCCACGTTTGAAACAGCTGAAACCTAAAATAACCAAGAAAACCAATACATCATAAGCCAAAGAATTCACTTTTGAAACTTAACGAGGCGAAGCAGATCATCAATTAAGGGGAATGACAGACCGCATGAAAATTATATGAATATTCGGATGATTCACCGAGGTTGTTGACACCACGTCCTGTCGTTAATCATAGCATTGTCATGTGATGCTGGGACGTTCACTGATTGTCTTGGGAAATCTCGGCATAGTAGTGGCTTGAGAGATAGTGTTTATGTAGGGGCACGTTTGATTTTGAAGTATTGGGTGGTGTTGTGGCAGACGCTTAAACTGTAGGGTTACCATGACATCTTATAGCAGTTCTTTTTCCGGTGTGAGAAAGAGATGGTGCTAGACACCTTGTATAGTTCTGTCTCTTTCACTCAGTGGTATAAGTTCTGTTTTAAGACGTCATGGTAGGGCAGCTGGATATGTTTTTTAAATGCTTGGTCCAGTGGTGATATTCCGATGAAGTAGGGTACAACGACGCGAGATGACTCCCGGCCACCGTAGTTTTTTTTTAGGAATTTCTCGTGTATCGTGGGTGTGTTTACAAACATTTAAACTTACATACACAAACAGCCAGACCCGAAACAACTACCTGTACGTCATACAAATATTTGTTCCGTGCGAGGATCGAACCCGCGACACGCAGCGCTGCAGTTGATCGCTCGGCCTTTTAGCTAACCATGTAGTCAGATGTGGGTCTGTGGACGGTGAGCAATGGGTAGCTCACCTTCCGTCCGTCTAGTGTCGACAGGCCGTGTTAACGGTGCGTTCGTGTTCGACGCGCGCCTCAAAGAGATGTCAGCAAAGCATTGGGTCCTGCCAAGGCCCCTGTCGGGGTTGGGGGTTAAAAGAGACTGGCTCTTATTGCACTACGATGAGCTTCAAAATGCCATTTATTTCACACGCGTGCTTTTTAAAGTATAAGTGTTTATCAACAGAATATTTCAAATAGACATGATCATGTAGAAAATAATTAAGTATCTCGTAACAATAAAATTACATTTATTTGAGTTCTAAATTCAAAAATATTTAAATTTCTTGTTTTTTTATATGAGGCTGTTTAGAGGTGTCATACCTTTGTTTCTACTTTAGTTTGAAAAGCCAAAAAGCGGGGGAAAAATAAATTAAATCAAAGTTTCATATTGATTCATGAGAAAAGTACTTTTTATTCTGTTATTTAATTTCTCCGTCTATGTATTGAAAACGTCGTTTGATTCAAGTGAGAATTTGTCATTGCTGTTCTCGGTTCTAAGACATCCTCGCATGTCGGCTCGGCAGTTAATTCCGCCTCGGTCGCAATGAAAAAGTTACTTAACTAAAATCAAAACGTACTATTGCTTCACCAATAAAACGAAAAATAATTTCCTGAAAAATCTGTTGACTTTTCTTTCCGGAGTAAGTTTCGTGTTTCGTAAAACACGACAAACTTCTCAGTCCCTACTAACTTTCAGCACCAGCGGTGTGACTTGGCCGCAAGCCAAAGTTATGGCTTTCATACATTTTAAATGCGTTTTGATAAGGTCGTGGCTAAACTTAACTTGCGATTTGAGGAGGAGTGTGTTTCGAGAAACTGAGCTTGTTTAAGTCACTTATAGACTTTCAGAGTATCTTTTAAACATGGACTTTAAAATTATATGATTGTAAATTGTATTTTAGAATTGGAAAGTCGCGTGTTTTTTTGTGATCTTAAACCATCAAATACAGGTAGGTCTGGGTGTTTGTGAATATGCGCTTAAATGTAAATAATAATAAATAAATAAATATCTTAGGACAACTCACACACGGCTATCTGATCCCAAGCTAAGCAGAGCTTGTGTTATGGTAACCTAACATATTATAGATAAATCACACCCACATGCCTGTAAATCATCATTTTCCTGCCATTGTTTTCTTCGTTCGTTTTCTTCTTCCATTCTCCCTATCAGACTTCACGTCATCATTTACTCCTTACTCCTTCAAAATGTTTTAAAGCACCCACGACATAGAAGAATAACTTGACAGTTTGGAAGCCAACTGCAACATGATTAGGGAAAAGCCAAGCTCCGGATAATGATAATAAAAGTATATAACATAATATTATAGCCATATGTTGATTAGTTTGGAAGTAATTTAAAAAATTGCTGATCCGATTATAGAAAATTCTTTCACTAGAAGCGACAATATTTATTTACTAAAGTGTATCATTATATTTTTTAAATGTTTCCGTGATTTAATTTCCAAGCATAATGTGTTTTTTTTTTGTTTATTACGTCTTCACGCCTTAATGACTAAACCGATTTTGGTACAGAGATAGTTGGTACCCTGGAGACGGACATAGGCTAAAAAAATAAAAGGGAAGAAAAGGGTTGAAAAAGATATTTTTTTTTCGAACATCACGCGGGTTAAAGTTAGCGTTAGCCAAAAGTAACTATACCACGTGGACGAAGTCACGGGCGGAAGCTAGTTGAATATATTTTGTAATACACACAAATTGATTGCGAGTGAACTCGGGGATAAGGTTTCAGATAAATGAAAATTTTCACGCACAGATTATGAACATTTTGTGGCTAAATGAGAGCTATAAACGACCACAACCTAAGCGGGGTTTAGTACAAACAGTTAATTTTACACCAAATAACCCTTATTTTAATATAATGTGAAAACCGATCCGATTTGTTAAATAAATTGGGTTTCATTTAACTAAAATCACATTTAGTTAATGCTCAAATGGCTGAAAAGTCAATAGCGTGAGTGGTGATTGGTCAAAATATTAATTGTATTTATTACGACAAGTTATTACTGGGAAATGTTTGTTATTCGTTAAATAATGTTAACGGTTTGTGTTCATTTACAGATAGTCGTACTAATAATTTTGCAATTATTGCCATATTTTCGACAAAATTCAATTTAGTAGAAGATATTAATAACGATTAATTTTAAATTGTATTTACAAATCTGGCAGTGGATGAAATGTGTTTATTTATTTACTGACCACTGGTCACTAGGACCCCGTTTCCGATGAAAGAGAAGAGAAAAGAGAAATATGTAGAAATATAAAATAATACTTATGTATAGAAATAAATAAACGAGATATAGAATACCAGTCTTTAACTCTCCCGTTGCGGGGAAAGGCCTCTTCTCATTCAAAGAATGCACAAGCATTGATCACCACGCTTGCTCAAAACGGGTTGGCAATTTCAGTCTTACATTAATATTATAAGTCCAGCGGAGTGACCATGACATCTTATAGCAGTTCTTATTCATGTGTGAGAAAGAGATGGTGCTAGACATCTTGTATAGCTCTGTCTCTTTTCCTCAGTGGAATAAGTGCTGCTTTAAGACGTCATAGTAGGGTAGCAAGTGCCCTCACGATGTTTTTCTTCACTATAGTCTGTGATGTCGATATAATTATTAACCTATATTATTGTTAAATAAATATTTTTATTTTTAACATACTTCAAAAAAAGGAGGAGGTTCTCAATTCATCTTAATCTTTTTTTTATGTTTGTTCATCGATTACTCAAAAACGCCGAGATTGATTTGCAAAATTATTTTTTTGTTTGATAGGGTAAGGTGGTCTGTGGTCAGGATGTTGGTTTTAGTTTTTATCTATTTAAACTCTATAACTAAATCTAACAGCGCACCAGTTGTGAGATACCAAGCTTTGGACCCTGAACTAACTTCGGCAGTGTCAATACAAACATCCAGCTTCCTTGGCTAACAAAAAAACAAAGTCAAATACAATCGCTAGCACACTAATAATAATAGTATAAGCTTTATCTTTAGCTATCCTCTTTGCACACAATTTTCCAATTAAGGGAATCTTAGCAAAAAATCTATGTTAAAAGGCAGGTTCAGGCAATGGTGACAGCACGGTTGGCGCTGTGGCTGAGCGATCGACTGCTGCTCTGCGTATCGCAAATTCGATCCCCACACGGAAAACAAAAGACAAATATTCGTATGACTACAGGTAGTTTGTTCGGGTCTAGTTGTTTATGTATGTGGGTTTAAATGTTTGTAAACGCACCCACGATATAGGAAAAAATCCTAGTGTGAGGTAAATAAAAAATAAAAAATATCACATCTCAAAATTATTAGGGCTACATTCAAAAATGAATTCCACATTTAAATCCTAGAAGAACAATGCACTATTTTGTTCCACTACATTGCAGGGGCATGAATCTCGTACAATTTAATACACCCCACCCTCATTTCTATACCAACTAGGTTGGCCATGAATCAATGTCAAATACAGGACGCGCTCCAACACAACTGTCAAATAAGTTATGCGTAATTTCACGTGAAATATAATTTCGGCATAGATGTAATCTAGGGTTGGTATAGTTTTGCCAAAGAACTTTGTTAAGTGTTCGATTTGACGGTAGCAAGTTTTTGCAATGAAAATTTTATTTGGCTGAGTATTATTTGAAAAGAACTGAAGGTCTGACTGTATAATTTTTGTGCCTGTGTTTTTTTTTGCTGAATCACTCACGTTACTTTTTGCATATATTCGAATCGCTAAAATTCGCTTTCATCAAAAGGTAGATGGAATTTTAATTTCAACATGATTTTGAGGGAAAAAATTAACTTTCCGTCATCAGCATTTTCCTGTCTTTGTCGCATTATATTTGAGATCAGCGCAACACGTTTTCTTCTTCCATTCTCTCCTATCTGATGTCACGGCATCATTTACTCCGTTTTCCTTCATACCATTCCTTACACAATCCGTCCATCTTTTCTTTGGCCTAAAAAAAGTAAACTTTACGTAAAAATTAATATAAAAGAGTTGTTTGTAAAAAAAAACAATTTCAGTCATGTTTATTTCAAATACGTTAAAACTAACATCTGTTGTCATTAAAACTTATCGAATAAGACAAAAAACTGGCCAAGAGCGAGTCAGACTCGCGAACCGAGGGTTCTGTACCAACTTGTGACTTAAACAGCCATATCTTTTGACTTCGTAAACGTAAAGAAGTGCAAAAAGTGACCACAGAGTTGAGTATATGGTTTTAATGTCAACTCTTTACCTATATTCATTCCCGAGATAAAGAGTCTTGCAGACAGACAGACAGACGGACAACAAAACGATCCAATAAGGAAAAAAAACTTCATAATAAAACTAATAGAAGCTCTAAAGCAAAATATAATAGAATGCTTAATAGCATTACTTCGCAATTTCTATTCGCCTTCAAATTCACTATCCGTAATTAATCCCACAGGGACATTCATTTGGACAATAGCCTTTATGGTCATCCTACAAATTTAATACCCCAATGTCCGTAACAGAATTGATTCAGAATACAAGGGTGACAATAATCTAACGTATAGCGACATGGCCTATATAAATTGAGCCGGCCATTCTAAACCGGAATTTCATTCTAATAGATTACAGCTGCAACATAAAAGGGGCAGGGATCGATGTATGCTGGTTAAAGTTATGATTGTGACGTGTGATAAACCACAAATTGTTAGTGCGTTTCATTAATTATTATTTTGATGGAACTTATTAGTCATTATTTAATATTAATTGTTTGGTTTCCATATAGTTTGTGCCACAGTACGTTCATAATAATTTAGTAAACTAAATAATGTGTTTCAGACAATTCCAATTATTTTTAGCTCTTGTTTTATGTATAATGGAAACATTAATTGAAAAGTATGCTGATATTGTTGATGATCTTAAAAGAGTAACTATGGAGTTTCTTGCCGGTTCTTCTCCATAGAAAACGACCAACCCGAATCGTGCATCTTTTCTCGACGTTTTATAAGTGCCCATGTTGGCCTATGTGAAATAAAAATATTTTGATTTTGTTGATAGTCAAAAACGGTCGGCACCTAGAAAATTGGGTGGCCAAGTAAAAATAGTACCTACATACAAGAACCGACAGTAAAATAGCTGTTTTTTTAAAAGATACATATTGTGATAGACATCAGATTCGACTTCATAAATATACACTTTTATACAAGCAGGTTTACTAAAACTTAGCCAAAATAAAAATTAAATCTAATTTTTTTTTTATTATTGATAGGCACTATCTCACCTGATGGTAAGTGGTGATGTGGTGATGTGGAGCACGCTTACCTAGAAATAACCTATTCACTCTTGACTTGAAGACCCCCAGGTTATAGCTGTACCTATCTATTGCGAGTTGATCTCAAGTACCACAGGATTCAGTAAAAATTTATGACCTTATCGGCCATTTATTGACTGCGTCGACCTAGACAGTTGATTTCTACACAACTTCAAGGGACCACCGAAGCCAGGGCTGCGGGTTGTTCGAAAGAGATACCGCGGCCACAGAACATAAAGGGCAATAGAAGGATGAGTGGGTTTTAGGCAGTACAAGTCTGACAGTCTTCCCCCACGCTCCGCCCAAATCGGGGAAATTTATTTGTTGATTACACATCCACAAAAAAAAGAAACACAGACTTGAGTATATGGTTTTAAATTCAAATCTATACCTTTACCTGTTTCCGAGATAAAGGGCCTTACCATACAGACAGACCAACGGACAATGAACTGATCATATAAGAGCTCCGTTTTTTCCTATTTTAATTTCTGATAATTTTTTTTCTAAGTCATAAAAATCATAACATTAACAAAAAAATCATACTTCAACAAAGAACCAGTCAGATAAACTTCTTAGCTCAAGTATGTAAATTTCATATTATTAACAAATCACAAAACGTTATTCATGTATGTTAAATTTATACCAAAGAGAAAAACTAATAAATTTTCTAAAAGTGCACGTCATTCCGGATTACGCTGTTTTAGAGTCCATTTATGCCTTTATGATCCTAACATGACAAGCTATAAAATTAATCCTTGATAAATGATTAAACCGTCCCTATTTATTCTTTACACCTTACTCTATAGCTTCCGTTCAATTTCTTACTTTATTCCGTTTTAAATAGAGTCTGAAATTCCATCAGCTGTGTCCTGAATAATGTTCTCTATGAAGAATACGCATTTGGGGTCGAATCTACATTAATATATTAATAGATGTACACGTAAGACCCTGTATTGTTGCAAAAAGCGAGGGGAGTAGCTTATTTTAATTTTAAATCAACCTTAAGTTATGCAAATGGTAAAAGGTATTTTGTGGGGAATTGGATACAACTGGCGTATCGAGAAATCTAATTTGTGTGCATTTAATTCATGTACGAGGTTGTTTTGCAGTATTTAATGATAAGATGTATGATAAGATATATGATAAGATATAGTGGTTGATGATAAAATTGGAATGCTGGTCAGCTACCCTACCATGACGTCTTAAAGCAGAACTTATTCCGCTGAGGGACAGAGACAGACGCCATGGTAGGCCTACAGATAGGCAATTTCCCCGTGTATAAATTAATTTAAAATATAAAATTCTCGTGTCACAATTTTCGTTCACATACTTTTTCAAAACGGCTGGACCGATTTGAACAAAATTTTTGTGTGCATATCGGGTAGGTCTGAGAATCGGCTAACATCTATTTTTAATGCCCTAAACCGGGCACAGCTAGTCTAATATATAAAATTCCCGACCGATTCTTATGATTTTTTTTTATGCATGTTCAGTAAGACTGAGAATTGGCTACTGTCTATCTTGCAAACCCTTCTCCAGAAAAGAAGCTGAACAGCGGGTGAAACCGCTGAACATAGCTAGTATGTATATTAATATATTCACATTAACACACTATTTCTGGATGGTTGTAAACCAACACCAGCAGATGCAAACAGATTAACAACGACTAAATTATAAGGAGTTCGAAAACAAATACCAACGTAAAATCAAAATGAAGAGGACCTTAAAATCACCACGATAGTAGTAATCGTAGTTCAATATGAAAAAAAACTTGCGAAGTGTCAAGGGACATCCGGATGGAACGAAGTTATTATTTATTATGTACAAAAACCTGTATATCAATAAAAATAATCATCGCGACACCACACAGTTCAATGTAAAATAGAAAGACGAAGCAAAAATAACTGCCTTGCTTTCTATGAGAGAGAGAGAGAGAGAGAGACAGACAGAGAAACACAGACAGAGAAACACGTGCACGCCGCTCAGCTTACAACTATACCAAGAAATGTCGTTAAAAGTTTTGGTCTTAAGCAAAAGTGTCGTTACAACTTTTGGCCTAATTTTTTTCCATCTAGCCCCCTTTTGCGACGCGCGATAAGGAACTTCGTTCCAAAAGCAGAGAAAGAAAAAACAGAACAACTGCTTTGATCAATTAATTCGTCCATGTTCACACAACTAGTCACACATGCACGCCTCATCATTTGTGAGTATCGTGCACCTCAACCTTGAAAGAAAAGAACATCAAAGGTTTGGGGACACCAAGAACTACCTTAATAAAATGGTAGGTTTGTACTGACATCGGCTTGTAAATATGGTCCAAAACAAGCACGACCAACCAAAGTAAGAATCTGATAGCAGAGATATAATGAAGAAGTCAAACTTGGACCTTTTTCCAACAATTTTGCGAATGACACGTCTTCACATAAAGCCAAACTTTCTATCGACGTAGTTGGCGCCTTAGTGTGTGAAGCCACATAGAAAATAGGTAGAAAAGGTCAGTTCTATACAAAATTGAGGCGCATACACACAGAAGCATGTCAAATAAGTCTTGAAGGTTGAAATTTGCTATAATGTCACGCTAAAGAGTTTGAGCTTAAAAGTTAAGTGTAGCCATTACAATTGCAAAACTATACTTTAATTCATCCGGAGCTTGCAGCGTACCACAAATCACTAAACGACGCATTTCCCATTCATGTCAACCTAGGATGTTGTAGTCTACTTAACCGGACACAGACAATCTTGTGAGTACCAACCATATAATATTAAAATCTGCTCCTTCATACTTTTATATAAAAGTATAGTTGAGTGAGCTAGCTAAACGAATCGTACGGTTTTTCAATGTTTGCGAGCATTTTTTCTTGTTTTATAGACCCAACCTTCTGTACCGTCTGTTTAGTGGCGAAGTGATACAACATGACAACTTTACTCGTTGGGAATTAGTTGAATACATCTCTAATGAATGTGCTTGTTTATCTTGTTTCACGGACGATTGCGGCGTGAGGGTAGTAATTAAATTATTGTTAGTATACTGCCATGATTTAGTAATAGTTGATTCTTTTAAAGATTTTTACTTATGGAACGAAGTTCCTTAGCGCGGAAAAAAAATAAGACCAAAACTTGTAACGACACTTTTTGCTATAGTTGTAAGCCATGCGACATGCGCGGGTTTCTCCGTTTGTCTCTCTCTCTCTCTCTTTCTCTCTCATATAAATCAAGCCAGTTATTTTCGTTTCGTCTTTCTATTTCGCATTGAACAGTGTGGTGTCGCGACGATTGTTTTTGTTGAGAGTATAAAAGTTTTTTGTACATCATAAATAATTACTTCTTTATATCCGGGTGTCCCTTGACACCTCCCAAGTTTTTTTTGTTAGTTGGTTACTTTTCTGTATTATTATCAAGCAAGCTATATTTTGGAAAGCAAACAGTAAGAATGGTTTATCAATCAATAATTTTGATCTTTTCCAGGAATCGAATACGAAAACCTGCCACACACATCCATCCTGAACTGGATTTACATGGTGTATTCTGGCAATGTTACTCTCAGAGGGAAAAACCTTATGTCACAGCAGAGGGAACGGGATATGTCAATGTTTGATATCAGTATATTAGGAAGTAGTTTTATTTCTCTTCATCCAAAAGGAAGATGAATATAAAATCATTGCATGTAGCGGAGATGAGAAAGAGATAAGAATGTTGAAATGGGTGTGTGACAAGAATGGATAAAATCAGGAATGAGTATATTAGAGAAAGTGCCTTGGTATGGACATGTTATGAGAAGCAAGGAAACGCATGCGACTAAAAGAGTGAGGGATATGTGTGCTGATGAACGAAGAAGGAGAGGAAGGCCAAAGAAAATAAGGATCAATTGAGTAAATAATGAATGTTACAAAAGGATTAAATGATGCCGTGACGAAAAGGGAGAATGAAAGAAGAAAACGTGTAGCGCCGACCCCAAATAGAATGGGACAAGGGCAGGAAAATGCTGATAATGATTGGCTCTTATATTCAATGCTGTTCTTACCAATAGGAATGAAATAAAAATTTATATGCAACTAAAAGTCTATTCCAGAACAATACCATATAGCAACAATAGTATAACATAGTACAGTAGCCTAAAATCTAAATCGACAGACGCCAAAACATTCGAAAATGTGCGAACACGTACCAACAATTAAGCTAATCGAATTATTGGACAGCAAAGCTTTAATATTGGAACATTTGTGCATCCTGCATACAATACGTGAGCACTGGACAACTGGCGGTTGTCACAGATACAAAAGAACAGTAGTTACACTGTGTTGCCGGATTAGTTTCGCTTATTATTGTTATACTGGCTTTGTATAATGGTCTGTGGGAATTTAGGTGTTAAATCAAGTATGAGCTTTAGTGTGTAAAGTTTTTTTATAAAGAGGAAAGTAAATGATTTTGTAGTTTTGTTTTGTATGGCTGTCATGGGGAATATTGAAACGCATGTGACTGAAAGAGCTGAAAATGAATGATGTTATTATGCTAGATGTGATGTGTGTGTGTGTGTGTGTATGTATGTGTGTGTAGTGTGTGATGTTTTTGTTGATTTTGTTATGATTTTTTTTTGTTTTGTTAACAAAAGCAATAAATAATTCAAATTGATAGACGGAGAGGGACAGAAAAGGCAAAGAAAAGATGCACTATTTGTGTGAGGAATGATATGACAGCACGTTTGGAGGGACAGAAAAGGCAAAGAAAAGATGCACTATTTGTGTGAGGAATGATAAGACAGCACGTTTGGAGGGACAGAAAAGGCAAAGAAAAGATGCACTATTTGTGTGAGGAATGATAAGACAGCACGTTTGGAGGGACAGAAAAGGCAAAGAAAAGATGCACTATTTGTGTGAGGAATGATAAGACAGCACGTTTGGAGGGACAGAAAAGGCAAAGAAAAGATGCACTATTTGTGTGAGGAATGATAAGACAGCGCGTTTGGAGGGACAGAAAAGGCAAAGAAAAGATGCACTATTTGTTTGAGGAATGATTAGACAGCACGTTTGGAGGGACAGAAAAGGCAAAGAAAAGATGCACTATTTGTTTGAGGAATGATTAGTAAGCACGTTTGGAGGGACAGAAAAGGCAAAGAAAAGATGCACTATTTGTTTGAGGAATGATTAGACAGCACGTTTGGAGGGACAGAAAAGGCAAAGAAAAGATGCACTATTTGTTTGAGGAATGATTAGACAGCACGTTTGGAGGGACAGAAAAGGCAAAGAAAAGATGCACTATTTGTTTGAGGAATGATTAGTAAGCACGTTTGGAGGGACAGAAAAGGCAAAGAAAAGATGCACTATTTGTTTGAGGAATGATTAGACAGCACGTTTGGAGGGACAGAAAAGGCAAAGAAAAGATGCACTATTTGTGTGAGGAATGATAAGACAGCGCGTTTGGAGGGACAGAAAAGGCAAAGAAAAGATGCACTATTTGTTTGAGGAATGATTAGACAGCACGTTTGGGGCAGTGACTGAGTGATTGGCTGTTACGCTGCATGTCGCAGATTCGATTATCGGGATAAACATTTGTACTACCTGTAGGTAGTTATACCGGGTCTGGCTGTTTTTATAAGTAAGTTTAAATGTTTTGCCATCATTTGTTAAAGAAGGGAAACGCTTCTTTTATAAATGCTTGTTCGTCTACATGGCGGTACAAACACTATCTTGAGTGTGCTCGCTGATCGATGGGAGTCTTCAATGCTAAGACATTAGATGAAGTTCCACACACAAAAAGACTATGTTTACTTAAATTTCGATCGCGTTATATCGAAAATAAAGTTATCCTATATGTCATTTCAGACTATAATCAACCTCTGTACAAAATTTCTTTTAGATCCGTTCAGTCGTTTTAACTTGAAAAAGTAACAATCATCCATACATCTATCCATTCTCATAAACATTCGCATTTATAATATTAGTCTAGTAATAATATTTTTTTAATAAAAATAATTTATTTATGTTCTTACCACAAATTACAGTTTAAAAAGTTTAGTAGTATTAGTAAAACTCAAGTCTTTATTTTTAATTACTCACTCTAAAAACCTGATACAAAGCGCTTTCTCACTAAACATCAGCGCTTTTCATCGTATCGAAGCGTTGTTGTCGCCAGGTCTTATGTAAATCCAGCTTAAATCGCTGCAAGCCGGTGCAAATCGTCATTGTAGGAGTGCACAGTTGTGTTAGCATTCTCGTCTTTATTTAACCATGTACGTAATGTTCTGAGGCTTTTAATACAATGTAGGAGATTGAATGTGTGTTTAGATAGATCGTGGGTATGTGGTATTTAAATGGTAGATAAATAGTGATTCAGCGATTGTGCGCTGAAATACGAATGTTGTTTCAAGGGGATTGCTTGAGCGGAATCTCGGCATTCATAATTGCATTTTAAAATGGAACTGCTACCCTACCATGACATCAAGAAGCAGTACTTATTCCACTGAGGAAAAGAGACAGAGCTATACATGGTGTCTAGCACCATCTCTTTCTCACACAGGAAAAAGAACTGCTATAATATCTCATGGTTAACCTTCAGGTTTTAATATGGATGAGATTCGCTTCTCAGGGAATCATAGAGCTCAATGGAAGGCTGTTGATGATATTAATTTTACAAGGAAATTTACCAACGAGTTTTTGGAATTGTACGTTAAAATCTTACATTATAGTTTGAGCAGGTGACAGCGTTGAGGAGGAGATTTTAGACGCTTTTATATATTTTTAATTAAGGTTTCGCACCTAATAATAAACCCTTATAAGATAACTTTGTTGTCCGTCTGTCTGTCTGTTTGTTTTTTGTTGTCAAGACCCTTTATCTCAGAACGCATGGAAGTATCGACATGGACATATACCCGAGTCGCTGGTCTTTTGGAGCAGTGAAAAACTCCACCCTCTAAGTCTACACAAGTCAAAAGATATTTGGACTCGAATAGAGTCGGACTCACACTTGACTGGTTATTAGGTATCTACTATGATGTATATAAGTTTATTTTCAAATAATATCCGAAATTTTACGTATGTAGGTATAGCACGGCCAACGAGAAGCGATACCAAATGTAAACTAAACCCATGCTAAATACCCATGTAAAATGGCCGCCTGAATGTTGGCAAACCCGTCTTATCGTTGTCATGTTTTTGCCGGGAGAACGAGACATTACGACAAAGGCACAGGATGGAAAGAGCTAAATATTAGATTGTCAACGCCACAGTTGTTCTTTAGGTTAATGACCTTTCGTATCGCTTCTCGTTGGCCGTACTATAGATGGATAATTATTTCAAGTTTGAGTTTGATAAGTACAGAAGAAGAAGTATGGTTAACTCCTAATTTGCATAATTCAAAAAGCCTTCTTAAGTTTTATCCCTGATAAAGACCCAGATTTTAATACGTACCATGCTCACATACAGTTGACCATATTTATTTTAACCCTTATGCATTGAGTAATCCTTACTTCTTTACAATATTATAAAAGCGAAAGTGAGTTTGTTTATTTGTTACCTCTTCACGCCTTAGTGGCTAAACCGATTTTGATGAATTTTGTCACAGAGATATTTGGGACCCAGGAGACGGACATAGGCTAATTTAAAAAAATAAAAGTCGGATATGAGGGAGAAAAAGAGAAGAAAAGGGTAAACTTAATCAATAAGGCGCAAGGGCAAAAACTGCAGTTAGCAGGAACCTGCAAATCAGGAAAGGGGAACTGTGTTACCCCAAATTTTACGCGAGCAAAGCCGCGCGCAAAAGCTAGTAACGAATAAAAATGCCTAGACCGCGACTGTGACCACGGTGGAACTCAACAAACAGACGCCCCATTTATGTCACAAACCTACCATTACAAAAATATTAAAAAAAACGTACACTATCACCACCCCACACCAACCACACTATAAATAATCTAAAACCGCGACACTTCTCTCGTTCAACAAACAATGGGACCAACCCCCGAGGCGTTGTGACAAAATGTGGCACGTGACAGAAGTGTGACGACAAAACTGTGACCAAAGATAGTGAGCAATAAATTATGTTCAGCTGCCGTGTGCACATTGAGAAGCTCTGCCGATGGTTGCCGATGATACACGAAGTAATCCGAGCTAATAACGATGGTGCTAGAACTTTTTATCTATACTATTATCTATACTATATCTACACTAATATTATAAAGCTGAAGAGTTTGTTTATTTGTTTGTTTGTTTGAACGCGCTAATCTCAGGAACTAGGTACTGGTTGGAATTGGAAAATTCTTTTAGTGTTGGATAGTCCATTTCTTGAGGAAAGCTATAGGCTATATAACATCACGCTACGACCAACAGGTGCTGAGCAGCGTGGGTGAAACCGCGTTTAATAGCTAGTATTTGATAAATATAATTCTTCCTACTAATATAATAAATGCGAAAGTTTGTGAGTATGGATGTATGTTTGATACTCTTTCACGAAAAAACTACTGAACCAATCTTGATGAAATTTGGAACAAAGGTAGATTATAGTCTGGGATAACACATAAGATGCTTTTTTTTTATCATCACACGGGCGAAGCCGCGTGGCGCAGTTAGTGGATTATAAAAAAAAACTCTTAAGGAAAGGTATAGATTTTTATTAAGCTAGTACCTAACCCTATTTCATAATAAATGTCAATTTGATTGAAAAAAAATATGTTGTTATAAATTGAATGTGTTTTGTTTTATGCCAGCATTTTTTATGTACGTAAAGAGATTTTATACCTACTTTTTTATAAATTGGAAGATTAGAATGACGTGGCCTAATCATACATTGTCTTCCAAACCAAACATGGATGCAAAAATTCAGGCTTTTCGGACACAGGAAAGTGAGTCAAATTTAATTACCTATAAGATTATTTTATACTAGCTGTTCCCCACGGTTTTACCCGCGCTGCTCAGCACCTGTTGGTCGTAGCGTGATGTTATATAGCCTATAGCCTTCCTCAAGAAATGGACTATCCAACATTAAAAGAATTTTCTAATTCCAACCAGTAGTCCCTGAGATTAGCGCGTTCAAGCAAACAAACAAACAAACTCTTCAGCTTTATAATAATAAGTTAATCATCATCTTCCCGCCCTTGTCCCATGCTATTTGGGGTCGGCGCAATACATTTTCTTCTTCCATTCTCCCCTATCAGACGTGAAGGCATCATTTACTCCTTTCTCCTTCATATAATTCCTTACACAATAGTAAGTACCTTGTATTTATATTTTAATCTCAAGATTTGTGAAATGCTTTGGAAGTCTGAAAGATTTATGACACTCGTAAAACTATTATTTGCACATGTTGATGCATCGAAGGGCCATTTAAGTACCCATCTAAAAGTTACTTCAGAGGCGATAAATATTTCTTGTAACCGCCCCAAAACTATTAAAAGTGCACATAAATAAATTGGAAGAAAATTGTAAGGTCATACATTATTTACTAACTACAAAAATGTCTACAAAAAACAAAATGGGAATGGAATTATAGGGCGTCAAAAAATTCATCCACATCGTTGTCAATAGTAAAAGTCCCCAGCCCGGCTAGCTGTATTGCTATGTTAGAAAACAATTTGAATCAAATTGGTTAGGTATATTAACAAGAACAACAAGCATTATCCTTTTATGCTATTACATAGCTTCTATCGCGGGACTTGAGCGTGGAGACCGAATCCAGAAATGTCGTAACGAAAACACCTATACGTATACGGTCAGTTATTTCATTCGCGATGTCAATCTTCAATTAGCGTGTTTGGTAGAGAAACGGATCGTCGATGAATATGACGCTGGATCAAACCCAAGGTCTAATTTTCTTTTTGCGACTTCTTTTCATTGGAAGTACTTTTTAAATATTATATTTAGTTTTTTTTTTTTATAGTGCATAAGTTTTCTTTTTTATTTATTGCATAAGTTGATAAAAATGCTATGCAATAGCTTTACCGCGGCAGTCTCAGAGTGCCACACGTATTTTTTTTGCCAATTGGTGAAGCTTTAGGGAGTGACAGATGTACTGGCTAAACCTACCCATGTTCCTTCTATTGCCCTTTATGTTCCGGGCCGCGGTATCTCTTTCGAACAACCCGCAACCCCGGCAGGCGGTGGTCCTGGCAACGAAGGGACACTTGACATCGTGTCCTGCCTGTCTTCTTGCCTTTATATGTCAAATGTTGACTCTATTTCAATTGTCATGTCACGTCATGTCAAGAAGTTAACTGACCAAGCTTGCAGTATCTCACGCAAGCAATCAACTCGCTCGCAATATGAAGGCGCCGCCTCTAATCAGTCTTCAATCTCGCAACAGCGCCGTAAATCGATTTCCTACAGTTAAACCGTGGTTAGCGGTAACTAGGCAGTTACAGGGTTAGTTTTCTAACCTGTTACAGAATTAAGGGAGGGAATGAAAATAGTGTGTTTAGAATCAACTACTAACGTAATTGGAGAGGTATTGAAAAGGGTATTGACTTATTTGGGCTGCTTAGCTTCGCCATCGTTTTGGAGTTCCGTACCACAAAAGGAAAAAACGGAACACTTATTGGATCACTTTGTTGTCCGTCGGTCTGTTTGTCTGTCAAGACCCTTTATCTCGAAAATGCGTAGAGGTATCAAGTGAAATTAAAACTGTATAAGTACTCAACTCTGTGGTCTCTAAACCCTCGGTGCGCTAGTCTGACTCGTTTTTTTAGTTATTTAAAAAAGTTCCTGCGCCACTTCCTAGTGTTTTAGCTGGGAAGAATAAATGGCGGAACTAACTTCCCAACAACACATCTTTCTGTCCTTTTACACAAGGTAATTTTAAGAAATAGTTCATTCATTGTCAAATGTCAGCTAGCAAACACCAATTACGTATATTAAAATAGAAATATAAAAATAACCAACTTGGGCTGCCTCATTTTCTGTGTAAAACAATATTAGATAAAATAATTATTTATGTATTTGTATTTTGTAAGTTTTCAAAAAACATGAAAAGGTTAGTCCGTCGAGGGTACTTCAGCTAGTTCCAAAAATGTAGCAATATAATAAAACTCTACGCCTACAAAAGAACACATTTCATTACAGTCTTTCGAAGAAAAGTAAAATCACGATTAATTTAAATTTACGAAAATATCTGAAAACAAAAGATAAACTCTATTGTTTTTCTTCGCTACTAAAATATATCTTTTCATAAATAATGCTCTTGTTGCTATCAATCATGGACGTACGTACGCTTTCATAGTAAAACGTACATTTATAAACGCTAACACAGATTGCAGGATTCATAAATTAAACCTTATCACGCACGCATCATTTATACGATATGTTTTGTTAAAAATGTTGTGAACATGGAATACATGTACAAAGAAAATAAATATAAAGTTTTTATAGCGTTATTAGAGCTTAGAATCACAAAAAAAATATCTAAACAAAGTAATCCTTACTAACATTATAAAAGCGAAAGTGAGTTTGTTTCGTTACCTCTTCACGCTTTAATGGCTAAACCGACTTTGATGAATTTTGGTACAAAGATAGTTGGGAACCAGGAGACGGACATGGCTAATTTAAAAACCGGCCAAGAGCGTGTCAGGCCACGCTCAGTGTAGGGTTCCGTAGTTTCCCGTCCGTCACAATAAGTGTTCCCAGTTATGAGGCCAACCGAACAATTCGGTAATACCCGATCAAATGTAATAAGTACCTACAGCGCCATCTCTCGGGGAATTGGGTTACTAATTAATACAAAGACGTGCAATTTCGGTGGTAATTTTGGATTGCGAGAACCGATTTCAATAATTCTTTTTTGTTTGAAAAAAGATACGTTCAGGATAATAAAATATGTAAACAAAGTTACAAAAAATGCTTGCATATACGATTATACTACAAACTTAGTCCAGAAATTATTTTGCACAACTTTTTGTCTTTTTTGTACAAAAACTGTTGTGTCAATCCAGTTCAAAATGATTTTCATAGAAAGTCCTTATAAAGTTCTACTTTTCAGATTTTTTTCATATTTAGAAAATATGAAAAAAATCTGAAAAGTAGAACTTATGGTTCAAAAGTTAGAGGGGGGGGGACACATTGTTTTTTACTTTTGGAGCGATTATTTCCAAAATTAATGACATTATCAAAAAATGATCTTGGTAAACCCCTATTTATTTTTAAATACCTTTCCAACAATATATCACACGTTAGGGTTGAAATTAAAAAAAAAACACTTCCCACTTTACATATAGGGTGGCTACCCTAATAAAACATTTTTTTAATTTTTTTATTTTACCACTTTGTCGGCGTGATTGATATACATATTGGTAACAAATTTCAGCTTTCTAGTGCTAACGGTCACAGAGATTAAGCGAGGACGGACGGACGGACGGACAGACAGACATGGCGAAACTATAAGGGTTCCTAGTTGACTACGGAACCATAAAAAGAAGTGGGATGTGAGGGAGAAAGAGGGAAGAAAAGGGAAAACTTAGCGTTGCTATTACAAATCAATAAGGCGCAAGGAGAACTGTGTTACCCTGAGTTTAACACGAGCGAAGCTGCGGGCAAAAGCTAGTAAGTTATATAAGTAAAAATAATTTAAATCATCACCAGTATTTTCAAAGTCAATGAAAACATCACAAACTTATTAATTACCATATCTTTTAACTGCATAGACTTACAGGGTTGATTTTTGCACGCAGCACAAAAGGACCACAGTAAATGATATATATTTCAACTTGATACCTTCACACGTTCTCGAGATAAAGGGTCTTGATAGACAGACAGACGGACAACAAAGTGATACAATAAGGGTTCCATTTTTTTCCTATCGAGGTGTGGAACTTTAAAAACGACTTATATAACGCGTAAAACACGGGAAGGGTGACACTGAACCAAATATAACAAACATATTTCAACAAATACGTTTATGTCCCATCTCATCATATCAACTCATGTGGGGACATACCTAAGTTACGCACAATGGTCCACTGAAAGAACCAAGTGCGAAAAACCCTCAAGAAGCGGGGTCCACATAAAGAAGAAGAAGAAGTCCCCACATGGGGAGGGCTTGGCACGGCCTGGATTTCTCCTCGGTTGATGACAAGTGCCTCCAGAAATCAAGGCCAGTGTTGCTGAAAAAAACTGGTCAAGTGTTTGTCGAACTTACGCACCCAGGGGTCCGTATAAACTTGCGACATAAATGATCATCTCCCCTAACATGACGTCTTAAAGCAGAACTTATTCCACTGAGGGAAAAAGACAGAGCTATACAGGGTGTCTAGCACCATCTCTTTCACTCAGTGGAATAATTTCTGCGTAGACTTAGAGGGTTGATCTTTCCACAACACAAAGCGACTACCGAGTTGAGTATTTGGTTTAAATTAATAATTAAATCATTCCAACTTGACACCTCCACGCGTTCCCGAGAGAAAGGATCATGACAGATAGACAGACAGATGGTTACCAAAGTGATCCTATAAAGAAGGAACTTGGGTAACTAGGGGGTTTAGTAGGTTCTTTCTTGTAACAAATTGTTGATGTAAACCAAAATACCACATTGTTCGACCGGAGGATCAAACCCAGGACATTACGCTCAACACTGCCCCCGAAAGTTAAAAAGACGTTTCTAACACTTTTTCAATTTTTAATTTGTTCCAATTTTGAGTTATATACATTGCCGGAATCAGAAAAAAAAGGTGCATCTGCCTGTATTTTTATTAAAAGATACTTTTTGTTAGATACGTCTTTTTAATTATCGGGGCAGTGCAGTCGTGCGTGCAATTAAAACACCAAAAAGGATGTCGCCTTCAAATCAGCCAAACAAGCATCGAAAGGAAATCGGCATAATAATAATTTATTTATCGGTTTTAGAATCATACTCATATGTTCTACTGTTAATATGCAATCATTGAATCAAAATGCAATTATTACAATTTAATTACGATCATTGTCATTGGACGGTATAATTATTGAAACAGCTCCAATATTATGGATAGCCATTGAATTACCAGTATATACACGAGCGTATGTGTTGTTTATTGTTTAATAAACGAAAAAAAAACATGTAAAAAGGATTTGCTAAGGAGTTTGTTCCTCCACTTCTTCTTCCCAGCTAAAACATTAGGAAGTGGCGACACTAGGAAAGTTTTGTGGGACTGTGTCTTGTAATCTGACGTTCAAAAGGTGCTGATTATTAGCCTAATTTGAATAAATGACTTTTAATTAAATTTAATTGTGACAGTAATAATTTTTTGCGTTTTGTAACTAAAATGGTGGCATCGGAACTAAACAAAATACATAAAAAATTGTCTGTATATTTGTAAATACGTTGGCAAGGCTATTTATTTTTTAAATTGACATAATTGGTACACTTTTTTATCTATCTAAAGTTTAATGTCTATGCTATTAAGCGTTGAGAAGTTTATCTTAATTTGAAGGCATAGTGTCTGTTGCGAGTTGTTCGAAAGAGATACGTTCGATACAGAACGTAAAGGGCAACAGAAGGAACAAGGGTGGGTTTTAGTCAGTAAAAGTCTGACACGACGAGCGGGGGAAGTCATTTGATGATTTACCACCCGAAAAAATAAGAGGTACAGTGTCTACGTAAAGGGCAACAGAAGGAACATGGGTAGGTTTTAGTCAGTAAAAGTTTGACACGCCCCCCCGCTCCGCCCAGAGAGGGGGAAGTTATTTGATGATTTCATCCGAAAAAAAAATGCGCAGTGTCTGGGTTCGTGTCCGGTTGTGTCAATAGCCTTGTGACACTCGTTCGCGTCCCTCCGACCGATGCCGCAAATAATGCAAACTTTGGGCTATTTTGTCTGTACTTTTTTTTTCCATTATATGTGTCTTGTGTGTACAGACGCCAGCACATCAAGCTACTACAATCTGTCAGATTTCTTTGATAGATTATCAACTTTATTTCTAGAGTATTAGGTTCAAGGTTCATTGGGAAAAATTGACAGTTTCGGGTACCTTGACCTGCTGGCGTCTGTACATAAATAAATAATGTTGGTACAAATTCTCACTATGGTAAACCTCATTACTTAAGCCGTAATTACTTAACTTCAAAACACTAGTTCTTCAAAATTGAGAGCTTCTGACTTTGTAGCGACTGTTCAATTCAGTTCAAGTTTATGTTTTCAACTACTACAGCTTTACTTCAGACGGAAACAAAGGGAATGTCTTTAGTATCTGTCTACATTATCATTTAATGAAATTCGTGGAGTTTTCACTACTGAAGCAGCTTTTATAATTTGTTTTTAGGAGCCATAATTGAAAAAGACAACCTTTTTTTGCAATAAAAACCGATTTCCAAAAACTTTGTGATTTTGGAAGTCGGTTTTTATTGCAAAAAAAGGTTGTCTTTAAAAAGACAGAAAATAAATTTACTTCGGGAAGTTGGTGCATTTTGTTTAATTTATCTTTATTTTGCCACATTTGAGCGAATGAAAATTCGTCGAGTTGTCACTACTGAAGCAGCTTTTATAATTTTAGCTTTTATTATAAGTTAACCATAACTATACAAGCTCCCGCATTATGACTATATCTAAGCTGCCGCAAAATTTTAGACTCGTTTACATTCAATGTGTAAAAAAGGAGCACTAATACTTATAAGTAGGCACATATATCATGTAAAGAATACACTCTAAAATAATCATAATTAAAATTTAATGATTCAACTTTTAATAATTTTCTTTCATTTTACTTCACTGTTACGACCCTAGGCGTTCAGGTCAATGGCCGATGATAGTAGGTACTAAAGATATTAAGTACGAATGCGCTGGTTACATAAAATTCTTTACCAAAAGTTCCTACCTACTGGAATAACTCACATACTACTTACTGTGCTGTATACCTACTTTTTATTTATTTTTTTCTGGTGGGAAATCATCCAATTACTTCCCCCGCTCTGGGCGGAGCGGGAGGGCATGTCAGACTTGTACTGACTAAAACCCACCCATGTTTCTTCTTTTGCCCTTTACGTTCCGAGGCCGCGGTATCTCTTTCGAACAACCCGCAACCCCGGCAGGCAGAGGCTCTGGCACGCCCCTCTGCTTTGCTGACTCTCTTTGAGGCGCGCGTGAAACACGAACGCGCCGTCGAGAGATACCTACTTAATTAAACAAACTTGGAGATAAAAAGCTCACAGCTGATTTTAGGAATGTCACACGGAGTTCGTGCAAAATAAAATTAAATGTCTTTTTTTCTAAAAGTAGGTATAGTACTTGAGAACCTAGGAACATGTACAAAGATTTCACATCAGCCTAGCTGTATGCCACTTAAAATTTTATTGGTCCTTTTCTTACACGTTGCATAAATCTTAAATTTACCCTTTAATTTATTGTTTTCTGTTCATTCTAATACTGTCTTCACAAAGAATCAACCCAGCATATTGTTAACTAGCTGGCACTTGCCGCTTCGCCAGCGTGATATCGAAAAATATATATCCTATGTGTTATTCCAGACGATAATCTACCTCTCTGCCAAATTTCATCAAGATCCGTTCAGCTGTTTTGACGTGAAAGAGTTTTTTGTTTGTTGTCACTTTTTGACGGCTGAACGGATCTTGATGAAATTTGGCACAGAGGTAGATTGTAGTCAGTGACATCCAAAAATCCATACATCCATCCTTACAAACATTCACATTTATGTTATTAGTAGGATCTTTCCCAAATAGAAAATCCCCACAAAACATTTCCACATCCGGGCACCCTGGTTCTGCAGTCTCGTATCACATGCCCCCTAGGTATTGTCGGTTCATAAATTATGAATCTCGCGACACGATACAATCTCCACCGATGGGAGTATTATGCGATGCGCGATCGTATCGGACAGCCCCTCTCTTGCATGAATGTTTTTCAAATTTTCGCCCGACACTACACGTTAGGCTGCTATTTGGATTTGATTTATTTTCCGTAATATTTCCTTGAAAATCAAGTATATAAATACTAGCTGTGCCCACCGGTTTCACCCGCTGCCCACTTAGGGGTAAGAAAAATAGATGTTGGCCGATTCTCAGACCTACCAATGTACACAAAATTTCGTTTAAATCGGTCCAGCCGTTTCGGAGGAGTATGGGAACGAAAACTGTGACACGAGAATTTTATATATTAGATTGGAAAAAGTGAGCATAATAATAATACGATTGGTCGGAGAAAGATAAGCAAATCAAGTATATTGACTTGGCTCGCGAGGTTGTCGACATGTGGGATGTGGACTTAGCGATCATTGTGGCGATAGTCGTATGTGCCAATGGCTTAATTGCCAAGAGCCTAGACCAACACCTGAGGAGGCTCTCGTTAGGCAGCTGGATCAAGGGCTTGATACAGAAAGCGGTACTCCTGGACACAGCTCGTGTTGTTCTTAAGTTCCTATCTCTGGAGCCCTGACTGCCGGTAGCTTGGACCCTGTTCCCGATATCGGTGGGCTATTGTTTTTATATTTTTGAATGATTTTTTTTTTGTTTTTGATAAAAAATATGTAAAAACATAAAAAATATGTATAGATATAAATAAATGACGTTATACGATCGGTCGCAACGACAAAATATTTTCACTTGAATCAAAATGTACTATAACAGTTTGTTTTGGATTTGAAACCACCATCAAGCACCTCTTACAAAGGTGGAATGGAATGGTGTATTTTTTTTTCTATATTTAAGTTTAAGTCAGTCTTGTGAAGAGAGGTCAATACATATCATTTTACATTTTTAAACATTTCTTAAGAAAACATAGACGAAAAACATAAAGTTTTTTTTATGTTTTTTAGTAGCACACCGGTAACGGTCCATGCTATCGGCAGTCAGGGCAGAGAGAGGAACCTCCAAACGACACGATCCGTCTCAAGCACCGAAATGCGAGTACCGATTTATATATTATCAAACTTTTGATCCAGATGTCTAACGAAAGCCTTCTTACTCTTCTTAGGTTTTGGTTGAGGCTCTTGGTAATTAAGACATTGGTTGTAACGACTATCGGGGCCTATCAACTCTCTCCTGAACTACTATTATCATTTAGTCATCTTCGTTTTACAAGAATCGCATTCTGCATATCTTAAATATTATTCAGCCCTTTAATGTCTTATAATCCTTTTTCTCTCAACGCAGCTTAGACGGTACAATGGCCCTATTCACAAGCAATCGTCCAAACAACTGGTTCCGTACAAGAACCATTAGAGATCCGTGTGTCGCGTGATTCAAATCGACCTCATTAGTGTTATTGAGTAATGGAGTCGTTAAACAAATGGCCTGGAGCATTTACTTGATGGAGGGTCGTTGCAGAACTTACGCGTTGGATTGCATAGTCCTGTATTTTCAAAAATTCTGGTTAGTATACTTTTTGACGTCATTTAGTAGTGTTTTTTTACGGCTAGGAAATTATTAAGTAACTAATTTTTTTTGACGACACGGTTGGCGCAGTGGCTGAGCGATCGACTGCTGCGCTGCGTGTCGCGTTCGATCTCCGTACGGAACAAATAATTGTATAATAATAGTTTTAAAATGTAAATTAATCATTAAATGAACGAAAATAATAAAAAAATATTTATTTCAGGCATCTTAAGCCTATAGATAAATACCTTACAGACCTTACCGTATATACCTATATCGCTAATACAATTCATGTTAGTAAATAAATCCTTAACAACTCTGTTAGTAGCACTTCACTGCACTATGTCACTGCGCGTTCATGTGGTGGCACTTGTCCGTGGAAGCGACGGAACACTCCCTGCGGCCAAAAGTCCTCTTCCAAGACCTATGTATAGCTTATAGATAGTTGTTTCGGGTCTAGCTGTTTATGTATAAACGTTTAAATGTTTGTCAACGCACTAATGATATAAGAGAAATTCTTAGTGTCCTCGTTTCCTAGTATTATTTTTTGCATAGTGTTTCTTAGTTTGATGCACATAATGCATAGCTTTGTGAAGGGTTAATTTACAGGATTTTCGATTCAGTAGCCATACTGGCATAGTCATGAGCGCTCTCAAGGGCGCTAAAGTAATTAACAATCAATTAATGCAAGTCAAAGTTGATCAACGTCGAACCTTGTGCATAGTAATTTTGTTGTTGGAGCAACATGCAAATCAATGTTAGCTAGTTGGAAAAAAAATGACTATGTATACTTTTAGTCGACAGCGTCCGGAGGTTTTTGTTTTTGGTTTTGAACAACGATTGCATGTAGCGGAGATGAGAATGTTGAGATGGATGTGTGGAGTGACAAGAATGGATAAAGTAAGACATGAATATATAAGAGGAAGTTTGAAAGTTGCGCCTGTTACCTACAGAAAAACTGAAAGGGAGTCGTTAGTCTTGGTATGGACATATAATAAGGAGGGACGAAGCACATGTGACTAAAAGAGTGATGGATTTTCATTAATCTTTTTTTTTTCGATCTTTTTTACGGCCCAGTATTCTGACCCATCCACATGACAATTACGGACTTGTACATTTTCCCCTTTAACTACTGAGGCATCCATGGGTTTAAAGTTTGTAGTACAGAGCAAAAACCTCAGCAATTACGCAAACATAAAACTTATTATATGAATCAAAACAGTGCCCCGCTTCGAAAAACCATATTTAAACTTCGCCTTTGTCCGGGATCTAAAGAAGTCTATGTGTTATTTCAGAATTTAAGTTATCTTGAGACCAAAGTCCATACAAATACGTTACTGTTTGATCGTGAAGGAGTTACAAACATACACACACACATGCAAACTTTTGCCTTCATTATAATAAGTGTGATTAATCGCAATTTGGTGTTTGGTACTGTTAATCCAGTGCCCCATTTACAACCTCGGTTGGTGCGACCAGGGACAAAATTTACTTCAAACAACGCGCCCGTCAAATTGCTCGTCACTTGTTTCCGCTGCACGTATATACTTGCCGCAAACCGTCCTTCCGCAAGTCACGTCACGGTGACGTTGATTTGATACGCTCTATACAGCTTCTTTCTATTGATAGGTACACAAAGATTGGGCGTGTTGGTCGTGGCCAAGGAGTAAGATTAAACGCACACTATTAACTTCCAAGACGCCCCTTAGACATTTTCGTTGCTGGGCAACAAAAGAACTACAAGCAAAGCACTGTAAAAAATCTAGCTAGATTTTTGACATGAGTCATTTTGATATAAGTCTGACACGCCTACGGTGGCCGGGAGTCCACACTCCTGACTTTTACTGACTAAAACCCACCCATGTTCCTTCTATTACCCTTTATGTTCCGGGGCGGTATCTCTTTCGAACAACCCGAAACCCTGGCAGGCGGAGGCCCTGGCAGGCCGCTCTGCTTTGCTGACATCTCTTTGAGGCGCGCGTGAAATACTAACGCGCCGTCGAAACGGCCTGTAGTCAATAGACGGACGGACGGTGAGCTACCCATTGCTCAACGTCCACAGGCCCGCATCTACGGTGGCCGGGAGTCGTCTCGCGGCGCCCGACTCACATTAGACACCCTTCAAAAAGATAATTCAAACATCTATCACCCAAACAGTGAAATCACATAATTCATACAAGTCTCAATTTTACCTTCCTATCGCATATTGAACCTTATTTTGAAAACTTTAAGGTACCATTTCGTGCCTTAGCCTCCGTTATATCTGACAATATTAATTCAGCTGAAATCCCTAGAGAAACATAGATTTCAGGAATTCATTAGGAGGTGATTATGGCGTGACTTAGCAACTGTTCGTATCTAATGTTCCGTGAGTCAGATTTAGATGGTATTGTTAGCTAGCTTACGGCAAAGCCTTTTGACATATATAATACTAGGTTTTGCCTGCGGCTTCGCTTGTATTAATTTAGAATGGGACAATCAATTCGGGTTGAACTCTGCTGCTCCTTCATTGTTCGAAAAACACGTGGCGCCATCTATAATTATTAGTACGTTTTTATTGTTTCCTTCAGGAACTTACAGTACTTGTTTTCGGGGTGAAAGATACCTATTGTTCGTTGCTGTATATCTGACAACAGTTTAGTGGTTTAGGTTAGAAAAGATAAGAAACAAACATACTTTCTCAGTTATAATATCACTTGCTGTTCCCAGCGGTTAGCATACAAAGTTGTTACTTAGTATATTAATATTGTAAAAGAATAACTAGTCTATCCGATCAAGTATCTCCCATACAAACATTGCTAACAACCATGTTACAGAAAAATTGAAAGGGAGTCGTCTTGGTATGGACATGTAATGAGGAGGGATGTAGCCCATGTGACTAAAAGAGTGATGGATCTGAATGTTGATGGATGAAGAGCGAGAGGTAGGCCAAAGAAAAGATGGATGGATTGTGTAAGGAATAAAATGATAAAGTTTCCAACAACAACTTTTCAAGTTTACAAACAATGATGTCAGGTAAATGTAGACTTCTAAAAGTATGCAAGGCTCAAAAATTAAGACAACGACTAACTCCTGGTAGATAAGGGAAAATCTTGTTATTTCCATTCATTCAAGGTGAAACAAATCACTGCCTTGTTTAGATAAATAACAAGATTTTCGACATCTACTGGGATTTCGTGATATCCCTAGGGATTTTGTCAAATCCCTGATATGCTCATTTCCCTGCGACATATACAGGGTGGAAAAATAAGTCGGGCCATATAGGGAAACTACTTTAAATCCCTAAGTTGGCTCATATTACTTAAAGGAGACATTCCTTTATTTTAAAAAAGATACAAAACTGCATACAAAGATTTGCTAAAATTCGGTTGCCTCGCACGAGACTGTTTATTTTGCTTTTCGATCATCACGCGGGTTAAAGTTAGCGTTAGCCCAAAGTACTTATGGACGAAGTCGCGGACGGAAGCTAGTTTACTATAAACTTAAGATTACACAAGAGACTAACTCAACGCGATTTGACGTCTACTAAAGAGTAGTAAGAAGGTAAAGCCGTATCAAACAATAAGCTGGACTTAATAACAGCTAATCCTTGTACTTGCGTCCCAGACTAAGTCTTAAGAACTGATCTCCCTGTCAAGACGTGGTCTTAATAGAGCTTCTCCAGTTTCGTTTGCTTAATGGCTAGTGTATTTGTGTAGCACATCTTTCCTGTAATGGGAAGGTACAAAGATGTATGGTTAAATTAAAATATATATATACAATCTATAATATAAAAATGAATCGCAAAATGTGTTGGTAAACGCATAACTCAACAACGCCTGGACCAATTTTACCAATTCTTTTTTTTTATTTATCGTTGAAGTCCAAGGATGGTTTTTACGGCGAGAAAAAAAACTTAAGGCAATATAGGTTCTTGTGTAGTTTAGGTAGGTAGAGTAGGTAAAGGGTGGGTAGGGTATACAAACAGGGTAGGTGGGATAGAAAAAATGCATTGCAACGCATGCCGGGCACAGCTAGTAAGTACAATCGGTGGCTTTTGTTGGTTTCGTTGACTTTATTGGCCACCGACTTCTGGAAATAAAGTTTTTATTTCAACATTTTTAGTTATAGTATTATGATATAATACGCAAACACGGTTAAAAAGTTTTTATTTTTAACTTTACTCCCGTCTTAGATACAAGTTTTAGTTCCACATCAAGCTATAGATTAAATACTAAGTATCTATATTATGCTTTAGTAGGTATTAAACCAATTCCGAAATCATATGCATCATCCCCTAGGGGATACAGCTGATACTTGATCTGATGTTTATGTTTCTTAATGACTAGGTGAGGGATGGGGAGGGGATACGGTCACCCTGCTCCCACTCGCCTGCCTACCTTGGCGAAACCCATACTTATACATCTGATTGCAGCAATCACGGCAGATTTGCTGTCATTTATTAAAGAGTGCCGTTGTATATCACTGAAGATCTATCACCAAATTACTGCGATCTATCACCAAATCATAGTAGTACATAGCATTTTTTGATCATGTGTCTTCGACAACTTCTAAAATATAATCGACGAATGAGTATATCATCAACGTACACGAAGTCAATCTAATACGTATTATTAAAGATAACTCAAAAACTACTTGTCGGATCTTGATATTATGTTTATGGGACCAAACGACAACCACCAGCTTTCGAATAAAAAAAGAATCATCAAAATCGGTTCACTCAGACCTGAGTTATGAGGTAACAAAAACAAAAAAAAAAACAGTCGAATTGAGAACCTCCTCCTTTTTTTGAAGTCGGTTAAAAAATGGAACCCTTATTGACCTCTATCAGTCTATCTATTTGACCTCGGGAACGCGTGCAGGTATGAACTTTAAAACTTTATAGAGCTATTTCAGTTTGTACTGAACCGTCGGTGTGCGAGTCTAAATCAATTGCCTGGATTTTCGTCAGTAGAAAGGTAAATGATTAGGGAGGTAACATAGGCTTTAATATACCAGCAAGCTACGACACAGCGGACCCTACAGATTTTACATAAGGTAAGGCATTGTTAATATGCTCAACGCCCTCCTGACTGCCCACCATGAATGTGATGACATGTGTTTGCGGATGAATGGAATAAAGTCATGCTAGTATGTCTGGTGTCTTGTGAAGCAAAGTATGTAAGAGTGTTCACTGTACCGTGTTAGTTTTTAATTGAACCTATTGTAAGTTTTATTTTCATTTATTTGGGAAAACAAACGGTTACACAGTATAACACAAAATTACAGCTATAGTTTGAGTTGTTGAATTGAGAGAAATGTATAACCAACAACATTTACCACATTTTATAAAAACAATTAGTGACAAGAAACAATGCGATGTGCGCTTAAGATTGTTTACTTGATGTTTTATTTTCTCTTCCTATGTTAATTATTGTAATTGGTATTATACCGTTTAATTAACTCATCATCTGCCTAGCCTTTTCCCAACTATGTTGGGGTCGGCGGATGCAGCTGAATACCAGTATTTTACTTGGAGCGACTGCCTATCTGACCTCCATAACCCAGTTAATACTGGGTAATACGATACCCCTTGGTAAGAATGGTTGTCAGACTTTCTTGACTCTGACTAATGTAACGACTGTCAAAGATCTACAATTGACAGCCGGGACCAACAGCTTAACGTGCTTTCCGAGGAACGGAGGAAACTCGGTATGTAACGGGTGGTTTTAATTTACTTTTTAATTTATAAATGAATAAATAAAAGGTAGCTGAATCCCTCAATTGCGGTGCATTACTATCAACAAAAGAAATGCTTACAAAGCTGATTCAGGGAAACGCCATAAAATATATTTGTTCGTCTTCATTCCTATGAAAAAGCATTTACGTAAACATCTAGCAGTAGGTACTTTTTTATGCTTTTTGCTACCTTTTTGTGACCGCTTCCCGTCCATTTCTTTTCTGTTATACCCCATTTATTCTGAATAGAGACTTCAGTACTGGCATTTCAGTTTTATGTAAGTTTCATATTACGGCTGTTTAAGATAAAATTCTAGAATGTGTACTCTTTTGCTGTGAACTTTTCAGTGGTAGACATAAAACTCCAGTCAGGTATGACCAGTTCCTGACGGGGTTGCGTGTTTTTTGAAAGAGAAACCGTGGCCCCGAAACATGAAGAGCAAAAGAAGAAACTTGGGTGGGTTTTGGTCAGTCAAAGTTTGACACTCCCTACTGCTGCGCTTAGAGCGAGGGTAGTTACTTGATGATTTCAAATACGTAAAAAAAGGTATGACATGTTCTTCAATAGGGTAGTTGACACTACCAATCAATTGATATACTTTTTATGAGCTGTCAAAACGCGCTTCCCCCATAAATTTTGTACTAGACTCGCAACCGATGACGTCACTAAGTTGTCGAGTCAATGATGCAAGTATTTATTGATTTAAAATCAACTAAAAATCGAATTTTAAAGTTATTTTGAATTGAATGGGGCTCTCAGGTCTAGAATAAGGTGTTCTTTCAGAAAAATTGTGTTTTTAAATTATTGGTTAATGGTGTCAACTACCCAATTGTTACGCATTCAGCAGATTGCACCATCACATCGTATTACCTAACCACAAACTGAATAAACTGCGGTACAAACCTCTTTTTAGCACTCTTTTATTAGCTTGACCTGTAACTATGCGAAAATGACCCACTTCCCAGTTACCAATTATTTTGGGCATGTTAATTTTGGATGACAATGAGTGGTTAGTTAATGACGTCATTCTAAATCCAATATGGCGCACTTCTAAAGATGACCTGTAGTAGACGGGCCTGTTGGTCTAGTGGTTATAGTGGCCCTGACTGCTGAGCCGGAGGTCGTGGGTTCGATTCCCACCCAGGACAAGCTTTGTGTGATGGGCATGATTGTTTGTTCTATGTCTGGGTGTGATTTATCTATAATATGTATGTATTTATAAATTATATAAGTATGTATAGTATATCAGTTGTCTGGTTACCATAACACAAGCTCTGCTTAGCTTGGGATCAGATAGCCGTGTGTGAGTTGTCCCAAGATATTTATTTATAGCGGATTTTTTTTTGCTTTCGTTTATTATATACTAGCTTTTGCCCTTTCCTGATTTACAGGTACCCGCTACCTGTAATTTTTACTCTTGCGCCTTATTTATTGTAATAGCAATGGTAAGTTTTCCCTTTTCTTCCCTCTTTCTCCCTAATAGGAATCATAGCCTATGTCCGTCTCCTGGTTCCCAACTATCCCTGTACCAAAATTCATCAAAATCGGTTTAGCCATTAAAGCGTGAAGAGGTAACAAACAAACCAACAAACAAACTCACTTTCGCTTTTATAATATTATTATATTATAGTAAGGATAACTTACTATGTTCAACAAACCATAAAATAGTCTTCTTATGCATAGTTACGCAAACGCCAAATAATTCGTAAACACCCTAAAAATTGTTGCAGTAAATACGCCAAGGGACACGAGAACTAATCAATCATCATATACGCGTCCGCAGAGCGTGAAGTTTCGATTAATTATGATTTATGGACATCCCCACGTCAGTAGTACGTTCCTGTTGTGTTCGTGTGTACGGGAGACGGAACGTGACAGTATTATTGCTACTAATTTCATCTGATACTAGCTTTTGCCCGAGTGTTTGCTCGCTTTTAATTCGGGGTAACCCAGTTTATTTTTCCTGATTTGCAGGTGCCTGCTTTTTGCCCTTGCGCCTTATTTATTGTAATAGCAATGAGTAAGTATAAGTTTTCCCTTTTCTTCCCTCTTACTCCCTCATTTCTCACTTAAAAAAAAAAGATAGCCTATTTCCGTCGCTAGGGTCCCAACTATCTCTGTATCATTCCATAAAATCGGTTTAGCCATTAAGCCGTTAAGACGTAACAAACAAACTCACGCTTTTATAATATTAGTAAGGATTGGGAGATTTGTGGATGCAACCACTTCGTGGTATGTTTTAAGCTGTTCATGCGATTTATGGTACACATACCCGTGGTAGCTTTTTTAGGGATCCGCACCTTAAAACGGAACCCTTATTGGATCACTTTGTTGTCTGTCAAGACCCTTTATCTCAGAAACGCGCGGAGCTATTAAGTTAAAGATTAAAGTTTAAACCATATACTCAAGTCTGTGGCCCCTTTGTGCTGTAAAAGAAACTTCTAAGTATAAGTTAGTAATAGTCAATAATGCCGTTTATGTCCAAAATTTGTACAGAACCCTCGGTGCACGAGTCTGACTCGCTCTTTCAACTTAACAAACTTTCGAGATAAAAAGTCTTAACAGACAGAAAGACGGACAATAAAGTGATCCTATAATTGTTCCATTTTTTCCTTTTGCCGTACGGAACCCTAAAAGTTAGAAGCAATAAAAATAAAAACATTGCTATATCCTTGCAAAGTCTGTTTAACACAATGTCACCACACAATATACATCATTACACTGCGGTGCACACTTATGTACCATGCAGTGTACCGCATTTATTACGAGCATCTCTGTGCCTTCCATTTTTCCACCGAGTGTAGTGAAACAAATGGCGACAAGAGCGTCTGAAGTGTTCCTTACAGCGATATAAATGTAGACTTAAAAGAGAGTGTACGTTTTCAGTGCATAGTAGATGATGAAGCAAGGTGCTTGAAGGAAGTCGTGGTTCAATAATTGCAGGCGTTCGTGTCGACTTTAGGTTAAGCCGCGCTTGCCTAGGTTGATCTGTGGATGGGTTCCCACCTATTACATACTGAGTTTCCTCCGTGCCTCGGAAAGCACGTTAAGTTATTTCTTCCGGTTATCATTTCTAGATATTTGACAGTCGTTAGAGGTAGTCAGTGTCCTGAAAGTCTGACAACCAGTATTACCAAGGGGTATCGTATTATCCAGTAGTCCCAGTACTAACTGGGTTGTGGAGGTCAGATAGGCAGTCGTCCCATGTAAAATACTAGTATTTAGCTGCATCCGGTAAGACTGGAAGCCGACCTCAACATGGTTCGGAAAAGGCAGATGATGAGTAGATGGTAAAGCAATTAGTAACCATTTCCTGGAATCAAAAACAATCCCCAAATCAAAAGACACAATATTTGCTTGCAATAATTCTGACTCAAAGAGGAATGCCTGAACAGATATAGATCATACAAGCAAACATTCTTTGGCGACACACGAACATCAATGACAAATGCTGAAAATATTCATAACTGTAGTTAACATACAGCTAAGTGATATTATACACTGAAACGTCAGTAAATAAATTAATAAATAACGAAACATCAAAGCAAAGGACATCAAAAACACTTTTATGTTTGTAAAACGCCCAAAAAGAAGCCATAAACATTCACCGCTAATGGCTTCAAATAATACTTTAAATAGCTTAAGTGCCAAACGATATTTCAAGTCATAAATTCGTTCGCTAATACAAGTCAAAGAAGAGAGTCAAAGAATCGTTTTTTAAATTTCAGTGCCGGAGTAAATCCAACTTTGTCTGAAGGGATTTTAAGATTGAATTTCTAATGTCAGGTTTATGTTTTGTTTTTTTTCATTTGTTTTGTTGGAAACATGTTGACATTAAACGGTCTAGTTTATAACATGTGGCTGCCAATTATATGCTTGCTTTGTGCATGCGGTGTGCAGTATTTCATCCGGCGAAAGTTGAAAATAACTTAGCTGGATACTTACTATGCAGTGTCTTAAAAAATTAAAAGACATAAGTGCGTCTTATCATAGACATAGGTTAAAAAAGTGTGTAAAGAAAAAGGGAAGAAAGAGGAGAGGAAGTTTTTTTTTCGATCACTACCCGAAGTCGCGGGCAAAAGCTACTTAATAATAAATACATCATTACTTGATATACAAACACGTTGATTCATGTATACGATACCTTGAGCCAAATCTAAAAAGGAAATAAAATCAATCAGTACAGAAATAATAAATGTATTTTTATTTCAGTGATTTCAACAAAAATATAAATACTACATCACGTTGATATAAATGAACAGTTCCTGAAATATAGAGACCATTACTGACAGAGATGAATTGACCGTTCCACAGTGAAGAAAAAATATATCGTCCAAATAAATAATTAAGTAGATGTTTACGAAGCTGTGGCTAAAATCTTTAGTTATTATATAAATTCTGTGGCTAAAATAAAAACAGCCACTCGTGTTAATATTTAGGTTAAGCCACGCTTACCTAGGTTAGTCCTTAGATGGGTGACAACCTATTACGTACTGAGTTTTCTCCGTGCCTCAGTAATCACGCAGAAATAAATTCCCCCACTGTGATCGGAGCGGGGGGAGTGTCAGACTTATAATAAATAAAAAAATAAAATAAAATTCATTTATTTCAGGTAGTACACCCATAATGACAATTATACATAATAAAAAATAAAAAATACCGCCCGCAAACCCCGCCGGGCGGTGGCCCTGGCAAGACCCTCTAGTCTCTAATCACGCTAAACCGGTGATACCGGCTGCCATTTGTAGATCTTTGACATTCGTAACAGTTAGTCTTTGGCCCAAAAATATGACTACTAGTCTTGCCAAGGGGTACCGTATCCAGGGTTTCGGGTTTTTCGAAAGATATACCGCGGCCCCGGAACTTCAAGGGCAAAAGAAGGAACATGGTAGGTTTTAGTCACTAAAAGTTTAACACGCCACAAAAAAATAAAAAAATACGTTTTGATAACCCATTTCTAACTGTAATGTGGAGGTCAGATAGGCAGTCACATGTTTAGGATAGTATTTAGCTAGTCAGACTAGAAGACGGCCCAGACAGATGATGATAAACAGCAGTGTACCTACTTACAAAATGTTGAACCAAAGGAATGTAAATATAAAAATTATTCCTGTCTTTTATTGACCCAAGTATGCTTAGAGGTTCGAAAAGTTTATCAATATTAAATATCTTTATAATGAGATACAGAGCAACTTTATGATCGTTTTACATTCTTGAGCCTTGGAATTAATAAACTATTCCGAATTCGGATTCCTAAGTTATTATTTTGTAACAACGAAATTGTTTTCCTTTTGAACGTTATAGGCTTATAAATTATGTTCTATATCAGTGATTTTAAGTATCCATCTTGCTTTTTATTACTGCCATAGAGGATTTCCTGCCACAGTTATCTTTTTTGGTCTTGTGCCAATATTAGCCTACCTATCTGTTTGTCGTTTTTCGGTCGGCCTTAGTACATGCATTTTGTTAGTTGGACCAGTGAAGTTAATAATTATTTAACTTACTGTTTAAGTGACTGTTTTTTTTTCTCTAGTGGTTGCAAGAACGACTGTTGAACAAGTGATCCCGAGTTCCATTCTCAAGTCGGGCAGAGTCGTTTTAAACGAACCAAGTATTGCTTAGAATATACATAAAATATTCAATCAAAATCACATAGAACTACATTGGCACTTATAAAAAGTCAAGAAAAGGTGCACGGTTCGGGTTAGTCATATCGTATAGAAAAGAGCCGGCAAGAAACTCCATGGTTACTTTTTAAAATCATTTGGTTTTACAATGTTGTTATTACAGCGTTATTATTTAAGTATGAGGGGACAGCGTAGGCCCGGCAATAAGTCATTGGTTACTTTACAAAACGTAGCAAAATAAGCGTCTAAGAATCTACAAGGCCAACAATATCCACTCATTAAATTCGATAAAACGATTTACACACAAATTATATATCTAAAACGATTGCCACCCAAAACTGCAGCAACATGTTTTTTTTACTAGCCTACTTTGTGTTCTACAGCTGGTGGGGAAAGGCCTCCCCTTGCTCCTTCTTCTTAAATCTGTGCCATATCAAATTGCTCTCATAAAAACAAATGGCGACAACCTCCTCTTTTTTTGAAGTCGGCTAAAAATAAATACTATAGTGAATACAAAACTTCAACTAGCACATTCGAAGTAATGTTGCCGACCATTTCATTTTCGATCGTCCACGTTAGTGGCTTGGACATCAAAAAGAACTTAAGTGCAAAGAAAAATAGACCTTCCCAAATACGAATAGAGTAGATTACGTATCGCAGTATTGCAGATGTTGAAACTTCCGCAGAAGTGCAGCGCAACGAAACTTATTTAATTTTGAATATTGACAACGAAATTCTTGACAGTCTTGTTAAGTCTGTTTCTCAGAATTGTAGCCTCTTAGGTTGAAACTGTTGCTAAAACTTATGAGCTTTCCTTCAAACAAAATAATTAATTGGAAGACAGGATTTTCATAAAATGAGCAGCGTTAGTTTAATAAGTTCTTAACCCGTAAGAACTCGTAATTCATTTTTTTTTTGGGTTTGAAATCATCAAATAATTTCACTTACCCCGCTCTGGGCGGAGCGGGGAGGGCATGTCAGACTTTAACTGACTAAAACCCACTCATGTTCCTTCTATTGCTCTTTACGTTCCGGAGCCGCGGTAATCTCTTTCGAACTACCCGCAACCCCGGCAGGCGGACGCCCTGGCAAGACCCTCTGCTTTGCTGACATCTCTTTGAAGCTCGCGTGAAACACGAACGCGCCGTCGACACGGCATGTATAAAAATCCTAAAATTAAATTTGGTCCAGGTTTGATTGGGATGACAATGCACGGCCACCAGGTAAGTGTCATTTATCTAAATCCAAAATGGCGGAGTAGTTATTTTTTACGTATACCCGTGACATAGGTATCAAATGAAAGGGTTGGGTTGAGAAAATTTTGTCAGTCAATACTTTTTTATAGTCTCGAGAAAGTGTGTTTTTCTAGTCAACAATTTCTTTGTAGTTTTAAATGTTTCTTATTTTATTTCATTTCTTAGTACGAGATATCTTTACTAATCTTATAAAAGCGAAAGTGAGTTTGTTTGTTTGTTACCTCTTCACGCTTTAATGGCTAAACCGATTTTGATGAATTTTGGTACAGAGGTAGTTGGGAACCAGGAGATGAACATAGGCTATTTTTATTAAAAAAAAGTGGGATATGAGTGAGAACGAGGGAAGAAAAGGGAAAACTTAACGTTGCTATCACAAATCATTTAGGCGCAAGAGCAAAAACTGCAGGTCTGCTTGTTAAACCGAATTTAACGCGAGCAAAGCCGCGGGCGAAAGCTACTGTAAAAATATATTTATTCGCTTGACCTTATATGACAGAGCGACACTGCAGTTTCATAATTACTCTTTCTCTGTCGAAAGTCATTTTACAAGCTTTTCATCAAGAGTTATTGACTGAACAAGACCGCGCGTGTGTCGGTTCACTTTTATATATGTCCGTTTAACGCAGTTTCGGCCCTATTAAAAGGTTACGTATAGTTTGATGATAACTCATTTATTATATTATGTAATCTTGTTTGTGCCTACAGTTTTGGCACAGATTGTTAAAAAGCTGATATTAAACGAATGTTGTAAAGGAATTTGCTCTAACATAAAAAAAAACTTGAGAGGTGTCAAGGGACACCCGGATGGAACGAGGTTATTATTTATTATGTACAAAAAATCTGTACCTATATACTCAACAAAAATAATCGTCGCGTCACCACACAGTTAAATGCAAAATAGAATGGCGAAAACAAAATAACTGGCTGCTTTCTACGAGAGAGAGAGAGAGAGGAACAGAACACAAAAAGTGTTGTTATAACTTTTGGTCTTAATTTTTTCCCTCTAGCCCCCTTTTGCAACGCGCGATAAGGAAATTCGTTTCAATTAACTTTATTTTAAACTTGTATTGTATGGCCCACTGCCGAGCAAAGGCCTCCCCATATCCTTCTATTCTTCTTCTGCGCCACCTCTTATTAGGCCGACCTTGGTGGTACCTTCCATCCTCAGGCACTCAACTCGTTGAGACAAAAAAGTAAATCAAACCAAACTTAAATTCAATGGGCTACAGACACGCTATCTATAGTACAATTCTTAGAAATCGACCATAAATTTGCTTTTCGTACCACTTGCTCAAAAAAGTGACATTCTATGCCCCAAAAAGCGAACATAACAATAGTCATTTTTAATCTGTCAAAAACAGGGAAAGAAAGTTGTACTGAATTTCATTCATCCCCTAGGGAGAGAATGTGATTTAAAATTGGAATACTTAATACTGAACTACATCTGTGTTTACACCATTGAGTTTGTAGGTATATAAAGCATTAAGCATCTTTTTTAAAAAGGAACACGCAATTAATATGCAGTAATATGATTATTAAATAAAATTACCAAAACCGACGAGGTCGTATGAGCTTGATGCCTTTGCTTTTCCGACAAAACATATTAGTCTAGGAATTTGCCGCGATTTTGTTTTCTTCAAATACATAAACGTTAAGTTTATTTTTATAAATAAGTTAATGTTTTAAAAATACATTGTTAAATCAAAGCGACAGTGACAGTGTATTGTCGGATTCCATCAGTGCAAATGCTGCCGCAATCATACTCATTAACAATAAATGTACCCAACAAAGGTGTAGCTCTCTTTATAAATAATTGGACCAATGTTCTAATCTTAACTTTTACTTTTAATGTCATTATCTTTGATAAATGCTTATCTCATATTATTACTGTGTTAATTTTTTCGCAAATGGGACGAAAAGTAGAGTATTTTCCTCGGTGATAAAGCTGTCTTAGTCTTGGGTAAACTTAAATCTCTCGCTACACTCAGGACTCGTCTTAAATCCCTCGCTTCGCTCGTGATTTAAGTTTTTAACACCCTCGCTACGCTCGGGAGTAAACCTCGAGTCCTTCGTTATACTCGCGATTTAAATCGTCACCCACGACAGAAGACACTGCTTTATCCCCTTGGTTAATAATCTACTATTCTCAATATCGTCACTAAAAAGACGTACAAAATTTTAACTATTTTTCCAGCCAATAGCAGCCCATCGCTTGTTCGTTTTAATAACAAATATCTACTGAAATCCTACTTTATCCTTATTATACTATACTATACATATATATTTATATATATGTATAGTATATATATATATATATATTATTATTATATTATAAAAGCGAAAGTGAGTTTGTTTGTTTGTTAACTCTTCACGCTTTAATGGCTAAACCGAATTTAATGAATTTTGGTACAGAGATAGTTTGGAACCAGGAGACGGACATAGGCAAACTTTTATTAAAAAAAAGTGGGATATGAGGGAGAATGAGGGAAGAAAAGTGAAAACTTAGCGTTGCTATTACAAATCACTAAAGCGCAAGAGCAAACACTGCAGGTCTGTTTGGTGTGTTATACCGAATTTAACGCGAGCGAAGCCGCGGGCGAAAGTTAGTAAGTATGTATTATAAAAGCGAAAGTCTGTGACGATGTATGTAAGTATGTTTCTTGCTGTTTCACTCAAAAACTACTGAATGGATGTTGATGAAACTTCACAATAATATAGCTTACATATCCGAATAACACATAGACTACTATTTATAAAGATATTTTGTATATATATCCAAATTATAAGGGTCAAGAAAGTCGGAAAAAAACTGTCAACTGCGAGCTATTCCAGCATGCGTGCATAAACTGTTAGAGATGAGAGTTTTTTATCCCCACGCGGGTGTAACCGCGGGGCGTAGCTAGTGTCCCCATAAATAAATGTCCACAGATGTTAGTTCAGAGAATATTGCCGCAAATACACTGAGCAAAGTAAAAAGTGAGCTCCGTGCAGTTTTTATTGCTCACCATATGTATGTTCAGGTGAAACGTCGCGCTGCATATATCTTGGCGCAAGAAATGAGGTGAAATTCTGCCAGTTTATGGTTTTTACAGTGTGTTGTAGTATATGTTGGTGATTTAGTTTCCAAATAATGTAAACCAAAGAGATTTTGAAAATATGTTTTTGGAACGAAGTTCCTTATCGCGCGTTGTGAAAGGGGGCTAGACGGAAAAAATTCTTACGAAAAGTTGTCTCGACACTTTTTGCTATAGTAAGCTATTGTAAGCTGTGCGGCGTCGCATGTTTCTCTGTCTGTCTCTCTGTCTCTCTTATAGAAAGCAAGCCAGATATTTTCATTTCTATAGAAACTTCGTTCCATCCGGGTGTCCCTTGACACCTCTATTTTTTTTAAATAAGTTCAGTTCAGTTTAAACTTAGTATGTAAGTATACATATATACACAGCATCAACCAATAATTGATCAACATTAACATGTGACCGGATTTTTACAACCCAATCTATAGTAGCCAATCACCTGCCTCTACCCGTGTTCAAATCAAATCCCCCTTATTTCCTCTGGGATCTCACCATTGTTTACCAATAGCGGCAATATTTGTACAAAGTGACAGACTAACCCGGGACCTAATGGGATTATCGGACTACTAGTTCATGTGTGGTAAATTTTTAAAGATAGGTGATAGACTGTGGTGTTAATTAATTTCGTATGTATAGCACGGCCAACGAGAAGTGATACCAAATGTAAACAAAACCCATGCTTAAACCCCATCTAAAATGGCCGCCCGAATGTTGGCGAACTCGTCTTAACGTTGTCATGTTTTTGCCGGGAGAACGAGACATTACGACAAAGGCACAAGATGGAAAGAGCTAAATATTAGATTGTCAACGCCACAGTTGTTCTTTAGGTTAATGACCTTTCGTATCGCTTCTCGTTGGCCGTACTATAATAGATGAGTAATTAACTGTAATAATATCTTCAAAGTGTATTCTGAATAGAAGTCAAGTGAGTGTATTTTGACGATACGGTTGACGCAGTGGCTGAGCGATCGACTGCTGCGCTGTGTCTCGTGCGTTCGATCCCCGCACGGAACAAAATACCTATTTGTATGGCTTTCAAATAATTGTTCCGGGTCTGGCTGTTTGTGCGTGTGAGTTTAAATATCATAATTATTAACATAATTATGACGGTAGAATATGGAGGACCTTATTATATACGAAAACACAAACATCTATGTGAAAATTACCCATGGTAGCAAAAATAAATGATTTGATTTGAAACGGGATATTTACCATGTTTGTTATTTAATTCGAGTCTCCGATATTTTGGCGATGTTGCAAACCCCATGATCACGGATGAACTCATCTTCTTAACTAATCTTTGGCGTTTGCAACATCGCCGAAATATCGTAAACTCCAAACAAATAACAAACATGGTAAATATCCCGTTTCAAGTGTTAATTTTAATGCTAGTGAGTTTTAATGTTGGTAAACGACCCACGATAAGGAATAATTCCTAGTTGTGTGTTATTCAATATTGTGTTTGTTAGTTTTGGTATAATAATCATTATCTATACGTTAATGTTTAGGACTGCTCTGTTGATCTCGCACAAGCCAGCGCCAGCGGGTTCGAAAAAAAAAAAAACACCCCCGATTTAAAAAGTTGCTTATCCGTGTTGAATACAGAAAAAAATAAAGCCCATATTGCGATAAATAAGAAAATACATTGCATATTGAACCTAATTGTGGTGCAATTAGAGCCAGTTTTTGAGTACCTAAGTGTGTTGAAAAATATTAACTCTTGTGGAAATTAAAAATATCAAAAACCTCGGCTTACCCTGAAAAAAGAAATAAAATAAATTTAAACGTCGAATTAAGAACATCCTTCTTTTGTTTTCGTCGTTTACAAATCATTGACGGCTAAAATTTAAATCGTCAAATAGAAATTACTCGGATGAACGAACAAATTCAATCAGTACTCGTCCCCGTTCTAAGAAAATGCAGCTTTATGGAAATAAGTGGCAATAAAACAAAAAGAAGATACTGATTGTAGGGATAGAAAAAACCAGTCTAGAGCAAGTACAACTCGCGCACCGCGAGTTCCGTACAAATTTGTGTTAGAATAATGTAGAAAATAAGTTAATTTATTACTTTGTATTTTTTATTTGTCATTATGGTCTTAGTATTTATTAATCACTAGCTGTTCCACGCGGTTTCACCCACGCTGCTCAGCACCTGTTGGTCGTAGCGTGATGTTATATAGCCTTCCTCAAGAAATGGACTATCCAACACTAAAATAATTTTCCAATTCCAACCAGTAGTCCCTGAGATTAGCGCGTTCAAACAAACAAACAAACAAAGAAACAAACAAACTCTTCAGCTTTATATTAGTATAGATAGATTATGGTAATAGTATAAGTAGTTGCGATGATGCCTTTTAAGTTGGTACGACTGTCATCTGATACCAACCAAAGTGGCGCGCTACATTCGAGTTTTGCCAGTGTCAGTGTGGTGCCTTAGTTTTAAATTTAGTCGGTTATGATCGTAGCAAGGACATATTGTCGGGCCTACGCTGTCCTGATATACTTAAGTACTAACGCTGTAACAACAACATTGTAAAACCAAATGATTTAAAAGAGTAACCATGGAGTTTGTTGCCGGTTCTTCTCTATGGAAACAACCAACCCGAACCGTGCACTAGAAAGGCAGAGGAATAAAGTATTAAGTTGAATTCAAAAGTGAGTTTTACTGTACGAGTCCAACACTTGTGACATTAAACGGCCATATCTTTTGACTGCATAGTCTGAAGAGGATTGAGGGTTTTTTCATTGCACAAAGGGACCATACAGTGAAGTATATGTTTTTAAAATCAACTCTATAACTCCACACGTTCCTGAGATAAACCGGTCTTGATAGACATACGGAATACAAAGTGATCCAATAAGGGTTTGGTTTTTCCTTTTGTGGTAAGGAACCCTATTAAAGATTTAATATAATGGGTGTTATATACATGCATAATGCATACCCAAAACGACGCCAAAAGGTACCTGTGCTTCCCGTCGCTTGCAATTTTTTTTCTGTGCCATATTTTTAAACTTTTTAGTCACAGAGATAATATTATATTTTGAAATTACAACTATTTCTGAAGTTTTTTTTTTTTTAAATACAGTTGTTTAAAATTACATTGCCGAACAAAAATACTCGTGTACACTTATGTACAGTACGTCATTTTAAAGCTTACATGCAGGGCTTTACAATAGCTAACAAAAAATGCGCCTTAACTATTGGAATAACAATGTTCAAACATTTAAATATCGCCGTGACCACCGTAATATTCAATGCGTCCATCAATCAATCAGCAGAATGCTTTACAAAACAAATGTTATCCCAACATTTTTTTGGGTGGAATTATTTTGTTTAATGTTGCATTTCGAATGATTTAGTTTTCCTTATAAAACGAAGGTCAGCAAAAAGGAAGGATTCGCGAAATTTAATCATCCAAAAAGTTTAAAAGGGTACGGAAGTTCATCATTTTCCCCAATGGGAAATCCCACCTGGCGCTCGGCTTGGGACAAAATAAATCCTAAAGATAGTTTCCTGCTTATACGATTCGAACTGTTAAGTGAGATGATCTTTGTACTTAACATTAGTTTTGTCACCTTTAACCTTTTTTCTTCAACTCTTGCAAAATTAGGAGCGCAAAAAGCCGAAGGATAAGAGTGTACGCACGACGAACTACAAAGCTTTGCAAACCAGTTTATGCGGATCTTACAGTCTACGAGAAGTCTATACAATGCGAGGCCATATCACACTGGATTATGGTATGAGCTTTCACTGTGTGTACTTGTACTTTTTGTCACATTTCCTGTGTACAGTTTTGTTACTGTTTTTGCTTGGTCTTAAGACTTTTCTGTTCATCTTTGAATAAGTTTTTCCTGTGGAATAAAGGTCTTCCAGAAAAGTTTGACTATAGACGCCCACATTTTTCCCAGTTTGCAATACGACAAGTTTTGCAAAGGTCTTGTAGTCAATGGTTTTTATATCTGTACTAGCTTTTGCCCGCGGCTTCGCTCGTTTTAAATTCCTTTCCTTTTCCTGCCCTTTCCTGATTTACAGGTATCGGCTACCTGTAGTTTTTGCCCTTTTTTTCGGTTGGGTAATCATCTATCAATGACTTCCCCCACTCTGGGCGGAGCGGGGGGCATGTCAGACTTGTATTGACTAAAACCCACCCATGTTCCTTCTATTGCCCTTTACGTTCCGGAGCCACGGCATCTCTTTCGAACAACCCACAACCCCGGCAGACGGAGGCTCTGGCAAGCCCCTCTGCTTTGCTGACATCCCTTTGAGGCGCGCGTGAAACACGAACGTGGCGTCGACACGGCGTTACTCGCGTTAAATTCGGGGTAACACAGTTCCCCTTTCCTGATTTGCAGGTACCTACTTGCTACCTGTAGTTTTTGCCCTTGCGCCTCATTTATTGTAATAGCAATGTTGTTTTCCCTTTTCTTCTCTCTTTCTCCCTCATATCTCAATCTTTTTTTTTTAAATAGCCTATGTCCGTTTCCAGTCCCAATTATCTCTGTTGCAAAATTCTTTAAAATCGGTTAAGCCATTAAAGCGTGAAGACGTAACAAACAAACAAACTCACTTTCGCTTTTATAATATTAGTAAGGATTTTTTTTTTTATAAAAATTGTTTAGATTTGTGTTACTTCTGAAAGATAATCATAAAGCTGTCTCATAGTAATGATTGTACAATCGTGAGCAATCAAATGTTAACACTTACTTTTAACTAGAGATGCCACGAATATTCGGCAACTATTCGGTATTCGGCCGAATAGAACGTACTATTCGGCCGACTACCGAATAGCAAATCTTGTAAAAAAAAGACACGTTATTTTACTCCAAATAATGCATTTATTTCCAAATTACAACATTTTAGTAATTAAAAGGAATCAGTGGTAAGTTGTGATAGATAAAAATGAGCTTTTCAGCATTTTTCAGCGCGAACACAACGAGAAAAACAGGTTGTGACTTGTCTTATTCCAGCTAACGCGCCCCCACCAAGCATGTACTTCGCGCCGAATATTCGGCGTTTCGGCCAACAGTGTTGCCGAAAATTCGGTATTCGGCCAATTCACTATTCGTGGCATCTCTACTTTTAACTACATGCAATATTCAAAAGCTATATTCTAGTTACAAATCCGTTCCGTACAAACTTGTGACATAAACGGTCATATCTTTAGACTGTGTAGACTTAGAAAGTTTTTTTTTTCACAGCTATAAATAACTACAGACGTAGAGGTAATTCAAAGTAATTTTAACTCAACACCTCTACGCGTTCCCGAGATTAAGGGTCTTGACAGACACACAGACAACAAAGTGATCCTATTTGGGTGCCGCTTTTTTAGATACGGAATTCTGAAACCCTTTTACTTTGAGCAATGAGACGTATTTCGTAATAGTATGGCTTACAAATGTTCCTTAACAGTTAAAACGTTAATCAACAAGTTAAAGTTCAAGTTAAAACGTGGATCACTTTATTGTCCATCTGTCTGTCAAGACCCTTAATCTCGGGAACGCATGAAACTAACGAGTTGAAATAAAAACCATATACTCAATAATGTTAAGGAAAAACCACATCTCTTAATCTAGGAACTCAAAAGATATAGCAATTTATTTCGCATCTTTGTACGAAAGTCGTACTTGCTCGGGTTTTGTTTAAAGTTCCAGATGAATTTAAGAAAAGCGTATTAAAAATACGGAGCGCTTTAAAAACGATTTCCGCGTATCTAGGCCGTCAGGAAATAGAGTACAAAATAATTTTAAACAGAAAATATTTCCAATTTCTTCATAAATAATAACCCGTTCTGCGAACAGTACTTGCTACAATTGACAATCGATTTCCGGCGCAGTTGTTGACGTCAAGATGCGCGCCATGCTCGTTTGATTCACTAACATTATTTTATTTCCGGGCGCCTCTCGAATTCACTGCGGTACGTGAATGTGGTTTCAGTAAATTGTCTCGTTTGAAGATCTTCGTAAGTGTTTTGCGTAGCTTTGGTTTATCAAAAAGATTTTTATGGTCGATGCTTTTTAAACGACGTCAAAAAACGAGGAGCTCGTGGCTAAATAATAGCAGGCGCTCAGATCGATCTTTAGGTTAAGACGCGCTTGCCTAGGTTGGCCTGTGGATGGCCACCCGTTACATACCGAGTTTCCTCCATGCCTCGGAAAGCACGTTAAGTTGTTGTCCCGGCTGTCATTTGTAGACGACTTTGACAGTCGTTACAGTAGTCAGTGTCCCGAAAGTCTGACAACCAGTCTTACCAAGGGGTATCGTATTACCCAGTATTAACTGGGTTATGGAGGTCAGATAGGCAGTCGCTTCAAGTAAAATACTGGTATTCAGCTGCATCCTGTAAGACTGGATGCCGACCCCAACATATTTGGGAAAAAGCTAGGCAGATGATGTCAAAAAAGGAGGAGGTTCTGAATTCGTCTGTTTGTATGTTGTATGTATGTTTCAAGATTCATTTTATATTCGAAAGGGTTATACACCAGAAGGGGTCCCATATCGATATTGCTCGGGTGGCTTATGAGTTATCTTGTATAATACATATTTTTCTTCTAATGTAAATTATGATATGAATGATATACTTAAATATTTTAGTAGTGTGTAAAAACTGTAGGAGTGCTATGTACACACATCAACAAAGTCTAGGGAACAAGGACATTTCTAGTTTTTATTTAAAACCCCTTTCTTGTAATAGTGAGTGTTTTATATCAATAGAAGGGTATTTTATTACCGTTTTTAACTTTAATAAAAACATTCTCATAATAAAAAAAATATTTTTTAAAGAAAGAATTGAATAGTGCCAATATTGAGTATCACAACCTTCTATGATTAGGAACAAAAATAACGAGGTAGTAAGAAATACAGTAATTAACCTTACTTTAAACGTTTTTAATAATCTGTAGGACCTCCTAAAGCATTAGCAACAGCTCGACAACGTCGTGGCATACTTAGTATGAGATTGTCAATCATCGTCTGTGGAATATGACTCAATACACTGCGAAGGTGTAAAAAAAGTTGTTCTTCAGTATTCAGATTTTCCAAAGAATCACTGAAAGCTCTTCTCCCAAGCAAATCCCAGGCATGCTCTATGGGATTGAGGTCGGCAGACTGAGCAGGCCATTCCAACGTCGTAATATTGTGCTCGCTTAGCGCATTGACCACTACCCTCGCGGTGTATGACCGTACATTATCTTGCATTAACATAAAATCTGGACCGAACTGCTGTCGATGAGGGATTACCATGGGGTGTATAACCTCCTGAATGTATTGGTTTGCATTCAAATTGCCCCGTATCCAAACGAGGTCGGTCCTTCCACCAAGGCGAATTCCAGCCCATACCATGATTGTTCCACCTTGGTAAGGATGAACTTCTTGCGGATTCTGGAGACAACTCCGACGTCCAGGAACTCGCCATATACGCACTCTTCTCGAATCAGGATGAAAACCGAAGCGAGACTCGTCAGAAAACAGAACCCGTGCCCATTGATGGTCGGTTCACTGTAAATGTGCGTTAGACCACAATAAGCGACGACCTCGATTTCCACGTCGAAGAGCTGGAACTCTGAGCGGTCTGCGAGCATGAAGATTGGCTTCGTGTAGTCTTCTTCTGACAGTTTGATCGCTAATAACCACTTGATGCTGAGACTGGAGGCTTGGGACCAACTGACGAGCAGTAATCGTGGGTTGCCGCCTTGCGGAATTAAGCAAGAAACGATCTTGTCGCTGGGTAGAAACCCTATTTCGTCCCCTGTGACGTTCGGCAACATCCCCTGTAGATCTGTCGCGTGCCCATAATCTGCAAATTACGCTTGGTTGGGTGTTGACAGCAACCGCTACGTCGCATTGAGTTCGTTCAGCTTGCAGCATACCAACAGCTCTTAACATCTCTTCGCGACTTAAATGACGACGTGACATGATGACTACAGTCACAAAAATGCACAAACCATACGTGAAAGACGTATTATTGATAATAAGCGTTTTTTACAATCAAAGAAAATAATTTTTATTTTGCCACAGAGAAACTGCACAATCAAACACTTTTAAAAGTTTTCCCTCCATATTCGAAAATCATTACTTATTTAAATTTATTTTAAAATTTTGAACAACTCTGTAATCTACTTTATTCTATTTTTATTTATTTGCTGCCAGTTATTAGCAAAACAAGATTAACAAAAAAAATTGGGGTCATCTTGTTCCCTAGACTTTGTTGAGGTGTTTATTATCATTGACTTAACAAAGCCCTAGCGTTTGATAGTGTCATGCTCACTTAAATGTCTCGCTGATGGTCGCGGGTGTGGCGGGTCATTTAGCTCCCTTCAAAATGGTCGAGCTGAATGGGACTGATCCATACGTCATGTTCGTGAACGGGCGCTGTCAGTTGGGACTGGTCATTTTTTTAGCTACCACGGTTCATGTTTAATTTATTTAGATTTTAAATTGCATTTTGCTTTCTACATCGTTCTCACATATTTGTATAATCTGAACATGAATGATGTAAATACGATTTTGTAAAAAATATTATAATATAAAAGAGTGTCCATGGAGTTTCTTGCCCATTCTTCTCCATAGAGATCAACGTTTTGGAATGGGCAACTACAGTACTTTCACAAGTGATTATGCCTTGTGTCCGGGACTGTAGACTTTTTTTATTTCTTGACATTCAAAAGTGCCTGTAATGGTCTAATTGAAATAAATTATTTGATTTTGATTTGATTTGTAGCAATGGAAAATGTAGTGAGATAACATCATTATGACACCTAAAAAAACCCACTTCTAATAAAACACAAAATAGAGGAAAATAATTTTAATTCTGGAAGTCGTTGACTTTTGTTAATTCATCGATTTTAACTCGAAACGTACACGCGTTTCCGAGATAAAGTGTAAAGACAGATAGACGGACAACGAATTGATATATAAAGCACTGTTTTCTTTTTTGAAGTACGGAATTACAAAAACCTTATAGGCTTTTGTCAATTGGCTAAAATATATTTTTTATTTTAAAAAGACTGGGACTGGGATACTAACGTGCACGGCATAAACCGTAACACACAAAGAATTCATTCATAGACGATTCTGCAATTTTTAAATTACTTTTTGTTCGTCTCTCTGTCTGTCAATCTGTAAAGACCTCTATCTCGGTAACGCGTGAAGATAAATGATCAACTTTATTGTCTCTTTGTGTTGTGAAAAAACAACAATCTAAGTCTATGCAGTCAAAACACAAGTTTGTACAGAACCTTCTTCTGTACGCTTTTTTTTGCGGATGGAACATCATCAAATAACTACCCCCACTCTGGGCTGAGCGGGGGAGAGTATCAGACTTGTACTGACTAAAACTCACCCATGTTTTCACTTTTACCCTTAATTTTTCGGGGTTGCGGTATCTTGGTCGAAAAACCCGCAACCCCGGCAGGCCCCTCTGCTAGAATTCTGCTTGGAGTGTAAATATGATGCTGTTCCACAAACAATGCGGCACTTAATATTGTATCCTACGTGTCTTGTTGTTTGTTCATTAAATGAACTGTTGGACGTTACTGCAGGCGCCAAGCTAGTGGCTCTGTGCCGACACAATTTAGATACCCATCGACAAGTTAACAAGTGAATGTACTATGGAGATTATCCCTGTAAAAATGATTTATTATGCTGTAAAAACGCTCTAAAACTAAAGATTTATTGTATTTTTTTTTAGGATTCCGTAACTCGAAAGGAAAAAACGGAACCCTTATTGGATCACTTTGTTGTCAGTCTGTCTGTAAATACTCTTTTTTTCCGGTGGGAAATCATCAAATGACTTCCCCCGCTCTGGGCGGAGCGGGGGGGCATGTCAGACTTTTACTGACTAAAACCCACCCATGTTCCTTCAACTGCCCTTTATGTTCCGGGGCCGCGGTATCTCTTTCGAACAATCCGCAACCCCGGCAGGTGGAGGCTCTGGCAAGCCCCTCTGCTTTGCTGACATCTCTTTGTGGGGCGCGTGAACGAACGCGCCGTCGACACGGCCTGTCGTCAATCGACGGACGGACGGTGAGCTACCCATTGCTCACCGTACACAGGCCCGCATCTACGGTGACCGGGAGTCATCTCGCGGCGCCCGGCGCCCGAGGCGTCTCCCGCGGCGGGTTGGTGTGAGGTTCTCTCCCTCAAACGCCCGTCCTCCTCTTTCACTAGCATTACTGTTTCGCAGAAGGAGATGACCGCTTCCCATTCCCTCTTGATCTGGACCATAGACTGAACCAGGGCCGGACGCGAGAGATCGCTGCCGCCGATCGCTTCTACGAGGGCACGGCGGTGCTCCGTCCAAGCTGGGTCTGTAAATACCCTTTATCTTGGGAGCGCGTGGAAGTATAAAGTTTCGGCGTGGAGGTTTCAATGACACGGTTAGAGGAGTGGCTGAGAGATCGACTGCTGCGCTGCGTGTATTATATATATATTCCCGCATGAAACAAGTAATTGTATGACCTGTAGATAGTTGTTTCGGGGCTGGCTGTTTGTGTATGTAAGTTTAAATGTTTGTAAACGCACACACGATACAGGAGAAATTTCTACTGCGGTGCAACGTTTATAAAACAAAAAAAAACTATCTACTCAAGTATGTAGTCCCTTTGTCATCAATCACCCTCTTAATCTAAGCAGTCAAAAGATATGGCCGCTGACGTAGCAAGTTTGTACGGAAGCCTCCAACAAGCCACCGTGGTACAGAACCCAAAAAATAGACGTGATGATAGTTTGTAACAAAAATCTATATCAAAATCTGATAACACTATACTTGTCAGTGTCATCATATACGTTGTTCGTGAACAGTTCTCGTAAATTGGATACATCCAGTAATTGACTGTCATGTTTTCATGACGATGAGTGACGTCACATGATGGCCTTTTGTTTTTGCGAGCACGCAAAAATGGATTTTGAATCAGCTTGATGATATTGTTAGCAGATTTCACATAATATTTATTGTCATGAACCGTATTAAAATAATCGATGAGGAATGTTTTATCACAAACAAATGCTATCTACAAGTACAATTATTGAGAAAGTCTGCTTATATTTATTTTCAGATGTTCGCTTCGGAAGGGGAAGGCCAAAAATTGTGAGAAAAGATCATCATCTATCTAGCCTTTTCCCAACTATGTTGGGGTTGGCTTCCAGTCTAACCATACGCAAAATACGCGCCTCAGACGTGGAGTTGCGGACACCAGCCCGTTATACAATACAATTCCAGTCTAACCGGATGCAGCTGAATACGACACCGTTAGCGATCGACTGCTGCGCTGCGTGTCGTTCCGTGCGAGAATCGAACCCGCGACGCGCAGCGTAGCAGTGAATCGCTCAGCCTCTGCGCCAAACGTGCCGTCTGTTAGATTTGCTTTGTTTTGTAAAGTCTACCACTTATTATAAGTTTTTTGATGTCTTTGAAAAACTTAATGTTAAACAGAAAAGGTTTTGATCTAAGGTAGACTGGTAGAAAATGCCTAAGGCATAAGGTCCGACTTTGTACAGTTTTTTTTACTTGTGCATAAAGTTTTAATAAATACATTAATAAAAGGTTTTGACCAGTAAAACAAAACCCCAATCGGACGAGAAATACAATATTCAATTTACTAAAACAAACAAATATACGAAAGTACACAAAATAATACGAAATTGAAAACACTTAAAGAATATAGGAATCCGGAAAAGCGCAGATGTAATGAATCTGTAAGATATTGGATTTTTCAGAGCGGAATGTTCAACCCATACATGGCATACATACATACCTAGTATTTTAAGAGTTCCGTACCTCAAAAGAAAACAAAACTCATTCGTCCGTCTATCTGTCTGTATGTTGACATCCTTTGTCTCGGAAACTCGTGGAGGTACCGAGTTTAAATCAATGACTATTTAAAATCCATCGACATCATATTTATAACTAGCTGTTCCCCGCGGTTTCACCCACGCTGCTCAGTACCTGTTGGTCGTAGCGTGATGTTATATAGCCTATAGCCTTCCTCAAGAAATGGATTATCCAACACTAAAATAATTTTTCAATTCGAACTAGTACTTCCTGAGATTAGCGCGTTCAAACAAACAAACAAACTCTTCAGCTTTATAATGTTTAGCTTTAGATATATTTATATGTATTATATAATTATATTATAATATTATTTTATATATTAGTATAGATTGTTTTTGTATTTTTGAAATTCACTATTTATTGCTTTTTAGCTGTTACAAATTAATTAATGTAGGTCTATTATTTACAGTTAACTAGTGAAATTCAAACACAATACAAATTGTTACACGACTGAATGAAATAGTGAGAAATTAAAACCCATATAAGTACTCTAAGACTGTGGTCTCTTGCAATTTTGAAAAAAGAAACTCTCTAATCTCTAAGCGGTCAATAAATATGGCCATTTTTGTCGCTTGTAGGAGCGCGATTCCGACTTACGCTTGACTATTTTTTTATACTCACAGCCGCAGTTCATTTCGGTATGTTACGGTTGGTTAATTTAAAATTTAGAAGCTTTGTGTTATTTTAGTTGAAATAAAATAATATAACTGGTGAAATATTATGAAAAATCTACCAAGCGTTTTAACCGACTTCATAAAAGGAAGAGGGTTCTCAATTCGACTGTATTTTGTTTATGCTTCTTACGTGTATTTTCCGTCAATTATGGGCTGGTATTTGAAAATTCGATTATTGTTACAATTATTCCCGAACGGGTCTCCTAGATTTTATCTATAGTGTTGTCGGTAGCAGGTACTTGAGTTATCTAATATATAAAATTCTCGTGTCACAGTTTTCGTTCCCATACTCCTCCGAAACGGCTGGACCGATTTAAACGAAATTTTGTGTACATATCGGGTAGGTCTGAGAATCGGCCAACATCTATTTTTCATAGCCCGAAGTGGGCAGCGGGTGAAACCGCTGGGCACAGCTAGTATTCTATAATACTTAATTTTCTACTGTTTACTTATATCTTTTAGTTTCAATGGAAAATGAATAAATTAACAAGACTGATTATCACCTTTTGAACCCATTCTGGTGTTCTGGAAGATTAAAAAAAAAGTAAGTTAAGTAAAAGATAAATAAATAACATAAAATGAAACCAGACAAAACTAACACATACATAGATCTTAAGAAATGTAAATATACTGAAAATAAAAGTATTTTTTTTTATTTAAAACGAAACTCCTTGGCAAGACTGATTGTCATATTTTTGACCCACTAACTACCTGTAACGACTGTCAAAGATCTACAAAATACTGCTACTCTACCATGACGTCTTAAAGCAGAACTTATTCCACTGAGGGAGAGAGACAGAGCTATACAGGGTGTCTATTACCATCTCTTTTCCTCAGTGGAATAAGTTCTGCTTTAAGACGTCATAGTAGGCCTATGGTCACAGTTCGATTCACTGCTCGTAGAACGCCACCTTAAAATAAATAGTCCCGGGATTCGTGTCCGGAGTCTGACACAGCAACTCACGCCAAAAACTTTCTAACAACCCATTTCTATAGAACGAAGGTAAAACAATAGCTCCTTCATCTCACATATCTAAACTTTAACTTATATCTTAGAGCTAGTTTCAAAACTTATTCAGGAATATCAAGAGAAAACTTGTCTTTGAGAAGCAAATTGAATGAAAACATCATGTATGGAAACTTGGCAAGAAAATTTAAACCGGAACTTTGACAAGTTGATCTAGCTAGGAAATAGTTGGTGAAGAACTACTTCACATCACGGTTCTTTTTCGCAAGGGAATAGGCAGAGATAGTGTACAATTTGAATACTAGTATTTGCCAGTGGATTTTTCTACGTATGGCATAATTATCTTCAAACTACTTTTGGAACGAAGTTCCTTATCGCGCGTTGTGAAAGGGGGCTAGACGGAAAAAATTCTTACAAAAAGTTGTCACGACACTTTTTGCTATAGTAAGCTATTGTAAGTTGTGCGGCGTCCCATGTTTCTCTGTCTGTCTGTCTGTCTCTCTCTCTCTTATAGAAAGCAAGCCAGATATTTTCATTTCTATAGGAACTTCGTTCCATCCGGGTGTCCCTTGACACCTCTAATTTTTTTCAATAAACCTTTAAAACCGGCTCTTATTGCATTACGATTAGGTTCAACATGGAATGTACATTACAGCAAAAGAGGTAAATAACCAGGCTCGTCCGTCAGGTATAGTTATTTTTAGGGTTCCGTGCCTCGAAAGGAAAAAACGGAACCATTATTGCTTCACTTTGTAGCACTACGATTAGGTCCAACATGGAATGTATGTTGGACGAGCCTGGTTATTTACCTCTTTTGCTGAATACAAGCGGAGCTCGTGGCTAAATAATAGCAGCCGCTCGGGTCGATCTTTAGGTTAAGCCGCGCTTGCCTGGGTTGGTCTGTGGATGGGTGACCACCCGTTACATACCGAGTTTCCTCCGTGCCTCGGAAAGTACGTTAAGCTGTTGGTCCCGGCTGTCATTTAAAGATCTTTGACAGTCGTTACAGATAGTCAGTGTTCGAAAAGTCTGACAACCAGTCTTACCAACAGGTATCGTTTTACCCAGTACTAACTGGGTTGTGGAGGTCAGATAGGCAGTCGCTCCATGTAAAATACTGTATTCAGCTGCATCCGGTTAGACTGGAAGCCGACCCCAACATAGTTGGGAAAAGGTTAGGCAGATAATGCTGAATACAAAGGATATTATTTATCGTAGCCACGTGTCGGCGGCGCATTCGTGTTCTACGCTTAAAATGTCAGCAAAACAGAGAGGCCTGCCACCGCCTACCGGGGTTGCGGGTTGTTCGAAAGAGATACTGCAGCCTCGGAACATAGAGGGCAAAAGAAAGAACATGGGTGGGTTTTAGTCCGTACAAGTCTGACACTCTCCCTAGCTGGGCCATGACCGGACACATTGTATATTTATATAAATAAATAAAAATCCATCCAAATATCCCATCTCTATTTTAATAGACCCATTACCACCTCCTTTGTACTGTTAAGCAAAATGTTCGTTACAGTTAAATGGCCAAACTCATTAACAGTAATTAAAAGAAATTTATATAAACGAATTATGACCAAAGTTTCGTTTGAAAACCTCAACATTAATTGTGACAGACTAACAATGGCACGAACATTGATGAAACGATTTGATACTTTAAATCACGCGAAGTTGAATAAATAACGTGTTAATTATTACGTGTTACAATAATTACTTTTGTCGACACATGTTGCTAACATATTTGGTCCAGTGTAACTTGGTCTTCTATACAGGCGCCACTGTACTGCTGGAGATCTCATCTATTGGTGAATGTCACAAGTTTAAAAGATTTTTCTTCTCGATCTTGATACTTGTTTGATTTTGCTTGTTTTCAAAATAAATTTGACTGTAAATAACACGACGGTTAGCGCAGTGGCTGAGCGATCGACTGCTACGCTACGAGTCGCGGGTTCGATGCCCGCACGTAACAAATATTTGGTCTATATGTTTGTGTGAGTTTTATTGTTTGTGAACGCACCTACGATACAGGAGAAATCCCTAGTGTGGAGCAATGTTTTTTAAAAAAAAATAAGAATAAACTATTTACCAAAAAATATAAACGACAAAAAGTAAAAAATAAAGAACCTTTTAGTGTAGCTAACCTTAAAAATTTAAGTATGTGATTAATTTCAAGTCGGCGACAAACAAGAAAATTAATAACCTTAAACGGGAAATGTTAGTAGCTTGTTTGATCCTCGATCATTGTTTGTTGGCGCCGCCTCAAAATTAATCACATGTGCCATCGACACCTCTTAGTGAATATCACAAAAAAGTTTTTACTTCTAGATCTTGTTATTAGTTAAAATCTCCTTGCATGTTTTACACAAACAGCCAGACCCGGAACAACTATCTATAGGCCATACAAATATTTGTTCCGTGTGGAAATCGAACCCGTGACACGCAGCGCAGCAGTAGATTGCTCAGCCACTGCGCCAACCGTATCGTCGTAATTATTAAATCAAATCAAATCAAATCATTTATTTCAATTAGACCATTACAGGCACTTTGAAAGTCAAGAAACAAAATGAATCTACAATCAAACAAGGTCACAAGGCATAATAACTTGTGAAAGTACTGTAGTTGCCCATTCCAAAGAGTTGATCTCTATGGAGAAGAATGGGCAAGAAACTCCATGGACACTCTTTTAAATTATAATATTTTTACAAAATCGTGTTTACATCATTCATGTCGAGATTATACAAATATGTGAGAAATGAGAATATATGTGAGAATTACTTTAGATAGTCCATTCGAACAAAACCGAGGGCCTAAGCTAGTATTGTTATCATTAATAAACCATCCTGGAATATACAAATTTTCGTGAACGCTTATAACCATGTCCTATTAAGTAAATGTTATATTTTCAAGTTAATTTCGTCACATCATCATATGCCAAGCTAAACTGGTTAACACGTACGATTTATGTAGGTTATGTAATATAGTGACACGTTAATTAGTAACACGCTATGGTGTGGACTGAGACCGTGAACAAACGTGATAAGCGTTTTTATAACATTTCCGCAATTACATTTTTCTTGTGAAACAAAAAGCATACGATTAACGTGAATTTTTGCACCCATTTTGGCATCAACGTTGATTTCTTATTTTAAATCACCATTGATAGTCAATGGAACTGAATGTTGATGGACGGAGAGCGAGAGGAAGGCCAAAAAAATTATGGAAGGGTTGTATAAGGAATGATATGAAGGAGAAAAGAGTAATAGGGGAGAATAGAAGAAGAAAACGTGTTGCGCCGACCCCAAATAGAATGGGGCAAGGGCAGTAAAATGATAAATAGTCAAATAATTAAGTTTCCGAAGTCGATGAACTCCTCTTTTTTTTGGAACTCGAATAAAAATACAAATTATCCTATACCATTTTAATTCAATTATTAGCTATAAACAGTATAATTCATATGAATCCTTACTAATATTAAAAAAGCGAAAGTGAGTTTGTTTGTTACGTCGTCACGGCTAAGTGGCTAAACCGATTTTGATGAATTTTGGAACGGAGATAGTTGGGACCCTAGAGACGGACATAGGATTTTTTTTTAAGTGTTAAATTAGGAAGAAAGGGGTAAGAAAAGGGAAAACTTAGCTTTGCTATTACAATAATTAGGGAGCAAGGGCAAAATCTACAGGTAGCAGATACCTGCAAATCAGGAAAGGGGAACTGTGTTACCCCGAATTTAACGCGAGCGAAGCCGGGGACAAAAACTACCACATTATAAAATACGTTTCCATTGCGTGCTCGTGCGTTTTTCACAGCGGAGCGGATCTCACGTTGCATTGGCTTGTATGAAAACCATTGATGCTTAAGCGCGGACGAGCGGTGCTTACCGCCTTTCTGCGTGACTCCCCGCCCATACATTTGCTTCGACCGCACGCATGGACAGTCTGAGAATCGCCTTAGTGAGCCCCGCTACAATAAACCGACAATACAAAAATATCCTACTAACATTATAAATACAAATGTTTGTGAGGATGGATGGATGTTTGGATGTATGGAGGAATGGATGTTTGTTACTCTTTCACGTCAAAACAGTGAAACGGATCTTGATGAAATTTGGCACAGAAGTAGATTATAGTCTGGAATAACACATATGAAAGGTACTATTTTTCCATATCACTCGGGTGAAACCGCGGGGACCAGCTATCCTACTTCCTATTAATCTATACTAATATTATAAAGCTGAAGAGTTTGTTTGTTTGTTTGTTTAAACGCGCTAATCTCAGGGACTATTGGTTTTAATTGAAAAATTCTTTTGGTGTTGGATAGTCCATTTCTTGAGGAAGGCTATAGGCTATATAACATCACGCTACGACCAACAGGTGCTGAGCAGCGTGGGTGAAACCGCGAGGAACAGCTAGTAAGATTATAAAATCACTAGCTCTAGTAGTAATTCGAACCAGTACTTCCTGAGATTAGCGCGTACAAACAAACAAACAAACAAACTCTTCAGCTTTATAATTAGTATTGATTATAATATTAGTATAGATTTATAACATGCGAGGATGTTTGTGAGGATGGATGTTAGTTACTCTTTCATATCAAACCGGCTGAACGGATCTTGAGGAAATTTGGCACAGAAATACTTAGTTTTTTTATTATTATAGTCTAACATATAGGATACTTTTATTTCGAAATCGCGCGGGCCAAGCCGCGGGCGCCAGCTAATATACAATACGAGATAAATTCTCAAGCTCAACTAGTAAAAAAAAAACAAATGAAGATATCCACTTTTTCTTACAAAGAACAGACTCAAGATACGCAAGTCTGTGAAGTTGTAAGTACGATAACTTAATATAGATAAAAGCTTAAACTAGATCAGGCCTCCCAATCACTCACTCACTGACATCGGCGTAAAAATTGGCCTAAGGGGCGGCGAGGCCACGGTCCACGGACTTGGCCTTGCCCTCGAAAGTTGTAATCTGATTTTATGGGTACTCGTATTCATGAATATTCTGTGTTTTATATTTTGTATTTCTCGGGCTTCTAAATTATGGTTTAGACTGACGAACGATTAGCACCCCGTTTACAATCTCAAGCTATGCGACTCTTCCTGCGGGGTGGCGGGTTGTCCTGTCGGGGTTGCGGGTTGATCGAAAGAGATACCGCTGCTCTGGAAAATAGAAAAAAAATGAAGGAACATGGGTGGGTTTTAGTCAGTTCTTGTCTGACAATCTGCCCCGCTCCGCTCTGGAAGTTATTTGATGATTTACTCTCCAAAGAAAAAAAGCGTTGTGACTCACAACAGACATCTTCATCATCCTATTGGGATTTTGGATGCTGAAATAAAAAAAACTTTAATGTAAAATTAAAACCGACTTCCAAAAAAAAAGAAATTCCTGATGAAAAAATCCAAAAACACATCGGGCGACCCGGTAATGGAACCATGGACTCCAAGCCGGTCGGTTACTGTTTAGATAATAATCCAAAGTAAATACAACATCATCATTTTACCCGCACAATTCTCCAAGGCTATCTTTCATAAACAAAGCGATTTCTCTGAAACGTCAAAGAAACCTTTTAAAGGCATTTTATCACAATCCACATTGAACATAAACGTTTTGGCAAAAGAAAAATACTTCCTTTTAGGTCAAGTGCGATGTCACGCTAGAGTCCGCTTTGAGTTCCGTAAAAAAAAATAAAAAACCGGTAATTGCGGGGTACATCTCTATTTGCATGAAGTCTTTTTACGAATGAGCGGTAAACGTCTGTTGGTTCTAGGAAATGTGTAATGTTTATTCGTTAAATCTGACGGAGAATTATTTGGACTTTGGATGTTATCGGTTTTTTTTAACTAGTGTTGTGCTTAATAGGTCTATTGTGAGTGTTATTAATGGTACAATGACGTTTTTTTTTTAGAAATAATGGAGGGTGCTAGAGTATGCGTATTGTGTAGTTATGGGAACTGGGTCGGTCAAAAAGTTAAAATGGATTTTTACATAAGAAATTTCACATTAGCAGCCCGGAGTCTGCAAGATGGCAATAAGATGCCCCCGTGCCTCGAAAAGCACGATAAACCGTTAGTCCTGTGCTTTTTTCTTGGGGTGGGAAATCATCCAATAACTTCCCCCGCTCTGGGAACGGGGGGCATGTAAGACTTTTACTGACTAGAACCCACCCATGTTCCTTCTATTGCCCTCTACGTTCCGGGGCCGCGGTAACCCGCAACCCTGGTGGTCTTATCCCTGATATCTCTTTTCGGTCATGTCGGATTGCCGTCCCATCAGGAGGGAACAGAGAGTGCACCAGTGCTTGATCACACACTTGTGCAGTATAATATCTCCCGCGCAGGGGCCTTAGTCTGCTATTACAATAGTGTCAGAATGGTCGACCACTGATCGCATAATGGTTAATTTTGACAAGTTTGGTAATCTGCTATGTACTAAACTTGTCAAAATCAGCCATTATGCGATCAGTGATCGACCATTCTGACACTATTGTAATAGCAGATTAAGGCCCCAGCTACCCTACTATGACCTTTTAAAGCAATTCTTATTCCGCTGAGGGAAAGAGACAGAGCTATACATTAAATACCTTTCTATCCAGAAATATCCGGGTAATACAGAAACGAAAAGCTGTTAAACATTAATATTCACTCCTCTTTGTAAATGACGAAAATAAAGTGGAATAATTTATTTTATCAGTTTATATTCTAAACAACTGTCCCTGATTAGTTGATTTTCGGTATAACGACCAAATATTTGTGAGCCCGCCAAAATTGCTAAGAATTAGTGAAAAGGAAACAAGATGGCGTCATAATTGTCGTGAATGGGCAATCAGTAGATACCTATCAAATTATGATAAATATTTACGAAAACACAAAAGCTTTCGTTGGTTTAGTATTTGATTCTAGTTATGATTTTATTTATGTTTTTTTACAAAGTTACTATAAAATTAAAGGCATTTTTAGAATTCCGTTCCTCCTGCCGGGGTTGCGAATTGTTCAAAAGAGATACCGCGGCCCCGGAACATAAAGAGCAATGGAAGGAACATGGGTGGGTTTTAGTCAGTACAAGTCTGACGCTCCCCCCGCTCCGCCCAGAGCGGGGTAGGTAAGTTATTAGATGTTTTCCCACCCCAAAACAAGGGGGGCCGTTATTAGGTGTTTTATAAGGGCTGTTTTTGTAGCAGTTAGCTTCTGACTTGATGCTTGCTTGATGGCAAAAGGTTTGCCCCTTAAAATAAATATCTTATAATAATAATAAATTTATTTATTTCTTTTACACAAATAAAAAAAAACAGCACTTGCGCTGTAATATAAATACAGGAATAATGTTTTTTATTTGTGGTAGACTGGCGCCTAACGCCTAAACTAAGCCAAGGCCTTATTTCTCAGATCACCAGGACCCCACTTAAATATTTTTAAGGAAAAGATAACAAAAGAATTGCTCAAATTGCAATATCTTAAATAATCAGTTTCTAAACCTAATAGGCAGACTATTTGATGACTATACTATGACGGGTCTGTTGGTCTAGTTGGTTAGTAGCCCTGACTGCTGAGCCGGAGGTCGTGGGTTCGATTTCCACCCAGGACAAACTTTGTGTGATGAGCATGATTGTTTGTTCTGTGTCTGGGTGTGATTTGTCTATAATATGTATGTATTTATAAATAATATAAGTATGTATATCAGTTGTCTGGTTACCATAACACAAGCTCTGCTTAGCTTGGGATCAGATAGCCGTGTGTGAGTTGTCCCAAGATATTTATTAATTTATTTACAGAATACTTATCTTAGGGAGTAATAGACTCTGCCGGGGTTGCGGGTCCTGCCGGGGTTGTGGGTTGTTCGAAAGAGATACCGCGGCCCCGGAACATAAAGGGCAATAGAATGAACATGGGTGGGTTTTAGTCAGTAAAACCTTAACACGCCCCCCCCGCTCCGCCCAGAGCGGGGGAAGTTATTTGACGGTTTCCCAACCTAAAAGAAAAGGAGTAATAGAGTGCGTGATTTTGTGTCAGTGTTGTGCTGTGTGTGTCTATTGATGACAGGGCGTGTCGTGCACGCGTACGTGCAACGCAACGTGCGTTAGTGTTCCACGCGCCTCAAAGAGATATCAGCAAAGCAGAGGGCCTGCCAGGGTTAAAGATAAAGATTAATTTATTTGTTCAAACATGTGTAACATTATACATTGCATAATGCACATATAGATGGAACAGGTTTAAAATGGTTGGTTCAGCATGTTTTGCCATTGTGGGTTGTTCGATAGAGATACCGCGGGCCCGGAACATGGAACGAACATAGATGAAGGAACAAATTTTGAGTTTACTCCTTAAGAATCGATTTTCATATATAAGGCGCCCGGTGTGAGAAAAATCTGAGGGGTAAAACCTACTAAAGTAACGAAAATGTGTCACATTTTTGGTGCGCACCTTTAGTGCGCAACTTTCTAATTTGGCTGTGAGTGTACTAAGACGTACATATGGTATGCTGTATAGGCGATACCTATATACTATATGTTATTGGGCTTGTTTTTTTCATTAATTTGTGAATTTACCCTTTCATATGATATTAATCTTTTTTCAGTTGAATAAACTCTTTTTGCGTATTGTTAGATACTCGTACTTAAGGAGTAAACTCCACTCGTGCGTCGGAGCTGACACACACACTTTTTTTTTATAAGGAAAACTTTCCCCAAACTAGGAGTTGCTCCTGTATCGTGGTGCATTTTCAAACATTTAAACTCACATACACAAACAGCCAACATGCAGTTTGAGCGTGTGTTCATGTAAGAGTGTACTGTGTGTGTGTATGTGTGTTGTGTATGAGTTTCAAATACTACTAAATAAATACTTAAAGGGCCTCCCATAAAACAAACATAATTTGTTTGCCGTTTTTATTTGTAGATTTCGCACTTCGCTGGTTTGTTTTTAGCACTAGCGGTATGTCGCTTCCGACACTAAAAAAAGTACTAGCATCTGACTGCTATTTCAATTTCAAGTTTTTACAACTTGAAAATGTCACTCGATTAACATTCATGAATAAATCCTTACTAATATTATAAAAGCGAAAGTGAGTGTGTTTGTTTGTTACCTCTTCACGCCTTAATGGCTAAACCGATTTTGATGAATTTTGGTATATAGATAGTTGGGACCTAGGAGACGGACATAGGCATTTTTAAAGTTTGATATGAGGGCAAAAGAGGTAAGAAAAGGGAAAACTTGGCTTTTCTATTGCAAATCTATAAGGCGCAAGGGCAAAAACTGGAGGTAGCAGGTACCTGCAAATCAAGAAATGGGAACTGTGTTACCCCGATTTAACGAGCGAAGCTGCGGGCAAAAGCTAGTTACACATAAAACTTGGAATTTAGTTTTTTTTTTATTCTCGTTTATAGTTATTTCAGGTCTTAGACAGATTGTTCGGCTATAAAATACTTTCCCCGTTTGCACTCGACTATCGTAAAGCTTAAAGAAATAAGTATTTGAAGGATTTTTGTAAAAGTTTTAAAGTTCCCCTGGACTCTTAAATCTTTTCAACAAATGAGAGAGATTAAAGTTTTAAGACATACAAAATTTAAGCGATTGCATCGCTTAAATTTTGTATGTCTTAAAACTTTCTGACGTTTCTATCTGACGTTTTTACCATTTTTTTTATAAATTCATAAGTACCAATTCAATACTTTTTAGTTTGGTGTGTTTGGGGTTCCGTACCAAGAAACAGTCAGTAAGGAACGCGTGGAAGTATCGAGTTGAATTGTCTTTTTATTAGCCTTATTTATTAAGCTGTGAAAAAAACACTAAGTCTATTAGTCTATGCAGTCAATAGAGATAATTATCAGAGGCGAAACTATTTTAAAAGCTAAAAAGCTCGGCTTGCCCCTTGCATATTAAAAACATTTTAAACGTTATTAAAGTAAGTATTGCGATTGTACCAAGGACTCTTAACAACAATTATAAACACTAATACGTGGGTCAATTCAAAAGGTGAAGGCTTGCTCTTCAAGCAGACCCTCGGTTCGCCACTGATAATTATGGCCGTTCATGTTGCAAGTTTGTACAGAACACTCCGTGCGCGAGTCCTCTACACACTCCATTTCAACACTTTATTTTCAACTAGTTTTCGCCCGCGGCTTCGCCCGCGTTTAATTTGGGGTAACACAGTTCCCCTTGCGCTTAATTGATTTGTAATAGCAACGCTAATTTTTCCCTTTTCTTCCCTCTTTCTCCCTCACATCCCACTTTTTTCAAAAAAATATTAGCCTATGTCCGTCTCCTGGTTCCCAACTATCTCTGTACCAAAATTCATCAAAATCGGTGTAGCCATTAAAGCGTGAAGAGGTAACAAACAAACAAACAAATAAACAAACAAACAAACTCACTTTCGCTTTTATAATATTATATATAATATATAATATATATAATATTAAAATATTAAATATTATATTAAATTAAATAATAGTAAGGATAAGGATTCTTAATAGTAGATTAGTGCAGTAGAATTTCAATCCCTTATATGCAGTTTATAAAAAGGTTTGCGTTTAGCCCCAACACCATGATGTGAAGGTATGATACACCTACCGGGGTTGTGGGTAGTTAGAAAGAGATATCACGGTCCGAAACATGGGCGGGTTTTAGTTAGTAAAAAACTGACATAATGGATGATTTCCCATCCAAAAAAAAAAGGTATGAAATAGCCTTATTTTTTTTTAATCAAACCGGTCTACATCAGACGGCTTAAAGTACATTTTTAATCCAAAATCCCCGAGAATTCGAAACATTATGGACAACAGTTATTCCCAGAGGAGACTGTAGGTACCGGCACTGATGAACACTGTAATCAGTAGATAGGCTCCCCACCCAGGTCGACACCGGGGAGTACCCGTATAAATACTTTTGAATTATTCATTTTAACACCGGCTTATATTATAAAGCTTTAGATCTTGTTGATGATCACGATAATTGGTTTTGTTTTAGTGTGATTTTGATAAGTCATTTTTTGTAAGTTTACAAATTGGTTTGCATGCAAAGAAATATCAGAAGATATTTATGAAATATAATAATAAATAATAAATAAATATCTTGGGACAACTCACACACGGCTATCTGATCCCAAGCTAAGCAGAGCTTGTGTTATGGTAACCAGACAACTGATATACATATTTATATAATTTATAAATACATACATATTATAGATAAATCACACCCTATGATTGATATTGATTTGATATTAGGGTGTATTTCATACACCCTAATATCAAATTAGGGTGTATGGTATTAGTATCTATGGAGAAGAATCGGCTAGATTATATGCGCTGCCCCACACTAGGAATTTCTTCTGTATCGTGTGACCCCAGTTTTTACCCTTCACGGCTAAAGCGGGCAGAAGCAGGGAAGTAAGTTGACGATATTCCACCCAAAAAAAGACAGGAAACCGACCCCAACTTTAAGTAAAGACGAGGCAGATGATGATGATCCGACACAAGATTGAAGCCACCGGCCACCACACAAACGCTTACATTGTGTACTGTTTAGCCATTTAGTACCTACGAAGTTAACAAATGATATTAGTACAACACTATTTACATAACTGTCGGCCCATTGTGATTATTTGCTCGACCTAATAGGTCACGGAGTTAGGATTTAGGGTCACTTATGCCTTGGTCTAAGTTATAAGTGGAAAATTTTTGTCAGATTCGACCAAGGGCAAGATATATATAATATTATAAAAACGAAAATGTGTATGAGTGTGTGTGTTTGTTTGTTACTTTTTCACTCTCATAGTCTGATTTGGTTTGTAGAGAATTTAAACCTCGGATTAAAACATAGGCTACTTTTTAATCTGGTCTACGCGGAAGAAACCGCAGGGCACTTCTAGTAGACAAATTAACATTCAACCAAACGGAAATACTAAAACTATAGGGGAACCTGAAAACATTCATAAACACTGTTTATTACTTTAGCTGTCTGCCCCTTAAATGTTAGAGCTCAATTTTGTACACGTTGTACTGTCGAATTGAGAACGAACTCTTTTTAAAAAAAATTGTATATTCAAATTGAAAACCTTCTCCTTTTTTAAATGGTTTAAAAAGGGAACAATAAAGATCTTGTTCAAGCAGATCAAATAAAGAAACATTTATTTAAACTAAGTTAACAGATCAGCACTTTTTGTAAATGTCAATCACACCAAACAGTCCCCCAAAACACCCAGTCTTCGCTACTCCCTAGTGTTTAAGCTTAGCTTTAAGGAAGAAATAGTGGAAGAACAAACCGCCACACACATCAACATACCTATTTGATACTCTAGCTTGTCTCCTTTTTTTTTTGGGGTGGGAAATTATCAAATAACGTCCCCCGTTTTGGAGCGGGGGAGTATCAGACTAGTAATGACTAAAACCCACCCATGTTCCTTCCATTGCCCTTTATGTTCCGGGGCCGCGGTATCTCTTTCAAACAACTCGCAACCCCGGCAGGCAGACGCCCTGGCAGGCCCCTCTGCTTTGCTGACATCTCTTTGAGGCGCGCGTGGAACACTAAGGCGCCGTGCTTGTCTCCCCACAAATCGCTTCATCTCTTACCTTGTCCCACAGACGGAACAAATCTCCAGAGCTGCTATTGTATCCTGTAATCTAATTGCGTGAAAGCACCTTCTCCAGATTACAGGTACCTGATTAAGAGAGGAAGGGTCCTACTTACATAGAGGTTCGTGATTTTATTACTTGTGTTGAGTGCCTTAAGCTCATGATGTAGTTAGATAAGTTTTTTCGGTCTTACATTTTGCGAATGATACTGCTATTCAAACAAGAATACAATTATATTATCGTACAATGTAAAAAAACGTTGCCCCACACTAGGTATTTCTCCTGTATCGTGGATGCGTTTACAAACATTTAAACTAATAAATAATAATAATAAATATCTTGGGACAACTCACACACGGCTATCTGATCCCAAGCTAAGCAGAGCTTGTGTTATGGTAACCAGACAACTGATATACATACTTATATAATTTATAAATACATACTTATTATAGATTAATCACACCCAGACACAGAACAAACAATCATGCTCAACACACAAAGTTTGTCCTGGGTGGGAATCGAACTCATTACCTCCAGCTCAGCAGTCAGGGACACAAACCACTAGACCAACAGGCCCGTCAACTCACAAACACAAACAGCCAGTCATACAAAAATAAATGTCATTGTATGATTATGAGCAGCGATAGTTTATATAAAAACTAGCAAGATTAAAAAAAAACTAAATATTCGTATTTCACATAGGCCCACATGGGCCTACACTTATAAAACGTCAAGAAAAGGGGCACGTTTCGGATTGATTGTTTCCTATTGAGAAGAACCGGCAACAAACTGCATGGTTACTTTTTAAATCATTTGTTTTTACAATGTTTGTATGTTTATTCTTTTGCCCTTTGTGTTCCAGGACCGTGGTATCTCTTTGCAACTTGAACTTACCAGCCTGAAACTGTCCTATAATGCTGCCGTATTTGCGTCACATCAGCGACAACACCTTACATCAATTCTCGACCAAACAAAAGCGCAACTCGACAAAACAAATTGAAAACTACTTTGCAGTCTGGCTGGAAATAAACCTAATACAAATCCAACTATCTGTCTGTCTGTACTAGCTCTGTTCACAGACTGAGTCGAAACAATCCAGGCAAAACAATACGTATTTCTATTCTGCCGAACTGTACGGAACTTGTATTTAGGTGTGCAATTTAGGGATCCGTTGCGGCTGAGAACTAGTGATTTTGTCGCTTCTTTTTTGTGGTTTGGAAATCATCAAACAACTTCTCTCGCTCTGGGCGGAGCGGGGGGGAGTGTCAGACTTTTACTGACTAAAACCCACCTATGTTCCAAACGGCTATATCTTTTGACTGAGTGGACGTAGAGGATTGATTTTAGGGACAGCTTTAAGGGACTACAGACTAGACTGGATTACAGTATATGGTTTTAATTTTATGCGTTCTTGTGAAGCAAGACAAACAGAGTGACAGATGGACAACAAAGATGATCCTGTAACGGTTCCGTAGTTCTTTTTGAGATACGGAATACTAATAAGAAAGAAAAAAAAGTGTGTGTGTCAGCTCCGACGCACGACTGGAGTTTACTCCTTAAGTACAAGTATCTAACCATACGCAAAAAGAGTTTATTCAACTGAAAAAAGATCAATATCATATGCAAGGGTAAATTCACAAATTAATGAAAAAAATAGCAATATAAATACATCGACACTGATAGAAACAAACAAGCCCAATAACATATAGTATATAGGTATAGTCGCCTATACAGCATACCATTATTATGTACGTCTTAATACACTCACAGGCAAATTAGAAAGTTGCGCACTAAAGGTGCGCACCAAAAACATGACATATTTTCGTTACTTTAGTAGGTTTTACCCCTCGGATTTTTCTCATACCGGGCGCCTTATATATGAAAATCGATTCTTAAGGAGTAAACTCCAAAAAACTATGTATTAGACTCGTACGGGGCAAAACAATAAAAGTAAAATAAAAAAGAATAACAGAAAATAATAAAAAAAATGAAGATAATTAACTTAATTGGTCAGAAGGCCTTTATTTAAGCACTAGTAAGGATAAGGAAGTAAGGATGGTGCTGCTACTTGGCAGCCATGTTACAGCGCTGATATTCTGATAGGATGATTAAATTAATACAAAAAAATCAACTATAGTACGGCCAACGAGAAGCGATACGAAAGGTCATTAACCTAAAGAACAACTGTGGCGTTGACAGTCTAATATTTAGCTCTTTCCATCTCGTGCCTTTGTCGTAATGTCTCGTTCTCCCGGCAAAAACATGACAACGTTAAGACGGGTTCGCCAAACATTCGGGCGGCCATTTTAGATGGGGTTTTAGCATGGGTTTTGTTTACATTTGGTATCGCTTCTCGTTGGCCGTACTATACAAATTATAAAATAGTATCGCTAAAATCTTTAAGATATCTTAAACATATTATTATCTACTGCACATAAAATAAAAAAAAAACCTTTTATTTACTGTGGTAACTTTGATTTTGAACTTTGGCAGAATTCCAATATAGCCTTTTCCTCTTCAGTTGTCGTGTCGCGATAAAATATTAATAGCTTATTATTTACTCTTGGCCACCGATATTAAGCAATTTTTTTCATTTTAATTGGCTTTGAGAAATTAAATTGTTGCATTCACGACGAGCATTCTGTTAACGATTTATTTGTGCAAACATTCGTTACGCGAGTTTTGTAATACTCTGAAATTGGCTCTTGTAAATTCCATGCCTAACCATCATCTTTTTCTTTTGATATGCTTCAATGCACCAATCCTAACTAATATTATAAAAGCGAAAGTGAGTTTGTTTGTTACGTCTTCACACCGAAATGGCTAATCGGATTTTGATGAATTTTGGTACAGAGATAATTGAGACCCTGCAGACGGACATAGGCTATTTTTTTTTAAAGTGAAAAATGAGGGAGAAACAGGGAAGAAAAGGGACAACTTAGCTTTGTTATTACAATAAATAAGGCACAAGGGCAAAAACTACAAGTAGCAAGTACCTGCAAATTAGGAAAGGGGAACTGTGTTACTCCGAAAGTACGACGCGAGCGAAGCCGAAAAGCTGGTGTATTATAATTGTATTTTCCGCAACTCTACATTCAAAATGGCCTAACGCTACTCACCAGTAACTACAAGTCATATAGCCAACATTTTCCCTATACGGAACCCCTAATGGAACCCAACGTGCACTCCCAGCGTTTTTCCAACATTTAGGGAAACAATTCCCATTCCGTATTTAAATTTACGTAACGACGCATTCGTACCGGTGGCTGCGAAATTTCGGACGAAATTGTTACAACTTTCAACTTAATTGGTCACTTTTACAATGATTACTTTGTATTGTATTTTACTTTCTGTTCAATGTTTTGTTTTGGCTGAAGGTAGCTAATCTATGTATTATAGAAGTGTCTCCTGCCAATCGCTAAAACACACTCTAGAAACACGAGTAACTTCAATACCACGCGATGGAGGGGAATTGTATCTTTGCAGCTTTGAGAAACGTGGTTGCAGTTTTGAACTGGTTCACCAAAACAAAACTTGTTCTGCATTCAATTTTACAGCAAGCGTCGCTGCTTGACTTTAGTTAACTTATCAAGCGATCTTTTGCAATGACATAAGTGATACAATGTTAAATAACTTTTAGCGTTATACACATCGATATTAGATCAGCTACCCTACCATGACGTCTTAAAGCAGAACTTATTCCACTGAGGGAAAGAGATAGTGCTAGACACCCTGTATAGCTTTGTCTCTTTCCCTCAGTGGAATAAGTTCTGCTTTAAGATGTCATAGTAGGCCTACAGGTATCTTTCATCTCATGAGGCCCCAACTAAATATGGATCTACGTACTTCGTCTGACTCTTGTGCAGGACCATCATTTAAAGCTCACTTTTTACCCGACTGCGCACCGCAAAGGAGGGTAATTTATCAATACAACCTCCCAACTTATAATAAGCTTACGCAAATTGTAATATTATGTGTTTAGTATGGACATGATTTCACTTACGTGTTATTCATGGAACTTATGTGTAGGAACTAAATATTCCTGACTCAATCTGTAGGAGGTCTCTACGTCTCTGTAGTATGTAGCAGTAGTGGATAACATTTTCAAGCTAAAACCATTTCACTTAACAAAAAGAGCGTTAAACATTGTTATTGTGAGTCAATATTAATCATCATTATATTAAACACAGCACATTGTCCTAATTTGTGACGTTGCTAAATTACACGAGGAAATCTACCGAAAATATACGGGCCAAGAAAACTTTATAAGGAAAATGTGCCTTAGAAATTTTACACCAACGTATAAGAAAAATAACACGCCCGGTTATGATGTAGGCAATAACTCCTCAACACTTTGTTGTGGGTGAAAAATGAACGAGTTCTAGCCTTCTTTAGTTTTATATGCGAGGCTCAGATATTGTAGGATTTTTCCTAGAAAAGATTTTTTATTTATTTTTAGAGGCGACAGGGGAGATATTATGTGATGTAACGGAGTCAGGAACTTCAGATTTTGTGTTGACATATATGTTCAACTAAAGTGTGAATGTTTCAAGGGGACGATAATAATATCAATCTGCTTTTTTATTTATTTAAACTTCATGTACAATAGTGGTACATAGGCAGACTTAATGCCATAAAGCATTCTCAACCAGTCAACTTTTGGGTAAAATACGACAACATTTACGACAAAATACGACACTTACCATCAGGTGAGATAGTGTTCAAACGCGAGCCTATCAATAATAATTAAAAAAAAAAAATTATATAAAGATAGAATATAGGTAATAATAATATAATTATATAAAGATGGATATTTATGTTTTACTGTCTTTTTTCCAGATTAATATTTTGTATTGATAGTTCTAAGTCATTTAACCTACAATAAACAAGACAATGTGAAGTAATTCATAATTCACTTTCAGGGTTGCAGGTTGTTCAAAAGAGATACCGCGGCCCCCGAACATAAAAGGCAATAGAAGGAACAAGGGTAGGTTTTGTTCAGTAAAAGTCAAAAACTATTCAGAAGTTATTTGATGACTAGCTTTTGTCCGCGGCTTCGCTCGCGTTAAATTCGGTATAACACAGTACCTACCTGCAGTTTTTGCCCTTGCGCCTTATTGATATGTAATAGCAACGCTAAGTTTTCCCCTTTCTTCCCTCGTTCTTCCTCATATCTCACTTTTTTTTAATAAAAATTACCTAATAATTACCGTCTCCTGGTTCTCAACTATTCCTGTATCTACCAAAATTCATCAAAATCGGTTTAGCCATTAAAGCGTGAAGAGGTAACAAACTCACTTTCACTTTTATAATATTAGTAAGGATTTCGCATTTGTAAAAGATCAGGTTAGGCACGTGAAAAAGAAAGGATCTATCTATCTAATCTAAGCAATCGCTGCCGCTGCCGCTGCTAGACATATTATGCATTACTCGCAAAAGGCATTTTAGGTGCGAAGTCGACCCTCTGCCCGTGAATTGACATCTCAAAGACAAAGTAGGAATGTCTAAAGACCCTCAGATTACACCATCGACCGTGTTGTCTGGTATGTACTTACTATTTGCTGGTTCATTACCTGCTAGGCAAATCTATAGAGCGATATTAGACTTAACTCAAGTTTACTTTAGTCATGCATCATCCAAAGACAAACCTTATTTATGATTCAAATAAGGTTCATTTTAGGTCGTATGATAAATCAAATCAAATCATTTATTTCAATTAGACCATTACAGGCACTTTTGAATGTCTAGAAACAAAATGAATCTACAGTCCCGGTCACAAGGCATAATAACTTGTGAAAGTACTGCAGTTGCCCATTCCAAAGCGTTGATCTCTATGGAGAAGAATGGGCAAGAAACTCCATGGACACTCTTTTAAATTCTAATATTTTTACAAAATAGTATTTACATCATTCGTGTTGAGATTATACAAATATGTGAGAACGATGTAGAAAGACGTGCACAGTAAGAGCGTCCAGAGTAAATAAAAAACAAAATTCAATTTAAATCTAAATAAATTAAAAATGACCGTGGTAGTTAAAAAAATGACCAGTCCCAACTAACAGCGCCCGTTCACGAACATGACGTATGGATCAGCCCCATTCAGCTCGACCATTTTGAAGGGAGCTAAATGACCCGACACACCCACCACCATCAGCGAGACATTTAAGTGAGCATGACACTTTTAACCACCAGGGCTTCGTCAAGTCAATGATAATACATAGCACTCACATATGGGCTTAATAATTATACAATACTAGAGAATTGATTCTATACATTGCAAAGATAGTCTTACAATCTTCTGCAGCTTCCACTATAGCTTCGGATACTTATTAATGAGTTTACCCCTATGCTTGAGGAGCAGGACCAGCATTGAGCCAAGCATTTTTATCATCAATATAATCCCCCAACTTATAATATGCTTGCCTACATAGTGTGCGTTTAATACAAGATTTAAATTTCGTTTCATTCAGTTGAAGAATGTGGGGAGGTATTTTATTGTAGCATTTTAAACAGTACCCCATGAAAGATGAGTCTACTTTAGCTAACCTGAAACCTGGTTGAACTAATTGGTCCCTATTTCTAGTATTATAATTGTGTCTGTCACCTCTTTTACTAAAAAGATGCGAGTTTTTCCTGACATACATGATGTTTTCATAAATATATTGACAAGGTACTGTCATGATGTTAATATCCTTAAACTGTTCCCTTAAAGAATCTCGCCTACGTAGGTTATATATGGCTCTAATGGCTCTTTTCTGCAGAATAAATATAGACTCGATGTCTGCAGCCCGTCCCCAAAGTAAAATACCGTATGACATTATACTATGAAAATAACTAAAATAGACTAGTCTCGCGGTATCAACATCAGTAAACTGACGGATTTTTCTAACAGCATATGCTGCTGAACTAAGGCGTCCTGCAAGAGATGTTATATGCGGACCCCATTGTAGCTTTGAATCGAGTGTTATTCCCAAGAAAACAGTTTTTTCGACGAATTCTAGTTTCTCTTGATTCAATACTATGTCACACTCACTGTTTTTGACATTTGGTAGAGCAAATCTTATACACTTCGTTTTTTTCCCATTTAATACTAAATTATTAGCCGTAAACCAATTATGTACCTGCATTAGGGCATTATTTACGTCGTCAAGATTTGTGGCACGTCTGTTTATCTTAAATATTAAAGAGGTATCGTCAGCAAATAACACCATTTGTGGTTGGTTTTTAAACAAATGGGGTAGATCATTTATATATACTAAAAAGAGGAAGGGACCTAATATCGATCCTTGTGGTACACCCATCTTTACATTTAAACCCATTGAATTGACACCATTTATTTGTACTTGCTGCTGTCTATCATTTAAATACGATTTAACTAAACTAAGGGCAAGTTTCCCTAGGCCGTAATGTTCAAGTTTTAAGAGAAGGGTTTCGTGGTTCACGCAATCAAATGCTTTTGAGAGGTCACAAAAGATCCCTATGGCATCCTGTGCCTCTTCCCACGCAGTAAATATGTGTTTTAATAGGGTGACACCGGCGTCAGTGGTACAACGTCCTTTGGTGAAACCATACTGCTTTTCATGTAATATTTTATTGGTGTTAAAGTGGTTGAGCATTTGGTTAAGCATTACCTTTTCAAACACCTTGCTGAAAACCGGCAAAACGGATACGGGTCTATAATTATTGGTGTCTTTACTGTCCCCAGATTTGAAAAGTGGTATTACCTTGCTGTATTTCATGAGGTCCGGGAAGACTCCTTGGTCCACACACAAATTAAATATAAAGGCTAAGTACGGTGCTATAGTCTCAATGATAGCTTGACAAACTTTAATAGATATTCTCGATCATATTCGTTTGTAGGAATGTGCACACTCATGTTACAGTTATAAGATTTTATTTTCAAATGAAGCCATTGCATTTGAGCTTAGTTCACTTATAGATCGCCGTTTGACTTCTATGATTATAGACATGGTCAGTTACAATTAATCAGCCTTACCAGATGATATCGATTATCGATATCTCCTTAATTGCGTTGAGGTCATGTGCACTCTGTCGATATCACATTGTTTCTTATCACAATGATCTGGCTTAAAATAGACCTTATTGCAAAGACTAGCAGACATTCATTGTTTAGAAAGAAAGAAAAACGAAAGAAATATTTTATTTGGCACATGCCACTTTATTTGGTACACACAACATCAGACAAAGAAAAAAATAACTACGTTATAAAAACCGACTTCCAAAAATACTTAAAATCGCAAAAATAGTTAAATAAATAAAAAAATACTAAAATAGAATATTATAAAGCTAAAAACTATTAATTTAACAACTAAAAAGCAATAAATAACTCACGCAATTTATAACACCATCCTCTACTTACCTACTAACTACTTATTCTTTCCGCTTATTGCTTGGTTTGAAGTCGGTGCCAAGCCATATACAGGGTTATTTGTAAAACACCGGCACCCTCTCAGGACCATGTTACCAGCATCATAATCAACAACTTTTGTTCTATGACATTTAAATATTTATCATATTTTAGTTCATCAGATTTTCATACAAAAATAAAAATATTTAAATTGAACGCTCTAAATGTTACGAAATCTATGCGAAGCAAACGTACCTACGGGGACAGTCGCGGCAGATGTAGGTATGTAGGTACAGCAAACGGACGGACTCGAAATGTGTTAGATGGGACAACGAAATCTTGATGATTTGTTTTTGGTAAATGTATAAAATTTTGTAAAAAATCATAGAACAAAAGTTGTTGTTTATGATGATAGTAATATAGTCCTGCGAGGTTGTCGGTGTTTTACAAATAACCCTGTATATTAATAACTCTAAAATGTGCTAAATTGAAGAAAAAAAGTCAATAAACACTACTAAGGAGAGAGTCCTTAAACAAAAATATTAAATAATATATTTCTTTGCTTTTCATGATAATTATTTTATATATGTATTATTTTATATATGTAAATATTTGTTTTTTTTTTAAATAAAGCTATTCATTTTGAAAAAAGTTACACACGAGCTTCTCGCCTATTCTTCTTCATAGATAAATATTACAAGTAATTCCGATTTATGACAAACCGTTTTATCGTTGAATTTTTTAGATACTTACACTTTTTAAACGACCGGTTTTTTTAACGTTGTCCTACACTAGGATTTTTTCCAGTGTTGTGTTTAAATTTAAACTCACATAAACAAACAGCCAGACCCCGAACAACTACCTATCGTTCTCACAAATATTTGTTCCGTGCAGGGATCGAACCCGCGACACGCTGCGTTTGCACCAACTATGAATAACAAATGGGTTACCCTTCCATGTACTAACCACATCAAGCGCGGTTTAACCTGAATATTGATCCGCGTATTTGTAATTAAGCCGCGAGATCTTCCACAAACAACATCAAATTCCACAAAACGGAATAATACAACACATTAATCAGTAATCCAGGAGCCTATCAGAGGAACTTTAAGAAAACTCAATCAGCGTTATCTTTTAGGAGTACCTACGTAAATACGGAACCTCGTGCCGTCGTAAGGAGTTGTTCCGTGCAATGTATGTGGGTACTAACAAAGTTAGCGTACGAACAAGTTTCGACCATCTATAGTTACCTAGTAGATCCTTAATTATATTACAGGTAGCCTGAGGTGTGTGTGTGCGTGTGTGAGAAAGAGTGCAGAAAAAGTTGGAGTCAGTCAGACCAGGCACCGAAAAGGCTTATCCCATAAGGCCCGGCGCCCATTATCGGCCACGGCACGACTGAGGAATTTAGGTGGCAGATAGCAATATACATTAACATAATGGCAATAAAGTAGAAATTTCCATTACAAATATGGTCGTAATAACAAAAATACCGCTTCGGTATGCTTGAGGCTGCTGTATCGGCAGCCTTGAGAATGCTTCGGCGTACAAGCAAAGCTATCCTCGAGGATAGCTTGCTTAAGGACGCCTCGTCATTCCTAAAAACGTTGCAACATGCCAAAGCATAGTTTCGGATAGTGTGCGCTTGCATGTAGGATGCCGAAGAATCCTGTTCCTTGCTGATGCCGATAATGGGCGCCGGGCCTAAAGGTTTTAATATACATATAACTTACAAGCTGCACGTGGACCGAGATAAAAAGTAGCATGTGTTAATCCAGGGTGTAAGCTATCTACTAACCTAACATACAAGTTCGTTGGGCCATTTAAGCGTGATGAAGTAACAAACATACACGCATTCACTTTTATAATATTAGTGTGCTTATAGTAAAATTATAATAAAAAATTTACTACCTCGTTGTTCTAGTGGTCGGAAGATCCTTTGCTCATCTCTGAAGTTCTGGAATTGATTCTCGGATCAGGCAGTGTTATTGGGTTTTTCCATTAGGAATTTCTCAGTAGCAACCACGGAGTCTGGATTTGTGGCAAGTCAAAATTAATATTCTCGCCCCTATTACATTGGACTTAAGGTATACTTTTTTATTTTTACGGATGGGAAATCTTCAAATAAATTCCCCCACTCTGGGCGGTGGAGCGTCAGACTTGTACTAACAAAAACCCACCCATGTTCCTTATATTGCCCTTTATGTTCCGGGGCCGCGGTATCTCTTTCGAACAACCCGCAACCCCGGCTGATTAGGTACCTCTGCCTTTCTCTTCGGGCATTGTAGGCGTAGTGTTGTATAAATATTTTTCATTGCAACATGGCCTTAAATTAAAACCATATCTAATAAACTAATTTTAGTTCGTATTTAAGTTAACAATTGGTTTGTAAGATCTACTAGTCTATAAACTAAATATTGTCTTTTGTGGGAATTGTTTTACCTTGTTTTATGTTAATTATGTGAATAAAACTAAAATAAATGTTATCAAAAAGTTTTTATTACTTAACAAATCAAATTAACAATGCAATGTGTCACTTGTTCGAGCATTTTAATCACTTAACAATGCGGTTATTAATTAATTCAAGACAACATAGAATTATATTCAATTTTTTTTTTTAAACTTTGCCCACACTAGGAATTTCTCCTATATCGTGGGTCCGTTTACAAACATATAAACACACATACACAAACAGCCAGACCCGAAACAACTATCTGTAGGCCATACAAATATTTGTTTCGTGCGGGAATCGAACCCGCGACACGCAGCGCAGCAGTCGATCGCTCAGCCACTGCGCCAACCGTGTCATCGTGTTATTTAGTTCACATTTAATAATCAAACTAACATTTAAAATGTAACAAAACTTAATTAAAACCTCTTGAACGAAACAAGATCTTGAATTAATCGGCTCGATTTTTTTTTTGCTTTAGAAAAACGTAGGTGACCGTTATCGTCAATCTGACTTATTCGTTCACTCGCGTCTGCGCGCGAGATAGCACCTTCTGATTTTACCTATTTTTGTTGTAGTCAATTCGGGACCGAGTCAAAATCTCACGTATTTACAGTCATCTACAAAAGACAAAACACTAAAGATGACTGTAAATACGTCAGATTTTCGAATAAGCCGTCAATCCTCGTCGATCGGGCGCACGTAGGTGATCTATGTTTTCTATACCTAATCATAATGAACTCACTTATATATCTATTTCTTGAATGACAAAAGGCGAAGGTTTCCACGTCATTTGTGTTCGAAACCGGTACTCAAAAAACAGATTAAATGGAACACCAAAGAATTGCTCTTGGCTGTACAATCTGGAAAAAAGTTTTGCGGTTGTGTTCAATTTGTATTGCACAATATGGCAACTTAGTTCCCAATACGTATCTCCCGTCATATTCGTCCATTCTTTAATCTCGTTCAAAACTTCTTTCTGGTCGTTTTCAAATATATCGATATTGCTGACTTCCTCAATTGGAATATTATCTGCAGGGCTCATTAAATAAACCAAATGAAAAATCTTTTTATAAAATGATAACAAATTTGGCACACATACTTTCTCCGGGTAACCGAATTCGGTGAATACTTTCATCAATTCTAAAGCAAATCCTCCAGAACTTTCAAAAAGGGGTCGTAAAACTATAAAGTTTGTAGTATCCTCCTTTAAAATTAATAAAAAATACACTCTATCAGATTTGTCAGCGAGAGTCATATCTCTTACGATGTTTAGTCGCCACACACCCCTAGTGCGAGGAATGCTTGGTGGTAAATTCTCAACAGTTTCTATTTCATTTTTCTTACTGCTACAGACATTGCACGACGCGACTATCCAGCGCGCACATAACATATGCACTGAGTATAACAAGCTTTTGGTTTGTTTGTGCGTCTCCTTTGCCCCGCCATGGCCACATGCAATGTGCGCTTCCAACAACATATCGAAAGAATCTTCAACAGGAATAATTTCTAATGGTAACATATTCTTAAATTTTCCTCCTTTTACAAACAGCTTTTTTTTGCCATTCTCAGTGTTAACTATGAGACGTTGTGCTAGACTGGGATCAACACTTATGTTCGTAATTCTTTGTTCAATGTCTTCTCTGGTACATAACGGTTTTAACATGTCTTTATGCTGGGTTACCAACTGCATATATAATTTTTTAACTTCATCGTAGTCGATACCCTTGTGATGCTTCGTTTTGCTTGTGGACGCCATTTTGTGATACAACGAGACGCAGAGTGACGAGAGCGATAACAGTCAAAACGCGGCGAGCGTGCGCGGCGGTCGCGATGGTACTGTAGGTGAGAGAGAGGGCGCGCGGGGGCAGCGCACGACGCGGGACGCGTGCGAGACAGAGATAGCATACGTTTGTTTTTTTATCGAGACAACCGACGGCAACGGATGACGCGGGTGAATGTACCTACGCTATTATAGCATTCGTTAAGTTATTTTGCAGATTTAATATGTTATTGAATACGATTAAATATTCATATGATCATTATACTACTAAACTAGGTGGAAAAGGTACCTTACTACACTACTAAAATATTAATAATTAGTTGGCTCTTAAATTCCTAATTGCAAAAAAATAAACAAACCAACATTTTTATGGTTCCGTACAGCAAAAAACGGAACGGTTACCTATTGAATCACTGTTGTCCGTCCGTCTGTCTGTCTGTTAAGACCCTTTATCTCGAGAACGCGTGAAGGTATCAAGTTCAAATTAAACTATAATAGTACTCAACACTATGATCCCTTTGTGCTGTGAATTAGTCGTTTTTTTCGATATGACGCGGGTCAAGCCTCGGGCGTCAGCTAGTCAGTCTATAAACCAATATGTCCACACGTTTACCAAAAACGTTCTCGTTTGCTAAAACCGCAGTTCAATCAGTGCCGAAGTATTTGTCCCAGTTTTCAAGTGGACACCCTTAACGTGTGATAGGCGTGTGACGACCAGGGGCGTAGCTACCGCCGTATCTGCTGTATCAATTATACGGGGCCCCCGGGCCACGGAGGCCCCTAACTATTGTCCATAGAGGCAGAAATTTTAGAAAAACTAAAATCATCATCAGAAAAATCAGTACCTATAATAAATGATTTAATAAATCAGTTTGCCGAAAAAAGGCAAGGAGAGAGAATATTTAAGACTTGATTTTTATTTGTAAAATGGTTGAATTATGTTATGATAAATAAATATTTCTTTTCACAATATTTTTTTTCTTTTGTGAAAAATCTTTACCCCCACATAAGGGCCTCCAAAATTTTTTTTATACGGGGCCCCGACAAGGCACGCTACGCCACTGCGTGTGACGTTGAATCCATTGACATCTTATCGTGTTACAGAAGTGTTGTAAATGTCGTTGCTTTCTTTCAAATTCGATAAAACCGGAACGGAAAAGTTGAGGTCGCGACTACGGACCGCGCTCTCTCTGACAGATAAACGGAAGTTGAAGCATCTTAAATGGTCACTGAAGTAGATTTTTTTTATTTTAAAATAAAAAAAAAAACTACTTCAGTGACCATTTTTGTTTTTGTTTTAAAAAAACTTTGCCCCACACTAGGAATTTCTCCTGTATCATGTATGCGTTTACAAACATTTAAACTCACATACACAAACAGCCAGACCCGAAACAACTATCTGCAGGTCATACAAATATTTGTTTCAGTATTTTACATGAAGTGGCTGTCTATTGAACCTTACAAGCCTGTTTATACTGAGTAATACGATAGCAATTGGTAAGACTGATCGTAGGTAGTAGTTTTTAATCAATTATTTTGCGCCTACAGTATTTTCCATAGCAATTATACATTGCAACCAATTTTGTTTCGCGGTAAAATAATGCAGGTAGAAAATACTTAGATCATTATTTTAGTAGCCTAAACTTTCCAAATTCCAATTTTATTACAAATTAAAAACACTTTTTCCTCATTCACGTTCTTTGCAATGGAACTATAGGAAAACATGTTTTAATCCAACGGAACAAGCACTAATATTATTAACGATAATAATCTATAGGCATTTTTATTTTTTTAGGCGTACTTTATGGCTAAATAATAACGACACGAATCGATCTTCAGGATAAGCCGAGCTTGTCTAGGTTGATCTGTGGCTGGGTGACCACCCGTAACATACCGAGTTTCCTTCGTGCCTCAGAAAGGACGTTAAGCTGTTATTTGTTGATCTTTGAGAATCGTTATAGGAGTCAAGTATCGTATTACCTAGTACTATGGGATATCACTTGGTTACCGAGGTCAGATAGGCAGTGGTTCTATGTAAAATACTGGTATTCAGCTACATCTGGTAAAACTGGAAGCTCACCACACCAAAGTTAGGAGAAAAGACTTTTTACGGATAAAAAATCAACAAAGAACTTCCCCCGCTCTGGGCGGAAAGGGGAAGTAGTGTCATACTTTTACTGAGTAAAACCCACCTATTTTCATTCTTTTGCCTTATAAATGTTCTAGGGCTGCGGGATTTCGAACAACCTGGAACCCCGGCAGGCCTCTCTGTTTAATGTGTATGTGTGTGCGCTACGTGTTGCGGGTTCAATCCCTGCATGGAACAAATATTCGTATGATTTACAGGCAGTTGTTCCCGTTTCTGGTTGTTTGTGTAAATGTTTGTAAACGGACACACGATACAGAAGAAATTCTTAAACACTAAAAACTTGGTGCCTTGTTTGATTAATTGTTTTTTTTTGGTTGCCAGCGACTTCCGGATGTAATTTTATTTGCCAATTTTTTGTTTTTTTAGGAAGTCGTATTTTTTGGCATATGAGTTTTTATTTCAGACTTTTTTATTGTGTTATGATGGGATCTCACACAAATTGTTTTTGACTATTCGTTTTTCATTGGTACAGACGCATGCAGGTCTAGCTACCCGAAACTGTAAATTTTTCCCAATGAGCCTTGAACCTAATACTTTAGAAATAAAGTCGAAAATCTATCAAAGAAATCTGACAGATTGTAGTAGCTTGATGTGCAGGCGTCTGTTCTAAGAGATATACTAGCATATCGTCCATACACATTAGAAGAAAAAGTATGTATTAAAGAAAATAACTCATAGATTTTTTTTATGTTCATCATTTTTATTCATCATAATTATAATTAAATTACTTACTAAATTATATACAACCTAAAAATAGACACAAACTAATAATAAAATTATACATATTCAAGTAAAAAATGAAAAAATACAGGGCATCAACTCATAGGTTGCTCAAGCAATATAGCTAAAATTCATAAAGGACACCTTCGGGAGTATCAATTATTTTGAGAACCACCCACTTTTTTAAGTCGGTTGAAAGGAAAGACATAATCTTACAAATTCATGTAACCGGTTCTCAAACTCACATTCCAAACTTATACCAACCTCTTGTTCCTCTCCATGTATTTTACTAGCAACGATTTCCGGTACTAAATGTGCCGTAGGCTCTACACCTATCGTAACGTAACGTGTTAAGTTACGTTACAAGGCTTGACGACAATACTAAGAAACGGCTTGCAGTGTTCATTATTAAGTCCTTGTTTGAAGTGGAACTGTTGGCAGTTATGTGTTTGTAGTGTAGCTTATGTTTGCTTATATACAAGAAACTATTCAGGTGAGCACAGCAGTAGTGCTTGTGCCGACCTGAATAGTTTACCCACAACCCCTGCAGGTCAGGGTAATAGTCGTATTAACCTGACCTGCCTGGAGTTACGGGTTGTTCGAAAGAGATACTGCGGCCCCAGAACGTAAAGGGCAAAAGAAAGAACATGGGTGCGTTTTACTCAGTACAAGTCTGAGAGTGCCCCCCGCTCCGCCCAGAGCGGGGTAAGTTATTTGATGATTATTTCCCATTCGCAAAAACGCTCGCCTATATTTACTGAAAGTTTATGTTATGTCCCATGTAATGTAGGGCAAGCTTATTCGTATCAACAGCACGGTTGGCGCAGTGGCTGAGCGATCGACTGCTGCACTGCATGTCGCGGGTTCGATACCCGCACGGAACAAATATTTGTATGACCCATAGATCGTTATTCCGGTCTGGCTGTTTGTGTATGGGAGTTTAAACGTTTTTAAACGCACCCACGATACAGGAAAATTCTTAATGTGGGGCAAGGTATTAAAAAAAACCAATAACACTTAGACCGAACTGGAAATCAAACCCAGTCACGTCCTCAACTATTTTAAAGTCCCTAATAAATCCGTTTCTATGTATCGCTTTCCCCCCTTTGTAAGAAATCTCTATTCATAAGAAAGGACACAATGCAGTAAGTCCCACAAATAAAGATGGCCGGCATTTTATCGTACTTAGATTGCATTGGCTCCATAGATCCAGGGGGTATATTAATGACCCTTATAGGGCTTTATTCGTACCCCTCTCCATTTTTCGTTGCGATATTGACATTTACGAATATGTCTTTCTGTGATTCTTTGAAAAAAATTGTTGAATGTGATTAGTGATCAGTCTTACGAAGTGATATTGGGTCGTAACCCAGTCTGAATTGTAGAGGTGGTAAAAACTATCTCTGTACCAAAATTTTTCAAAATCGGTTTGGCCATTTAGGCGTGAAGACGTAACAAACAAGCAACAACCTCACTTTCGTTTTTTTTATAGTATTAGTGCTCCTCGATACGGCCCGCATTGTGAGGAGGAGATTCCTCTCGAGTGGAGCCCTAACCGCTTGGCTTGGATCCTGCTCCCGATACCGGCAGACCACTGTTTTAATATTATTAAATATTTTTCTTTAAAGAAATATTTAAAAATATAAAAAAGAGAGGAAAAGCAAAATCAAAGAGATTAAAAAACTCATTCAGGTATTCTGCACAATGCAAATATTGGATATACGTGGAAAATAAAATATTCAAACAGTCCATTTATCATTTGAAACGAGAACAAACGCTTGACACTCAAATTATCTTCGTCCACCCCGTATGGGAATACTATTATCATAAAGAACACAATACACTGGCAAACGGTGCTGTCTCAGTAACATTAATATTCCTATTTGGGTGTTTAACATAATATCAACTTAACTGTAATCTATAATAATAAATTATATTTTTAAATGTTTTTTTTTTTTGCATTTTTGAAATATTTAAAAATGTAATAATACCTATGTATAAAAACCAATAAACGAACTAAAAATAATAATAATATTTTTTATTAAATTAACAGAAATGTGGGTACAACATCTATCCTATTCAAAAACGACACAATGATGTTCTTCTTTAGAAGATAGAGTAAACGGCGATGTCTGAGCTAGTATAAACGGTGTGACAGACATCGGCGCCTTCCTCCGATATCCCAAAATCTCCAAAGAAATTGGTGAATGAATATTAAAAAAAAATCCGTCTAATAGCTAGTCAGACTCGCGCACCGAGAGTTCCGTACAAACTTGCGACATAAACAGACATATACACATAAATCACACATATACACATAAATCTTTTAACTACGTAGACATAGAGAGTTGGTTTCACAGCACAAACGGACCACCGACTTATGGTTTTAATTTCAGCTTGCTACCTCCACGCGTTCCCGAGATACAGGGTCTTGACAAAATCTAAATATTTTTATTTCACATAGACCTACATGGGCACATAAAACGTGGAGAAAAGATGCACGGTTTGGGTTGGTCGTTTACTATGGAGAAGAACCGGCAGGAAACTCCATGGTTACTCTTTTATAATCGTTGGGTTTTTTTTTTGTTTCAGCATTACAACTTAAGTACGAAACGTAAAATTCTTGTCAATCAAAATATAGAAAATAAATATAATAAACCTCGGCACATCCGAATGAATACAATACATCTCCAAAAAAATACACCTGTGTTTTTTCAATAAGAACTCCGGATAATTCCGTACCCCAGATCTGACAATACAACAACGAATGAATATGGGCCGAATTTGAATAATACATGGTCACACGAGCCTGACTTTATGGGCCTGAGCAAGGTTCTACGTCAAAGTACGTAAATATCTTATGTACGAGTATATACAGTGAAGTGGAGATGTGTACACGCTTTAGGCATTCTTTGGCTTGCCCAAGAAATCGTGCAATTACTTCGTGTGTATTTTTTGGTGTCGATTCTTTTGTCACAAACTAAACTAAAACTATTCTAATAAACAATAAAATTTGTTGTTTCCGATTATACGATGATATAGTTTGACAGCGGTAATGATAGTTTAGTTACCCAATTTAGAGAAAATCGCAATCTCAGTATTCTGAAAACGTTATTTTTTTATATAAATAGTTTTTGTCAAGTGAAATCGGACTATTTATTATCGCGATTAAAATGGTGTGCAATGAAATAAAATGTTATTAGGTATGTCATTTTAATCTTAGTCTAGTTTAATCCGATACTCTAGGTCTAGGAGTCATACAGTTTAGATAAAATTGTGATAAAGCTGGTAAGATAACGCTCCTTAGTGAGTTCTTGCTAAAAGTGAATCGGACAAGAATTTTGAGTTGTCTCAATATATAATTAATATATTATATTATTCTGACACTATTGTAATAGCAGACTTAAGCCCCAGTACTAAGGTGTCAACATTTTTAATAATTGATTTCCTAACTTAATAGCGCCTATAGTCCACATTCCGAACTAACGAGGTATATAAAAAAAATGCGAGTCTTGACCTTAGTGTTGCCTAAAAGCAACATTAACACTATTATTGTAGTTTTGTTTTGATTGTTAAAAATAATAAAACCCAGAAATATGTGTATGTGATTTTCTTGTAATCATCTCTAGTCCAATAAATCAAATAAATCCCAGTTTATGAGAGATACAGGGTCAACTTTTATTGGTTCCGTACCCAAAGGGTCCCTATTAATAAGACCCCGCTGTCCGTTTGTTTGTCCGTTTGTCACCAGACTGTATCTAATGAACCGTAATAATAAGACATCTGAAATTTTCATAGATGGTGTATTTCTGTTGCCGCTATAACAATAAATACAAAAAAAATAAGGAGGCTCTCATGCAAAAAACATGTTTTTTTGCCATTTTAATAGATATCTAGATGGCGCACGCTTTGCCCGCGTGTTATCGAAATAAAGTATCCTATGTGTTATTCGAGACTATAATCTACCGCTGTGCCAAATTTCATCAAGATCCGTTCAGCCGTTTTGGATGGATGTTTATGGATTATAGATGTTTGTTACTCTTTCTCGCGAAAACTACTGAATGGATTCTAATGAAACTTTACAATGATATAGCTTATACATCAGAATAACACATTGGTTACAATTTATAAAGATATATTGTATATTCGATCACCACGCAAGGGAAAACGCTATAGTAATAAATTAATAAATAGAGAAAATTAGAGGTGTCTAGGGACACCCGGATGGAACGAAGTTCCTATAGAAATAAAATATCTGGCTTGCTTTCTATAAGAGAGAGAGAGAGAGACAGACAGACAGAGAAACATGCGACGCCGCACAGCTTACAATAGCTTACTATAGCAAAAAGTTTCGTGACAACTTTTCGTAGGAATTTTTTCGCGCGCGATAAGGACCTTCGTTCCAATAAACAATTGACAGTAAGAAAAGCATGCTTCTTGAGTCACGCATTTCTGGTTCATCGTGTATTTTATAAAAAACGAAGAGAACGAGAAACGTAGTCTCGTGTCTACCCGCACCTTAAGGCGCGGTAACAAGCTAATCTTTAGGTATTCGCGGAAGTGACGCTAGTTGCATATGATACTGGGCATGGTCTGACATAAGTACACGACAGTATTGCATCGAAAGAATAGAAATAAGGTTGAAAATATTTCGGTGTTTGTTTTTAATTAAAAATACAATTCTGTGTTTCAAAAATTTTGAATATCTCTTTAGTCTATAAGATTTCTTTTGTTATACTTAGATATAAAAAATATGACGGTTGTCGCTGCAAAAATTGAGAATTTCGAGACGAAAAAACTTTGTTCGTGGTCTTTTTAAGCATTTTTTTTCGTAATACTAGACCACTTTTGTGAACTGATTTTGTTTAAGTCTTTACTTTATTATTATTGAACTATATACGGTAATTTTTTCTGGCTAGTGGCACGTACAGATACGTCTAACTTTGCGACGAAAATCTTGACGTTTTATAAAGCGTTTGCTTTGTATAGCGCCTTAAGCAATTTAGAAACAGCCCTTAGGGAAATAAGGTGGGGGATACACGAGCAAGGTAATATAAAGTACGAGGTACATATCAGCTACGGTAAAACTTTGATTGTTACGTTATATTTGATAGGGAGAGTTTTAATCGTTTGTGAAGGGGTGAATTATAATTACCTCTACCCTTGTTCGTGTATACAGAATGTGCTGGTTTGATTCATGAGAAATAACTTGTTTTGTAGAAGTATTGTTTAATGAAAAGTTATAATTAGCTGAATCTTGTACGTGGATGTCAAAAATGGTTTAGTAAATTAGTTTTTCAAACACAAAAGCTTCCAATACCTAGTATGTAAGAACTGACATTAGATCGTGAGTAGTTGAACATGCTGTCGACGGCGTGTTCGTGTTCCACGCACGTTTCAAAGATATGTCAGCAAAGCAGAGGGGACTGCCAGCGCCACCGCCTGGCGGAGGTGCGTGCTGATGAAAGAGATACCGTGGCCTCGGAACATAAAGTACAAAAGAAGGAACGTAGGGTGGGTTTAGTCAGTAAAAGTCTGACACTCCCCCCCGCTCCGCCTAGAGCAGGGGAAGTTATTTAATAATTTAATATCCGCAAAAAAGACACAAAAATAGGCGTTGAACTTAATGCATCGGTACCTCTATACCGGATGAAAGTTTTATAATTATTTTGTTCTAATAACTAAAAGCAGTAGAGCGTAGCATTCTTAATACTCACTGATCAATGCGCAACAAAATTATACGTTCTAAGATTGGCATCACCGGTGTTGGCGATAAGTCTACGGAGTCAAAATGTACATGAGGCGCAATCTGACACGCCAGGAATGGGCGTGTCAGATTTCTAGGATGGGTCTAGCTCGATGGGCCAGAATTGTCACACAGAAGGTGTCTGAAGACGGGACGAGACGTAGTCGAAGATGGACCAAAAAACACTGGCATGACGACTTAAATTCGTTCCTACCGGATTGGCCAGAGGAGAATGGGTTTTAATGAAACCTTACAAAAACATAGCTTATACACCAGAATACTACATAGGCGCTGATTAGAAGGCGCCACTCCGAAGCTTGTTGACTAGTTTGCATGTCAAACTCGTAAACCCACGTCTCGTCACCAGTAACAATGCGTTTCATGAATGTTGGGTCCGAACTGACTCGTTCTAGCATGTCCTCAGCGACTTTCATGCGATTGAGTTTTTGGAGAAAATTCAGATCTTTTGGGACTAGCCGAGCAGCAAAATGTTTCATACCCAAATGATTAGTTACAATGGTACGGATCGACTCGTGAGATACAGAAAGTTCGGCGGCTATCTCTCTCAGAGTTGAATGGGAATTTTCAGTCACTATTTTCTTCACTTTTGCGATGTTAACTTCAGTTGCAGACGTTGACGGCCTACCAGAGCGAGGCAAATCTTCCATCACATCTCGAGCGCTTTTGAACGCTTTGAACCACTCATAAGCACGAGTTTTTGATAAAGTCGATTCACCGTAAGCCTTCTGTAACATTTTCAGTGACTCCGAACACGAAATTCCATTGGCGATGCAAAATTTAAGACAAACTCTTTGTTCGATATTTTTGTCCATTATGAAATTCGCAATACACACTATTTATGATATTACTAAAACCAGCACTGTATTTAATATAAATAACAGATGCAACTCAAACTCCGCGCCAAAATGGAAAACAGTTGTGCCAATCTAACAACTACAAAAAAAAAAACAAAAAATTTAATTTGGAACCATAAACAAATCATCCATTTCTGATACTTTTTTGACTGAATGTACATACTTATATAATTTATAAATACATATTATAGATAAATCACACCCAGATACAGAACAAACAATCATGCTCATCACACAAAGTTTGTCCTGGGTGGAAATCGAACCCACGACCTCCGGCTCAGCAGTCAGGGCCACTAACCACTAGACCAACAGGCCCGTCAATTCGACATTACAATGTTTGTTAAAATATTTAAGTTCAGATTAGCCTTCATTCCAAATATTGTTACAAAATCTTGGTTAAAGAGTCAAATCGTGGTTAGTAACAGTAGTTACATTAGCATTTATAATATTAGTTAGCAGTGATGATTATAACAAAAATCTTTGAAACAGTAAACTCCTTAACCTACATTAATATTTGACAAGCTCTCGAACTGTGGAACACAGTGGCAGTGAATCAATATCGCAGTCTCACAGGTGGCTCAAGATACTAGCCTAATTGGAAAGCCACTTGAGAACACACAGCCTCCCCGATTTTCTAAGATACTCTTCAGATAAATTATCAAAAAAATTGGTTTAAATTAATCCTTACTAATGCAATATCCTTACTAATATTATAAAAAGCGAAAGTAAGTTTGTTTGTTTGTTTGTTACCTCGTCACGCTTTAATGGCTAAACAGATTTTAATGAATTTTGGTACAGAGATAGTTGGGAACCAGGAGACGGACATAGGCTATTTTTGTTTAAAAAAAGATTGGGATATGAGGGAGAAAGAGACGAAACGGGAAAACTTAGCGTTGCTATTACAAATCAATAAGGAGCTACCGAATTTAACGCGAGCGAAGCCGCGGGCAAAAGCTACTTATAAAAGCAAAAGTGAGTTTGTTTGTTTGTTATGTCTTCACGCCTAAATGGCCAGTGGCAAACCAATTTTGATGAATTTTGGCGCAGAGATAGTTGGGACTCTGGAGGACATAGGCTAAAAAAGTGAGAAAGGGGGAGTAAGAGGGAAGAAAAGTGGAGAGAACGATTTTTTTTCCGATCATCACATGGGTTTGTTTGCGTTAGCCCAAAGTAACTATGCCACGCGGACGAAGTCCCGGGTGGAAGCTAGTAAGCATAAGTATATTGAGAGAGACAGGTAAATCAAGGGATTTGTCTCGCATTGATGCATAAAACAACGTCAAATCAATTGGGTAGTTGACACCATTTTTTTTTTTTTTTTTTTTCGGGTGGGAAATCATCCAATGACTTCCCCCGCTCTGGGTGGAGCGGGGGGGCATGTCAGACTTGTACTGAATAAACCCACCCATGTTTCTTCTTTTGCCCTTTACGTTCCGAGGCCGCGGTATCTCTTTCGAACAACCCGCAACCCCGGCAGGCAGAGGCTCTGGCAAGCCCCTCTGCTTTGCTGACTCTCTTTGAGGCGCGCGTGAAACACGAACGCGCCGTCGACACGGCCTGTCGTCAATCGACGGACGGACGGTGAACTACCCATTGCTCACCGCCCACAGGCCCGCATCTACGGTGGCCGGAAGTCGTCTCGCGGCGCCCGGCGCCATGGGCGTCTCCCGCGGCGGCTGGGTTGGGCAGATGTTCTCTCCCTCAAACGCCCGGCCACCCCCTTGCTAGCATTACTGCTTCGCAGAAGGTGGTGACCGCTTCCCATTCCCTCTCGCTCCGGACCATGGCCTGAACCAGGGACGGACGCGAGAGATCGCCGCCGCCGATCGCCTCTACGAGGGCACGGCGGTGCTCCGCCCAAGTCGGGCAGATCGCCACTGTGTGCTCCACCGTGTCCTCCGGGCGATCGTCACAATGGTGACACCCGGGCGCTTCCTCCCGCCCGATGATGTGCAGGAACCTCCCGAAACTTCCGTGTCCGGTGAGGACCTGCGTCAGGCGGTAGGTGAGGACGCCATGACGCCTCTCCAGCCACTCCTCAAAGAGGGGACTTACCGCCACTATTGTAGCGTGCCCTGCACGGGGTTGCGACAGTCGCTCTCTCCATGCCACCATGAGATCGCACCGGAGGTCTGCCCGCCGAGCGGCAACTTGCCGCGGCAGTGGGTTTTCCCCCCGGTGTAGTGCCTCTGCGCGCCACTCAAACAGGCGCGCGAGGACTATCGCCTCCAGATCCCACGGTGGCAGTCCGGCAAGGAGGCTTGCTGCCTCGCCGGAGATCGTGCGGTAGCCCCGGACAAGCCGTATGGCCACCACCCTTTGGGGCGCGTTCAGATAGTGGGTGGCGCGCCGCCCTAAAGAACGCGCCCATACTGGGGCCCCGTAAAGGGCCATGGACCGCACGACTCCGGCATAGAGCCTACGGCAGGAGGCGTTTGGCCCCTTGAGATTGGGCAGGAGCCGCTTGAAAGCAGCCCCCGTCCGCTCGAGCTTGGGAGCCAAACGTCGGAAGTGTTCGACGAAGTTCCACCGGCTGTCGAGGACGATTCCCAGGTACTTCATTGTCGACCCGACGCCGATGCGAACCCCTCCTACCGTCAACTGGGATCCCGACGGTGGCGTGTTTCCGCGGCCATGAAAAACCATGGCCTCGGATTTGTGCAAGGCCACCTCGAGACCCAGTAGCCGGATCCTCTCCACGACTATCGCAACCCCGCGTGTCATATTGTCGGCCGCCGCCTGGTATAGTTGACACCATTAACCAATAATTTAAAAACACAATTTTTCTGAAAGAAAACCTTATTCTAGACCTGAGAACTCCATTCATTTCAAAATAACTTTAATATTCGATTTTTAGTTGCTTTTAAATCAATAAATGGTTGCATCATTGACTTGACAACTTAGTGACGTCATCGGTTGCGAGTCTCATACAAAATCTATGGGGGAAGCGCGTTTTGACAGCTCATAAAAAGTATATCAATTGATTGGTGGTGTCAACTACCCTATTGACGGAAGAGTGGATTGTTAAACGATTTTGAACTCTATGCGATGATACTTTTTTATTGTCACTTTGAATATAAAAAATTACTCCAGTACTCCCCAACGGGTTAAGAGATGTACACTCACATTTCGCAAGTCATCTGTAACTATGCGCTTTATTTATTATATTATCAAAGCTATGTTTTCCCTTTTCTTCCCTCTTTCACACTCATTTCTCACTTTGAAAAAAAAATAGCCTATGTCCGTCTCCAGGGTCCCAAATACCTCTGTATCAAAAGTCTAAATCGGTTTAGCCATTTAGGCGTGAAGACGAAACATACAAACAAACTCACTTTCGCTTTTATAATATTAGTAAGGATATGAAAGAGAAAATCATTGACTCACTCATCACGAATTCTCAAAAACTACAAGTGTTAGGAGTATTTTGCATAGAGGGTCCTTTTAGAACGTAAGAGCTCACTAACTAAGAAGGGTTTTTTGAAAAATTCGACGCCCAAAGTGGTGGTCAATGAAATGCAAACTATGTATTACTCTAAACTCAAGTAAATATTTTTGGTTATGCCGCGGTATAGTTTCAAAGTCGACGTAAGCCTTCTTTTTCACACGAACATTTACCAGCAAACGCGGCAATGTCGCTAGGAAAAGTTTTAATTAGGAATTTTGTCCTGATGAACAACCTTTTTGGTGAAACCCAACTTCTTGGAACAAGTATTAAAGTAGCTGAAAATAACTAAGGACTCATTAAACGAAGAGAATTTTGCAATACCTACATTTTGTCTTGGGTGACCACTGAAACCCGCGCGCGCTGTGCTTTAAAGTAAGTTATTGATACCTAATACGCGAGTTGCGACACTTGGGTCTATCTCACTCTCTCCCTTAAATATTAAGAACTAGCTTTCGCCCGCGTTAAATTTGGGGTAACACAGTTCCTCTTGCGCCTTATTGACTTGTAATAGCAACGCTAAGTTTTCCCTTTTCTTCCCTCTTTCTCCCTCACATTCCACTTTTATCAAAAAAATATTAGCCTATGTCCGTCTCCTGGTTCCCAACTATCTCTGTACCAAAATTCATCAAAATCGGTGTAGCCATTAAAGCGTGAAGAGGTAACAAACAAACAAACTCACTTTCGCTTTTATAATATTAGTAAGGAGTAAGGATAACGATACAATCATGACGGCACGGTTTTTTTTTGGGTGGGAATCACCAAATAACCTCCCCCGCTCTGGGCAGCGCGGGGGAAAAATCTGACAGTCCCCCCTGTCAGATTTTTACTCACTAAAACCCACCCATATTCCTTCTATTTCCCTTTACGTTCCGGGGTTGCGGTATCTTTTTCGAAACACCCGCAACCCCGGCAGGATGACGGCACGGTTGGCACAGTGGTTAAGCGATTGTCTGCTACGCCGCATGGCGCGTGTTCGATCCCCACACGGTACAAATATTTGTGTGACCGACGTTGGTCCGGGTTTGGTTGTTTGTGTACGTGATTTTGAATGTTTGTAAACGCACCCACGATATAGGAGAAATTCCTTGTGTGAAGCAAAGTTTTCATAAAAAAAATACTTAATATAACCAATAATACGTTTTTTTTCTTGGCCTGAAAATTGACTTATTTTCACTAGTCCTCAGTTTAGATCAAGGTGTGCGATATTACTTTTTATTCAATTTTCATAATTATATCAGCTTATATTATGATGTTGAAAGTAACTACTTACATACCTGAGGAAACCATAACAAATCGGAAGGAAAACTTTCTCCGATATTTACTTATCTGCAAAAATTACCTAAAACATAAGTCCGTAGCAACCTTTTCTTTTACTGACAACCTTACGGCATTTCCGAGAAAAATCAGACGCTTATATCAATTCGTACTTATATATTATTATCTTTAAACATAACTTATTTGCCTTATGTAATTTGAAGATTTCTTAAGCAAAAACAGTAAAGTTTTTCGTGATATTGGATGAACTGTCGTTAAAGTACCTACTAGTCGTTATAACTAGCAATTCGATGAAAATGTATAAAACGTTATTGAAATCCAACCAAATAATACTACAGGAAAAAAGTGATGTTTGTTTAGTTTGTTTGTGTGATGTAATGAGTAATGTTTCTGGCAAGACTAATTCAAATATAGCAAAATAACATAGGTTTGTTTTTCGGATGCGGATTGCGAGGTGGTGTCAGAATTGTACTGACTGACCCACCCATATCGCTTTTGTAGCCCTCTATTTTCCGGGGCCGCAGTATGTCTTTTGAACAACCCGCAATCTTAGCAGGCGGTGGCTCCTGCAGGCTCCTCTGCTTTGCTGACATCTCTTTCAACACCAACGTGCCATCGACATAATTAGGGTTCAATTACACATTGGGAGACAACTCCCCAGTATAGTTTAAGTCGCTACTTTACATGCCACTCGCCACCCTATGGTCGTGAGTGGCATGTAATTTAAGGGACAACTACGTGGTTGCATGCATGAAATTTCTGATAGAAAAACCAAATAACACTTTTCCTGACCTGGAAAAAGGACCCACGTCCTTATTCTCAGCAGTATCTTGCAATCAATTGGATCTACATAAGTAAAAGAACCAATGAAAATACACTTTCTAGAATGATCTCTAGATGGTCGATAGAGTGCATTTTAGAAGCTTTTTATATCTCTATCTCGATTCTGGCACGCGTGTGGATTAATTCCTGTTTGCAAAAGAAGGTTTTATTGAAGACGTACATGATACCCATATTAAACACTAGCTGTTCCCCGCGGTTTCACCCACGCTGCTCAGCACCTGTTGGTCGTAGCGTGATGTTATATAGCCTATAGCCTTCCTCAAGAAATGGACTATCCAACACTAAAAGGATTTTCCAATTCCAACCCTGTCCCTGAGATAAGCGCGTTCAAACAAACAAACATACAAACAAACTCTTCAGCTTTATAATATAATATATATATATAATATGCTCCGAGATGCATAAATAGATGTGTCAGCAATAGTGGGATGTTCACCAGCAACCCATTTACTATTGTTGAGGAACTGGTTCAGGAAGCCAAGAGTGGTGGTCAGGTTATCTTTCAGTGGCTTCTTTAAATATTTGTGTTGTAGTTGAAATGAATCCAAATATTTACCCAAAAGTGTTGATTGAGGTTAACCTCCTTTTATTGATAGAAAAAACAGCATTAAACTGAAATATTTCTCACTCAACGTCCGAAAAGTTACATTTCGCAACTCCAAAATAAAGTCTCCAAGGGGGGAAAATAAAACTTTTCCCTACACATCTATCTGTACTCCTAGCTTGCAATAAATTTTGTATGTGACACTGAAGGTTTTTTTGATACAGATCATCGATGTCCATGGGGTCTTAAGATTAAGATAACGAGGGTGCTTTTTAAAAGTTGTGATCGTCGTGAATAGCTGATATCGGTGTTATGATTCGTGTCTTTAATATTATCAAAATCATTTATTTACGTAAATAAGGTACAGAAAGTTGATAAGTAGACAAAATTGGTCTCTATCTCAATTATACATATATCCGAAAACAGTAATATATTTTCATTTAAAAGAACTAATTATAATCATGCTGTCGTAATACAGATAATTCTATCAAGATTCAAAATGTTATTACTGAATGACAATGTATCTTCCTCGCTCTCAATTATGTTGTGCCCGACAGGGTCTGTTTTGATCTTTTACCTTCTAAGACATCCTTACTATCCTTACTAATATTATAAAAGCGAAAGTGAGTTTGTTTGTTACCTCTTCACGCTTTAATGGCTAAACCGATTGTGATGAATTTGGTACATAGATAGTTGGGAACCAGGAGACGGACATAGGCTAATTTTTATTTGATAAAAGTGGGATGTGAGGGAGAAAGAGGGAAGAAAAGGGAAAACTTAGCGTTGCTATTAAAAATCAATAAGGCGCAAGGGGAACTGTGTTACCCCAAATTTAACGCGGGCGAAGCCGCGGGCGAAAGCTAGTATGTAATACAATGCAATAAGTATTTCCGAAAAAATAAGCGCAACACAATGTGTTGCTTTTTTTGTTTTAATCGCTTTCACTGTGTCTCACTACAGGGCAAAGGCCTCTCTATTCTCTTTCGAAACCTCTCCGTTTTGGAGCATAACTGCCCATATTTAATTTTGCCCCACGAATACCACCCTTGTCGCTTCGCTTTTAAATGTTAAAATGCATAGGTTGCCCGCCCTTGTATGTACATTTTGCCTTTAACGCATACAAAATCCTGGGAATGTTTGTGAGGATGGATGAATAGTTGTTTGATCCTCTTTCACGAAAAAACTACTGAACGGATCTTGATGAAATTTGGCACAGAGGTAGATTAAAGTCTGGAATAACACATAGGATACTTTATCATCACTCGGGCGAAGCCGCGGGCGCCAGCTAGTAATATTATAAATGCGAATGTTTCTGAGGACAGATGTATGGATGTTTGTTACTCTTTCACGTCAAAACGGCTGAACGAATCTTAATGAAATTTGGCACAGAGATAGCTTATAGTCTGGAATAACACCGGATACTTTTTTTTCGATCATCATGCGGGCGAAGCCGCGGGCGCCAGCTAATTAATTTTACACACAAACATTTAAACTTATGTATAAAAATGAAGTGAATGATTTGTTTAAGAACATTTTGACTGAATTGAAAATATTAAATTATATTTCTAATTACGTAATATTGCACGGCCATGTAAATCGTATTTAATCAAGACTAATAAAATGCCAACATTGACTTTAGAAAGATTATTTCAAAAGTCTAGATTAGATTTTCGAAACTTTAAAACAAAATAATTCGTCCCTTTTATCGAAATAAACTTAATTATGTTTTGTTCGTGTTTCAAGTACCTTTGTATAAATTTAATTGTTAAATATTTGAAAACACTTACTCGTTTGAGTGGGTTTATAGAGTTAATAAATAGTAATAACAAGCATTTTTTTAATAATAAAAGAACCACCATTTTGAGAAGCTAGTTTCGCGGACCCACCTACTGATTGACTAATGTCAATATTCTCTTAAATAAACGAAGTTTGGGCTAACGGTAACTTTAAACCATGTGATGATCGAAAAGAACTTTGTTTCTCTCCCTTTTTTTTCCTCTTCCTGCCTCTGTTCTCACTTTTTTAGCCTATATCCGTCTACAGAGTCCCAACTATATCTGTACAAAAAAAAATCGTCAAAATCGGTTTGGCCATTTCGGCGTGAAGTCGTAACAAACAAACAAACTCACTTTCGCTTGTATAATATTAGAGTAAAGATGTACTTACTTAAATGTTATTAAACACAACGAACAAAAATAATTAAGGTATGTTATGTTAGAAACAAACTTAATCCTTTCATAAACTGGTACAGACATAGATAATACAAACGCATAAAAACCTTATCAAAAAGGTATATAAAACAAATCACGTTCACATTAAAAGGTTGGACCTTTAAGTATTACATCAAAAACGAAGTCCACCCAGACTAGATAGAAACGAAATCCATTTACTCTAGATACCTATAAAAAGTAAAGATTTATCTCTAGTTCTCTAGATCTGATCGGGTATGTGTTCACAGTTCTAGATATAACTAGCTTTTGCCCGCGGCTTCGCTCACGTTAAATTCGGGGTAACACAGTTCCCCTTGCGCTCTATTGATTTGTAATAGCAACGCTAAGTTTTCCCTTTCCTTCGCTCTTTCTCCCTCACATCAAATTTTTTCAAAAAAATATTAGCCTATGTCCGTCTCCTGGTTCCCAACTATATCTGTACCAAAATTCATCCAAATCGGTTCAGCCATTAAAGCGTGAAGAGATAACAAACAAACAAACAAACAAACAAACAAACAAACTCACTTTCGCTTTTATAATATTAGTAAGGAAGTAAGGATAGTAAGGATTAGAGTAAAGATGTACATACTTAAATATTAAAAACTACGAACAAAAAAAATTAAGGTATGTTATGTACCAACTTAATCCTTTCATAAACTGGTACAGACATCCTTACTTTAATATTATAAAAGCGAAAGTGAATTTGTTTGTTTGTTTGTTACCTCTTCACGCTTTAATGGCTAAACCGGTTGTGATGAATTTTGGTACATAGATAGTTGGGAACCAGGAGACGGACATAGGCTAGCTTTTGCCCGTGGCTTCGCTCGCGTTAAATTCGGGGTAGCACAGTTCCCCTTGCGCCCTATTGATTTGTAATAGCAACGCTAAGTTTTCCCTTTTCTTCGCTCTTTCTCCCCACACATCACATTTTTTCAAAAAAAATTTAGCCTATGTCCGTCTCCTGATTCCCAACTATCTCTGTACCAAAAGTCATCGAAATTGGTTTAGCCATTAAAGCGTGAAGAGGTAACAAACAAACAAACTCACTTTCGCTTTTATAAAATTAGTAAGGATTTTATAGTACCTCCGTGTAAAAAGAATGCTCGGAACAGCATCAGATTTCAAAATCCATTTTAAATCCAACAGTTTGATTCCACCCGTGTGCTCGTCTCGCAAATACGATGATTTAAAAAAAGAAAAACTTTTTACGAAAAAACAAAAACCAAATTCTAACATAACACTTAAAATCGTAAGGAGTTTATAGTGCTTTTTCTTAAGAAGTTGGCTGATTTGCAAAATAGAATTTATTGAAGGTAACCTTACAGGCTATACACCAAGGCTTGGAAACAGATGGGTTACCTTATCGCCTAAAATTGCGAAACCAGCAATAATTGCGATATGACTTACAATTCTATCCGTCGCGAGAAGCCTGCTGTTGACATCGCATCATGGTAAATCTTGGTCATGACTGATAGTCAGTCTTACTAATTTTTTATATTAAAACGCTTGGGTTCACCGGAAACTCGCCTGGCCCGAAACGATGATGCAGCCTATGGTAGAACATGTTTACCTAGAAGAAACTGATTTAGTTCAAGTGAAACTTTTACGCGATAACTCTAGAGTGCGTTTCATTGCAATTGCACCATAACCCAATCAAAAACAGCTAAAAGTAATAAAAAATGATAAATCTCCACATTCGAACCGATGCCAAGTATCTTAACAACACCATTGGGTAGCCCCTGCAGCTTGTTGACTCCCCGACGCTCGCCGATGCAATTATCAGCTCCCGCTACCGAAGTGCGCCTTTCATTCACAGATGGTTGCAGAAAATGGAGGCGTTTGTACGTTCAGGACTGAAAAACCGGCCAAGAGCGAGTCAGACTCACGAACCGAGTATTCCGTTCAAAAATTTTTTTCCTATCCGCAAAAAAAGCCTGATCTCTTATTCTCTTATAACATTGAAACTCCGAACGCTAAACCAACTCAGAAGAAACAACCCAGAAATTATATTAATACTACATCGCACAAATTATCTCTGATTAAGGATCTTGAAAGACAGACAGATGCCCAACAAAGTGATTCTATAAGGTTCTGGTTATTCCTTCTGAGGTACGTAACCCTAAAAAGTGTAGTGTTGAGTGGGTAGTATGGAAAGTGTTGATTAATTAGTTCTGAACGAGATTTTTAATGTTCGTTGAATTCGTGATGAAAGTTGCTTGGGATGTTGGTTTCGATAAGAACAATATTCTATGAAATGTTAGCCTGATATGAATTAGCTTTTGATTGGTCCAACTGGTCAAAATGAGAACTAAATCCACTATTTTTATCACGAGAACTCATTATTGTATGACATTACTTTGAAAGAACGCTTTATGAAACTGTTTTGTGTTTGTTTCATTTAATTCAAATGAAGCCTTTACAGTAAGTTTTTGTATTATAATAAGTTAATATAGAAGTTCATAAAGATTTTTTATTAAAAAATAGTTGATCCTTTGTAGTTCAACATCAGAACTTCGGTCATGTCAACGCAAAGCCCAATCATAATATAATTAGGTTTACCTGAGCGCCCACATTAATGAAAGCGGTTATAATAAAATAAGTACGTATTACTACAACTTTTAGGCATTCATGGCAGCAAAATAATGTAATAAAGAGTATCGGAATACACCATAATTAACTGTCTTTTTCATTATGTTAATTAAAGAGAGCAATGTCCTTTTATATCACATCAAAACAGGTATTTTACCCGAATGCGCACCGCAAAGTAGGGTAATGTGTTCATCAGTCATATGTATGTAAGATTGTTCCTTTGAAGCACTATCTATACTTCTATACTAATATTATAAAGCTGAAGAGTTTGTTTGTTTGTTTGAACGCGCTAATCTCAGGAAGTACTGGTTGGAATTGGATAATTCTTTTAGTCTTGGATAATCCATTTCTTGAGGAAGACTATAGACTATATCACATCACGCTACGACCAACAGGTGCTGTGCAGCGTGGGTGAAACCACGGAGAACAGCTAGTACAGAATAAACGTTTGGGCCGATTAAAATCTAGAACGGCTCACACTCCAATAATGGGTCTCGACATTCTAAGTTACTATAGACTTAATTTCCTTGATAGTTATTTTTCAAAGTTCCAGATAAATAAAATAAATAAATATCTTGGGACAACTCACACACGGCTATCTGATTCCAAGCTAAGCAGAGCTTGTGTGTAACCAGACAACTGATATACATACTTATATAATTTATAAATACATACATATTATAGACAAATCACACCCAGACACAGAACAAACAATAATGCTCATCACACAAAGTTTGTCCTGGGTGGGAATCGAACCCACGACCTCCGGCTCAGCAGTCAGGGCCACTAACCACTAGACCAACAGGCCCGTCAATGTACTTGTTTTTGTCTTTTCATTATAATCTTTCAGTTTTGTTCTTATTAGGTATGTAGTTTGGTTCACTTTATACGCTGTCGGGTTTTTTTTTTAAACTACAAGGGTACAGTATACAGTTACGAGGTTTTTATGTGCAAACTCTTTCGTTTATTCTCGCCCATTTAGCTCACAGTACGAACCATCACACGTAACCGGGGCTTAAGGCTTGCTGCAAATGAGGGATGCCTGTATCAAAAGAATATTTTGCACTTGCGCATGCCTTTGGCCGCCTTTGTACTGGGTTTACTTCCGTCTTATATATATACTAGCTTTTGCCCGCGGCTTCGCCCGCGTTAAGTTTGGGGTAACACAGTTCCCCTTGCGCCTTATTGATTTGTAATAGCAACGCTAAGTTTTACCTTCTCTTCCCTCTTTCTCCCTCACATCCCACTTTTTTCAAAAAAATATAGCCTATGTCCGTCTCCTGGTTTCCAACTATCTCTGTACCAAAATTCATCCAAATCGGTTCAGCCATTAAAGCGTGAAGAGGTAACAAACAAACAAATCAGTTTTTAGTACCAAAACAGAAAAACTTTCATTTCAATTAGACCATTACAGGCACTTTTGAATGTAAAGAATCAAAATGTTGAAGCTACAGTCCCGGCCACAAGACACAATAACTTGTGAAAGTACTGGCAAGAAACTCCATGGACACTTTACAAAATAGTATTACCATCATTCGTGTTATGATTATACAAATATAGCATATTATAGTATACTAGCTGTGCCCAGCGGTTTCACCCGCTGCTCATTTAGGGGTCTGAAAAATAGATGTTGGCCGATTCTCAGACCTACCCGATATGTACACAAAATTTCGTTTAAATCGGTCCAGCCGTTTCGGAGGAGTATGGCAACGAAAACTGTGACACGAAAATTTTATATATTAGATTTTAATTACATTACTAAGATTAGTTTAACAGTAACGAGTTTAAGTACTAAATATTGACTTGGCGGGCAAGGGTGTCGACATGTGGGATGTGGACTTAGCGATCATTGTGCCGATAGTCGTTACGACAATGGCTTAATTGCCAAGAGCCTCGACCAACACCTGAGGAGGCTCTCGTTAGACGGCAGGATCAAGGGTCTGATTCAGAAAGTGGTACTCCTGGACAAATCTCGTATCGTTAGGAGGTTACTCTCTCCGGAGCTCTGACTGCCAGTAGCTAGGATCCTGTTATACAAAACTATTGTGTGTCAAAAAGAATAAACGAAATTCTACTACAAAAAATCTGAAACTAATGGAAGAGGCCGGTCTAAGCTGATTGTAGATGGCGTATCCTTAGCGGAGCTTAGTCCGAATAAGACTAATAAGATCATCAAGCTATTTGGAAATATAAAATGACATGGACATGATTTTCATATAATGACGACCATTAGATTGACAGTTGCCTTCTCCATCGACACATAGCAGACTTGCTGTAGAGCAGAGAAGGGCAGGGCGTTTTTGTGGGACTGTCTCTTGTAATCTGACGTTCAAAAAGTGCTGATTATCAACCTAATTTGAATAAATGACTTTTGATTTTGCAGAAAACAACTTAATTGACACGTCCTTAAAGTTGATATTTTAATAAGGGTACTTAATTACAGTAATTTGAAAACATTGATTTGAAAATGGAATCAATTGAGTATAACTAAGACTCTGCTGTCCATCTGTCCGTATGTCAGTAGGCTGTGTCTCATAAACCGTGATAGTTAGACAGTTGAATTTCACAGATGATGTATCTCTATTACCGCTAAAACAAAAATACTAAATAACAGAATAAAATAAATATTCAAGGGAACTCCCACACGACAAACTTGTTTGTTTTTGTCGTTTTTATGGTTTTTAAACACGGTACCCTTCTTGCGCAAGTCCGATTAGTGTAATTATGCTTAAGTAAGTCTCTTTAGGCTATCTTAATTTATTAATGTATAGGATTTGTTATGTAACAGAAATAAAGCCAATTTACAAGCTAAGACAAAACAAGTGTGCTTCTCGAAAACTTTGCCAAAAAACCAGCATAATATCTAACCCTCTTAGCTCACTGCCCGTCCGTCTATTGACGACAGGCCGTGTCGACGGCGCCTCAAAGAGATGTTAGCAAAGCAGAGGGGCCTGCCAGTGCCTCTGCCTGCCGGGGTTGCGGGTTGTTCGAAAGAGATACCGCGGCCCCAGAACGTGGCAATAGAAGGAACATGGGTGGGTTTTAGTCAGTACAAGTCTGACACATCCCCCGCTCCGCCCAGAGTGGGGACGTTATTTGAAGATTGCCCACCCCAAAACAAAAATATGCTACCCTCTTGCTGGCTGACAAATATTTTTATAACGTTTAAACTATTCAGATAATTCACAAGAAAGAAGCTTCTACACCAGAAAAGAAATTCAGGTTTTCCGTGTAGAAAATACCATATTTTTGATGTAAGTTATACAAAAAATGAAACGTCTTGCCTGCCTCAACAATTTCACAAAACGAGAAAGCCAACAGCAGTTCACTCACAAGAGGTTTTCGAGACTTATTCGTGAAGATTCGTACTTTATTTACATATTTTACTTTTTCAACTAAATGCTATCTCACATTTAAGCTTTAATTTAAAATGTTCACGGAATACTTGCCTCTTTGACAAGATAAAATGTCGGCTTATATTCTCATTTCAGTTTTATTTTACACAGTCTGGCTTAGAAGCTGACAGTTGGCCTTATCCGCGACGAGTTTCTAGGTCGATTTCACCTGCTGCGTAAGAAACCCATATTTTTAGAGGACAGTAGGCTAATTGCCGTTTTTGTCAGCCTAGGAGATGTTTGTCTGCTTAACTGGACAACCACGTAGGTGCATGTAAGGCCTCCTAGTAAAAAACTTGTGGGGTAAATTCTTGGCTAAGGGCGTCGCTAGGGGAAGACAGCGGTTACGGGTCTGTAGACAGTTAGCAATGAGTAGCTCAACGTCCGTCCGTCTAGTAACGACAGCCCAGCCTCCTGCTCCACCAAGAACGGGGGAAGTTATATGGTGATATCCCATCCGAAAAAAAAACCCGGCCAAGTGCGTCGGAAACTGCACCCACACCGCGCACCTAGGGTACCTAGGGAGGGTTGGTTTTTCAAAGCTCTAAAGATTCGCAGACCTCAGTAATAGGTATTAATTTCAACTCAACACCTCCCGTTCCCCACAAGTTCCCGAAATATAGGTTCTCGACAGACAAACAGCTCTTAAAAGAATAATTCTGTAACAATAAAGAGTAATTTTAATTTAATTTCGTCAAGAGGGGAAAAATGGAAAGTAAACAGGATTCAAACCCTTTTCCTTTCCCAAAAAGTATTAAACGGACGGAGAACGGAGTTCTAACTTTGATTTGTCAGTCTTGGAAGTCGGAAGCTTTTGATGTACGGTACGGAACAGCAATAATTAGGGAAATCGAGAAAACAACGCAGAGTTTGTTCTTAAATTGTCATTTAGTATCCTAACGGATAATAATTATGATAAACAATGTATTGACAAGGAATTTATTCATGTGTTTTGATGGCACCCATATTCATTACTACTTTTATTCTCACAGTACAAAACTTTAAAATTATTGAATTTACAGTGATTGTGGTTATATATACGTTACAGCTAAAAGAAAATTTACCATATATGGTGTTAGCGAGGGAGAGTGGGGTAAGTGTGTGCGTGTGGGTATGTGTGTGTGTGTTTACGTGTGTAAATATACTACCCTATTGTACTTAGTAGGTTTTCCGTCTCTTGGTAGGTCAATCCTTGAGGCCATATAGTAATTTGATTTTTACAATCACGGCTAGTAAGTTAATAAAGAGGAAGCAATTTATTCAATTTGTTGTATAATGATGCTGCAAGAAAATAATTGAACCTTCTCGAATGGGTACTGGTCAATTTCTATAGAGTTCGTCATTAGGAAACAAATAGTTTTTGAAATTCATCATTCGATTTGCAAAAATTGTTAAAACAGAACATACAGACGCCTGCACATCAAGCTACCACAATCTGTCAGATTTCTTTGATAGATTTTCAACTTTATTTCTAAAGTTTTAGGTTCAAGGTTCATTGGGAAAAATTGACAGTTTCGGGTAGCTTGACCTGCAGGCGTCTGTACGTAATAACTTCACGCTTGTAATTCCGTATTTTACCAATTATGTTTAAGTTCCTTAGGAGCAAGTCTATTGTCTGTTAAGATACATCTCCAAAAACCTAATAAAACTCTGCCCGACCCAAAAGTCGAACCCAGGACCTTGTGCTGGCGCCACGAGACGACTCCCGGCCACCGTAGATGCGGGTCTGTGGACGGTGAGCATTGGGTAGCTCACCGTCCGTCCGTCTATTGACGACAGGCCGTGTCGACGGCACATCAGTGTTTCACGCGCGCCTCAAAGAGATGTCAGCAAATCAGAGGGGCCTGCCTTGGTTGCAGGTTGTTCGAAAGAGATACGGCGGCCCCGTACAAGTCTGACACTTCCCACCGCTCTGCCCAGAGCAGGGGAAGTTATTTGATGATTTCCTACCCCAAAAAAAAACGACCTAGCTCGGCAGTCGCGCTTGCGACCACAAGACAAACGAAGACAATACAATATGCGGACTTAAAGCAACACTATCCTATTTTCATTCATTCAGTCATTCGTCTTGATTCGATCAGCAAATACCGTTTTGTATCTAGTGTCTACAATCTATGAATCGTGTTTGGTTCGGCTGCGCACACAAAGTTTTTCAGGTAAGTCAAACTTATCACACAAATATTATAAAGGCAAATGTTTGTATGTATGTCTGCGCGTGTTTATAAATCCTTCATGCTCAATGTCTCGACCAATGTGGATGGCATTTGATATGTTTTGGAACGAAATTCCTTATCGCGCGTTGCGAAAGGCTAGACGGTAAAAATTAAGACCAAAAGCTGTAACGACACGTTTTGGTATCGTTGTAAACCGTGCGGGCATGCGCGTGGTTCTCTGTCTGTCTCTCTCTCTCATAGAAAGCAAGAAACGCTGTATATTTACATTCCAATAATAATGACCAATAAAATCCTTACTAATATTATACAAGCGAAAGTGAGTTTGTTTGTTACCTCTTCACGCTTTTTGGTACAGAGGTAGTTGGGGACCAGGAGACGGACATAGGCTGTTTTTTTAAAGTCGGATTTGAGGGAGAAAGATGGAAGAAAAGGAAAAACTTATCTGAAACGTTGTTGCTATTATAAATCAATAAGCCGTAAGGGCAAAAACTGCAGGTAGCAGGTACCTGCAAATCAGGAAAGGGGAACTGTGTGATACCAAATTTAACGCGAGTGAAGCCAGTAAAATTTAAACTAAAATCGTTTAATATTTTACATTTAGTAAGCAGAAAGTGGTAGGTTCTATTAAAGACACTACATTTAGGTGAAACTTTTCGACCTTAAAATTATAATTGGGTACGAAAACTGCCAGCTACAGCAAAAGTTCTGATAACCATCGAACGGATTTATGTAGTACTTTTTTTGCTGTTGGGAAATCATTAAACAACTTCCCCGCTCTGGATGAAGGGGGGGGGGAGTGTCAGAGTTTTACTGACAACAACCCACACAAGTTCCTTCTTTCGTGACTTCCGGAAGTAATATTATTTTCGGTCTTTTTTGTGGTATTTTAGAAATCGTTTTTTTTTTGCTATAAAGCTTTTGATTTCAGCCTTTTGAGTTATAGTATGGTGGTATCGCACACAAATTCTCACCGAAAATTTATTTTCCATTGCTACTAAGAGATAATAGCTTATCATCCAAATGCATTAGAAGAAATATAAATGTATTATAAAAGATAAATATCAACTATGAAAGCAACATAAATTAGGCAGAAATTATGGGACCCCTTCGGAAATATAACCCCAAGTGGGCCGATTATAAAAATAATGTTGAAAATCGGCCCACAATCGACGGAAAAGTCGCGTAAACATTAAAAAAAATACAGTCGAATTGAGAACCTCCTGCTTTTTTAAGTCAGTTAAAAATCATCAGACGACACGGTTGGCGCAGTGAGGCCCGGTCTCCACCAAAGCGGAGAGCAGCGGAGCGGAGAGGAGATGTGCAAGAGTCAACCAATCATAGGAAAGATGAGAGACGCGATGTAGATTTAAAGCAATGTGATTGGTCGGTTTCCACCCATCTCCTCTCCGCTCCGTTGGTCTCTGCTTTGGTGGAGTCTGGGCCTGACTGTGCGATCGACTGCTGATTCTCACACGGAACAGATATTTGTGTGGCCTACCTACAGTTAATTGTAGCAGGCTGTTTGTGTATGTGAGTTTAAATGTTTGTACACGCAACCACGATACAGGAGAAATCCCAAGTGTGGGGCGACAATTAAAAAAAAAAAATTATAGGTGTCAAGGGACACCCGGATGGAACGAAGTTCTTATAGAAATGAAAATATCTGGCTTGCTTTCTATAAGAGAGAGAGAGACAGACAGAGAAACATGCGACGCCGCACAGCTTACAATAGCTTACTATAGCAAAAAGTGTCGTGACAACTTTTCGTAAGATTTTTTTCCGTCTAGCCCCCTTTCACAACGCGCGATAAGGAACTTCGTTCCAAAAACTGTTCTTTGCCGCGACGCTACGACAACCTAGACGGACTACAGAAACGTGGCATCATCGCGAGTTATTGACATCTGCATAACGCAAATATGTTGCCATCACAAAGCTAAGATACTACGTCTCTAGTGCACACTTAAAACTGGAATTAATGGAAAAACTATAGGTATATTGACTTCACATTTTCTCGAACATCTCACAAGTTGCTACAACTACCTTCCACCTAGAATGTGGTTGACAGAACTAAAACTCAAAGCATTTATTTCAAAAGGCACTTATTCAATATTTTGAAAACAAAAAGATAGTACAGTCCAAGTCACAAGGCATAATAATTTGTTAAAGTACTGTAGTTACCCATTTTAAAGAATAGAATCTATGAAAAAGAATTGACAAAAACTCCATGGATTATTATTAAGTATTAGTATTGGTTTCATCATTAATTTTTAAATGAACAGCTTCACTGCACTATTCTATGGTGCCTTAAAAATAAGGGATTTTGTGACAAAGTAACACGACTTAATAGAATGTTCTTTATAGACTACACAATACTCTAACGTCATAATTTTTTTTTCAATCTTTTAAAACACGAGGACAATAAAACAAAATTCAGAGACAAGTACAAGAAATAAAGTTCCTTTCGAACCGAGGAAATATCGTACAGTTTATCAGGGACACAAGAAATATCACGTCCGTCCCTCCCTCGAGATAGTGCAAAAAATATGGACAGTCCCATGAAAAAGTCTTACGATGAATTTTTCAAAGAGCTTCGAGTCGAATCGTCAATACTTTGTTATAATGTTCGGTTGGTTGATCTAAAAAATTGAAGCCTGAGATCGGATACGCTGTTTGTAGGAAGTTTTCGATATTTTTGCTATTGAAATGTTTGTGTGAATTTCTTGCAGGAATGTTGATTTATAGTGTTACAATTTTGTTGTATTCAATAGAGGCTTAATTTGCAAAATGTAATTTCATAAATTATCAATTGATACTTTTAAATCAAATCCGTGGAAAAATCACTTGATGATCTATGTACTGCATCTGTCAGATGTGTATGTGTTTTAGACTAAATACGTTTGAATTTTTTGTCAGCGATACGTCAGGAAGAAGTTCTAAACCACTGTTTGGTGGTTGCGGGTTATTCGGGGTTGCTGGTTGTTCGAAGAAGATACCGAGGCCAAGGAACATAATTAAAGGGCGAAAGAAGGAATATGGACGGGTATTAGTCAGTAAAAGTCTGACTCTCCCCCGCTCCACCCAAGGCGGTGGTTTTCCATCTGCAAAAAAAAACCACCATTAGGCGATAAATGAGTTAGAATTAATTATTGTTTGTCACGTTTTCAGATCTATAGAAACAGTGATACAGGTAGATATAACTTATTAATAAAAAGTAGTCTTAACTATTAGATAAAATATTTCAAATATATAAATACCGCAGCTACCACAATAAATTCCTATTTGCAAACTAAATTAAAACAGATTTTCTAGTCCGCCATTTTTGGGAGCCCGCCATATTGAATTTAAAATGACGTCTCTTAGCTACAAACTAAACATGTTTGCAGCTCAATCAGAATCTGTTAAAAAACGGTAAAATGTATTTTTATTTTTACATTCTTAAGTGTATGTTATAATGAGTATAAAAGTTTGTACAGACGACAACAGGTCAAGCTACCCGAAACTGTCCTTTTTTTTTCAATGAACCTTGAACCTAATACTTTAGAAATAAAGTCGAAAATCTATCAAAAAAATCTGACAGATTGTAGCAGATTGTAGTAGCTTGATGTGCAGGCGTCTGTACATAATAACAGTAAAAAAACATCGCCCTTACTTTCATCACGTAAACAACTGGCGGCACGGTTAGCGCAGTAGCTAAGCGAATGACTGCTGTGCTGCGTGTTCGGGTTCGATTCCCGCACGGAACAAATATTTGCATGACCTGCAGATAGCTGTTCCGGGTCTGGCTGTTTGTGTATGTGAGTTTAAATGTTTGTAAAAGCACCCACGATACAGGAGAAATTCCTAGTGTGGGGCAACGTTTTTTTTTTAAGAAAAAGAAAGAAAAGAATTCTGTACTCATCTGTACAAGGAAAGATCGTCTGGCCGAGACAGAAGACGGTCCAGTTTTTGTTCCCTCGTGTGGTTCGCGACTCATTGGGAACTTACAAATTCATTATTTTCCTTTGTGAAAAAAAGTTTTGTTCATCTCGCATCTTCTTTGACCTTTGAGGGAAGATAACTTGATAATCGGGACACGTCATCAGGAGATGAAGTTGTGTTTTGTTTTCTTTGATCAATTTTAGATAGATAATTTCACCCGCTGCTCAGGTGCCCTTCACTCACTAAAGGCTATAAAAATAGATTAAGACCGATTCTTAGACCTAACCAATTTACATACAAAATTTCATAATAATCGGTACAGCCGTTTTGGAGGACTGTGCAACAAAAACTATGACACGAGAATTTCATCTAATATATAAAATGCTCGTGTCACAATTTTCGTTCCCATACTCCTCCAAAACGGCTCGACCGAGTTGAACGGTCCAGCCGTTTTGGAATCGGCTAACATCTATGCCCCTAACTGAGCAGCGGGTGAAACCGCTGGGCACAGCTAGTATATGTATATAAATTGAGTGATAGTATGGTATCTTTAAAGACCCATGCAGCCAAAGCAGCTATCTATCGCTATCCTGAAAGGTGCAAGTAATTGTGCAGGATGGCCAAGACAGGGTAGGGCAATCATTGCATATCCTGCAAAGGGGTTCCAGATTAGCAACGTGTCTAGGATGGACTGAATTCATCCATCCAGATTGTAACTACAGCGATCAACCTGGGCTCACAATTGGTTAGGAGTTCTCTGGATTCATATCCAGGTCGTAGGTGTTCTTTCGCATTGATGAAGTGTAGAGAAATTTGTTGTTTATTTCTCTAGGCTCACTTATCTTGTCTATTGCACTGTCTCCTAAGGAGGTTGTACATCTCAAAAACTTTTTTTACGCATGAGAAATTTTCAAATTGTGATATTATTTACTAGCTGTTCCCCACGGTTTCACCCGCGCTGCTCAGCACCTGTTGGTCGTAGCGTGATGTTATATAGCCTATAGCCTTCCTCAAGAAATGGACTATCCAACACTAAAAGAATTTTCCAATTCCAACCAGTAGTCCCTGAGATTAGCGCGTTCAAACAAACAAACAAACAAACTCTTCAGCTTTATAATATTAAGAATATAGATTGGATAGACTTATTTGATTTATTTATAGGATAGACTTTTACTGACTAAAACCCTTTATGTTCCGGGGCTGCGGTATCTCTTTCAAATAGCTATATAGGCTCCTCTGCTTTGCTAAGGTCTCTTTGAGGCGCGCGTGGTATACGAACGTGCCTTCGACACGGCCTGTCGCCACTAGACGGACGGACTATCTGGTGCGAAGCACCTACCTGTATCGTTGCTAAGTAAATTATATATATAGAATATTATTTATTATGTACACCATACAAATAACATGAATAACATTAAACAACTTATAAATAGAGTGACACAATGGGAGGTCTTATCGCTAAAAGTGATCTTTTCAAGACAACCTTTGGAAGGATTTAAAGGAGGAGAAACACCACAGACTACCTACAGTACGGTAGTCTGTGGTGTAATATTAGAAAGCGGATCAAAGGTATAAATAAAAACTTTCCCATACTAAACACTTTGAAAATTATTCGAAACTGTGTAGGTAGATACCTATAAATATGTAAGCATTCTATTAATAGTTTATTGATAAACAAACAGACTTTCCAAAGGGATTAAAGTTGTCTTTTACTTTTGAGCCCCCGTAGTGCTTCTAAAGTTCAAAGTCTTATTTGGAAGACATTACAGCTGAGCGCTGTTAGATTAAATAAAACAATCCTGACAAAAGAAATTGGTACGATTTCTTATAAGGCATCGCTAATCAAAAATGTTTTGAAATTAAACCGATATAATTAAGTCTGTCAACCCTCTAAGTCTACGTAGTCAAAAGAAATGGTCGTTTATGTCGCAAGTCTATACGGAACCCGTGTTACGCGAGTCCGACTCGCACTTGGCCGGTTTTATTTTGGTTCTAGAACACGTTTTTTACCACTTTGAAATAAAACATGATTATTCGAATTCTATGAATGTTTGTAGAGAAAATAAAACAAAATGTGAAGTTGTTTTGAAAACCTTAGATACCAATATGAAGACTGTGGATTCAGCGAGACAGTACCTACGTGATCAGACTAGACATCGAATCTTATAACTAGATAAATAAATAAATCGAAACTGTGGTAGGTCGTAATTTTAGGTTACGTGTATACCTGTTAAAGTTTGTTTTAAAAGACAGTTAGTCCATTGAAAAGTTACATTTGGGGTTGCATTTTTTAGAGTATACGTTTGTTTTAAAAGACAGTCCATTAAAAATTACATTTGGGGTTGCATTTTTTAGAGTATACGTTTGTTTTAAAAGACAGTCCATTAAAAAATTACATTTGGGGTTGCATTTTTTAGAGTATACGTTTGTTTTAAAAGACAGTCCATTGAAAAGTTACATTTGGGGTTGCATTTTTTAGAGTATACGTTTGTTTTAAAAGACAGTCCATTAAAAAATTACATTTGGGGTTGCATTTTTTAGAGTATACGTTTGTTTTAAAAGACAGTCCATTAAAAATTACATTTGGGGTTGCATTTTTTAGAGTATACGTTTGTTTTAAAAGACAGTCCATTAAAAAATTACATTTGGGGTTGCATTTTTTAGAGTATACGTTTGTTTTAAAAGACAGTCCATTGAAAAGTTACATTTGGGGTTGCATTTTTTAGAGTATACGTTTGTTTTAAAAGACAGTCCATTGAAAAGTTACATTTGGGGTTGCATTTTTTAGAGTATACGTTTGTTTTAAAAGACAGTCCATTAAAAAATTACATTTGGGGTTGCATTTTTTAGAGTATACGTTTGTTTTAAAAGACAGTCCATTAAAAAATTACATTTGGGGTTGCATTTTTTAGAGTATACGTTTGTTTTAAAAGACAGTCCATTGAAAAATTACATTTGGGGTTGCATTTTTTAGAGTATACGTTTGTTTTAAAAGACAGTCCATTAAAAAATTACATTTGGGGTTGCATTTTTTAGAGTATACGTTTGTTTTAAAAGACAGTCCATTAAAAAATTACATTTGGGGTTGCATTTTTTAGAGTATACGTTTGTTTTAAAAGACAGTCCATTGAAAAATTACATTTGGGGTTGCATTTTTTAGAGTATACGTTTGTTTTAAAAGACAGTCCATTAAAAAATTACATTTGGGGTTGCATTTTTTAGAGTATACGTTTGTTTTAAAAGACAGTCCATTAAAAAATTACATTTGGGGTTGCATTTTTTAGAGTATACGTTTGTTTTAAAAGACAGTCCATTGAAAAATTACATTTGGGGTTGCATTTTTTAGAGTATACGTTTGTTTTAAAAGACAGTCCATTGAAAAATTACATTTGGGGTTGCATTTTTTAGAGTATACGTTTGTTTTAAAAGACAGTCCATTAAAAAATTACATTTGGGGTTGCATTTTTTAGAGTATACGTTTGTTTTAAAAGACAGTCCATTAAAAAATTACATTTGGGGTTGCATTTTTTAGAGTATACGTTTGTTTTAAAAGACAGTCCATTAAAAAATTACATTTGGGGTTGCATTTTTTAGAGTATACGTTTGTTTTAAAAGACAGTCCATTAAAAAATTACATTTGGGGTTGCATTTTTTAGAGTATACGTTTGTTTTAAAAGACAGTCCATTGAAAAATTACATTTGGGGTTGCATTTTTTAGAGTATACGTTTGTTTTAAAAGACAGTTGTTCCCGTAAATAAAAGGTAACGAAATCATAGCGCGATCAATAAAGACAATTTAATATTTTTAGTACCGCGAAGCTCGATAGATGGCGTTGGCGTCGAGTTAGATCGCGCTATGGTTTCGTTACATCAGAAAGTATAAGACCAAAAGTTTAATTTTTTGTTTTTGTCAACTCGCTGCCCGACCGCCGCCGCGTACGGACGTGCTACCTGCTCGCCCCGCCGCCATTGTGTTGTGTCAGTGCTCGCCCGGTTCGTCACGCTCGCGTGACGTCATCCGTAGTCTCGGACTACGCCCGCAACAATTGCTGTCTTTTTCAAGACAGCTCTTGTTACAGTGTTTCCCTTTTCGGAGATCCGTCTCAAAACGTTACTTGCCCCCTCTGGGAAAATCCACAGTTTCGTGGTTCTTGGTTGAAACCTTACGGTGCCAACGAAGCCAAGAGGTGTTGACCCGATACACCGAGTCTACCCCCTTCAGGGGTGACCAAAATTGGAAGGGCACTGAACACACGGCCTTGGGGGATCTCCTAGTCGCGCCCAGTTGCTTAACCCCGTTCTCTTTCAGCAATCACCCGGGACGTCTGGGTGTGTCTACCCCAGCGCCCCGGACCGGTCTTACGACCCTAGGGCCCCGCTGCTCAATAAGACTAGCAGCGGGTTCACAAGCTTAGGGCACACCTTAGGTACTCACCTCCCTGTCATACACAATCCCGACAGGGGGGCTACACACCCCCGGGCCCACCCACCCGGGGAGTTAGGATTGTTAGGGCCTTAGGTGAGCTTCACTCATGCCGGTTAACTTTTAACCGCCTTAGGGCTATTTTTTTCCAACATGGCGTCAGAGAACCCGCACAAGGCGGTTCTCCAACGCTTATTCAAGGACTTGCCTCACTTAGAGGCCAAATATGGCGCCGAACTGGCAGCACTGGAGCGCAATTCCATTGCGCAGTTCAGCGACTGTCTCGACAGCCCGCTCTCGCCGCCGCCTGCCGACAAAGGCAGGCCCATTAGCGAGCTTATCCTGCCGCCGCCGCCGGTGACTCGCCCTTTGTCCGTGCCGACAAAGGGTTCCGAGAAACCGGCCTCCGAAAAGTCCATTGTTCGTGGAACAATGCCGCCGACAAAGGGTTCCGAGAACCCCGTAAAGCCCATTGTTCAGGGAACAATGGTACCGACACAGGTGTCGTCCGCACCTGAAAACATGGACACGTCATGCCCGATCTCAGACTCCGAGAATGCCGATTTCTCGGCCACCTCGTCGACATCGGAAGACGAGTATCAACTCGTCGGTAAGGGAAAGAGGAAGAAGGGCAAAAGCTCTCAGGCCACCAAGGCCAAAAAAGCTGCCGATGCGCCCACCTGCCCTCCCTCTCCCCTCCCATCGACCTCCGCCGCCGCTGCTCATACCAGTCGGCCAGCTAGCCCTAGCGCTACCCCCGCTGCGACTTCAGCTAAAAAGCTGAAACCCCCTCCTCCGGTCTTTCTTCAAGAGAAAGCCAAATGGACTGACGTGTCCAAGTTGTGTCTGGCTCACAAGATCCAGTACACAAAGGCCACCAACACCCAGCAGGGTATTAAAATAACCGTCTCGTCTGCTTCTGACTACAGGGAGCTGATCCGACAACTGCGTGGAAGGAACATCGCCTTCCACACCTACACTCTCCCAGAGGAAGCGCCCACCCGTGTGGTGATCAGGCGCGTCCCGAAGGAGATCGCTGCATCCGACATCCTGGACGACCTCAAGGCCCAGGATATTCCAGCCACAGCCGTCCACCGCCTTCACAAAGCGAGAGGAGGCGAACAGTACGATATGGTACTGGTCGTCTGCGACCCAGTGGAGGGTCACCACCCCATTTTTAAAATCAAATCCGTCTGCTCCCTTACAGGTATAGCAGTTGAAAAACCATACAGGTCCCACGTCATCGGGCAGTGCCACCGATGCCAGCTCTACGGGCACAGTCAAAGGAACTGCTACGCGCCTCACAGGTGCGTCAAGTGCCTGGGCGACCATGGCACTGCTGACTGCCCACGCCCGAAGGACATCGCTCTCTGCACAGAGCCACCCAGCTGCGTGCTATGCGGCCAGTCCGGGCACCCGGCTAACTACCGAGGCTGCCCCAAAGCGCCCAAAGCGTCCTCCTCGAAGTTGGCGAAGCGTGCCCACGCCCGCCAGCAGCGAGAAAGCCCCTCTGTGAGGATTCCCTCCTCGCAGATGCCCGAGCGCCTCAGTCCACAGAGGCCTATCCCATGGACTCAACAGAGCCACCAGCGAGCTTTCCCAGCTCTCGCGCAGGCTAAGTCCAACCCCATCCCCGGGCTCTTAGATGCCCCCGTCCCTCCGCCCATTACTCGCGAAATCGTCTCCGCGCCCTCTCAACCCGCGCTCTCTAAACCCGCGCCTTCTCAACCCGCGCCCCATCATCCCGTGGCCTCCGGCCCCGCGGCCGGTAATGGTAGAAGGAATTATGAGATCATCACCAAGGCCTTTGGAGCTTTTGTCACCGCAGAAGCCGACCGTATGGCAGCCGAAATCGAAGCTGCCAAAGGTAACGCTGAAATACTGAGGCACATCTGGGATTCATATCCCACGATCCTGCACAATCTCCGTCAGCTTGATCATAACTAAAACTTTCCAATGGCTAACACAAATTTAAGTAGCTTCAAACCCCGTTCCCTCAAGTTAGGTTATTTTAACGCCAACGGCATTAGAGACCAACGTGATGAGATCGCCTCATTTTTGCGCGACCATCAAATTGACATTCTCCTCATCCAGGAAACCTTTCTCAAGCCTTATCATCGCGACCCGAAAATTGCCAACTATCGAGTAGTTCGCAACGATCGGTCGCGCTGTCACAAAGGCGGTACGTTAATTTATTTCAAGAAGGAATTGCACTGCATCCCTCTAGATCCTCTTCCCTTAAAGTCTCTCCTCGAAGTATCCATTTGTCGGCTTGGTATGACCGGTCACCAGCCTATCTCCATCGTTTCCGCGTATATTCCTCCTGCTAGTTCATCAGAGGATCATACACCTCTCATGGACGATCTGACTTCCCTATTCGGCTTGAGTGACTCCGTTATCATAGCGGGTGATCTCAACGCTAAGCACCCCGCCTGGAATAGTTCGTCGACCAATCCCAGGGGGAGAGCCCTCTTCAACTTAGGTGACAGACTTGACTTTGACCCCATCGCGCCTATGGAACCCACTCACTTTCCGCACGACCCCACGCACCGCGCCGACGTTCTCGACTTAGCGCTTCTCAAAAATATCAACCTTAGGTTGCATACTATTGAGACGATTCATGAGTTAGACTCCGATCACCGCCCAGTTTTTCTTTACTTAGTTCCTCGCTCGGGCCCTTCTGACCCCAGCCAGCCCAAACCTGTCCAAGTGATAACTGACTGGAGGAAAGTCAGCGAAAAGCTAAACTCCGCCACGTCACCTCACCTGGACGCCATCCCCGATCACATAGTTTCGGTCGCAGACACGACGGCCGCTATCGACTCGTTTACAGAGCACGTTCAATCCATACTAAAGGATTGTTCACGGGAAGTCCCAGCAATGAGTGATCATCGCTGGCGTCTACCCGCTGACGTACGTGATTTGATAACCGAGAAGAACGCGGCCATTCGTGCCTACAGCCATTTTCCCTGCGACGCGAACAAGGCTCACATGCGATCATTACAGCGTGCTGTAAGGAAACGCACTAGTGAGCATCGTTCGAATCGCTGGGACAATGAGCTCAGCGAACTGGAACCCACTCATCATGCCTTTTGGCAACTACAGAGAAGGATGCGCGCCACCGAGGAGGCTTCGATGCCCCCGCTCATTCGTCCGGACAAAAGCGTCGCATTCGATGACTCTGAAAAGGCAGAATGCCTAGCCGACAGTTTGGAGTCCCAGTGCTCCCCTAGCTCACAACCGGTCATCAAGCGTCACCTCGACGAGGTGAACGCAGAAGTAGAACGTAGAACTGCCCTACCTCCCGTAGAAGACCCCGATGACCCTCTGCCCCTCGTCACGCCCGACGAAGTGCAAGACATCATCAAAAGGCTCCAACCACGGAAAGCTCCCGGCTCCGACGGTATCACCAATAGGGTCATTAAACTCCTCCCCGCTCAGCTCATCATCCTTTTGGCGGCCATCTTCAATGGCGCCTTGAGCAACAACTTCTTCCCCCAGATATGGAAAGAGGCTACTGTTATCGGTATCCCCAAGCCAGGCAAGCCCAAGTCTGAGCCCACGAGCTACCGACCCATCAGTCTCCTGAACGCACTCGGCAAAATCTATGAGAGACTTATTTATAAGCGACTTAGAGATTTCGCCGAGACTAAGAGTCTCATTCCCAACGAGCAATTCGGTTTCAGGACCGAACACTCGTGTATCCAACAGGTCCACCGCATCGTCGAACACATGAGCGCTGGTTTCCAGCGCGGGGCGATGACGGGCGTACTATTCTTCGACATAGCGAAAGCTTTTGACAAAGTCTGGCACAACGGCTTATTATACAAGCTGTACTCACTAGGAGTGCCGGATCGTCTCGTGCTCATCTTACGGGACTTTTTGTCGAACCGCACCTTCCGCTATCGCATAGGGGCCTCATTTTCTTCCCCTCATCCTATTAGGGCCGGTGTCCCTCAGGGTTCCGTCTTATCCCCCCTCGTCTTCACGCTGTTCACTAGCGATATTCCCAAGAGCAAAAAAGCTCAGTTAGCTCTGTTCGCGGATGACACGGCCATTTATTACACTGGCCGCTGTACAAACGCTATCGCCCGTACCCTCCAGACCTCAGCCGACGTCCTAGGCGCTTGGTTCAGGAAATGGAGAATCGAGGTGAATCCCGGTAAAAGTCAGGCGGTTATCTACTCCAAACCGCGCTTTAATCCCCCGATCCCCAGTCCGATCACTATGTACGGCAAGCCTATCCCCTGGGAGAAGCAAGCCAAATACCTAGGTGTCATTCTCGACAGTCACTTGTCCTTCGCGGCACATATCAAAGCGGCTCGTTCGCGCGCCGCCTTTGCTATGGGTAGGCTTCACTTTCTAATTCAGGCTAAAAGCAAATTGTCCCTTAAGTGTAAATTGCGTTTATACACCGCGGTCATTCGTCCCATCATGACATACGCATGTGTCGTGTTCGCCCACGCCAACCCGCGTTTCCTTCATAAGATGCAGACCTTGCAAAACCGATTCCTTCGTAAAATCACGGGAGCCCCTTTTTACGTCCGTAACGATAGTCTTCACTTAGACTTAAGAATCCCCACCGTCGTTCAATTCATGAAGCGCCTTACCAAGCGCTTCTTTGACTCCGCGTTAAAACATCGCAACCCCCTTATCGCATCGGCCGCTCGATACGATCCCTCGCGAATAAGTAAAATTCGTCGTCCCCGTCATACCCTCGTCACTCCGGATGATGCTATAACCCTGCTCCAGGAGAGCAGCAGGGAGACTAGCACTCTTCGTAAATTCAGACGCAAAGCGCCGTCATTCCGTCCTCGCCGACGAGGCCCGTCGCGACATCCCGGTAACTGCCCCACCCGTCCCTTGCAAGAGCCAGCCCGCGTTGCTGAGCCAGTAAGTCAAAATAGTCCATAAATAATATCACTCAGATCCAGCCTGTCCCTTGCTGTCCCTCAGCGACGCCCTAAGCCGAGGCTCGTACCCCACAGGGGGTGCCCTTAGCGTGTAGTCGCTTAGTTTGTAAGTTTTTACCCTGGCTGGAGGTCTTAATTTTTAAGGCACCCACAGGATTCGCCCGGTTAAGCAGACGACAACCTCCTTGGTTGAACTGCGAGATGCCATACATAAAAAAAAAAAAAAAAATTTTGTTTTTGTGAGCACCAAGTACTGTGATCTTATATTATACGTGCTTAATATAGTCCAGTAGTTTGATTTGACCACCCTCTCCTAGTCGACCTTCGTTCATGGTCCTTCGAGCCGGATTGGTTCGGGAGTGTTTGTGGTGGTTCCGGTGGTGGTAGAATCTTACCACCCTTCGCGTCATTACTGGGCAGTGGATCGCTGTCCAGAGCAAACCCTCCCTCGGCGGGCACCAAGTGCGGTGTCCGGGATTGGGAGGCTTCAGTGCAGTGCATCAGTGGTTGCCTGGAGCTGGAGGAGGAACGAGCTGGGAGCAGCCTGGAAGCAGCCTGGTGCTAGGAGCAGTCAGTGGAGCGTGGTGCAGCGCTACTGGCAACTACAGCAGAGGGACGGCGCGAAGGAGGTGCCGTACGAGTGCGACAGAGGGCGCCACTTGTGGTGCAATTACAGCGCGCCGATACGGTGCAGCAGTGTGTGTGAGTGAAGTATTGGTGTGTAAACCGTGAGTACATTTTCAACCTTATTTACTAAGAAGAGTTCAGCAACAACGTTTCAAGAAAGTGCATTGAAATCTGAACTTTAAATCTATTAGAACATAAACTTAGATTGTTGTATTAATATTTGGACTTGTACTAATCTTAGTGAAAAATTGGATCCGACGGGGAACCTATGCCCGATTTTGGACCAACAATTAGTGCAAGAAACACTTTAAAAATTATTTGAATCTTGTTTTTATTTTACTTTTGTTTGGGTAAATAAAATTTGGGACTTGTACTAATTTTAGTGAAAATTGGTTCCGACGGGGAATCCATGCCCGATTTCGGACCAAACCATTAGTGCAAAAACACTTAGAAAATTTTCGATATTGTATAATTAGTCTGGTTCTATATTTTGCTTGCGTTTCTTACATTTAAAATACTTTGCCAAAATGGAATACTTTTTCAACATACAAGATGACATTTACACTAAAATGAGTAAGGCAAAGTCTAATGTAAAGAAGGCTCCTAAAGAAAGAATAACCCAAGCATATTTAGAAACACGGCTTGAAAATTTAGAACAATTGTGGAAAGCGTTCACGGCCACTCATACTGAGATTTTAAGTAAATTTAAAAAGGTTGAAATGTCTAACTCTAGTTATGTAAAAGATTGTCTGTATGATGAAGTTGAGGAATTTTACGTAGATTTTAAAAGTGAGTTAAAAGATTTATTGGATAAAGGCCATTCAATTACGCTAAACATGGATACTAAGTCTGTTTGTCAGGACCAAAAAAGTCGAGTCAAGTTGCCAGAAATTAAAATTCCCTCATTTTCGGGGAAATATTCCGAATGGCAAACCTTTAGGGATTTGTTTGTAGGATTAGTGCATGAAAATTCGTCTCTTGATGACGCTCAGCGGTTTTTTTATTTGAAAGCTCATTTATGTGGGGAGGCTGAGCAACTACTAAGAAATATTACGGTAACATCAGAAAACTATAGAATTGCGTGGTCCAAATTAGATAAAATGTATAATAATAAAAAGTTTCTCGCAAACGGTATTATGAAAAGATTGCTTAGTCAAAGGCCTTTATCCTATGAATCGGCAAACGAGATAAAAAGGCTCATTACAACTACCTCTGAATGTTTGGAATCGTTAAGCAATTTAGGAGTGCAGGTTTCTTCCTGGGATTTGATTGTCATACATATAATTAGCGGAAAATTAGACAAAGAGACTAGAAAATATTGGGAACTCAAAGTAGCGTCAGATTCAAGTCACGAGTTACCTACATTTATACAGTTTTCGGATTTTTTAACTAGTCGATTTAGAGGTTTGGAAAATTTAGATAAGTCAGAAAACAGGGAAAAACCTGCACATCAGAAGGGAACTCACTCCTTCCATGTTTCGAAAGACAAAAAGTCAGTATTATGTGAATTTTGTTCAGCTGACCATAAGATTACGTCTTGCCCAAAATTTTGTAAAGAGTCGGTCGAAGTTAGACGTAGTTTTGCTGTTGAACATAATTTGTGTTTTGTTTGCCTATACAACAACCACTCTGCCAGACACTGTAAAAACACTCTCAGATGCCAGGTGTGCAAACGCCGCCACCATAGTTTATTACACCCAACAGGTGTTTCTGGGTCGGTAATTGGTGAGGGTAATAGGGCGGCTCACGAGGAAATTTCATCAGCCGTTGCCACGGTGGTGAAGGAAGATAGTAAAATTAGTAGTAGGGAAATAGCCGCACAAGCGGAGGGGTCAAGTAAACCACTAGTCGCATGCTTCTCGTCGGGAACTGGTCGCAAAACTGTTTTATTAACAACCGCGTTAGTAAAGGCGAAGTCGAGAGATGGGAGCTATCGAGTAGTAAGGGCATTACTTGACCAAGGGTCGCAAGGTTCGTTCGTTACCGAATCTACGGTCCAATTTTTGGGACTACACAAAACGCCATCCAGACAAACTGTGATAGGCGTAGGGGGCGAAAAAAGTGCGACGGCTAAGTCAACCGTTGTACTGCAACTGAGGTCAAGGTTAGATCCGACGGTCCAAATAAATGTAAATGCGTTTGTCCTAAAATCAGTCACGGCCCTTCTCCCAGCTAAGAAAATAACTCGGGTAAAATGGGTCGATTTGTGCGACGAAGATTTGGCTGATCCCGAATACGACAGGCCCAATAAAATAGATGTTTTACTAGGTGCCGAAGTGTATAGCCAAGTGATTCAGGAGGGCATTAAAAGGAATGTTGGTGGAACTCTTTTAGCGCAAGATACCACATTAGGTTGGATCCTGTCAGGAACCTTTGAAGTGGATCAAACTAGTAAACTGTCACCTATAACCGTGATGCATTTAAACCTGGAGACAGATAATCTGCTTACAAAATTCTGGGAACTAGAAGCAGAACCATCGAAGAAAAAAATGTTAACGGAAGATGAAATTAAATGCGAAGCTTTATACACAGCTACTACTGAACGTGACGAGAGCGGTCGTTATATAGTTAGACTACCATTGCGTGAGGTAGACCCGGTCAGCATGGTTGGTGATTCAAAGGGAATCGCTGAAAAAAGGTTCAGATCGTTAGAAGGTAAATTCAGAAAAAACAACAAATTCAAGGAAGATTATACAAGAGTTCTTGAAGAATATTTGGAGATGAAACATATGAGAAAGGTTGCAGCTGAAAACAACACTCAAAGAGCGATCTACTTACCTCACCATGCCGTTATCAGAGAGGATAAAGAAACGACAAAAGTTCGTGTCGTATTTGATGCTTCCTGTAAGGGAACCAGTGGCATGTCACTCAATGATAATATGTTAACTGGACCTACGTTGCAGCCGGAACTGAGGCACACTATTATGCGTTGGAAGACTCATCGGATATGTCTTGTAGCGGACATTATCAAAATGTACCGGCAAGTGTTAGTAAATAAAAAGGATACAATGTTACAAAGGATAGTATGGAGAGACAGTCCTGAAAAGGAAATAGAGGTATATGAGTTGGAAACAGTTACTTTCGGAACAGCAGCGGCACCATATCTAGCTGTGCGGTCGCTCCAACAGTTAGCACAGGATGAATGCCAGAATCAACCAGAAATCGCAAATGTCATTTTAAACGATTTCTACATGGACGATTTAATGACTGGCGCTGAAAAAGAAGAAACCTGTTTTAAGATATATACAGAGTTGTCAGAGGTGTTAGCTAAAGGAGGGTTTCCGTTACAAAAATGGAAGAGCAATAGCAAAGAATTATTAAATAGCATTAGGGGTGAGAATGATGAAGCATTACAAATAAAATTAGATGATGTATCAAAAATATTAGGGCTTACCTGGAACTCACGCGACGATTGCTTCCAGTATGTTCTAGAGCTTAAGCCGGTATCAGGACCTGGAACAAAAAGAAAAATAATATCCGATATTGCACGATTATTTGATCCGTTGGGATGGTTGGCGCCAAGCATAATCACAGCAAAGGTGTTGATTCAAAAGCTTTGGTTGGCAGGGTTGCAATGGGACGAAGAAGTTCCAAAAAACTTATTAAAGGAATGGTATACTTACCGTAATAATTTGGCTGCTATCACAGACCTGAAGATCCCACGATGGCTGAAAATGCATTCCAATAATGTGACGACTGAATTACATGGATTTTCAGATGCCTCGAGAGTGGCGTATGCAGCAGTTATCTATGTGAGAGTCGTAGATCATTTCGGTAATATCCATGTATCGTTAGTAACAGCAAAAACGAAGGTTGCGCCCATAAAGCAAGTGTGCATTCCACGTTTGGAGCTGTGTGGTGCGGTGCTCTTAAGTAGTTTGATGGTTGAAGTCGGCAAGATTATGGATATACCAAAAGGTGACTGGCACATGTGGACGGACAGTGAAGTGGTTTTGGCGTGGCTTAACAGTCACCCAAGCCGTTGGAAAACCTTCATTGCCAACAGAGTCTCCCACATTTTGACCATCACAGAAGCCCAACACTGGTGTCATGTACCATCAAAACAGAATCCCGCAGATTGTGCATCCCGTGGTGTTTCTCCCGCAGATATGGTCAACACATCTATATGGTGGGATGGTCCAGAGTTTTTAAGACATCAAGTAGTTGAATATAAAAAACCAAAGTGTAACAATACTCATCTGGAAGAAGTAAAAGCGCACACTTCTACTATTGAAGTTGGGTTCTGGAATAGGTATTCGACATTATTTAAATTAGTTCGGGTAGTTGCTTACTGCCGTCGATTTTTAACACTTTTAAAGGAACGGACTGCTAGGTGTAAAACAAAATATTTAGGTAAACAGGAAATCGAAGAAGCTCTCAATATTTGTATAAGAAGATGTCAAGAAGAAGGGTTTCGTGAAGAATTAAATAATTTAAGAAATAATAAGCCCTTAGAGAACAAGAAAATAAACTTAAAATCATTAAACGTATTTCTCGATTCCAACGGGTTAATAAGAGTGGGAGGCAGATTGGAGATGTCGCAGCTTAGTTACGATCGTGTGCATCCCATTCTTATTCCCAGGGAGTCATTTTTGACAAACCTTTTGGTATCTGATGCGCATAGTAAAACAATGCACGGGGGCCCGCAGCTTATGGTGACATATTTGCGTTCAAAATATTGGGTAATCGGAATTAAGTTGATCGCAAAAAAGTATGTAAGGAAGTGCGTCAGATGCATCCGTTACGCGGCCACCTCCAAATCGCAACTAATGGGTCAGTTGCCAACCGCACGCGTTACGCCGAATAAACCATTTTTTTGTAGCGGTGTAGATTATGCGGGTCCTATAAGTATTAGAACGTCAAAGGGTCGCGGTAATAAGGCCTACAAGGGCTACATAGCTCTGTTTGTCTGTATGGCCACTAGGGCGGTGCATCTAGAAGCTGTAAGTGAATTGAGTACGAAGGGTTTCTTAGCTGCTTTCAAGCGTTTTGTAGCTAGACGTGGTCGATGTGCGCAACTATACAGCGACAACGGGACCAATTTTGTAGGGGCAGCGAAAGAATTACTTAATTTGTTCAATGAAGAAAGGTCAGGAATAAATTCCGAGTTAGCAGAAGAGTTAGGTAATAATTGCACCGAGTGGCATTTTATTCCCCCTCAGTCCCCCAATTTTGGAGGTCTTTGGGAAGCAGGGATAAAATCCACCAAACATCACCTTAAGAGGGTGATCGGTAACTCAACTCTGACCTTTGAGGAGATAACCACAGTATTGTCGCAAATTGAGGCATGCCTCAATTCAAGGCCATTGTCATATGTGGAGGATCAAGATAAATTAGTAATCTTGACCCCTGGCCACTTTTTAGTGGGGGAACCTCTTGTTTTGCCACCAGATTTTAATTATGAAAAGGCAAATGTTAGTACCTTAAGGCGATGGCAACTGCACCAGCGTATGATGCAGGAGTTTTGGCGACGATGGTCGCACGATTATCTGCACCAATTTTTGCAACGTCATAAATGGCAAAATAAAATTCCGGAACCATCTGTCGGTGACGTAGTGTTAATTAAGGAGGACAATTTGCCCCCTGGCAGGTGGTTGTTGGGCAAGGTAACTTTAAAACATCCCGGATCTGATGGGGTTTCCCGGGTAGTAACACTTCGGACAACGTCATCAACGATAAAGAGGCCTACCTCAAAATTATGTTTGTTGCCAATAACAGAATAAAATAAGGATTGTTATTGTCTTTAAATATCAAAAATCTATGGAATAAGATTTACATGTTTGTTAGTCTTAAGAAATATAGTGGTTAGTTATAAGTTCATTACTCAAAAGGTTTTTTAAAATTTGTTAGTAATAAGCTCAGCATTGAATAAGTTGTTTAAAATTGTTTTAATTATTATTGTTCATCAAGTGTGTACACAAGTCAACATGGTGTTCTGAGTCAGGTTTGAAGGACATTCGCCATAATGTCCTTGGTGGGCGGCATGTTCCCGTAAATAAAAGGTAACGAAATCATAGCGCGATCAATAAAGACAATTTAATATTTTTAGTACCGCGAAGCTCGATAGATGGCGTTGGCGTCGAGTTAGATCGCGCTATGGTTTCGTTACATCAGAAAGTATAAGACCAAAAGTTTAACAGTCAGACAGTCCATTGAAAAATTACATTTGGGGTTGCATTTTTTAGAGTATACGTTTGTTTTAAAAGACAGTCCATTAAAAAATTACATTTGGGGTTGCATTTTTTAGAGTATACGTTTGTTTTAAAAGACAGTCCATTAAAAAATTACATTTGGGGTTGCATTTTTTAGAGTATATGTTTGTTTTAAAAGACAGTCCATTGAAAAGTTACATTTGGGGTTGCATTTTTTAGAGGACGCAATTTTATTTTTTTGATGTGTATGGGGGGTCAGTGTAAAGCTAAAACCAACTTTGTGAGGACGCCACCCTTGTCTCACGGCCGCCATCTTGTAAACAGTGGTTGAAATGGTTTTTACGATATATCTCCTAAACTATTGATTTGATAAAAAAATATGTTGACATTTTTTGTTGCAAATTATATTCTCTACAACTTTGGTCCCGTAACTGTTTGTCGTAGAACTATAAATCAAAAAGTTATAAGCGAAAATATTCACAAATTCGAGAAAAAAAATCAATATCTAAGGTTTAAGGTAAGGCACCCCGAAGTGAGTACTAACCATTTCAACCACTGTTTGTGGCGACCTGTGCGGTCGCCAACTCGCCACAACAGTGGTTGAAATGAGTCAATCAAAAACTTGGTTTTTTACTTGGTGCTTTACACTGACCCCCCCCCCCTCTACACATAAAAAAGATAAAATTGCGTCCTCTAAAAAATGCAAGGTTAGGCCTAAAAATGTTACATTTCAATGGACTCAGTGGCAGGTTTGAAGTTTAAACGTTGTATGTGTGGAGTGACAAGAATGGATAAAGTAAGGAATGAGTATATTCGGACCGCTTAAAAGTTACGCCTGTTACAGAAAAAAATAAAGGGAGTCGTTTGTCTTGTATGGACATGTAATGGGAAAGGACGAAGCACATGTGACTAAAAGAGTGATGGATCTGAATGTTGATGGACGGAGAGCGAGAGAAAGACCAAAGAAAAGATGGATGGATTGTGTAGGGAATAATATAAAGGAGAAAGGAGTAAATGATGCCGTGACGTCTAATAGGGGAAGAAGAAAACGTGTTGCGCCGGGCAGGAAAATGATGAATGAAGTTTGAAGTTTAATCAACATGGTCAATTTGATGACAAAGCGCTCTATAACCCAGCGTAAGGTTTTCCAGAGGCTCTATGTTGAAGAATGTGTATGTAAGTACTAAGAAAGGATGTTTATATTTATTAAAAGATTTTATCTATGTGCTCAAATAATAGATTGCTGTACTGAATGACGGATTTTGGTTAGTAATAATAATTAATTAGAAAGTTGTTGTTGTTTGTTTATCCATTTGAAAAAAACCTTTTAAATAAAATTAAATAAAAATTATAACAAACAAAAAATAGTAGCCCACCGGAATCGTGAACAGGATCCAAGCTACCGGCGGTCAAAGCTCTGGCGCCTTGACCACCGGTAGCTGAGATCCTGTTAGATCCTGTTGTTTAGGAGGTTCCTTCCCCTGGAGAAAGGAACCTCCTAAAATACGAGCTGTATGAGTATGCCAAAACAGTACATCAAACCGGCATGACCCAACCGCTGAAAACATGCACCTTGTTTCCACCCGATAAAAAACTATTAAATACTTTTTTTAGTCAGCCAAAGAAGCGCTCCTTCAACAACCATTGCTTCAACTGGCAACATTGATACCCAGCGCTTACGACATACCCAAATCAAATATATAAAATTCTCGTGTCACAGTTTTCGTTCCCATACTTCTCCGAAACGGCTTAACCGATTTAAACGAAATTTTGTGTACATATCGGGTAGGTCTGAGAATCGGCCAACATCTATTTTTCATACCCCGTGAGCAGCGGGTGAAACCGCTGGGTACAGCTAGTACTATATAATAGGCTTCGTTTGCTGAGAGGGAACTAAAGTTTATGGAAATCGAAAGCTGGGTTCCTACAGATTACACAATTTCCCCTTGCTTTACATAACGTGTGACGACATAATCTCAAACCTTTGAAAAATAAATATATATGGTTTGATTTGGAAATTACCTGATTTCCTTAATAATTGATTTTACTCATGTTTCAAGAAAAATAACAGAATCAAAGAAATATAAAAACCTCAATACTGAAGAATTCAAAACGCATTTCAATAAAGACAGAACTGTATCACGTACAGAATCCATAATTATTCAATCTTCAAAAAATGCTCAAGGTAGGTGAAATTCATACTTCCATACTAATTGTGAATTCGAAAGTATCTTTGTATATCGGTCTGTTACCTCCACACGCTTAAACTGCTTAACGGATTCAGATGTAATATGGAAAATGATGCTTTTTTTTTGCATTAGACGGCACTATTTGCGCAATGGCTGACGGATCAACCGTTCGTGTCGCGGCTTCGATTCCCGAGCGGAACAAATATTTTTATGACCAATTATAGTACAACAGTAGTTGTTTCGGGTCCGGCTGTTTGTGTATGTGAGTTTAAATTTTTGTTATCGCACCCACCACGGTACAGAACAAATTCCTATGGCGCAAGTATAAAAAAAATGTACCACCCTTTTTAGAACTCAACACGGGTAAAGCTGTGAGCAAATGTAAGTTTCTTATAAAAATTTGAAATTCGTTCGTTATAATATTCTCATTAAAATTATCATCTTTGTGGGTACCTTATTTGAATACTCGATTCTTCGTACAGTCAGGAGCACTTATACCTTTGGATATCTGGCAAAAAGTGTTATTAGATTTTACTATCAGAAATTTCATGGTAGCAGTTCAGAGTTTGGAAGTTGGTGGAAAGATACCCAGTGCATCGGAAAACACGTTAAGGCGCTGTACAAAGCAAACACTTCGTAAATTTTGATTTTCGTCGCAAAGTTAGCCTTATCTGTACATGCCAATAGACAAACAAAAATACCGTGTATAGTTCAATACACAAAGTAAAGACTTAAACAAAATCAGTTTACAAAAGTGGTCTAGTGCTACGAATTTTTTTTTTTTTAAAAAGACCAAAAACAAAATTGTCGTCTCGAAATTCTCAATTTTTTAGCGATAACCACCATATTTTTATTTCTATAACAAAGGAAATTGTATAGACTAAAGAGATATCTAAAATTTTTCAAACACAGAACTGTATTTTTTTTATATTTAATTAAAACTGCAAAATGACCTACATTTTGGCGGACATGATATTCAAATAAAATCATGCACCGAAATATTTTCGACCTTATTTCTATTCTTTCGATGCAATACTGTCGTGTACTAGCTAGCCTCACTTCCGCCAACACCTAAAGATTAGCTTGTTACCGTGCCTTAAGCCGTTGGTCCTGCGCCTGATCTGTCTACGTTCGTGTCGGTTTGCCGTCCTATTGGACTATGAAAATGAGGAATCGGAGAGTGCACTTACACATTAGTGCACTATCATATTTCCCGCGCTGATGGCTAAGACTATATCCGTACTAAAATAAAAGGGAAAGTGAGTTTGTTTGTTACGTCTTCACGCCTAAATGACTAATCCGATTTTGATGAATTTTCGTACATAGATAGTTGAGACCCTGGAGACGGACATACATAACCTAACCTAACATTAATTATTACAAAATGGCGCCTATGTTACAGGTTCACTTTAACCTAGTACAGTCTTTAGAGCTTTGTTATACCTACATTATTTCTTCTTCATTAAGTCTTTTATGCCATTTTTTTTGAGTAAATATATTTTATTCTATTCGGGGTTGTGACTGTACCCTAGAAAGTACCTGGGTACTTGATTTGCGAATGTTCAATACATGAGTGACTCAAATCCCGTTTTTGGTTGAGTGCGACGACTCGTGTGATTTAAGGTACGGTTCTACTGTCGCGACTGCAGCGGTTATTTGTCGAGAGAATGAGCTCCGGTTTTTTTTTTATTTCAGGCTCATCCATAGGTCCAATTTCTAGATTCATACTGAGCTCACGGAGTGGTGTCTGACACTCCCCCCGCTCCGCACAGAGCAGGGGATGTTATTTGATTATTTCCCATCCGCAAAAAAGGTCACAGGTTGTTGGTCTAATTTTAAATTGTACTAGCTTTTGCCCGCGGCTTCGCTCGCGTAAAATTCGGTAGCGCCTTATTGATTTGTAATAGCAACGCTAACTTTTCCCGTTTCTTCCCTCTTTCTCCCTCACATCCCACTTTTAGCCTATGTCCGTCTCCTGGTTCCCAACTATCTCTGTACCAAAATTCATCAAAATCGGTTTAGCCATTAAAGCGTGAAGAGGTAACAAACAAACAAACTCACTTTCGCTTTTATAATATTAGTAAGGATTCAACTAAACATAAAATGGATAGCCAGTCATGACTCTCGTCACTAACAATGATGTGGTTGTTCATTCATATCTTTAGGAATGCTGTGGTTTGCGAATAATGAGGAGAGCTTTTCGCGAAGAAAATTAATAATATCTTGTTGTTAGTAATATCACACTTCTGGATTTTCAACGCTGGAATCAGCGCCGCGCCATACACACTATATCGCTTACATTTAGTAAATAAAACACTAAAACATGTCTTTTTTTACTTCCTGAAATCGGTGACTTTTGTTTGATTCGTCGATTGTTTTTGCCACCGTCTCTTTTTTAATTTTAAAAATCAGCCCACAATTGATGGAGATATTTCATAACAAACATAAAAAACCAAAAAAAAGGGGAATTGAAAACTTCCTCCTTTTTTTTAAAGTCGTTTCAAAACACAGAAACTTGTAAAGGTACTCTGATACATACTATTTTACTTTCCAAAAAATAACAAAAACAGGCGCTATGAGCGTAACTGAGATTTCTGTAGTCTTTTATCAAATCACTAAAAAAAAGAACATTTGTTTAACACCGAGTATGTCTTTTTAGCAGAAACGCACTTTTAAGAACACAAAATGAATTCCAAATTTTCTATGTCTCAATTTAATAGCATTTCGTATTAGCATCTCTTTGTGTCTGCGTTGATTTCATATGAAATTTAAATCCAAAAGACGAGTAAAATACTAGGCTTTATTTCGTATGTAGAAATGTAATCCGATTTTCCTGGTACCTAAATTAACATTTTCCTTATATTTCTTTACGATTCAAATGTTTGCCCTTTATATCAACACGATTATATATAATGAAAATACAAGCCATATAAATTAAAGTTGCAGAAATGACTTAACTACCTATAGATTGTTTTTGTAGTGTAAAAAAAAATCTTGATAAAATAGTAACTGATAGAAATGGTTATAATATTTTCTTTTCAGGGTGTTCTATGTAATGTTGTTTTTTATTACTCATAATTATTATTGTTAAAACTAAGTTTTATTGTTTTATATTAAAATACTCTGATATTTGTATGTCCATTATATGGTAAAACAACATATAAGTTCACAACTATAATAGGCTAGATTCCAAAAAAATAATATTAGTCCGTCTTTTAGATTAGATTATTCAAAAATAAGGGACACATATTTTTTTATTTGTAAATTAGAATAAAAATGACAAAGATATGCTGCATTTTTTCACAACCACTGACGTTCAAAATACGTGTCCGTTATTTTTAAATAATCTACTATGGACTAAATAGAATCTAATTACCTTGATCCTCGAAACTAACTTATTATAAGACCCTATGTACCATGTTTTTACACAAATAAATTATATTCGAACAGGCGTGAACTTGTACACACATTTTTATGTACACACAGTTAAGCGTAAGTCCCATGTAATAGGGGGCGTATCTATCAACATCAAACAGGCAACAAAATCAGAATGTACACACGAAGGCAGGTTAACCTATTCTAAACTATTATAACCTGATCCCTCTACTACGGATCGCACACCGTAGTACAGAGATCAGGTTAAAATGGTTTAGTGTAGCTTGATGTGCCGTCTTGTGTACAATGCTACTGAAAAATTAAACTCCTAATGGGAAATCCAGCAAATTTTTTTGCAAACTGGAAATTGATCCCAGGAAATTTCTCTGAGCAATAGCATCAAAAGAATCAACAAAGCCCATTAAATCCCCTTATACATAGATTGCTTTACGAATTCTACGAAGTTAAGGTATTGACGTAAAAAGGACACTACGAAAAATATTGTTATATTAAGAGATATTTATTAAGAATCGGGTGCTTACTTACAATAATCTGTGGAGGAATAGGAGTTATTCAAACTTTTCCACTTCAAACTCTCTTGAGAGAGTCGATGTTTTGGAGAGCAAGTTTTTCGTAGTAATAAGTCCAGGGTGCTTTTTAACCGATTTCAAAAACAGGAGGAGCTTCTCAATTCATCAGAATCTTTTTTTTTTTTTAATACAAAAAGAAGCATATTTTATATATAGAAAATAAATAAAAAAGTTTTGCATTGCTTGCATATTCTCTTTTCCGGCTCCGATAGACAAATTCCTCATAGAAAACCCACTCAGACTTTGCACAACCTAGGAAAGGAAAAATATTTATATTATTCTAAGGAAACATATTATGTCAATGGGACCATGCCACTGGAAAGAAATGTCTAGTGAAGGGAAACGTTTCTATATAACAAAATTATAATTCTGTGTGAGTCACAAACTTTTATGTATTATATAATCATCAGTTTTGAATACACCCTGACTTCCGTCTGACATCGTGGCTTACAAAATAATCGACTTCAGATTATTACCCAACTCAAGGACACCCTCTATAACGACATAAACTACATTTTCTATACCACCAACAGCCTGTATTTCCATATTATTCACGCGGTGTAATCTAAAACTGAATTAATTAATTCAAATTCGTGGCAGTTTCCTATCCAAAATAATTTGGTGGTATTATAAATGTACATAATTAGTGCTACAAGATTTTCGGTAATATATCAAAGCTCAACAACTGTGTTATTTGAAACTGTTCCGTGGTATGAAGATAGTCATTTGTTTTGTCTGCTTTGATTACGATGCTGAAGTTTGCTAGAGAAGACTTCTTATTCTCCTGCCTAGGTTGCGGGTTGTTCGAAAGAGATACCGCGGCTCCGGAACGTAAAAGGCAATAGAAGGAACATGGGTGGGTTTTAGTCAGTAAAAGTCTGACACGCCCCCCCCCCCGCTCCGCCCAGAACGGGGGAAGTTATTTGATGAATTCCCATCACAAAAAATACTTCTTATTCTGCTGCTTTAACTCCATGTTTTATTTTCTAATTACCGTATTAATAAAATGGCTAGCTAAACTATAACAGAAGGAAAATAAATAAGATTAAAAAAAAACTGAAAGCAAAATAGAAGCTAATTTAAAATTAAACAAAAGTTGGAAACAGGCGATACCCATTTCAGTTTGAAAATTTAAAAGTGGAATGGAATTTAAGGACATTTGGGTTTTTAAGGCGAGTCCAACGATATCATACCAGTCTAGATCTATAAAACCGTTTGGCAGATACGAGGTCATAAAAATTGCAAACAAAAAAACATACGCGTGAGAAACATTACCCTAACTTGGCAGTCGATTAAAAAGAGACAAAAAATGGAGACGTTTATACAACAAAAGTTTCTTAATCATTCTCATAAGACAGTCTCATAATATATAAGATATCTTATATTTTTAAAGGTTTCCGTACCTCAAAAGGAAAAACGGAACCCTTATTATATTACTTTGTTGTCCGTCAGTATGTCTCTCTGTCTGTTTGTCTGTCAAGACCCTTTATGTCGGGAATGCATGAAGGTATCGAGTTGAAATTAAATCCATATACTCAATTATGTGATCCCTTGGAGGGTTGAAAAATCATATCTATAAAATCCACGTAGTCAAAAGATATGACCGTTTATGTCGCAAGTTCGTACGAAACCCTCGGTATGCGCGTCCGACACGCACTTGCCCTTGCACTTTAAATGCCTATCCTGGATTCCGATGCATATTTTTAAAGATAATTATGGCGGATTTCCTTTCGATAATTCACGCAATATTCAAGACTGGAATACCTAGCTCTGGACGTCTTTCTGCACAAATCTTTCTCAGAGTAAAACTATATCAATAACTATGCCTCTTACTTACCCCCGAATACTGAAAGGTCACTCAAAATTTAAGTACCACTTAAATTTAACAGATACTCAAAAGTGACGTTTGTCAATACAAAATCTAAAGTTTAAGAGCTGCTCAAATGTTAAGCAGCTCTCAAATTTTGAGTGACGTTTCAGTATTTGGGGGTGAAGCTCGGGATATTCTAACTAATGGGATCACTAATAGAGGGTTGCAAATAAAACACCAATATTGAGTTCTGATCTGAGCTTTTTTATTTCGATAGGTCAGTGATCCAACCAAATCGAGTATAGCAAACAATAGCGCGATCTAACTCGACGACAACGCCATCTATCGAACTTAGAATTAACTTTGCAACGTACTTGGTTTCATTGAGTTTTCAAATACTTTTTACAGTCACAAACAATGCCTCTGGGGATTAAAAAAAAAAAAAAAATCCAAAGCTTTTGACTGTGTGAATCACAACCGACTGATTAATAAATGTGAAAAACTGGGTATTCGAGGACCAGCCTTGAATTGGTTAAATAGTTATTTGACAAATCGAACTCAATGCGTTGAGATAAGCTCTTTAGATAATGCTAATTATTTGAAAACATATAAGTCAACATATAAAAATAGTAGTTCTGGTGTGCCCCAAGGGAGTATATTGGGTCCGCCTTTATTTTTACTGTATATAAACGACTTGCCTTATGCAATAAACCATCAGTGCATTCTTTTTGCTGATGATATCTCATTAATTATAACTCACGACCAAAAAACCACTGCCAGTACTCATAATGGTGTACTTAACACGGCTGCAAATTCTATCTTGGAGTGGCTTAACAATAATAAACTATGTGCCAATATTGCAAAAACTAAATTTATGACTTTTAGGTTTAATAATTCCGAGAAAATTGTATATGACGTAAGAGCCGATGGGCAGCTCATTGAGCCAACCGATCAATATAGATTTCTCGGAATATTGATCGATCAGCACTGCAACTGGAAGGGTCATATAGATCTAGTATGTAGTAAAATTAATAAATTCGTATTCGCGTTAAAGAAATTAAGACGAATTGCTAGCGAAAAAGCGGCCCTAACGGCATATCACGGATATGTCGCTTCCGTTCTCAGATATGGTCTTTTGATTTGGGGAAACTCTACAAATATAAATAAAGTGTTTCTTGTTCAGAAAAAATGTGTAAGGGCAATATGTGGCATTGGACCTTTAGAATCGTGCCGTCCACTATTTAAGAGACTTGGATTGCTAACTCTCACTAACCTGTATATTATGCAAATGGGTGTATTTGTTAAAGAACACCCAGAGTTATTCGATAGTTTTGGAGAAAAAAAATTGTACTCTAGTAGGGATCCAACAATGCTTAGAACAGCTTGCTGCAAAAGTTCCTTATATCAAAAAAACTGTAGCATGATGGCAATACGGGTCTTTAACAAAATACCAAAACGTATAAGGGAGATTCGATTACTAAGACTATTTAGAATAACATTACGTGAGTGGTTGTTAGAGAAATGCTATTATAGCTTAAATGATTTTCTTAATGACAAGAATGACTTTACAAAAACTTTTTAATGATTATAACCCAATGGTGACATAATAAAATGTATTAATTAAATTAATTATCTAATGAAATTATGAAATTGACTAGAACTAAAAATTAATGAATGCCAATCAATATAGTATCTTAAAATAATTAGGAGTAAAGTGTATGACATAGTATTTTTCAATCGCAATCTGTATTAAGTAGTATAAATTAATTTTAAATGACATACCCAATATTTGTATACCTAGTAATGGTGAAACATGTTGAACTTTCCATTATTGTATGTACCATCCTCCACACCATGTTTTTGACAAATAAATTACTTTGACTTTGACTTTGACTTTGACTTAATATTCAAACTCCTTGCTGCTGCATGCTAACTGCTCTTCTTTTTTTGCCCGACCTGGGATTTAAATCCGGTACCTATCCCAAGGGAATTCTCTGCAGTCAGTTATTATTAACTAGCTACCAAATTAACCAGGCTGCTAAATGTACTGTTAGACACAACTTCACTGCACTAGTCATAATCTAGGTATTCCAAATTCTAGATAGACTAACACCTAATATTAATCACAGTCACCAAAACAGTACACAGAACTAAGACAACTTGATACCATAGTTATTAACGTGCATGGAATACAGTTGTGTAACTTCAGTCATTACATATCCAGACCTTTGTCAAAGAATAAATAGACGCAGAAGCATAGGTTTATACAACGACTAACTCTGCCTAGCGGTTTTTCTTCTCAGCTCATTTTGTAGAACCCATATCTTGAAAATGAACTGAGAAGAAAGAAAATTGGTTAAGCTGTTTTGGAAAAAACACTGCGAGTTGAGACTTTTATAATGGACTAGCTTTCCTGCGCGGTTTTACCCGCGTCTTCCGTTGCTGCTCTACAACTCCAGTGGGCAACTTGGGCAACTTTCTGACAATGTAGCTTCTTTCGAGCTTTGGTTCAGTAATTTTAAAGCCTATTGTCTCCATTAAATAGAAAGAGCCAACTTAAGGTTTAAGGTAGTTTCCTTCCAGGGTTCGACTTCTTTTTCCACGCCGTATAGTAGTAAAGTATACTAGTAGTAGTAATTATTCATATAAGTTTGTCAAAATAATTGTACTGCTAGTTAAACACCTCGAGAATAACGAATGGTTGTTATAAATCATAACAAAAGTTTGAAGTGTGTATTATAATTTGTTCATTGTGGGCATTACAGTTGTTTTTACTAAAAACACGTTCTTCCGTGTCTGTAAACTAAATTGTGAACGTAGTATTTATATGTGTACATGCGCTATTGTTGCAAGGAGTTCGCCTTCTGTACTCATCTATTCTGTGCTGCCTGATTGTTCTGCCTAATAACTGTCTGAAATTAACACTTAGTTCTAAGCGCAGCACCTAATAACTGACGAGACTATTCAATTTGAGCAGGCGGCTGTTTAGCAAAATACTTGACTGTTGTATTATTTTATAGGTTAAATGTATAGTAATTTTACTTTTCGTATTCTACCAGCAAACCTTTTATTTAATATCCACGAGAATACATTAAAACTACGAAATCCGCTCTTCAAGAATTCGCCATATTGGATTCAGCAGCATACAGAAGCATAATACCAGCGTCAAGTAATCTACCTGGCATTATGCTGAGCAGCTACCCTACCATGACGTTTTAAAGCAGAACTTATTCCGCTGAGGGAAAGAGACAGAGCTATACAGGGTGTCTAGCACCATCTCTTTCCCTCAGTGGAATAAGTTCTGCTTTAAGACGTCGTGGTAGGCCTACTGAACTCCTATTTGGTGCAATCTTGAGACTCACACCGCCCAGTAGTGGGCGACCGTTATAAATGTATGTGATGTGTCTATGGGTCAATCTAACTTCTACCTTATTTTTTTTATCTATTCCTTTTTTTTCTCAGTTTTATATTTTTTGTATTAATTCCTGTGTTGTGTCTTTAGTTGCCTCAAATAAATGACGTTTAGGTAACCATGCGCCGTCATCCAAACTAAACATTACAAAGTTTTAGCTCAATCGGAAACCAGACCAAATTGGGTCACATTTAACTTATGGTTTAAGAACTTTATACCTCAACAATAATTAACAATAATTCACTTACTGAGAAAGTAAGTACTGTAATTTAAATAACAATGTTTATGAGCGAACAGAAAGTATTCATAGTAAAAAATAACAAATGTGAATGTAAGCGAACTTAATTGCAGAGGGGCCTGCCAGGGCCACCGACTACCGGTGTTGCGGGTTGTTCGCAAAAGATACCGCAGCCCGGAACACAAAGGGTACAAGAAGGAATATGGGTGGGTTTTAGTCAGTAATAGTCTGACACTCCCCACCGCTCCGCCTAGAGAGGCGGAAGTTATTTGATGGTTTCAAACGTAAAAATAAAACGATCACAATTAAACAACTTTAAAAAAATAATATAAATAAGGTTCTAATTAACGTGTAAAATTGTTTAGTTAGTTACAGTTCGGCGAAGTTAGTGAAAGCGTTTTAATAAATCTACAGGAAATATCTTAAACACTGTCTTAGACACCTAGGAATTAGTCCTAGAATCCTAGAATTCACAATTCCGAAAAAATAAACGAGTGGAAGTCAGTTTAACAGAGAGTTTTCATAAATAAACTGTCATATATTTGTGACAACAAGTCTTTAGAAAACTGACAACATCACCAGCATGAAATGTTGCCATTTCTCAAATTGCCTTGTCAAAAGACAGAAATAAATATTTGCGTGCTAACATAGTAGCTACCGAAGCTCTATTATTTCAAATGTCTCCATTTTAGAAGTCAACAGAGAAACTCGAAACGATATTCTCAAAATTAGTCTGTTACGTATTGTGCATTTTCAATCGCAATATTCACAAGGACATCAAAACCAGGATAGAAAACACATTCGAAAATGCACATTAAGACCAAGGTCGTTTGAGACGAAAATCAATTTGATTCAACGCGTACACTCCCGTAGTTTAGACAGTTATAAATGATTACCGGAGAGTACATACAGGAATAGCATGGAAACGTTCGTCATTAATTTGAAACATTATTTTTCTACTTAGCTTTTCGTGTGGTAGTATTGAGGGTGCACTTTTCTATACATCAAATCTCTTGTTGTTCTCCGTGGGGGATGACAGAGCTGTGCACATAGTGCACCTATATTTCACGAGATATGTTTTTGTTTCATTCAATATACAGGGTCACCTCCAGCACAGTTTCTCGTGTCATGAAACTGAAAAGTTTTTAAATTTTCGTACCTCAAAAGAAAAAAAACGGAACCCTTATTGGATGTCTTTGTTGTCCGTCTGTCTGTGGTCCTTTTGTGCTATGAAAAAACCAAATCTCTAAGTCGACATAGTCAAAAATTATGGCTGTTTACTATATGTCGCAAGTTTGCATGAAACTTTGTAGTGGTTCGAAAGCTTTCCCAAGGAGTATCGTGTTCCCCAATTATTACTGGGTTCTGGAGGTCAGATGAGGTGGAGGCAGTCGCATCGTGTAAAATACTGTTACAAATATTTGTTAGGGAAAAGGCCACGCGGTTTCACCCACGCTGCTCAGCACCTGTTGGTCGTAGCGTGATGTTATAGCCTATAGCCTTCCTCAAGAAATACACTAAAAGAATTTTCCAATTCCAACCAGTAGTCCCTGAGATTAGCGCGTTCAAACAAACAAACAAACTCTACAGCTTTATATTATTAGTATAGATAGTATAGATTAGTATAGATATGAGAAATTAAACGCCAGGCATAGCAATAATTCGTTATATAGAATGTTAAGTTGTCTAATCATTTCCTGAAACTTTACCTACATCGCAAAGAACAGATTGCCATCTTCCTCTTTCTTTAATACATAGACTGTCATATTTTTAATGTTAAATTTTCAGTTGCCTATCCTTTTCAGGTTACCTCAAAATGAAAAAAAACACATAATGCTATATGGGATTATTTTGTATCCGTCTGTATGTCTGTCTGTCTGTCAAGGCCCTTTATCTCGGGAATGCTTATAGGTATTATTTGAAATTAAAACGATATGCTTAAGGCTGTTGTCCTTTGGAGATGTGAAAAAAATCAATCCTCTAAGCATTTCATGGCTCTTAATGTTGCGACTTTGTACAAAACTTTCGGAAATTTTGCATAAATATTTAGTTTGGATGACAAAACCCAAAGATGGCGGATAAGTTACTTTTATAAATACCCATTATTTACGTAACAAATGAATTGACTTGTTGAGAATAATGCTAGAAAGAGAGACTAAAATGTTTTTAAAACAATAACATTTATAACGCATAGCTTTTAAGTTAATAATGATCTTATAGTAAATTATAAATATCTTGGGACAACTCACACACGGCTATCTGATCACAAGCTAAGCAGAGCTTGTGTTATGGTAACCAGACAACTGATATACATACTTATATAATTTATAAATATATACATAATATTATAGATAAATCACACCCAGACACAGTACAAACAATCATGCTCATCACACAAGTTTGTCCTGGGTGGGAATCGAACCCACGACCTCCGGCTCAGCAGTCAGGGCCACTAACCACTAGACCAACAGGCCCATATAATGACGCTTATTGCCTATTCTATTAAGATAACCTAGTACATATACCTCATATATTCATGATTAGGCTCCCTAATGGTGCCTTCGTAATAACTACCTGATTTATGATTAGTAGCGCTACATGAAACTACATTTGCATACATCACGATTAGCTTACTTAGCTGTCCAGATTGTTCTGTACTCATGGGTCCTCGGGGTGCGGATTGTTTGAAAGAGATACCGCGGCCTCGGAACATAAAGGGCAAAAGAAGGAACATCAACCACACGGAAATTTTGATTTGATCAATCCCATCGAAGTCCCAAAGTACCCAGATGGGTGTCAATTGCTGTTTGTGCATTTAGTTTCTAAAGAAAGAAAGAAAATTTTATTTGGGACTCGAAAAATACAAATAAAACAGTAAAAAAATCAAATAAAATAGTACAGACATGGTTATTGTCTGTGCGAGGCCAAAAAAGGTCCCTGTCTCAGCATAAACTGCGATATTTTAAGATTAAAATAACAGCGCTGGTATTCTGACAGGGCCAGTTAGTGGTATCACGGACACAGAACGGAGCACATACCTAAATAAATATTCTAATTACAGATACAAAGATTACAAAATAATAGATAAATACAGATGAACAAAAGTATAATTATAATATTCTTCATGCAAATTATTATATTTATTATACACACTACATACGCACACACTATATTCTACATACGCCTCTAGCAGTTTTTACCCGACTGCGGCGAAACCCAAAAAGAGGGTTATGTTTTGCCTGTTATCCTACTATTTTGATTCGATGAGTTTGTCTTGTTGGCGCGAGTGATTCCAAATATAGCCAGTGGGTTACAGTTACTGCTTTCGACCTTTATTTACTTTGAAAAGTACGTGATTTTTTTTGCATTTTGTTTTTATCAGTCCGGTTTTTTAGTTTTTTTTTTTTTAAATATCGCTTTAACTCATTCTCAAACCTAAACGATCAGCAGCTATTTCAGGAAGCAGGAAAATAAAACAACATTATTAAACGTAATATTAGTCGCCGTTACGACGAGCTCAAGGTAACAAAAAAATAAACATTTAACATACAAAGCATCATATACATTTGGCACAATGATCGCTGAGTCCACATCCCACATATTGACAACCGAGACAAGTCAATATACTTGTTTTGTTTATCTTTCTCTGCTTTCACGAGGTTCTCGTCATGCGGGACCGTTATGTCAACAATCATTGCGCGGCGCTCTGAACGGTCCACCACCACTATATCAGGCTTGTAGGCAACAATAGTCCAGTCAGTGATGATGGATCGATCCCAGTACTCTGTGATATTGAGAACGGGGTCGGGCATACTTAAAGTACGGCACTTCCGATTCCACAAGACTGTATTTAAGAAAAAGTTGCTGATGGATATTTCTGGCAGGTTACAAGGTTGTGTCTATGCAAGTAGTCTCCGTTAGCTAGACGAGAACAACTGGAGATAATATGTCTAATTGATTCACCCGGAACGGTGACGTATGTCAACCGGTAGCATTATTATAATAGGGTAGATGACACCACCAATCAATTGATATACTTTTTATGAGCTGTCAAAACGCGCTTCCCCATAGATTTTGTATGAGACTCGCAACGATGACGTCACTAAGTTGTCAAGTCAATGATGCAACTATTTATTGATTTAAAAGCAACTAAAAATCGAATTTTAAAGTTATTTTGAAATGAATGGAATTCTCAGGTCTAGAATAAAGTGTTCTTTTAGAAAAATTGTGTTTTTTAATTATTGGTTAATGGTGTCAACTACCCAATTATAAGAAGCAAACCTTCTGTTTCTTTTTCGTTCTTGGATGCTGTAAGCTGCGGACGTTTCATCGCCTCCGGTTTGCCGGAGCGTTTTTAATCAGCTTCATGCCTTTGAACAGCCCGTCTAATTGCAGTGTTCGTGAGATTTTTTGTATATAATTGGCTCCGGTTTTTAATGTTCATTTAATTTTGTAAATTGTAGTGTTTAAACTTGACGCTTTTCTTTTTTTTTTCCTTAGTTTTGCAAACTGTAGCTGTATTTTGTAGTTTTTTTGTTTCGCATTTTTTTTATTTATAATTCGAATTGAAGATTATTTAAAAAGAAATTGAAATAATAGTCATAAAGATCGTAAGGGACATAGAAGATAAAACAAATTTTGTATTCTACTTTTGTATGAAACGCTCTTACACTTCAACTAACTTATTTGTTATGCGAGAAAACACATCACCAATATAAATGTAGAAAGTTATGACAACAAAAAATATAACAACGCCCTCTTGATCTACACACTGAAAGTGGTCATCATCATTTTTCTGCCCTTGTTCCATTCTATTTGGGGTCGGCGCAACACGTTTTCTTCTTCCATTCTCCCCTATCAGACGTCACGGTATCATTTACTCCTTTCTCCGTCATATCATTTCTTACACCTTTTAAGAGGCATTTTGGTCTCGTACAGGACTAATGTAATTAATTGTCTTTTTTATATTGTAAACTAGCTTCCACCCGCAACTTCGCCCGCGTGGCATAGTTACTTTGGGCTAACACAAACTTTAACCCGTGTGATGATCGAAAAAAAAAACTTTCTCTCCACTTTTCTTTCCTTTTTTCACCCCTTTTCTCTTTTTTTTTAGCTTATGGTCCAGGGTCCCAACTATCTCTGTATAATCAGTTTTGCCATTTAGGCGTGAAATCGTAACAATCAAACTCACTTTCGCTTTTATAAATAATATTATAAAAGCGTAAGGATTTATATATATTTCGTTGTTCTTTTTTAAAAATTAACTAATTTTGTTTTATTGTCTTGTCCTGTGCGAGTCTAATAAACATTTTTTTTTTCTTTCTTTACACAAGCCATCAATCTTTACTTTAGCCTTCCTCTCCTTTTAGTCATATGTGCTTCACATACAATCGGTTAGTTTTTATCTTTTTGACGACTAAAACTTCATATATACTAAACAATTTTTAAGTAGAAAATGCTTTAAGGTATAGACGTAGACATCTATTATTTTGGAGAAATCTGCTTCTAACCAATGCTTAAACAAGTCAGCTGTTCTATCCAAACATTTCATCCGAATCTGCTTCCCAAGCTCTGAAAATAACTAGATTGCGATTTGACACGGGTCAAAACAGCTACCTCTCGAATCAAAGCGAGCGTACAAACCCGAAAAAGAGGAAACAAAATAGAATCGCAATCACAACGCACAGCGCTGAAAAAATGGCTTCCATCCAGTTCGGATCATACAATCTATTCCGAACTATTGCACAGCGAAATCAAACTCATCACACGGGAACAAAAAACTCGTTGCACCCGGCATTCCATTTTTGTTTCATTATCATGTTCAGATATGGAAGTGGTATAATTTTGCGGCACTAGTTTAGTTATCCTGGCACAAAACATAAAACGGCTTTCATTCTGAATATCACTTTAGTTGTTAACCGTTAGTATTTAAGATTCCTTGTAATTCAGAAGACATGCAGCGCCTTTGACGTCACAAATGACATGTCAGCCTACGGGTCACATTCAAAGCGTACCATCGGTATGAAAGAAAAAAAAGAGACAATAAAAAAACCGACCAAGTGCGAATCTTACTCGGCCAAGGACCGTAGAAAAGTATTCAAAAGGTTCCGTTCTTTGGTTTAAGAACAGATCCCAAAAGTCGAAAACAACTTTACTTACGGACATAGGTGACTCTGTTTCTTCCATTGACATTTTTGCTAAGTGGCGCGCACCTGGAGAGGCCTGTCCAACAGTAACTTACTTGAACCCGTTTCCAATAGTTAAACTGTATGAATATATAAATCCCACACTAATGATTTCTCCTGTATCGTGAGTGCGTTTAAAAACATATAAACACAAACAACTATACCCGGAACAATTATCTGTAGGACATACAGTAGTTATTCCCTGCGGGTTTCGAACCAGCGCAACATTTAAACGCTACCCTCTGCGCCAACCATATCATCATGTCGACGATTGACGGATATCAAATCATCCACTGCAACGTATAAAATCCCTAGTGGAAAAGCTCTCTAAGCCTCCTCATTTCTCGCAAGCCAACACTCCTCACGGCTACAGAAAAAAAAACCGATTGCAAGTTCTGCAATATATTACTTTCACGCCACTCAAGCGTTCTAATCGTTCCGCTTGTTTATTCTTCTGTGATACAACTGTGCAAGGTTGGAGTTGACAGCGGGTGATTTATTTCCTTTCAGATTTCAAAAGGGGTTCTGTTGTTTCTTGCAATTTGTCAGCCTCTACGTGAAGGAATGGAAAGACTTGCGCATTATGGCATTGCTATTTTGGTTAGAGCGTGCAACTTGAAATTGACGTCATCAAGAGTCTTTTGATTGTTCGTAAGCATGTTAACTTTAGTTTCGAAACTAGGTTCTTCTTCATCATTAATAAAACTATACTCTCAATTATTGGATTGTAAAAAAAATGTTAAATACCTTATGATCATTGAATAACAGTACCTACACAGTTGGATTTAGGATTTTTAATTGCATGGCATTTAACCAAATCCTCATCTTCTTTCATCCAACTACCACTCATGTTGTGATCGTTGCCTCTTAATCGCATCCTTTTATTGTAAATAATAATTCGAGAAATCGTCTCCAGCGATAAGTATATTGTAAAAGTCCTAAATCAACTGAAATGGCAAAAGGTATTGAGATGCCATGAATACTCATAGGTATGCCGACCCACGCCCGGGGTTGCGAGTTGTTCGAAAGGGATATCGCGACCCCGGAACATTAAAGGCAAAAGAAGTAACATGGGTGGGTTATAATAAATAAAAGTCTGAAACTCCCTCCCCCCCCGCTTCGCCCAGAGTGGAGGAGGTAATGAATACCAAGTCAGCTCACGGTTGTCACCGTGAGCTGACTTGGGATTGATCTACAAAAATTTTACAGTAATAATCACTTTCTTTTGGGTATGGGAAATCCTCAAATTACCTCCTCCACTCTACGGCCATTAGTTCTACAGCGAGCAATGCCAGCACATTGCAACCATAAAGACACAACAGCCAAGCAAACCTAGTACCTTATTGCAAAAATCCATTTCCGTTAAAGTAGGTTGTCTTTCATTACAGGGGGAAAGAAAGAGACAAAAGCTTTTGACTTGATCCTCACGTAGGTTGCCGACACTTTATGCCTTATCGCAGCAAAGCCAGGATTAAGGGGAATTCCTTTAGGGGAATACAATGTCCAAGGTGCTTTTGATTTAGATGCCGGAAAAAATATACGGGAATTTTCGCTTCTATAGTGTTTTTTTGTAGTTAAATTTTGTTTTTTAATCGACTTCAAAATGGAGGAGGTTCTCAATACGACTGTTTTTTTGTATGTTTTTTGTTACGCGATTTCGCCGTCATTTGTCCTCCTAAAAGGGTCTTACATAGATTTTATCTACATATATTGGTTAGGTAGTTTTATAGTAATCTTGTACTATTTTTTTTCTTTTCATGTGTATGGACGATATCATCTGACCGCGTGCCCGTCTTTCTTCAAGAGAGTTGAAATTTACAAGCATATGTATCGTAGTGTATGGATCGAAGCTGGGAGTTCTGTAGCTTCTGCATGCAGCATGAATTTTATATATTACTAGCTGTGCCCAGCGGTTTCACTCGCTGCCCACTTAGGGGTATGAAAAATAGATGTTGGCCGATTCTCAGACCTACTTGATATGTACACAAAATTTCGTTTAAATCGGTCCAGCCGTTTCGGAGGAGTATGGGAACGAAAACTGTGACTCGAGAATTTTATATATTAGACTAGCTGTGCCCAGCGGTTTCACCCGCTGCCCACATAGGGGTATGAAAAATTGATGTTGGCCGATTCTCAGACCTACCCGATATGCACAAAAAAATTCGTTTAAATCGGTCCAGCCGTTTCGGAGGAGTATGGGAACGAAAACTGTGACACGAGAATTTTATATATTAGACTATCTGCACGCCGCGGCGTAACCAAAATTTACTTATTTGATCATCACATAGGAACACAGCATTTTTCCTGGCCTATATGATAATTCAAAATATAAGCTATCTCGGCACTAAATTTAATCTAAATCCGTTTAACTCGTAGAGGCGATCGGCGGCGGCGATCTCTCGCGTCCGGCCCTGGTTCAGGCCATGGTCCGGAGCGAGAGGGAATGGGAAGCGGTCACCACCTTCTGCGAAGCAGTAATGCTAGCGAAGGAGGTGGCCGGGCGTTTGAGGGAGAGAACATCTGCCCAACCCAGCCGCCGCGGGAGACGCCCATGGCGCCGGGCGCCGCGAGACGACTTCCGGCCACCGTAGATGCGGGCCTGTGGGCGGTGAGCAATGGGTAGTTCACCGTCCGTCCGTCGATTGACGACAGGCCGTGTCGACGGCGCGTTCGTGTTTCACGCGTGCCTCAAAGAGAGTCAGTAAAGCAGAGGGGCTTGCCAGAGCCTCTGCCTGCCGGGGTTGCGGGTTTTTCGAAAGAGATACCGCGGCCTCGGAACGTAAAGGGCAATAGAAGAAACATGGGTGGGTTTTAGTCAGTACAAGTCTGACATGCCCCCCCGCTCCGCCCAGAGCGGGGGAAGTCATTGGATGATTTCCCACCCGAAAAAAAAAATCCGTTTAACCGTTTGAGCGTGAAGAAGTAGGTAACAAACACACACATGAACTTTCGCCTTTATACTTTTTATTTACTCGCGTAGTGATAGATTGTAAAATATATCTCTATGAATTTAAGCCTATGAATTATTCTGAAATGTAAGCTATATTATATACTAGCTTTGCCCGCGGCTTCGCTCGCGTTAACTTCGGTAGCGCCTTATTGAATTGTAATAGCAACGCTATGTTTTCCCGTTTCGTCCCTCTTTCTCTCTCATATCCCACTCTTTTTGTTAAAAAAATAGCCTATGTCCGTCCTGGTTCCCTACTATCTCTGTACCAAAATTCATCAAAATCGGTTCAGCCATTAAAGCTTGAAGAGGTAACAAACAAACTCACTTTCGCTTTTATAATATTAGTAAGGATTGAAGTTTCATCAAAATTCATTCCGTAGTTCTTGCTTGAAAAACAACAAACATACATACATTCTCACAAGCTTTTGATTGTATAATATAAGTAGGATTATTATGTGTCATATGTGTTTATACGTGGCCATCAATGGCTCAATAAATCCGATACTGGAGTTGCGGACACCAGCCCATTATACAATACAATACAATACTGAAATAATTCTCCAATACATCGAATTTGAACATCAGTTAATCAAAATCCCTTTTAATTACCAAAACAAACTTCAACGGTCATTGTTATTCGTAATACATTCGAAATAATGCCTTCGTTCCACGAACAAGCCTTTAAAAATACATTTTATGAAACAAATTAACGTCGTACCCAATTTTTCGCTTCTGAATAGTCTTTTAATGTTTATTAAGCTTCTTTGTTTAAATACAAAAGATTTTTCACAAAAATACTGAGGTATTTTTTACTTGGTGAACAAATTACTGCGGAGGTTTTTGCTTAGGAGTTTGTATTCATTTAATTATAGTGTTATGAGCTGAAGTTTAGGCGGTTGTAGATGTAATTTATACTAGGAAAGAGCTTTATTTAGCGGTTTTATTGTTTCCCTAAGCCTTAAAGGTTTGCGGGTGGTTGGAAAGAGATACCGCGGCCCCGGAACGGAAAGGGCGACAGAAGGAACATGGGTGGGTTTTAGTCATTAAAAGTCTGACACGCCCCCCCACTCCGCCCAGAGCGGAGGAAGTTATTCATTCAGACTTTTACTGACTAAAACCCACCCATGTTTCTTCTATGTTCCGAGGCTGCGGTATCTCTTTCAAACAACCATCAACCCCGGCAGGCGGAGGCCCTGGCAAGCCCCTCTGCTTTGCTGACATCTCTTTGAGGCGCTCGTGAAACACGAACGCGCCGTCAACACGGCCTCTCGTCAATAGACGGACGGTAGGTGAGCTACCCAATGCTCACCGTCCGCAGGCCCGCATCTACGGGGCTATCATAGCCTGGGTTGTTTATCCGCAGTCAGCTGTTTTTTAATGTCGAAAATATAACAGCGCAATTAAGTTAAGGCTTTCAATGCTAACAATTTCATATCAATGATACATTGACAGCTTAAACGCAACTAAAATGAAGGAAATTCGCACTTACCCAGTGCGTGTGTGTCGTATTTTTGAATGCAGTTAACACCATTCGGCTGTGTATAATCTGATTTATTAACGGTAATATCTGTTTACACACTTCAACTCAAGTTTGAGACTGTTTTACGTACGTCACATCACACCATCACAGGACCAGTTGAAAACCAGCGTTAATCACTAGATTAATGAATACACCTTACGCGTCTGCTTTAGATTAAGTCATTCAGAGCCTGTCCATTTGCTGTCCTCTCTCAGCGACGCCCTAAGCCGAGGCTCGTACCCCACAGTGGGTGCCCTTAGCGTGCAGTCGCTTAGTTTATAAGTTTTTTGAAGTATTAATTTTAAGGCATCCACAGGATTCAAACGGTTAAGCAGACAACCTCTTAGGTTGAACTGCGAGATGCCATTCAGAAAAAAAAGGCTTTAGATTAAGCCAAGCTCGGATGTTGAGTCTCAACTCTAGTAATAAGAAACCATTTGCAAACTTAGCGGTCTATGCCCACCGAGGGAGCCCAGTCACTACCAGCCACTACCATGAAGTTTTAAAGCAGAACTTATTCCACTAAGGGAAAGAGATGGCGCTAGACACCCAGTATAGCTTTGACTCTTTCCCTCGGTGGAATTAGTTCTGCTTTAAGACGTCATAGTAGGATAGCTGTACGTATTCAGGATCGGAATAAAGTCGCCTCCAAATCGGCAGTACGTGTTCTCATTTTTCTCCTCAGTTAAGTGAGTGAAGTGTAGTTTTAAATAACGGTTTCTCACGCTCCGAAACCAAAAGTAGTGTAGTGTTCGGCAGTTTTCTGAACTGGGCCCGTTTGGTGCAGCCGTGAGACACACAATTATTGTGTCTTTTTGTGTTTAGAATTGTATTTTTTAAATTTGAATTTTATTTTACACTAGCTTTTGCCCGTGGCTTCGCTCGCGTTAAATTCGGGGTAGCACAGTTCCCCTTATGCCTTATTGATTTGTAATAGCAACGCTAACTTTTCCCTTTTCTTCCCTCTTTCTCCCTCACATCCCACTTTTTTTTATATTATTTATGTCCGTCTCCTGGTTCCAAACTATCTCTGTACCAAAATTCATCAAAATCGGATTTAGCCATTAAAGCGTGAAGAGGTAACAAACAAACAAACTCACTTTAGCTTTTATAATATTAGTAAAGAAGTAAGGATGTGCCAAATAAATTATTTTCTTGGTTTCTTTAAATTTCACGAATTCGGTTTATCGACCAACTGAAATAACTTCAAAAATAGAAGAAAATATCGGAATTAACTGATAAATAAAATTATGGTTTTGAAATACACTACCTTTATTTAGCATTATCATTGTATCGACTGATCTACTTGAAATAAATGCTTTTGATTTCAAATACCTAGAATTCATATAGTTTTCTCTCCAAAAAACTATAACAGCAAAGTGCTTGATGTCCCAGTAGTACCAACTTTTAAAACTATTCCTGTGTCGTCCAATTTTCTTGGCATAAAAAGCAATGGATATTCACAACACTTACGAAAATATTCCACAAGGAGAATCCTTAAGTAACAGTTGTTTTTTTAAGAAACTAGCTGTGCCCAGCGGTTTCACCCGCTGCTCACTTTTAGGTATGAAAAATAGATGTTAGCCGATTCTCAGACTTACTGAATATGCACAAAAAAATTCATAAGAATCGGTCGAGAGGTTTCGGAGGAGTATGGGTAGAGGAGTATAAGGTGTACGAACATTGTGACACGAGAATTTTATATATTAGAAGATAGTTATAGCTTATTGAAATTCAGAAAAACAAGTACAACGTTAAAGTAATAGTTTTTAAACATTTTTCACCATCGTCATGTTCTTGACCCATTCCATTTGGGGTCGGTGCAACACGTTTTCTTCCATTCTTCCCTGGTAGACGTCATGGCATCATGGACTCCTTTCTCCTTCATATCATTCCTAACCGACTCCCTCTTCATCTATCAACATTCATTTATCAGTTTCCGAAAATTGTTAGGACAGAAAAACAAACAACAAAGCAGATTTTATTGAAATAAGGTTACCAGCATTTTAAAAATGTATACCCTTACTTAAGCGGCCTGCCAGGGCCTCCGCCTGCCGGGGTTTCGGGTTGTTCGAAAGAGATACCGTGGCCCCGGAACCTAAAGGGCAATGGAAGGAACATGGGTGGATTTTAGTCAGTACAAGTCTGACACTCCCCCCTGCTCCGCCCAGAGCGGGGGAAATTATTTGATGACATCCCTAACAAAAAAAATCTGTTTTATACTTTACTAGCTTTCGCCCGCGGCTTGCCTCGCGTTAAATTCGGTATAACACACCAAGCAGACTCAAAATCGGTTTAGCCCTTAAGGCGTGAAGAGGTAACAAACAAACAAACCATCTCACTTTCGCTTTTATAATATTAGTAAGGATTCATATACTTAATTTTTTTTTTAATTTGGTACCTAATGACTCTTTCTCAAATGTTATTTTGTACTAAAACTCAGTTTGTATTACTAAACTAAAGGTTTATCATGACCAATTTCATACAAACCGAAATTAACGTTATCACGTACAGACGCCTGCAGGTCAAGCTACCCGAAACTGTCAATTTTTCCCAATGAACCTTGAACCTAATATTTTAGAAATAAAGTCGAAAATCTATAAGAGAAATCTGACAGATTGTAGTAGCTTGATGTGCAGGCGTCTGTACAACAGGCGTCGAGCGGGAATGCAGGTTATCTGTGAGGGCGAATGTGTTGGTCGGTAGGTTTGTTTATTGTTTCAGTAGGACTGAAGACGCCTTTATACTTTACCAACTGCACAACTTTCTATAAAAGCAGCCTTATTTTGCGGATGGCAAATTATCATTACCCCCGCTTTGGGCGGAACGGGGGAAGTGTCAATTTTTTACCAACTAAAACTCACCCATGTTCCTTATTTTCCCCTTTATTTTCCGGGGGTGTAGTATCTCTTTCGGCGGCCCTGTCCCTGGCGGTGGCCCTGAAAGGCGTCTGCTTTGCTGAAATCTCTTTGAAGTGTACAGGGAACACTAAGGCGCGTCGCCCACACGATTGGCAGTCGGGGTGCGGACGGGGCGCGGGCGCGTTAGGCGCGTCGCCCACAGGACATTCGTAAAGAAAGTCTCGTTGCGGCGTGCCTCTTATGTGCCTGCGCCTCAACTGCACCTTGACTGTTAGTTGATCTTGTGGGCGACGCGGATAATGCGCCCGCGCCTCGACTGCGCCTCGACTGTTGATCTTGTAGGCGACGCGCCCAACGCGCCGAACAGCCTGTCGTCATTAGACGGACGGACGGTGAACTACCCATTGCTCGTCGACCATAGACCCGCATCTACGGTGTGCCTGGAGCGTCTCCCGCGGTGGCTGGGTTGGTTTGCGGTTCACACAAGCAACTTATGGGTCTCACATACGTTTGGACAATACAACGTTCTACGTAGACAAGAACAATGCGTTTATTGTATTGATAATAATATAGTGAACCGATATCGTAGCTTATCTGGAATGCTCATAAGTCGACTGTTTCCAAATAACTCTATGAAAGTATTGTGCAGCTACCCTACCACGACTTCTTAAAGCGGAACTTATTCCGCTGAGGGAAAGAGACAGAGCTATACAGGGTGTCTAGCACCATCTCTTTCACTCAGTGGAATAAGTTCTGCTTTAAGACGTCATAGTAAGCCTACAGGTCTCTCAGATCAGGGTTTGAGCTTCTAAACCCTGAAATGACACCTGTACAATACTTTAACACATTTCATTTTTCACAATATTTTTACATTAGCAGGCGCTAATGGCGTCATCCTGAGGGTATTGACGGAAAGTTTTGACTGACAGTACACACGGCGACAGATCAACCTATACAAAACCAGTTTATGCGGATCTCTCATTGTACTTGAAATTTATGGTGTACGATCCGTTGTTGAGAGAGCAGCATAAACTGGTTTTGTATAGGTTGATCTGTCGCCGTGTGTACCAAGACTGCTGCTTTCAAATAAATTTACTGAGCGATTGCAATGACTAATATTTTTGCCCAATTTCCAAAAGGATGGTGGTTATCAATTCGTTGGTCAAAAAACATACAGTCGAATTGAGAACCTCCTCCTTTTTTGGAATCGGTTAAAAAAAGGAATATAGGTGGGCTTTAAGTCAGTAAACGTCTGATACTTCCCCCGATCCGCCCAGAGCGGAGGGATTTATTTGGTGATTTCCCATCGATAAAAAAAAACAAACCGGCCAGGGGTGAGTTGGACTCGTTCACCGAGAGTTCCGGACAAATTTGCGTACAACGTAAACTTAAAGAGGTTTTTTAAGCTCCGAGGGACTACAGATTAATCTAATATATAAAATTCTCGTGGCACAGTTTTCGTTCCCATACTCCTCCGAAACGGCTGGACCGATTTAAACGAAATTTTGTGTACATATCTTGTAGGTCTGAGAATCGGCCAACCTCTATCTTTCATACCCCTAAGTTAGCAGCGGGTGAAACCGCTGGCCACAGCTAGATGAATATATGGCTTTAATTTCAATTCTATACCTTCACTCGTTCCCGAGATAAAGGACTTTGACAGACACACGGACAACCAAGTGATCCAAAAAGGGTTCCATTGTTTCTTTTTAACGTACGGAACCCTAAAAATACCTGAATTTTACGTCGTTATAAACTAACGTTCATAATTCAGTAATAGATATTTTGCAAAATGGAACAACATACTATTTGGTTGAATCTTGATTCGCCCCCGGCATGTTAGGGAACAGATGTTATCATTACAATAATGTAATTAAAAGACGGAAACACTAATTGGGTTTATATCCCCGGATGCTTTAAACATATTAGTAAATTGTGAGCAGTTCTATTTACTATTAAATGTACTATTATTTAGATACTAGCTTCCGCCCGCGACTTCGTCCGCGTGGCATAGTTACTTTGGGCTAACGTTAACCCGCGTGATGATCGAAAAAATCGATCGATTCGATCACTAACCCCTGATAGTTATTTTGGAAAAATATTTCATGTACAGAATTGACCTCTCTACAGATTTATTATAAGTATAGATAAGATAAGGAATTAAATGTTCATTTTATTATACATATAGTCTAATCAACAAGTGCTTTTTAGGTCAAACCTTATTCGAAGAGTTTTAAAAGTATGGTAGAGGTGTCATTTGATGCGGAACAGTATGTTTTTTTTTTTAATCAATGATACTTTACTAAACCAAGCTTTTGATACTTTAATAAACTTTTAACTAAACCAAGAGGGATTTGATTTTTTTGATTTTTTTTTTTGCTTACTTATATCTTAAATTATTTTAAATCTTAATATTAAAAATAAGGATATTACATAAAAAAATCCTGGGGACCACCTATATTAATTTTATTTCTATCGCTTTTAGTTTATGAGTTAACGTCCATAATACATATTTCTTCGTCTCCTATCTTTTAGTAATAATAGAAAATGAAAAGTCGATGAAAATGATAGAGATATCATCATGCTATAACTAAAAATTAAGAAATAAAAAAAAATACTTAGTACTGGAAAAACAAATACTTAGCACTGGAAATTTGTGGCACATAACCAAGGAAACAAACAAAAGTCTAAGACTATTATTAAATATATTATTATTATATATATTAAAGTTATTTTCCACTTTATCTTTTAACAAAATAGTTTTGTGGTTAACGTAGTATAAGCAATAGTTTCTTTAACTTTAATATTTTCTTATACTTATGTTAGTATTTTTAGATCGTGGGTTAGCCGTTAAACTTTTACTGTAAAAGGCGGTCATTACGCATAACAATCGTAATGACCGCCTTTTACAGTAAAAGTTTCCTCCAATCGGATCCAAGTGGCTCTCTCCTGTGCCACTCTGACTGTTGCTAGAAGCGATTTAGTCGACCCCTGTCGGTCATGATAGAGAGGATATGAGAAGCCCCAACAAAAGATATACCATGTACTCTCTCTTGTCCTCATTCACAATGTATTGTTCCCTTCTGGACTAAAAGAAGCCTGCTGTGGTTACGGGTTCTTCAAAAAGCAAAGGGAAAAAGAAGGAACATAGATAAATTTTAGTCAGTATTAGTCTGACACCGCTTAAAGCGGGGGAAGTTGTTTGATACTTTCTCATCCGAAAAAAAAGGACTTAAACGAAGCAAATGATAGAGCTGTCCAAGTCGCTGCGTACTGGGGGTCTAAAATGACAAATTAAGTGGAATCGTAATAAATTTAATTATAATATACATAATGTTACCATTTTAGACCCCTTCGGTCGGACATAATCATACAAGTGTACGACTAAACGCCGACAGACACTACGCCGACAGACTGAACACCGACAAGACTTTACTTCGACGGGACTCTTCGCCGACAGGACTCTTCGCCGACACGGCTCATCAGCGACGCAATGGGTAGGTTAGGTTAGGTTAAAACTGTGACCTCCTACGCACGAGCCGAGCGAGCGAAGCGAGCGGTGCCGCGGCAGCGGCCGGCGAGTGCCAGAAACGACTTGCATTAATAGAGAGAGCCATGTCGGCGAAGAGTCCTGTCGGCGAAGAGTCCCGTCGAAGTAAAGTCTTGTCGGTGTTCAGTCTGTCGGCGTAGTGTCTGTCGGCGTTTAGTCGTACACTCTAATCATACTGATACCCAATAAGTACACTCCTGCTTATCTATGGGCTTACAACTAGATGTCGTTTCGTTTTCTAGTTTCAACGTTATACCGTTTTCAAGCTGGTGTGGTTTGGGAAAACTTACACTGAAACACGGACATACGTTTAGAGATAGTGTGCTTTGTCAGCACTGCCATGTTAGTTCCTAGCGACAACTTCAAACTTACATTAGTGCCGAGATTAGTACTGTTATCCACTGAAGAACGCGATACTACAGAATCATAACCCTATTTTGCAGTTGAAAAAAAAATCTAGCAAGTAAAATAGAAGATGAACTATTTCACTTGCTAGATTTTTTTTTCTCATGCCATTATTTCCAATTATTATTTGGTAACGGCGCAACTGGGGGTCTAAAATGGCTGCTTTAGTAAAATAATATTAGAATAATAATAAGAATTACGTTAAAATTCTGAAAATGCTCACAGACGCAATTAATATTTTAAATTGACATTTTGTAAACATTTTACGGATGGTAACGTAATTCATAATTATCCTTACTAATATTATAAAAACGAAAATGAGTTTGTTTGTAACATCTTTACGCCTAAATGGCTAAACCAATTTTGATGAAATTTGTTAACATAATTAAATTAACCTATGTCCGTCTCCAGGGTCTCAACTATCTCTGTGGTAATAATTGAGAAAATGGGGAGAAAAAGGGGAAGAAAAAGGAAAACATAGCTTTGCCATACAATAAATAAGGCGCAAGGAAAAAACTGCAGGTAGCAGGTAACTGCAAATAAGGAAAGGGGAACTGTTGGTACCCCAAATTTAACGCGCAAGCGAAGCCGTCAGACAAAAGCTAGTTTCACTATAAGGTTGCTATTGGCGTATCGCTATCACTGGTTAAATAAACCATGGAAGTATGTTGGCTTTCTCTCTGTGGATGGCCAGCTTAAAGCTACAGTATGATTTACCTTATATCCTAGAATTTGGACTAACTGAACTCCCTAGATTATTGTATACTTTGCTTATGTAATTTCTAGTTTCAAAGTTCTTCTAATAACATTCAAGTTAATCAAAATTTCTCTGAGCTACAAAGTGAGCAGTTTTTGTTGTAAATTCGGTGTTGTTACGGTGTTTGGTTCGTCCGTATTACTAAACACTATGTTATATACAAAATTCTCCTATAACAGATTTAGTACTCCTTCGAGGCATAATGAATAAAAAACATCTAAAGGAAATTAATGTCTTAAAGAAGATTCCGAACACAACTATTGTAAACTAATTATTTGACATTTTTTTTTTTTTTATATATTTTATATGTATATTCGGTAGGTCTGAAAATCAGTCGTAATCTTTATTCGTAATTTTATTATTATTAGTTGTAATTTTCATAGCCTAAAGTGAGAACGGCCGGCACAGCTAGTAATTATGTTCATGTAAAAAAAGGAAATTGAGAAGGCAGTATTTTTTTAATCGATTATATTTTCAATTTCAAATATTTTAATTTGTGTGCTTGACATTTTTTTTTGTTAACTCAGGATAACTTCTGGTAACTTTCCGTTAATTGAATTATTTAATTTACATTGTTTTATTCGTTTTGCTGCTGTTTGTTAGTCAGTGACATTAATATAACTTAGAACTAGATCATTAAGTAAACATGAATAAGGTAAACAAAACATTAAGGTATTTAATTATGTTAGTTGGTAACAATTTTTCATTAAAATTAAAACAAATTTTAGTAATCTAATCCCTAACACTGTTACTTAACACTTAACTAAGATATAACAAACATTATAGATCCATACTCAGCTAGTGGTCACAAGATCCAAGTTTCAATGTTCAACACTTAGGAAAATTTAGTTTGATGCCCAGGATTCAACTTCTTAATATTGAAAACTGTATTTTGTTACCACTAGTTACGTATTAATTTACGTTGGACAAAAATAAAATGCCCTGGCCTCCCTGGTGTGCACTGGCCTGAGGATTAAAGTTTTCAGAGTTGTTGTTTTCAAAGGCGTTCATTTCAGGACCGATGATGTAATTCTTGACCTCTTTATTATGTGTATCCCATTTTGGTTATTAATTCTGTGTTAAAGTTAACTGGCGATTAAGAGGTGTTGATTTCAGGACCACTTTATTATTTGTATCCCATTTTGGTTATTGATTCTGTGTGAAAGATAACTGGTAGTTAAAAGGGGTTAATCTCGGGACCACTGATGGTGTAATCCGTGGCATCTTCATTATTTTATCCCATTTTGGTTATTCATTCTGTGTGAAAGTTAACTGGTGGTTAAGAGGCGTTGATTAAAAGACCACTGGTGTAATTCTTGACCTATTTATTATTTGTATACCATTTTGGTTATTGATTCTGTGTGCAAGTTAACTGGCGATTAAGAAGTGTTGATTTCAGGACCACTAGTGTAATGCTGGAGCTCTTCATTATTTGTATCCCATTTTGGTTATTAATGTTATGTGATATATTTAGCTCGTGGTTAAGTAGTGTTGATTTCAGGACCATTGCTGTAATTCTTGACCACTTCATTATTCTTATCCCATTTTGGTTATTGATTCTGTGTTAAATTAACTGGCAATTAAGAGGTGTTGATTTCAGGACCACTGGCGTAATTCTTGACCTCTTCATTATTTGTTTCCCATTTTGGTTATTGATTCTGTGTGAAAGTTAACTGGTGGTTAAGAAGTGTTGATTTCAGGAACACTAATGTTGTAATTTTTGACATCTTTATTTGTATCCCATTATAGTTATTGTTTCAATGTGAAAGTGAACTAGCTGCCAAGATTTTAAAATTAACTGGCTTCAGCTAGATCAAAGTTGGAAAACAAATAGATATATTATTTTATTCTACAAAAATGCCAAGAGTTTTGAAGTGTTGTAGACAGGTTTGACATACATTTTAAGTGTCCGATGGGTTTGTCTCTTGATTGTTGGCTTTTTGTTAAGTTTTCCATAGTATATAGCTCTGTGTTGTCCGTTTAAGGTTGGAGCTTTAAATGATGCTTCATTATCACCTTTTTCAGTTTCGCTGTATGTTTTGGATTTGTAAGTTGATTTATGGGTGTCTTCTAGGGCTAAGTAGCGAGTAGTTTCGTGGCTTGATTGATCGCTGGTTTCGAAAGATGTTTGGTGATTGGTTTCGGAAGTTGTTTGGTGGTTGGTTTCGGAAGTACTTCGGTGATTAGTTTCGGAAGTTGTTTGTTGGTTAGTTTCGGAAGTTGTTTGGTGGCTGGTTTCGGTAGTTGTTTGATGATGGTTTTCGTGAGTTGTTTGTTGGTTGGTTTCGTGAGTTGTTTTGTGGGTGGTTGAACTAGTTTCATGGTGTGTAGGATTTGTGTTAGATGTTGTTATTTCATTGATTGTTTCGTTTGTTCTGATATATGTTGGCTTTGTGTATCTTGTTTCATTGTTTGATGTTTCGTTGTCTGTTAATGTTATGTTTATTGTGCTATTTTTCATTTCTTGGTTCTCGAAATTTTGTGGCTGAATCTGTGTAAGTGACCATAGAGGTTTCTCATATACTGAAAACGGTTTTGATTTTAAAACAGTGGTTGATTTCGCTGTTGTTGGTTTTACAGTTGTTGGGTACGAGGTTGTCAATTTCGTGGTCGTTGATAGTGTGGGTTTTAAGCGTTTTATCAGTGTCTTGTTATGATGAACGGTTGCTGAAATAAAAAAGGATAACATGATATGAAGTGGTAAAACGTTACCATAGTTAATTTATAATTTAAACCTGAATTAGCCGTACATTTATTTAGGTCACAAATAATTGTTAGCAAAATTAAAAAAATAAAATGGTTTATTTCAATTACATAGTACTAACATAAACGTTTTGAAGATCACCTTTTAAGCAAAGATATGCTTGTGTTAGGTGACTATTGGACATTTTCATTAAAAAAACATAGTTAATCAAAATTAAACGTTTTTCCAATAATCATAATTTTTAATCCATGTTATCTTGACCTCTTCTTGTACAAAAACATAAAATACTCACGTTTGTGTCCATCCTTATAAATATTCAACCTTCTTGGATTCACCTCACTGTTTTGTGAATTACACATATTTGTGACAAACACAGAAAGCAGAAAAATAGCAAACATAGGTTTCATGGCTATTTTTACACGAGTGCACTGGAAGTAATGATTCTAAGTTATGGTGTACAAACGGCTTCTACCATCTTTATATAGCTCTCGATAAAGGGTGGGATTCATAGACTTGTAAGAGATTAAAACAATACACGATAATTGTTCTATATTCAAAACAGGACATGAAGTAGAAAATAGTATTGAAATGATAGGTTTTTTTATTGTTTTCTTAGTGACAATAGTTCATTGCAGCCAGTATTATTGAATCATCTATCTATCTGAGAAAAAAAAAACATTGTAGCATATTCTCATAATATGGAGATTTCTATAATAATATAAAGTTGTAAAACCACATCAGTTTCAATGTTACTTAATTTGACGATTCTACCATTCATTTTATGTTTGAATAATTCGTCTGGTTGACAACTATAATTTGGTTGTCAAGCAGACGAATTATATAAACATATGAAACAATAGAGCACGAGCTACCTTCAAATTCGTTTCGATTGTGATTGAAAAGTGGTCGGGTAAGTAGTATACTGATAAGGAAAGTAAGCTATATTTTATCTAATTTGTCTAATTCTCCATTCCATTATCTAATTGGTCTTTCGCTCCTGTTTCCATTTATCGCGTAGGGTTCAACTTCTTTTCAGTTTGGTAAGAACCTATCTGGTTCGTCCCGTCACCTCCTTCGCAGGCTGGGACCTCTGATCACATTTATAGGCACCAGTTTTGTGGTATTCTGAAACAAAGAAAGACAGTTTAAAAAAAAAGAAACTTAGTTTAGGGCTGTATCTACTGTGTCATCTATAGTTGTCATCTTGTTGCCCAACTGTTAATTAGGTAATTATTAGTCACAAAAGGACATTTTCCATTTTTAACACATTCAAAAAAGGAGGATATTCTCAACATGACTGAAATTTTTCAATGTTTGCTACGCCATTTCTCCGTCAATTGTGAAAAGTTTTGTTTTTTTTTTTATAATAGAAATGTATGGGGGTGTCCCATATAAATTTTATCTATATTGCTATGGTAGTTTTCGAGTTATCTTCCATGATACATATTTTTATCTCTTAGGAGCAATAGAAAATGAATACTCGATAAGAATTTGTTTGATATAATATCGTCATAACTAAAAAGGCTGAAATAAATAACTTAAAAAGTCGAGTTATGTTTAAATAGGGTTTTTTTTTATTTTTGACATTTCATTAACTTCTGTCCGCGTCTTCGCTCACGTTAAATTCGGGGTAACACAGTTCCCATTTCCTGATTTGCAGGTACCTACTACCTGTAGTTTTTGCCATTGCGCCTTATTTATTGTAATAGCAATGCAAAGTTTTCCCTTTTCTTCCTTCTTTCTCCCACATGTTTCACTTTTTTTTAAATTTAGCCTATGTCTGTCTCCAGAGTCCCAACTATCTCTGTATCAAAATTCATCAAAATCGGTTTAACCATTTAGGCGTGAAGACGTAACAAACAAACTCACTTTTCTCTGGTTAGAGTGGATCGGCTTCCACTCTAACCGGATGCAGCTGAATACCAGTAATTTACATGGAGTGACTGCCTATTTGACTTCCACAACGCAGTTAGTACTGGGTAATACGATACCCTTTGGAAAGACTGTTTTTTTGACTTTCAGGACACTGACTGTCAGTAACGACTGTCAAAGATCAACAATACAAATCTGGGACCCAACAGTGTAATGTGCTTTCTTAGGCACTAAGGAAACTCGGTATGTAACGGACGGTCACTCATCTATAGGCTAATCTAGGCAACCGCGGCTTAATAGTTTTTAAAAAAATATAACAAAATAAGAATAAACTGTTTTAATTTAAACTCGATATCTCCACAAATTCCCGAGATAAAGGGACAGACAGACAACAACGTCATCCAATAACGACGACACGGTTAGCGCAGTGGTTGACCGACCGACTGCTGCTCTGCGTATCCAGGGTTCGATCCCCGCACGGAAGAGATATTTGTATGGCCTACAGATAGTTGTTTTAGGTATAGCTGTGTATGTGAGTTTAAATGCCTGTTAACGCACCCACGATACAGGAGAAAATTCTAGCGTGAGGCAACGTTTTTCTTTAAAAAATAACCGTACCGAAGGTTCCGTTTTTTCCGTTTAAGGTACGTAACCCTAAAAATATTTAACTATAGTACGGCCAACGAGAAACGATACCAAATGTAAACAAAACCCATGCTAAAACCCCATCTAAAATGGCCGCCCGAATGTTGGCCAACCCGTCTTAACGTTGTCATGTTTTTGCCGGGAGAACGAGACATTACGACAAAGGCACAAGATGGAAAGAGCTAAATATTAGATTGTCAACGCCACAGTTGTTTTTTAGGTTAATGACCTTTCTTATCGCTTCTCGTTGGCCGTACTATAACCTAAAACAAGACTGAAATAACACCAAAAAGTTTTAATAAACCAATTACATCCAAACACGAGACATAACATTTTATGCAAAGAGGTATTACTATAAAACAGCGCTATCATAAGCGTACTAACTAGCAACGAAACGCCGAAGTTACGAAAGCCTGAGGAACTTCGTCAGTAATTTGACAAGTTTCAACAAAGGTTAGGATCTTACCCGAACTTACCTTGCATTTGCATTTATATGAGCTATCATTATAGCATCCCGCACGAAATTAGGTAAATGTGCGTTCAAGATAGAAAATAAAAACCGAAAAAGAAGTCCTACTTTTCGGTTTTATTTTCATCCGAAGATGTGAATGTATTTAGATTAAATAAGACGTGAGGAGACCTTTTTATGGTTCCGTAGATACAGACGCCAGCAGGTCAAGCTACCCGAAACTGTCAATTTTTCCCAATGAACCGTAAACCTAATACATTAGAAATAAAGTCGAAAATCTATCAAAGAAATCTGACAGATTGTAGTAGCTTTATGGGCAGGCGTCTGTACCTCAAAAAAACATAACCCTTATAGTATTACTTTGTTGTTTGTTACGTTGTTGTGTTGTGTCCGTCTGTTTATCTGTCAAGACTATTCATCTCTGGAACTCGTGGAGGTATCGAGTTGAATTTAAAACCGCATACTTAACTCTCACAACACACTGTCATACATTTTATGTTTCAAACGATTGAGATATTGTTTAATTAATCGGTTCAAGAAATTGGTTTTTTGATAATATAGTCTAGTTAAAAAAAAACATCAAAAAATGCAACCGAACCAAACTTTAAAAAAAAACCCTCTAAGTCTATGCAATCAAAAGATGCCGTTTATGTCGCAATTTTGTACGGAACCCTCTGTATGCGAATCGGACTCGCCATTGGCCGGTTGACATAGGCTATTTTTTTAGAACAAGATTGAGATGTGAGGGAGAAAGAGGGAAGAAAAGGGAAAACATAAAATAAATAAAAATAAAATTCATTTATCGATCCATATTAAAGACACATTAGATTAGACAAAATAAATTAGATTAGTTTAAAATAAATAAATTGAATTAAATTAAATTTGATCAATATAAATAACATAGCATTGCTATCACAATAAATAAGGCACTAGCACTACCGCTTTATTTCCTGGTACCTGTAAATCAGGAAAGAGGAACTGTGTTACCCCGAATTTAACGCGAGCGAAGCCGCGGGCCAATGTAGTAGTTTTATAGTTTATATTTAAAATATTGTTCAAGAAACAAGCCCAGACTTGGCTTTAAGAACAAAAAAAATTATAATTAAGTAGCACCTACGTAGTTTATGAATAAAATGTCAATTGGAAAAGAAATAACCCAAGTTCTGTAATATGTAGCGTTCTCAGAACTTGAGTAATTTGTTAAGCAAAGAAGCCAATCTACTTTTGTGCGTACACCATTCACTGTATTATTACGACTACATTAGCTTTTGCCCGTTACTGTCCCTGTTTATTTTTTCTTTACATTTGCTTAAAGTACTAAAAATCACCAATCAAATTTTAGTGCACAAAAAATAATAACTGGCAAAAATATCCTACATAGCCCTGAATTAAAGAACAGATTCACGAGAAGAGGCCAGCAGTGGGTTGATATAGGGTAGCAGTTACCATAACTGAAAAGAACATCATAAACTAGACTAGATATAATATTTGGTTTCATTTATTTCGTAGCTAGGAATACAACTTGCTCAGGTGTAGTTTTACAGAAGACTGGCCTTTTTTGAAGATTGGAAATCACCAAATAACTTCCCCCGCTCTAGGCGGAGCGGGGAGGAGTGTCAGATTTGTACCGACTAAAACCCACCCATGTTTTTTCTTATGCCTTTTTTGTTCCAGGGCCGCGGTACCTCTTTTGAACAAGCGCAACCCGGCAGGTGGTGGCCCGGGCAGGCCTCTGTGCTTTGCTGATATCTCTTTGAGGCGCGCGTGAAACACTAACGCGCCGTCGACACGGCCTGTCGTCAATAGACGGACGGACAGTGAGCTACCCATTGCTCACCGTCTACAGGCCCGCATCTACGGTGGCCAGGAGTCGTCTCGCGGCAGTTGGTTTGAGATTCTCTCCCTCAAACGCCCGGCAACCTCCTTTGCTAGCATGACTGCTTCCCATTCCCCCAATGCCTTATTTTGTCGATCATGTTGTTTGAACATCACAGAAGCTGATGGATACTACTGAAATGGCTAAACTCGTCGTGAAATTTTGGATTGAATCAATTTATATTGCTGTCGATACTCTACAGAGATACGAGGCATTCCAAAGCGCAGAATGGTCACACGACTCCATCATTCTTTTCTCATGCATGAAATATGAAGTGATTTGTCACGTAAATTATTTTTGAGCGTCTTTAAATAATTAATAGAAAACTGCTCTTTCAAAATGTAATCTACTTGTGAGCATTCCATTTATAAAATAATCTTTGTGCCAAACTTTAAGTAAGAACTCCAAAATGTATTTAAATAATTCTCCAAACAGAATTTCTTGTACCGTAAAGTCCTCGGTTTGTAAAGGTATTGTACTCAATCCACTTTTAGCGTAACTTAACTTAAATTAGCTTAGTTGGGTGAGTTAACAAGAAAACTAGGGATGCATTAAGTAATTCGCCTTAAGTTAGAATACCTGTTGTAGAAGAGCTCATAAGGCACTCGTTAAACTAAAATATTGTTTGTATTCACAAGCTTTTGGTATCCTTACTTACTATCCTTACTAATATTATAAAAGCGAAATTGAGTTTGTTTGTTTGTTACGTCTTCACGCCTACATGGCTAAACCGATTCTGATGAACTTTGGTACAGATACCTATAGTTGGGACCCTGGAGAAGGACATAGGCTATATTTTTTTAATCAAAGATTGAGTATTGTGGGAGAAAGAGGGAAGAAAAGAGAAAACTTAGCATTGCTATTACAATAAATAAGGCGCTAGGGCAAAAACTACAAGTAGCAGGTACCTGCAAATCAGGAAAGGAGAACTGTGTTACCCCGAATTAAATGCAAGCGAAGCCGCGAGCAATAGCTAGTCATTGTATATTTCTCCAAGAATGAGTAAGCTGTTGGTACTTATATTAAGTATGGTATGGTTATGTATTTAACCAACAAAAATGGTTGATAGATAATTGCTTCTGCAGTTTGCAAGCTACAAAATGACAGCCGGAATCAACACCTTTTTCTTCTGCGGTTGGGAAATCACCAAATAACTTCCCCCGCTCTGGGTAGAGCGAGGGAGAATGTCAGACTTGTACTATTGAAAACCCACCCATGTTCCTTCTATTGCCAGTTACGTTCCGGGGCCGCAATATGTCTTTCGAACAACCCGCAACCCTGGCAGGCGGTGGTCCTGGCAGGCGCCTCTGTTTTGCTGACATCTCTTTGAGGCGCGCGTAGAACACTAACGCGCCGTCGACATGGCACATCAATCAACAGTTTAACATGCTTTTCGAGGTACGGAGAAAACCCGGTACCTTTATAATGACGATCCAGAGATTCAGAGAAGATCAACCAGTATGGCTTTTATTATAAGCCATGAGATTCTTAAGGATCGCGATGACAAATTACCTGATGATAATTTCGGGAAACTGCTGGATGAAACAACCACATCATCATCTGCCTAGCCTTTTTTCCAACTAAGTTGGGGTCGGCTTCCAGTCTATCCGGATGCAGCTGAATACCAGTATTTAACATGGAGCGACTGCCTATCTGACCTCCACAACCCAGTTAGTACTGGGTAATACGATACCCCTTGGTAAGACTGGTTGTCAGACTTCCGGAACACTAACTACCTGTAACGACTGTCAAAGATCTACAAATGACAGCCGGGACCAACGGCTTAACGTGCTTTCCGAGGCACGGAGGAAACTCGGTATGTAACGGGTGGTCACCCATCCCCAGACCAACCTAGGCAAGCGTGGCTTAACCTATAGATCGACCCGAGCGGCTGCAATTATTTAGCCACGAGCTCCTCCTGGATGAAACAACCACATGACCAAAAAATCTGGCCACACTTGAGGAGAAGCTCCGACAGTATTTTTTTGCCGATATACCGAATCTAATAAAAACAATTTCTAGACTAACTTTTCAAAATCTCATAACAGCTCAGTTCCAAAACCAATTATCATACAATTAAACTTCAAATGGACGTAATAGTGGAAATGTAGCCTTTCTACGTGGCAATAAACGTTAAGAGCATCCTGTACATGAAAATAAACAACATACTGTACCCCTAACAACTTAATTACATGTAATGAGCGAACATTTTTAACTAAACGTTGCGGCGAGGAAACATTTTATGACTTTATGCGTATTATTCTACTTCGCAACTAATAACTGGAAGTTTGTATGTTTGTTTGTCTACCACGCCTATACGGCTGAACAGATTTAAATGAATATTGCCCTACGAATGGGCACACAAATCAATTTGTAAATCATTGACAGTCATTACAGAAAAGTGTCCCGAAAGTCTGAAAAACAGTCTTTCCAAGGGGTCTCGTATTACCCGTTACAACTGGATTGTGGAGGTCAGATAGGCAGTCGTCTAAGTAAAATACTGGTATTCAGCTACATCAGGTAAGACTTGAAGCCAACCCTAGTACCTATAAGTCTTTTTCAATTAATATATGCTTTCTAAGTTTTTCTTGAAGCTCACATCCAAGACACACGAGGCATATTCATCTTTTATTTAGCGCCATTTTTAAACTGACTCTTCTAAACTCATTTCATAATTTTAGTAACTCCGTCTCACGCAAAACTCCATTAAATAATATCCTTCTAATTAATAGTCTCATCAAAAGCATTCTTAGTGTTTCTTGTGCAATATTCTGTCGCTGAAGAGAAGGTGCTTCATTACATGGTAATTAAGAATGCATCCACGAACATACTTGGATTAGTATTAGTGCCAAAGTATCCTGTCTGAGACATACTGCTCGAATGTTTGGTATGCTTTCGTCAAAGGTTTTTTCTGTGTATTATCGTACTAGCTGTTCTCCGCGGTTTCACCCACGCTGCTCAGCACCTGTTGGTCGTAGCGTGATGTTATATAGCCTATAGCCTTCCTCAAGAAATGGACTATCCAACATTAAAAGAATTTTCCAATTCCAACCAGTAGTCCCTGAGATTAGCGCGTTCAAACAAACAAACAAACAAACTCTTCGCTTCCGCTTTATAATATTAGTATAGATTTGAATGGTCTAAGTTGAGTCAGCCATTCATTGCGAAGCTCGGAGAGGTTAACCACTTTAGTTACGCGTAATATGGCTATGTAACAGTGTGGCTATTTTACCCTCTTCATTGCCTCAATCTCTTTCCTCTGGGACAACATTGATTTAATTTTTTTTAAATATTCATATTTCGAATTTTATTCTGTAATTTTATCTTCAACAGTCATTTTTTGGCTCATTACGTTAATACCATTCTGGACATCAACGCTTGAATGTGAGTAGATATAGCTTACATCTATTTTTTTTTTCACTTTGTTTGTCACCTAGCTCCTCCTATACGGCTAGACCTATTTGGAAAAAATATTGATGATGGTTTGAAAACACAATTGAACTAGGGTAAGTGGTGCTGCTATCGGTATGTGACCAAATTTGATTTGCTTTACCAGGAACAATAATAACTTCTGACGGATCTTGTTACAATACTGTTAACGGTTTTCAGAGCCCGTATCCCCCACGTATAAGAATGTGCAGCAGAACATAGTAGCATATAATTAGAAGAGCACCTTTCAATAGAGGCAGTAATGAGCTCATCTAACTAATGAACTAGCAAGCGTGTTTACTTACTCGCCTTAATAAGAATTCCTTTAATGGATTTTATTTTGGTGTTTTGATGTTTGAATCAGAAATTTCGATAGAACGGTTGGCGAAGTAGTTTCGCAATGGGTTGCTGTAACACGGGTCGTGGGTTCGATCCCCTCACGGAACAAATATTTGTATGGCCTACAAATAGTTGTTTCGAGTCTAGCTGTTTGTATATGTAAGTTTAAATGTTTACTAGCTTTTGCCTGCGGCTTCGCTCGCGTTGAATTCGGGGTAACACAGTTTTTATTTCCTGATTTGCAGGTACCTGCGACCTGTAACTACAAATTTTTGCCCTTGCGCCTTATTTATTGTAAAATCAAAGGTGAATTTTCCCCTTTCTTCCCTATGTTCGTCTCCAGGGTCCTAACTATCTCTGTACCAAAATTCATCAAAATCGGTTTAGACATTTAGGCGTGAAGACATAACAAAGAAACTCACTTTCGCTTTTATAATATTAGTAAGGATAAACACACCCACGATACAGAAGAAATTCCTAGTGGAAAACGTTTAAAAAAAAAGATAAAAAATACAAAACAAAATGATAATTAAGGGTGAAAAACACTTGAAGTAAGGGTGATCTTTTATCACGGACACCCGTCGCCCCATACCGTATGTTTGCTGATAAACATGTCGCCCCTGAAGGGAACTTAGAAAGATCTTGGGGGGATAATAAAATCTATCCCGACGAACCCCTTGTCTTTGGCCTAGGATAGTAGAAATAACACCATGGGGTTTTTGTTCGTAAACGTTTTATTTCGTTTTTTTTTGGAACGAAGTTCCTTATCGCGCGTTGTGAAAGGGGGCTAGACAGAAAAAATTCTTACGAAAAGTTGTCACGACACTTTTTGCTATAGTAAGCTATTGTAAGCTGTGCGGCGTCGCATGTTTCTCTGTCTGTCTGTCTGTCTCTCTCTCTCTTATAGAAAGCAAGCCAGATATTTTCATTTCAATAGGAACTTCGTTCCATCCGGGTGTCCCTTGACACCTCTAATTTTTTTATATCCTGGGTGTCGCTATGACGATTTGACTTATCAGACTTGCTGATTAAGTTAAACCTCTAGTATCCTTTTGCCTATACAGGCCCAACACCGAGAGCCAAAAGTAAGTCAAACTCGCGCACCGATGGAACTAGTCCATACAATCTTGCGACATAAACAGCGTTTTCTCATACTCCGAAGGAAAGGTAGTTTCATCTGACCAGAGGGGTATGGTGTCTGGTGGGCTACTGCCCAAAGCTGCTGATCCTTGTATAAGTTTCGTCTATGATGCTATAGTGGAAAGAACCATTTCATAAGGATTAGTCAGCTCGTGGTTGTTCTGTCTACCCTGTGATAGAGCAGCTAGACATTTGTAAAGATTTATAAATTGACGACACGGTTGGTGGCTGAGCGATCGACTGCTGGGCTGCGTGTCGCGGGTTCGATCCTCGCACGGAACAAATATTTGGCTGACAGGTAGTTGTTCCGGGTCTGACTGTTTGTGTATGTGAGTTAAAATTTTTATAAACGCACCCACAATACAAGAGGAATTCCTAGCGGGGGCAACGTTTTTTTTTTAAAAGAAAGCTAAAAATGGCACCACTTATATCCTTACTAATATTATAAAAGCGAAAGTGAGTTTGTTTGTTTGTTACCTCTTCACGCTTTAATGGCTAAACCTATTACAGCTATTTTTTTTTTAAAAAGATATGAGGAAGAAAGAGGGAAGAAACGGGAAAGCTTAGCGTTGCTATTACAAATCAATAAGGCGCGACCGAATTTAACGCGAGCGAAGCTGCGGGCAAAAGCTAGTATAATAATATATTCTAATGTACACCAGCGCTACCATTTACCAAGTTTTAACAAAAGTTAATTCCCGCGAGATTTCTCTATCAAGTGAAAAAAGAATAAGACCAGTAATCATTGAGAAATTAGTGTGCACACATGAAAAGAAGCTGGCGGAGTTCATAACCTCCTCCTTTTAAGAAGTCAGTAAAAAGAGACCGACCACGATTTAGGGGTTGCGCAAATACTCTTTGCTATCAACAAGGCACAATCGCACAGGAAACCGTAGTTTTTGATCAAATATTCATTTTTGACATTCTACAAAGCCAACATTTTTCTTTATAAACGGCGCACTGTATTCTCATTTTAAGTAACATTAGCAACAGCGCCAGCCAAAATCTAATTTGAGAACAATTTAAAGTTATAATAACACTCCCATCCACACAAATTAATTGCAAAGTCGACTTAAAGTCGAAATCTCTCCTGGGATTTTTAGGGTTTGACCCAAAAGCGTTGTGGCTAAGTTATTCTTTAAACTATGTACTGTGAAGGTTTTAAGCAAACCTTCAAAAGTGTTGGCTGGTTTGCCGATGACGTTCGAATACTCAGATTGTTTAAATAGAGAATAGGGTAGTTTTCAGGGACAAAGTAATTATATTCTATTAAGTCTGTCTTTTAGATTATTCAAAAATAAGGGACACTTTTTTTTGTTGTAAATTTGACCAAAAATTATAAAGATATAGCCCATTAAAGTTACGTGTAAAGTCACTCATTGCGAAAAAATGCAGCAACGCGTGACGTCACACGTAACTTTAATGGATTGTTTTGTCAAAATTATCGTGTAAAATATCGTTTTTATCAAGAACGTCAAAAACACGAAACCAAAGATAGTTTTGTCAAAGTCGTCGTGTGACTTGCATTAAAGATCGTTTTGTCAAGAACGTCATGTAACTCGCACAAAATATTGTTTTGTCAACAGCGTGATGTTACCCGCAGAAAAGGCCGTTTTGTCAAGGATGTCAAAAACATCAAACCAAAGATAGTTTTGTGAAAGGCGTTGTGTGACTTGCATTAAAGATCGTTTTGTCAAGGACGTAATGCAACCTGAACAGAATATCGTTTTGTCAAGGACGTCAAAAACATCAAACCAACGCAACGGTAGTTTTGTCAAAGTCGTCGTGTGACTTGTATAAAAGATTGCATTGTTAAAGACGTAATGCAACCCGCACAAATAATCATTTTGTCAGTCTTACTTAAAAAATAATTACAATGTAACCCCATTTTACCAGTTTTTAATAGAAAATGTTCACTGTTAATTAAAACTGCTGGAGCGCGTAGAGTGAGATCACAATATGCCAAGACGCTAACAACTTTAGCTCGTATAGGCCCATTATCATGCAACGCTACGGCAATTACACGCCTTTTGAACTGCACAAAATTAGCTCCGCTGAACGATACACATTGTTGATCAGTTTGGTGAACCACAACCGCTTTCAAAGTTTTGTCTGAAAATTGGTAATTACATGATTAAGTTGGAGAACTATTTTGATCTTCTTAGCAGGGGTTGATGAACTGAATTTTGTAGTTTTGATAAAGTGACTTCAAACTCTATTGTTTCAAATTGTTTGTTAGATTCATTGAGTGGTCGGAAGCGCCAGAATGTCAAACATGAGATCCTGGGTTCGATTATTGGTGTGCCCGGTTAATGACAATAGACTCGGTCCTATTACATTAACATGGGACTAAATAAAAGTGGTGAAATGTGGGTGTCCTAATAGGTACACAAAAAGAAACGAAGATAGGTGCAAAAGTAGGTAAAATACTGCGGCACAGTTTTCAACACCCAACTTCATACAACGATCATTTTAAATATGATAAGTAAGTAGCTTACCATCTCGACCGTCTGTTTAGTGACGACAGACCGTATCGACGGCACATTCGTGTTCCACGTGTGCTCAAACGACAGTTAAGAATAGGGGCCCGGGCCACTGCCTGCCGGGTTTGCGGGTTGTTCGAAAGAGATACCGCATGCCCGGAACAGAAAGGGTAAAGAAGGAAAATGGATGGGTTTTAGCCAGTAAAAGTCTGACACTTATAAACCTCAGAAAATTTATGTGATGATTTTCCAACACAAAACCGTTTAAGTGCAAGTCGGACGCGTACCAAGGGTTCTGTACAAACTTGCGATATAAACGTCTATAGTTTTAACTGCGTAAAGGTAAAGGGTTGTATTTTTCAAAACTCCAAGTGATAACAGAGTTGAGTAGGTATATAGTTTCATCAATTTTAACTCTATACTCCCAAGTATTCTCGAGAAAAAGACTCACAGACAGAAGTCATCATATAAGGTTTCCCTCCTTCTAAAAATTACCTCTCATAATAACATTTACACTTTAAGCATTACTTTGTTCAAGAGCATTTTAATTGTTGTCCTTTCGTGACCCCTGTATATCCCCTTAATTGAAGTTCACGGTGGAACCACTTTAAAAAGAAAATCCTTTTGTTTCAAACCAAATTACAAATTAAACAACTACATTGTCATGTCTGCAGGGATCGTTGCACGAACCTCAGTCTCGTCACAGAGTAGATAATACAGAAGGTTGGTAGCGCGCGAAAACTGACGCACACATTTATTGTTTTTTGAATCGCTTGCTCGATTTACTAATAACTTGGGAGGAACTTGTTAAAAACAGGCAACACAAGAGAGTGTTGTTGTTGTGTAATTGTAGACAGACACACACACACACACATACACACACTTCTCATCCAAATTACTCACATACATGTCCTGCTAGTCTAAAACTTCACTGAAGTTAAACACTCACTTGCACGTAACAATTCAAAATCAAAAATAATTATTGTTTATTGTTCATCTTATGATATTGTTAATTATTATTGCAAAAAATTGTAATGAATGTTGTTTACTTGTACTTTGCTTTTAATTTTAATGTGCTAAATGTTTAAACCATACTGTTACACAATATCTCTATAAAAGTTTATTCTAGCTCTGCAAGAGGCAATTCAAGAAAATATATCACCAATCTCTCACAATGGTGGAATACAGCTGTGATATTTTTTTCTACATTTAAGTTAGCTTTGGGAAGCGAGAATGCCACTAATAAAATAGGTATTATAAATGCGAATGTTTGTTAGGATGGATGTATGGATGTTTGTTACTCTTTCACGTCAAAACGGCTGAACGGATCTTGATGAAATTTGGCACAGAGGTAGGTCTGGAAATGCATAGGATACTTTAATTTTGATATCATGCGGGCAAAGCCGCTGGCACCAGCTAGTAAATGGTATATAGGATTGAATTATATCAGTCACTCGGGTGAATTTTTGTATTAAGCCGCGCTTGCTATGGTTGATCTGTGGATGGGTGACCACTCCTCATATACCGAGTTTCCTCAAAAAAGAAAAGAAAAAGTGTTTTTTTTTTGTAAAGCTGCAAATTGGAGTTTTTTAGATTGTTTTATAGCTCTAACCTTCTGGTTTTTTTATGTGGTAACCGTTGTGGTCTACAGTTTTCACATTTCGAACAAATTCTAGAATTAAACTTGAAACTATTTTGCGTGCGAAACTTAAGAAGTTTTTATTACGTCTTTAATTATTTTAATGCTTACTTGAAATTGTAACCACACTTTGAGAAGTTTTTCTTGTCTTTGTTTTCTAGTTCTTTTTAAAGTATTTAATTGATGCTAAAAACAATTAAATAGATTTGTTAGAAGATTTCAAGAAACAGTAAATTGTTTCTGAGAAAATCATTTAGCACAATTATTTTATAAAAAATACTAGTATATAGTTAGTAAGCTTAATGACGGCACAGTAGGTGCAGTGGCTGAGCGATCGGCTGCTGCGCTGCGTGTCGCGGGTTCGATCTTCACACGGAACAAATATTTGCATGACCTACAGATAGTTGTTTCGGGTTTGGCTGTTTGAGTATGTGAATTTAAATATTTGTAAACGCACCTACGATATACGAGAAGTACCTAGGGTTGGGAAAAGATTTTTTTCAACAATAAATAAGAAATACAATTGTTAACGAAAAAATGAAAATAGAGAGCACTAAACTAATATGGAGTCCGAACAATACGAAACCCGCTAATTACATAAAAAAATAAAATAAAAACTCTTCTTATATAATTATAATAAATGCTCAAGCTTGTTTTCACCACACAAACTTTCCAACAAAATGAGCACGGAAACGCCCGGAACGCTATTTACATTAAAATATAATACTAGAAAGTGTACTTAGCAAAAATCGAATGGCATAAGGACTTACTATATGTACCGTCAAAAGTATTATTTAATACCCAACAACTACTAAAGGAATTTGCACTTTATTTGAATGTAGTCTGAGTGGTATTTTGATTGGTGCTTGAAACGAAATGTAAGTCTGAGAAATATGATGTAAAAGCAACACTATTAGCTACTCTTTTACTGTTTACGAACATTTTTTTGGCAACGGTATAATGTTAAATTGAAAAATATGATTTATTATGTTTACTGTGCAGTTTTACGTAATTTGAAGAGCTCGAGGCTAAATAAAAGCGGCCGCGGTGGTCCTGGCATGCCTCTCTGCTTTGCTGGTATCTCTCTGACATGAAAGGCGGTATCTTTAACACAGGTTCCTTTGTAATCTAGCTAAGATGCCAGTTGCGACCCGTACCATCACTATAAAACCACAATCACTGTCTGCGTACTGTATTGTAATTGTGTAATGTTAAGGTTTTGAACTGTGAGAATAAATAAATAAATAAAAATAAATAAATAAATGTATTTGTAAATGTTTGTGATGCTTTGCATTTTTAATGTTTATTTTTTTGTAATTTTGAGAGTACGCCGTTTAAAAAAAAAAACAGCGTCGTCGACACAGCCTGTCGTCGAAGGACAGTGAGCTACTCATTGCTCACCATTAACAAAAGCGCGTCTACAGTGACTGAGAGTCGTCTCCCAAGGGCTAGGAAGATGAAATTCCATCTGCTGGGACATAACACTTCTTTCTGTGGTAGAAAATTGTTTGTTTTTGGAATCCAACCCCAAGAAATGCACTGTCAGCACGCACACCACATACGTGTGTAGGAAAGTATTGCCATTAAGCTCAACGTTACGCCCCGGACAAACAATTATATATTAATTATTGATTTAAGAGTGCGTACGTCGTGGCTGTGTCTAAAAAGTAAGGGCGCGGGTCCACCGCGGCGCATGCTGAGCACGGGCACGCAGCGCATTTTAGCTGCGTGTATTAATTTGTTTGACAACGTGGGTCTCCCACTGGAGTACCTATACACGTGAGAGAGGCTATACACGTGGCACTGCAATTCACGGAGGACAGCTCTGCGATAAGCGAGCTGTACGTAGTTAAGAGTTGACAGCTTTGAGCTAAGTTACCGCCCATTCGAGCAAGAAAAAAATACAGTTCCGTGTTTTATTGCTAATTCTATAGTTACAATGGCGGTGTTATCGCTGATAGCAATATCTTCAAGTCAACTTTTGGATGGATAAATAAATTAAAGAAACCGGCCAAGAGCGTGTCGGGCCACGCTCAGTGTAGGGTTCCGTAGTTTTAAACGTCGACTTTTAAAAAATGACGTCATTACACAACGCCATCTATCGAACCATTTATGAACTGGTTTTTACCTTAACATTTGATGGTGTTAAAAAAATGAATTTTAGTTTTGTTCTAAATTGCCTTAGCATGTTCTTAATAGAAGTTTTATGTAGTTATAAGATACCGCCAATGCCAAGGAGAGACCAACCGAACAATCGGTAATACCCGATCCAATGTAATAAGTACCTACAGCGCCATCTCTCGGGGAATTGGGTTACTAATTAATACTTTTTTAATAATTTTGGATTGCGAGAACCGATTTCAATAATTCTTTTTTTGTTTGAAAAAAGATACGTTCAGGATAATAAAATATGTAAACGAAGTTAAAAAAAATGCTTGCACATACGATTATACTACAAACTTAGTCCAGAAATTATTTTGTAAAACTTTTTGTCTTTTTTGTACAAAAACTGTTGTGTCAATCAAGTTCAAAATAATTTTCATAGAAAGTCCTTATAAAGTTCTACTTTTCAGATTTTTTTTATATTTTCTAAACTTATGGTTCAAAAGTTAGAGGGGGGGGGGACACATTGTTTTTTACTTTTGGAGCGATTATTTCCGAAATTATTGACTTTATCAAAAAATGATTTTAGTAAACCCCTATTCATTTTTAAATACCTTTCCAACAATATATCACACGTTAGGGTTGAAATTAAAAAAAAAAACACTTCCCACTTTACATATAGGGTGGCTACCCTAATAAAACATTTTTTTCCAATTTTTATTTTACCACTTTGTCGGCGTGATTGATATACATATTGGTACCAAATTTCAGCTTTCTAGTGCTAACGGTCACAGAGATTAAGCGAGGACGGACGGACGGACGGACGGACGGACAGACAGACATGGCGAAACTATAAGGGTTCCTAGTTGACTACGGAACCCTAAAAAAGGAGTCTGTTAATCATGCTTCCTTACTGCAACACTTGCGTAACACTCGTAACAGCATCCTGAAAATGATTGCTGGTAGGCCCAACTGCCCCATTCAAAGGCACTGGGTGAAGTTAGCTATAGGTTTATATAATTAAGTAGTACTAATAACACTAACATCCTTACTAATATTATAAAAGCGAAAGTGTCTTTGTTTGTTTGTTACCTCTTCACGCTTTAATGGCTACACCGATTTTAATGAATTTTGGTACAGAGATAGTTGGGAACCAGGAAACGGACATAGGCTAATATTTTTTAAGCAAAAGTGGGATGTGAGGGAGAAAGAGGGAAGAAAAGTGAAAACGTAGCGTTGCTATTACAAATCAATAAGGCGCAAGGGGAACTGTGTTACCCCGAATTTAACGCGAGCGAAGCCGCGGGCAAAAGCTAGTTCAGTAATAATTATGGATTCTACTGGGTCTGAAATACAGAAATTTTATTTTAATTATTAATTTTATTTAATGACGCCGTGACGTCTGACAGGGAAGAATTGAAAAAGACAACGTGTTGACCCCAAATAGACCACGACCATGACGGGACCACGGCAGGAAGAAACATAATAAAGATAAATAACACAAAAACCAAGGGTCTATTTTATGCTGCAATCCCTAAATACAAACAATTTTAGTGTGTAACCTTATTTGAAAATATGTTCCTATAAATGTTATTTGTTTGAGCTGTGATTTGGCTATCCGCCACTTTGGATGGAGCCACGAGCTTAGCGGGCTAATGAATACCACTTTGTTTTAATTAGATAAAATGATATATCTTCCAATGGGGTTTTTGAATACCTTTTTGTTTTAATTAGTTGAAATGATATATAGTATCTTCCAATGGCGAAAAAAAAAGGGGAAAGACAATCAGTTTTGACTCTTGTTACAAGGGACGTTTTGTTGTTGAACTAGTATTTTATTCAATGTTTTTTTTTTAAATAAAACCATAATAACATAAAAGAAACCTGGAAAATACTTTTCGTTGACTTTTTTTGCCACCGGCTTCCGGAAGTAAAGCTATTGTCCAATTTTTAGATTTTTTCTTTTTGGAAGTCGGTTTTATCTTTTTAAAAAAGTTTTTTTTTTCTTTATTTCAGCTTTTTAAGTTATGGTGTAATGTTTGAGAAAAAAATATGTATTATAGACGATAACTAATAAACTACCTAAGCAATAAAAACGATTCAGCAGATCGGTCTAGGCATTTTTGAGTAAACATGCAGCGCACCAGTCGATCGCTCAGCCACTGTGCCAACCGTGCCGTCATTATGACTCATAACGTAGTTTGAAATCTTTTTTTATGTCTCGTGGATAAAATCAAAATCAAAGCCGCTCGGGTCGATCTTTACGTTAAGCCGCGCTTGCTTAAGTGTGTGTGTGTGACTTTCCCTAAAGTCTAACAACCAGTCTGACCAAGGGGTATCGTATTACCAGATAAATAGGTTAGATAGACAGTCAGACAGCTAGTACTAAGCTGCATGCAGTAAGACTGGAAGCCGACCCCAACATTCGAACGCGCTAATCTCAGGGACTAGGACTCAGGGTTGGAATTAGAAAATTCTTTTAGTGTTGGATAGTCCATTTCATGAGGAAGGCTATAGGCTATATAACATCACGCTACGACCAACAGGTGCTGAGCAGCGTGGGTGAAACCGCGTGGAGCAGCTAGTTATATTATAAAAGCGAAAGTGAGTTTGTTTGTTACCTCTTCACGCTTTATTGGCTACACCAATTTTGATGAATTTTATTAGGTACAGAGATAGTTGGGAACCAGGAGACGGACATATTTTTTTAAAGTGGGATGTGAACGAGAAAGGGGGAAGAAAAGGGAAAACTTAGCGTTGCTATTACAAATCAATAAGGCGCAAGGGGAACTGTGTACCCCGAATTTAACGCGAGCGGAGCCGCGGGCAAAGGCTAGTACTTAATAAAAAGTTGTCAAGTATCGTAGAAGGTTTAGTATAATTGTTATGTGTGTAGAGTATGTCTGATTATGTGTGCTGGTTGTGTAAGGGTTGAGAATGTAGTTATATGTTTTGTGTCTGTGGTAGTATACGAAGTTGAGGAAAAGGCTAGGCAAATAATGATACCTAAAATTCAAAGTTGAGCAAAGATGAACCGTATGTATTACAAGATAATTTCTAGGTATAATACCCACGTAAATAAACAGCTTTTCTAAGCTCCCATATCCAAGAGAAAATGGGCTTAAACTGGTTTAGTTTTAGCTAAAACACTAAGTTGTGGGAAGCCTAGCAACTTTCATAACTCAGCTCAGAATTATTATACCGCATGCGGAAAATTGCATTTTAAATCTTTTCGCCGTTATTTTAACACGACGCCGTTTTAGAAGCCACATATCGCGCATAGCTGTGAAAATGCAGATAGCGTTTGGGCCCTACAAAATATTTTTAGAGCCAAAAAAATACAAAACCTGTTCAAGTATATTTTTCAATACATTCATATTTTGTACTTCATTTTGTTGCTAGATTTTAGTCTGTCTATGATCCAGGTGTGATTTTTAAAACGATTTTGTTTAAAACCTTACCTGTAACTGTGTATGATAAAAATATTTTTGACCTACTCCTGTGTCTGATCAAACAGATTAGTTTTTCAAATACAGGGTGGAATTTTGTAATACCACCTGAAGGGGAAGTACTCTTAATACTTAAGATAGAAAATTTTACTCAAAGAAAACATTTATTTACATATTTTTGAATAGAAAGAAAACGTCATTCAAAGATTTTTTTTAAATTCGCTGGCTTCGCGAACCGACTAAACTCTGTAAAAATTGCACCCTGTCCTTTTATTACGTCGATAGTTAGGGTCAATAAGGATGAAATCTCTTTAACAAACTTCTTAAGTTAAATGAAAGGAAAACAATGAAATCTTAAATTAATTTAATTATTTACAAAAAATGGTAAAATAACTAATTGATTGCTCGAAATGGGCTCCATTTTGCTTGTATGCAGAAATTTATTCTTTTAACGAATTCATTTCTAGTAACCTTTAATAACGTGTTGTGGTGAATGTTATAAACCGTATTCTGAACTTCAACTCTATATAATGTGACTTAGGCTAACCAGTAAATTATTCCTCACTGCACCGAAGATTCTGTACAAACTAAACAACGTTAACAGCCATATCTTTTGACTGCGTAATCTTAAAGGGGTGAATTTTTCACACCTCCAAGGGACTTCAGACTTAAGTTTATGGTTTAAATTTTTAAGTCGATACCTTTTCCAAGACAGAGGGACTTGATAGACAGACGGACAATAAAGTGATCTTTAAGGGTTAAGTTTTTTCCGTAGTTTTGTCGTTGTTTATAACGGAACAGAAAATTTGCAAAAAAAAGTAGTGATGTTTATGCTATCGGTACTCCAACACCAGCTTTTATTACCGTATAGCTTCCGCCCGCGACTTCGTCCGCGTGGCATAGTTACTTTGGGCTTACGCTAACTTTAACCCGCGTGATGGTCTAAAAATAAATATCTTTCTCTCCCCTTTTCCCCATTTCTCCGCCTTATATCACTTAAAAAATACCTTTGTCCGTCTTCAGGGTCCCAACTATCTCTGTACCAAAATTCATCAAAATCGGTTTTGATTTTGATTACGTCTTCACGCCTAAATAGGCGTGAAGACGTAACAAACAAACAATCAAGCTCACTTTTGCTTTTATAAAATTAAGTAAGGATTATCATCATTGTGTTTTTGTTAGATTCAATACTATTTCTCTTTCAAAGGAAATTATAAGCTGCTTCCAAAAAAAAAACCTCTTTGCTTTCAAAGAATTGACCTATATTAGAGATTCAATTAACGTTATCCGTCCTTGTCATCGCCAGGTCAATGGAGTGAACGGGACATTCATAACACTAAAGGGTTGGTAAACCGCAGAGCTCACCGGAGTTGCGGGCAACAGTACGGATGGTCTACCGCACCGTGCTTTGCGGAGGGGCCTACGGCCTAACCGCTAGGCCGCAGTGCTGAATAGCGGTCAACCGGTACATGCCTTAGATCTTGTGGCTGCTCCGATATTCTGCTGAGCCAGTTGCTTTGTGGTCTGCTCTGTAATACTCACTGCTCCTGAATTGTTGATAAATGTAATTGTTAAATGTTGTTACTTACCAACTATTAAGAATTTTATTGGTATTTATCTGAAGAGTTACAGCTTGGTTGGATGCGCATCGCATATTTACGAATCTTAATGTATATCACATGTATTTTTTAGAAATCCTTTGTTGATAGTCGTTTGCCATTATATTTAAAATTCTCCCAAAAGTAAGCTGGTTCCAGCACATAACTAGCAAAAGAAGGAACAATTGTGGGTTTTAGTAAGTAAAAGTCTGATTTTATTATTAAATGATTTCCCACCTGAAAATAATAAGCATTCCTCATAATTATGAACTCGCAGTCCCCTTCTAAGCGTAGGTATACATTTACCAAAACCCTTTTTCCTAACCAAATGATAATTTACAATCAATTCATCAGTGTCACTCAATTCAACCACTCCACATTTTCAATCCACAGGCAGCGTGTCAAATCCTTCAAAACTTTACATCCATAAGACACACACACACACGCGGTCCTCGTTAAAACGGTCACCGTAGTTGGCATGAACTCTGATTGTAGCTCGCTTTTAGAAAATAGAAATATTGAAACGTTCGCGTCATCCGTAACGAGGAGCCAGTTGACGCTACATTGGTTTAGTTTCTGCATTCAAGTTCGTTTTTGTTTGAACTTTGTGCTATTTTTCTGTTAGAGAGTCCAATAAAGTGTACCTACATTTTATTTACGGTAAAAGTACTGGCTTTTGATATGTGTAAACGTCAAGAACAAACCAGAGATTTTTAAAAGCATTCGGAAATAAATAGGAAATTATTCAGGTCTTTGATTTATCTAGCATCTATTTCTATATATCGATAGATAGAGATAGACTGAGATAATGCTGCAAATTGTGTCGATAACTTCGGTAAGTTATTGACATAATTTGCAGCATGATGTAAGACGGAGTGTAGGAAACTTTTGACCGATTGTGGAAGGGGAAGGATTGTGGAACCTCAAACCATCCCAGCCGCCGCGGGAGACACCCCGGACGTCGGGCGCCGCGAGACGGCTCCCGGCCACCATAGATGCGGGCCTGTGGACGGTGAGCAATGGGTAGCTCATTGTCCGTCCTTCTTTTGAGGACAGGCCGTGTCGACGACGCGTAGGTGTACTTTGGGCGCCTCAAAGAGATGTTAGCAAAGCTGAGGGGCCTGAAAGGGCCGCCGCCTGCTGGGTTTGCGGGTTGTTCGAAAGATATGCCATGGCCTCGAAATTTAGAAGATAATTTAATATTTGAATAAATATAAATGAGATCTTATTTATTCAAACTCTCTGGTTAAGCAGACGACAACCTCTTAGGTTGAATTGCGAGAAAACATTTAAAAAAAAAAACATTCACCAAACAAACAAATATAAATTGTTATTCTAAACTCAAAACCTCTCTAAACGAGATATCAAAATACTGTTGTTAAAGCTTTTAGTATTACCAACTTTTATTTATAATCCAGGGCCTCACTTTATTATTTAGGTTTCTAAAGTTATTTTTGGGTGCCTGTAATCACTTCAACACCTCGTGTTTTTGTTTAAAATTACACATAGCTTTAACAAACAAAAATATTATTTTCTATTGTATGTATTTTGTGAGGATTTTAGAGAAGCATTATTTTTGAATCATTATAATTTGATGACATTCACACATGTTTTAGAAATCTGAGTAAAAGGTCGTTGATCCACGCGCGCCTCAAAGAGATGTCAGCAAAGCAGAGGGGCTACCAGGGCCTCCGTCAGCTGCGATTGCGAGTTGTTTGAAAGAGATACCGCGGCCAATACGTGTTTAGAAAAGTGTGCGCGTGCACCTTACACGGCGCCATTCCGTTTCCCGGTAGCGGCGTCGTGCTTTTACGTTGTGGTTGGTGCCGTACCATAGACATGTGTCCACGCCTTAACTCGTCAATTCCCATGCTTCTGTCTGATGGAAAGATATTGTTATTTTTGCGTTAATTGACGTATTTCAATATTTAAAATATAAAATATAAGTTTAAAAAAATTTACATCCCTTATTTTTTTTTGTAATGGGCACCCCCATTACAAAAAAAAATAAGGGATGTAAATTTTTCACCTAGAGGTGACACTGGGCGTAATTTATACCTTTGACTAAAATATGGTAATATAAAAAATACGACTTATTTTCTTCTCTATAGTTTTATTATGTAAAGAAAGATATGAAAATAATAATAAATGTTATGTATTAGATATGTATAATATAATATGTGTTTATGTGTGAATGTTTGTATGTAGTGTATATTGTAAGTGTAACGATCCACTTTTGTTATTTGTGACAATCCGCGCCAATTGGAGGCCACATTCACGACACTATTGTCATGCCACTTGACAACAATTATTTCTTTTGACACCTTGTAAACCAGCCCACCCCTAGGCTTCTTTTTTTATCTCTTTGGCGTTCATGAGATCACAATTTTTCAGGCGGTTTTCTCTAATAGTTTCAGTCCCAACAATATTATTTTCAAGTAAATATTTCAGCAAAGGGAGGCCAGTGAAAAAGTTGTCGAAATACAGGTTGTAGGTATGGACCAATATTTTCTGGTAACCTGGAGTGTAATTCTAAAATGACAGCGGCACCTAAACCGTAATCAGATTGACGTTTCAGAGTCGGCCCAGTTGCCCCTTGATAAAGTTCGCAGTTGACGAGGTACCCATGCTGTATAGCCGCTGACCAAAGTTTGTAACCAAAGCGGATGGGCTTCCCGTGGATGTGCTGTTTCGTACCGTGTCTCCCAAAATACGGAACAATGGTTTCATCAATCGAAATATGTGATGATCCTGCTTTATCAAAAATTTGCTTCATTTTCGTCCCCACTATCTTTATCAGTAAAGTCCCTATCTACAGGAGGAAATAAGATAATGTCACCATCTAAGGCATCTTCAGCTTCTAATGCTTCAACTATGTCATTCAATGTCAACATAAAACAAAAAAAAGATGCTTTCATGCACGCAGCCGAAACAGAAACTTTGTTGTAATAATGCCCAGTGTCACCTGCAGGTGACACTTGCTAATTTGACCGCTATTTTCAATCCAAAATCTGTTGATTTTGCAATAAAATTATTTATTTTACAACTTACATTCCATAACAACGATTTGCAAAAATAATTATTACAATACTAACCCGTTTGACATTTTTACAGCAATAAAAAATTCAAAAACCGCTCCCACGCAAAAAGTTTCACAACCGCTTGAAAAAAATGAATAATTTGACAGATGATATATGGATCAGTGTTTACCATAAAAAATATATAAATAGTACCGAGTATTAACTTTATAGTATTTGTACAGTTATTTAATTTTTTTTAAATTTTCTGGGTTAAAAAAAAATCCAATCTCTGTCACCTACAGGTGACACTGGGAATTCGCAGTGTCACCTGTAGGTGACGAGTTAAGAGCACTACAACAAGACGAACAATATCAATGAAAGGACATTTGTGTCGGTTGCTGAATAATATATTAAAAAAAAACTCTTGCAATCTTAAATACTTACAATAACAGATCTTAACTAAGTGTTATAATTTGCGTCCGGCCCTGGTTCAGGCCATGGTCTGGAGCGAGAGGGAATGGGAAGCGGTCACCACCTTCTGCGAAGCAGTAATGCTAGCGAAGGAGGTGGCCGGGCGTTTGAGGGAGAGAACATCTGCCCAACCCAGCCGCCGCGGGAGACGCCCATGGCGCCGGGCGCCGCGAGACGACTTCCGGCCACCGTAGATGCGGGCCTGTGGGCGGTGAGCAATGGGTAGTTCACCGTCCGTCCGTCGATTGACGACAGGCCGTATCGACGGCGCGTTCGTGTTTCACGCGCGCCTCAAAGAGAGTCAGCAAAGCAGAGGGGCTTGCCAGAGCCTCTGCCTGCCGGGGTTGCGGGTTGTTCGAAAGAGATACCGCGGCCTCGGAACGTAAACGAATTATTGGGTTGTTTTATTTTAGTTTTTGTCTATTTAATTTATTTCTATTATTTTTTTATTAATTTAAGTATTTAAAACATTTACGTATGCTGTTTTGACTTCCGTACGTTTTACTCACGGGTTGACCACTGAAAACCAGCGCTGTGCTGTGGGCTCCCATGGCACAGCATCATGCTGAGTGGTGACCGATCTGTCGCAGTCACGACGTGCAAGCTATTTTTATTTTGTCCCATACCTATATGTATTTGTAAATGTTTGTGATACTTTGCATGTTGAATGTTTATTTTTCTTTGTTATTTTGTTGCTCGTCGTAATTTGCGACTAATAAATGTTTTTTCTTTCTTTCTTTCTTTCTCTAAAGGGCAAAAGAAGAAACATGGGTGGGTTTTAGTCAGTACAAGTCTGACATGCCCTCCCGCTCCGCCCAGAGCGGGGGAAGTCATTGGATGATTTCCCACCCGAAAAAAAAAAAAAAAGTGTTATAATTTTTAAATAAATCTAGTTGTATGTTAGTGTATCCTTATAATAAATTATTTTCTTAGTGCCTATACTATTTAATAAATGTATCTGGTTGGTTGCATAGTACAGACGCCTGCACATCAAGCTACTACAATCTGTCAGATTTTCGACTTTATTTCTTAAGTATTAGGTTCAAGGTTCATTGAGAAAAATTTACAGTTTCGGGTAGCTTGACCTGCTGGCGTCTGTACATAAATTGCTAGATACACATTTAAACAAAAAAGAAAATACTTTCATTTGGCACATGATTTGTCTCACATCACTTATGTGCACATAAAAACAAAAACTACAATAAAATTTGGGTCTGAAATCACCAATCCGTCTGGAGCAAGCGTGGTGATCAATGCTCTTGCCTTCTCTGTAGGTATAAGAAGAGCCCTTTGTCCAGCAGTGGGTCATTTACAGGCTGGTATTATTTTAATGTTGTATCTAACAGTCTTTAATACCCGAAAAAAGAGTGCCTCTCAATAAACAAATCTTTGAAACACATAAAAGCAAATGGTAGTGCCAGAATCAAACTAGAAAGAGACACAGATAAAAGAGAAAACCACCAAAATAGTCAACGACGAGCAGAACGGACCAAGTGTTTGGCAATTTTAACTCTGTGCCGATAGGACCCTCTATATTTTTCAATTTGTACCTAAACAAGTCGTTTGGTGAAGATATGGAATAACAAACGGGTGCTGGGTACTATTTATTGGACCGATAGCTAGTTTTACGTTTTGTATTTCGTTGGAGTTTTTGGACCTGGTTAGGAAGTTTTGTGGATTTGTATTGGGCAGTAACTTATGACATAATTAATACACGAACCGCCGTTAAATAGTTCATTTTGACTGCGACTTGTATAGTGGTCGTCAAACGTAGAGCGAAGTGATATTGTTTTTTTTTTCAGGAATGCGTCAGATTCAGCCACGAGGTCTACGTACCCGATTGATGGCAATACGATTACTTACTGATTTGACGCCGTCGTCGCTCGCTGACTTAAACATAAATAATGAAATGTGGGTGGTACACTTTTTTCGCGGATGGAGGATTATCATCAAATAACTTTCCCTCCTCCGCTCTGGGCGGAGCGAGGGGTGTGTCAGACTTTTACTGACTAAAAGCACACTCATGTTCCTTTTTGTGCCCTTTATGTTGCGGCCGCGGTATGCGGTATCTCTTTCGAACAACCCGCAACCTTGGCAACTGACGGAACGGTTAGCGCAGTGGCTGAGCGATTGACTGAGGCGCTGCGTTTCGCGGGTTCGATCTCTTAACGGAACAAACATTTCTTTGTCCTATAGGTTGTTTTTCCGTATCTGGCTGTTTATGTATGTGAGTTTAAATGTTTGTAAACGCACCCACGATACAGGAGAAGTTCCTAGAGTGAAGTTATATGACGATTTGCAATCCGCAAAAAAAAACCTGATCTCTTATTTTCCTAAAACATTGGAACTCCGAACAACGCCAAACCAACACAGAAGAAACGGCCCAGAAATTATGTTAATACTACATCGCATACATACATACAAATCTCGAACTTATATGTGTGATCACCGTGTATCATGGAGCCTTCTAAACCCCAGTACCCACATAACATAAATCGAGCGAAAACTGATTTTATGCTCCACTGAATGTGAATATTCCTTTCAGGCCTGCTGCCCTAGTATAAACTGCGTCCATGTCTATGTCTCCAGTTGATGAAATGTCCTCTCAAACTAATATCAACTTTATAAAGGTCCAAATTAAGTTCATTTCAGAATTACTAGTATCTTTGAAAAGATCTAGAAACCAAACAAAATAATACATTTGTGAGAATTAGTGTTAACACATAACTAAACTAAATCGCGAATGAATTGAATGTTTATAGAATTCCGTACCTCAAAAGTTAAAATCGAAACCTTTATTGGATCTATCTTTCTTTCTATCAAGACCCTTTATCTCAAGAATGCGTAGAGGTATTGAGTTGAAATTAAAACTGTATACTCAAGACTATGGTCCATTTGTGCTGTGAATAAATCAACCATCTAAATCTACGCAGTTAAAAGATATGGCCTTTTGTGTTGCATGCTTATACGTTACCCTCAGTACGGTGTGTGTCTCGCTCATGGATTTGTTCCCTTTATGTCTGCGATTTAAAGTATTTGTTATACGTAATGTTGTGTCCTTTGCTTTTGAAAGAAAATGAGGGAGTATGTAAATAAATATTCACTTTTGAATACACGGATTTGTTAACAAAATAGTGTTATTATAATGTTGGCCAGAAATATAAATATAAATAAATATAAATATCTTGGAACAACTCACACACGGCTATCTGATCCCAAGCTAAGCAGAGCTTGTGTTATGGTAACCAGACAACTGATAAACATACTTATATAATTTATAAATACATACATATTATAGATAAATCACACCCAGACACAGAACAAACAATCATGCTCATCACACAAAGTTTGCCCTGGGTGGGAATCGAACCCACGAGCTCCGGCTCAGCAGTCAGGGCCACTAACCACTAGACCAAGAGGCCCGTATCATCGGTATATCATCTGTTGCTGAATTTGGGATTTTGACGGTTACCGACAACTGGTGTTGGTGTTATATGGAGGAACTATAGCTTCATTTTTGAAAAACCGGCAAAGAGCGAGTCGGACGCTTGCACCGAGGATTCCGTATGAACTTGCGACATAAAAAGCCATGTCGTTTGACTGCGTAGATTTAGACTGTAATTTTTTTTTATAGCTACAAGGGACCACAATTTTAAAAAAATATATATACCTAGTTTTAATTTTAGCTCAATACCTTTACATGTCGACGGCACGATAGGTGTAGTAGATAAAGGATTGAATGCGGCGCTGCGTGTCGCTTGTTCGATTCCCGCACAGGACAAGTATTTGTATAGCCTACAAATAGTTGTTTCGGGTCTCGCTGTTTATGTATGTGAGTTTGATTGTTTGTAAAGGCACCCACGATACAGGAGAAAATCCTAGTGCAAAACAACGTTTCTTTTAAAAAAAAACTGTCCCAGTGAAAGGATCTTGATAGTCAGACAGGCGGACCACAAAGTGACCTTTTAAGGGTTCCATTTTTACCTTTTAAGGTACGCAACCCCAAAAAAAGATGTAAAACTAGAGAGGTGTCAAGGGACACCCGGATGGAAAGAAGTTATTATTTAATATGTACAAAAAACCTGTAAACACTCAACAAAAATAATCGTCGCGACACCACACTGACCAATGCGAATTAGAAAGACGAAACGAAAATTACTGGCTTGCTTTCTATGAGAGAGAGAGAGAGAGAGAGAGAGAGATAGCCAAACAGAGCTAGACAGGCTTACAACTATAGCACGAAGTTTCGTTACAACTTTTGGTCTTAATTATTTCCCTTTCGCAACGCGCGAAAAAGTAATTTAACAAATATTTTTTACAATTTTGCAAAAAATATTTGGACACAAAGAAAAAGTTTGGTGTAGTTTCGTTCGCTATTATATAATAAATATCTCACGTGTTGTAATATTTCAGTTGCAGACCTGCATTTTACAGTTTCCAACACAGTAATTCCGTCAACATCCGTTTCGTTGTTTTTGTTTGAGACCGGAACAAACGGACGAACTCGGGACGTAGCTGTTAGTCTCTGGAGTGTGACCATTTTAAAAGTAAATAATGTTATAGGTACTATTTTTTTTATCTGTTGTAGTTATTTGCTACATAATTATGCGTTCTGTTGTCCTTGAATTCGGTGTGGATTATATTTAACGAGCTTTTGCCCGCGGCTACGCTCGCGTTAAATTCGGTAGCGCCTTATTGATTTGTAATAGCAACGCTAAGTTTTCCCGTTTTTTACCTTTCTTTTCTTTTTCTTCTCTTTCTCCCTCATATACCATTCTTATTTTTTTTAAAAAAAAAGCCTATGTCCGTCTCCTGGTTCCTAACTATCTCTGTACCAAAATTCATCAAAATCGGTTTAGCCATTAAAGCGTGAAGAGGTAACAAACAAACTCACTTTCTCTTTTATAATATTAGTAAGGATAGTAATACAACTGGAGCTCGTGGCTAAATAATAGCAGCCGCTCGGGTCGATCTTTAAGTTAAGCCGCGCTTGCCTAGGTTGGTCTGTGGATGGGTAACCACCCGTTACCGAGTTTCGTACCGATACCGAGTTTCCTCCGTGCCTCGGAAATTACGTTAAGCCGTTGGTCGCGGCCGTCATTTGTAGATCTTTGACAGTCGTTACAGGTAGTCAGTGTTCCGAAAGTCGCCTTACCAAGGGGTATCGCATTACCCAGTACTAACTGGGTTGTGGAGGTCAGATAAGCAGTCGCTCCATGTAAAATACTGATATTCAGCTTCATCTGGTTAGACTGGAAGCCGATCCCAACATAGTTAGGAAAAATCTAGGCAGATGAGTAATTGTACTGGCTGTCTGTCTGTCAGTCAAAGCCCTTTATATCGGGAATATTCCTCTGATGAAAAGCCATTTGTATCACAGTTTCTTTTAATGGTCTTAAGAATCCTACTAACATTATAAAAGCAAAAGTTTATGATGTATGGAAGTATGTTTGTTGCACTTACACGCAAAAACTACTGAATAGATAAATTAATAAATATATTAAAAAACGTTGCCCCACACTAGGAATTTCTCTTGTATCGTGGGTATGTTACAAACATTTAAATTTACATACACAAACAGCCAGACCCGAAACTACTATCTGTAGGCCATACAAATATTTGTTCCGTGCGGGAATCGAAGCCGCGACACGCAGCGCGGCATTCAATCGTTTTCGATGTTGATGAAACTTCATAATTTACATATCAGAATAACATATAGGCTACAATTCATAAAGATATATTTTACTAGCTGTGCCCAGCGGTTTCACGCGCTGCTCACTAAGCGGTATGAAAAATAGATGTTGGCCGATTCTCAGACCTACCCGATATGTAAACAAAATTTCGTTGGCATCGGTCCAGCCGTTTCGGAGGAGTATGGGAACGAAAACTGTGACACGAGAATTTTATATATTAGATATTCTATCACCACGCGATTGAAACCGCGGGGCGCAGCAAGTATTTAATAATAGGGCCGAATAATACGGCTAATCAATCATTCTATATTTTACATTATTAATATTATATTACACTAATTCTATTAGCTTCAATTTTATTATAACTAGTTTTTGCCCGCGGCTTTGCCCGCGTTAAATTCGGGGTAACAGAGTTCCCCTTTCCTGATTTGTAGGTACCTGCTACCTGCAGTTTTTGCCCTTGCACCTTATTGATTTGTAATAGCAAAGTTAAGATTTCCCTTTTCTTTCTCCCTCATTTCTTAGTCTGTTTACAGGGCCTGTTTACAACTATCTCTGTACCAAAATTCATCAAAATCGGTTTAGTTATTTAGGCGTGAAGATATAATATTAGTAAGAATGTATGTATTCTACAATATTGCATGTTAATTTTAGCGAATTTGTTTGACCAACTGGAAAAATACTTGACCGTCTATAGTCGTACAACAATTCTAGCAAATAAACATTTTATTTCGTTCACACAAAACAATAGAAGCGAGAAGTGACTCAATTAATCATTATTAGTTAGTGTTGTCGCTCATTATTGTTATAAATTGGTCGACGGTATTGTGTGAAGGTAACACGGAGCGACAAATTGAATTAGTGGTGCGACTTTTAGTCGATAAACGCCAGTAGTGAGTTTATTTACTTTTGTTCCTTTCATCACCATTTTTCTGCCATTGTCCCATTCTATTTGAGGTCGGCGCAACACGTTTTCTTTTTCTATTCTCCACAATCAGACGTCACGGCATTATTTACTTCTTTCTCCTTCATATCATTCAACTCTATGGAATTCGAGTTCCTCCCAATAGTCGTGTTCCCGAGATTAAGGATCTTGCCGATAGACAGACGACAAAGTGGTCCTATTCCGATCTAAAAATAGATAACCTTTATGCATGCTTTATATAGTAATTAAAATATTAAAACCATTAGACAATCAAAAAAACAGGATTGTGTGGTTTTATGAAACCACGGTACAAGTGAAACTTTTTTCACATTACAGACATGTAGACGTCCCTCGACCATCACGCGACATGCAACATACAGACGAAAAAGTTTGAGACGATGTAATAAAAGTTTTACTTTAAAACAACAACTTAGAAATCTGATTGAATCAACCATAAGAGTAATAAGAATGTTTTTGTAATGTGATCACGTGAGAAATTAAAGGCTTATGGAACGAAGTTCCTTATCGCGCGTTGTGAAAGAACTAGACGGAAAAAATTGATACGAAAAGTTGTCACGACACTTTTTGCTATAGTAAGCTATTGTAAGCTGTGCGGCGTCGCATGTTTCTCTGTCTGTCTGTCTGTCTCTCTCTCTCTTATAGAAAGCAAGCCAGATATTTTCATTTCTATTTCGCATTGAACAGTGTGGTGTCGCGACGAGAACTTCGATCCATCCGGGTGTCCCTTGACACCTCTAATTTTTTTTATTTTTAGCTTTGCTGCAGTCGGGTAAAAGGCATGACTTTATACTACTACAAAAAATTTGAAACTGAACTGAAGCAGTACTTAAGTTCAACTACTGCAATCAATTACAAAACAGCTACCCTACTATGACCTCTTAAAGCAATTCTTATTCCGCTGAGGGAAAGAGACAGAGCTATACAGGGTGTCTAGCACCATCTCTTTCACTCAGTGGAATAAGAATTGCTATAAGATGTCATAGTAGCCCTTCTGCACATAAAACAAAATTACGTACACTTTACGGTCGACACTTAAGTTAGTGCAACTCTGTCGATCGTAACAAGTGACAATCTCACTGACCGTACTACTTAGAAGGCAGAGAGAGCAAACGAAAGTCGTATTCTTTTCGTTTACAAATTCTCGCGGATAAATAATAACAGCCGTTTTTTTTTTAAAAACGTTGCCCCACACTAGGAATTTCTCCTGTATCGCGGGTGCGTTTCCAAACACTTAGACTCACATACACAAACAGCCAGACCTGAAACAACTAAGCTGTAGGTCATAGAAATATTTGTTCCGTGCGGGGATCCAACCCGCAACACACAACGCAGCAGTCGATCGCTCAGCCACTGCACCAACCGTCTAAGGCGCATTGATGGTATACCACAACTAAAAACACTGAAATTAAAATCTTTTAAACTAGATTTGTGTTTATTTATGATTCTTGTTTTTAATTATTTTTGTGTATATATTCTTGTAATGATAAAGAATATTTAATGGTGTACATAATAAAGAATATTATATTTATTCTCTATAGACTCCCGGCCACCGTACATACGGGTTTGTGGACGGCGCAAAAGAAGTAAAATTGATGAGTTTTTGTTAATATAACTCTGATACTCCCCCCCGCTCCGCTCAGAGCGGAAATTATTTGATGATTTCCCATCAGCGAAAAAAAAAAATACAGGTGAGGCAAACAAAGGCGTGTCAAATATGTTTTAAAATCATCGGGTAGCAATATCAGATTGTACTTACTTACTTTGTAATAATTGCCTAATAAAAAGGCTATCTATATTATCTACTGCTCAGTATCACCTTATTCAGAAGGTGTTACAATTATTTTAGTACCTGTAATAAACGTTTTAAGCATCATAAAATCCTTTAATTGCTGATTTTACTAATAAAGATTATTAAGAACATTCTCGTTTGTTAAGTTATACTTTGGTTTATTTGTTTTATAATATCTTTTGGATTATTTATTGGGTTGTTTAAAGTAATTTTATCTCACACAACAGCTTTTAAAGTCCTTGTAATACACAATTCCATAAAATAACCCAGATGTTTACTTTTCTCTTATTTTTAGACACTAACCCCCGAATACTGAAACGTCACTCAAAATGTGAGGGCTGCTTAACATTTGAGCAGCTCTTAAATTTTAGACTTTGTATGGTCAAACGTCACTTCTGAGTCTCTGTTAAACTTAAGTGGGACTTAAATTTTGAATGACGTTTCAGTATTCGGGGGTTAGCCTGTATAAGGTGAGATTCCTTTATTTGTTAAAACATTGTATACATAAGAGCATGCAAGATATTAAGTCGTTTCAGTCCAATCATAATCAGCTGTAAGTATCGACGTACAAATATTTCCATAACATTGAAAAATTAATCGGTGCACAGGTGGCGGAGTAATCGGTGGATATACATAAAAAAATACGGTCGAACGTAGAACCTTCTCTTTTTTGAAGTCGGTTAAAATGCCGATTCAGGCCACAAGAAACCAATAACCACATTGGCCCAAGAACCGTCCCCTGCGGAACACTTCCACTGACAATAAATACCAGAAGATCGTTCATCTCTCCAGTGTTAATAAAAATAAAACAAATTGGGGGCAGGTCACTAAAATATTTTTTATAGAGGGTATAAACACGGGAACCATGGCAGTATGTCGTGTCAACGAAAACCCGGATGAGTACCATCGCATAAAAGTTTACGTGGAAGAATTATTATGAACATAAAATTGGCTTGGGAAAGTTCTTTGCAATTTTTCTTTGTATTATTGGCGGTACTTAATGGTTTAGACGTTATTGGAACGAAGTTCCTTATCGCGCGTTGTGAAAGGGGGCTAGACGGAAAAAAATCTTACGAAAAGTTGTCACAACACTTCTTGCTATAGTTTGCTATTGTAAGCTGTGCGGCGTCGCATGTTTCTCTGTCTGTCTGTCTCTCTCTCTTATACAAAGCAAGCCAAATATTTTCATTTCTATAGGAACTTCGTTCCATCCGGGTGTCCCTTGACACCTCTAAATTTTTTTTATGTAGTACTAGTTGTCCATCATCGTAGCATCTTTGGTTACTGCACCACTCCTGTGGGTAGTAGCGTAATGCTATATATCCTACGTTACTCAGTAAAAATTGTAGCTTTCTAATAGTAAAACATTTTTTGGAATCGGTCGGACAGTTTTTGAATTAATTCGTTACATAAAAAATACAAATATTTTAATATTAGTGTAGACTAGCTGTGCCTAGCGGTTGTACGTGCTGCTGAGCTCCTTTTTACGCAGCCTTTTCTGATACGGGGCCGCACCTTTAGAATCTTTTGCCTACACCGGCCATCGGTGTTTTGCCCATAGCCACTTCAGCTTTGCTGTTCGGTTAGCCATGTTGACAGGTTAAGTTAATTTCTAATTTAATTACGTCAGAAAGCTTCAAATATAGCACTAGAATAAAACAGTACTTCATCATCATTTTCCTGCCCTTGTCCAATTCAATTTGGGGACGGAGCAACATGTTTTCTTCTTCCATTCCCCCCCCATCAGATGACACGGCATCATTTACTCCTTTTTCCTTCATATCATTCCTTACACAATCCATCCATCTTTTCTTAGGACTTCCTCTCGCCCTCCGTCCATCAACATTCAGATCCTTCTTTTAGTTACATGCCCTTCATCCCTCCTCATTACATGTCCATACCAAGACAAACGACTCCCTTTCATTTTTTCTGTAACAGGCGCACCTTTCAAACTTCCTCGAATATATTCATTCCTAACTTCATCCATTCTTGTCACTCCACACATCCATCTCAACATTCTCACCATTATCAATATAAAACAGTACCTATCTTAAACTAACATCAGAACAAGATTTGGCTCTAATTTAAAATTCAGTACAATGTTATTACTATACACTGCCTCATTTTTTTCATGTAACTACATAGATGATTTGGATTCTGCCCAAACTACAAGAAAGCTACATTTTTAAACGCACCATTCACAGCTTTGGATGATGCGACTCGCGACACGACTTGCGTGAAAAGATAAGTCCGTCTTTTGTTTTTTTCACGTAAGTACCTTCTGCTCCTTAATTTGCGTATGTTCAAACTTCATGGCAGCACTGCATTTAGATGCAAGTGACGATCAACGCATTGTAATGTAATGCGATACGTTCTCTGACACCTAAAATTGTGCTTGCGCGGCTTAACGTTAAATGTTCCGCCATAAAGTTCATTTTAGCTGCGCAGACTGTCATTCGCAGCTAACTACCGAGCTGCCATAAGTAAATATTGAACAAACCTATATCTTTGACTCATGTCATGCTCTAATCGGCTTCTTCAATATTCTCTCCCCGTTTCACCGTCGCAAGATGCTTGCCGCTTGATCGTGTAGCTTGTGGCCATGCAGTAAGAGCTAAACCAACATTTATAGTCAGCCACAAACTTGAAAGCCACACGTTTTATATAAATATCAGAGTCTCATATAACAGGAGTAATGCTGAGCCAAAAATCGGTGCTAAATCTGCGACTTAACGTTGTGAATGAATCTAAATCACTAGAGCGCATGAACCGTCTTAGTGAGCTTCGGTTTTAGTACTTTGATAAGTTATACGATCTTACATGGGGCTCTATGAATGTTTGTTTTATTTGGCAAGGTTTTTTTTTCGTTTTTTGTGGATGGGAAATTATAAAATAAACTTCCCCGCTCTAGGAGGAGCAGGAGGGAGTGTCAGACTTGTACTGACAAAAACCCACCAATATTCCTTATTTGCTCTTATGTTCTGGGCCGCGGTATCTCTGTCGAACAACCCGCAAAGTCGGTGTCCATGGCAGGCACCTCTGCTTTGCTAACATCTCTTTGAGGCGCGCGTGAAATATTAACGCGCTGTCGATACGGCTGATTTTATTTTCCTGTCTTTGCATTAAATTAAATCTTTCCCGGTGGAACTACACACTTTAAATTTTAATTAAAAACAACAGGCAAATCAACAATATGCTGTTATCGATTTTGTAAGTAATTTTGGTAATTTTTTTACCCTAATACAAAAGGGCTTCCTTTTGTATTAAGGTAAAAATAATAAATTGTATTAAAGCTAATACAATAGGAATACACTTTTTTTTATTGGAACGAAGTTCCTTATCCCGCGTTGTGAAAGGGGGCTAGACGGAAAAATAATCTTACGAAAAGTTGTCACGACACTTTTTGCTATAGTAAGCTATTGTAAGCTGTGCGGCGTCGTATGTTTCTCTGCTGTCTGTCTGTCTCTCTCTCTCTCTTATAGAAAGCAAGCCAGATATTTTCATTTCTATAGGAACTTCGTTCCATCCGGGTGTCCCTTGACACCTCTAATTTTTTTCTATGAACGAGGGTAACTTATCGCTAGTGATCTGTCAGCTACCGAATAAAACCATCGTTGTTCTAGTTTTCTAGTTTAATACTCAGCTTGTCATAGACACAACACGATCTTGCGATATTTTTTGGAATAAAATCTATATAAAATAAAGTTTTGGGTTTTTTGAAAAAATAGTTGTACCAAAATGTTCATTATGTATCCATTATATATTATATCCATAGAATTGTATATCCATTAGTGTCAGTAGCAAAGTTAAACAATGTTTACTTTACGAGGAGATGCATGTTACTTATTGATTTTTTTTTTCATTTCTGGGGTTTTGTTGCAAGGAGATTTAGAAAATAATTACTCATGAAAATAAAAAATAAATCTACAGTAATGTATTAAAGATTATAAAGAAATTTTACGCATTTTTTTGTTACTTAGTTCGTTTTAAATAACAAGTATTTAAATTTACAGATAGCTGCAGAAAACTGCAAACAAAAACGGCTTGCGTGGCGTTTTGGTCGGAGTGGTGCCTTAAAAACAATTACACAAAATCCATAGACTCATCTCACCAACCTACACACTTGATCATATCTCGTTTGACAACAATACATAACAGTCGGGTATAACCCTCAAGTTAAATAATTCTTCACGATCGTGACCTATTCTAGTTAATTTTATTTCCCAAAAAGTTCCATCAATAAACATAAAAATATTTCCATCTTAAAAAAAAACTCCAAACTGCGCAGACACCAAAACATCAAGCAATAAATTTAAGAAAGGAAATGGCCAGGAGAATTAAAGATCGTTCGAATAATGCATTTCTTCATTAATAAATACGACTTGGAAGGAGACTTAGAGTTTTTTTATCACTTGAAAGGTTCATAAACGCACACCGCAGCTATAAAGATTTGATGTCACCATTAAAGTCGTGAGAAGTATTATGATGTTCAGTAAAATATTTTTTTATTTAAGACTGAAAGTAGGCCGACCATAATGTTAGATATAGATTGCTGTACGAAGCATTTTGGGTCAACATTTGTAACTTCCATAACTGTGGACGTATGAAACGATGGCTGGCTTATCGATGAGTCAATTTTATACGAGAAATTCGACATTTTGTTCTTAATATTGAGTTCAGCTTGGAGGACTCGAGGCTTCATAATAATAACCACTCGAGTCAATATTTAGGTTAAGCTGCTCTTGTCTAAGCTGATTTGTGGGTGTCCACCAGTTATTTACAGAGTTTCCTCCGTCCCTCGAAAAGCACGATAATTCTTTGGACCTGGCTGTCATTTGTAGATCTTTGACAGTTGTTACAGGTAGTCAGTTTTTTGAGAGTGTAACAACCAGTCTTATCAAGGAGTATCGTTTTACCCAGGACTAACTGGGATGTGGAGGTCAGATAGATAGTAGCCATATAAAATATTGGTGTTCAGCTGCATAAGGTTAGACTGGAAACCGTCCACAACGTCTTTGGGAGAAGGCTAGGCAAGGTACAGTTATGTCTTGTATTAAAAATCGAATAATTTTCATCTCCATCATCTACTCCAAGTCTCTATTAAGTTGCAGTATCATCTGAACTCCTTCACATCACACAAGTTTGTAATGTGTGTGTATTTGTTACTTTAATCACGCTTAAAATCATTTGAAATAAGCTGTGTCTTTGTACTCTAAGTTTTGTTATGAAGTTCTCTTATGTTTTTTCCTCTGCGTACATAATTTATTAAATAAATAAATAACCCTTTTTATAAGGTTTTTTTTTTATTTAAGGTTTATTAATAAACTAGCTTTTGCCCGCGGCTTCGCTCGCGTTAAATTCGGTAGCGCCTTATTGATTTGTAATAGCAACGCAAACTTTTCCCGTTTCGTACCTCTTTCTCCCTCATATCCCACTCTTTAAAAAAAACTGCCTATGTCCGTCTCCTGGTTCTCAACTATCACTGTATCAAAATTCATCAAAATCGGTTAAGCCATTAAAGCGTGAAGAGGTATCAAACAAACTCACTTTCGTTTTTATAATATTAGTAAGGATATAAACCTGAAATCGTCAAATACTCGTATAATGATTATAAGAGAGATCGCATAACAAACATTAAAACAAAAAAACAGTAATTCTTATTTTGAAATCGATAAAAAAAAAATCAAAGCCCTGGTAAATTATCCCTATATTTCTGTAGCAAGAAATTGCACTTGCAACATATAAATACCCTGAATGTGAGGCGAGCTAACTCGGTGAGAGAACGACGTGAAGTGTGAACAGCGATAACAGGCTCCGGAGATTTTGTGTTAGGTTCCGCACACATGGGAAAGGGTTTAAATAGGCTAGTTAAAACTAGAACTAACCTTGTTTTAACTCGTCTAGAATAACGGTAATGACGAAGTGTTAATTCAAATTCGGTTTCCGTCTTATTATTAAGTTTAGTTGTTTAGGATGAAATTGTTAATTTATATTATTGTTGGACAGAAATATTTTTTTATGTTTGCCACTTATATTGATTTTATGTAATGTCTAACTGCTATTTAATGTTTTAACTAATTATTTTTTATTTTAATTTGCTTTTGTGTTGTTTTATTTTATTATCAAATTAATGTTTAATTGATTGTTTTTATTTTATTTAATGTTTGTTTTTTTTTCTGCTGACTAATTTATCTAACTTTTATTTTTCTTTTATGGAACTTGTTTCTGAAATAAACGATTTATTTATTTATTTATTATTAAGTATAAAGCGTATTTATATTCCGTCTTACAACGTGTGTTTACACATTACATTAATTATCTCATAGCTTTTAAGAGACAATATTTTTTCTTGTTTTTTTTTATACGTAGTTCCACATTAGAAATTGCTCCTGTATCGTGGGTGCGTTTACAAACATTTGAACTCACAAACACAAACAGCCAGTCCTGGAACAACAACATTAGGAATTTTTAAACTCACATACACAAACAGTCAGACCCGAAACAACTATCTGTAGGCCATACAAATATTTGTTCCGTGCGGGGATCGAACCCGCGACACGCAGCGTAGCAGCCAATCGCTCAGCCACTGCGCCAACCGTGCGATCAAATTTCGCGGTTTCTATGACGGTGTCAGTATAAAGCGGGTTTATTATTGTGATGGTCTTAATTACACCCTGAAATAATAATAATGCCTCCGATTTCATCATATTTTGAAGTGTTACTTCTCTTTTTTATTTTTTGATTAATTTTTAATGGAATTAACTAACTTATAAATGAATAAATAGTGTCGAAAAATTCGTTCTCAACGCTGTCAGTTGGCAATGTCCCGAAGAGACTGTCCGCGTGTTATTCATCCTTCATTATAGCTTTATGAAACATAATAATTATATCAAATCAAATCATTTATTTCAATTAGACCATTACAGGCACTTTTGAATGTCATTAAAACAAAAAGCATGATGCTGCTACAGTCCCAGTCACAAGACATAATAACTTGTGAAAGTACTGTAGTTGCCCATTCCAAAGAGTAGATCTCTATGGAGAAGAATGGGCAAGAAACTCCATGGACACTCTTTTAAATCATAATATTTCACAAAATCATGGATACATCATTCATGTTGTGATTATAAATACATGTGAGAACGATGTAGAAAAACGAGCACGTTAAGAGCGTCCAGAGTAAAAGCAAAAACAAGAGTTTAATAGATAAATTAAATAATTAAAACAAACCGTGGCGGCTAATAGATGACCAGTCACAACTGACAGCGCCCTTTCACGAACATGACGCATATATCAAGATTATACAAGACCCCTTACAAAACGCAAGTTAATTTAACAAAATGTGACGTTAGTGAACTTAATACCGCAACAAACCCAGTTAATTGTGATGGTTTGCCAACTGAACAACTGAGCTCATTCATTAATATTGCGACAAACCCAACTTAGTGCCGGGGCTGCGGGTTGTTCGAAAGAGATACCGCGGCCCCGGAACATAAAGGGCAATAAAAAAAACATGGGTAGGTTTTACTCAGTAAAAGTCTAACACTCTCCCCCGGTCAACCAAGACCAAGTTATTTGATGATTAACCATCAACAATTAACCCAACTAAGTCGTGTACAGTCACGGGCCATAACATCTCTCTAGCCACAATTCAAAAGTGATATTATCGTGAAATACCGGTGTCTATTTTAATTTAAAAGGTTTAATAGCTTCCAAAATAGTGAGTTCGTGAAAGTGTATGTGACAAAATCACTTTTGATTTTTTGTAAGCGTAAACAATGTATGGGTCGTTACTGTACTTACATCAACCTAGTATAAGACTGACCTACCGTCTATTAAAAAGAGATAAGGGGGAGATAGGGGGGAGAAAGATATTTTTTTTTCGATCATCACGCGGGTTAAAGTTAGCGTTAGCCCAAAGTAACTATGCCACGTGGATAAAGTCGCGGTCGGAAGGTAGTGTATTTATAAAGACAATTGATGCTTTATATGTTTTTTTTAGTGCTCGTCGTTATTTGCGACTCATTTTTTCTTTTATCATTTTGACTTTCTTAAAGGCTCTCTGACTGAACTATAAGATGCATAGCTGAAGGTATGAAAACCTTCTTTATACCTCTGTCTAACCCCAGTAGGATTTCAGGCGTGAAGTTATATCCACCACACTGGGCAGAACTAATCGTTAATCATTGTAGGGGCGACATTTTTCACGACGTTGCAGTTTGGGGACCGAGTGGAATGTGCTGTTGGTGGCTCGATTCCGAAAGGTCATAAATCAAATGGTTTTCGGTCATGTATGCAATTCAACTTCAGTTTTATTACGCAAGTATTAAAGATTATCATCGCATAGAAATAAATGAAAGCGTAAGCGAAAAAATCGTTCGGATAAAACTTTGGTAAAATCGCCTTCTTTGCAGTTTTTTTGTCAGAGTTATGACACGTACCTATTGAGAGAAGCTTTTTTTTTTTAAACATTGCCCCACACTAGGTTTTCTCCTGTATCGTGGATGCGTTTACAAACATTTAAACTCACATACATACACAAAAAACCAGACCAGAAACAACTATTTGTAAGCCATATAAATATTTGTTCTTTGCGAGAATCGAAACCGTGATACGCAGCGCAGCAGTCAATCGCTCAGGCACCGCGCCCATAGTTCTTCGATTTTCCATCAGATTTTTTTTAAAAACAACCACGGTGACTAACATATAACCTATCCATATACCCAAATTTCATACAAATCAGTCTAGAAGTTTGAGCGTTTTGGAATAAGAAACATACATACAAAATTTCGCCTTAAAATATTAATTGTATTTTTGTTGTTGGATGTACCCGCATTCAGATGTTTTTAAACACGGAAATAGTTTTTGGGATTCAGTGGCAATAAAACGTATCTTTTTAGTATTTTTCAAATTTGGGATCCATTGGAAATATATAATAATATTTTGTGGGATCCAACGCCAACAAAATTAAAGTGGGATCAAAAACTGGTCCAACGAAAATAAACCGAATTAATGAGACTTCAAGATGTAGTGATGTTAAAGATAGAGACATGTTTAAGGTAGAGGTCTACCTCACCCTTCGGAAAATACAACCGTAATGTTATGTTATGTACAGAAACATCGACACATACGTTTCAGCGAGACGTGTGTCGCTAAACTAAATAGTTTGGTAAATATTTTCCACATACTTAAGTACTTATTCTACATAAAGCCCAGGTCTCACCGCCGAGAATTGGCGGAAAGCGAATAGAACTAACCAATAGAAACGAGATATTTGTTAGTATTGTTAAAGTCAAATTAGTTGACTAGCACATTCCCAAAACCGCCGCGTCGCACTAGCGTCTTTGATAGATGAGATTGCATTTGTATATTTTTTGGTGTGTCGATTGAGTACACTTTGATCGTAAAAACCTCTATCATCGTCGTCACCAACAATAAGCCATTGGCACCGATAAGCAATTGGCATAAGCTATTGGCTGTATTCCCACACGAAACAAACATTTGAATTTCCTACAGATAGTTGTAGCTGTGTTGTTAGTTATTACGGGTCCGGCAGTTTCTGTTTGTTAGTTTAAATATTTGAAAACGCATCCACGATAAAGGAGAAAATTGTTAGTATGTAACATTAGAAAACATGGATCAATATATCCACTATCGACCTTGATCTCCGGGAGTAATGTAAACGGTACTACAAAAAGTAAAACAACGCCATCTATGACACAAAAGAGAACTAACATCGAAAATCTACATGGTGCAAGTAAAGCTATTTACTTCAGAATATACCTACAGCTTGTAAACAAAATCTTCACGAAGCGTCAAACATGCATTCTGTACATTAAAGAAAGTAATTCTATGCAAAAGTAATCGCTGAGAAACGATTTTTGCTGTGGTGAAAAAAACAGAGTTAGAACTTAATGTTACTCACTTGAAACATTGTGCTTGGTCGGGTCGGGATCAAAACTAAAGTTAAAATATTTAAAATCTAATCTAGAAACAAATAATATATACAAATCCATCCAAACTAATATTATAAATGCGAAAGTAACTCTGTCTGTCTGTCTTTTCATCAATCAACTGAATCGATTTGTGTGAAATTTGGTACAGACATAGTTTGGAACTTGAGAAAGGACATAGGATAGTTTTCATTACAAAGAATAATTTTTTTCTGGACACACAGCGCCATCTATTGGTCAAAAGTCGGCATAAATTCAGTACTATAAATGTCGAGCTGTTAATATGCTCCGTGCTGCCGGAAGTCACTATTCCACGCAAACGAAGTCGCTAGCAAAAGCTAGTAGGTATATAATTTGGCTTCGTCAAGGGAACTTTTACCACTCAATTATAAAAAAACCCTTTTGGTCGTACTATACATTTATCTATAAAAGATGACGAACTTCACACTCTGTTCTTGATACTTCTAAAATAACACAGCCAAACGCTACTCGTTTCCTCGCTCGCGGTGAGACATGTACCTAAAGATCTAAGTAGCAACATCGCCGCGGAACTACTTAGCATTTTCTCCCCACAAGAAACCGCAAGCAAGAGGACATGGAACCACGGCCCCCTATTAATAAACCCGGCCCAGATTTACACGAAGTAACGAACACATCTGTTGCCCCTTGCATTGTCGCCCCCACACATTCGCCCCCACCCATTTGCCCCCACACATTTGAATCACAAATTACAAACTATGGCTAATGTTGTGTGTAATTGTGTGATTCTTTTCACTCGGGAAGCAGGGATTGTGGGATTAACTAAATGTATAGGGGGCAGGGGATAGTTAAATAAATGGATAGAAGAAGTGCCTTTTATGTCAGTTTATGGGTTGTGTTTAATTTAATTAGAAGTTGTTAAGATTGTTGTTGTTGGTGATTTTGGTAATTAACTGACTAGCTTTCAGACTACAGTGTGGTTTGTTTTTTTTTTATTAATGACATAACAACACACTAGTCGATTATAAAAAACGAATTTGAATAAGGAAACGTTAATTTTAAATTAAATTAAAAAATTTTGCTAAGAAAGTTACCAGAAAGCGTGGTTTTAGTAATCCTTACTAATATTACAAAAGAGAAAGTGAGTTTGTTTGTTACGTCTTCACGCCTAAATGGCCTAACTCATTTTGATGAATTTTGGCACAGAGATAGTTGGGACCCTAGAGACGGACAAAGGCTATTTTTTTTTTAAAAAAAGATCGATAAATGAGGGAGAAAGAGGGAAGAAAAGGAAAAACTTAGCATTACTCTAACAATAAATAAGGCGCAAGGGCAAAAACTACTGTAAATCAGGAAAAAGGAACTATGTTACCCCGAATTAAACACAGACGAAGCCGCGAGTAAAAGCTAGTTACTTATAATTCATAACCAAAAAGCCAACAACAATAAATCCGACAAGTCTTGAGTATTCCGTGAAAATATCCGAATTTACTGAATACTGTCAATCACGACATTTTCGTCCGGAAATTCATAACTAACTCCGTTACGCACGTAGATATACTATTGACTCTGTCCCAAACTTTTATTTGAGTAATGATGTCTGTAGGGTGCATCCCTAACATAAGTAATGTCAATTGTCAATGCAAATGTAATGTAAGATGCAGAGATGTCACTGAGTGTTAACGGGATGAATCTAAATGAAAATGCAAGTTGTCCGACTCAAACCACGTCTAATTGAACACTAAAAATTGTAATACATAAAATGCAAAGAACAAATGCAATATGCCAGTGTCAATGCACTGTCAAATGTAGGTCGCGTCCAAAGTGCAAATACGCGAGCCTACTGCTGGCTAACTTATTGTAACAAATATACATATTTTAAAACCCATGTACGTGCACCGTACATATTGCCACAACACAAAGAATAACTAATTAAAACAATCCCAAAATAACTGTAATATAGTAAAATAAGAATGTCAAAAAAAAACAATGTAAAAATGTAGGACTCTAATGTAAATAATGGTTGATCTAACCTATGAATATCTAAAGTCTATAAATAGAATGTCATAATAATAAATTAGCACACTTCACTATGTTTTTCAGTGTCAAATTTCACTTCACTTGTGGTAGGGTTACCACACGACACTTGATTCACTTTTGAGTCCCGTTTGTCGATCTTGCGGATCCTGTCCTCGATGTCATCATCTTCTTCTCGTCTGCTTCTGCTTCTTGCGTCTTGCGGACCCTCCCCCTGTCTCTGGGTGGCCATCTTTCGCCAAAAGTATACCGATGTTACAAACAGTGCAATGCTAATCGCAACAACCACATAGATTGCAATGTAGTGATGAACGTCGTGAGAGGATAAGGTGTCTAGCTTAGACTGTTCTTTTATAGAGCGTAATTGCGTGTCAATCTTCTTGAACGTTTCTTCGTGCGTGTCAATATGCAAAGATGAGTTACGAATCGAAGTATTGATTATATTGTTGATTGGAGAGATCGTGGGCATGATCATCGCATATGGTTCATTGACTAAAATGTCACTTGTATGTTCCATAGATGCGTGCAGTGTGAATGAGTCGCCTTGCAAGTTGCATCCTGGTTTCAGCGTTATCAGACCCGAGTGACGTAACGTCTCCGATGTCATTTGAGTACCGCACACTAATTGTACTTCGCACGCGTCACAACAATAATAAAACCAGGTGTTTTGCTTATGTAATTTGACCCATTTGTCGGCGCATATTTTTATTTCCGTATGGCAATAAACGCTGTGCTCTTCGTTGTCTCGAATCAGCTGTACATCGCAAATAGATTTGTGACGATCACCGGTGTTGTATATAGGGTGATTTAGTTTGCACAGTAGATATTGGTCATGTAATTTTTGGCATTCATTAATGTCATACTGTTCTAGGGGTATAAATGAGTATTGGTTGGCGTTAAATGCTATTAATCCTGAGTTGGGAATAACATACATTACCCGATTTATGTCAATACGTTGAGGAATGCTGATAAGTCTGTTAAGTTCGTATAGGGTATCACTCAAGATCGGTACTTTTATTTCCATCAACAGATAGTGCTGTGTTATGCGCGCATGTATTCTGAACAGCCTGTAGATGTCTCTTATGTCGTTATGAACTTCAGGTAGTGTAGAATCGCGAGGTAATAGTCGAGCTATTCTGTCTAGTTCGCTTTGCATTTGGGTTGGTGATAATAGATGCACGTCCATATGTCCTTGGTACATATTTGTCAGGGTGTTGATGAGTGATTCTTGAATATCTTTTAAGTTTTGGGCCATTCTTTCTGCAGCTATGGTCGATGTAATGATATAGAATGCCTGTGAACTCTCAAGTTTATCTTTGAGCGTCTTGTTTTCTAGGGACGTGAGGTGATCGTTGATTAAAGTGAACTGCTTTACCATTGTCGCTTCGTTACGCTGTACAATGTTATTCTCGGTTTCCAGAACACTTGTTTGATTTTTAAGTAATAGAAGTAGGTGATTTTCCTTATGTTGGATTGTCTCAATGTCCTGTTCATACTGTTCTGCAAAATGTTGATCTAGCACTCCAAATAACGAATTCGCAACATACCCTACTCCGTCAATTAATCCTCTCTTGAACCTGTGTTGAATTATCCGTTGGGACCTCAATAATTCGTTGTAATAATTTAGTTCACTCGTGCTTTGTTCAAGTTGGTTAAGCAAAACATGAAATTGCATCATCCACTCTTCGCATCGAGCTTGTTTTATGTGAGATACGAATTCTTGCAACGTGTCCACATTGCGCCAATAGTTTGTCATATTGTAATAGAATACCAGTTTCCATTCATCTCTAATTTCTTGTAGGTTTGCAATCTTGTCAAAGTAGAGTGTTTGATTTTTTGTCAGTTGTGTAAGTTTCATATCTTGCTGGATAGTAGGTGTTATCAATGTCATAACTAGCATCAGCATATAAGATACCAAGCTGTTCCAGCTAAGCCTTTTAGCACGGCTTCGCTTGTTTTTGGGTAGTTTGTCAGTGTCATGGTTATTTTGTTCTTCAGCCTCCACTAGGGGGACCAATTTTGTAATAGGTCGTTTAGTTTCGCCTTTTGCAGTTCGTAATGTCACAACTCTAGTATGGCCGTCCTTTCCAGGGTGTAAATCCGCTACACGACCCAGTGCCCATTTTCCTGCAGGTAACTTTTCATCTTTAATGCATACAATGTCATTTTTCTTTATGTCAGTATTCTGCCGCTTTCCACTTTAGTCTTGCTTGTAGTTGTTGGAGGTACTCTTGCGACCACTTCTTCCAGAAATCCTTGCTAAGTTGTTGTACAATTTGCCATCTCGTGTTTAGACGGTAAGTCTTGTCCATTTCGGGTTCCGGAATTGTCATGAGTGATGTGCCTGTTAAGAAATGTCCTGGTGTTAAACAGTTTATCTCTTCGGCGTTCTCTGAAACGGTGCAAAGTGGTCGTGAGTTCAAGCAAGCTTCTATCTGACATAACAGAGTGGTAAATTCTTCGTATGTCAGACGTTGGTCTCCAATGACCCGTTTGAGATGATATTTCATGCTCTTCACCGCGGCTTCCCACAAACCGCCTGCGCTTGGCCAGACCGGGGCATTGAAGTGCCATCGAACTCCCATCTCTGATATTTTGCCCAAGAAGAAGTTGTCAATGTTTTCTACTATGCATTTGTATTGTTGCAGTAGAATCCGATTTGCACCCACAAAATTGGTGCCGTTGTCGCTGTACATGTCCCGTGGCTTACCTCGACGTGCGCAGAAGCGTTTGAAAGCCGATAGGAATGCTGTACTGGATAGTTCTGATACCAGTTCTAGGTGAATGGCTTTTGTTGCTAGACAAACAAATACTGCAACGTACGCCAGCAATGTTCTGACGCCTCGGCCTTTACTTGCCTTGATTTCAATGTGTCCAGTAAAATCGACACCTGTATGTGTAAATGGGCGAGATACTGTCACTCTCGGCTCTGGTAAATCAGCCATAATCTGGTTTGTTTGTTTAGCATTAAATCGGCGACATGTTACGCATTTATGTAAGACTTTTTTGACGGCGCGATGTCCTCCTACGATCCAAACTCTTTGTCGTAGATGTGTCAGGGTTAACTTAGGACCTCCGTGTAATGTTCTTGTATGAGCTTGCCAAATTAATAACTCTGTCAGTTTATTGTCATGTGGTAGTAGAATTGGATGTTTAGCGTCTTCGGGTAAGTTTGAGTTACGTAACCTTCCACCTACTCGCAGAATGTCATGTTTGTCAAGAAATGGATTTAAACTCAAGAGGTTACTTTTTGTACTCAAACCTCTGTTTTCCTTCAATCTCATAGTCTCTTCATTGAAGGCGTGCAATTGAATATGTTTCATTATAAGGTTTTCAGCGCTTTGTAGTTCTGCAGATGTCAAATAGGTAGTAGTACAATGAGTGTCAGTGTTCGAACAGCTGTTTATGAAACGTTTCATCCAAGCAGTGACCCTTGTAATACGACTCAAATCGCTGTGTCTGTCTAATAACTCAATTATTATTGAAGACGGTTCACATTTCACAACATATGTTTGCATTTTCTTTTGTTTTGATTCGCATGTTGTCGTTGTAATTGCAATTTTGTCATAAGTATCTTCATTGTAATTTTTCATCCAGTATGGACCTTGCCACCACAAAGAATGTCGCCATAGTTGGGTACAACTGATTCCGCGTGATGCACAATCTGCAGCATTTTCCTCGGATTTGACATAACTCCAGTGTTGCTTAGGAATTACGTCATGCACTTGCTGTACTCTGTTGCTAACGAACGACTTCCATTTTGTGACGTCACCATGCAGCCAGCCTAATACAATCATAGAGTCTGTCCAGGCGTATGTGTTTTTGTGTACATTGTCCCATTTAAAGGCTGTCAGGACCTTTTTCATGAGCCGTGAAAGTAGTAGCGCTCCACATAATTCAAGTCGTGGTAGGGTCAATTTTTTATTGATGGGCGATAACCTCGATTTTGCAGCGATAAGTCTAGTCACAGGCTCGTTTTTATCATTTGTTGTCAGTAGGTATATAGCGCATGCGTAGGCCTTTTCGGACGCATCGCAGAACCCATGTACTTGGAATGGTTTCGTAATATCTCCCAGCCACCTTGGTATTTGGTATTCGGTTATTTTGTGTAAATCGCTAGTAAACTGCTTCCATTCCTCTTGCACGTCGTCAGGTAAGGTTGCATCCCAATCGCAGCCTAATAGCCAGACGTTTTGAAATAACAGTTTGGCCTTTACTGTCAAAGGTGTCAGCCAGCCCAGTGGGTCGAAAATTTTCGAGATTTCCGACAGTAGCTTTCCTTTTGTCAATTGGTTTTTATTGTCAAATTGTATTTTGTTTGTAAACGAAAATGTGTCAGTTGTAGGATTCCACTGGACCCCCAGGGCTTTTGTCATTCCATCGTTTGTAAAATGCATTGTCGTTTGGTTTAGATCTGAGGAAGATAAGCTTCTAATCAAGGTGTGGTCGTTGCTTGACCACTTCCGTAGCGTTAGGCCAGCTCCACTCAGCATGTCGATGAGTTGCTTTTGAATTTCTTGTGCTCGTTCGATGGAGTTGCTGCCACTTAGGACGTCATCAACGTACATTTCGTTAGCAATGACATCCGCTGCCAACGGATATTTCTCTGCATCATCGCCTGCAAGCTGTTTCAACGTTCGAAGAGCTAGAAATGGTGCTGCCTTGGTGCCATACGTTACTGTGCACAACTGGTACTCCTTTAAAGGATCTTGGTTGGATTCCCTCCACAGGATCTTTTGTAAGTGTTGGTCTTCTTCATGGACAAGGATCATGCGGTACATCTTCTCACAATCTGCAGTAAAGACGTATTTATATAACCTCCATCCTAATAATAATGTCAATAGATCTTGATGAAGCTTGGGGCCACACTCCATCAAGTCATTCAGGCTGTAACCTGTGTCAGTTTTCTGGGAGGCGTTGAAAACCACCCTCAATTTTGTTGTCACTGAGTCCTGTTTAAAGACTCCATGATGTGGTAAGTAGCAAGCCGTATTGCAGCCAGCATTGCTCTCCTTCATATGTCCCATTTCCAGGTACTCTTGCATGAATTTGGTGTAGCTATCTGATAATTTGTTATCCCTGCCTAATCTCCTTTCTAATTGCATAAACTGTGCTACAGCTCGTGGCTTTGACTTGCCCAACAGCTGATTAAAATTAGGCTTCATTGGCAAACGAACTGCATATCTGCCATCACATAATCGCTTGGTTGTTGTAGTGTAGAGGTCCTCACAGTATCGTTCCTCTGACGTCATAGAATTGCATGAATCTCCGTGGATGTCTTCCACTTCCCAGTATTTTGACAAGTCGTTAACTTCATTAACTACGACGTTGCAATTAAATGTTTTAGTGACATTGCCTGACAATATCCAACCCAACCGTGTTTGTTGAGCCATGGGTTCATTAACCTCCCCTTTGACTAGGCCATTCATGAGTATTTCGGAAAATACGTGTGCATCCAGAAGTATGTCAATGGGCCTAGATAAGTTGTAATTTGGGTCGGCTAGTGTGATGTCTGTCACATGAGACCAAGGTTTCTTTGCAAATGTAACGTTAGGTAGATTGTTTACTACCCGTGTCATGATTAACGCTTCCGTTGCAAACTGGAAGTCGTTATATAAGGACTTGCAGGATAGACGGACCTTTCCTTTACTCCTGTTGGATAAAGTACCGATGCCGCTTATGTTTGCACTCAGCTGTTGACGCTTTATGCCTAATCTTTGTATTGCATTCTCCGTTATCAAAGTAATTTGTGAGCCTTGGTCAACTAGAGCCCTTAATGTAATGTAATCACCTCCAGCTGTGGCTACTTGCAATAACGCTGTTGGTAATAATATTTCATCATCATTATTTGATGCGAAGTTGTTTTGCAGATTTTTATTTGACCTCGTTAAAGTCAATGACGACGGTTTAAATGCCGTTTGTGTTGCTGAGGGCGTTTGCACTGACTTTGCAATATCGCTGTGCAGAATTGTGTTGTGTTGTTCGTTGCACTCTCTGCATTTTTTCTGTGACGCACAGTAACCCTTATTATGCACATATAAGCAATTCTTGCATATTTTATTATTTTCTATAAATGCTATTTTTTCCGGACTCAACATGTCAGCGAATTTAGTACATTGGAATAGTGCATGATTCATATTGCACAATGGACAACCAATCTTGCTGAATTGTCCAGCGTTTGACGCATGGAAGTTGCGAGAGAAGTTCGCTGAACTTTTATTGGGTTGTGACTTGGAATTTTTTCCGAACGGATGTGGCGTCTGAAAATGTGGTTTTGATGCAGTTTTATCACAGTTTTCTGACCTTTTCCTGTGCAATGGTTCTAATGCCATAAACTTATTTTCGACGAAATCCATCAACTGATTGTATGTTGGTATCGCGCGCGGGTCCGACCTGGACTGCATGTATTCCGAATAAGTTTCTGAGTCTAATTTTTCACACAACACGTAAACTAGAATCGGGTCCCATGAGCTTGTATCAATGCCCAAGTTGTGTATCGCGTTTATTGTTTCATTAGTGGTATCATATAACCGCTTGAGCTCGAACGCAGATTGTTTTTGCAAGTTAGGTTGACGCATAAATACCTGGAAATTTCTTGTGAATAGCAGAAACTTATTATTATATCTATGGTTCAAAATTTCCCAACACGTGTCATAATTTTCAGGTGCTATGTGTAAATGCTGCACGAGCTTTTCCGCTTCACCGCGAAGTCTACCCTTTAAATGCTGCATTTTCTGAGTTTTTGCAATCGCTGGATTGTTGTGAATTGCTTCTACGTAGAGATCCATAAAAGTAGGCCATGAGGTATAGTTGCCGTTAAAGATAGGTATATCAATTTTAGGTAATGTTTGCTGTTGGTGTACGGAAGCGTTCAATTTAGTGTTTAACGCCCGTTTCAAATCTATAAATGCATCTTCGTAACGACAAAACTCTTCATAATAATCTTGTGAATTCCCCTCTAATATGCCATCAATTTGTAAATGTAATTTGTCAATCGCATTCCACCGGAACTCTACAGTCTTAAGCATATCCTCAATTTCCCATTTTTCCTTAACCTTGTCTGGGCTTTGATTTACTAACCTAGTGAATGCACGGAAGTTAGCTTGTTGCAACTGTTGTAACTCGAGTAGCTTGTCCTCTGCTCCTACAGATGTCTCGAACAGGGTTTTGTCAAACTCAATATTTAGCTTACTATGGCCGGCGTTACTGGGTCCAGCAAGAGTCTTCATCTCGAACGCTGCGATCTCCTGACGCGTTCCATGGTACCAGCCTTTAATAACCTCGAAAATGTTACCGGTGAAATATTGATGATCTTTCTCCGCTACTGCACTCAGCTCTCGGTTCTTCTCTTCACATTCCGCCCATAGTGCATCTAACCTCTCAAGTCTTTTAAGAATGTAATCGGTGGTTTTCCTGCTCGTTGAATCCTTCTTAAAATTAGAATGGATTCTCTTTACCTCCTCGAGGATCTCCGCTTGACGCATGATTAAACCCTCCATTGTAAAGTCGTAAGATAAATAATGAACGATCTTACTTGAAATTCAGGAACTCTCCCTGTATGCAAATGTAATGCAGTGTGACGCTCTGGAACCTGGACCGCTGCTACCTCCCGAATGCTCCTGCACGGCAACACACGTGGCACGGTATGACACGACACAAATCCCGCGCGGCGTCTTAACGACCGAAGTATCGGACTGTATGTACTTGCAATAGTTACGAAGGACCAAAAAACTATGTAGGGTGCATCCCTAACATAAGTAATGTCAATTGTCAATGCAAATGTAATGTAAGATGCAGAGATGTCACTGAGTGTTAACGGGATGAATCTAAATGAAAATGCAAGTTGTCCGACTCAAACCACGTCTAATTGAACACTAAAAATTGTAATACATAAAATGCAAAGAACAAATGCAATATGCCAGTGTCAATGCACTGTCAAATGTAGGTCGCGTCCAAAGTGCAAATACGCGAGCCTACTGCTGGCTAACTTATTGTAACAAATATACATATTTTAAAACCCATGTACGTGCACCGTACAATGTCTCTGGGTAGAGTTATTTTAGGGTAAAACTTTCAGAACCCAAGACTTACAGTTTATTTAGTACCTAGGTTTGTATGTTTCATGACATAGCGCCTATTTCTGTTGGCCTAGCCCAGAGTTGTAGTATATTTAATATTTTGCTAGTATGTTTTATTAATTTAACACTTCAAGCACAAAGTACAGAGGCGGACTTAATGCTATAGGCATTTTCACCTTTTTGTGATGCAGAGGCAAACAGTGGTAGGTGTAAAACAGAAATTAAATTATAATGTTATACTACATGGATATTCAAAATACTATACAAAACACAATACTATAAATATTTTAACAAAATATAAATTCACAGATTTACTAAAAATAAAAAAATATACCTATATTAGATTTTAGCCCTTTCTTATCACAGTTGTAGTATAATTTGTAAAAAGTCACATTCCCTTCACGGAAAATAGCTGAGCAATTGCGTGACAGTGACCAGCCGCGTCTGTGACTGGTGTGAGAATGACTTCAAGTCTGGCAATTGCCTTACTGAATTTGCCAATATTGAGGGCAAATAATCTTAATTAATATAACGTTGTTTAAAATAGGGTCGTCTACTATTTCATGGAATTATTTTGTGTTGTCCATCTGTCTGATAAGACCCTTTTCCCCCGAATACTGAAACGTCACTCAAAATTTAAGTACCGCTTAAATTTAACAGATACTCAAAAGTGACGTTTGCCAATACAAAATCTGAAGTTTAAGAGCTGCTCAAATGTTAAGCAGCCCTCAAATTTTGAGTGACGTTTCAGTATTCGGGGGTTTATCTCAGGAAAATGTTAAGGTATTGAGTTAAAATTAAAACCGTATACTCACCTATGTGGTCCGTTTGTGTTGTGAACAAAATCAATCCTCTAAGTCTAAGACGTCAAAAGATATGGCTGTTTATGTCACAAGTTTGTACGGAACCATCGATGCGCGAGACCGTGTCGTACTCGGCCGGTTTTTTTGTAATTTTGTAAGATCGATATATAAATACTAGCTGTTCCACGCGGTTTCACCCACGCTGCTCAGCACCTGTTGGTGGTAGCGTGATGTTTTATAGCCTATAGCCTTCCTCAAAAAATGGCCTATCCAACACTAAAAGAATTTTCCAATTCCAACCAGTAGTCCCTGAGATTAGCGCGTTCAAACAAACAAACAAACTCTTCAGCTTTATAATATTAGTATAGAAAAGATTATTTGGTTATTTCTTCTAAGCCAACAAATACATACAAGTACAGTGATAAAATAAAAATAAAATAAACATAGTCAGAGCCATTTTAATAAAGCTCGCGGAGTATATTCCAAAATAAAACTAGTTTTGTCATAAGTTCGATGGATATAAAAGAATATCTAGTCTGTATGTACGAACGAATAGCCTGGGGGTAGAATTTGAAACAAATTCATATGAAATGTAAAAAATATCTATTGGAATTCGGTATTGACAAATAAATATAAATATTATAAACCAGCTGGCGTCTGCGGCTTCGCCCGTGTGATGATCGAAAAAACATTCGCATTTATAATATTACTAGCTTTTGCCCGCGGCTTCACTCGCGTTCCATTCGACTGCTATTTTTCGTATGTTTGTTATGCGATTTCTCTGTCGATAGTGGGCCAATTTTCAAAATTATTTTTATAATCAAAGGGGTATACTCCCCCGGGGTTGCGGGTTGTTTGAAAGATATACCGTGGTCCCGGAACGCAAAGGGCAATAGAAGGAACATGCGTGGGTTTTTAGTACAAGTCTGACATTCCCCCGCTTCGCCCAGAGCGGGGGAAGTTATTTGATGATTTCCCACCCGAAAAAAAAAAGCCGCGGGCAAAAGCTAGATCTTTGAAAAACTCGGCAGTCGGTGACTTTTGTTAGATTCATAAATTTTTTGAAGGTTAATTTATTTTCCGTCATGTTTAAGTTTTTTTGTAAGTCGATTTTTTTGGTAAAAATGTTCTAACATATTAAAATGTACACGTCGTATAACTAAACGTCACTATGGTCAAACTGACGTCAAGTAATCGAATTCTATAAACCAATCAGGCGAAAATTTACTTTAGGGTTGCTTGTAGTAACTTAGTAAGTAATTAAACGATCAAACAACGTTCTAATAATAACTTACATTAATGTAAACAAGAGACCCAAACTTTAATGAAAACTGTCGGAGCCATTTGGCTAAAACAATCGGTATTCTTGCAAATATTATAAAAGCGAAAGTGAGTTTGTTTGTTTGTTACGTCTTCACGCCTGAATGGCTAAACCGATTTTGATGACTTTTGGTACCGAGAAGGTCGAGACCATGGAGACGGACATAGGCTACTTATTTTTTATTAAAGTGAGAATTGAGGGAGAAAGAGGGAAGTAAAGGGAAAACTTAGCTTTGCTGTTACAATACCTGCCAATCAGGAAAGGGAATCTGTGTTATCCCGAATTTGACGCGAACCAAACCGCAGTACATATATAAACTCATGCCTTAAACTTTGAAATTATTCTTGTATTCTATTGACATTACAGCTCGTCACTTATTTTCAATTTTCACATTATAACAGTGAGATAATTTTCAATACATTTTTTTGAAAGTGGCCCTTATTGCAATAAGATTAGGTTCAATATGCAATCTTTTTCAAACGCGTTCGTTGTTCTCATTTATCGCAACAAAGGCTTTCAGTTTTTTTCTGTTTCAGATCATTGATAACAATAAACAACTGCTTGTACTTATAACATGGGTGGGTTTTAATCAGTAAAAGTCTGACACTCCCCCCAGACCGCTCTGCCCAAAGCCGGGGAAGTTACTTGATGATTTCCCATTCGAAAAAAAACATAAACTTGATATTGTCAAACGTGTCAACAAATATCGTTTCACCTCTACGCTAAATTGACCGTGACCCAAATAAATCTACCTCGTTCCGGAAACTTTACTCCATTGACCGATACAATTAGCCTAATCTAATCCTCTAATCAATTAACAGCCTCACTTTGGACCCGGTCCAACTAGACCCGGGGGTAAAGTGATGGTTGATTTACTGGCTCGATGAAATGACGAGATTGTAGGCCTTTGAGAAGCCTGTCGTATATTTGGTTTTGTGTGATAAATTATATTATACTAGCTGGAGCTCGTGGCTTCGCCCGCGTGATGATAGAAAAAAATCATCTTATTTGTTATTCTAGACTATAATCTACATCTGTGCCAAATTTCATCAAGATCCGTGCAGTCGTTTTGACGTGAAAGAGTTACAAACATCCATAATTATGTTCATCCGTCCATCCTCTCACGCCTTTGAGAAGCCTGTCGTATATTTGGTTTTGTGTGATAAATTATACAATGCTAGTTGGTAGTCATGGCTTCGCCCGTGTGATGAGCGAAAAAAAAGTATGCTGTGTTATTCCAGACTATAATCTACATCTGTGCCAAATTTCATCAAGATCCGTTCAGCCGTTTTGACGTGAAAGAGTTACAAACATACATCCATCCATCCATCCATTCATCTTCGCAAAAAGAATTTCGAAGATCAACTCACAAACAGCGTCATAAAAAATACAGTCCAATTGAGAACCTACTCTTTTTTTAAAGTCAGCGTTTTTGGTGTTGAAAACAATCTTTCATTTCACATGAACCCATTTCACTACATAGAATACGCATGATCATTGAATCCTTTCATTTTGCCTTACTTCAGCGCCAATGTTTGTCAGTCCCCTGGGGGTCCAGTCCCGTCCAGACAAACATGGTCTTTATTAACGCAAACCATGTGAGAATTTAGTTTGTTTTACTTTGAACAGCTTTTGGTTAATGAATAGTGTTAAGTAAAAGGTGTTTTAGCATGGAAAGATTAATTAAAATCTTAGTTATATTTTGGAGATTTTCTCAACGTAGAGAAATAATATTACTATAACATTTCATTTGTGACTTTAAAAAAATAATCAGTCATGGTACTAGGAGCTTGCGGCTAAATAATAACAGCCGTTCCAGCGATCTTTGGGTTAAGGCGCGGCAACAAGCTAATCTTTAGGTATTTGCGGAAGTGAAGCTAGCTGCATACTAGGCATGGTCTGACACAAGTACACGACAGTATTGCATCGAAAGAATAGAAATAAGGTCGAAAATATTTCGGTGTTTGATTTTATTTGAATATCATGTCCGCCAAAGTGTAGGTCATTTTGCAGTTTTTTATTGAATATAAAAAAAATACAGTTCCGTGTTGAAAAATTTTAGATATCTCTTTAGTCTATACAATTTCCTTTGTTATAAATATAAAAAATATGATGGTTGTCGCTGAAAAAATTGAGAATTTCGGGACGAAACATTTTTTTCTTGGTCTTTTTAAACATTTTTTTTTTCATAGTACTAGACCACTTTTGTAAACTGATTTTGTTTAAGTTTTTACTTTATTTATTGAACTATATGCGGAAATTTTACAGATACGGCTAACTTTGCGACGAAAATCTAGACGTTTTACGAAGTGTTTGCTTAGTACAGCGCCTTAAGCCGCGCTTGCCTAGTTTGGTCTGTGGATGGGTGACCACCCGCTACATACCGAATTTCCTTCGTGAAAAAGAAAAGTTCTTAAAAGTCATTAGAGGTCAGTGACCCAAAAGTTTGACAACCAGTTTTACCTAGGGGTATCATATTACCCAGTTTTAACTGGATTGTGGAGGTCAGGTAGGCAGTCGCTTCTATAATACTGGTATTCAGCTGCATCTGGCAAGACTGGAAGCCGACCGCAACACAGTTGGGAAAAAGCTAGGCAGATGATGAGTCAATCATCGCACAAATATTCTAAAGGTGAAAATTTAAATGTGTCTGTATGTTTGTCACTCCTTGACGCTCAAACGGCTAAACGGATTTTGATAAAATTTGTTATGTAGATGGATTATATCCTGTATTAAAATTATATTAGGCTTCAGCAGTCTACGCTGGAATTATTATATTTAAAGTAATTTCCGAGAAATAGCATCTTAAGCAATTTGCAAATTATTTAATACATTTTGATCTGTAAAAATCTCTGATGTGAAATTGACTCACTACCCGGTTTCCGATTAAGCTAAAATATGTAGTTTTGATGGCAACTCAGTTTAAGTAGCTAAGAGACGTCATTCTAAATCCAATATGGCGGAGTTCCAAAAATGACCGACTAGTAATTTTTTACGCGCCAATGGAAGGGTTTGTATGAATAGAAGAATGTTGATATTCTTTTAGCGTAATTATTTATACCTAAACCATTCCTCAACGACTCACAAAATAACAAAAAAAAAAACAAGAACGAAAACCCATCTGTCTATAGAACTAATCAAATCCTAGTTCAGTAAACATTCGTATATCGCGCGGACAGCGACATCTATCAAAAATGACATGAACACATCAGGTGCGCGTGTATTCTTGTGCGCTCGACCGTGTCATGCGCTCCGACAGGCTGTCGGAAAGCTGCTACGTGTTCGGTACATCACTATGTGTTTATGTGAGCCTGGTACTCATGTTAACGGTTCATTAGATTTGTAGGACAATGCTTTAGACATTGTAGATAATGAATCCCTCCTATTAGCTTTAAACTGTAATTATGTAATGAAATCTTAGAAGATCTCAGCGTCCGATTGAGCTAAAATCCTTACTTACTAATATTATAAAAGCGAAAGTGAGTTTTTTTGTTTGTGAAGTCTTCACGCCTAAATGGCTAAACCGATTTTGATGACTTTTGGTGCAGAGATAGTTGAGACCCTGGAGACGGACATAGGCTTTTTTAAAAAGTGATAAATGAGGGAAAAGGGGGAAGAAAAGAGAAAACTTAGCTTTGCTATTGCAATAAATACGGCTCAAGGGCAATAACTAGAGGTAGCAAGTAAAGAAAGGAGAACTGTGTTACTCCGAATTAATTGCGAGCGAAGCCACGGGTAAAAGCTAGTAAAATTATTATACATTTATCAATACATCAGAGAAAAAAAATGAATTTCGAACCAAACTACAAATGAATCGTAACCAACTGCCATCATTCAACGACATAATTATTAAGTAGTAGGTACCATTACACGAGTCTCTCACTAAGTCAAATCCCAAGTATTTACTCAAGCTAACTTGCACGAACTCAAAGCAAACTACTTTGACAGTACTTAAAACTTACTTATGACTCAAACTTGTGTTGTATAATTCGGTACATAGGTATTTAATACAAGTTAAACAGGTCTCTGGAAACTTAATTAAGGCCATTTTGGGATGGTGTAAAGCGTTGTTTTGGTCTAACATTTCAGTGAGCCTAATTTTCTTGTCAAAAAAAATTAAAAGCGACATGTACTTGTGGCGATTACTTTGCTAAAGATACGACCTCGATAAGAAGGTTATGAGATAAATTAGCGTGCCAAAAACTTGTTTTTCGTTTTTAACTGACTTCAAAAAAGTGGAGGTTCTATGTTCGAACGTATTTTTTTTATGTATCTTCACCGATTACTTTGCAGAGTGTGAACCAAATTATGTAATGTTTTTGTTTTGTTCGAAAGAGTATACTTCAGAGGTAGTTCCATATCAAATTAATTTCACATTAATTTTTTTATTTATTTATTTTGCTTGGGTAGTTTATGAGTTATCGTTTATAATACAATTTTTTTCTTCCATGTCGATATGGATGATCTGCTAATAACACTCGATATACAATATGTCACATATCAGCATACCATAAACAAAAACACAAATGAAAACTTATTTTTGGGAGTCGTTTTTTTTTTTCAAAACCAATCCTTACTAATATTATAAAAGCAAAAGTGAGTTTGTTTGTTTGTTTGTTACCTCTTCACGCTTTAATGGCTAAACGATTTTGATGAAATTTGGTACAGAGATAGTTGGGAACTAGGAGACGGACATAGGCTAATTTAAAAAAAGTTGGATGTGAGGGAGAAAGAGGGAAGAAAAAGGAAAATTTAGCGTTGCTATTAGGGGAACTGTGTTACCCCGAATTTAACGCGAGCGAAGCCGCGGGCGAACGCTAGTTTTGTATACTTGATTGTTAACAACCAATTGGACACAGATTCAACATAAAGCTTTTATTGAACTAACAAATAGACGGATACCTACCAATTTAGTATTCTCAGAATGTTGAGGTTTTAGTCTGAAATTTATTGAAAATGTCTATCACCACAATATGAATAACTAGTGAATTTTGTTGAGTATAATGGCTAGACACTAAAATACTAAATGTATTTGTTAAGGATAAGTTACCCAACCCTAAACACATAAATGGTGTTTGTTATTTCTCTGATTAGACAAGATTGCGCAAAGAGATTTCACTTGTTTTTTTAGGACACCATATCTCAAGGAACCCTTATAGGATCACTTTATTGTCCGCACGTCTGTCAAAATCCTTTATCTCGGGAACGTGTCGCAAGTTTTTATCGTCACTCGGTGCGCGAGACTGACTCGCACTCCGGTTCTTACCAAGCTTACTTCTGGTCAGCAGCATCCATCTATTTCTTCTGTATTTTGCGAACCCCCAATTCCTCTTTGCTGTTCTGTCAGAAGTTACTCAGATCATCCCACCAGTTCCTTCGTGGCTTACCGCGACTCGGCGTCTGTATCTGCACCAGTTCTTAGGCTCACTGCTACCCCGGCATGCAAACATAACCTGCCCAGTTATATATCCACAAGGATTTTCAGTTTTCGGGTGTGTATGACCAGGGGTCTAAAAGCAGAATCCATACTAACATTATAAAAGCGAAAGTGAGTTTGTTTGTTTCTTGCGGCTTCGCACTTAAATGGCTAAACCGATTTTAATTAACTTTGGTACAGGGATAGTTAAGACCCTGGAGACCGACATATTTTTTTTTAAAGTGGCATAAGGGGAGAAAAGGGGATATCTGGGTTAAAGTTAGCGTTAGCCCAATGTAACTATACCAAGCAGACAAAGTCACGGACGGAAGTTAGTACCATATAAACGGTGACTGATGTGAAGGCCGTTGAGGGTTGCTTTCTACACTTTCTGCCTACTCCCAGGAGGACAAAGCGTGAATGAATTCATATTAATTAATAAACAATACGAGAGAAACTCCAGTTTCCATCCAAACACATTTCCACTTGTATTTCACATCGTGTCTTCCATTATTCAAAACTAAGACAGAGTGTCCTAAACTGTACAACAATGAAACGAACAGTTATTAGTTGTTCAAAATTTAATAGAAAACAATTCGTACGTTAAACTCTCAGTTATTTACGAGCTAGTTGCGTTTACTGTTTCAACTATTCGGTATGGGGTACACTTGGTGTACAGTAAAACTGTGCAATAACAACTATTATCTCTCTTTCAGAAAATGTCTATAATTATTATTGTAAAAAATCATACAATTTCAGCATGAAAAAATGTTTTTAGTATATATTTTTGGAGCTCTTTGGATTTTTTGGAGCTCGTGGCTAAATAATAGCAGCCGCTCAGTTCGATCTTTAGGTTCAGCCGCGCTTGCCTAGGTTGGTCTGTGGATGGGTGACCACCCGTTACATACCGGGTTTCCTCCGTGCTTCGGAAAGCACGTTATGCTGTTGGTCCCGGCTGTCATTTTTAGATCTTTGACAGTCGTTACAGTAGTCAGTGTCCCGAAAGTCTGACAACCAGTCTTACCAAGGGGTATCGTATTACCCAGTATTAACTGGGTTATGGCAGTCAGATAGGCAGTCGCTCCAAGTAAAATACTGGTATTCAGCTGCATCCGGTAAGACTGGAGGCCGACCCCAACACAGTTGGAAAAAAGCTAGGCTAATGATGAGGATATATTTGTTTTCTAAAACCTTGTCCCACACTAGGGACCCCATTTCTCCTGTATCGTGGGTGCGTTTACAAACATTTAAACTAACATGCACAAACAGCCAAAAGCGAAACAATTATCTGCAGGTCATACAAATATTTGTTCCGTGCGGGTAGCGGACCCGCGACACGCAGCGCAGCAGTCAATCGGTGAGCTACTGCACCAACCGTGATTTGAGTCCTGTTTGTCTGCAATCAGCTGTAGGATGCTGTTAGTGGTACCCCGGACTCTGCCTAACAAAGATGTGAGCCACTTGCGCACTATGGCATGGAAGCAATGTACCCTGGCCTCCGCAAACATACCGGAGGAACTACAAAAGCAGGGAAGTCCTAACCCCAAACTCAAAACTGGTCTGCTACTGTGAAATTCCTTTTGGAAAAAGAAGTGTAGGTGGGTAGGCTAGGGTAGGTAGTTGAGCAGAAGAAAACAAGATAGTAGTAGGAACGCCAGAGCACATTTTTTTTTGGGGTGGGATTTCATCAAATAACTTCCCTCGCTCTGGATGGAGCGGGGGGGAGTGTCTGACTATAACCGACTCATGTCCCTTCTATTGCCCTCTGCGTTTCGGGGCCGCGGTATCTCTTTCGAACAACCCGCAACCCCAGCAGGCGGAGGCCCTGGCAAGCTTCTCTGCTTTGCTGACTCTCTTTGAGGCGCGCGTGAATCACGAACGCGCGGCCTGTCGTCAATAGACGAACAGACGGTGAGCCACCCATTGCTCACCGTCCACAGGCCCGCATCTACGTTGGCTGGTGGCCGCTGGTGACCGCTTCCCATTACCTCTCTCTCGCTCCGGACCATAGACTGAACCAGGGCCGGAACGCCAGGGCTCAGCTAGTGTAATAATGAAAATGAATTGATAACAGTATTAAAGATAATGTTTTATAAACACCTGACTTTATAGAGAGAAGGCGTTCAATTTTAGTGGAATTGAAACTGAATTGGTGACTCAATATTTCTTAGTACAATTTCAGCCAATATCGATCCTACACCAACCCATTTCATGACAAACCCACTACGAACATATCGTCACCAATATGTACGACAAACTTCATACAGAGCTGTGGTGTGCCTCCATACTTCGGTCGGCGCCTGGCCGTCAAAGCTCAGCTCATTTCCTGTATGAGGAAACGGGATGCGAGGCACTTCCCCAAGGTCGACGCTTAGTGAATTTCGAGAGCTTAGAGCAAGATTTATTTGCAGATGCGATATAAGGTTTAATTTTGTCTAAGTACCTATATGTGTTTGTGTTCTAGCATTAAAGATCGCAATAAATTTATCTTTTCTACGTAACTGTTATATTAATAAACGGGAAGGCAAAGGTCTACAAGTTGTAAGACTAAAAAAAAACTAAACGAAACAAAATAACTTCCAAAAAACCACTAATAAGACGGTAAGTAAATTCATTAACTCCCAGATGTCGGTGACTTTTGTTTGATTCATAAAGTGTTTCTATTTCAGCTTTTTTTTAAAAAAATACAGTCAAATTGAGAACCTCCTCAATTTTTTAAAGTCGGTTAAAAATTGCTCATCTTGGGTCCATTGTTACAAACAAGGTTTTAGTTTGACTCAGATGCAAACCTAGGACCTCACGCTCAGTTCAGAATAAATAGGTTTTAAGCGTAAAAAATGTTTTCTCGTCACACTCTTTCTTCACAAAACAGTCTGTACGGTCTGCATTTGTTGATCTTTGCCACAATCCCATCTATTTGGATGAAATATTTTCTTGGCATCCTTCGTACTTTATCTCGTGGCCAGTTTGTTGAGCGATGCTCCGTTGGAAATTAATTCTCACTTAACTAAATGTTAAATCCATATTTGCTTGTTACGAATGTAGATATGTTTGACTGTCTGGTTGTATTTGAATCGTGACTAAAGCAGTGAATTGATCGGTAGTAATGTGACTTATTCAATTCATGTATACTTTTTCAGGTGTATATACGACATCACGAACATATTATTATGTGAAGGAAAATATCATGACACAACCTAGACTTTTGATTAATTTAAGTCTGAATCGTTTTGGGGACAGTTATAGGTTGATAATATTATTAATTCCATCCGACTTGTTAAACAATAACCACCACGATTGGTTAAACAATAATTGTATAGCCACACATCAGTGCGAGAGATGACCGAGAAACAGACCATATCGATACTATAACAAGGAAATTCAATTCGCGAGCAATATTCCGGCACAGCTACGTATAACAACCGCCTACATGAACAGCGTGTACGACTTGCATTTCTGATGACGATTTGCATTATTTAGTAACAGAATTACACGCACAGCTGCAGTATTACAAAGGGCTATCCTGATATCCAAGACGCGAGGTTCTGGAGGTTAAATAGACATTTGACAACACGGTTAGTGGCTGAGCAATCGACTGCTGCGGTGCGTGTCGTGGGTCCAATCCCCGCATGGAACAAATTTTTGTGTGGCCTTCAGATAGTTGTTCTGAGTCTGGCTGTTTGTGTGTGGGAGTTTTAAATGTTTGTTAACGCACCCACGAGATTCTCTATCATCGATAAAAAATTGTCTGCCATGAAAAATACTGATATTCTGATACATCTTAGTTGATAGACTGTAAGCCTACTCCGATATACAAGCCGTAATAAATAAATTAAATTCGCATTCCAAATATAGGTAATTAAATCCTCGACGTTCTTATATATTTATTGAGTCTGTTAACTGGAAAACTTTCCAAGAAAACTTCATTGAGTGCACTTTAATTAGGAACACCTCTCTAACACCTTAAGGATTTCTTGAGCTTATACGTTTGCATTATTCTAGAAGTTCTTTTATTAAATACCGATCTGAAGACTTAGGAAAATCTCTTGGATTAGAAATAAATATTTTATTAACGTAGCTATTAGGATTATTTTGACATGAAATATTGTGGATTTAAATAAGGACTAGATTTATTTGTTTTTGATTTCAAATTTTCTGACTCATTTTTATTTTTTAATTCAGGCCAATATGGAATAAAACGAGCACTGCTCTTTATCAAATATTATTTTAAATTTCGAAATAAACAACCATCTGGACGACATACTTGTACTTTAAAAATACACGGATTCGGTGACATTTTAATAAAAATCAATTTTAAACATTGCGTTTTTGCCATGGAAACATAAAAAGTTTTTAAAATTTAGATTACTAAATTAATGCAGAACTAGGTCGTGAAAACTTGTTCTTCAATGTAACAGAATCGGTAAAATCCACCCTTAATGGATTAGAGATATTTATTGCCCGAATGAGGTTTATTTTGTGATTATGTTAAAATAATTTGACAACATTTAATGATTTTTGACAATAGAAAAAACGTATTTGAAAGCGTTTTATTACGATAAAAAAACAGTTTTTATGTATTTATCTTCTAATATATAAAATTCTCGTGTATCAGTTTTCGTTCCCATACTCCTCCAAAACGGCTGGACCTATTGGAACGAAATTTTGTGTGCATATCGGGTAGGTCTGAGAATCGGCTAACATCAATTTTTCATACCCCTAACCGAGCAGCGAGTGAAACCGCTGGGCACAGCTAGTTAACTCAATAAAAATGGACATAGGGACATTTTCGTACTGAACCATCCAATCAATTAACCTTACTTCACCCGTCTCCCTTAACCGTCCGCAATTATCGAACGATTAAAGAATCGTTGAATGGACCCCTGCTTGTACACGGAATGAATTCGATTGATCAATCAATTTGCGCGGCACAATGTGTTGTGTGGGGGTTAATGTGACGTGCTTGACATACAGGACACACTGCTCTGGAGTTTGACGAACAGTAAAATTATTCTAATGTTAAGTTTTTTTTTTTAAATAACGGACAAGAATTTACTGAAAGTGAGCATCATTAGGCACTTTAGTAAGCATTAAATTGCGGGTTGCTCGAAGATACTCCGGCCCCGGAACGTAAAGGGCAATAGAAGGAACATGGGTGAGAGTCAGTACGTGTGTGACGGTCCCCTCCGGGGGAAGTTATTTGATGATTTTCCACCACAAAAAAAAAAGAAATGGCCAGACGCCAGCAGGTCAAGCTACCCGAAACTTTCAATTTTTTCCTTGAGCCTTGAACCTTATACTTTAGAAATAGAGTCGAAAATCTATCAAAAAAATCTGACAAATTGTAGTAGCTTGATGTGCAGGCGTCTGTACTTGTATTCGGTCTATCGACAAAGAGCCCAGACTGTCACCACCGTGGTAGGCAACATGCGCTGTTACATTATATAAAAAACATAAAACAACATAATAATAATGTATTTAGTCGAAAAGAAGTTTCCTATTCCAAAATTTATTGAAGTAACACAACTACATTATAGTTTGACAGCATTAATGATAGTTTTGTTACTCAATTTAGAGAAAATCGCAATCTCACTATTCTGAAATTGACGTTTTATACCAAAAATAGTTGTCAAGCTAAATCGGACTATAATTGCGACTAAAACTTTCATCATCATTTTCCTGCCCTTGTTCTATTCTATTTGGGGTCGGCACAACACGTTTTCTTCTTCCATTCTCCCCTATCAGACGTCACGGCATCATTCACTCCTTTCTCCTTCATATCATTCCTTACACAATCCATCCATTTTTTCTTTGGACTTCCTTTCGCTCTCCGTCCATCAACATTCAGATCCATCACTCTTTTAGTCACGTGTGCTTCATCCCTCCTCATTACATGTCCATACCAAGACAAACAACTCCCTTTAAATGTTTCTGTAACAGGCGCACCTTTCAAACTTCCTATAATATACTCAGTCCTTACTTTATCCATTCTTGTCACTCGACACATCCATCTCAACATTCTCATCTCCGCTACATGCAATCGTTTTTCATCCACCTTTTTTACGGCCCAGCATACCGTACAACAGGTCTAATCACGGACTTGTATATTTTCCCCCTTAACTTGAGAGGCATCCGTGGGTCACAAGTTGTTCCAGTGACATATGTCACTTTAGTCTTAGTTTAGTTTAATTCGGTGGTTCATCAGAATCAGCACCAGTGTATCACAGGTTTTACGATTTAATTCCAAATACGAAATTATATGGATTACGAGATATGGTTAAGAGCACACTTAAAACTTATTGATGAGCCCCGAAGAGTGTTTATTGGCCAATCAAGGCGCGAACCGATTTAGGGGCTATTACCTATATTCTTACAGCAATGAGAGGCTATCAATGTTATTTATATTATGGGGCTTATCAGATAATGAGATAAAGAAAATTTTCGTAAATAGAAATGTTATTTTTGTTGGAACGAAGGTCCTTATCGCGCGTTGTGAAAGGGGGCTAGACGGAAAAAATTCTTACGAAAAATTGTCACGACACTTTTTGCTATAGTAAGCTATTGTAAGCTGTGCGGCGTCGCATGTTTCTCTGTTTGTCTCTCTCTCTCTCTTATAGAAAGCAAGCCAGATATTTTCATTTCTATAGGAACTTCGATCCATCCGGGTGTCCCTTGGCACCTCTATTTGATAGTATAGGAATAATGTAAGGGAGAAAGAAGTAAATGTCTGATAGGGGAGAATGGAAGAAACAAAGTGTTGCGCCGACCCCAAATAGAATGGGACAAGGGCAGGAAAATTATGATTGTTATTTAGGCATACTCCTTGGACCCTGCGGTTTCACCCACGTAGACCGAAATAAAAACTAGTGTGTGATACCATGAAATAGTATTACGGGATTCAGCAGGATAATAGCGTTAGGTAGTCTACTTGGCATTATGATGAGCTGCTACCCTACTATGACGTCTTAAAGCAGAACTTATTCCACTAGAGAAAGAGACAGAGCTATACAGGGTGTCTAGCACCATCTCTTTCTCACACAGGAATAAGAACTGCTATAAGATGTCATGGTAACCCTGCTGGACTCCTATTTGGAGCAACCTTAAGACGCATACCGTCCAGTAGTGGGCGACTGTTATAAATGTATGTGATATTTAATTGTCAATGTTACTACTACCTTATTTTTGGAACGAAATTCCGTATCGCGCGTTGCGAAAGGGGGCTAGACGGAAGAAAATAATACCAAAAGTTGTAACGACACTTTTTTCTATAGTTGTAAGTCGTGCAGCATGCGCGTGTTTCTCAGTCTTTCTCTCTCTCAGTCATAGAAAGCAAGCCAGTTATTTTTGTTTCGTCTTTATATTTCGCATTGAACAGTGTGGTGTCGCGATGATTATTTTTGTTGAGTGTATACAGGATTTTTGTACATAATAAATAATAACTTCATTCCATCCGGGTGTCTTTTGCCACCTCTTAAATTTGTTTTTAAATCTATGTTTTTTTCTTCTAAGTGTTATATTTTGTTAATTCCTGTATTGTGTCTTTTATTGCATCAAATAAATGATTCTATCTATCTTATACTCTACTATTAGTTTTGAATATGTGATCCTACAGTGCTGCTAACCTAGTCATTACGTGACCCACTAACAAACCGCAGCAACGCGGCTAATACAAGGGATTTCACTTCAACTGACATTAACACAATGTGCATGGTTGAATGTGTGACGTCACTGTTACATGTTATCGTATAACATAACAACTGTCATCCGCGACTTAGTACGCGTTAAGTTCAATTAAGTTTTTTAGGTTTCTGTCTTATTGGAAGTGATCCTATAAGCCATAAGGGTTCTGTTTTTGTTGCCCGTCTGTCTGTCTATCAAGACCCTTTATCTCGGGAATGCGCGAAGGTATCAAGATGAAATTATAACCGTACTAGCTTTTGCTCACGATTACGGTCGTGATAAATTCAGGGTAACAACGGTTTAAGAAATTTATTTCGCTTAAAAAGAATACAATTATTCATTTTTATGAGGAAAAACATTATACTTAAGATAAACGACGTTTCGCATAGTTATAAACTAAAATTAGGTTAAAACAAGAATGGAAAAAAATATTTTACATTGTTCAGGTGGTGCTTGAGTAGTCTTTTGAAAGTTGGAAGTGATTTTGATTCCTTAATTCCTGTAGGTAAAGAGTTATAAATTTCAGCCCCCTCATATACAACAGTCTTTCGACCGTAGTTTGTCCTCGGTGCTCTTAAAATGATGTGGTTAGCTTGCCTCGTCATGCGCTTTTGAATTTGCATTCTTTTTGTAAATGTTATTTGTGTATGTATGTCTCTATTAAGTATTTATCGCACAAGTATGCAGGTGTTATATTTATAAATTTGATCGATATTCATTTGATTCGTTTCCTTATAAACCTTTTGAGAAGATGCTAAATAATCATAATTGAACAGGACTTTAATAATTTTATTTTGAGATGTTTGCAGTTTTTTAAGGTGAGAGTTTTGGCAGCATTTCCCCATATTTCGATCAGATAATCGAGGTGAGGTTTAACCATCGAGTTATAAATAATATATTTGACCCGTAGTGGGAGATCGGACAATTCCTCTAAGTGCACCAGTCAATGATAGTTTATTTTTTCTTACTTTTTCAATGTGGGGTTTCATTGTAAGTTTATCATCAAGAGTAAGACCTAGATATTTTTCCGTATTTGTTTGTAATAAGGGTTGACCGTTAATATTTAATTGAACTTGTGCGTTAAGATTTTTATTTTTAGCACTAAATATCATGAATTTGGTTTTACTAGCATTTATAGTAAGTAGATTGCATTGGAACCAACACAAACAAAGTTCCCCTTTCCTGATTTACAGGTACTTGCTGCCTGTAGTTTTTGCCCTTGCGCCTTGTTTATTGTAAAAGCAATAATAAGTTTTCCCTTTTCCTCCCTCTTTATCCCTCATATCTCAATCATTTTTAATAAAAATAGCCTATGTCCGTCTCCTGGATCCCAACTATCTCTGTACCACAATTCATCAAAATTGGTTTAGCCATTTATGCGTGCAGTCGTAACAAACGAACTCACTTTCGCTTTTATAATATTAATAGTACGAGAGCCAGGTGCAAATTTGGTTAATTATTTCTTCTCGTTAGATAATTGGCGATACGCATCAGACAACAGTATCATAAAGCCCTATGACCGTCAGCTGCGACACAGTGGGGGGGATGAGTAGTTGTAACCTCCCACGCTTGAAGAAAAAAAAAATTAATTCACTCATTTCCTCTCGGCTAAAACTTTATCAAGTTATAGCTAACCCAATACCTCAACAAAAAAAATAAGTCAGCTGGCTATAACATAGTGGATTGTACGTCAGCTGATGGCTAGATCTTGGGAAAAAAAATCTTCACTTTCAGTGATATCCTCTCGGCTAAAAATTTACCAGATGATAGCTTATATGTAACTATTGATAAATATATATGTCAGCTGGCTGTATCTCGGTGGATAAATCGTCAGCTGATACTTTGAAGGTCGTTACGTAGAAGTTAGCCAGAAGCATTTACTGACTATTTAAAGGCATCAGCTGACCAGGTTTCCCTCGACTTATTGCTAGCTGTTTTTTTTTTATTTATCACAGTACTAGCTTTCGCCCTCGGCTTCGCCCGCGTTAAATTTGGGGTATCACAGTTCTCCTTGCGCCTTATTGATTTTTAATAGCAACGCTAAGTTTTCCCTTTTTTTCCCTCTTTCTCCCTCACATCCTACTTTTTTAAATAAAAATTAGCCTATATCCGTCTCCTGGTTCCCAACTATCTATGTACCAAAATTCATCACAATCGGTTTAGCCATTAAAGGGTGAAGAGGTAACAAACAAACAAACTCACTTTCGCTTTTATAATAGTAGTAAGGATAGTAAGGATTATATTTAAAATCAGCTCACAAATTTTCGTGTGGGAGGAAATGACGTCTTTTTAATTATTCGGCATAGCACTCCAATATGAGTGTTGAGGTGATAAAAATATTCCATATCAATATTTTTTAGACTTATAAGTATATGATCATATAATTTTAGATATATTCCAATATTTCAATAATCAATTTGCTAAGTATAAATTAACTAGTTACTTGATAAAAAATATTTATTATAAAAAAATTATGACAAATAACAATTCAAATGACAATGTTATTTAATCATTTTCGGCTCCGCTTTGGCTTGAGTCACAAACATCTCTCTCTAATTCATTGTCCGAGTCACTGTCAGAGCTGTCTGCTGTTATATTTTCATCGTCATCATCTGTAAAAAAAAAAATAGAATGCGTATTTTAGCATAATATCATTAATATGATAATAAAATGTTACCTTTTCGGGCTGGATAGTTATTTCATCAATCGATGTTGGTAACTGACTTCCAAAGAACCAGGTAAACTCATATTTATCGATGTTGGTAACTGACTTCCAAAGAACCAGGTAAACTCATATTTATCGATGTTGGTAACTGACTTCCAAAGAACCAGGTAAACTCATGATGCTTATAAAAATCGTAACCTAATAAAAGGAAAAAAAAAATGATACATACCGTAATCTTGCAGTAGGTGCATCTTCTGGTATTAATTTGCGATACTTTGGGGGCAAAGCCGTAAATTGTCTATAACACTCACTGTGATACAGCTGAAAATTGTTTTTTTCCGTAGGAAGTACAGCCTCGTGTCCACTGAGTTTATTAGTTTTTCGAACACTCAATATAGCACTACACTTAACAAGATTTTCTTCACTGTTCGATTTTAAATTAGAAACAGATTTTGTTTTTTTGTCAAAAAACGCAAAAAGGCGTTACATTCGACATTTTGATCGATTTTTCACAGATGCAACAATGTTTCCAGAATATTCTTTTCGTCAGACAACGTTTGCTCGTCTATTCTAAACGTATAATAGTCCCCTTCTTTTCTACTTCTAAAAACATGGTCGATGCCCTCAACAAAAGGGTCTTCATACCCCGAGCATGCGCACAACTAACCCCCTCCAAGCATACCTTAATACTGTTTATGCTATGCTAGCGTGTGTTGTTTAAATCTTTAAAAATAACAAGAATAATTAAAGAGGCGTCATTTCCTCCCACACGAAAATTTGTGAGCTGATTTTAAATATAATACTGTGATAAATAAAAAAAATCAGCTAGCAATAAGTCGAGGGAAACCTGGTCAGCTGATGCCTTTAAATAGTCAGTAAATGCTTCTGGCTAACTTCTACGTAACGACCTTCAAAGTATCAGCTGACGATTTATCCACCGAGATACAGCCAGCTGACATATATATTTATCAATAGTTACATATAAGCTATCATCTGGTAAATTTTTAGCCGAGAGGATATCACTGAAAGTGAAGTTTTTTTTTCCCAAGATCTAGCCATCAGCTGACGTACAATCCACTATGTTATAGCCAGCTGACTTATTTTTTTTGTTGAGGTATTGGGTTAGCTATAACTTGATAAAGTTTTAGCCGAGAGGAAATGAGTGAATTAATTTTTTTTTTCTTCAAGCGTGGGAGGTTACAACTGCTCATCCCCCCCACCGAGCCTCAGCTGACATTCACGAGGCTTCATAGTTCGATTATCTGATGCGTTTTACTAATTATCACTTGAGAGGAACTTGGTCATATAAATCTGTTACTGGCTCTCGGACTATAAGTAAAGATACTCACCTGTGAGATCCTATTGTGTTGTAAAAAAATCAACCTAAGTCTACGAAGTCATAAGATATAGCCTAAGTACGTACTCTCGGTGCGCGAGTCTGACTTGCGACTTTTGTAAAAAAAATGAATTGCACAACCAAACCTCGCCTGGGTTGGTTGTACCATAAAGAAAACGTCTTGATAACTATCCCATTACTCAGTATCTAGGACATTACACCTAAGGATAAAACAAACAGTAACCTCCTGAGAGATTTTCTCATTCCATCTCAGAAGATAGAAAATAAAATGATAAAAGTAATAACATCCACACGACATTATTTGCGGGGACATGTCTGCAATGTCTAGGAACGTAATGTACCTAGACTTGATTACATTTGTATAGTCTGGAGTAAGACACAAGTATTTTTGGTGCTAAGAGTTCCATAGGTACATATTTGTGTTGAAGATGGAAGTTAATCTATACTAATATTATAAAGCTGATGAGTTTGTTTGTTTGAACGCGCTAATCTCAGGGACTACTGGTTGGAATTGGAGAATTCTTTTAGTGTTGGATAGTCCATTTCTTGAGGAAGGTTATTGGCTATATAACATCACGCTACGACCAACAGGTGTTGAGCAGCGTGGGTGAAACCGCGGAGAACAGCTAGTCCTTACTAATATTATAAAAGCGAAAGTCAGTTTGTTTGTTTGTTACGTCTTCACGCTTAAATGGTTAAACCGAATTTTGGTACAGAGATAGTTGGGACCCTGGAGATGGACAGAGTTGGAGAAAAGGGAAAACTTAGCATTGCTATTACAATAAATAAGGCACAAGGGCAAAAACTACAGGAAGACCTTCTTTCTGCTGTAAGCTGTAAATCAAGAAAGGGGAACAGTGTCACCCCGAATTTAACGCGAGCGAAACCGCGGGCAAAGGCTAGTATAAATATAATTCTATAAAAAAAATCCCTAAACAGAATGAAATCAAAAGCAAATTACCAAAAACTCGTTAGTAAACCAGATAATTAGTCAAATAAGTACAAATTAAACGAGTCACACAAGCAATAAACGTTTTAATGAAAACACTTGGAACGTTAATGACATGAGTTAGTTTATTAGTAAATGTTTGTACGTAAACATTTAAATTAGAAATCCTTACTAATATTATAAAAGCGAAAGTGAGTTTGTTTGTTTGTCACCTTTTCACGCTTTAATGGCTAAACCGATTGTGATGAATTTTAGTATATAGATAGTTGGGAACCAGGAGACGGACATAGGCTATTTTTTATTTTAAAAAGTGGGATGTGAGGGAGAAAGAGGGAAGAAAAGGGAAAACTTAGCGTTGCTATTACAAATCAATAAGGCGCAAGGGGAACTGTGTTACCCCAAATTTAACGCGGGCGAAAGCTAGTAAGAATATAATATTAGGAATAAGATTATGTAAACATTTAAAATTTTATTATTTAGTATTTGTGATGGATTTTTAATAAGGCTTTGCTACTAATTTAGAAAAAAAAAATTAGCCAGGTTTATTTTTAGGTAAAAAATTGAGATTAAGATTTATTTTTTACATCATTTAATTCATGAAATTTCTTTGGGAATAGTTTCGAAATTATAAAACATACACGCCATGTCATAATCGCAACTCGAAGTCACTATAATACGGCGCGTTTGTGTTTCACGCGCGCCTCAAAGAGATGTCAGCAAAGCAGAGGTGCCTGCCAGGGCTTCCGCCTGCCGGGATTGCGGGTTGTTTGAAAGAGATACCGCGGCCCCGGAACGCAAAGGGCAATAGAAGGAACATGGGTGGGTTTTAATCAGTAAAAGTCTGACACTCCCTCCCACTCCGCCCAGTGCGGGTGAAGTTATTTGATGATTTCTCACCGCAAATAAGTCATTATAATAGTCTTAAAGCATTTATTTCAATTAGACACTTTAAAATGTCAAAGTACCTTACTTAAATACATTAAAACAAGTATTTTAAACTAGCTGTTCCCCGCGGTTTCACCCACGCTGCTCAGCACCTATTGATCGTAGCGTGATGTTATATAGCCTATAGCCTTCCTCAAGAAATGGACTATCCAACACTAAAAGAATTATCCAATTCCAATCAGTAGTCCCTGAGATTAGCGCGTTCAAACAAACAAACTCTTCAGCTTTATAATCTTAATATATATAAATCTCGTGTCACAATGTTTGTCCTCAATGGACTCCTAAACCACTTAACCGATTATAATAAAATTCGCACACCATGTGCAGTTCGATCCAACTTGAGAGATAGGGTAGGTAGGGTATGTAGGGTAGGTAGGGTAGGTAGGGTATGTAGGGTAGGTAGGGTATGTAGGGTAGGTAGGGTATGTAGGGTAGGTAGGGTAGGTAGGGTATGTAGGGTAGGTAGGGTAGGTAGGGTAGGTAGGGTATGTAGGGTAGGTAGGGTATGTAGGGTAGGTAGGGTAGGTAGAGTATGTAGGGTATGTAGGGTAAGTAGGGTATGTAGGGTAGGTAGGGTATGTAGGGTAGGCAGGTAGGTAGAAAGGTAGAAAATTGCATTGCAACGCATGCCGGGGAACAGCTAGTATTAGTATAGATATAGTATATAGTATAGATTATATAGTATAGTATTAGTATAGATAATCATTACAAGACCGAAACAGTTCACATTTCTAGAGATAGATTTAGTATTCGGAGAAATAAATAGGTTTTTGATAGACAGCATTAATTTACCGACTACCGAGAACACGTCAAGCCTTGATCATCCCCAATATCGTTTTGTTTACAAATATTAGGCCTGGCTGCTCCTAAACGGGCAACTTTATTGCAAACAACTTTTAATTACAATACAAAAGATTTTAAATGGACTCATGTCTAAACTGTATCGTTGTTCGATTGGTTACATGTAAGACTGCTGAGCTTGAGGTCTTGGGTTCGAGTCTCGGGACGCACAAAGTGCTATTATTATCATTAGGAATTTCTCAGTAGCAGCCAGGGAGTCTGGATGCATGCTCGGTTAGACGTCGAGTTTATTGTTTGTTGTTTATTGTTGGTGCAAAACAACACGAAAAGTCGTTTTTAAGTACGTATAAACTCTGGAAAAATCAGTACCGTTAAACCTAAAACTCTGGCTTAAAAACACTGGATGACAGAGTAAGCCATGAATATTTTTAAATGTGGAATAAATACATTTTAGAAGTATCTCTATTCTCTACTCTCTACAATAAATTACTTGGGCTGAGCAGCGTCGGTGTAATTTCTCCGCGTTATATATCCGACGGGCGGACGTAGAAAAAATGTCCGCCGACCGGGATTGTGGGCGCGTACATTTATCACAGCGTATCCGTGCATTTTATACAAAAAAAAAAATAGGCCAAGTGTGAGTTTGACTCGTACATGAAAGGTTCCATGCCACAGTGCATCCTTACTAATATTATAAAAGCGAAAGTGAGTTTGTTTGTTTGTTACGTCTTCTAAATAGCTAAACCGATTTCGATGGATTTTGGCGCAGAGATACTTGAGACCCTGGAGACGAACATAGCTAGTTTTTGTTTTAAAGTGAGAAAAGGGGAGAAAGAAGGAAGAAAAGGGGACAGAAAGATATTTTTTTTTCGATCATCATACGGGTTAAAGTTAGTGTTGGCCCAAAGTAGGTAACTATGCTACGCGGATGAAGTCGCGGGTGGAAGCTAGTTAATAATAAGTTAAGTCACACTTGCCTAGGTTGGTCCGTGGATAGGTGTCAACCCATTACATAACATAACTAAGTTTATTTTGAGCCTTCAGAAAGCACGTTAAGCCGTTGACCCCAGCTGTCATTTGTAGATCGTTGACAGTCCTTACAGATATGTCAATGACCCGAAAGTCTGACAACGAGTCTTACTTCTTTTGACGATACGGTTGGCGCAGTGACTAAACTTTTGACTGCTGCGCTATGTCCCCGCTCGGAACTTATATTTGTTTGATCCCACGATACAGGAGAAATTCCTAGTGTGGGGCAACGTGTTTTTTTTTTAAAGACAGTGTAATCGTATTAGCCGGTTAATTACTGGGTTGTGGAGGTCAGATAGGCGTTTGCTCCACGTAAAATACTGGTTTCAGATAATAATGATATTACGAAATAATTATTCATCATCATTTTCCTGCCCTTGTCCCATTCTATTTGGGGTCGGCGCAACACGCGCGTTTTCTTCTTGCATTCTCCCCTATCAGACGTCATGGCATCATTTAATCCCTTCTCCGTCATAACTTAATAAAATACGTCAAAAATTTAGGCTGTTGACTCTCATTTTTTAACTTCATTTTATTTATTTACTAGCTTTTGCCCGCGGCTTTGCTCGCGTTAAATTCCGTATAACACAGTTCTCCTTGCGCCTTATCGATTTGTAATAGCAACGCTAAGTTTTCCCTTTTCTTCCCCTTTTTCTCCCTCACATCGTACTTTTTTTAAATAAAAAATAGCCTATGTCCGTCTCCTGGTTCCCAACTATCTCTGTACCAAAATTCATCAAAATCGGTTTAGCCATTAAAGCGTGAAGAGGTAACAAACAAACAAACAAACAAACTCACTTTCGCTTTTATAATTTTATATTATTATTATTATAAATTATAATATATCATATTATATTATATATATTATATATTAAGTAAGGATTTTTTTAGAGGCCATATCTACAATTTGAGAAAATTTTAATATCTACAGATTACAGTCTAAATGATAAAACTCTATGACAGATGAACAGGCAACATTTGAGACCGAACCCTAAAAAGAAATAGAAGTTACTGACAAAAGCAAAATTCAGGAATACCAGGTAATGACCAGATTTATCGGATTTTTTTCCGATGTGTCAGTCATACATAACACAATGACACAAATTGGATCGACATTGGTATATTGAATCTTAATTGAATTTAAATTGCATCTCATATTGTAGCTGTCGAACATTTTATGATTTTGTAGCACTGGGTTATGATCAAATTGGGTCGTGGAGTTTATGCGGCCGTCGTACCATTTAGTGGCGTCTGATTTAATTGGAAGCATAACATTGAATCTCAAATATCTGGGTCGAGAAGATGTTACATCATTTTATTATTATAAATTCTGAATAATTAGTGTATTTTACGAAGTTTATATATTTTACAGGTTTTTAGTTAGTTACCTACAGACCATTGGCACTACGATTAGATTTTACTGCGTTCTTAGCCAATATATGTCATAAATCACGCATCCGTCCATTTTTCATGTTCCATATACCTCAAAAGGTAAAAATACCCATAGTCCATCTGTCTGTCAATCTCGGGAATTCGTGTAGGTATTTATTTATTTATTCTTCATCTTACGACTAACAAGTTACCTAATGCGATAGTATACACAATAATAATATCTTGTAAATTAAAACCATATAATCAAGTCTGTAGTCAGAATCTAAAAGCTGATCCAAAGTCTGCTGTTCCTTGTAACTGTGAAAAAATAACCCTCTTAGTCTACGCAGTCAATAGGTATCGCGAGTTTGTTCGGAAGCTTTGAATTCGCATTTCGCTGTTTTTTAATGTTTTTATCTGAAACTAACTATATATATATATAGTTATATTTGATCTGAAACTAACTCTGTAAACAAATCTTAGAAGTTAAATTTAACGGTTTCCGACTGAGCTGAAACTTTTTAAGCCTTTTTTCTTTAAATGACAATGCGAGTCGAAAAGTCATTCTAAATCCAATATCAAATAAAAATATTTGCTGGGAGGAATATTACAAAAGGCGGTAAAGCGTGTTCGTCATTTTTTTAAGAACAACATCATAAACCGTATCTTTCACACATGCTCCAACCTTTTCTAGCCACTTTTATTTTTGACCTAATTTTCTCAACTACCCGCGGCATATATGTCAGTTTCATTAACAATGCAGACAACGTTTTCTTGCCACCCGCACTGAAGAGGAACACTTCCTAAGTCGCATCAATTATTTAAAGAGTACATGTTGCCCTCCGCTTTGTAGCTGACCAGCAAGCAGGTGGTACTGTAGGAGTATTAGCTTAGAAATAAGTGGCGCAGTGGCTGAGCGATCGACTGCTGCGCTGCGTGTCGCGGGTTTGATTCTCGGAACAAATATTTGTATGACCTTCTGATAGTTGTTTCGGGTCTGGTTATTTGTGTATTTGAGTTTAAATGTTTGTAAACGCACCTACGATACAGGACAAATCCTAGTGTGGGGTAACGTTATTTTAGAAAAATAAAATAAGTTTGACGGGTCAACAGAATTTTGTATGACTTGCACAAGACAAAACAGTGAAACAAATTGAATAAAAAAAATATATATACAACTAATTTAAAAAAAACGACTATCATTGTGCCGATTGTCGTTAAGGCCAATAGCTTGCCTGCCTAAAGCGTCAACGAACATCTGTCGAAGCTCTCCTTAGGCGTTTGGATCCAGGGCCTGATTCAGAAGGTAGTACTCCTCGATACGGCCTGCATTGTGCTTATTGCCCTAACTACTGGTAGCTTAAACCCTACTCGCGATACCGGCGGACCACTATTTATATAATTTTAAATGATTTTTTCATATATATATTTTTTTAACAAATATTTTTAAATAATATAAATAATAAGATAAAAAATTACTAGAAATCAACTAAATCCTTGTTTTGGTTACTTGGTTTGTGAGGATGTATGGATGTTTGTAACTCTTTCACGTAAAAACGGCTAAATGGATCTTGATGAAATTTGGCACAGAGGTAGACTGTGGTCTGGAATAACACATAGGATATTTTTTTTTCGATATCACGCAGACGAAACCACTGGCGCGAGCTAGTTGATCTATACAACGTTAACTCCATAGAGCTGGTACTTCGGTCTGGTCTTTCGGACTACCAACACCACAAACATTAATATTCCCTTCGATTTACAAACGTAATACATAAAGTTGTCAGATCGAATATGTCATCAACACGTTCCGTATGATGCCGATCGACGTTTGCACATATTCTCATGACATTCTATGCATATGCAATGGGCTTATTTGGTACATGTAATATTATTACGGTTAGGTTTGTTTGAAAACGATGTTCTAAGGTTTGAATTCGACATTTTTAGGGTTGCGTACCTACAAAAACGGAACCCTTTTCGTATCACTCTGTTGTTCACCTATCTGTCTGTCAAAACACGATGACGACACGGTTGGCGCAGTGGCTGAGCGATCGACTGCTGCGGAACGTGTCGCGGGTTCAATTTCCGCACGCAACAAATATTTGTATGGATTACAGATAATTGTTCCAGGTCTGTCTGTTTGTGTACGTGAATTTAAATGTTTGTAAACGCACCCACGATACAGGAGAAATTCCTAGTGTGGGGCAAAGTATTTTTTTTATCTCAAAAAAGCGTAAAGGTATCGAGTTGAAATTAAAACCACGTACTTAAGTTTGTAGCCCCTTTATGTTATGAAAAAACCAACCCTGTAAGTCTACGCAGTCAAAAGATATGGCTGTTTATGTCGCAAGTTTGCCCGGGAACCCTCGGTGCGCGAGTCTTGCTCTTGGTTGATTTTATGATGTTGAGAAAACTCAAGGTCTTGTTAAGAAAAGAGATAGCTAAGAAGCGTGGCCGATGGACTTCCAAATCATAGGCCCCTATTTCGAACCTAAGACACACTCCTCTAATTGGTCTAATATTTTCTAACTATTACTTGCTTCGGTGATGATAAAATCGCAGAGAAACCAGCATAACTGGAATTTTCAGGAACTTCCCTAAACTTCCGTGTCCGGTGAGGACCTGCGTCAGGCGGTAGGTGAGGACGCCCTGGCACCTCTTCAGCCACTCCTAAAATAGGGGACTTACCGCCACTATTGTGGCGTGCCCTTGATTTTATCACTTCACCAAAACATGTAACATCATTGCAAAGCTATTCTATTTTTGATTTCTACCAGCTTTAGCCCGCGTCTCCGCTCGCGTTAAATTCGGGGTAACACAGTTCACCTTTCCTGATTTGCATGTAGTTTTGCCCTTGCACCTTATTTATTGTAATAATACAGCTAAGTTTTCCCTTTTCTTCCCTCATTCTTCCTTTATTTTTTTTTTAAAAGCCTAGTCTATCTCCAGGGTCTCAACTATCTCTGTACCAAAATTCCTCAAAATCAGTTTAGCCATTTAGGCGTGAAGAATTAACAAACAAACTCACTTTTGCTTTTATAATATTAGTAAGGATTTAAACAGCCTGAATCGAACGTCTTTGCATACCAGCCTGCACTCGAGTTTCAACCTTCACAGTACATTCCTGTGGAATTATTGCCGTCACACATACAGGAGGCTGCTGAAGTATGAGCAAATGTTTTGAGGAGCTTTTCTCCTCAAAAACATTTCCTCATACTTTTCAACCATCAAAAAAGTATTAAAATATCTTACGTCTCCCTAAGCTCCTCGCTTCCTCACAATTCTCGAGTAACAAATTACAAAATACCGGAGACGTCACTCAAACGAAAATGATATATGAAATGTCGTGAAATGCAATCTGTGTGAATCAGTGGAAATATTGCGCGCGGGGCAACCGCATTGGGAGTTACTCCAGTTATGAATACTGCATTCAACGCTCTGAGATAGGAGGGGTGGGCTGTGGAAGTTTAATCTTGGAGTCAGTATTGGTTTGATGAATTAGTGTGCTGGGGTTTTCGAGGTCTAGTGGTTGGAAAGGCGACTGCTGAGCTGCTGGTCCTGGATTCGATTTCTGTGTCTGTCTGTATGTGTTTCTGTGTTTCTTCATCAGGAATTTGACAGTGGCAGCCACGGATCCAGCAGAGTCTGAATTTGAAATTTCTATAACATTGGACTGGATCATTTTTGGCAGTGCATGTTAAATAATGGTATTCAGCTGCTAAGTAAATAGGGCAGGGTACGCCACGTAGCTCACGTCCGTCCGTCTATTGACGACAGGCCGTGTCGACGGCGCGTTCGTATTTCACGCGCGCCTCAAATAGATGTCAGCAAAGCAGAGGGGCTTGCCAGGAACGTAAAGGGCAATAGAAAAAACATGAGTGGTTTTTAGGTAGTAAAATTCTGACATGCCCCCCGCTCCGCCCAGAGCGGGGGAAGTAATTTGACGATTTCCCACCCGGAAAAAAAAGGCTACGCCACGTTATTATTATAGTCTTTCTTATTGCCACGGCGTTCTCACCTTCGCTTGATGCAGGTCCTCAATAGACATGGAAGTTTTTGGAGGTTCCTGTTCGTAATCTTGCGGGAGGAAAAACCACTTTGACTATCGCCCAGAGGGCAAGGTGGAGCACATTATAAATAGAAATAAATAAATGGTGGCGGACTGATCCACTTGGGCACTGCAACGCGATGTTAATGTCAGCAAAGCAGAGGGGGTGCTTTGCTGACATTCTCTCTCAGTTAGGGCCTTCGAACAGCAAAAGATGAAATCAATAATTTTTTTACCATATTACTGAACCTGGTGTCAGAGTTTTTATGCCTGCGCTTCTGAATTGGCTTTATATGCCATCCAGAAATATCTCTCAGGCATACTGATTTTTCTGCAAGGTTTACCAAGATCAATTGAAACAACCGTAATAGCAGTGACATCAGTGTGAGGCGAGGTGCACGAGATATATCGCGCCCCGTTATTGCCGAACGAACAATGGAACACGAGTAGTAGCAGATGCACAATTACGCTGTAACCTGCCGGAGTTAGAGTGGATAGTGTGATGGGATATCAGTACCGGCATGCAGGAAAATGATCCCCAAATAGTTCACATTTTGACTTCGATGAAACACTAATCTTTATTGTTTTAACCGTAAAATAAAGAAGAAAATGAACACATTATAATTAACACTTGAAACGGGATATTTTCTATTCTTATCGAGTTTCCGATATTTCGGCGATGTTACAAACACCATGATCACGGATGAACTGAAGTTATTGGGAGTGGATGTTTACGAGCAGACAAAACGATCTACCCTCTTTCTTATCCGTTTTTTGCGTTCGTTACCACTAACACCGTCACTCACAACTTGATTTTGCTCTCGACACACAAAAGTCACTGTATCAAGTAGCGATCTTTTTTCACTACTTTTTGGGTTTTTACACAATTTCCCGTTTCAGGTGTTAATTTTAATGTTGGTGACCATGTCAGTAAAGACTTACAAAAAGAACACAGTTTTTTTAATGCTGTCAAAGTATCACCTGTTATATTTTTAGGGCTTTGTACAGACGCCTGCACATCAAGCTACTACAATCTGTCAGATTTCTTTGATAGATTTTCGACTTTATTTCTAAAGTATTAGGTTCAAGGTTCATTGGGAAAAATTGTCAGTTTCGGGTAGCTTGACCTGTAGGCGTCTGTACATCAAAGGAAAAACCAGAACCTTTTTAGGATCACTTGGTTGTCTGTCTGTCTGTTAATCTCCAGACCGCTCTGGTGGTATCGAGTTGATATTATAAAATCACAACCCTCTTAATCTACACAGTCAAAAGATATGGCTGTTAATGTCGTTAGTTTGTACGGAACTCTCGCTCTTGACCGGATTTTTTTCTTTAACACAACTTTTTCAATGCATTATTAAATTATTTAGCTAACACAGAGAAGCCACACCACAGGATTAAATTAAAGGGTGATAGGAACAGCGTGGAACGCCTAAACAACTTCTGAAGCACGAGTTTGTGGAGTTAACATAAAAACAAAAAAAAAATTGACCGACTTTAAAAAAGGAGGAGGTTCTGTGAGTTAATTTTTTTTTATGTATTTTTACCGATATTTGTCAAATCAAATCAAATCATTTATTTCAATTAGACCATTACAGGCACTTTTGAAAGTCAAGAAACAAAATGAATCTACAGTCCCGGTCACAAGGCATGATAACTTGTGAAAGTACTGTAGTTGCCCATTCCAAAGCGTTGATCTCTATGGAGAAGAATGGGCAAGAAACTCCATGGACACTCTTTTAAATTATAATATTTTTACAAAATCGTGTTTACATCATTCATGTTGAGATTATACAAATATGTGAGAACGATGTAAAAAGGCGTGCACAGTAAGAGCGTCCAGAGTAAATAAAAGCAAAATTTAATTTTAAATCTGAATAAGTTTAAAAATGAACCGTGGTAGCTAACAAACGACCAGTCCCAACTGACAGCGCCCGTTCACGAACATGACGTATGGATCAGCCCCATTCAGCTCGACCATTTTGAAGGGAGCTAAATGACCCGACACAGCCGCCACCATCAGCGAGACATTTAAGTGAGCATGACACTATCAACCACCAGGGCTTCGTCAAGTCAATGATAATACATAGCACTCACATATGGGCTTAATAATTATACAATACTAGAGAATTGATTCTATACACTGCAAAGATAGTCTTACAATCTTCTGCAGCTTCCACTATAGCTTCGGATACTAACCAATGAGTTTATCCCTATGCTTGTGGAGCAGGACTAGCATTAAGCCAAGCATTTTTATCATCAATATAATCCCCCAACTTATAATATGCTTGCCTACATAGTGTGCGTTTAATACAAGATTTAAATTTCGTTTCATTCAGTTGAAGAATGTGGGGAGGTATTTTATTGTAGCATTTTAAACAGTACCCCATGAAAGATGAGTCTACTTTAGCTAACCTGAAACCTAGTTGAACTAATTGGTCCCTATTTCTAGTATTATAATTGTGTCTGTCACCTCTTTTACTAAAAAGATGCAAGTTTTTCCTGACATACATGATGTTTTCATAAATATATTGACAAGGTACTGTCATGATTTTAATATCCTTAATTATCCTTTGTTCGAAAGGATCCACCTTCGAAGAATACCCCTAAAATTGTTTTTATTTATACATATTTCTTTTATCCTATGTATTTGGGGATGATCTGCTAATATCTTGTTTTAGTCATAATTGAAAATTATTCGTGATTAAAATTTGTGTGAAATATCATCATACTATAACTAATATTGTTTTTGTTCTTTTTTATACGAAGAAATAAAATACCCAACTTCCAAAACGATTCTAAAAAGTAGAAAATAAATTTATTCGGGAAGCCGTTGGCAAAAAGTCAACGAAACAAACAAAATTCAGCGACTTCCGGAGGTAAAGTTATTTTCCATTGTATTTACGTTTTTTTTTAAAGTATGATGTAATGAACATGCTTGTTGCAAATAATGCTGCAGGATAATTGTATTTTCAATTAAAAAATCCCTGTATTTCGTTACGTTCGCGCTGCGCATTCGTGTTGGGTGTCTAGTCCAACAATTTAGATTGCTGTAAACACGCAACAAAGTAAAACGAATGAAAGTCTGACTGTACTATTCATTAAAAGAAAAACACACATAATGTTACGTGATTAAAATCTTATAAAACCTCAATTAACGTTTCCCAAAACGATTACACAGACATCTGCAAGCAGAAAGTAATCAAAACTTTAATACGCGTATTGTTACAAAGTTACGGACACATAAAGACTAACATACACGACGCATTGCTCAAAATTGCTCAAGTTTTTGGATAAGGATGCGTTTACATGAGCCAATATACGCCTTCAAGGCATGTAATAAAGGACACGCCGCAATAGTGGCGGTAAGTCCCCTCTTTGAGGAGTGGCTGGAGAGGCGCCATGGCGTCCTCACTTACCGCTTGAAGTAGGTCCTCACCGGACACGGAAGTTTTGGGAGGTCCCTGCAAATAATCGGGCGGGAAGAAACGCCCGGGTTTCACAATTGTGACGATCGCCCGGAAGTCAAGGTGGAGCACACTGCAGTGGCGGTCTGCCCAGCTTGGGCGCAGTACCGCCGTGCCCTCGTAGAGGCGATCGGCGGCGGCGATCTCACGCGTCCGGCTCTGGTTCAGTCCATGGTCCGGAATGAGAGGGAATGGAAAGCGGCCACCTCCTTCTGCGAAGCAGTCATGCTAGCGAAGGAGGTGACCGGGTGTTTGAGGGAGAGAACCTCAAACTAACCCAGCCGCCGCGGAAGACGCCTCGGACGTCGGGCGCTGCGAGACGACTCCCGGCCACCGTAGACGCGGGCCGGTGGACTGGTGAGCAATGGGTAGCTGACGACGTCAGGTATTATACCGGGTATAATGCTGAGCTGGACTCCTATTTGGTGCAACCTTGAGTCGCACACCGCCCAGTAGTGGGCAACCGTTATAAATGTATGTAATGTGTCTAATTGTGTATGGGTCAATCTAACTTCTATCTTTTTTTATCAACTTGATGTTCACTGTGATGATTCCTGGATTTTTCGTTGCATCAAATAAATGATTTGTCTATTAACGGGCCTGTTGGTCTAGTTTTTAGTGGCCCTGATTGCTGAGCCGGAGGTCGTGGGTTCGATTCCCAACCAGGACAAACTTTGTGTGATGAGCATGATTGTTTGTTCTGTGTCTGGGTGTGATTTATCTATAATATGTATGTATTTATAAATTATGTAAGTATGTATATCAGTTGTCTGGTTACCATAACACAAGCTCTGCTTAGCTTGGGATCAGATGGCCGTGTGTGAGTTGTCCCAAAATATTTATTATTTATTCATATATCTATCAATGCAGCTATTTCCTAATTGATGACAAAAACAAATGTGTGAAAAAATGTGCACAGAATTTTGACGAAAGTACATTCAGTTGAGTATTACAATGTAATATATAGACAAAGGATCAATTGTACCCAATCAGTCTTCATAAGTTAGGTGCAATCAATTTGTCCGTCTACCTAACGTTTTGTGTAATGCCATGTTAATTACTTTATTACTACAAATTGAACAATTTAGATAGTCCATGTAAACGCAGCTTAAGGAACATGAGAAATGCTCACGTTTAATAGGCCAGGATACGTGGAATGGGGGAAACGTTTCTGGTGACGAAATGTTTTATCTCCGCATTTCTATATGTTTCCGTCTCATTTTTATTGTCATGAAACAAGCGGTTGGTCGATTCTTCTCGTGACCAGAGGGCTGGCCTGTTTTATGCACAAAAAATAAGCATTGCCATCCAACGCGGTAATGCTGCCAGCCTTCTGGGCACTTTACCTGTTGACGGCGGTACGGACGAATTTTTTGACGCCCTGTAATTTTCAATTTTTTACTTGTATATATTTTAATTATTAGTTTGTGTATATTTATAGGTTGTATATATTTAGCAATTAATTTAATTATAATATAATGTAAGTCACTTTTATTTAACTAAAACATGAAACAATATTATAACTGCATATTTATTTATTATTTTTAATTTAGACGAAAATTCAATTGTGACTTAGTTGTAAGGTACACTACTGCATTATAAAAGTTGTGAACCAAAAAGTTATGTTGTAATGTAATTCGAAAAATTATTGTACTGTGAAGGTTTTAAACAAACCAGTTTTTAAGTGCAGGCCGGTTTGCAAATTAAAACTCAGGTTGTTTAAATAGAGAATTATTGAAAATCTAAACTAATATTCTAAATGCGAAAGTAACTTTGTCTGTCTGTCTGTCGTACAAAGTCGCGGGCAAAAGCTAGTAGAATATAAATCTTTACAAAACATGACATGTATTGTTGATAATTATGAGTAACTAAAATATAGACTTGAGTATTTTATGTTCTTTTAATTAAGAATATCACCTAACTCCTTGCAGTACCATACGTGAACTTATTTTTAAATTTAATTATTTTGTAATATTCGCGTCTGCACACGTTGGGGTCGTGTACATGTCTACATTTATGTAATACTAGCTTTCGCCCGCAGCTTCGCCCGCGTTAAATTTGGGGTAACACAGTTCTCCTTGCGCCTTATTGATTTGTAATAGCAACGCTAAGTTTTCCTTTTTCTTCCCTCTTTCTCCCTCACATCCCACTTTTTTAAATAAAAATTAGCCTATGTCCGTCTCCTGTTTCCCAACTATCTATGTACCAAAATTCATCACAATCGGTTTAGCCATTAAAGCGTGAAGAGGTTACAAACAAACAAACTCACTTTCGCTTTTAGAATATTAGTAAGGATATCGTACATATACGTTAGAAGAAAAAATTATGACTTATGTTTTAATAAATGCCATTGTCAGAATTGGAACAAATTTAAATTTGACCACGCGGGAAACACTAGCACACTAATATAAAGAGAAATGGTTCACCCAGTCAAACATAAAAATAAAACATTCGAGTCGATAACCTGCTCCTATTTTTTGAAGTCGTTTTTAAAGTGGTTCTTACCATTCAATAAAACTTACAAAAGAAAAAATGTAGCAAAAATATCGAAAAATTACACGGCATTTCATACCGCTTCACTAAATTTTAATAAAGATAAAATTAACTTCATTACATTGTAGCTAATCGAGCAGCTATAACTACAGTATTCCAATAATGAGCCAAAATTAGGTAACGTCTTGAGTGGCCCATTGAACTGAAACTGGAGCACCATTTACCATAGACTAAATAAATAGAGAAGTGTCAAATATTTATGATTACCATAATGCCTACATTTCTTCATTTTATAGAAGGAATAGGCAACAACAACCTTTTATAAAAGGAATAAAATAAATAATTAAAAAAGCACGACTGTCATGTCAAAAAATTTACTAAAAAGAAAAAAACAAGATGTTAGTTTTACATTTGCCGATGGAATGTGCTAGGAACAAATATGAAAGGGAATCGAAAATGAAACAAAATTTTCATAGCGGCCAATCTGTAGAATACTTTCTTGTATAAAAAGTCCCCAGACTGCGATGAAAAAATTTGTTTCACAGCACTTCTTTTTTGGGGCAGTTGTGTAAAAAGAAGGAACATCTCAGAGTTTTACTGAATAAAACCCACCCGGTTTAACTCAGTAAAAGTCTGAAATTTTCCCCCGCTCCTGTCAGAACGGGGGCAGTTATTTGGTGATTCCCAACCCACTAAAAAGGGTAATAAGAAAATCCTTGGTAAGACTGATTATCAAACTTTCGGGCTTCTGGTTAGTACCAGAAGCCCGAAAGTTTGATAATCAGTTCAATCAGCAATCTTCTCGTTGGCCGTACTATAGTTAGTACGGCCAACGAGAAGCGATACGAAAGGTCATTAACCTAAAGAACACCTGTGGCGTTGACAATCTAATATTTAGCTCTTTCCATCTTGTGCCTTTGTCGTAATGTCTCGTTCTCCCGGCAAAAACATGACAACGTTAAGACGGGTTCGCCAACATTCGGGCGGCCATTTTAGATGGGGTTTTAGCATAGGTTTTGCTTACATTTGGTATCGCTTCTCGTTGGCCGTACATGTAAGGGATGGTCACAAATTCATAGTTCGATTGATCAAGGTCTATCTTAATGTATCACTATCTATGTATGTTCTATAATAGATGTAAAATACTCTTACTGTAGCCGAAAAGCCCCTGTTCTCCCCGCCGTTACGATCATTTATTCCTACACTTAAAAAAATAAAAAAGGAGGTTCTCAATTCAACTCTATTTCTTTTTTTTTGTATGTAAATTTTTGTTTGTAAATTACAAGCCAATTCTCAATTTCTTCTTATAATCGAAAGGGTATACTTTTGAAGGGGTTTCATACAATCTTATTTAAACTGCGTTGTTTGAGGTATTTTCTAAAATTGACGGCTCCTAGGAGGATCAGTTTCATCACCTTGTTTGGCATAAACTACCAATTGCTATTGCCATATTTCTCAAGTTTTGTTGAGGTGGGAAATCATCACATAACTTCCCCGCTCTGGGCGGAGCGCGGGGGCGTGTCAGACTTTTACTGACTAAAACCCACCCATGTTTCTTCTGTAGCCCTTTACGTTCCGGGGCCGCGGTATCTCTTTAGAACAAGCCGCAACCCCGGCAGTCGGAGGCCCTAGCAAGCCCCTCTGCTTTGCTGACATTTCATTGATGCGCGCATGAAACACGAACGCACCGTCGACACGGCCTGTTGTCAATAGACGGACGGACGGTGAGCCATTGCTCACCGTCCACACGCCCGCATCTACGGTGGCCGGGAGTCGTCTCGCGGCGCCCGGGGCACCCGGGGCTTCTCCCGCGGCGGCTGGGTTGGTTTGAGGTTCTCTCCTTCAAACGCCCGGCCTCCTACTTCACTTCTTCATATTTCTCTCCTAATCTCCTCTATTTTCACTACCAATTGCTATTGCCATATTTCTCTCCATATCGCAGACCCTCTATTTTCACACACTCTGTGACCCAGTAATTGTAAAACTGAGTGTACATAGTCTAAGCTTATGCAAACTAGTTAAATAATCTCATTAAAATGTGCCGAGGGCAGTAGGGGGCTCGCAGACGTGTCCCGTTTTTTAATTTCATTCATTAGTTCGTTTTTTCGTGTTATATACGAAGGGGCACTAGACCGTCCATCCTGGTAGGGTTGTGTGTTGTTAAAGAGATATCGTGGCCCCGGAACACAAAGGGCAAAAGAAGGAATATTAATCACTAGCTGTTCTCCGCGGTTTCACCCACGCTGCTCAGCACCTGTTGGTCGTAGCGTGATGTTATAAAGCCTATAGCCTTCCTCAAAAAATGGACTATCCAACACTAAAAGAATTATCCAATTCCAACCAGTAGTCCCTGAGATTATGATATGGGTGGGCTATAGTCTGTAAAAGTCTGGCACTCTCTTCTGCTCTGCCCAGAGCGGGAAAATTTGCAGATTTCCCAAGACTGCCCATTGTTTCGTAGGATTTATAGTCCCGAACAATTAAATTATATGTTACAGCTGAAATTGTTAATAAAACAGAAACCTATATCAACACAAATGTCCTTAGAAAATTTAATAGGTTGTCAGGTTTTATATGACGCTCTAAAATATAATACATCATACTAATTAAAACGATAATATAAACTACCGTTTGCGTAAAAAATAATAAAACTAAAATTCAAAGAAAAGAACCACTTCTTTCTTTAATCTTTTCATCGAATTTCGAAACAAATGACTGATAATTATTTTTCATCTATTGGTCATTGCAACATCTGACTGCCAGTCTTACTAGTCTTCTGTTAATAATTGGGTGGTAGTCGCCCCTTGCAAAATAATGAATCCGGTAAGACTGCAAGCTGACCCCAATATACGAGTACTTAAAGAACATACATAGACTGATGAACACATAACCCTCCTTTGCGGTGCGCAGTCGCCTAGTCGGGAAAAAAAGCTAGGCAGATGATGGTTGTTGCAAATTGAGCATCTATCCGAAAACTCATCAACCATCTGATCATCGCCTTATACCAGTTAAGTACCTACTTAAAAGATCACGTTTCGCTAATTGAATAATTAAAACAAAAAGTTAAAGAGCAATAATGACTTTTACAACACCCATGAAATTTAATTAACTAACTTCTAATTTACTGGTTTTAATGTAACTTTTTCTTGTTTTCGTTTCGAAATATCACAAATATAATGTCAAAAGTGTTAATAATTCGTAAGTATAAAGATTTTTATATCTTTTCTTATTTATAAAATTCTAAAATCTGGTTCTTCCAACCTGACAGACATATGTGTTGCTGGGGAGTTTGTTCCGCCACTTCTTCTTCCCAGCTAAAACACTAGGAAGTGGCGAAGGGCAAGGCGTTTTTGTGGAACTGTCTCTTGTAATGTGACGTTCAAAAAGTTCTGATTATCAGCCTAATTTGAATAAATGGATTTTGATTTTCTCCTGATATATTTTTAGTTGCTTGACTGATTTCTATGAAATCTTATATGTAGGTAAGTTGAGCAGCGTGTGAAACCGCTGGGCATAGTGTCACTATTCTCAATTGTATGAAACACCTATTCATTTATAAATTTAAAGACTTAGAGAGATAGTTGAGACCCTGGAGACGGACATAGGTATTTTTTTTTATTGAAGTGTGAAATGAGTTATAAAGAGGGAAGAAAAGGGAAAACTTAGCTTTGCTATTAAAATAAATAAGGCGCATGGGCAAAAACTAAAGGTAGCAGGTACCTGCAAATCAGGAAAGGGGAACTGTGTTACCCCTATTTAACGAGAACAAAGTCGCAGGCAAAAGCTAGTAAGCTGTATTATTGTAAAGTTTCATTAAAATCTATTTAGTAGTTTTGCCGCAAAAGAGTAACAAACATCCATAAAAACTTTCGCACTTTTACACAGAGCAAGGTTATGTTTTACTAGAAAAGTATGGCTTGGTGTACTATAAGGGACACTTCTGCTTGCCCCTTTGGGATTTCCAGGCGTAATGTTTAGTAAAATATGTCATTATAATTTGCAGTGATAATAATCTTCATAGTTTACCGCAATGCAGTGCCAAAAACGATCGAATTCTATCCACCAATACAAAGTACGTTGGAGTGCAAAAAATGTTTCAGGATTTACTTCCCTTTATGCGCTTCAGACAATAAAACATATGTAAATGAATGCCGGTTTAGATGCGTTCAGAAAAAGCGGAAGACAGAGGGCCGAGTCAAAATTCTCAGGTATTTTTAACCGACCTTAAACTCAAAGCATTTATACAATTAGACCATATTTAAGCTATTGCATAGCTTCTATCGCGAGCATTGAGCGTGGAGACCGAATCCAGAAATTTCGTAACGAAAAAACCTAACACTTTCATTACGAATACGGTCAGTTATTTCAGTCACGATTCCAATGTTCTGTTAGCTTGTTTGGTAGAGAATCGGATAGTCAATCGACACTACGCTGCATCAAACCCAAGGTCTTGTATTTCTTTTTGCAACTTCTTTTCATTGGAAATACTTTTTAAATATTATATTTAATTTTTATTTTGATTGCATGTTTTTTTTTTATTTATTGCATAATTTAATAAAAAAAATGCTATGCAATAGCTTTACCGCAGCAGTACCCGAGTGCCAAGAGTATTTTTTTTGGGGTGGGAAATCATCAAATAACCTCCCCCGCTCTGGGCGTAGCGACTTGTACTGACTAAAACCCACCCATGTTCCTTCTATTGCCTTTTAAGTTCCGGGGCCGCGGTATCTCTTTCGAACAACCCGCAACCCCGGCAGGCTGAGGCCCTGGCAGGCTTTGCTGACATTTCTTTGAGGCGAGCGTGGAATACTAACGCGCCGTCGATACGGCCTGTCGTCAGACGGACAGACGGTGAGCTTCCCATTATTGCTCACCGTCCACAGGCCCACAAATTAGACTATTGTAGGCACTTTTGAATGTCAAAAACAAAATGAATCAGTTCCGGTAACAAGGCATAATAACTTTGACCGCACGCTTGACGCAGTAGATTGACGGTTAACTGCTGCGCTGCGTAACGCTTGTTCGATTCCCGCTCGAAACAAATATTTGTTTGGCCTACAAATAGTTGTTTCGGGCCTGGCTGTTTTTGTATGTTAGTTGTTTGTAAACGCACCCACGATACATGAGAAAATTCTAGAGTGAAGCAACGTTTTTCATAAAAAAAACTTTGGTCTCTTGCCGCACAAACAATTGTTGGATCTTACGGAATCCTTAATTTTCGTGTCTAAATCGCAATTTGATAGTTTTTCAATCATTACAGATACGGGCCGTGCATTCTGGGAGAACGAAGAAGGCGATCTATCGTAATGGACTTACTGAACTTAGCTGGAGATTAGAATGAATATTGAAAGCGCCCTAAGTTGCGAATAAACAAAAAAATTACATTAAAAAAAAAAGGACAAATATTTATTTAATACTAGCTGCGCAACAATCTCACGGTGTCATGTAAATAGTGACTGTCGCAACCCCCGCCGAGGGGGCGACGGTGGAGCCACTGCCTACCGAGGCTGTAGTTGGTACAAAATAGATACCGCGGCCCCCGAACACAATAGCGGTAGACCTCTTAGATGATGGCGGGACGAGCTGGACATAACCAACGACAAGTGGTTCACATTAGCACTTTTTTTAAAGGACTGGACATAATCAAATAACTTCCCCGCTCTGGCCGGAGCGGGGGGGAGTGTCATATTTTTTGACCCACCCATGTTCCTTATTTTGCCCTTTCTATTCCGGGACAGCGGTATCTCTTTCGAACAACCCGCAACCCCGGCCCTGACAGGACCCTCTGCAAAAGCCCAAACGTAACTTCTGTTAACGTAACGCCATGGAGCACATCATTCTAGGTGTCTATCTAACCGACTGGGTACGCAACACAATTGTGTTCCAAAACACGAGGTACTGACGTTGCTCAAAAAGCCGCTACGCTGAAGTGGGTTTCGACTAGCCACGTCAGTCGCATGCCTTATGAGCAGTGAGCGACCTGAGACAGTCAGAAGGGGTCGTGGAGACCTCTCGAAAATTGGTAGAATGAGCTGGGTAAAACCAGCGACCAGTGATTTACAGTAGCCCTGGAAGATCTGAGGAATGGTCTTTGCAGTAGTGGGTTGTCGCTGGTTAAAAATATTAACATTAGGAAGTACTTTGCCATAATGTATATGTAGAGTTTGTTATATTGGTTATTTCGGGAGCTCATCACAATAAACACAGCTCTAACAATAATAAATGTTTATAAGTATAGACACAATTTAAATTAATAAAATTAAACACGGCGCGATAGAAAGTAATGTTGACAAATACGTTGGTTAGTACGGACTATCGCTAACCGAGTTATGCATCACCTGCGCGCGCGATGTTGGCAGCTCTAGCCACGAGCCTCGGTACAACTCGTGGATGTTCGGGGGGGCCAAACCGTAGGTAGTGTAGGTACAGCCTACATATTTTATCGAAGTTGATACGGTTTGCTTCATACTCCCTTTTCAAAGCGACTCGACGTTCCTAGTTCGGTCATGCTCCTTTGTTCCGCCATACGTGGCAAAGTTCAACATAAACCATAATTTTATGAAGACGATAACACAAAACTAGCTATAAAAAGCTGAAAAACAATTGTGGATACGTCTAGACGAAACATTCATAAAAAGTTATTTTCCAATATGTCATACATCGGATGCATAAAATTATTTTGCAGAGTAAACTATCGATAGAACGGGAGTTAGGGTTCATAATAAAACACCAGACCTTTTTTGTTTATACCTGGTTAAAAATAACGGTTCTCCACCTTGTTGCCACCACGAAGTGTATCTTTTCTCGACGTTTTATAAGTGCCCATATAGGCCTATCTATACTTATCTATACTAATATTATAAAGCTGAAGAGTTTGTTTGTTTGAACGCGCTAATCTCAGGGACTACTGGTTGGAATTGGAAAATTCTTTTAGTGTTGTATAGTCCATTTCATGAGGAAGGCTATAGGCTATATAAACATATTAACATTAGACTGGACACCTCTGACGGAAGTCACTACAGTTGATGATAAGGTTGCTTTCTTCAACACTGTTGTAGTTAAGTTGTACGACACTCACGCTCCTATCAGGAGAGTCAAACTGAAGCGTCCACCTGCGCCATGGATGAATCGAGGAGTACGGATGGCGATGCGACGCAGGGACCGCGCGTTTCGTAAGTTTAAAAAGGACCGGTCGGATAATAATTGGACCCTCTTCAAAACTGCTCGCAATCGTTGCAATCAGATGATACGCAACGCTAAACGCCACCACATTCTTGATTATATCACTTCTGCTTCCCCTGCTGATATTTGGAAATTCCTCGGAACTTTAGGTATCGGCAGATCGCGGCCTTCAGACCTTCCTAATACATTTGGTTTGGACGACCTAAATCGTCATTTCTCCACTGTACCCTCTCTTGATAGTCCAACCAAATGTCAAACCCTCGACTACCTTGCTGGTCTAACACGACCAAATATTACTTCCCTTTGCTTACACCCCAGTCGACCCGGGAGAGATCAAAAAGATTATCCTATCCATTAAATCCAAAGCCGTGGGCTGTGATAACGTCAGTCGTCACATGATTGTGACTGTTCTTGATCAGCTCCTTCCTGCGATTTCCCATATTATTAACTTTTCCCTTTACTCCGGTGGTTTTCCTTCCTTGTGGCGCAAAGCCCATGTTCGTCCATTACCTAAAATCACTAATCCCACTCTTCCTAGTCACTTTCGCCCTATTTCCATCCTTCCCTTTTTGTCTAAAGTACTCGAGGCATGTGTACATAGACAATTCTCCCATTTTATCCACCAAAATTCCCTGATCAGTCCACTCCAATCCGGGTTTAGGCCCGGGCACAGTACCACTTCTGCTCTCCTTAAAGTGATTGACGATATAAGGCGGGGAATGGAAGACACTAAAGTCACGGTTTTAGTGTTGATCGATTTCACAAATGCCTTCAATACCGTCAGTCATGATGTCCTTTTATCCATCCTCTCCTATCTTATGGTCTCTCACGAGGTTCTGGATTGGTTTTCTTCCTATCTTCGGGGGCGTCAGCAGGCAGTTCTTGCTAGTGACTCTTCTTCTAGCTGGCGTGAGCTTGAAACTGGCGTCCCTCAAGGCGGTATTTTATCTCCACTTTTGTTCTCTATTTTTATAGATCTCATAACTACCGAACTTCAGTGTGCGTATCATCTTTACGCTGACGACTTACAGCTGTACTGTCAGGCGGGTGTTGACAGCTTATCTGGTGCGATCGAGGAGCTAAACCGGAATTTACGTGTGGTAAAGGACTGGTCTCATCGGTTCGGGGTGGCTGTTAACCCGACCAAGTGTCAGGCTATCATCGTAGGGAGCCCCCATAGCTTGCGTAGGCTCAATGGCGTGCCGCCGCTTACCTTTGACGGCGCGGTCATTCCGTTTAGTTCTGACGTCAAAGACCTCGGTTTGCATGTTGACACTTGCCTTGACTGGCGTAAGCAGATTGCGATTGTGAGCAAGAAGGTCACTGGAACGTTGCGGTCACTCTATCGACTGAAAAATATTCTCCCATCATATATTAAAGCAACGCTTGTACAGTCCCTTATCTTCCCCATAGTTGATTATGCTGATGTGTGTTACTACGACCTGAATGCAGATCTCCTCAATAAATTAGACCGACTTCTGAATAACTGCATTCGATTCGTTTTTAATCTACCGAAATACGATCATGTATCTGCATATCGTTCTCTCTTAAAATGGTTTCCCATTCGGGAGCGCAGAGCATTGAGAGCTTTGACGACCCTATTTTCTCTTCTTAACAAACCCACTTCACCTTCTTATCTATCTTCTAATTGTCAATACTTATGCTCTGCACATACCAAGAATCTTCGGTCCGCTAATAATCGTCTTCTTCGATGTCCTTCACACCGCTCTGGTTTTATCAAATCCGCTTTCTTCGTCCAGGCAGTCTTCCTTTGGAATGAGCTCCCTCAGAGTATCAGAATGGTAACTAGTCCGTTTACTTTTAAAAGAAAAGTTCGTGAGCATATTTACAAGAAGTTGGTAGATTCGTCTCGTAATTAAGTTGTGGTTGTTGTCTTCTTACGATCTCTGAACTTTAAATAATGTTGTTTTATGTATGTATAAGTATTTATAGTTATTAATATTTATATATGTATAATATTTGTTGTATATATGTATATATATATTTTACTATTCATTACTAATATCCTTTTTTTCTGTTATCGCACCTACTGTTTTTTGTCTCTGCATCACCCTAAGGTAGACTGGTAGAAAATGCCTAAGGCATTAAGTCCGCCTTTGTACAGTTTTTTACTTGTGCATAAAGTTTTAATAAAGAAATAAATAAATAAATATAACATCACGCTACGACCAACAGGTGCTGAGCAGCGTGGGTGAAACCGCGTGGAGCAGCTAGTAATATTATAAAGCTGAAGAGTTTGTTTGAACGCGCTAAGCTCAGGGACTACTGGTTGGAATTGGAAAATTCTTTTAGTGTTGGATAGTCCATTTCTTGAGGAAGGCTATATAACATCACGCTACGACCAACAGGTGCTTAGCAGCGTGGGTGAAACCGCGGGGAACAGCTAATGTGAAATAAAAATATTTTGATTTTAATTTTCAAGTTTATGGATAAAAAGTTTCGGCCATTTAAAAAGTGAGTTTACATAATCATTTAAATCATCAATACATCCCCTCTGAACCCCTTCTTTTGACCCCATAATGTGAGTTTTTCATCAAATAGTCATTTAATGGGGTGCAGTGAACGCACAGGGTTGTATCGATGGCCTTAATTATTATAACCCTGCAAAACCATATTTGTTGTGTCTTTTTATATTTAAACTAGCTTTTGTCCGCGCTTCGCTCTCGTTAAATTCGGTATAACACAGTACCGCAGGCGCAAGGGCAAAAACTGCAGGTAGCATTACCTGCAGTTTTTGCCCTTGCGCCTTATTGATTTGTAATAGCAACGCTAAGTTTTCCCTTTTCTTCCCTCTTTCTCCCCCATATCCCACTTTTTAAAAATAAAAATTATGTCCGTCTCCTGGTCCCTAACTATATTTGTACCAAAATTCATCAAAATCGGTTTAGCCATTGAAGCATGAAGAGGTAACAAACAAACAAAACTCACTTTTGCTTTTATAATATTAGTAAGGATAGTAAGGATCATACACTGACCTATAAATTGCAAAAAAACCTTAACATTTTGAATTTCACGATGTACTCTGGCGCTTCCTTTCTACCTTAGGTTAAATTGACTGAGAAAAAAGCGGCCAACTGCGAGTCAGACTCACGCACTCACGCACTGAAGGGTTCCGTACGAACTTGTAGGTAACTAAAGAAAGAACCGAACAAGCTCTAACAAAAAGAGTTGTTTTTTAATACGTTGCCCCACACTAGGAATTCCTCCTGCATCATGGGTACGTTTACAAACAACTGAACTCACACACACAAACAGCCAGACCCGGAACAACTATCTGTAGATTATACAAATATTTGTCGCATGCGGAGATCGAACCCGCGACACGCAGTACAGCAGTCGATCGCTTTGCCACTGCGCTAACCGTGTCATCAAAGATGAACTGCTGCCCTACCATGACGTTTTAAAGCAGAACTTATTCCGCTGAGGGAAAGAGACAGAGCTATGCAGGGTGTCTAGCACCATCTCTTTCACTCAGTGGAATAAGTTCTGCTTTAAGACGTCATAGTAGGCCTACTGTACTGTCGCCATTCATCAAAATTGTTTAACAAAAACAACCTAAAAGTTAGGACAACCAATCTTTCCCAGTGGTATCATATTTCCCAGTACTAACTGGGTTGTGGATGTGAGATTGGTAGTCAGTCCATATAAAATACTGCATTGGTATTCAGCATCTGGTTAGACTGGAAGTCGACCCCAACATAGTTGGGAAAAGGTCTAATCCCCACTCACGTCTAAAACCTGCAACATACGACATACTCGTCAACAGTCAAATCAGTCTGTGATAATTATTGATCGACGCAAATCGCACGCACGCAACATTGAGAAAAAATATGTTGAGACCGAAGCTACCGCTAAGGTTTCGTCAGTCCTGCCGGGGTTGCGGGTTGTTCGAAAGAGATACCGCGGCCCCGGAACGTAAAGGGCCTAAGAAGGAACATGGGTGGGTTTTAGTCATTAAAAGTCTGACACGCCCCCCCGCTCCGCCTAGAGAAGGAAGTTATTTGTGATATCCCACCCGAAAAAAAAAATGGTTTCGTCAGTGCTCGTATTAACCATTTTCGCGAACGAGACTAAAAAACAAGAAAAACTAAGGTGTCAAGGGACACCCGGATGGAACGAAGTAATTTTTCATTATGTACAAAAAACCTGTACCTATACACTAAACAAAAATAATCGTCGCGACACCGCACTGTTTAATGCGAAATAGAAAGACGAAACGAAAATAACTGACTTGCTTGCAATGAGAGAGAGAGAGAGAGACAGACCGAGAAACAGGCGCAAACACGTAAATACAACTATAGCAAAAAGTGTCGTTACAACATTTGGTCTTAATTATGTCGTTACAACTTTTAGTCTTATGTTTTTCCGTCTAGCCTTTCGCAACGCGCAATAAGGAACTTCGTCCAAAAAAAAACTGCAAGAAGCATGCGTGCACATTCATTCGCAAATCCAATAATATCGGCAGACGTGTGGATAGACACTGGGGGCTCGCGCTGTGACCCTATATTGCGTGACACAAAAAACGGCCGACAGCAAACGGATTGGTGATAGGTGCTGACGTTAAATACCTACCACAGACCAGTAAACTAGTTCAGTCTACGTCGGACAACATCTACTGATGAATCTTTCGACGTGAGACCAGGCTTTTTTTTCGGTTGGGAAATGATCAAATGACTTCCCCCGCTCTGGGCGGAGCGGGGGGCATGTCAGACTTGTACTGACTGAAACCCACCCTGTTCCTTCTGTTGCCCTTTACGTTCCAAGGCCGCGGTATCTCTTTCGAATAACCCGCAACCCCGGCAGGCGGAGGCTCTGGCAAGCCTCTGCTTTGCTGACATCTCTTTGAGGCGCGCGTGAAACACGAACGCGCCGTCAATCGACGGACGGACGGTGAGCTACCCATTGCTCACCGTCCACAGGGCGTGAGACCAGGCTTCTATGCCATCAATACGATCTGCCATACGTGCGGATGTCCCTAGTCTCCTTCATGTAAAAACAAATAAAATAAATTGCTTAGAACGGCCACGACCACGATTCACCGACACGCCTTTTTACCCGTTGGCAAGGCATGTCGCGGTGAGGCGTGGGCATTTCAAGCAATTGTTTTGTCGTAAGAATTTCAACACGCGTCTCGCTTGTCGTTAACGTTATGCGATCAAGTGAAAACCGAGTTCTTTTATTAGAAATTTTCTATAGCGGAAATTCAATAAAGTTTTTATTTTTGTATAGCTTTAGTATTGGGCCAATTTAGCCAGCTAACACCGTTCTACTTTCCAGACTTCCTCTGGGATCTGATAAAATCGAAGTTATTAACGAGGTGTTTTGCGGAGGGGACGGACAAGTTTGCTCGCTAAATAAAAACAGCGCAGTTTTAACTGAATACAAGAAAAGTTAGGAGCTCGATGATTTGCAGCTGTGCCATTTAATTTTATTTAGGTCACGGCTTTTAGTGAAAGAATTTTTTTGAACGTTATGCGAAATGTTAAGTTTTAAAAAAAGGTGAATGCAGGTCCTGAAGATCTGATCCTGACTCCAATTTATGTGACTGTATATCATTTGACGACAAGGTTGGCGCAGTGGCTGAGCGATCCACGGCTGCGCTGCGTAACGCGGGTTCGATTCCTGCACAGGAGAAATTCGTAATGTGGGACAATGTTTTTTATTAAAAAAAACATCATGGAAATACCCGAAAACACTTTGCCCGAACCGCAAATAGAATCCAGGTCCTCAAGCTTAGCAGCCGCACTTACGACCACTTAAAATAGCAGTATAAGGAAATACAGGTACTAGGCAATAGTAAATTATGCACCAAGGGGATAAAGCAGAGTGTCACGTCAAAATAGTGTCTATTTTGAGTCCCGAATGCAGCGGGGCATTTCAAGACTCCCGAGCGTAGCGAGCGCAGCGCTAGCTTTAAGTTACAATACTGAGAGAAGTGACGGATTTTAGCTAATCTATTGATGAAGACACCTTTATCTCAGAGAAGCATATTCTACTGTTCACACTTACTGTATTGTATTTTGTTATTTTCATCTAATTAAGAACTCATCCGTACCCACATGGCCAGTATTACATTTTCAACTCAATTCGTATGCCACACTCGCCGGCTTCAACTTCAACGTTGCCAATTTTGCCGCAGATTTCCACCAAGAGAAACTTTGCGACTTTTCTAATATGCCCTGGGATAGTACGAAGTTTGTTTCGTGAACTATCTATATGTATGTTAATAAAATGTAAGGTTCGAACTGCGTGGTTATTGGGAAAACAATTTTATTATGTTGTGTTATTGGCAGTGTTTTTGTAAATGTCGTGTAGATGAATGAAACACATGTGACTAAAAGAGTGATAAATATAAATATTTATAGATGGAGAGGGAGAGGAAGACCAGAGAAAAGATGTATAGATTAAGACAGGAACGATATGAAGAAAAAAGAAGTAAATGATAGCGAGTCAATTGACAAAGGAGAATGAAAAAGAAAAAACATGATGTTACCAAATGTGTTGCGCCAATCCCATATAACATGGGTAGGGAGATGAAGATGATCATTACTTCACTTCTAATTAAGTATATTATAATAAAAAAAATATTACAGACAAAGTGGTTAGTACAACACAACTAAAAAAATAATGTCAATACTTATATCTATACTAATATTATAAAGCTGAAGAGTTTGTTTGTTTGTTTGAACGCGCTAATCTCAGGGACTACTGGTTGAAATTGGAAAATTCTTTTAGTGTTGGATAGTCCATTTCTTGAGGAATCTATACTAATATTATAAAGCTGAAGAGTTTGTTTGTTTGTTTGAACGCGCTAATCTCAGGGACTACTGGTTGGAATTGGAAAATTCTTTTAGTGTTGGATAGTCCATTTCATGAGGAAGGCTATAGGCTATATAACATCACGCTCCGACCAACAGATGCTGAGCAGCGCGGGTGAAACCGCGTGGAACAGCTAGTCTACCATAAAAACAATCATAAATAATACGTCACACTTGCATGTAGGTGTATCCAATGTCCAAGTATGGGGCTGAAATACCTGCCCGCAATAGGGCGTAGGATGCTGTAGGGGCTGCCGCGTACCCTGCGCGTGATGGAGGCGCATCACTTGCGCATGACAGCGTGAAAGCCTATGCCCGTTTCTGCGAACATAGAAGTATTGCATTATTGTAATCGGTATGATTTTTTGACAGACTTAGACTCGATTGCCTGTGACGACTATCACTTTCCAAGATGTAAAAATGACAGCGGTTTAACGTGCTTTCCGAGCCACGAAAGCAACTCCGTATGTAATAGATACTCAATCATCGTCTTACCATCCTTAACAAGCGCAGCTTAACCTTGAAGAACAACCTGTACGTCTGTTATTACAAGTCATGAGATCACAAAAGGTAAATAATACACAGCGGGCCAAACAAATGGGCTTTTCCCTGTGGCGATGATAATGTTTGGCTAATTAAGGAAAAAGCAATGTGTTTTTTGTGGGCAACTGCTCTTCATTAGTTGAGTTTGTTATTTCTATTCGTATTATACCTAACATAATCTCTGAAGGGTGATACAGGTGTGTACCGACAACACAAAACATTGCAAAGGTAGGAAGTTTGTCTTACATTTATTTTTTATTTGTGAGATTAATAACAAGTTACTTTTGATCATGAAACATAAACCAACTCATACATAATAAACTAACTTCCAGCCGCGATTTCGTCCGCGTGGCATAGTTACTTTGGGCTAACACTAACTTTAATCAACCTGATGACCGAAAAAAAAAACATTTTTAGCGAATAGGCTCCGAAACTGACAATTTAAATCAATATAAAGCTTCATGATCAAGAACTAACAAAGGCCGTATAACATCACGCTACGACACTTTGGAGCTGAGCAGCGACAGAAATCGCACCACTAGTATTAAATAAATAAAGACTTCATAAAAAATACCGGAAGAATAATATTGAAGCGCTGTCCAGTAATCTAAGCGATCTATGCTCGATTAGACAAAGGGTGCAAAGGTTAGGATAAATAATATCCCGCGGAACGCTGCCCTAATTGCCTTTTAATTATGATTTAAAGTTAACCGACGATTAACTTCGTCTAAACTCTAGAATCACGGCCCGAACATCGTTAGCAGGTAAACAGCGATTAATCAAAACGTTGGTTTGTTTTAGCCCAAAAGGTTTTTGCTAATTGTACGTAGAATTAACTTTTAATTTCATTCTGCTTCTGAGAATATTCTGCTTGTATTAAAAGGGGATTCATTGATTTGGCTGTTTCTATGTGGCAGAATGACGTGGACAAGACCCTTGCAAGTGCACACAAGGCTGTTATTCTGATGGGAGATTTTAATGGCCAGATTGGCGAAAGGCTAACTAAAGAGGATAGTATACTAGGCCAATTTACAACAGGAAAGAGAAATGACAACGGACGAAGACTGATACAACTGGCGCAGACATATAACCTCAAGATACTAAATAGTTTTTACAAGAAGAGCAAAAATAAAAAATGGACTTGGGTATCCCCTGACGGGAAAGTGAAGAACGAGATAGATTTTATATTATCTAATAAACCCCATTTCTTCAAAGACATAAACATTATTAATAAGCTCAACTTTAACACAAATCATCGAATGGTAAGAGGAGCTATCTACCTAAATGAGATAAAAAAGAGGAGACAGCACAACAATAAAGGAATAACACCATGTCAAATCCTTCAACCCATTCCTGAAAACGTTCTAATAACATTGAAAGATAATTTAATAAACAATAAGTGGGGTGGAAATATACAAGAAAAATATAATTTGTTAGAGGAAGCATTACAAAAAATATCTAAAAACCTGTATTTTTCAAAATCCAAGAAAGATAAAATCGGAGACGAAGCCAGACATCTTATCGAAACCAGGAGAACTTTACTAAGCGAGAGAAAACAAAATAGAACTCAAATAACGCATTTAAGTAAACAAATAAATGCAGCAATTAGAACACACAGGAAACAAATTAGAAATAAAACTATTCAATACCACATCGAAAAAACGGGAGGCATAAAGAAAGCCCTAAAAGAATTGAGGGAGAATACAAGCTGGATTCCATCCATAAAAAACAAGACATCTAATAAAAAAGAAACAAAACGGCCTGAAATTATGGAAATAGCAACAAAATTTTATAGTAAATTATATGATGACAAAGACAACAAGAATGCTCACTACTCACAAGAAGATGACGAGGAAGGTGTCCCCTCAATATTAGAGACCGAAGTAAGAATCGCAATACTATCCCAGAAAAACTACAAAGCTCCCGGAGATGATGGAATAGCAAACGAAATTATAAAAGGGTGTGTAGACTATATAATAAATGCTATAACAAACATATATAATGACATTTTATCTACAGAAATAATACCACAACAGTGGACATCCTCGACTATAATATTACTACATAAGAAAGGTGATAGGGCAGAAATAAATAACTATAGACCGATCAGCCTGATCTCCAATCTTTACAAGATATTCGCCAAGGTAATATTGAACAGAATTAGCACAATTCTGGACCAAAATCAGCCAAAAGAACAAGCTGGATTCCGAAGCGACTTTTCAACAATGGATCATATTCACGTCGTAAAACAGATTATCCAAAAGTGCAATGAATACGGGAAAATATATTACTTAGCCTTCGTTGATTACAGTAAGGCATTTGACTCTCTAAAACATGCACACATTTGGGATGCTCTACACTCACAAGGAGTACACACAAAATACATAAGGTTAATTAGAAACATTTACAAGGAGTCAACGGCAAAAATCCAGACAGAAAGAAAGGGAGTGCCCTTCAAAATTAAAAAGGGAGTACGCCAAGGTGACCCCCTTTCACCAAAACTATTCTCGGCTGTGCTAGAACATATATTTAGAAAACTCAATTGGGATGCATTTGGGATAAATATAAATGGCGAAAAGCTAAATCACCTTAGATTTGCAGACGACCTGATTTTGCTTAACGAAAACCAACAGGGCTTGGAAATAATGCTAACGCAATTAGATAGAGAAAGCAAGAATGTGGGTTTGTCCATGAATCCAGACAAAACCAAAGTAATGACAAACCATGCAAAGACACCTATCTTATTAGACGCCAACCAAATAGAATATGTCGATGAATATGTATATCTGGGGCAAATTATTGCACCGGAGAACCAGATGCAGAAAGAAATAAACATCAGAATAAGTAAAGCTTGGAAAAGATTTTGGTCCCTGAAGGAAGTAATGAAGAACCCACACATACCCTTAAAAGATAAGACCACTGTGTTTAACTCATGCATATTGCCATGTTTAACTTATGGAGCACAAACCTGGGCCCTTACTGGCAAACAGAGTGGAGCACTCAGAGTGTGTCAGAACAAAATGGAGAGGAGCATTCTTAACCTGAAGTTAAGAGATAAAATTAAACTTAAAAGTATGAGAAAAAAGACAAAAATCACAGATGTCACTTACACAGTAAAAAAGCTTAAATGGAACTGGGTAGGCCATATGTTGAGAAACAAAAATGACAAATGGACTAAAAAGGTAACTGAATGGTACCCACGAGATGGGAAAAGAAAGAAAGGTCGTCAAAAAATGAGATGGGAGGAAGATATCAGAAAGGTAGCTGGTACTACATGGCAAAGAAAAGCCGCAAACAGAGATACGTGGAAAAGCCTAGGGGAGGCCTATGCCAAACGGCAAACTGATAATACCGTTACCGATGTCGAAGATTAGAATGGAAAGATAAACTATTAATATTAATATTACATATAAGTTAATTAAATTATTTATGAATAATGTTAAATGCATGAAATTTTACTAGCTTAGGAATTATAAATAACTGAATTGTACCTAATAAATTGAAATTAAATAAATATATCATTAAATAATTTGTTGTAATGTAAGGTAATTTAGTTACAATTGAAATGTAATATTAATTGTATTATAATTAAAAATTATATATTACAAGTTATAATTCAATAAAATAATGTAATGAAATTATGTAGAAATGAAATGTATTTATGTAATAATGTCATTATCAGTAATAAAGGCTATTTGAATTTGAATTTGAATTTGAATGTGGCAGAATAGTAGCAAAATAAATACGTTCAATTTAGGAAGACATGGATCAGTTTTAAGGTTGCGTGCCTCAAAAGGAAAAAAAGAAACCCTTATTCTTGATGTCTTGATGTCTGTCTCTCTGTCTGTCAAGATCCTTTATTTCGGGAACACGTAAAGGTATCGAGTTGAAATTAAAAATCATACAATCAACTTTATGGTTGCTGTGAAAAATCAAATCTCTACGTATACACATATGTCACAGATATGACATCGTCTATCGTCTACAGATATGGCAGTTTAGGTCGCAAGTTTGTACGGAACCCTCGGTGCGCGTGGCTGACTCGCTCTTGGCCAGTTTTTTTACGGACTCATTTACGTATTGTTCTCATTTTGGAGTACGCAACACTAAAAAACAGAGACATGCCTTGGTTTCAACTCAAGACCTAAGATTTGGAAAAAAAACATCGTTAAATAGGATAATTATTTCACCCGTATTATTTATTTACGCCGACTAGGAAATGTTTTCTAGGAACGACGACGGGCTGTTCTACCTCCCGACGTCGACGACCTCTCGAGACAGCTTTAGTGGGCTTCAGTCTATACCCCCTTCCGTCTTTAAATCTCAAAATTCTTTTGAAAAACTGATGAATATAAAGAAAGCAGTTTTTATGTAAAAATTCTTTGTATAGTGCAGTTTTTTTTAATGAAAATTCTTTCTATAATGTAGTTTATAAATGAAATCTTTTATATTACTTACTCATGATCTGTTTACGAGTTTCAAGTCTTAGCGCATTTTATATGTAGCGACTGCCTATCTGACTTCCATAACCCAGTTAGTAGGTTAGTACCTACTAAAACCTTAGTAAGACTGGTTATCAGAATGTCGGGCCACTAACTACATAAATATAACGACTGTCAAAGATCTACAAATAAAAGTCGGGACCAATAGCTTAACGTGTTTACCGAGGCACAGAGGAAACTCGGTAAGTATTGGGTGGCCACCCATCCACAGACCAACCTAGGCAAGCGTGGCTTAACCCAAATGCCCTTTTCTTCACGTAGCATAGCATTAACCTGTAAACAAGATATAAAAAAACGAACTGCCTACAGGATGTTTATTTATTTATTTAGGTTAACAATTGTTTACACATATATACATTTCTTAGTTAATAACAAGGGTAAACATCTACAAGTGCAACAATTAGTTAAAGATTAACACCACATGCACAAAAAAACAGTTTTATAAACATTTTTATAAAGATTAACATACAAGCAAAAAAATAATTAAAAAAATAATTAAGAAAACTAACAGATTCATTCAATACCGTTACTTTAAAATTAAATCGAAATTTAATCAAAATTTATTAAATAAATGTTAAAATTAAATATTAAATACTTTTTATAATGTGTAAAAAGGAGATATCTAATCAACACTGGCCATTGGAGCTGGTCCAAAAGTGCTGCCTGTTCATGACAGTTCGATTTTCCGAAGCTTCCGAGCAAAACCAGGCCATGTGCAGTTATCATGATATTTAAGCATTCGGAAAAATTGAGTTTTATGTTCGAACCGGTAGTTTTTCGTTATTTGTTAAAAAAAAAAAACTAACAAAAATAAAACTTTTATTTTTCACACTGCTATACCGTTGAGCCGTTTACGATCGAAAAAAAATATCTTTCTCTCCCCTTTTCTTCCCTCTTTCTCCACCTTTTCTCACTTTTTTGTTTCAAAATAGCCTATGTCCGTCTCCAGGGTCTCAGCTATCTCTGTATCAAATTCATCAAAATCGGTTAAGCCTTTTAGGAGTGAAGACGTTACAAACAAACTCACTAATTTTTAAGGGGTCTCGGTTGTGAGGATTCCGTAGGGCTAAGAATTGTTCGTAATCTAATTTTCATACTCCTTAGTGAAAAGGGTTAAGGGTAGGTCCCTCTTTAAAAGACCTGAGTAGTGGGTGAAAGTGGGCACAGCTAGTTATAATAATATATAAATGTTAAACTATTATATTTTTTTAAACAAACGCGAACACTTTGGTCTTAAATTGCCCTTTATGCTAGGCGTAATTTTCAACATACTATGTTGCCAGACGGACAAGAAGTCATCATCTGCTTAGCCTTTTCCCAACTATTTTGGGGTCGGCTTCCAGTCTAACCGGATGCAGCTGAATATCAGTATTTTATATGGAGCGACTGCCTATCTGACCTCCACAACCCAGTTAGTACTGGCTAATACACATTACCTAGCACCATCTCTTTCTCAAACTGGAAAACTTTAAAACATTACTGCTTTAAGATTCCAAGAGTCACTGGTCAGGAGTTGTGGGTTGTTTTGGGTGGGTTTTAAAAAAAAATAACGTTGCCCCACACTAGGATTTCTCCTATATCGTGGGTGCGTTTATAAACATACACAAATAGCCAGACCCGAAACAACTACCTTTAAGTGATACAAATATTTGTTCCGTGTGGGGACCAAAACCGCAATACGCGGCGCACACTGCGCCAACTGCGCCAACCGTGCAAACCGTTTTAGTATGAAAAAGTCTGACACTCTTCTCCCGCTCCGCCTAGAAGCGGGGGAAGTTATCTGTTGATTGACCATCCGTAAAAAAAGGGTTACTGGTCACATGTACCCAGCAAACCAGCTACCCTACCATGACGTGTTAAAGCAGAACTTATTCCGCTGAGGGAAAGGGACAGAGCTATACAGGGTGTCTAGCACCATCTCTTTCACTCAGTGGAATAAGTTCTGCTTTAAGATGTCATAGTAGGTCTACTGTTCTTTTGACCTCAAAGCCAATACAGGCGTCCAGAGAGTGACAATCTTTTCCTATCTGTCACAGTTCGGTTTTGGAATCGCCCTTTATAAATGGTGTTCTGTCCCATCCCTTGGGAATTGATACTATTATCAGTAGACCGTTATCATAAACATCTTTCTTTGGAAATGACATTTATGACATCACAAGAATATTGGTTTTGACACTTTATCACATGTTTTCACGAGCTTATATAAGAAATACTTCTTGGATATCATATTATCCTATGCAGTAAATGATGGGTTTGATGTGGTGTATAAATAGATAGATCGATAGAATATTCTTTATTATGTACACTAGTACTATACAAATAACAAGAAAAACATCAAACAATTTATAAATAGGGTGACACAATGGGCGGTCTTATCGCTAAAAGCGATTTTTTCAAGACAACCTGTGGATGGATTTAAAGGAGGAGAAACAGTACTGTAGGTAATCTGTGGCGTAACATTTTTCAAAAGTAGTAGCTACATTTAAAAAACAAATACTCATATATATAATACTAGCTGTGCCCAGCGGTTTCACCCGCTGCTCACTTAGGGGTATGAAAAATATCGCTTTTATAAGAATTTTATATATTAGATATCTAATATATAAAATTCTCGTGTCACAGTTTTCGTTCCTATACTCCTCCAAGACGGCTGGACCGATTTAAATGAAATTTTGTGTACATATCGGGTAGGTCTGAGAATCGGCCAACATCTATTTTTCATACCCGTAAGTAAGCAGCGGGTGAAACCGCTGGACAGAGCTAGTATATATATAATAATCATAAAGAGAAAAGAAATATCGCTTTTATACTATTAGTAAGGAGTAAGGAGTAAGGATGGTAAGGATTAAATAAATAAATAAATATCTTGGTACACACGGCTATCTGATCCCAAACTAAGGTGAGCTTGTGTTATGGTAACCAGACAACTGATATACATACGTATATACTTTATAAATACATACATATTATAGATAAATCACACCCAAATACAGACCAAACAATCATGCTCAACAAAGTTTGTCCTGAGTGGTAATCGAACCCACGACCTCCGGCTCAGTAGTTAGGGCCACTAACCACTAGGCCAACAGGCCCTATAAAAGATTGTTGTAAATATGAATGCAATGAAGGAGATGTCTCATGAAATGATAAGTAAAAGAGAAGTATAGAAGAAGAACACATGCTACGCCGACCCCAGAAGAAAAAATATGAATTACTAGCTTTTGCCCGCGGCTTTACTCGCGTTAAATTCGGGATAACACAGTTCCCCTTGCGCCTTATTGATTTGTAATAGCAACGCTAAGTTTTCCCTTCTCTACCCTCTTTCTCCCTCACATCCCACTTTTTTCAAAAAAATATTAGCATATGTCCGTCTCCTGGTTCCCAACTATCTCTGTACCAAAATTCATCCAAATCGGTTCAGCCATTAAAGCGTGAAGAGGTAACAAACAAACAAACAAATAAACTCACTTTCGCTTTTATAATATTAGTAAGGATAGTAAGGATAGACAATTACTCATAAAGCTTTCTAATAAAAAAAAGTTATGACAAAATCGGTTATGAGGTAACAAACATAAAAAAAAACATTAAGTCGAATTGAGAACCTCCTCCTTCTTTTGAAGTCGGGTAAAAAAGGCCACACTATGTATTAATAGACTGATACCGGTCAGGGGTTTTTAATTAATTTTGCCGCGTACTTTTTATCACAAATTGAAGCGACCTTACTTTTAAATTAAAAGGTAAATTGGTTACGCAAATAATGTTCGGAACGCAGAAATAATTCGGTTACCTTTATAAATTGCCCATCTAGACGATATCTATATTTCCTGCCAAGTGGGCACTTTATTTTAACAAAGAGTAATTTGAATGAAGATTTTTGCTTAAACCGTTTTGAATCTGAAATCTGTTTTAAGGTCATTGATTTGTTAGATTAATTAAATATAGTCGCATCGTTTTAAGAACGCTGTTGTTTCAAAAAAAGTTAGGTACGATTTTGGCAGGGTTTCTAATTTAAAGCATATCTTCAAGTCTGGTAGTCTCTTGGAGTTGTGGAATAAGTCTCTAGGTCTGCACAGCCAAAAAATATCGTTATATATGTCGCCAGTTTTTTTTATTTTATAATTAACTGGCTTTTGCCCGCAGCTTCGCTCGCGTTAAATTCGAGGTAACACAGTTCCCCTTTCCTGATTTGCAGGTTACCTACCTGTAGTTTTTACCCTAGCGCCTTATTTATTGTAATAGCAAAGCTAAATTTTGCCTTTTCTTCCCTCTTTCTCCCTCATGTCACCTCACTTTAAAAGAAAAACATTAGACCATGGCCGTCTCCAGGGTGTGTACCAAAATTCATCAAAATCGGTTAAGCCATTAAGGCGTGAAGACGTAACAAACAAACTCACTTTCGTTTTTATATTATTACTAGCTTTTGCCTAGCGCCTTATTGATTTGTAATAGCAACGCTAAGTTTTCCCTTTTCTTCCCTCTTTCTCCCTTACATCCCACTTTTTTCAAAAAAATATTAGCCTATGTCTGTCTTCTGGGTCCGAACTATCTCTGTACCAAAATTCATCAAAATCGGTTTAGCCATTAAAGCGTGAAGCGGTAACAAACAAACAAACTCACTTTCGCTTTTATAATATTAGTAAGGATAGTAAGGAAGTAAGGATTAGTAAGGAAGTAAGGCCTTAAACTTTTTATAAGATTCTGCTTAAACGACCATTTTAGCCTCTAGGTCTTCACAATCTAAAGTATGTTTTGATGCTAGTGTGCAAAGCATGTCATTGCTTTCGATGGGTTTGTGGTACGTTTGTAGATACAACAACAACGTTTTACAACAAAGTAACATTGCAACTTAAATAAAACAAACAAACACAAAGTGTTTTCACAACGTCCTGTCCGGGGCTTAGAAAAGAAAACAAACAGAATAAAAAACAAATAAACATTGAACTGAATGAATACTTTGTAAAACGCGCCGTTGGCTTGTGGCCTCACAACTCCATTATTTCATTGCCACAGTTGTTTTCTAGTCTGTGGCATAGATTAAAAATCTATAGAAGCGTAACTTCACTCAAAATTATTTGAGTTAGAAGTTTCACATTCATTTCATTTTTAACCTTAATTTACGGCCCATGGTATCTATTGCAAAGTCAACTTAAATGTTATTCTGCATTTTTTGTTATAGCGTCAAACAGAAATAAATAAGTATCTTGGGACAACTCACACACGGCTATCTGATCCCAAGCTAAGCAGAGCTTGTGTTATGGTAACCAGACAACTGATATACATACTTATATAATTTATAAAATTTATAAATCTGTGTCTGGGTGTGATTTATCTATAATATGTATTATTATAGATAAATCACACCCAGACACAGAACAAACAATCATGCTCATCACACAAAGTTTGTCCTGGGTGGGAATCGAACCCACGACCTCCGGCTCAGCAGTCAGGAGCACTAACCACTGGACCAACAGGCCCGTCATACAACAAATACAACATCTGTGTTATTTTCAACTATCTAACTATCGTGGCTCATGAGAAACATGCAGCCTGGTGGCAGACAGACAGACAGACGGGCCGAGGAGTCTTATTAATAAGGTTTATCAATTCATTAATAAAATTCCGTTTTACGCTTTGGGTACCTACAGAAACCCAAAAGTCACTAAATAAACTAAAATAACTCAACTAAAAAATATTACAAATAGGCATCAAAAAACCTATTCAACGCTGCCAGCCGTACATTGTAGGGCAACACTTAGCCTTTTGGGTTGAGCGGGGTGGAGTCAGACTTTTACTGACTAAAACCCACCCATGTTCCTTCTGTTGCCCTTTGCGTTACGGGGCCCCGCGGTATCTCTTTCGAACAACCCGCAACACCGGAACGGGCAACACTTGGCCTCTGGCCGAGGTAAAATCCAACCCTTTAATAATTTTAATCTATGGTCGTAGCCGCACAAACCTGTGAATACAATAAACTAACAGCAGGGTTATTAAGTTAATTAAAATGTTCGAGTTGATGTAACGAGGCTCCCGTTAAATAAGTTGCTATTCAAATGTGTTTCAGTGGGTAGGTACTCAAGTGTCAAATCTGTTTTTTTGGAGTTTACTCTTTAAGAGTCGATTTTCATATATGAGGCGCCCGGTATGAAAAAAATCCGAGGGGTAAAACCTACTACGGTAACGAAAATGTGTCACGTTTTTGGTGCGCACCTTTAGTGCGCAACTTTCTAATTTGGCTGTGAGTGTATTAAGACGTACATATCATGGTATGCTGTATAGGCGACTATACCTATATACTATATGTTATTGGGCTTGTTTGTTTCTATCAGTGTCGATGTATTTATATTGCTATTTTTTTTCATTAATTTGTGAATTTACCCTTTTATATGATATTAATCTTTTTTCAGTTGAATAAACTCTTTTTGAGTATGGTTAGATACTCGTACTTAAGAAGTAAACTCCAGTCGTGCGTCGGAGCTAACACACACACTTTTTTATGTCAATCCTTACTATCTTTACTAATATTATAAAAGCAAAAGTGACTTTGTTTGTTTTATACGCCTTCACGCCTGCATGGCTAAACCAGTTTTGATAAATTTTGGTACAGAGATAGTTGGGGCCCTAGAGACGAACATAGGCTAACAATTTTTTTTAAGTGAGTAATGAGGGCAAAAGAGGGAAGAAAAGGGAAAACTTAGCGTTGCTATTACAAATCAATAAGTTAAACGCGAGCGAAGCCGCGGGCAAAAGCTAGTATCGGAATAGATAACAAACATGGTAAATAATCCGTTTCAAGTGTTAATAATTATGTTAGTGAACATATCAGTTTAAAGACTTATATTTTACCTGGCATTATACCGACCCTTTTAGTATTATTTAGTTTAATGTTAACGTAGCCCTGTGTTTTTATTTTAATAATGCTGAATACACGCAATTTTCTTTCTTTCTGAAACACCCCTATGTCCGTCTCCTGGGTCCCAACTATCTTTGCACCAAAATTCATCAAAATAATCAAACAAACTCACTTTCGCGATTATTTTATTACTAAGGATCACTACATAGTATAAAACAAAGTCGCTTTCTCTGTCCCTATGTCCCTTTGTATGCTTAAATCTTGGAAACTACGCCACGGATTTTGATGCGGTTTTTTTAATAGATAGAGTGATTCAAGAGGAAGGTTTTTATGTAATACATACATATTATAGTAGAGAAAAGTGGGGATTTTCAAAGATTTGTAACACCCGTGCGAAGCTGGGACGGGTCGCTAGTATATAATAAAGATCAACCAAATTCACTGACACAATTTTATTTAAAAACATTTCCATTTACTGAATCTCGCAAGATAGGCGGGACAAAAAGCTAAATTCAAGACGCTCAGGCGTTCTTTTTTATCTCAGGTTCAGTCCCAACTCATTAAAATCTTATCTAAACGATCCTCACCCAACATAAGCATAGGTCAAGGTTATGCCTATTTACACTGTATATTGTAATTAGGTATCGCCTAAATAAGACCGCACTGTTCGTTTGAGTTCCGTACCTCACAAGGGAAAAGCGGAACCCTCGTTGGATCACTTTGTTGTCCATCTGTCTGTTTGCCAAGACCTTTTATCACAAGGACGTGAAGGTATCGAGTTAAAACTATATACTGAAATCTATAGTTGTGCTGTGAAAAATAAAACCTCTAAGTCGATGCAGTCAAAAGATATGGCTGTTTTTGACGCAAAGTACCTCCATGGCCGGTATTTCCAACTTTTGTAACTAGATCTAGACTAGGTATCTAAATCGACCAACTACCCTACTAGGACGTCTTTTTTTTTTTCGGGTGGGAAATCATCCAATGACTTCCCCCGCTCTGGGCGGAGCGGGGGGGCATGCCAGACTTGTACTGACTAAAACCCACCCATGTTCCTTCTATTGCCCTTTACGTTCCGAGGCCGCGGTATCTCTTTCGAACAACCCGCAACTACTAGGACGTCTTAAAGCAGAACTTATTCCACTGGGGGAAAGAGACAGAGCTATGGTGTCGATCACCAGCTCTTTCCCTCAGTGGAATAAGTTCTGCTTTAAGACGTCACGGTAGGCCTACAGGGTTGATGACGGCCCTGTCCGTCAAATATGACCACATGACGAAAGTAGGTCGGTATCCAGTGGTACTAGACGGCATCCCAGAGGACCAAAATCAAACCAAAATATTTTTATTTCACATAGGTCTACATGGGCACTTATAAAACGTCGAGAAAGATGCACGGTTCGGGTTGGTCATTTCCTATGGAGAAGAACCGGCAAGAATCTCCATAATAGCTCTTTCAATGTTGTTGTTACAGCGTTAGTAATTAAGTATGAGAGGACAGCGTAGGCCCGACAATAAGTCAATGCTTACTTTACAAAACGTAAAATAAAATAAAACGTTAACAAAAGTTAACAAGCGTCTAAGAATCTACAAAGCCAGTTATGTCCACTCATTCACAACAAATTGGTAAAAAAAGAATCTGAAAAGGAATAAAAAAATATTCAGGGCAGGGTGTTGGAAGCGTAGGCTATGTCGAGAGATACCGCCAAGGCGACCCCGCCCCTGGATACTGCAGCCCCTGTTGTGAGGGCTCTCAGGCATATGGTGGCGCCTACCTTCGTATGCCCCTGGGGCTGGATAACCTGGAAACCATACTGGTTCTCCGCAAGATCCAGCCCCATGCTCGGTGGAGGAGGCGGTTTGCAATAAATTACTCTTCTCGTCCAATGTGAAAATGGAAGTAGACAAAGGTAAGAAGTAGATAAACAAAAGGTTGGTTCAAATAAATTCCAGATTAAATAAAATGTTGCTAAAGCTTGAATGGTAACTTTGTAGGACTGTATCTCTACAAATACTAACACTACTGGCTTAGCACAATGTTGTAGTAGAACTTATAAATAGTATAAACATGGTACTAATAGTCAATTTAAATAAGCTAGCAAATTCCACGGATACGAAATCGTTTGCTAAGATGCATTGACATCTATGGTTCTATCGACGGGAAAACTTGCTATGTTTAGAATGGTCACTTATCTAAGGACTGAGGTTACGGGTTGTTCAAAAGAAAAAAAGGTTAGCGCGACTTAACCTAAAGATAATTAACAAAGCAAGTTAAATGAAAGCCTAACATATGATATAATAACGGTCATCGCAGTTTTAATGACACAATCGTTTCACAAACAAGTGATTAAGCATTAGTAATATTTCCAGGCCTTGTTCCCCGCTATCATTCCTAGGCCCTACACCACTTAAGCATTCGACTCACGTGCTTACCCCCATACTAACGATGCCACGCATTAGTGAGCGGCCATTTTTGCTGTCATCTCATTACGGTCACGTGATCCGCGTTCACGTAATTTGTTGTGTACGTTTGGATATTTTTTGTTCTTTATATTTTTTTCAGAGTATATGTTATCTATATTTTTATCTATATTGATAATAAGTTTCGTATTTTTTGAGTTTACTCCTTAAGAATCGATTTTCATATATAAGGCGCCCGGTATGAGAAAAATCCGAGGGGTAAAACCTACTAAAGTAACGAAAATGTGTCACGTTTTTGGTGCGCACCTTTAGTGCGCAACTTTCTAATTTGGCTGTGAGTGTATTAAGACGTACATATGGTATGCTGTATAGGCGACTATACCTATATACTATATGTTATTGGGCTTGTTTGTTTCTATCAGTGTCGATGTATTTACTATATATTGTTATTTTTTTTCATTAATTTGTGAATTTACCCTTTCATATGATATTAATCTTTTTTCATTTGAATAAACTCTTTTTGCGTATGGTTAGATACTCGTACTTAGGGAGTAAACTCCAGTCGTGCGTCGGAGCTGACACACACACTTTTTTTTATCAAATCAAATCATTAATTCCAATTAGACCATTACAGGCACTTTTAAATGTCAAAATACTAAATAAATTTTCAAAATCAAATCAAACCAAATCATTTATTTCAATTAGAAACTTTACAGGCACTTTTGAATGTCAAGAAACAAAATGAATCTACAGTCCCGGTCACAAGACATAATAACTTGTGAAAGTACTGTAGTTGCCCATTCCTAAGTGTTGATCTCTTTGGAGAAGAATGGGCAAGAAACTCCATGGACACTCTTTCATAATCTTCTGTTACATTCTAAAGAAATTGTATTTTTGTTGCTTTTGTAGTTTTTTTGTTTATTATAAATACATAATTATTATTGTTATTACTCATTATGTGAAAATGTTGTTTAACCGGTAATTGGCAACTGTTTAAGTACAATACTATATTTTTTAAGATATTTTTATACAGAAGCTATTGTTGACCTTTTTAATTAATAAATATGTCTCGTTACATATATGATTATTATTTACAGGTATTCAAATGTGATGTTAACTAGCTTTTGCCCGCGGCTTCGCTCGCGTTAAATTCGGTAGCGCCTTATTGATTTGTAATAGCAACGCTAAGTTTTCCCGTTTGGTCCCTCTTTCTCCATCATATTCCATTCTTTCTTAAAAAAAATAGCCTATGCCCGTCTCTTGGTTCCCAACTATCTCTGTACCAAAATTCATTTTAGTACAGATTCAAAATCGGTTTAGCCATTAAAGCGTAAAGAGGTAACAAACAAACTCACTTTCGCTTTTATAATATTAGTAAGGATAGTTTGCATCATCACCTTTTCTCTTAACAACAAATTAATTACTTAATTAAAAAGTTTAAAGCATTTTTTTTTTAATCTCAGCGCTAGACATCCCGTATAGCACTGTCTCTCACCACAATAGCATTGAATCGAGTGATGTGCATAGTGACCCCTATTAAGTTATCCTTTTGACACTTTTGCCACTCTACCCAGAGCAGGGGAAGTTATTTGATAATTTCACATACGGAAAAAAGGACTTCATGTAGGTCAATACTTACTAACGTGTATCGTCAAAAAAGTGAATTATGCAGTCTTTTTATTTTGGGCTCATCAAATAACTTCAATAAACAATAAAAGTCTGACACTCCCCCCCGCTCAACTCAGAGCGGGGGGGAGTGTCAGACTTTTATTGTTTAAAACCCACCCATGAACATTTTCTTGCCCTTTATGTTCCGGGGCTGCAGTATCTCTTTCGAACAACCCACAACCCCGGCAGGCACGTACAGGACGTGTTGAGAAAAAAAAACTAGTTTTTTTCCATTTTTCAGTGAAAGCGTACGTATGTGAGACTCTGGTAAAATTTCAGTAAGACTAATATTTCGACCAAACTCGCAAGAGAATACAGCTAACTGAAAATTACGTTATGAGAAATTAAAAATTCACAAAGTCCATCCAGTTCTGGTCAAAATTAAACCATCTACATAAAAAAAGCAGTAACCAAACTTTGGCAGAGCAATTTAGTAACGACAAGTTATTTCCAAACTCCGACTTTCGAGCCGAAACAACGATACTAATTTTAGTAAACAACACCGAGTGTAAACAATGTTTAGGCCTCATTTTAAATGCAATAACACAGCCTCGATCGTAGAAGTTTAAGAAAGATTTACGATATCGATCAGGCGTTTATTTTGCACTAGCTCGTGCCCTCGGCGTTGCCCGCGTGATTCGGATTTGTGCTACGGGATTGTAATACCGGTATTAAAAGTAGCCTGATTGATAGATGTCTGTCTATAGCACGGCCAACGAGAAGCGATACCAAATGTAAACAAAACCCATGCTAAAACCCCATCTAAAATGGCCGCCCGAATGTTGGCGAACCCGTCTTAACGTTGTCATGTTTTTGCCGGGAGAACGAGACATTACGACAAAGGCACAAGATGGAAAGAGCTAAATATTAGATTGTCAACGCCACAGTTGTTCTTTAGATTAATGACCTTTCGTATCGCTTCTCGTTGGCCATACTAAATTGTTTACACTAACAGTTTGATGTAAACTTAAAATGTCTTTAAAACTATAACCACATAAACTAAAATAAATTAGCGGTACATTTGACGCAGTGGCTAAGCAATTGACTGCTGCGCTGAGTGTCGCTTCGATAGTTCTAGAGGTACTTGTTTCGGGTCTGGCTGTATATGTAAGTGACTTAAATGTTTGTAAACTCACCCACGGCACAGAGAAAACTCCTTGTGTGAGGCAGTGTTTAAAAAAAAAAGTAAAAATCGATAATGTATGCGTAGGTACGCGAAAACAAGGCATGCAATTTTTTGTGCATAATATCTGTCGAATAATTGTTTATATTTAGACAATTTTAAAACTTAACAATAACAAAAAACTAGATAAACCGTAAAGAATACTAGATTTCAGTTTATTGAAAGATTATAAGCTACTAGCAGTCCAGCGTGGTTTCACCCGCGTTTTTGGTTCTCGTTCTGCCCCGCTCTCGTGGGTAGCAGCGTGACGTTAAATAGCTTATGTTACTCAGTAAAAATGTAGCTTTCTAATGGTGAAAGAAGTTTCCAATACGGTTGAGCAGTTTTGAGTTAAGTTGATGCAAACAAACAAATAAATTTTGACTCTTAAAATATTAGTTTAAATTAACTATCGGTGTATCAAATTTCATCTAAATCCGTTTAGTCGTTTTTACGTAAATGAGTAACAAACATACATACCTACATCCTCACAAACTTTAGCAGTTATAACATTATGTAGGATAAAACGTTACGTGACATTTTAGCTAAATTAAGAAGACTTACTTTCCTATTTTTAGAGGAATTCGTGGTACTTGTACTCCCCGCTATCATTTGAAGATTTTTGACAGACGTTACAGTGGCCTGTCTGTCGACCAATCTTGCGGCTAGCATATCACAGTATTACGGTACCCGTTAGTTCTAGTCCCAGAACTAACGGGTACCGTAATACCGACTCGACATAAAACATTTTAAAATGATCACAGAAATTGAGGTCCAGCAGACCTACTATGCCATCTTAAAGCAGAACTTATTCCACTGAGGGAAAGAGATGGTGCTAGACACCCTGTATAGCTCTGTCTCTTTCTCTCAGCGGAATAAGTTCAGCTATAAGATGTCATGGTAGGGTAGCAGGTCATTCGAATTCTGGACTGCGGTTTGGTTCGAAAGAGACACCGTAGTCTCGATCGGAACGCAAAAGACAAAAGAAGAAAAATGGCTAGGCTTTCTTCAGTACAAGTTTAAGATTTATTTCCAACTTCCTGGAGCGGAAGGAGTCGATTGATGATTTACTACCCGATGAATTATAAATTAATAATCAGTATGATTTATTCGAAAATGGATTTTTAGCGTTTTCGTGATTTAATTATGTATTTTGATACTCAAAGTTTGTGTCAAAGTGGTCGTTACACGGGGGATTCATTAGTATCAGATAAACCTGGGCTCGTCATTAATGCGTAATCACATTAACATGTCCAACGGTAGTGACACACTGTTTGGAAGTTCCGCTTGCGTCGGTATCTTTAGGAACCTCCAAAAGTTGTGTTAATTTGAAGCTTTCTGTGACTTAACCTGGAGTTACTCATCACCTTTTTTTCGTATGGGAAATCATCAGGGGAGTATCAGACTTTGACTGACTTAAACCCACCCATGTTCCTTCTTTTTCTCTTTATGTTCTGCGGCCAGGGTACCTAACTCTTTCGAACAACCCGCAACCCCGGCAGGCGGTGGCCCTGGCAGGCCCCCCTGCTTTTCTGCCATCTAATTGAGGCGCGCGTGGAACACGAACTCACCGTCGACATTGTTTGTCATCACTAGAAGGACGGTGAGCTACCTAGCTCTACAGACCCGCATCTGCAGTGGCCGAGGGTCATCTCAAACTTGTTCTGGCAAAAACTCATCCATGTTCCTTCTCTTATCCTTTGTGTTCCAGGACCGCGGTATCTCTTTCGAAACAACCCGTAGCCGCAGGGTTCATCTGCCTGGTTTTTTTCCCCAACTATATTGGAAAGAGCTGAATACCAATATTTTACATAGAACGACTGCCAATCTGACGTCCACAACCCAGTTAGTAACGATACCTCTTGGTAAGACTGGTTGTTCAACTTTCGGGTCAAGATCTACAAATGCCAGTTGGTACCAACGGCTTAACATGTTTTCCGAAACACTGACGAAACTTGCTATGTGGTTAGGCATCCACGGATCAACCTGAGCAAGCGCAGTTTATCGGTAATTATGAAAGAAAAATCCTTATCCTTACTAATATTATAAAAGCGAAAGTTTGTTTGTTTATTTGTTTATTTGTTTGTTACCTCTTCACGCTGTAATGGCTAAACCGATTTTGATGATTTTTGGTACAGATATAGTTGGGAACCGGTAGACGGACCTAAGCTAATTTTTATTTACTTAAAGTGGGATGTGAGGGAGAAAGAGGGAAGAAAAGGGAAAAGTTAGCGTTGCTATTACAAATCAATAAGGCGCAAGGGGAACTGTGTTACCCCAAATTTAACGCGGGCGAAGCCGCGGGCGAAAGCTAGTCATCCATAATTTTTAATCCATCTTGCATTTAGTTTATATAGACAGTGTGTTCATATATAAATCGCAAAAAGATTCCTCGAGACGGAACATGAATAATTCACGAGAGTATCTACTTGAAAGGGCGATCGCCGACACGATGCATGTTTTTAATACACAATTATCTTTATCCCTGTGTTAGGCATATGTTAGCTACATGTTTAATTCATAGAGAAGCTAGCTTTTGCCCGCCACTTTGTCCGCGTGCCAAAGTAACTTTGGTCTAATGCTTACTTTAACCCGTGATGATCGAAAAAAAAACTTTTACTCCTCTTTTTCTCACCCTTTTCTTAATTTTTTTTTAGCCTATGTTCGTCTCCAGGGTCCCAATTATATGTTAAAAAATTCATCAAAATCGGTTTAGCCACTTAGGCGTGAAACGTAACAGGTAAACAAACTCACTTTTGCTTTAATAATTATAATAGTAAGGATTCTTGTTGGGAGCGAAAATGGTCGTAATATTTCCAGAGAAAAAACGCAAGAGCGTGGCCTCCAATTGTGCCCTCAAGAAATTCATGTTACGTACTTTTATTGTAACATATTTGTGTCAATGGCGTCCAGGGCATGCTCATGCTTGTCACATAAATGTGACAATAGCGTTCAAAATGTTAATAATCGAATTAAAAACTAATTATGCTCTCATTTATTTAAAAAAAAACGTTGTCCCACACTAGTATCGTGGGTGCGTTTACAAACATTTAAAATCACATACACAAACAGCCAAATCCTGAACAAATATCTGTAGGCTATACAAATATTTGTTCTTTCCGGGGATGGTAACCGTGACACGCAGCGCAGCAGTCGATCGCTCAGCCACTGCTCCAACCGTGTTGTCACGTTTGGTTATAATTATGTGTGTGTACCAGCCACGGAGTCTAGGTTTGTACCCAGTTGATGGCAATACACTCGCATCTAATTACATCAAAGAGATGTCAGCAAAGCAGAGGAGCTTGCTAGGGCCACCGCCTACCGGGGTTGTGGGTTGTTCGAAAGAGGTACTGCGGCCCCGGAACATAAAGAGCAATAGAAGGAACATGGGTGGGTTTTAGTCAGTACAAGCTTGACACTCCCCCCCGCTCCGCTTAACCCGTCGCGCGAGTGCTAACAATGTACGTAAAGTGCCCCAAACGTCGAGCTATTTTGAATGAATTTTTGATTTTGGTTAGATTTTCGGAAAAACGAAGATTTCATAGTTATATCGATAATTATATATTACGAAGTATATGTTTCCAGAATCCTTATATCTAAATAAATCCTTATAATATATAATATAAATAAATTTTAAAAATAAATGTCTAAGATATGAAAACCACTCACAGCGGTTCAAACTTTGCACCCGTGTGCAAATGCGACATTTGTGGCACAAGTAAAACTTTGCACCCAGTGTGACACTTTGACGCGCGACGGGTTAAAGCGGGGGAAGTTATTTGATGATTTCTCACCCGCAAAAAAAAGGTCCCACCTAGCTCAGAAGTCAGAGTTTCTTATGAAAATGTAACATCTCTTTATGATAATCTTTTTTTAATTCTTATTTTCGTTAAACTCTCAAGGACCGCCATTATTTACGTCAACTATCCGTCAAGCACCGCCGGGCGGGCTCTTATCGTAAGCGTAATCTGATTTTAAGACTTATCTTTACTACAAATACAGTTTTAAATCGGTCGGGGTTTGGTGGCACAAACTTGTTCCAGCGGGGCTCAACGGTAATACTAGTTTACTGCCACGTTTTTGTGCGGCTGGGGCTCTAGAGGTTAATTTTGTTTATGTCATATTTTAAGTTCTTCGTTGTGCAACTGTTGGCAAAATAACTATCTTTGATTACCGAGATGGATCTCGAAAAAAAAAACATCCAGTATGATTTCAGTGGCGGACATGCAATTTCTTGTAATTTGAGGCAGGCTTATACCTGCAATTAAAAAAATAAGCTGAAAATAATAAACAATTTTGTCAAAAGTGTCTTTCAGTTTACCTAGGAATACAAATACATAACCTCCACGTCTGTCAAGTAGGTTAAAAAGACTACGCGTTCTAAAGAGAAGATTAAGATTATGTATCTAAAAGGAATTTCCAATAATATCTTGTTACTTTAAAAGGAAACCTTACGTACAATAAATTGAGGATTCAATACATTCTCTGAACGAATGGAAATAAGGTTGCTAATGTATTTTTAAGTAACCTCTCGTAATTCCAATTTTATCAATATTCTTAATCAAATGAAGCCTAATTTGCATTTAAAAAATCGGATACATTTAAAAGCAATTGCGTTGAGTGCGCGAACAAGGCAGAGAAAGAAACGACAGAATAACTTTAATAAGGCGATATAATCTGTACCTACTTGTATTAGCCTTAACAGTTAAGCAGACCCGGTAGGCAGACGTTGTCCTATTAGAGACCTAACTAGCTGGCATTAAAGAGAGCTGCCTGTGCAGAGCTTGCATGGAGGCTGAAGAAACAGTCACACATCTTCCTTGAATTTCATTTCAGTGTGAAGGAGGAACATACATACACTTATATTTTCGCATGTGAAATAGAATTGGAACAAAGGAGTATTCGATACTAGCTGTGCACAGCGGTTTCACCCGCTACACAACTTCTTAGTGTCATGATGTTATAATATAGTCGTCAAAGAATGCCTATCTAAAATTTCAAGTCATCTTGTTTCACCCCTTTTTTTATTTATTTTTTTGGTTGGGAAGTCAAATAACTCCAAATAACTTACCCCGCTCTGGGCGGAGCGAGGGGGCGTGTCAGACTTTTACCGACTAAAACCCACCCATGTTCCTTCTTTTGGCCTTTACGTTCCGGGGCCACGGTATCTCTTTCGAACAACCCGCAACCCCGGCAGGCGAAGGCTCTGGCAAGGGCAAGCCCCTCTGCTTTGCTGACATCTGACAGCAGGCCGTGTCGACGGCGCGTCGACACGGCCTGTCGTCAATCGACGGACGGACGGTGAGCTACCCATTGCTCACCGTCCACAGGTCGGCCTCTACGGTGACCGGGAGTCGTCTCGCAGCGCCCGGCGCCCGGGGCGTCTCCCGCGGCGGCTGGGTTGGTTTGAGGTTCTCTCCCTCAAACGCTCGGCCTCCTCCTTCACTAGCATTACTGCTTCGCAGAAGGAGGTGACCGCTTCCCATTCCCTCTCGCTCCGGACCATAGCCTGAACCAGGGCCGGACGCGAGAGGTCGCCGCCGCCGATCGCCTCCACGAGGGCACGGCGGTGCTCCGCCCAAGCTGGGCAGATCGCCACTGTGTGCTCCACCGTGTCCTCCGAGCGATCGTCACAATGGTGACACCCGGGCGTTTCCTCCCGCCCGATGATATGCAGGAATCTCCCGAAACTTCGTGTCCGGTGAGGACCTTCGTCAGGCGGTAGGTGAGGACGCCATGACGCCGCTCCAGCCAGTCCTCAAAAAGGGGACTTACCGCCACTATTGTGGCGTGCTCTTGTTTCACCTCCTTAGGATTTGAGTTTTGTAAAATCTCGTCTAGGCAGCACCTACGTCCTAAAAATAACCCACATGTAAAATTGGCGACTCCTAACACTTATAGTTCCTGTAAATTTATGACGTGTCAGTGATTTGCTCTTAAGCATATATAGGTAGTATAGTTATCAATTTATCCACAACGTTTTTATTCCTAACTAGCTGACGCACGCGGCTTTGCCCGCATGATATCGGAAAGTTGTGGTATAGTATATCCTATGTCTTATTCCAGATTGTAATCTACCTCTGTGTCAAATTTCATCAAGATCCGTTCAGCCGTTTTGACGTGAAAGAGTAACAAATATCTATACATCCATCCATCCTCACAAACATTCGCATTTATAATATTAGTAGGAAACAGATACTGTACCTTTTCTTTTTGTGCCATTTTTCTGTTCGTTATTTCTTCGTTAATGCACTTAAACAAATCGTTGCGAGATAAAAAGTGGGCTACTACTTATGTCAACTCTCATGCTTTTTGCCACCAGGGTGGCTATCTGTACCAAAATTCATCAAAATCGGTTTGGCCATTTAGGCGTAAAGACTTAACAAACAAACAAACTCACTTCCGCTTTTATTATTAGTAGTGATCAACTAAGTGCAGTCATTTTATGTTATAACATAGTAGTTATTAAAACAAAAGCTACAAATAATAATTTTATTACATTACCAAAAACCAAGTAACCTTTAAATTTGATTCAAATTTCCTCAACAGTTTTATGCGTTTTACAAATCAATTTACAAAACAAGTCGTGTTTGATACCATAATTAATCAAAACTAATACCGTGATTGTTCCCACCACTATAAGTAAAAGTATTGGTGTACTTATCCTACAAAATTCTTGAACAATGCTATTATACTTTGTTATCCAATCAACAACTATATTTATGACATCATCATTTGTATAAGTCATCCTTATATTCCAAATATTAATGAATAATATTCAAATTGTGTTCTCGTCATCATTTCCAATTAAATATTTTGAAAAATCAGTCGGAACGTGTTTTTTTTCGATTTAATGATTTTTCATTTCATGTGTCTTATTTCTTTTTTGACATTGACATAATATGATGACAGAATTTGACCACAGATAATGAAATGTGTGGAAGTTCACACTAACTGTGTGGAATGTCATTTCAGCTTCTAACACTTCATGATGACAAAAAGACTGTCCAACAAACTTGAATTTGCCGGGCCTGTTGGTCTAGTGGTTAGTGGCCCTGACTGCTGAGCCGGAGGTCGGGGGTTCGATTCCCACCCAGGACAAACTTTGTGTGATGAGCATGATTGTTTGTTCTGTGTCTGGGTGTGATTTATCTATAATATGTATGTATTTATAAATTAAACAAGTATGTATATCAGTTGTCTGGTTACTATAACACTAGGTCTGCTTAGTTTGGGATCAGATAGCCGTATGTGAGTTGTCCCAAGATATTTATTTATTTAATTAAAAAAAAATACCCTCAATGTTACCATGACGTGTGAGAAATTGGACACCACAATAACCCACGTCCAGCCATGTCCAAGCCAGCTCACGAAAGGATGGTAAGAACCGGTGAGGTGTCACTTTATAGAATAAGTTGGCAACCGCGGCTGTGCCCTCGTGATAATAAAAAAGTATCCTATGTGTTATTCCAGACTATAATCTTCCTCTGTCACAAACTTTCGCATTTATAATATAAGTGAGATGCTGGGAGAGTAGTCGCCATCAGTTTAGTTGACAACGATAAAAAAAGGAACTCTGTAACATGAATATTAATGGATCTTTTGGACCACAGTCAAAATTAGAACAGTAACTATCGACGCCATCTTTTTCTCTGGTGTTCTAAAAATATTTCCAAATATTTGCTAGTTTGTTTCCCAATAATTGCCGTTGGTCGCATTTTGCTCAAGTCTGTAAGATCTGAGACATGATAATACATAGAATTGAAAAAAAGGTGACAATAAAAAAAGCCTAGCTTCCCCGAACTGAAATGAGATTAAAACAAACACTGTTTTAAAAAGTAGACCCCCAGATATCATTCTTTGAACTGAAAAGTTTACGTTTCAGACTTTCTGCTATCGAAGAGTTTGTACAGATATATTTTGTGGTTCGAAGTAATTTCGTGCAATAAATCTCAGCAACGAACGAGTTTGGAAACTCATTACACGATTTCGGCAACTCAAAATGTTACGATTGGGAAGAAAATTTATTAACATTCGCCAAGAAACAATTCCTTTCACAATATCTTACGCTAGAATTTGCAGCAAAAACCTTGTACTTGCTTGATAAATATTGGAGCTTTCTCGGCTGTGTTAATCGAAACGATAATCGCAATGGACTTTTCATTCACTGTTCGTTTTCATTCGGAAAAAAGATTTCACACTTGGAAAATGGAGTTATTGTAATTCAAAAGTAATAGAATTTTTTTTGAAGTGGAGCTCGCGGTTAAATACAAATACGTTTATTAATTCAAAAATAATAATAATGGTACAACAATACTCTGTCACTTAAAATAGGATTCCCTGTGCTTTAAGTGACAGTTAGAATCGCAGTTGGCCTTAATTACAAATATAGTTTTCGGACCATATTTATTTATTTATTTAGTTGTAGAAAACAGTAGTTTCATAAATTTAAATTGGAGCAAGTCGTCGTTCATTTATTGTTTTTTTACATATAATTACATTTTTAAATATTTCTTAATAACAAAAGCATAAAAAAACATTTAAAAATATAAAAATAGTAGCCCACCGGTATCGGGAACAGGATCCAAGCTAAGCTAGAGAAAGGAACCTCTTAACAATACGAGCCGTGTCTAGGAGTACCGCTTTCTGTATCAAGCCCTTGATCCAGCTGAGTCCACATCCCACATGTCGACAACCTCGCAAGCCAAGTCAAGATATTATTATTTTGAATTGCTTGATTGAATATGTACCAATTGTGTGTGAGTGTGTGCGTGCGAGGAGAAATGTGTAGGATTATGGGGTTGTGAGTGTGTGTGTGAGTGTATGCGTGAATAGTGAATTGAGTGTACAAGATTTGTGATTGTTGGGCGTAATATAAAACAACTGCCACTTTGGTCATCTTTCAGGTTCAGCTGTTCTTGCCTAGGTTGGTAGATGGGTGACATATAAAGTTCCTTTGTTCCTCGGAATGCACCGAATCATTTGTAGATCTTTGACAGACGTTGCAGGTTGTCCGTGGCTCAAAAATCTGACAACTATTCTTACCAAGGAGTATCGTATTACCCAGTCATTATGGTTGTGGAGGTGAGATAGACAGTCGTTCCATGTAAAATACTGGTATTCAGCTGAGTCCTGTAAAAATAGAAGCAGACCCCAACATAAATTAGAAAAGGATCGACATATTAGTTATTGAAAAAAGGCAATTAAGTGCCTTTTTTTAAGGATGCGAAATCATCAAATAATTTCCGCGCTCTGGGCGGAGCGGGGGCTGTGTCTCATTTTTACTGAATAAAACTCACTTATGTTCCTCATTTTGCCCTTTGTGTTCCGGGGCCACGGTATCCTCTTTCGAATAACCCGCAACCCCGGTAGGCAGTGGGCCTGGCAGGCCCTTCTGCTTTGCTGATCATTTCTTGAGGCGCTGTCTGTCATCACTAGACGGATGGACGGTGAGCTACTCATTGCTTTCTGTCTACAGACCCTCATCTACAGTGGCTGGGAATCGTCTCGCGGTGCTCGACGCTCGGAGTATTTCCCGCGGCGGCGAAGGACCGGTGCACATCCCATATTTCTAAAAACTTTTCGCACAAGACGCTATTAATTTCAGCAAACTTAGTGTTTTTACAGTCAACAGATGTTTACTACAAACAAAACATATCGTCTATTGTTTAGTTAACAATACTCGTAAAGTCTTTGTAGATGTTATTATAATAATGATAATGAATTATTCTAATATTATACAAAACACTTTGGGTGAACTAAAATGGAATATCATTATAGAGACCACTATTATGGTAACATTCGATTTGACGCTGTCGTGGGAAGAGACCGAGCTATAAGGGATGCTTAGCGTCATCGGTTTTTTACTCTTAGATTAATACAATTCTGCTTTAACCGTTTGAACGCCAGAGCAAAAACGCACTCATTGGAGTTTATTGGAGTTTACTCCTTAAGAATCGATTTTCATATATAAGGCGCCCGGTATGAGAAAAATCCGAGGGGTAAAACCTACTAAAGTAACGAAAATGAGTCACGTTTTTGGTGCGTACCTTTAGAGAGCAACTTTCTAATTTGGCTGTGAGTGTATTAAGACGTAGGTACAAATGGTATGCTGTATAGGCGACTATACCTATATACTATATGTTATTGGGCTTGTTTGTTTCTATTAGTGTCGATGTATTTATATTGCTATTTTTTTTCATTAATTTGTGAATTTACCCTTTCATATGATATTAATCTTTTTTCAGTTGAATAAACTCTTTTTGCGTATGGTTAGATACTCGTACTTAAGGAGTAAACTCCAGTCGTGCGTCGGAGCTGTTTTACGTATATTTTTGTCACCTATGAGTATGAGTGCGCCCTCAACTATGAGTGCGTCCTCATATGAGTCATTATGACTTCATGAACGCACATTGTTGAGTTAAATTAAAGCCTTAGTTATTGTAATAGCAAAGCTAAGTTTTCCCTTTTCTTCCCTCTTTCTCCCTAATTTCTCACTTTTATAAAAAAAAATAGCCTGTTTCCGTTTCTAGGGTCCAAACTATTTCTGTACCAATATTCATCAAAATTGGTTTAGCCATTTAGGCGTGAAGAGGTAACAAACAAAAAACAAACTCACTTTCGCTTTTATAATATTAGTAAGGATGTACACACAAAAATCTGTATACATTTAACAAAAATAATCGTCGTGACACCACACTGTTGTGCACACAAATGCGAACACAAAAATAACTGGCTTGCTTTCTATGAAAGAGACAGACAGAGAAACACGGACGCCGCCGGACGGAGGAACTATAGCAAAAAGTGTCATTACAACTTTTGGTCTTAATTTTCCGTTTAGCTCCCTTTCGCAACGCTGGATAAGGAGCTTCGTTCCAAAAAGTTTTTATAAAACGATAGACTAAACAATTAGTGCACAGTATTCCTACACCTAGGAACATGTATTTAAAATATCATTAATACCGCTAGTATGTAATAAAACTTGTCGCATGGTGTTAAGAATAAGAACATTTTCACCTACAAATACACCTCATCTTTTCATATGCAAATACTTATATTATAAGGAGGATGCCAGAGGTACGGAACTAAAGTAGAAAAGTTGGTCTCTTTGCAAGCAGGAACACTGAAAGTTTGTTTTTATTGTTCTGAATAAAATAAGCTGCGAATTATATAAAACAAAGAGCGTTATAAAACAAAGTGTACATACTGAGAGACGGTGACAAGACAAACCATCAAAAAGTAACCGTCAATTTCAATTTAATGGCTAAACCGATTTTGATGAATTTTGGTCTAGAGATAGTTGGGACCCTGGAGACGGACATAGGCTAACATTTTTTTGAAAAAAGTGATAAATAAGGGAGAAAGTGGGAAGAAAAGGGAAAACTTAGCGTTGCTATTACAAATCAATAAGAGGTAAGGGGAACTGTGTTACTCCGAATTTAACGCGAGCGAAGCCGCGGGCAAAAGCTAGTTTTATATAAGACTAGCTTTTGCTCGCGGCTTCGCTCTCGTTAAATTCGGGGTAACACAGTTCCTCATTCCTGATTTGCTATTCCTTAAATTTCGGTTTTTTTATGGCAATAAAAAGATGACTGTTGATTTCAATACGTGTCCTTTTACCCGACTATGCGACAGCAAAGAAAGGTTATGTTCTTTCAGAATGAACGTTCATGTAGAGTTTTTATCATGGAAAGCTTAACGCATATCACAGAACACAATACAATTACAAGGTGAGGTTGTGCCTCAAAAGACAACTCGAGGTACAACCGGGGCGGTAAATTATTCGTTCTCGCCGTGTTATCCGGCGTAGTCCCCGGTTATCCGTGCCGTGTCCGCTGCGAGGCCGGTTGACTGATGTTTTCCGGACCGTTTCCACTTAATTGTGGCCTGAGAAATTTGTCCGTTCGAAATGTGGTGGTACTTGTAATAAAAGTCATTTCAGGTACTTATTTTTACAAATAAATAATGACCTATTACTTAGGTACTACATTGACATGTCAAATTATTGGTACAATAACATTTTATTAACCGTATAGCTTGGTACGGTTCCCCATTATGAGCTCGACATTCAAACCTATGCTGGCTCGGTACTGGTACCAGTTTACACGAGATATTGGCATAATTGTGGTATCTCTCGTCTACGATAGCCGTTAATGAAGAGTTGAATTTGAGGCCTTGACTTTCACCCGGACCATGCTACAGCGAAAATTGTATAGCACTAGTTCGCCGTAATAAACTTAACGCAAATAAGTCAGTTTTAAAATCAATAGTACCCGCTTCAGATGTAAAATTTAAATATCTTGATAATCTTTACAATCTTAAGAGTTGGTCTTTAGATGATTCGGACTACTGTAGCCCTACTATCCGCTGAGGGAAAGAGACAGAGCTAAACAGGGTGTCTAGCACCATCTCTTTCACTCAGTGGAATAAGAATTGCTATAAGATGTCATAGTAGCCCTTCTGATTGTGTGTAATGCAAACAATGTTTACTAAAATGTTACAGAATAATTGTATTTTGTATGAAATAAATTGACGTTTACACCTTACTTATGCCATGTTTATTTCTGATGTAAAAAAGTCAAATTCTCGCCGCGCATCCTGATGAACTATAAACTATTTATCAATAATAATTACTGACATAGTCTCCAGCGTTTGATTGTCTACCATAGTACCTACGTGATATTGGCAAAATTGTGGTGTCTCCTTCCACAACCACAAACGCCATTAATTAAAAAGTCAAGTCAAGTCAACTATAAACGAGGCTGTGACAGCCTACAAATGGCGATATATTAATTTGTCATGGAACTAATAAGTACAAACAATTTCTAGACAACACTAAGTTAAGTACAGACGCCTGCACATCAAGCTACTACAATCTGTCAGATTTCTTTGATAGATTTTCGACTTTATTTCTAAAGTATTAGGTTCAAGGTTCATTGGGAAAAATTGACAGTTTCGGGTAGCTTGTCCTGCAGGCGTCTTTACAACGATTCTGATTCTGTCAAATCTGACATTATAAAGAAGGTTATTCCTTCAGCTTTTTATTTAACGTGTATTTTTATATATTTATAGTTTTTGATAACTTTATAGCTTTATGAGTATTTCAGAGCTGAATAAAAACAAAAACTTACACAATGTGAATACGAACAGTATTCCTATTACACAAGAACAATCTTACCACGTCATTGAAATGGAATTGGTCACAAAAGAAACGGAAGCACCTAGAGTTCTTTCTACTGCAAAAAGTAAAGATTTTGTGTGCGTTGACATCACAGCAAATAGTATAGAAAACAGCATTGATACAAACAAAGAAATGACCGCAGGAGTATTGGCAAACATTTCAGTCTTGAAAGTGCCTGTTATAAATCTGGATGTGACAGAAAATTCCACAATTAAAGAAATTCAAGATTGTATGGTTGATTATGGGAAGCAGCAAAGGTTGGAGCAACTTCCAGTCACAACGCATGAAGGTCAGAACCTACCTTTTCTTTAACTTTAAAGTCTCTAAGATTCCGTTCATAATCACATTGTTAAAAGGGTTATCTAAATAATGCCCATTTCTTCTCATAAAACTGCACCAGCTTTACGATGCTTTCTATACGGGAAATCAACGACTTCTCCCGCTCAGGGTCGGAGTGGAAGGGAGTGTCAGACTTATAATGACGAACACCCTTATAACACACTTATTTAACCCTTTGTGTCGTATCTTACGAACAATCCGCAACCCTGGCAGGCAGAAGCTCTGACGGGGTCCCTATGCTTTGCTGACATCTATTTGAGGCGAGGTGGTCGGCGAGGCGGCGAGCCTCTATGCCGGATTGCCACCGTGGGATCTGGAGGTGATAGTCCTTGCGCGCCTGTAAGAGTGCCGCGCAGAGGCACTATACCGGGGGGAATCTCTGCTACTGCAGCAAATCCAGCGGACAGACCTACGGTTCGATTTCATGATGGCATGCCGCAATTGTGCCGGTAAGTCCCCTCTTTAAGAAGTGGCTGGACAGGCGCCATGGCGCCCTAACCTACCGCCTGACGCAGGTCCTCACTGGAGACGGAAGTTTCGGAGGTTACTGCAAATAATCGGGTGGAAGGAACCACCCGGGTGTCACCATTATGATGATCGCCCGGAGGACACGGTGGAGCACGCAATGGCGGTCTGTTCAGCTTGGGCGGACCCGTGCCCTCGTAGAAGCGATCGGCGGCGGCGATCTCTCGCGTCCGGGCCTGGTTCTGTCCATGGTCCGGAGTGAGAGGGAATGGGAAGCGGTCACTTCCTTCTGCGAAGCAGTCATGGTGGCCGGGCGTTTGAGGGAGAGAACCTCAAAGCAATGCCGATACGCCACGGGTGTCGGGCGCCGCGAGGTGGCTCCCGGCCACCGTAGATGCGAGCCTATGGCCGGTAAGCTATGGGTAGCTCACCGTCCGTCCGTCTATTGAAGACAGGTTGTGACGACGGCGCGTTAGAGTTTCAAGTGCGACTCAAAGAATAGTCAGAAAGCTGAGGGGCCTGCCGCGGTTGCGGGTTGTTCGAAAGAGATACCGCGGCTCCGGAACGTAAAGGGCAATAGAAGGAAAATGGGCGGGGTTCTAGTCAGTACAAGTCTGAGACTCCCCCCCACTCCGCCCAGAGCGGAGGAAGTTATTTGAAGATTTCTCATCCGTTTGTGAATAAAATAAATTCGTGTTTCAGATTTGAATAAAAGTCAAACCTCACTTCAGGCCGAAGGGTATCCTAGTCTAGGATATCTTGACGTTCAAAAGAAATCTAAAGAAAGCGTAGCAAGATTAAGAGGAGGGGTTGATTATAGTCCTGGTGAACGAAGCCTATTTGTCGTGCTAGTGTTTGCAATAACATTTATAATGTTACTGACCACTGCCATTCTCGTAGGGATTGTTATGATGGTGTAAGTAGTCTTTATCGATTTACTAGCTTTTGGCCGCGGCTTCACCGTTAAATTCGGCGTAATGCAGTTCCCTTTTCCTGATTTACTGGTACCGAGTACCTGTAGATTTTGCCCTTGCGCCTTATTTATTGTAATAGCAATGATAAGTTTTCCCTTTTCTTCCCTCTTTCTCCCTCACATCTCAATCTGTAAAAAAATAGCCTATGTCCGTCTCCAGGGTCTCAACTATCTCTGTACCAAAACTCATCAAAATCGGTTTAGCCATTTAGGCGTGAAAACTATAATAATCCTTACTAATATTATAAAAGCGAAAGTGAGTTTGTTTGTTTGTTACCTCTTCACGCTTTAATGGGTAAACCGATTTTGATGAATTTTGGTATATAAATATTTTTTAGAAAAAAGTGGGATGTGAGGGAGAAAGAGGGAAGAAAAGGGAAAACTTAGCGTTGCTATTACAAATCAATAAGGTGCAAGGGGAATTGTGTTACCCCGAATTTAACGCGAGCGAAGCCGCAGGCAAAAGCTAGTGCTTAAATAATAATCAAACTTTGATTTACGCAGCGCAAAGGTTAATGTAAAAAAAATGAGGGTCTTATACAACAAAAGGTTTTTTTCGATCAATTTTTTTACGAAATAACTGATGTCTTTTGGTAAATTATTTGTTTCAGCCCCCCCCTGCAAGAATTTTTCGTAGAACAGTCAACACCCTTGGTACTCGGGGCATCGTAAGTTAATTTTGTGAGTGTACGACTAAACGCCGACAGACACTACGCCGACAGACTGAACAGCGACAAGACTTTACTTCGACGGGACTTTTCGCCGGCGAAGAGTCCTGTCGGCGAAGAGGTCCGTTGAAGTAAAGTCTTGTCGGTGTTCAGTCTGTCGGCGTAATGCCTGTCGGCGTTTAGTCGTATACTTAATTTTGTAGACATTCTACCCTTAAGGGAAATAAATAAAACACAGGTTACTACGCATAGTTGCACATTATTAAATAGTTGTCATAACGTCGCAGTCTACAACGTGCATCATAGAGTACTATAGCTCCACGACATAATATCGTATCGCACCACGACTCAGTTGCGATTACAGAAAACACATGATCCTTTCGTTTCCATTTATCATTGAAAATAAAAAAAAAACCATAAATCATTTATATGCGTAAATAAGATACAGAAAGTTGACAAGTGGACTCTTATCTTTCTTACTAGCGCAGGACTGCATCGTCCATTTTCATGACACGAACGCAAGTCGCAACGCAAGTTGCAGGTCGCAAGTTTTACAAATCGATACATTACACGTGACGTCAAATCGTGTGTTTGTTGCATCGGTGATGAGGAGGACTCTGAGCAGCGGTGATTGGCGAGTCAGTCTCTGAGAATTTATAAGAAACAACGAAATCGCTCACCACTGATGCTAACGAAGCGTATCTGCTAATGCCCTTTATTGATTTGCAGAGTACCTTTGCTTATAGTAGCCTACATCTTCGGGTACTCATCCTGTGGTCGCACACCACCTTGGAGTTTTATGCTTTTAGCAATAGCGGTACGTTCATTCAATTTATAAAATAGTATAAGCACACTATCAGTCCTCGTGAAGAAATATGTTGTTAGAATATTAACTCGCTTTAAATCAATAACTGAACGGTTTTTCAGGTGATCTGTATGAGTATCTTTACTGCATGTGCGTCAAGTAAGTACGAAACTGAATTAATATTTGATGCGCTCTTGGCTACATCGATTGTAATAGCTTGTTGTTCCCTCATCGCTTTAACGAGTGTAAGTTGATAGTTCCTTCTTAAACTAAGAACGTTAAGGTGCTGATAGACTTGAGCATTCACTTGTAATGAGCATTTGTGCCTATGTTACATCATAGAAAAATACGAGAACATTTTAGCGAACATTCTATCGAGCGTTCTGGCGAGCATTGCCTACCTTTTGTTGCCAGTTTGCCACTATCTTCTATTTTTCTTACATAACCCTTCAGTATAAATGCAGCACACGCGACCGTTAACCCGTCGCACGATTGTTTACATAAATGTAGGGTAACAATTTATGGAAACTTTGCACCCGTCTGCAAGCTTTGTCGCCCAACGGCTTGGCCACGGGGATCGGCGGTGCGAATGCGAACGACGAAGCAGCGGGCGAGGTGACCATTCGCGCGGCATCGTTTGCAGGCCACGGGTAACCACGTTCGCCGCCGCGACTAGTAAGGAAGTCCGAGATCGAAATGTCTTTATCAAAGTTATCTCGATATTGCTTAGAGAGTAATAGTTTTTTGGTTCAAGACATAATATTTGGAAGAGATTGGGGAGTACATGATTTGAATAGGAATCTAGGTATGGATAGAGAATTCCACTAGAACGAGAAATGCAGAATGTATCCTGTAATTTTATTTTAATCTCTTCCCACAATCTCTTCACCATATTATATGTTTATATTTATGCTGTGGGTGGCCAGACTTCCAAGTAGGCGGTCTTGCTAAAATCTCAGCAATAAAAGTCTTGGTGTTCATTTTTCGCGGCAAAAACAAATAAACTTATTAAATTAAAAAAAAATGGTTAAAATGTTCCCTTTGCCTTAAAAACGGTTAATCACTGCTGTAGTCGCCGTGACTGCCGCTCGATGACGTGGCTCACGCCGTACTGCTACCCTACCATGACGTGTTAAAGCAGAACTTATTCCGCTGAGGGAAAGGGACAGAGCTCTAGCACCATTTCTTTCAGCTTTAAGATGTCATAGTAGGCCTACTGATCCATGTATTTGTTTCACTCGCCCGCCGAGCCGCCATCGCTAGACGCCCACGCCGCCCGTTCGCTCGTAACATTTCGCCGGTCGCTTCGCGTGGCTTGATAAGTATATTTCTATGCGTTTGTTTCAGTCTTTAGACGCCTCGCCGTTCGCACCGCGCGAATATTCGCTCGACTGAGCGTGCACTAGAATGCTCATGTAAACGTTCATGGCAATGTTTGGCTCTATGCTTGGCTTGGCTCGTTGTACAGTACGACAAATATAAAAACGGCGAATGCTCGATGTTCTGTTACAAGTGAATGTTCAAGTCTATCACTAAAGAATATTAACGTTCGATTTATTTGATAGAAAACAGTTTATTTTTTAAATTAATCATCAATCGGTTTCTAAGAAAACAGCAATTAAAGTAAGAGCAAGTTCACATTAGGTCGTACCCAGCAGTTTTACCGGAACCGGTGTTGGATGCGTACTGGCATATATGGCGACCCGATAAAACTGTCGGCGAGGATCCGGCCACGATTTCTGACGAGTCAATGTGCAGGATATAGACATACTGCTTTGTATAGGGCGGCTATAGCTTCTTGTGTGAACAGTAAGATCCGGTGGTCGGCCAACGGCAAAACTGTCGGTCCGATCTAATGCGAACCTTGCCTAACTTAGACCTTTGCTGACTGTACTTAACCATGTTTTATATTTCAGTTGGATTTCACAGGTTGGATAATATATATAGTTGTTATTACAATGGTGTTTATGTTTGTGAGCTTAGTATTCTATGGTATAAGAGCGGTGACAGGTCAGCCGTTTGAAATGGCACATTTGATACTGTTATTGATCGGGACCCTGATACAGTGTGTGGTGAGTTGCTACTTTCCTTGCTTTATTTACTAAAGAGTTGTCTTCGGTTCCCAAACTAATTTATTTATCAGCTCTTGTATCACATCAAAATCTAATTGTAGCAGCATTCCTAATCCCAGTTCCTACTAATATTATAAACTAGCTTTTGCCCGCGGCTTCGCTCGCGTTAAATTCGGGGTAACAGTTCTCCTTGCGCCTTATCGATTTGTAATAGCAACGCTAAGTTTCCCTTTTCTTCCCTTTTTCTCCCTCATATCCCACTTTTTTTTAAATAAAAATTAGCCTATGTCCGTCTCCTGGTTCGCAACTATCTCTGTACTAAAATCAAAATCGGTGTAGCCATTAAAGCGTGAAGAGGTAACAAACAAACTCACTTTCGCTTTTATAATATTAGTAAGGATGCTAATGTTTGCGAGGATGATTGATATTATGAATGTATGGATGTTTGTTGGAAGGTTAACACATTTGAGCTTGAAAAAGTGACAAACATGCACACACTCGTATAAACTTTCGCCTTTATAATATTAGTTGTGTGATTTACATTGTCTCTGCTTACCTCGAAAACCCGTGGTATGTTTGAGTGCAGACTAAAAGCATAATTTTATTTCCAGGTACTCATCATGGAACTTCAAATGATATTAGGCGGCAAAGCAGTAGAACTTGATGAAGACGACTATGCCTTAGGAGCATTTTATCTCTACACATCGATTCTGAATTTATTCTTAAATATTCTCGAAACGATAAACTTATGTTCAGACTAAATAAATCTGCAATGATAATCGTAATTTTATATTGTTATTATACTATATATTATTGGGTTGAGAATTTGTGATCCAATAAATTAAGTTAGAGTCTATAAATATTAAGGCGCATCGCCCACAGGACCAAAGGTCGAGGCGCAGTCGAGGCGCGGGCGCAGGAGTGGCGCGCCGCAACAAAGTTTTCTTTACAAATGAATGGCAGTGCGCTCACAGACAAGAGTCGCGGTGCGGGCGAGGTAACGTCGGGGCGGAGGCGAGGTGAAGGCGAGGCGGAGGCGAGGTGCAGGCGCAGGTGGGGCGCTCAAGTGTGCCCAAGCCACGACGCCGCCACCATTTTGTCGTTTGTTTTCGTGCAGAGCTGCGTTTAGACGTTTTAAATATGTGCGACAATTTTGAAACCAACGCAAAACTCATTGAAATTATTCAATTAAATTCTTGTATTTATGACCAGTAACCTTTCTTCAGGGCAAATTGATTTCTTCCAGTTAGTGTCCTTCTTCTGTAAACTATTCTTCGTTTTTTTTCAAACAGTAAATATAATGTTTCTGGTGGCATTTCATAAAACTTTTTGAACTTGTCGGGATAACTTTTATTAAGTCACGTGTAGCTCTGAAAAAACCTCTTTTGTCACACTGTCGCAATATATATGGATGCACCCAAAATCTTCCACTATTTAAATTAAGAACTTGTATAAGTGCTAGTACGTCTTCGTCTTCTGACGACGACATGGTGAATGAATTAATAATGTGAAGGAAGCATGGTCGCCTGCGCCTCGACTCCTACGCAGAGACCTATCCTCGCCCGTGCTTCGACGCCGCACCGCCGCTGTCGCGACGCCGCCGCCTCGACTTAACAATGAGCGACGCGCCTAATAGAGACATTAAAAACTTAAACAAAGAACAATGAGCATTACTGTATGTGTTGCGTCCCAACCCTTGTAACAGCAACCCTACTATGACCTCTTAAAGTAATTCTTATTCCGCTGAGGGAAAGAGACAGAGCTATAAAGGGTGTCTAGCACCATCTCTCTCACTCAGTGGAATAAGAATTGCTATAAGATGTCATAATAGCCCTTCAGGTTGCGACTAGTTTAAAAATGTTCATTTAAGCATTTTTATGATTAATATGTCAAGTTTTTATTGTAATTGCTTGCATGTCTTGCGTGGCTAACTGTTTTTATGATATTAATCTGTTTTGTTAATGATATTGAATCTGTTTTTATGTATGTCTGTGTATGTCTAACAATATTATATATAGTTTTCTATGGGTCTATGCCACCCAAACAACAGTTGGGACGAAACCGCTCATTGTTCTTTGTACATTTACATTTCTAACCGATGCATGTACCAAAAAAATGGGCTCAAAAAGAGCAACGGTATCCTACTGCTGAATCTTGTGATGTTTATGTAAATTCATAAATATTTATTGAAAAGTGTTCAAAAAGTGTTTTTTTAATTAAAAATAAATGTTATCCTGTAAACTTCTTTACAAATAATAAAATTTGTCTAAATAAATTATATTAAACACAGAGGACGCATTCTCATTTAACCCGACTGTCGAAAGGAAGAGGGTTATGTTTTTCGAGCGTATGTATGTCTAATCATTTGGCATACTCTACAGTCCAAACCATTAGACTGAATTTGACGTATGAGGGGTGTTTAAATTTTCCTGACTTTGCCAAACCGAAATACACAAACAACAAAAAAAGCCCGATTCCCTAAAAATCTAGACTGACTCAAATATTTCCATTAAGCTGGGACCCACCCAGCTGTTAAAGACTGGACTTGAGGTCACTAAGTTTTTTAGGCAGTCGGGTTTTTTTTGTGAGGTCTACACATCATTTTGGTCGGGATATGAGGACCATGTAGATGTGTCTGAGATATTCTCTTGAGCAAAGAACCACGTAGGTTTTAATGAACCGGTTTCCCAGTCCAATCAATGTTATGAGGAGTTGAACGGCCCAGCGAACAATACCAAACTTAGGATAATTTTAATAAACAGAATTCTGACATTCGCAAATTGTATTTATAAGAATAGTAATAACGGTAAAATAGACCTTAGAGCTTCATAATAATTCTTACGTAAACGTTTGATAAACCGCCTTACTCATAGAGTACCATTTCAAGCAAATACACATTACTGAGTGACGTCTCCAGTGTCACACAGTTCCGGTGAGCATTGTTAGTCTGACAGAGATTTATTGGCCGACCTTAGACGGGGACATTCGGAAATCATCTGACATTCAGTGTGTGTAGTTGGTAGTACAGGAATCTTTGGGTATATGTCAAAGAGTAGAACTACTACCTACTACCTATACAAGTGGAATATTTTAACGCCACAATCGAAACTAACGACGCCATTTTTTGCCATAATTTTCCTTAGACAGGGTCACACATGTTTCCCAATAGGGCGCTTTACCTGGCTAACCCCCGAATACTGAAACGTTACTCAAAATTTGAGGGCTGCTTAACAATTAAGCAGCTCTTAAATTAAAACTTTAGATTTTGTATGGTCAAACGTCACTTCTGAGTCTCTGTTAAATTTAAGTGGGACTTAAATTTTGAGTGACGTTTCAGTATTCGGGGGAATGTCAGTCAAACACTAAAAAAACCATAGCCAACTTATCCAGGTGGAAAAAAACAGAACTAAAAAAGTATCTACTGATTTTGACATATCCGAAAAAAAAATTGACAAGCAGGGCTTCCTTAAACAGCACACTTGGTCGTACTGTACTGCACTATCCTCGTCAGACCCAGACACATTTCGGGTTCACTACGCATTAACACCGAACAGTCCGTTTCAGGCCGTGCGCTGCGTTAGGCGGGCGCACGGCGCGGGCGCCCGCGTGGCGTGGCGTAAATGGACAAAATGTTTATAGTGCTTAAGTCCCGAAACTTGTTGTTGAAAATTTAACATGTTAGAGTTATTGGTTTGAAGTGAGACTTTCAGGGTGTAGTTATGATAATAAATAGATGCCATATTATAAAATAGATGACAATCCGTTCATCATTCTTTCGTCAGTCACCATCTTTATTTTGGGTATTTAAAGGGCGCGTCGGCCTCACGAGGTTATACAAGGGTATTGGAACGAAGTTCCTTATCGCGTGTTGTGAAAGGCGACACTTTTTGCTACAGTAAGCTATTGTAAGCTGTGCGGCGTCGCATGTTTCTCTGTCTGTCTGTCTGTCTCTCTCTCTCTCTCTTACAGAAAGCAAGCCAGATATTTTCATTTTTATAGGAACTTCGTTCCATCCGGGTGTCCCTTGACAACTCTAATTTTTTTTTTCTACCAAGTATGCAGGGATCAGTTATCGACGGCCAGAACGTTAGTGAAGACATCCAAAACGACTCATGGACCCGGCATTGTATAACCGACTGCCCGCAGAAATCTCTGGGGCTTCAAATCTAAACAGGTTCATAACTCGTTTGAAGAAATGGCTTGTCGGGCAAGCATTCTTTTGACGATTGTTTGATGATGAAGCTGTGACGTGTATATCTTTGACCATTATTGATTGTGACTGTTAGAAATAATTAATTTGTATGCATATTTCTATCAGTTTTAAAGGTATGAAGAACAAGGTGTAGAGCCCTTCACCCCCTATGGAATATGAGGATCCTTCGACCAGACGGGTATCGTGTCTGGTGGGCCACCTCCCGGCAGTTGTTAGACGGTTCAAATCAAAACCAAAAGCATTTATTTTAATTAGACCATAACGCGCACTATTGAATAATAAATAAATATCTTGGGACTACTCACACACGGCTATCTGATCCCAAGCTAAGCAGAGCTTGTGTTATGGTAACCAGAAAACTGATATACATACTTATATAATTTATAAATACATACATCTAATATATAAAATTCTCGTGTCACAGTTTTCGTTCCCATACTCCTCCGAAACGACTGGACCGATTTAAACGAAATTTAGTGTACATATCGGGTAGGTCTGAGAATCGGCCAACATCTATTTTTCTAAGCCCTAAGTGGGCAGCGAGTGAAACCGCTGGGCACAGCTAGTATTATAGATAAATCACACCCAGACACAAAACAAACAATCATGCTCATCACACAAAATTTGTCCTGGGTGGGAATCGAACCCACGACTTCCAGCTCAGCAGTCAGGGCCACTAACCACTACACCAACAGGCCCGTCCGAATGTAAAAAAAAAACAACATGTTAAAGCTATAGTCCCGGTCACAAGACATAATAACTTGTGAAAGTACTGCAGTTGCCCATTCCAAAGCGTTGATCTCTATGGAGAAGAATGGGCAAGAACTCCATGGAGACTCTTTTAAATTAGAAAATTATTACAAAATCGTATTTACATAATTCGTGTTGAGATTATACAAATATGTGAGAACGATGTAGAAAGACGGGCACAGTAAGAGCGTCCAGAGTAAAAGCAAAATTCATTCAATTTTTTTAAATGTCACCCGCACCATGCTATAGCGAAAATAGTATAGTGTCTTATAATTAACACTTGAAATAGGATATTTACCATGTTTATTATTTATATTGAGTTGGTTTGAATATTGAATTTTGTGTGTCGAGAGCAAAATCGAGTTGTGAGTGACGGTGTTAGTGGTAACGAACGCAAAAAAAAATTAGAGGTGTCAAGGGACACCCGGATGGAACGAAGTTCCTATAGAAATGAAAATATCTGGCTTGCTTTCTATAAGAGAGAGAGACAGACAGACAGACAGAGAAACATGCGACGCCGCACAGTTTAGAATAGCTTACTATAGCAAAAAGTGTCGTGACAACTTTCCGTAAGATTTTTTTCCGTCTAGCCCCCTTTCACAACACGCGATAAGGAACTTCGTTCCAAAAACGAATAAGAAAAACCGGCCAAGAGCGTGTCGGGCCACGCTCAGTGTAGGGTTCCGTAGTTTCCCGTCCGTCACAATAAGTGTTCCCAGTTATGAGGTCAACCGAACAATTCGGTAATACCCGATCCAATGTAATAAGTACCTACAGCGCCATCTCTCGGGGAATTGGGTTACTAATTAATACAAAGACGTGCAATTTCGGTGGTAATATTGGATTGCGAAAACCGATTTCAATAATTCTTTTTTTGTTTGAAAAAAGATACGTTCAGGATAATAAAATATGTAAACAAAATTACAAAAAAAGCTTGCATATACGATTATACTACAAACTTAGTCCAGAAATTATTTTGTACAACTTTTTGTCTTTTTTGTACAAAAACTGCTGTGTCAATCAAGTTCAAAATGATTTTCATAGAAAGTCCTTATAAAGTTCTACTTTTCAGATTTTTTTCATATTTTCTAAACTCATGGTTCAAAAGTTAGAGGGGGGGGGACACATTGTTTTTTACTTTTGGAGCGATTATTTCCGAAATTAATGACATTATCAAAAAATGATCTTAGTAAACCCCTATTCATTTTTAAATACCTTTCCAACAATATATCACACGTTAGGGTTGAAATTAAAAAAAAATCACTTCCCACTTTACATCGATACCTCCCACGTAAGTTGTTGTATCTCCAAAACTGCAACTTTACAGTAGAGCGTTTCAAAGATTCAAATTGAACCAAAATCTGCATTTATTGTTGCATCTTTTTAAAATTTCGTATTTAAATGTAATATAATAGTCTTCTTAAATCCGTTAAAAGATATTTTAAGTAATATGTCTATTTTCGGAGATATTGTTCATACAACATTTTACTCCGGAGTAGAAGTTATGTCAGTTGTTGCATCTGATACTAACAACATTATACCGCGGCGCCCAGATAGCATCACTTGTGGTATATGATAGTTACAACTGTATACGTTGAAAAACAGAAGTCTTACTCTGTTGTTTGTGGTAATAATATTTATATTAGTTACAGAATTCAATTTCCAATTTGAAGGTGGTTAATTTTTTAGGTTAATAAATAAAAAATAAATGTTATTAAGGTTATTTTTTTTATTAGAAACAACATTAGTGAACAGAAAATCTTTGAAAATAAAATAATGAGCTTTTAAAACTTAATTAAATGACTTCTTCTGTTGCTGAATAATCAAGAACGTTTCATTATTATAACAATCATACAAAAGACTTTTTAAAAATTATACAAAGTTATAGAATAGGATAGGTAACGTAACAACAGAACTAATCAAATTTTAATAGAATTGCAAAAATCAACATCACTATAAAAAATATAAATATGAACTTACTTAATTATATGAGATCAGCTTAAAATCAAAGTAGTAATTTGGTAACCATTTAAATTTTTTGGCAAATACTTATTGGTTTATAATAATGAAAAAGAAATGTTAAAATAAAATCAATTGGTTAATGTCAACCTAAGAAACCTAAAATTAGCTTTTACGGGAGCTTAAAACAAAAAAATATTATTTTTATGAGATCAATATTAAAACCTGAGATGCTTAATCAAAAGCAATATAGAAAAAAGAAAAATAGACGGAATATTAGAAAAAGACTAAAGTCTATTCTGAATCAGAAAATTCAGCGTCATTATTAACGCCAGCAACGAAGGATGGTTTGCTCACCTGTTTCGCCCATCTAACCAAGCTAAACCATTCAAAGTGTGTATAAATAAGTTTATTTTTGGACAAACGTTCTATTAGAGCATGTACGCTATCACCTTCTGCCTGGGTGTGACCTTTTTCAAGAAATGTATGTTTGATAGTTAATAGTTAGTATATTAAGCTTATGAGCAATATAAACATAAAACGCAAACACGATACAATTGCGATTCTGACCGGTACAATTGCCAAACTTATTTATACACCCTTTGAATGGTTTAGCTTTGTTAGATGAGCGAAACAGGTGGGCAAACCATTTAACGTCATAGAAATGAAGCATACAGATTTTTAAACTATAAAACACTTTTGATTGGACGTCATTGGTCTAAAAATGTAAATGGGAACGTAGTTAGATGGAATAAAATAAAGAAGTAAGTATATGTGCAGAAGATCCTTTTAAAATTATGTATCGGTAAGATTTGGCAGACAATAATGCTATGACAATTGCCCTTAATTAATACCAATACCCGTAGACGCCAAAGGAATAGTATGGCTGAGCTATGCCCCTTGTTATCCAACCGTCTTCCCATAACTAAGGTAAATATGACGACTTAATGAACCAGAGTCATACTAAAATTATTCCAGTTACGTATCACGACTTTTTCAGGCATTTATCTTTCGTTGCTCGCGTTAATAATGACGCTGAATTTTCTGATTCAGAATAGACATTAGTCTTTTTCCAAATATGCCGTTTGTTTTTCTTTTTAGGGTTCCGTAGTCAACTAGGAACCCTTATAGTTTCGCCATGTCTGTCTGTCCGTCCGTCCGTCCGTCCGTCCGTCCGTCCTCGCTTAATCTCTGTGACCGTTTGCACTAGAAAGCTGAAATTTGGTACCAATATGTATATCAATCACGCCGACAAAGTGGTAAAATAAAAATTGGAAAAAAATGTTTAATTAGGGTAGCCACCCTATATGTAAAGTGGGAAGTGATTTTTTTTTTAATTTCAACCCTAACGTGTGATATATTGTTGGAAAGGTATTTAAAAATGAATAGGGGTTTACTAAAATCATTTTTTAATAATGTCAATAATTTCGAAAATAATCGCTCCAAAAGTAAAAAACAATGCGTCCCCCCCCCTCTAACTTTTGAACCATAAGTTTAAAAAATATGAAAAAAATCTGAAAAGTAGAACTTTATAAGGACTTTCTATGAAAATTATTTTGAACTTGATTGACATAACAGTCTTTGTACAAAAAAAAAAGTTGTACAAAATAATTTCTGGACTAAGTTTGTAGTATAATCGTTTACGTTAACGCACTATTCCCATACTTGGATTCTTGGATTATACAATTCCCTAGTGTTCAACGTCAAACAAATAATAAACTCATAAGTGGGAACACTTATTGTGACGGACGGGAAACTACGGAACCCTACACTGAGCGTGGCCCGACACGCTCTTGGCCGGTTTTTTTGTATATTGCTTTTGATTAAACATCTCAGGTTTTAATATTGAGCTCATAAAAATAATATTCATTTGTTTTATATTGTTTTAAGGCTCCCATAAAAGCTAATTTTAGGTTTGTTAGGTTGACAATTAACCAATTGTTTTTATTTTAACATTTCTTGACATGTACTCTTTTTCCAAATTACGTAAATTCCTTCCCTTAGTGTCTATCCATTCATTAAATTTTTTTTTTACTATATTACCTTTATCTTTCCTTGGTTGACGACGGCGATCGCTTGTGCTGGGACTATTATTCGAAATATCTAACAGCGGACTTTGTTTATTGTTGTATACGTTGAGCAGCTAGACAGATAACTTGGTGAGGGTACGGGCAAAAGTTGATAAGTTTTCCTTTTGTATATAATAATGGCAGTAAGCATTATCACAGTCGTAGTCCAAGTGGTTGGTACCACAAGAAGGTGAAGGGTGCGGTGTTTCGAGATTTGCCGTATCAGAATCTGAAGCAACTTCTAGGTTACTATCTGCATCAATTATGTTTGCTAGCTCAATAATATCTGACTCATTAAAGCTTATCGGTAAAGGAGACTCTGAAACAATAATAATGTTTTGTATAACAAATGATCAGCAGATTTAGGCAATCGAACCTGAGACCTCGGCGTGCTAATACAATGCACTAGGTATGCATCTGGCTATTGAGGCAGTCGTACTTACCATTTAAAGATTGACTTTTGAACTAAAGACTTGACTTACAACGTAAATTTTAAGTAAAAAAAAAAGTAAATCCAACGTAAAATATAGTTATACATACATTTCACTACACAACTACATTTTAATGAACGATTTCCGAAGTAAAACGATGTATTTATTAGATACAACAAAATGTTAAACTTCAACGAAGACGTAAAATATTGTATGTATTACATACAACATTTTCGATGAACGCTCACCGGCGTATATTGTTGTAAGTAATCTATACAATAGTTTAGGTTGGTGCCACCATGTAAAGAGTTAGTAATCTAATTCATCGACTAAAATAATTAAAAAACAAACTTACCATTAATATTTTGTAGGTTTGAATTAGAAAAACTGTTTAATTCTATTTAATTTTAAAAAATATTGTCCTTTTCAATGGGTGTATCGGAGTTGTTGCTTTGTATATTCGCATTATTGAGCAAGTCACATATTCGACGCCCTCTTGATACTATAATACTTGCACGTTTCATTATAACAAATATGAAGTAAACTAATTACGTCAATGAATTAGCAAATAATATATGCGATTGCAACGTGCGTGCGGCCGGTTGAAAGTCCGGCGTAGTCTGTTGTATGTAACCAATACGCGGCGCGAGCGCGTGGTTCTACCCGCCCCGCGCCCCGCGTACACAAATGTATAGGCATATACAACGGTGTAATCCGTTCGCGTTTGAAACTTACAACATTATACGTCTGACAAATCCTTTAAAAATAGTGTTTTTGTTGTTTTTTTACTTTGAATGGATATAATAAGCCATATTAAGATATTTTTCAGCAAAAAAGCAAAATAGCATTTTTGTGGCTTACAACAACTTACGTGGGAGGTATCGACATATAGGGTGGCTATCCTAATAAAACATTTTTTTCAAATTTTGATTTTACCACTTTGTCGGCGTGATTGATATACATATTGGTACCAAATTTCAGCTTTCTAGTGCTAACGGTCACAGAGATTAAGCGAGGACGGACGGACAGACAGACATGGCGAAACTATAAGGGTTCCTAGTTGACTACGGAACCCTAAAAAACGAAGAATTAGAGGGTAGATCGTTTTGTCTGCTCGTAAACATCCACCCGCAATAACTTCAGTTCATCCGCGATAATGGCGTTTGCAACATCGCCGATATATCGGAAACTCAATATAAATAATAAACATGGTAAATATCCCGTTTCAAGTGTTAATTATAATATTAGTAACCATGTCAGTATAGTATAGTGTCTTGTTATGTATCTACCCACTTATTGTGTCACCAAATTATTTGTGTGGGCGGAAAAAATCAGAACAAAAATAAATGTCTCCCAACATATCGATGCATATTTCCTTGACTATATCGTGGTCAATTGGACATCCTATACGCAAAGTGCATCCTGTTATTGCTGAACAACAAACAAGGCACTAAAAACCGATAAATGACGAAATGTCATGGAACTATTAAGTACTGTAGTTCTGGAATAAAAAATACCTATTTCCATATCTTCATTTTTTTTTCTATTTAGCAATATATTGATGACAGCAATTCTGCATCCGTCAGATTTCACAAAACGTTATTATGAAGGCCATCTTTTGAGGTTTATTTTTTATTGAAATCAAGTATTTTTGTAAAATTTACATTTTAATGAGTAATTTAGAGTTCAATAAAAACAAAAACTTACACAATGAGAGTGCAAACAGTATTCCTATTACACAAGAAAAATCTTATAGCGCCATTGATATGGAATTGGTCACAAAACAAACACCGAAATCATTATCTATCGAAAAAAGCAAAGATTTTGTGTGCATTGATATCATAGAAAATAGTATAGAACACCGCACTGATGATAATGAAGAGGGAGACACAGGAATACTAGCAAACATTACAAACTTAAAAGTGCATGTAATAAACCCATCTGCGAGACGAAAGCCTACAATTTTGGCATTTTACGAGAGCATGGTTGATTTTGGGAAGCAGCAACGATTGGGGAGACAGATACGACGCCAAAATCGGTCTCCAAAAGTTCAAGTCGCGACGCATGACGGTCAGAACTACAAGTTTCTTTAAATCCTTTACTAAGAATACTATTATTTATTTTATAATATCATAAAAGCGAAAGTGAGTTTGTTACGTCTTCACGCCTTAATGGCTAAACCGATTTTGACGAATTTTGGTACAGAGATAGTTGGGACCCTGGAGAAAAAATAGCCTATGTCCGCATATATTTTTTTAAGTGGGAAATAAGGGAAGAAAAGGGAAAACTTAGCTTTACTATTACAATCAATAAGGCGCAAGGGCAAAAACTACAAGTAGCAGGTACTTGCAAATCTAGAAAAGGGGAACTGTATTACCCCGAATTTAATGCAAGTGAAGCCGCGGGCATAAGCTAGTTCTCTAAAATTGCGTTCATAATCACTTTATAATAGTATTAAATATTTCAAAAAAAAATCTACCGTTCAAGTCTTCAATAATAAATAGGTTTGTCATCGTCACCTTTACTAGCTTTTTGTTTACCATTAGCTTTAAACTACTCAAAATTCTGATGTTGGTAAAATAAATAAATTTATTTTCTTTTTTCAGATCTGATTAAAAGTCAAGACTCACTTCACGTCCAAGGGTATCCGTCTGGTCCAGGATATCTTCATACTGAAGAATACCCAAAAGGCCAAGGATACCCAAATGGAAAAGATCAAGTAAATAATAATATAGTAAGACTTAGAGGAGGGGTTACGTATGAACCTGGTGATCGAAGCAAATTTGTGATGCTAGTGTTGGCAATAACAGCTAAAATGTTACTGGTAACTGATATATTAGTGGGGACTGTTCTGATAACGTAAGTAGATACTGTTTCTATTTCTTTATTATTATTATTTTCCAATTGAGAAAATAATAATGGATGGATTATGAAGGATGATGGATTTTTGAGTAAATAATAATCCATATAGATATAAAAGACAGTCGTGTCAATATTATTATAGCTAGAGAATGGCTAAACCAATTTGGCAGATTTGAAGGCACCGGACATACATTTATTAAGTCAAAGATTAAGTCAAATCGTATGTCCAAGTTTCATCACAATGTTTTCCTCTACCGTTGTCTGTGATGTATTTGATAAACTTCTATAAAGTATAATTTATTATAAAGTCATATTTAGTACCGGATTTCTACTCACAATGGCTGAGTAAATAAATGAAGAAATAATATTAGGTTGTTTGCCCCCCCCCCCCCCCCTTCCCCAAATAACTGAATATTCTTTATTTGTTCCACTCGGGTTGTGGTATACTTTGTTGACGAGTGTGTGAATTTCGATGAAATTCGGTATGTAGTTAGTATTTTTTTTTGCGGATGGAAAATCATCAAACAACTTCCCCCGCTATGGGCGGAGCGGGGGGGATTCTCAGACGTCAGACTTGTACTGACTAAAACCCACCCATGTTCCTTCTATTGCCCTTTATGTTCCGGGGCCGCGGTATCTCTTTCCTGCCCCGACAGGACGAATGACCTTTAGTTTAAGTGTAACCATTTGTTTCAGCCCTTCTTTAACAAAATTTTTCATAAATCATGGATTAATGCTGTTTTACCCGGCCACGTAAGTAAATTTTAAACATAATAGAAATTATAAGGCAAACGAACAATTCACACGATACACTGGGGCATGTTTTCTTTTTACCTGATTTATGTTTATGTTTTATATATAAAAGCGAAAGTGAGTTTGTTCGTTTGTATGTTTGTTTGTTTGTTACGTCTTCACGCCTAAATGGCTAAACCGATTTTGATGAATTTTGGTACAGAGATAGTTGGGACCCTGCAGACGGACATAGGCTATTTTTATAAGTCAGAAATGAGGGAGAAAAGGGGAAGGAAAGGGAAAACTTAGCTTTGCTATTACAATAAATCAGGCGCAAGGGTAAAAACTACAGATTTTGACGCGAGCGAAGCCGAGGGTAAAATCAAGTTCATGATAATATTGATGATTGCTGTATGGTTGTTGGCAGTACACTCATTACGGCATTATGATGCCTCTGAGATTTTTGAGAAACAACAATATTGCTGACCACCAATGCCAATAGAAACGGAGGAGCTCGTGGCTAAATATAGTAGCCGCTCAGGTCGATCTTTAATTAAGCCGCGCTTGCCTAGGTTGGTCTGTGGACGGGTGACCACCCGTTATATACCGAGTTTTCTCTGTGCCTCGGAAAGCACGTTAAGCCGTTGGTCCCAGCTGTCATTTGTAGATCTTTGATAGTCGTTACAGGTAGTCAGTGTTCCGAAAGTCTGACAACCAGTCTTACCAAGGGGTATAGCATTACCCAGTATTAACTGGGTTGTGGAGGTCAGATAGGCAGTCGCTCCATGTAAAATACTGATATTCAGCTGCATCCGGTTAGACTGGAAGCCGACCCCAACATAGTTGGGAAAAGGCTAGGCAGATGAATGCCAATAGAAACGTGGATATCTGCTAATACTCTATATTGATTTGCAGAATAGCCTTGATTACAGTAAATTGCATCTTCGCATACTCAGACTGTGCTCGCAGGTTACCGGGGAATTTCATACTTTTAACTATAACGGTACGTTCATTCAATCCTTACTGTCCTTTTGAAAGCGAAAGTGAGTTTGTTTGTTTGTTACGTCTTCACGCTTTAGTGGCTATACCTTTTGATGATTTTTGGTACAGAGATAGTTGAAACCCTGGAGATGGACATAGGCTAAAAAGAAGAGGAAATTAAGGAAAAAGAGGTAAGATAAGAGAAAGCTTGGCTTTGCTATTACAATCAATAAGGCGCAAGGGCAAAATCTATAGGTACCTGCAAATCAGGAAAGAGGAACTGTGTTTCCCCGAACTTAACGCGAGCGAAACCGCGGGCGAAAGCTAGTTGAAAATAACACAACATAATATATATTTTTTTCTTGTAATAAACGTTGCCTCACACTTGGAATTTCATTTGTATCGTGGGTGCGTTTACAAAAATTTAAACTCACATACACAAACAGCCAGACCTGAAACAACTATCTGTAGGTCAAACAAATATTTGTTTCGTGCGGGGATCAAACCAGCGATACGTATCGCAGTGGTCACACGCTTAGCCACTGAGTCACAATACTTCAAATTCCTTGTTAAAATATAAACTCGCCTTAAATCGATTAATCAATAACTTGGTGACTTTTCAGGTGGTCTCAATGAGTGTCATAGCTTCCGCTGCTTCAAGCGCATACGAAACTCAGATTATATTTGAAGCTGTCTTAGCTACTACTTGTGTAGTGATTATTTGCACTCTTCTCGCTTTTACGAACGTAAGTCGATATTTAAAGCGCTGATAAACCTTAGCATAGTACTAAAGTATGAGAGGACAGAGTAGGCCCGACAATAAGGCAATAAGTAATTGCTTTTTTTTGGGTGGGAGATCGTCAAATAACTTCCCCCGCCCTGGGCGGAGCGGGGGGCAGGCTCTGGCAAGCCCCTCTGCTTTGCCGACATCTCTTTGAGGCGCGCGTGAAACACGAACGCGCCGTCGATACGGCCTGTCGTCAATAGACGGACGAACGGTGAGCTACCCATTTCTCACCGTCCACAGGCCCGCATCAACGGTGGCCGGGAGTCGTCTCGCGGCGCTCGGCGCCCGGGGCGTCTCCCGCGGCGGATAAGTTTGCTTACTTTACAAAACGTAAAATAAAATCATACGTTAACTAACGTTAACAAGCGTGTAAGTCGTAACCAATTTATGTTGTATGTTTCAGTTCGATTTCACAAGTTACGTCGTATACATAGTCATTATTTCACTCTGCTTTACTATGGTTTGCATGATATTTTTTGGTATAAGGATAACGACAGGACAGAAGATGAAAGTCGTGTATTTGTTCCTGCTGCTTGGTTGTACATTAATGCAAACTCTGGTGAGTTGTCACTTTAATTTATTACGGCTGCGAATAATATAAGTCAGGAAGAGAGGCGGTGTACAAATTTATTGCGAAATTCTGTTCTAAATATTTATTTTATTTATATATCTATTTTTTTTTCTTTCTTCTCTTTTTATTTATAACTAGCTCTGCCCAGCGGTTTCACCCGCTGCTCACTCAGGGGTATGAAAAATAGATGTAGACCGATTCTCAGACCTACCCGATATGTACACAAAATTTCGTTTAAATCGGTCCAGCCGTTTCGGAGGAGTATGGGAACGAAAACTGTGACACGAGAATTTTATATATTAGATAATAAGCACACCAACATCACGGTTACATACATAAACATTTAAATAAACTAACACCTAAAAACTGCATTTCAGTAACCATGCAAATAATAGGTATGCATGGCATATAACATGATAAACTACTATTATAATTACTGTTAAAGTTATCGTTTTTATTTATTTTTAAATGTATATATTAGTTTATTTGATATGTATATGTGTATTAGTATCCGTATAAAAATATGTTTTCGCAAAAATTGTTTTAGATATTTTATGTATTGTACCCTATCACAATGTTGTCGTATTTTACCCAAAGGTTGACTGGTAGAGAATGCCTTATGGCATTAAGTCCGCCTATGTACCACTATTGTACATGAAGTTTAAATAAATAAATAAATAAATAAATAAACATTAGAGACAGGATGCTATAACAAAAATTATATCAAATAGATCTAAAACCAGAACAAAAATTTAGAGGTGTCAAGGGACACCCGGATGGAACGAAGTTCCTATAGAAATGAAAATATCTGGCTTGCTTTCTTCTTTCTTCTATAAGAGAGAGACAGACAGACAGACAGAGAAACATGCGACGCAAAAAGTGTCGTGACAACTTTTCGTAAGAATTTTTTCTGTCTAGCCCCCTTTCACAACGCGCGATATGCAACTTCGTTCCAATAAAAAACAATACAAGATACACATCACACTGTTATCACTACGTTGTCAAATTTATCTCGTGTATTCGAACGAAAGAACACACTTGCAAATAAGTGATCAATAAGCTGCGCTCGCGTTTCCTTGGCTTTCCTCTACTCATAGGAGGAAAGTTTTGAGTATGAATGTGGATGGGACATTTTCCTCATTTCTCTGCACCACCAAGCCAACTGACTACCACACAGCTTTTCAGTCACCCGCGCTACTTTCAGACTTCCTCTTATGTACTACTAGCTATCGCCCGCGGCTTCGCCCGCGTTAAATTTGGGGTAACACAGTTCCCCTTGCGCCTTATTGATTTGTAATAGCAACGCTAAGTTTTCCCTTTTCTTCCCTCTTTCTCCCTCACATCCCACTTTTTTTAAATAAAAAATATTATTAGCCTATGTCCGTCTCCTGGTTCCCAACTATCTATGTACCAAAATTCATCACAATCGGTTTAGCCATTAAAGCGTGAAGAGATAACAAACAAACGAACTCACTTTCGCTTTTATAATATTAGTAAGGATTTACTTACTTTACCCATACGCGTAACACCACACATGCCCCTTAACATTCTCATTTTAGCCAAGAGCCTTTTATTCATTTCTTATGTGGCCCAACATTCTGATTCATACAAGACAGCAGGTCTAACTTTTTTTTAACGTTGCCTCACACTAGGATTTCTCCTGTATCGTGGGCGCGTTTACAAACATTTATACTCACATACACAAACAGCCAGACCCGGAACAACTATCTGTTGGCCATAAAAATATCTGTTCTGTGCGGTGATTGAACCCGCACGCAGCGGAGCAGTCGATTGCTCAGCCACTGCGCGAACCGAGTCGTCCTATAAGTCATCTATACTAATATTATAAATGCGAAAGTAACTCTGTCTGTCTGTCTGTCTGTCTGTCTCTTCTTCACGCCTAAACCACTGAACCGATTTTAATGAAATTTGGTACAGATATAGTCTGGGACCCGAGAAAGGACATAGGATAGTTTTCATCCCGGAAATCCCCCGGGAACGGGAACTAGTTGTTTTATAAATCTTCCTCTTAAGTTTAAGTAGCATTTTGTTAAGTATATTCTCTTCTATTCCTGCTTAGACTGCACAGTAAGAACATTAACCTACTTCCAGTTGCTCGTTGCGGAACTGCAAATGATTTTAGGCGGCAGATCAATAGAGCTTGAAGAAGAAGACTACGCCTTAGGAGCATACTACCTTTACACGTCAGTTATCAATATATTCATAAAAATGGTCGCTTTAATCGGAACAACAAATGAAGAGTTATAAATTCGCAGTGAGAATTGGAAATAGAAACAAAACTTGTACTTTGATTAACCAATGGACGGACAAAATAATGGTTTTGAAAAGGACATCGATGTACCTCTGCACGAGGAGTAATCAGACTAAACCAGTTCATGCGGATCTCTCGTTGTACGGAAATTCTATACAAAGACGAGGCTATGTGATACTGGAAATGTATAGCTTGAGGTGTCGCCATGTGTACTACTATTACCGTCTACGGCGATCATCTGCCTAGCCGTTTCCCAATTATGTTGGGGTCGGCTTTCAGTCTAACCGGTTGCTGAATATCAGTATTTTACATGGAGCGCCTGCCTATCTGACCTCCACAACCCAGTTAGCCTGTCTTAACTGTTGGTAAGACTGGATGTCAGACTTACGGGTCACTGACCGTAACGACTGTCAAAGATCAGAAAATGACAGCCAGGACCTACAGCTTAACTGAGACACTGAGGAAACTCAGAATGTTAAGGTGGTGTGGGCGTGGCGGGTGTATAGATCGACCGAGTGGCTGATTTCATTTAGGCACAAGCTCCTTACCTTCTTGCTGCCTCTAGCGATGCTTATGATAATTCATAGATACTAACGCTATACTTCTACAAACATTTCGGGGTTTACTGGTGTGACGTAATATTGTATATGTTTTTATGTCGAAAAGTAGTATTCAAATATATTTTTTATGTAAAGTTTTTCACAATCACTTTTACACCTCAATACAATAAAATATTTGACAAAGTAATTTAGTTTAGTGTTTTATTTGCGACTACTCTTAGCAGAAATATTTCGAAACAAAGACAATGGATGTATTCTTTTTAAAGTCCAGTCATCATTTTGGTCATGTCGAATGAGGACCATGCATTTCGATCGTCGAACGGGTGTCTGATATGGTATTCTGAGGAAAGAAATGGAAAGAGTAGAGCTGAGGGAGGCCTCTGCCCAGGACTGGGACAGACCAGACTAGAAAAAAAAAACTGCCAATCGGACTCGCGTACGAAGAGTTACGCACCATCCTTACCAATATTATAAAAGCGAAAGTAAGTTTGTTTATTTGTTTGTTACGTCTTCACGCCTAAACGGCTACACCGATTTTGATTAATTTTATTACAAAGATAGCTGGGACCCTGGAGACGGACATAGGCTAATATTTGTATTTAAAGTGAGGTATGAGAGAGAAAGAGGGAAGAAAAGGGAAAACTTAGTTTTGCTATCACAATAAATAAGGCAAAAGGACAAAAACTACAGGTAGCAGGAATCTGCAAATCAGGAAAGGGAACTGTGTTAACGTGAGCGAAGCCGCGGGCTAGTGATATTATAAAAGCGAAAGTGAGTTTGTTTGTTAGTTACGTTTTCACGTCTTAACTAAATTCGAACAAAATTTAAGCGTGTCTGATTCGGAGCGATTCGTGACAAGTCAACACTACCGAAAGCGCGCGTAATGTTCTTTCGCTCTAGCGCTAGTCTCATTCGAACTCCTTGGCTTTCAATGTGGCTTTTTATTTGTATAGAAGTTAATATAATTCATTGATACATTTTAGGTACTTATACGGCAATTTCTACGGGCTAGTCAAGCCTGGCTTGTCCATTAAATAGCAGTATATGTTAGTCTCCAATCAAGGCCCGGCCTGCCACTGTCTACATCCCGTCTATAAATTCTAGAAAACGTTCCTATTTATTTTAATACTCATTCATTACTTTATTACTATCTCTGGTGACAATGACATTGACAATCAAAGAGTTGACAACTACAACGAAAATATTTTGAAAAGAAGGACAGTCCTTGTTTATTTTTTACATATTTTTCTATAATTTACTACTTTATGAGTACTTCAGAGCTGAATAAAACAAGAAATATACACAATGAGAGCGCCCACAGTTTACCTAATACACAAAAAAAATCTTACCACACCATTGATATGGAATCGATTAAAAAAGAAATAATTACACCTGCCTCGTTAACTATTGCTAAAAGTAGAGACGTTGTGTGCTGTGATGATAAAGAAACTACTATAGAACAACGCACTGATACGAATGAAGAAGTAGATGTAGATATATTGGCAAATATACCAGGGTTGAAAGTGCATATAATAAGTCCGTTGGTTGCCGAGCAAAAGCCTACAGTTAAGGAATTATACGATAGTGTGGTTGATTTCGGGAAGCAACGTTGGCCAGAACAGCCTCCTACACCACCACGGCAAACATTTACGACACAAAACGGTGAGTATCTTACGCTTCTTTGAAAACCCAGCCATCTGTTTGCCTAGCCTTTCTTCTCCTTGCAAATCTACGCATAACATTTTATTACACCACAGACTACGTTCAGTACTGTTTCTCCTCCTTTAAATCCATCCAAAGGTTGTCTTGAAAAGATCGCTTTTAGCGATAAGACCGCCCATTGTTTCACCCTACTTATAAGTTGTTTAATGTTATTCTTGTTATTTGTATGGTGTACACAATAAAGAATATTCTATCTATCTATCAAAAATGAGCAAGCGTGCTTCTTTCTGATTTCAATCAACTAAGTTTGAGTTCTGTATCGTGACCATTTTGGATAGATCACCATTCAAACATTTGTCAGACTCTCGCACATTTAATGTTTTTTAAATTGTGTAAAGATTACTGGTGTGCACTTGCTGTAGAGCATAACAGCTTTATTGCATGAACAAATAGCATGGATATCATACACAAAAGTTATGCTGGAAGTATAGCTGTTTGAGATGATTTAATGGAATGCTCAAGTAGCTTTTGACAATTTCTCAACTTCAAATTCTGGTCTTGTTTGATTTAAGTAAAATTTTGCTGTGGACTCGTATGGACTAAACCTTACTAAAACGATCTCGGCAGTATCATCATCCTTAAAAAAATCGGGCGCGAAATTGTTTGCTCTTAAAGAAAAATAATTTTATTTTCTTGTTTTAGATCGCACTTTAAGTCTAGCATCACTTCAGACTGAAGTGCCTCCTACCAGTCCTGGATATTTTCAGGCTCAAGGATACCCGCCTCAAGGACCACAAGGATATTATCCTCCTGGTCAAGGATACGGTCAAGGATTTCAGCAACCTCCAGGATACGGTCAAAACCCTCAATTCGCAGGATACCAACAAGGTCAAGGGTATGGTCCACCTCAAGGATATGGTCCACCTCAGGGATATGGTCCACCTCAGGGATATGGTCCACCTCAAGGATATCCTCCACCTCAGGGATATCCTCCAGATCAAAATTATCCTTCAGAAGGGATGGTGGTGGTTTATAATCCTAAAGATCGAAACCCATTTGTTGCTCTAGTCATGGGAGTAACATTTATAATGTTAGCGACCACTGCTATCTTCATAGGTGTTGTTGTACTGACGTAAGTAGACTCTGTCGCTCTCTCGTTCTCTTTTGGAGATAGTATGTTAATTTGATTTTTTTATTTTCAGCCCCAACTTGAAATCATTATTCAGGCGATTGGGATTAGTAGTGCTTATACCCTGCTTGTAAGTTGTTTTTTTTTTAAATACTAGCTGTGCCCGGCATGCGTTTCAATGCAATTTTTCTACCCTACCTACCCTATTTACCCGATCTTTTTTATATCGATTTTTTCTCGCCGTAAAAACCATCCTTAGACTTCAACGGACATAAAAAAAAGAATTGGTAAAATTGGTCCAGGTGTTGTTGAGTTATGCGCTTACCAACAGATTTTACGATTCATTTTTATAGTATATATTAGTCTTAACCCTAAAATGAATAAGAGGTCACAATGTACAATCTATTAAACGTCGTATTGTGGAAATGACGACAAAAGCTAAACGCTTTCTGTACGAACAATAAATGCATTTAGGGTTAGGTATTTCCGCCACAATCGAAACGATCCGGCCAGTACTTCTAAGACTGGCTCTGGAGACGTACCAGCTCTCTCACGTTTCGCTTGACGCAGGAGCTCTCGGGATTCTGCTGCTTCGGGAAGTACCTGTGTTGCATAACCAAGAAGCCACATGACCGGCACAGCTCCCTCATGTTTCGGGTGAGGCAGGAGCTCTCGCGGTTCGGCTGCTTCGGGAAGTACCTGTGTTGCGTAACCAGAAAGCCACATGACCGGTTCCGTCACTGCGTCCACCATTTGGAGGTTACGGCGCGGTATACACCAGCCGACTGTACCGTGTGGGATGAGGCACGGTGTACCGTGCTGTACAGTGCTAAAGAGATGGAGGAGACCTGTTGCTGCTGACCGTCGTTTGCTCGATAGTCGGCAGCGCAGGCCTCTGAGATGTCTTCGAGAAAGTATGTTTATTATATTTTTATTTGCAGAGTATTACTGCTTGGTGTAAACTACTCCTTCGCATGCTGCGATATTGCTCGCAAGCCCCCGTGCGGTGTCATGCTTTTAATTTTGACGGTAAGACATACTGAAGCTCAAAACTGTATCAAAAACTAGTGCTGTAAACGAAACGTAAATTCTAACTGTCGATAATCGTCAATAAAACAATCCTATACAATTAAATTGTTTTTTTACGTCGAGTACGAATTACCTAATTGTTTTCATAAAATATGTCATTACATGGTTACGTGTTTGGAGCCTACTTTTAGGCAAACAATACCTGTATTAGTAGGTTCCGCTCTTTCTTACAACATTTGTACACTGTACTAGCTGTGATTACGATCTACCGTAAGGGTAAATATGCAATGTTAAACAATTTTTATATTTTAAGTTTCAAAGTACAAATCTATAAAGCGAATTCCAAAACTACTCTAACACGACTCAAACACGTATTTTCAAAATTAAGTAGTATTTTCTACCTTAAAATAGTTTGAATTTACGTTACGTTTATAAAGTAAGCATTGTATAAAACACATGTTAAATAAATAAATTGTAATTGTATTTATTTATATTTTTTAAATAAATAACTTTATTTTAATTATGTGTGTAGTATTAGCTGTGGGTTCACCACTGACTACCCCCCGTTGTATTTTTATATTCGTAAAGTCCATCCAAAGGTTGTCTGAAAGATATCGCTATTAGCGATAAGACCGCCATTGTAACCATAGATTTAACAGTTTTTTGTAAAACAGTTATTTTTCAATTTTGGTGTGCAATAAATTATATTCTACTAACTTTTGCCCGCGGCTTCGCTCGCGTTAAATTCAGTAGCGCCTTATTGATTTGTAATAGCAACGCTAAATTTTCCCGTTTCTTCCCTCTTTCTCCCTCAAATCCCACTCTTTTTAGAAAAAAAATAGCCTTTGTCCGTCTCCTGGTTTCCAACTATATCTGTACTAAAATTCATCAAAATCGTTTTAGGCATTAAAGCGTGAAGAGGTAACAAACAAACTAACAAACTCACTTTCGCTTTTATAATATTAGTAAGGATTCTATTGCTTAACAACTTTGTAACTTTTCAGGTGATCGGAATGAGCGGTTTCACTGGTGTTGCGTCATGCCATTATAATACTGATATTATAATGCAAGCAGTGTTAGCTACTGCGGTGATAGTAGGAATTTGCACTCTACTTGCTTTTACGAACGTAAGTGAATGCTTCTTTTGAAATGCTTGTACTCTGAATACTGTTTAAGAGGCGCTAATGCATTATTTTCTTTAATCGTTGCCCCACTCTAGGAATTTCTCCTATATCATGGGTGCGTTTACAAACATTTAAACTCGCATACACAAACAGCTAGATTCGAAACAACTACCTGTAGGTCATGCAGATATTTGTTCCGTGCGGGAATCGAACCGGCGACACGCACCGCAGCAGCCGATCCCTCAGCCACTGCGCCAACCGTGTCGTCAAATTGCTTATACAATTTCGAGCAGTCGTTTTTAGGGTTCCGTACCTTATAAGAAAAAAAACTGAACCCTTATTGGATCACTTTGTTGTCCGTCTGTCTGCCTGTTTGTTTTCCAGTTAAGACCATTTATCTCGGGAACGCGTAGAGGTATCGCGTTGAAATTATAACTATATGCTCAGCTCTGTGGTCCCTTTGTGCTGTGAAATTAATAGTCTAAGTCTCCGCAGTCAAAAGATATGGCCGTTTATGTCGCAAGTTTGTACGGAACCCTCGGTGCCTGAGTCTGACTCGCTCTTGGTTGGTTTTTTTTTTGATAATTCCGATAAATTTGAAAAAGGTTAATCGACGATTATTATTATTTACCTTGGCGGTTTACCGTCGAAATGTGTTGTTGTGAGAATGTTCAGGTTAAAAAGTATATTTAAGTACCTACAAGCTTCCGCCCGCGACTTCATCCACGTGACATAAGTAGTTACTTTGAGCTAATGCTAACTTCAACCCGCGTTATGATCGAAAAAAAAATATCTTTCTCTCCCCTTTTCTTCCCTATCGCAACTCCGGCCCTCAAGATATAGGCGCAACCTAGAGGCTTCCGGCGACTGGGACCGTAATTAACTAGGACCGCGGTCCCAGTCGCCGGATCTGTATAAAATAAATAATTTTCTTCCGGCGACTGGGACCACTTGTATAATAACTGAAATAAAAAAAAATGTACAGTCAAATAAAAGTTTTTAGATGTAACAATTGAAGAAAAATTCTTTTTGATTTAAAAACATCATTTATTGATATAAGGAAAACAACCACTGACTACAGTTCTGTTATTTAAAACTTTCGTAATTAAAACATACACTTAGATCGTGTTAACAACAATCAACAAAAAAAAACACATAAATCGTGCATAACAATCAACAATTTTAAAATAATTAACAATCAGAAAGTAATTTTTTATTACAAAATCAGTCTTTAACTGGTACCGTAAATATAATAAAAAAACACAATAAAAATAATTAACGTGGTACTATCTATGTCAATCACAATTAGTTTAAAATGGCCGATAAGGCTTCACACAAAATCAGTCAAGTAAGTAATTATCACAAAATCAGCCTTAACTGTGTTAAAATATAAAATTAGAGAGGGATAGTATTATACAATGCTATTCCCTTTGGGTGTATTTACCTGCATGTGTAAATTATGTCAAAACGGGCTAGCTTAATAGATAAAGCTAGCCCGTTTTGACATAATTAAAATGTGTTGAGACAGTCGCTCAATTAGTAAGCACACTTGGATTTTCAACTTTAATTATAACCCACTAAGAATAATTTTTCCTTACATAATCCCACTCTTACTTTATATGTTCTTTCAAAACTGTAGTAATAGATTACTAAGCGCATAAGATAAAATCATGTCTAGAACGAGTCAATGATATTTACATAAATATTTTTTTTTTTTTCGTTTGACTGTACTAATAATGGCTTGAATAAAAGATTTTTTTAAGTTATCTATGAGTGGTCCCAGTCGCTGGAAGAAAAATATTTATTTTTTACGGATCCGGCGACTGGGACCGTGGTCCTAGTTAATTGCGGTCCCAGTCGCCGGAAGCCTCGCAACCTAGTTTGGGGACCACTGATTTCTAATTTTGTAAACATAAAACTTATTACCAATATTCGTAATGATGTTAGATTAAGAAAAAATATGTAACTTTTGTTTAATAAAATAAAATTTCTGACCCAGCAGAATCTATAATTTGTTAGTGAATTAGTAACAGAATATGCTTATATACTATGTTAGTGTTATTAGTACTACTTAATTACATGAACCTATACCTATTTTCACCCAGTGCCTTTGAATAAGGCAGTCGGGCCTACCAATCATTTTCATTTTTAATAAATGTATTCTTATCTTCTTACTTTCTTTAAATTTCAGTTTGATTTTACAAGTTACATTCTATACTTCGTGATGTTTGGACTTGTGCTGTTCGTGGTTTCCCTCATTTTTTTTGCCGTAAGGGTGTTCACTGGAAGACAGATGACGGTGTTTCATCTGATATTACTTATTATATCTACTTTCTTACAAGCTGCGGTGAGTATTACGTGTCTTTTGTTTATTTGACTAGCTTTTGCCCGCGGCTACGTTTGCGTTAAATTCGAGGTAACACAGTTCCCTTGATTTGCAGCTACCTGCTACTTGTAGTTTTTGCCCTTGCGCCTTATTGATTGTAATAGCAATGCTAAGTTTTCCCTTTTCTTCCTCATTTCCCAATTTTTTTTTAAAAAAAAAGTTAGCCTATGGCCGTCTCCGGGGTCCCAACTTTCTCTGTTTTTCTTAATTCATCAAAATCGGGTTAGCCGTTAAGGCGTGAAGACGTAACAAACAAACAAACTCACTTTCGCTGTTATAATATTAGTAAGGATTAGTACTGGTATTTTCTGGTTCAGTGCCGTACGGTTTTTGATGGGAAATCTTCAAATGAACAGTTTCTTTGACTTTGGGCGGACCTGAAGAAAGTGTTAGACTTATATAGACTTACCCCCGAATACTGAAACGTCACTTAAAGTTTGAGGGCTGCTTAACATTTGAGCAGCTCTTAAACTTCAGATTTTGTATTGACAAACGTCACTTCTGAGTATCTGTTAAATTTAAGTGGTACTTAAACTTTGAGTGACGTTTCAGTATTCGGGGGTTAGTCTCATATTCCTCCTTATTTTGCTCTTTATGTTCCGGGGCCGCGGTATCTCTTTCGAGCAACTAGTGACCCCGATAGGAGTACCCTTGGTGGCCTGTGTTGCCCATGACCTTGGGTTTACGATAATCTATTATGGGTTTGTCCCTGCATAACCTTTCAGGGTTTACAGGCGTTATGATATGTTGTGTCATGTTAAAGACATAAAGTAAGCACAAATATAAAAAAATACTGAGCGTCAAAAAATGTCTTCTACATCGCTTTCAATAGGAAAAGCTACTTCCACTGTGACTTTTGGAACTGCTAACTGCGAGAAAGAAAGAAAACCATGTTTATTTGGCACTTGCCAAATAAAACTTTTTTTGGAACGAAGTTCCTTCTCGCGCGTTGTGAAAGGGGGCTAGACGGAAAAAATTCTTACGAAAAGTTGTCACGACACTTTTTGCTATAGTAAGCTATTGTAGCTGTGCGGCGTCGCATGTTTCTCTGTCTGTCTGTCTGTCTCTCTCTCTCTCTCTTATAGAAAGCAAGCCAGATATTTTCATTTCTACAGGAACTTCGTTCCATCCGGGTGTCCCTTGACACCTCTAAATTTTTATATTCGTATATCGTGCAATCAGTCCTTTGACAATGAGCAGATGTGTTGTTACAGATTGAATGAAGAAAACTTAAATCAAAGATTTGACCTTTTTTTTTCAGATTCTTGTGGCGGAACTTCAAATGATACTTGGTGGTAAAGCAATAGAACTCCATGAGGACGAGTGGGCCTTGGGAGCATTTTATCTGTACACATCGATAGTGAATCTTTTCATAAAAATGCTGGGGATATTGGATATCTTTGGAGAAGAATAAATAAAAGCGAGCAACCAAATCGACTTAGCCTATGACCGAAACTATTTAAAAGACCTGTGTTTTTAGTAATTTTAAACCATTTTTTTACACTTTATCGTTGCCATATTTTACTATTTTTTCCTGTATCGTGGGTGCGTTTACTAACAATAAAACAGGTCATACAAATATTTGTTGTGTGCAGGTATCGAACCCGTGAGACGTAACGCAGCAGTCAAAATGCCTAACCACTGCGCCAGCCGTGTTGTCATTATCAGAAACATAAAATATATAAGTATATTAAAGTAACAAAAGTACAGGAACACTTACTCTGTGCGATACCCATTGCGTCACGAATCTCACCATAATAGCAGTAGACCTGCACACACCTCCGGGAATTGCATGGATTGGTTTGACGAAACTAGACGCTAATCAAGTTGCAATAAGGACGTTTTCAGCGCACTTTCGCTGCCCTGCTGCATTCAGTGCAGCCAATCTAGTGTATGAGGAATATTGAGAAACTGTTGCTTTTGATCAGAGACTAGGAACCAGTCACCAATGTTGAATTTCAAAGAGACACAAACATATAACTGAATCAACTTCTCTATTGAATCCACAGCTGACGTAGGTTGATATGCAGCTGATGCTGTGGTTACAAGACGTTTGTAAGGAGCAAATTTGACTACAAAACAGCTTCAAGCTCGAATTGACTGTAAGCCAGCGACAAGCACTCTTCATTTTATTTTCATTTAATAGATGTGTTTTTTTTAAACTGAGGTTTTAGTATTTTCTCCAAATATTATGTTTCAATAATTAATTAACGGTTGAGTTGATTTGGCTTGTGCATAGAAATAAGCTTGTAGCGCCCGATCTAACGTTATTAAGCCTACCCAAGGGCTTACGGAAGAATGTTCTGAAGGTGAACGATGTGTTTTCCAGAATCTCACTATTTTATTGTTCTTTTTAGTGCTGTTTACATAAATTGATTTTATCAATGTTGTTCCCGATTTTTTATTTCAAAGTCAAAATATTTTATTTTACATAGGCCCACGTTTTATAACTGCCCACTACGATACGCCGAGAAAAGGTGCACGGTACGGATTGGTCGATCCTATGAAGAGCCGGTAAGAAATGGTAACTGTTTCGAAAACTACTTTAATTGTCTTTAAAACATCTCCATTTCCATATTTTTTTGGGTTTTTTTCAACGGGCCACTACTAAACTTATTATTTAAATAGAGCATAACAAATTGTGACCCACGGATGCTCCTCAAGTTAAAGGGGAAAATATACAAGTCCGTATTAGACCTGTTGTACTGTATGGGTCAGAATGTTGTAAAAAACTTGGATGTAAAACGATTGCATGTAGCGGAGATGAGAATGTTGAGATGGATAAAGTAAGTAATGAGTATATTAGAGGAAGTTTGAAAGTTGCGCCTGTTACAGAAACATTGAAAGGGAGTCGTTTGTCTTGGTATGGACATATAGTGAGGAGGGGTGGCACATGTGACTAAAAGAGTGATGACTCTGAATGTTGATGGACGAAGAGCGAGAGGAAGGCCAAAGAAAATATGAATGAATAGTGTAAGGAATAATTATGAAGGAGCAAGGAGTAAATGATGCCGTGACGTCTGATAGGGGAGAATGGAAGAAAAAAACCTCTTCACCGGACCCCAAATAAATGGGACAGGGGCTGGAAAATGATGATGATACTAAGATAAAAAAAATTGTCCCATACTAGATGATCTGAGATACTTTGTAGTTAAATAACTTCTTTTTATAATGACTCACAAATTGGTGTAAAAATAAAAGATGCCGATAAAACAACAATTAGCCCAATTTGTTGATCGATTTCTCTGAGATTACTTTATTGGTCTAGTACAAAATACGAAAAATAGGATAAAATACACTCCGTTGTATTTCAGCTTAAAATCCGTAAACAAGTTAAGGTATTTTTTGATTCGAGTAAAAGTAATTTTTAAGACTAGATTATTATTCTGTAGCTTAGTAATTACTAAAAAATAGCTTGTTTTTTTTTTACGTATAGGGTAATCATCAAATAACGGAGCGGAGGGGAGTATCAGACTCTTACTGACTCGTCGCCTCACACTAGGAATTTCTCCTGTGTCGTGGGTGCGTTTACAAACATATAAACTCACATACACAAACAGCCAGACCCGAAACAACTACCTGTAGATCATACAAATATTTGTTCCGTGCGGGGCTCAACAACTGCGCCAACCGTGTCGTCAAATTGCCCTCTATTTTCCGGGGCTGCAGTATCTCTTTCGAACAACCCGCAACCCCGGCAGGGGCGGCAGGCGGAGGCTCTGGCAAGCCCCTATGAAATTTCGCATTGCATAACGTTCCTAATACAGTGAAATACGTCCCGAACAAATGTGACGTCATCAATACTAAGCGTCCCGAACTTGTCGCTCCCCAAACATGTGATCAGGTATCAGTCAATTTGAACACTGAGTAATGTAACCACATTTGCTTCTCGAATGTAAACCTAAGTTTAAGTTTGAACGCTGGGATTTGCGTCTGTAATCGGGGTTGAACAGGTTGGTGATTTAATTACCTATATCCTTTTTTTTTGCGGATGAGAAATTGACAAATAACTTCTGTCACTCTAAGTAGAGCGGGGGAAGTTATTAGTGGAAGGAGTGTCAGTACCTGTACCTACGGGCTAAAACCCACACATGTTCCTTATGCTCTTTGGCCGCGGTACCTCTTTCGAACAACCTGCAAACCAGGATAAGCTAAAACTAAACAGGGTTTGCGTATCTATGGAGAGATTAATGTTCCGTGCCGGGATCGAACCCGCGACACGCAGTGCAGCAGTCGATCGCTCAGCCACTGCACCAACCGTGTCGTCGATATACTATGTTAGTGTTATTCGTAATACTTAATTTACTACTTCTGTAACTGTTTTCTAGTTTCTCTCACTAAGAATATTGTGCTGATTGCGCTTCTTGTGTTAAAAATACCTATTTCTTTGCTTTAACACAATTTTCAATTATTTATTAAAACTTTATGCACAAGTAAAAACTGTACAAAGGCGGACTTAATGCCTTAGGCATTAATTATAATACTAAAAGTTACCAAAAAATATAATTGTATAAGTAAGTCGACGACTGAGTTTCAAAATGAATGCATTTAATTTAACCTAAAATTATAAGCTTGCTGTGATGGCCAAAAATAACTTGATACACCTTAATGTTCTAATGACTCTTCTAAAATTAGAAAACATAGTTAAACGCAAGTTAACTAACTTCATGTTTAAGGCTAGTTAACATTATGTGTTACTAAGAACCAAGAAACTTGTCCTCAGATTTATTATAGCGCAGATTATTCTGTAATTTCTCGCTAATTACTGCAGCAGACGTGAAAGAAATATTGCTCATTATGCATCTCGAGCTATTAGTTAAACTCATGAGAAATTGTCTAGCATCTGTGCTTTTGCATATTTATGAACTTAACTAGCTAGCATTAATAAATTACTAGCTTCCGCCTGCGACTTTGTCCACGTGGCATAGTTATTTTGAGTTAACGCTAACTTTAAACTACGTGATGAACTAAAAAAAATATCTTTCCCTCCCCTTTTCTTCCCTCTGTCTCCCCCTTTTCTCACTTTTTTTTTAAATTAGCGTATGTCCGTCTCCAGGCTCCCAACTATCTTTTTACCAAACTTCATCAAAATTGGTTCAGCCATTTAGGCGGGAAGACGTAACAAACAAACTCACTTTCGCTTTTATAATTAAGTAAGGAACCCTTTTCTGGAAAGTAAAACGAGTGATGTCTCCTAAGTGATAATAGGGGCCGATATTATCACATAGGGGTGTGAAAAATAGATTACGACTGATTCTCAGACCATTCTAAGAACCTAACATTTATTTTAAAAAAAAATCATAGAAATTGGTCAAGCCCTTTCGAAGGAGTTTGGCAACTAAAACTGAAACTCGAGAATTTTATAATAAGTGATACTGAAACGTAAGTAACTAGTTAATTGAGGAGATCAGATATGCAGTCGCTCCATGTAAAATACTGGTATTGAACTGGTTAGAAAGCGGACCACAACATAAAAGGCTAAACAGATGATGAGGTAAGTAACAGACTTAAGATCAACAAATATTTGCGGGCCTGTGGACGGTGAGCAATGGGTAGATCACCGTCCGTCCGTCTATTGACGACAGGGGCGCGTTTGTGTGTAACGCCAGGGTTGCGGGTTGTTCGGAAGAGATGCCGCGGCCCCGGAACGCAAAGTGCAATAGAAGGAACATGGATGGGTTTTATTTAAAACAAGTCTGACACTTCCCCCCGCTCCGCCCAGAGCGGGGGAAGTTATTTGATGATTTCCAACCCCAGAAAAAAAAGATCAACTTATAGTGCTTTCATAAAGATGCGTAGGTTAGTGTTTTGTGTGTACTTACATAAATAAATAAGTTTGTAATCGTGCAAACGTACCATCATCACATTAAGTCCGTTGCCCTAATGTGTTTGCGTCCTAATTGCTCGTTTCAGCTCTGAACAATGTTTAAACGTTCGTCTAATGCTTAGTTAAACGTTCACCTGAACGTTTGTAGCAGCTGTCGCGTGCCGGACATTTTAAATTAGTTCAAAAATATGTTTACCGTCCCTTACTTTTGAGTTGTGAATTCAAAACTAGGTTGTTTTTTTTAAATTGTTGTTTTGATAAGAGTAAATCTTAATGCATAATCACGGGATACTTATCCCTTGTCCTACTAGTATTATAAAAGACTAGCTGTGCCCAGCGGTTTCACCCGCTGCTCACTTAGGGTTATGAAAAATAGATGTTGGCCGATTCTCAGACTTACCCCATATGTACACAAAATTTCGTTAAAATCGGTCCAGCCGTTTCGGAGGAGTATGGGAATGAAAACTGTGACACGAGAATTTTATAATATTAGATATAGTTTGTGAGTATGTGTATAAGCAACAAACATAGGTAATGTTTGTTGCTCTTTCACACAAAAACTACAAAATGGATTTTGATGAAACTTCACAATAATATAGCTTACATATCAAAATAACACATAGGCTACCATACCTAAATATAATATACTAGTCTATACCCGCGGCTTCGCTCGCGTTGAATTTGGGGGTAACACAGTGCTCCTTTTACCAGTAGTAGTAGTTTTTGCCGTTGCGCCTTATTTATTGTAATAGCAATGTTAAGATTTCCCTTTACATCCCTCTTTCTCACGTTAAAAAAAAAATGCCTATGTCCGTCTGCAGGGTCCCAACTATCTCTGTACCATTTTTTTTTCTTTGTACTAAAATTCATCAGAATCGATTTAGCTATTAAAGCGTGAAGAAGTAACAAACAAACTCACTTTCGTTTTTATAATATTAGTAAGTACCTAAGTATTCTTTTCACCACGCGCTTGAAACCGCACGGAACAGCTAGTTTGTAAAATTGTATTGTATTGTACTCTCCTTTACTCAGATCTTTTTCATATCCAACAGCCAGATTGTACTATAATCTATTCACCTTAAAGACGTGGAAACCTACAAGCAGACAGAATCTCTTTCGCATTTATAATATTAGTACGAATGCATTTATTATTCCCTTCATGCTGTAATTCAAAAGAAACAGAAATTGTACTCGTGTGTACACACGACCGTTCGTGTATTAATGCAGTAGAAAATCCTGCAAAGCATGAACCATTTCTTCGACTTAGTTGAAGTCCTAGAAACGACGGAGCCCCTATATTATTTTCATGAGGCAACTTTTTGGGGTTCTGCAGTTAGATGATAAATCCTTGTAATTTAATTATGCTGTCTGATCACTCACCAAATATAAACTGAATTGATAAGTAGGTACAAATACTGTAGCTCCTGCCGGGGTTGCGGGTTGTTCGAAAGAGATACCGCGGCCCCGGAACGTAAAGGGCAATAGAAGGAACATGGGTGGGTTTTAGTCAGTACAAGTCTGACATGCCCCCCGCTCCGCGTAGAGCGGGAGAAGTCATTGGATGATAAACCACCCGAAAAAAAAAAATACTGTAGCTGTAGGTGTGTGACCGGTTACAATAGCATATCGAATTTTAGATGGATGGTTCCTTTTCCAATTCATTCTTAATAACTTAATTGTGCGATAGTCGATTCTTAAAACTCTATGGATCGTATGCCTATGAAGCTTTCGAAATAAGTAAATCCTTACTAATATTATAAAAGCTTGTTATTTGTTTGTTACTCTTTCACGCCTAAATGGCTAAATATGTTTTGCTGAATTTTGGCACAGAGATAGGTAGTTGAGACTCTGGAGACGGATATAGGCTATTTTTTTTAAGTGGGAAATGATGGATAAAGGCGGAAGAATAGGGAAAACTTACCATTGCTATTACAATAAATAAGGCGCAAGGGCAAAAACTACAGGTAGCAGGTACCAGGAAAGGGGAACAAGCTAGTGATATAATAAAAATGATTTTAATATAAGTCTTTAAACTGACATAGTTACTAATATTATAATTAACACTTGAAACATGCAGTTCATCCGTGATCATGGCGTTTGCAAGATCGCTGAAATATCGGAAACTCGATATAAATAACTAACATGGTAAATATCCCGTTTCAAGTGTTAATTATAATGATTTTGAATATTACTCCATGCAATCAAGCTTGCGTTCGCTTGCTACAGTACGGCCAACGAGAAGCGATACCAAATGTAAACAAAACCTATGCTAAAACCCCATCTAAAATGGCCGCTTGAATGTTGGCGAACCCGTCTTAACGTTGTCATGTTTTTGCCGGGAGAACGAGACATTACGACAAAGGCACAAGATGGAAAGAGCTAAATATTAGATTGTCAACGCCACAGTTGTTCTTTACGTTAATGACCTTTCGTATCGCTTCTCGTTGGCCGTACTGTAGATTTTGATGTTTATGACGCTGCGGAACCTCAACGTTTATTCCAGCCCACTCTTGGCAGGTCTACATAAACCTCTGAGTCTCCGAGGGAATCTTTGTTACGTACATTTTATTTACTTAGCTGTAGTAATATTATTTTAGAAGCTTGTCGTATATAATTCTTGAGTCATATTATTTTGCTTCGAGAGTTCTCCGATAAAATATTAAATTCTTTATGGTTTAGCCGCTCTATTTCATTATAGGGTTTTAGTCAGTAAAAGTCTGTCCCTCACAAGTTATTTGATGATTTACACAATAAAGGCGTATTATTATAATATACTAGCTGTGCCCAGCAGTTTCACCCGCTGCTCAGTTAGGGGCATGAAAAATAGATTTTAGCCGATTCTCAGACCTACCCGATATGCACACAAAATTTCGTTCAAATCGGTCTAGCCGTTTTGGAGGAGTATGGGAACGAAAATTGTGACACGAGAATTTTAATAATTTTAATCCTTACTTCCTTACTATCCTTATCCTTACTTCCTTACTAATATTATAAAAGCGAAAGTGGGTTTGTTTGTTGTTACCTTTTCACGCTTTAATGGCTACACCGATTTTTAGGAACCCTTATAGTTTCGCCATGTCTGTCTGTCCGTCCGTCCGTCCGTCCGTCCTCGCTTAATCTCTGTGACCGTTAGCACTAGAAAGCTGAAATTTGGTACCAATATGTATATCAATCACGCCGACAAAGTGGTAAAATAAAAATTGGAAAAAAATGTTTTATTAGGGTAGCCACCCTATATGTAAAGTGGGGAGTGATTTTTTTTTTTATTTTAACCCTAACGTGTGATATATTGTTGGAAAGGTATTTAAAAATGAATAGGGGTTTACTAAAATCATTTTTTGATATTGTCAATAATTTCGGAAATAATCGCTCCAAAAGTAAAAAACAATGTGTCCCCCCCCCCCCTCTAACTTTTGAACCATAAGTTTAGAAAATATGAAAAAAATCTGAAAAGTAGAACTTTATAAGGACTTTCTATGAAAATTATTTTGAACTTGATTGACACAACAGTTTTTGTACAAAAAAGACAAAAAGTTTTACAAAATAATTTCTGGACTAAGTTTGTAGTATAATCGTATATGCAAGCATTTTTTTTAACTTCGTTTACATATTTTATTATCCTGAACGTATCTTTTTTCAAACAAAAAAAAGAATTATTGAAATCGGTTCTCGCAATCCAAAATTATTAAAAAAAGTATTAATTAGGAAATACAATTCTCTAGTGTTCAACGTCAAACAAATAATAAACTCATAAGTGGGAACACTTATTGTGACGGACGGGAAACTACGGAACCCTACACTGAGCGTGGCCCGACACGCTCTTGGCCGGTTTTTTGGTTTTTGGTACAGAGATAGTTGGGAACCAGGAGACGGACATAGGCTTAATATATTTTCTGAAAAAAGTGGGATGTGAGGCAGAAAGGGGGAAGAAAAGGGAAAACTTAGCGTTGCTATTACAAATCAATAAGGCGCAAGGGGAACTGTGTTACCCCGAATTTAACGCGAGCGAAGCCGCGGGCAAAAGCTAGTTATAAAATATATTAGATATATATTATTATTTTTTTCGAAATACATACAGACAAAAGACTACAAAGGTACTTCATAAAGAAATCTCTTCCAGCAAACCTACGACAGGACAGATAGATGAGACTCGTAGAAGCAGTGTGTAAAAATATCGTTTTAAGTACTAACTTAAATAAACATAACTTTAATATTATAGAAAAACACACATACTAATAAAAAAAAAAATAAGGAGGCTCTCGTTAGGCAGCTGGACCAAGGACTTGATACAGAAAGCGGTACTCCTGGACACGGCTCGTATGGTTAGGAGGTTCCTTTCTCTGGAGCCCTGGCCTCAGGTGGCTTGGACCCTGTTCCCGATACCGCTGGGCTATTATTTTTTGTATTTCTAAATGTTTTTTTTTCGTTTTGTGTAATAAGGAATATGTAAAAATACAAATAATATGTGTAAACATAAATAAACGGATGAAAATATTAAATAAATGTTTACATATATAGATTCTAAAATTATACATATCTAAAATATCAAAGTATAGAGGTGAGGTTGTGTGTTTAAACTTTTTTTTATCTAAAAATATCGACTATCCATCATAGCAATACATTCCATCACTAATCATGTATATGTCGCTATGATACACGCATTACGCTTGCTTCGTTTTTCATCCGACTTTATTTTATTTTTAGACAAAAACATTTGGGTTGTTAAATTTATTCAATTTACTGCAGATATTACTGATTCCATATGTTACGACTACGATATTCATTGTATAGCTAAAATATTCAGTCATGATATACATATATCGTGGTAACGTTCAAAATTGAAAAGGAATGGTTAAATGTGCATCGGCGGGATGCAACAGCAAAACCGAAAAAAGTAGGTATAGTAGGACTAGCTTTTACCCACGGCTTTGCTCGCGTTGAATTCGGGGTAACACAGTACCCCTTTCCTGCTTTGCAGGTACATGCTACCTGTAGTTTTTATCCTTGCGCCTTATTTATTGAAATAGCAATGGTAAGTTTTCCCCTTTCTTCCCTCTTTCTCCCCCATATCTCACTATTAAAAAAGCCTTTGTCGGTCTCCAGGGTCTCAACTATATCTGTACCAAAATTCATCAAAATCGGTTTAGCCATTTAGGCGTGAAGACGTAACAAACAAACTCACTTTCGCTTTTATAATATTAGTAAGGATAGTACTTTAAAATCGTTTATAATGCCTCTTACCCATCAACCATGATCAACATTTTCTCCATAAAATCCTCTCCTCGATACAAATAATTTAACGGATTTAGGTAATTTAGCGGAGAAGTCACAAGTGTTGGTTAAGAACAGGTGATTAGCAATTAAGGGCTCCTCTGGCTCATTGAGTGGCGTCGGCCGACCCTCGTATCAATCATTCATCCTGGTGAGAGCAATTATGCCGTTTATATTTTCATAAAATTGCTGTGCTAAAAAAGATGGCTGTTTGAGCCTTTTTTTATGATTAACCTCTAGAGCCCTAGCGGCACAAAAACGTGCCAATAAACAAGTATTACCGTTGAGCCCCGCTGGCCCAAATTTTCCCCGACCGATTTAAAAATGTATTTGTAGTAAAGATAAGTCTTAAAAGATTACGCTTACGATAAGAGCCCGCCCGGCGGTGCTTGACGGATAGTTGACGTAAATAATGGCGGTCCTTGAGAGGTTAAGGTAAAAATTACACTTTAGACATATTATACATGCGAGCCTGTGGACGGTGAGCAATGGGTAACTCACCATCCATCCGTCTAAAGGCCGTGTTGACGGTGAGTTCCTTGCGCGCTTGTAAGAGATATCAGCAAAGCAGAGGGCCCGGCCAGGGCCACCGCCTGCCGGGGTTGCGAGTTTTTTTAAAGAGTTACCGCGGCCCTGGAACATAAAGGGTAAAAGAAGGAACATGGGAGGGTTTTAGTCAGTACAAGTCTGACACTCTCCCCCGCTCCCAAAGCGGGGGAAGTTATTTGATGATTTCCCAACCGCAAAAAAAAACAAACCATTTAAAATTATTGTTATTTATTTATAAATAGGAAAACCAACAGCTCTAACAGATAAATAAACAATAGCAAAAGTAACACAGAACAAATACTATGTTCTCACAACTGAAAAACAGAGAAAGTAGTAGATATCCGAGGCACACTATCAAGCACGATAAAAAATATTAAATACGGAAAACTAATTATGAGACAAGCACTACGCGCTCTTAAAAAAGTCGGCGTTCAGCCGAGTACCTGATGAATAGGTTTTGGTGGTAAATGGGTCAAATGAGAAGACTTAGGACGCAACTCCAACTACACAACTCTGAAAGTCCAGTTTTTATCCATACTAGCTTTTGCCCGCAGCTTGGCCCCCGTTAAATTCGAGATACCGGATAGATAACCCAGTTCCCCTTTCCTGAATTACAGGTACCTGCTTCCTGTAGTTTTTGCCCGTGTGCCTTATTTATTGTAATAGCAAAGCTAAGTTTTCCCTCTTTCTCCCTCATTTCTCACTTTTTTAGGGTTCCGTAGTCAACTAGGAACCCTTATAGTTTCGCCATGTCTGTCTGTCCGTCCGTCCGTCCGTCCGTCCTCGCTTAATCTCTGTGACCGTTAGCACTAGAAAGCTGAAATTTGGTACCATTATGTATATCAATCACGCCGACAAAGTGGTAAAATAAAAATTGGAAAAAAATGTTTTATTAGGGTAGCCACCCTATATGTAAAGTGGGGAGTGATTTTTTTTTTAATTTCAACCCTAACGTGTGATATATTGTTGGAAAGGTATTTAAAAATGAATAGGGGTTTACTAAAATCATTTTTTGATATTATCAATAATTTCGAAAATAATCGCTCCAAAAGTAAAAAACAATGTGTCCCCCCCCCCTCTAACTTTTGAACCATAAGTTTAGAAAATATGAAAAAAATCTGAAAAGTAGAACTTTATAAGGACTTTCTATGAAAATTATTTTGAACTTGATTGACACAACAGTTTTTGTACAAAAAAGACAAAAAGTTTTACAAAATAATTTCTGGACTAAGTTTGTAGTATAGAAAGAAAGAAAGAAAGAAAGAAAACAAGTTTATTTGGCACAAGCCATAAATGCACACACTAATAAAAAATTATAAAAACTTAATCCTAAACACAAATAAAATAAAAATAATGTGTGTCCCATGGCTGCGCCAAATAGGCCCAGTTCAGCAAACTGCCGAGCAGCTAGTGCCCGACGCTGGTTTTCAACTGGACCTTATATGGTGATGTGACGGACGTAAAACAGTTTTAAATGTAGTATGTACTTAAATGTGAGTGTGTATTGCGATAAAAAAAAAAGAAGATAAACCACATAATTGTTTATAATGGGAAATTCTGCAAAGTAATATGAAAAATTTAAATGAAACATCGGGTATATATTCACTTTTGGGCGGCATCGATGACATGAAATAAAGGTAGGTAGGTAGACTCTAAATTAAATAATTGAGGCATTTAGTGCGACCATATCCAGTTTGCGTTGCGCTTCAACTAGATACTGCCGTAACCGTTTTTTAAATGTGAAATCGTATGTATAATCGTATAATCGAATGTATAATCGTATATGCAAGCATTTTTTTTAACTTCGTTTACATATTTTATTATCCTGAACGTATCTTTTTTCAAACAAAAAAAAAGAATTATTGAAATCGGTTCTCGCAATCCAAAATTATTAAAATAAGTATTAATTAGGAAATACAATTCTCTAGTGTTCAACGTCAAACAAATAATAAACTCATAAGTGGGAACACTTATTGTGACGGACGGGAAACTACGGAACCCTACACTGAGCGTGGCCCGACACGCTCTTGGCCGGTTTTTTTAAATTAGTCCATGACCGTCTCTAGGGTCCCACCTATCTCTGTACCAAAATTTATTGGAATCGGTTTAGCCATTTAGGTGTGAAGACGTAACAAACAAACACACTTTCACTTTTATAATATTAGTAAGGATAACTACATTATTTCTAAGAATTATGTTGAGTTGTACTATGAAATTTTATTTATTTTAAATGTTTCTACACTAGGATCTCCTCAGCCTTCACTGTTACTGTTTGTTATACGTAGAACTAATTTCTAGCTTGCTGTTAAAATACTAAACAAGAAAAACAATGATAAACAAAAATCTAGATAGCATACAAGTCTCTAACGAAATTTCCATGCAAAACGCGAATTATATCACGTATTCCCATTGAGTGACCTCAAACAAACTTATCCAACGATCCCTTAAACAAATTTCCTGCCAAAACTGACTCTTATTACTTGACAATAAGCGTGTTCAAATTTCGAGTTGGTGGTAAAAGAACTTTGGTGAATCGAAGGCCGTCGACACATACAGGTTTCGATTTCTCTTTCAAATTAAAAGGGGACTCATGATTCCCCGAAGGTCGGGCTCCGTAGTTATAATAGACACGTTTTGCGCAAACGGACCTCGGTGCCCTTACACCTTCTTTTTCAGTTAAGCCTTAGTACAAAAGTGTATTACCGAAATAGTGGCTCGCGACCTTTTTCAGTGGTTTCATTACAAAGGTTAAAAGCTTTGCCAAGGAAAGTCGAAAACGAAAAATGTATAATGTCTTCCTTGCAAATTGGTTGGGTCTAGTATGGGAAACGGTTTGTTTCGGTTCCCATAAAAGTGGTATTTACTTTAAATTAATATTTTTCCCTTAATACAGTTCCGGTTTTGTAACGTTTTCTTCCGTGCATGCTAGTAGTTTGGTTCAGGAGAGATTATGCCTGTTATAATAACAATATAACACGCATATTCTGCCCGAAGGTTAAGCAGGGGTGTACCCAATTACCTATAAACCATTCAAATTTCATCAGTTAAGTTTTATGTGAGAGCTAGACACGGTGATAGCTGATGAAGCAAAGCTTTTACTAGTAGTTGGCCAAAACATCTGCGTAAGGGACGCACAGAACCGGGAAGGGTGGCAGAAGAAAGAGCAAGCGTATCCCCAGCGATGTCTGAAATAGTCCTCCTGACCGTTTTTGGCCACGGCGGCAAATCTCAGCGTAGATTAGCCATCACAGCCCAAATAATATCCAGCCTGTCCCTTTGCTGTTCTCCCCCAGCGACGCACTAAGCCGAGGCTCGTACCCCACAGGGGGTGCCCTTGGCGTGTAATCGCTTAGTTTGTAAGTTTTTTGCCTTGGCTGGAGGCCTTAATTTTTAAAGCATCTACAGGAATCGCCCGGTTAAGCAGACGACAACCTCTTAGGTTAAAATGCGAGATGCCATTCATAAAAAAAAGCGCAGGCACAGATGCACTCTCTGTTCTCTTACACTCATAGTCCGATGAGACGGCAATCTGACACGACCGGAGACAGATCAGGCTCAGGACCAACGGCTTAACATATTTTCCTAAGCACGGGGTTTTCTTACCGCCAACTCCCAAACTCCAAGCTTCTACTGTGAAATTTCTAATGGATAAACCCAATATCACTTTTAGCCCGACACGGGAATCAAACCTCCTCAACGATTTGCTCGTCATTTATCATCTGAGGTTGAGCCTCAGATGATAAATGACGTGCAAATCTATTAAAACGCCACTAAATTAACCTCTAGAGCCCCACTGGCACTAATTGTACCACCAAACCCCGACCGATTTAAAACTGTATTTGTAGTAAAGATGAGTCTTAAAATCAGATTACGCTTACGATAAGAGCCCGCCCGGCGGTGCTTGACGGATAGTTGACGTAAATAATGGCGGTCCAAATCTATTACAACGCCACTATATTAAGTCTAGGCTTCATCACGTGACCCTGGCAGAATAGTCGACATCGGTTCAGTTGCCAAAGAAGAAAGAAAAAAAGGTTAGGCTTTTTTTTAATACAATTTCCGCAGACAATACCAAAAATAATTTTCAACAGTGCTTAAAACTGTAAACGTCATTTAAACGTCAAATACTCGAGGACCTAGGAACTTAGAAGTATTATTTTGTAATTGGCAAAATTGTGGTATCTCTCGTCCACAAAAGCCATTAATGAAGAGTTGTAGTTGAAGTTATTTCGTAAACAATCATGGGAAACATGTTTCTAGATTTAAACGTGAAATCAATGGACGTTTTCCTACTAATGGAAAATCACATAATGATCATTGTGTGGTTTTCTGTAGTTCTAGCAATCGTGTTGATTGTACTGCTAATGTATTTATTCTATAGACTCACTGGTACAGTTTTGTTACTAATATAAGTGTTGGTGAATGTACATTTTCGTTTTCCTTTACCTGAGTTTTCCTAACGGTGTTGTATTTATTTGTGGTGTGTGGCTTGGAGGCTAGCGAGTTCTGTTAGAACCATCACAACATCATCAAGATGCATCAAGTGACTGGCCTACGTGAAATAAATGCTTTTGATTTGAGCAGATTTCTTGTGTAAGTAGTCGTTGACTAATAGTTTAATCGACTGCGAAGGCACGTAATCTACCTCCACCAACGAGCACTGTCCTATTTCCATAAAGATAAATATTAAAGCTAAAGAAGAAGTACTTGCCTGTATGAATGCACTAAAATCTAAAACTAACAGCTTAATTTGAAATATTATTTAGTCTTTCCATGGCCCAATTCTTGAGGAAGCCTTTGGCATCACTTTGGCACAGCTAGTATTTAAATATTGTCTAAGAGGGGTCAACATCGAAATATTGAGATGGCTAAGATCGTTTTAAATTCTATGTTCAAAGTTCTATAACATCTATTGCATGTGATTGATAAACAAGTCAACGTTTGCCTTCTTGTTGCAAGGTGCCATCGCTACTGCATTGTACAACTTTAACAATCAACAATCTCCATATACATTTACCACAAACATTGCACCACCCTAGTATTTCTCCTGTATTGTGCGTGTGTTTACAAACACTTAAACTCACATACACAAACAGCCAGATCCGGAACAACTACTTGTAGGCCATACAAATATTTGTTCCGTGTGGGGGCGAACCCGCGACACGCGGCGCTGCAGTCAACCGCTCAGCTGTGCGCCAACCGTGTCGTCAAATTCATTCGGGTGACTGTTCATCTTTGTTTGAATTCGTCTCTCACTTTTGGCTCATTTTGTGTCCAAGAATCACAAGAGGTGAAAGATGCCAAATCCTAAACAAAAATGATCGGAAAAAACCGTTCATCATTTGCCACGCCTTTGCCACGCCTTTTACCAACTATGTGGAGGTCTATTTCCATTTTAACTAATACCAGTGGAACATGAAATGACTGCCTATCTGACCAACACAACTCGATTACTGGGTTATACCTTAGGTAAGACTCGTTGTCACTTTCGGGTCACTGCCTACCTGTAACGATTGTCAAGGATTGAGCAATAACAGCCGAAACTAACGGCTTAAGGTGCTTTCCAAGACACAAAGGAAACTCGGTATGTTGTGGTGATCTATCACTCATATCCAGGCCTACTTTGGCAAGGACTGCTAAATATTATTTCCTAACCCTTCTCTATACTTTACTGATTAGGTTCCAAAACAGTTAAATTGTTTCTTCGGGACGTCGTCAAGCTTCATTGTCTCAGCATTTAAGTGTCTATTTTAACATAGTTTTAAGTGCATTGTTACTAACAATTTATGGTCCTGGACTGAAATAAATGTTTAATAATAATAATAATAATTTTACGGGTGCTCGCCAATTCATAGGCGCGTCGCCCACACGACCAACAGTCGAGGCGAGAACAATAAGGCTACCTTAACCCAAAAACCACTGCTCAACTTTAAAGATTGATTCATGCAGCTGTATTATAACAGCTACACGGAGCCATGAGCCTCTTTAAGGAAAGCGTTTTCATTTCGGTGTAATGGCCCCAGATGCTCGCCGGTAAACGCAGCAGACGTGTGAATGGCGCTATCTCAAATGAGTGTCTGAACAGCGACGCGCGGCGTTGAACCGAAATAAATAAAATGCTACCAGCTTGCACCTCGCTGGAGTCTTGTAACTATTTAAATCTGTATGTTCGTATTTCATATGCCACCGCATGTGGAAATGGAAGGAGATTGCAGGCTATTTATTTCCTAACTGCGACAGAGGATGGGTTATGTAACTTACTGGCAATATATGAATGTGTATGAGTCTGGTCCCACATATTGTCTCTGTCTTTTAAGTTGTTTTGATCCGGAAAATAGCCTGGGTCTGTATGGAAAATCCAATAGTTTGTATTTCTTAAAGTATTAAGGAACTGAGCAACGGTTTAGCAAGGGCCGCCCCCCATTTCTACCAGTTTTGTTCGGTTTAATTTTATGTTAATTATTTGTCTATTACTTAATTTTATTTATATCCTAATTATTATATCACAGTATTTACATTATGGATTATGTTATTTATTTATTTTTTAATGTACCGGAACCCCAGAATGGATGAAGGCCTCATCCAGTGATGCCCATTTGACTCTGTCTTCAGCTTCTTTTCACCAGTTTGCACCTGTTATTGCTTTTATATAATCTTTCCATCTTCTAATGAGTATACCTCTTCTTCTTTTGCCTAGTGGGCCGTTCCAGAATGTTACTTATTGGTATGATACCAAAATTAAAAAAAAAAAAAAAAAAAACCATTAACCACCAATTGTGAGCAAATAAATGAATATTCTATTCTATCTATTCTAATCGTACAAAAGTAACAAAATATTCCATTTCCCAAACATTCCTAGACGATATAAAATGTGAGTACATTAATCAATCGTCTGGTAATCTTTGCTAAGTCTCGCTACTACCAACCAAGCAGTATTTATTGGGACGCGGATATTAAAGTGTCGGCGAAGAGGAATGTTTTCGTTGGGATTATGTGGGATATCCCAGTAAGATGGGATTTCCGTTTGTGCCATATATTATTTTATCAATTTCTAGAATTGTTTGGTGTATTAGTTTGTTACTGTTGCATACCATATTCCCTCTAAAAAGCTGGGGTAAGTAGCGGAAGGGAGTGTCAGGCTCGTGCTGACTAAAACCCACCCATGTTCCTTCTTTTGCCCTTTAGTTGACCAAGATTTTTATCTGGACCTTGAAAAGACTATGACCTCTGAGTTTGCTTTTCTACTCAGAGCAGTCGGGTACGAAATGAGTGTGTGTTTGTGAAAACGTCTCTACGATCTCCTTCGAAAAACCCACAACCCCGGCTGGAAGTTGAAGAGCTCGAGCTCGTGGCTAAAAAATTGACAGCCGCATGCAAAAACCCAATTGCACTTTGCCAGACCTGGAAAATGAACCCAGTACTCATGCTCTGCAGTATATTAATCATTTATGACATGATCAATAATGCCTTTGATTATTCCTGCTATGAGCGAAATAATTGATTAAAAATATTTTTTATGATTTTCAGCTTCATTCTTGTCGATTATCCGAAACGTCGCAATCCACTGTTTCCTAAAAATAAAACTGACTTCCAAAAAAAACTAAAAAGTGAAAAATAATTTTACTTTTGATGGTTTCGTTGCCTTTTTGGCCACCGACTTCCGGAAGTAAAGTTATATTTACCTAAATATTGGAAATTTTTAGGTTTTTTGGAGGTCGTTTTTATTTTTTACAAAAATCTTTTTCATTATTACTAAAAGATTAGCAGATCATCCATATGGACATAGAGAAAAAATATGTATTATAAACAATAAGTCGTAAACCATAAAAGCAATATAATTAAAAGCAATATAAATTGATATGAGACCAAATGGGAATATACCCTATCAAACAAAAAAAAAATGGAAATCGAGACAGGCGTCTTTGAGTAATTGGTGGACATATATACAGTGTTTTTATATGTCTTTCAGCTTTATTCTTGTCGAATAAAATCCACTATTTCTTAAAACATGATAAATATATTTGCAGTTGTATAGTGTTCGTAAACCTTCTGAAGAAGGAACATTTGACTGACACTATCTAAATAGAACGGCGAAGGGAGCAAGCGGCCTGTCTGTAATATCATTACGCTTTTTAACTTTATGGGATAAACAGTAGTGTTGAAAGTTGGAGGTGTTGACTGGAAAATAAGATATACGTCGTAACGAAATGATTAATAAGTCACTCTTTAAAACAGGTACATAATATATAATATTCAGAAAATGACGTATTTGTGTCGAGAATGGTCTTCTATCCTACTTCTTACTAATATTATAAATGCGAATGTTTGTAAGAATGGATGTATGGATGTTTGTTACTCTTTCACGTCAAAACGGCTAAACGGTTCTTGATAAAATTAGCACAAATGTAGATTATAGTCTGGAATAACACACAGAGTGTTCCTGCTCACTATTCTGATCTTCTGGCATCCTTTAACAGTGCTCACGTGGATGCTCTGTTGATTTCGGAATCCTTTTTGAAGCCTTCTCTTCTCTCCACTCAATTTTCTCTCCCTGGCTTCGTCTTGATTCGTAACGACAGGACTGGCAAAGGTGGAGGAGGTGTTGCCATGTACTTGCGTGCTGATTTACCCTTCAGGGTGGTTAGCTCATCTCCGTCATCATACTCTGTATCGGCTGAATACTTGTTTGTTGAAGTTTCTGTTCATCACACAAAAATTTTGCTTGCGGTACTCTATAGTCCTAACTTGCATATTGACTACTTCGAGTCCCTAGATTCCACTCTCACTGATCTTTGTCCCTTGTATGAGCACGTAATTTTAATGGGTGATTTTAACACTTGTTTGATTAAGAACGACACTCGCTCTCTTAAACTCCTCTCTCTCTTGTCTTCTTTTAATCTTCAAGTATTGCCTCTCTCTGCTACTCATTATTTTCCTAATTGTTCACCTTCTTTTCTAGATCTTATGATTGTTTCTTCCCCTAATAACGTTTCGTACCATGGGCAGCTTACTGCTACTTTTTCATACCATGATCTCATTTATCTTTCGTATCGCATCCGTGTTCCCAAGCGTAAGGCTCAGCTTCTATATCTCCGTAACTACAAAGGTATAGATCTGGAGGCGTTGCAGCGTGATGCCGATAGTCTTGACTGGTCTCCTCTCGTCGAGATTGATGGTATTGATGGTAAGGTGGATTTTCTTAACTCGACTGTTCTTGGTTTGTATGACCGGCATGCACCTATCCGTCGTGTCAAAGTTAAACATAACCCAGCACCATGGATGACGCAACAAATTAAGGAACTAATGGCACGCAGGGATAAAGCTAAGAGTAGATATAAGCGTAGACCATCAGAGCTAAATCTCTCTTGTTACAAAGCGTTACGTAATCGCTGCAGTCGTCAGTGTCAAGACGCTAAGAGACGCTTTTTCCATGACCAACTCGTCAATCGCAGTTCTGCTGATGTATGGAAATTCCTCAAGTCCGTTGGCGTAGGCAAATTACCTGCCAATCAGTGTAAAGTTGTTGATCTCAATGACCTTAATAAACATTTTTCTCACCTTCCTTTTTCTCTTGATCCATGTGTCAAAGCTGCAACGCTGGAGAGCCTCTCCAGATTGCCGTTGCCTAACTGTTCTCCATTCAATCTGGATTATGTTACTGAGGATGACGTTAAGAAGTCTGTTCTCGCGATAACTTCATCGGCAGTCGGCACTGATAAGTTGTGTTCAAGAATGATAACTCTCTCTCTTCCCTCTCTTCTTCCAGTTCTCACCTTCATCTTCAATCACTCTCTTACGTCTTGCTCTTTTCCGTCTGTTTGGAAACAGGCTCACATTATACCTTTACCTAAAACTAACAATCCATCTTTACTGTCACACTATAGACCAATTTCTATTCTTCCATTTCTCTCTAAAGTCTTTGAGCACATAGTTCATAGACAGTTAAAATTTTTCTTGGAATCCAATTCTTTAATATCACCTTTTCAGTCTGGTTTCCGTTCTGGCCATAGCACTGTAACTGCACTTCTAAAAGTAACTGACGACATCCGCTGGGCTATGGAAAATAAGTCCCTTACTGTTCTTGTTTTACTTGACTTTAGTAGCGCATTCAACTCGGTGGATTTCGATATTTTACTAGGTATCCTCAAAGCCATAAATTTCTCTTCTTCCGCCTTGGCCTGGTTCAACTCTTATCTTCGGGGACGCTCTCAGTGTGTTCGCCTTGAAGAGTCCTTTTCTGATTGGTGTAGCCTCACTGAGGGTGTTCCTCAGGGTAGCGTTCTCTCTCCTCTCCTTTTTTCTATTTTTATTAACTTTGTTACTAGTGTTATCTCTTCTAGTTTCCATCTTTACGCAGACGACTTGCAACTTTACCGTCATTTTACTGTAGCTGATGCGGGCTCTGCTATTGCTGCTATGAATCAAGACCTGGCTGAAATCAGCGCTTGGGCTAAGTCATTCGGCTTGCAAATAAATCCCTCTAAATCTCAGGCCATGATCATAGGCAGCAGATTCATTCGCAATGCGGCAGTCGTTTCATCACTGTTGCCGTTATACCTCGATGGTGTTCGCATTGACTATACTGATACAGCCAAAGATCTGGGTATACTCATTGATTCAAATCTCTCATGGCGGGCTCAAGTCAATGAGGTCAGCCGTAAGGTACATTTCACTTTCCATTCGCTGAAATGCCTTCAGAGTCTCCTGCCTTTGAAGACTAAAATTACGTTAGCGCAAACTCTTATTCAGCCGATTATTGATTATGCCGATGCCTGTTACCTGGATGCTACTGAGGAGCTATTAAACAAGCTTGAGCGCTTGCAAAACTTAGGTATTCGCTTTGTTTTTGGTCTTCGGAAGTATGACCATGTTTCTCACTTTCGCAAAGAACTCAAGTGGCTCCCTATCCGCCTTCGCAGGAACACCCGGATGCTATGTCTCCTTTTTAATATTTTACATAACCCGTCCTATCCTTCTTACCTGCGTGAGCGTTTTACTTACGCTCGCCCTCGGGACACCCCTTGTAGATCGCACCTCAGATCCCTCCTTAAATCCTTTCCTCATAAAACTAGTTACTACTCCTATTCCTTCTCCATCCATGCCGTAAGATTGTGGAACTCACTCCCGCCTAGCATTAGAGACTTGAAAACCATTTCAATTTTTAAAATTAGATTGAAAGAGCATTACCTTTCCTCTCAATTGTGATTATTTATAATATTGTATTTACATATCTGTTTATATATTTTTGTGATATGTATGTCTACAGTTAAATATTATAATGCTTATATGTGTACTTATATTTAGGTTAAGACATTCTTATTTTAGTTACTATTCTCTTCCTGTTCTCACACACTATTGTCTACGTTTCTTTCTTCATATTTCCTCTCGCAGGCCTGCTGGTAGAAATTTCTTTAGAAATAAGCTGTGCCTTTGTACTCTTTGTTTTTTATGATGTTTTCCTGTGTTTTCTCTTGTGTGTACATAAATCATTAAATAAATAAATAAATAAATAAATAGGATACTCTTTTTCGATAATATCACCAACATAGAGTTTGTATGTGACTTTCATTGCCACATGCTTAAAAAGCAAACTTCTTTAAACATAACATTCCCTAGATCGTTAGAGGCGTGGGCATTACGGAGAATAAAATGGCTTCCTAATTGCTTAAACTTTTAATGTTTAATGTCATGCAGCCTAATTAGTGTCTTAGTATTCTACCCCGTGACATTCGCTTTGTTTAATGAGTTAAGTGGTAAAAAGTATTTAAAAAAACAAACGTTGCCCCACACTAGAATTTTTTTCTGTATGGTGTGTGCGTTTACAAACATTTAAACTCACATACACAAACAGCCAGACCCTGAACAATTATCTGTAGGCCATACAAATAATTGTTTCATGTGGGCAGCAGCAAGCACAGCGCCAACCGTGTCGTGCGTGTCGTGGGTTCGATTCTCGCACGGAACATTTGTATGACCTGCAGATAGTTGTTTCGGTTCTGGCGGTTTGTGTATGTGAGTTTAAATGTTTGTAAACGCACCCACAAACAATAGATATAACGGTATCTCTTTCGAACAACCCGCAACCTCGGCAGGCGTTGGCCCTGGCAAGCCCCTCTGCTTTGCTGACATCTCTTTGAGACGCACGTGGAACACTAACGCACCCTCGACACGGTCTGTTGTCAATAGACGGACGGACGATGAGCAACCCATTGCTCACCGTCCCCAGGCCCGCATCTACGGTGCCCGTTGCGTCTCCCACGGCGGCTGGGTTGATTTGAGGTTCTCTTCCTCAAACGCCTGGCCACCTCCTTCGCTAGCATGACTGCTTCGCAATTGCATGATACTTAAAACATAACTTGTTAAATGTAACTAAATATTTGTTGCACCTCTACCTAACTCCCAGAGATTCTAGCCGTGATATTGACTCTACAAACCGGTGTTTATTTCGATTCGACATTATGCAATCTGAACAATTTCAAATTCTATTGTAGTGACTACAAGACCTGCTTTGCATAAGCAAGTGTCGCTCGACATCGATGTGATCATCGTACGGCAGCCACTCACGTAGACATTTCGATTCAATTCCCAGCAAAACTGACTAGGAATTAGTACGGAATTAAGTTCCTCTCAAGTCAGATTGCCTGAGGACGTGTTCCTCTGGATTAGATTTTATACTGCGTCTTAACGAAGCGGCTTAGAACACAAGCTGTCGGAGGAAAATCAGAATACAGCGACCATTAACTGATAATCATTTTTAGGGTTCCGTACATCAGTAGGAAAAAACGGAACACTTATCGGATCACTTTGTTGTCCGTCTATCTGTCTGTCAAGACCCTTTATCTCAGAAACGCGTTGAAGTATCGAGTTGAATAATCTATACTTCTATACTAATATTATAAAGCTGAAGAGTTCGTTTGTTTGTTTGAACGCGCTAATCTCAGGGACTACTGGTTGGAATTGGAAAATTCTTTTAGTGTTGGATAGTCCATTTCTTGAGGAAGGCTATAGGCTATATAACATCACGCTACGACCAACAGGTGCTGAGCAGCGCGGGTGAAACCGTGGGGAACAGCTAGTACTATATATAGGACATACCATACATAGGACGTTTTGCAATACAGGTTAGGAAGATGTAAAAAAACTGTTCTCAATTATTTTTTTAAACAAACATCACTCCTTTTTATAAAATGACTAGCTGCACCTCGGTTTTACCCACGTGGACTGCGATTTTATACATATAAACCTTTCAATTGAATTACTCTATCTATTGCTGAAAGCTGTAGTCAAATCCGTTGAGTAGTTTAAATGATCTAAGCAAACAAACATCGAAAGCGACTTCATTTTATACTATGTAAAGATAGGTAGTATACGTTAATCCAGGTTATAAACTATCTTTATGCCAATTATTGAAAACAGTTCAGTCGTTTTTGCGGAATAGAATAACAAACTCCATCCATCCTCGTATTTGTAATATTAGTAGGAACCTTAAAAACGTCATAACCTAATAGGGTAGTTGACACCACCAATCAATTGATTACCTTTTTATGAGCTGTCAAAACGCGCTTCCCCCATAGATTTTGTATGAGACTCGCAACCGATGACGTCACTAAGTTGTCAAGTCAATGATGCAACTATTTATTGATTTAAATCTAACTAAAAATCGAATTTTAAAGTTATTTTGAAAATAATGGAGTTCTCAGGTCTATAATAAGGCGTTCTTTAAAAAAAATTGTGTTTTTAAATTATTGGTTAATGGTGTCAACTACCCAATTTAGCATTCTACGTGGTCTATGAAGAGAGAGGTGTAAAATCGCTACAGCTCAAGCTTTGGTCCAAATTGATTAAGCAGTGGTACACACACAGGCGAGGTGGCGCGAATATCCTGTGATGAAGAGCTGAGCTTTGAACCCGGCTGCAACTGCAGGGAGCACTTACTTAGTTGTTTTAATCGTTCATCACAAATGTGAGTAAAATTAGACGTCAAATTGTGCAAAAGTAGACCTATTATTACCGGGGTTGCGGGTTGTTCTAGATACCGCGGCCCTGGAATATTAAGGGCAAAACCAGGAACATGGGTGGGTTTTAGTCAGTAAAAGTTTAACTCTCCCCCCGCAATCGGCAAACTTCCCATTCCCAAAAAAAAGGATGTACAATGTTTCTCGACCCGAATCCTACATCTTACTAATATTATAAATGCGAAAGTTTGGAAGTCTGGAGGTATGTTTGATCATCTTTCACGAAAAAACAACTCTTGATGAAATATGGCACAACGGTAGATTATCGTCTGGTCTGGTCCACAAATAGGATACTTTTTTTATCATCTCTCGGGCGAAGCCGTGGGCGCCAACTAGTAATATTATAAACATAAAAGTTTGTATATAGTATGGAGATTTGTTGTCTTTCACGCAAAAACTACTTCATGGATTTTAATGAATCTTTACAATAATATAGCTTATACAGTGTGGCCAGTTGATAGGCGTCCAAAGAAAAAAAATAGATGCCTTATGCTAAGGGGTACCCGAATTACCCCCATGTATGTTCCGCGATTATTTGTAGTTTAGGAGCTAGAATTTTTTAAAGTACTTTTTTCAAAATATTCACCTAGCATTGGTTTTTATTTTTTATGTCTTTATTCCTATCATTTTTAGATATTCTTTTTTGTGGAATCTATTAGCGATAGCAATAGCTACCATGCAAAAAAAATCCGTTTGCCTAGGCATTGTAGAACTTACCACAAAATTAGTCCAAAGTTCAAAATTACCATTAGAGTTCGATAATCAAAAATGTTCAGAGCTTAAAAAAAAAATAAGTGAGGGGTGCCAGAGGTTTCTAAATGATCTTAAAAACTTCTATGGACCTTCAACAGACAAAATCGGTAAAAAAATATGGAGCTTGATCGAGATTATTTCCTGTAATTAGCGTTGATAGCAATAAAGGTCTTTTTACAGTTATTGTTATAATTTGGGATTTCTTTATTTTTGCCACTTTTATGATAAAAAAATACGGTAGATAGTTTACAAATTTTATTAAAACACGTTACAAAAGGTTTTCAAAGTGCCGCTTTACCACAGAAATGCACAATCTACATCTACGGAGGAAATTGTCTTTTAGTTGTAAACCATGTCGCGTCTCAGTGTTATGTTAACGTCTGACAGCAAAATTGGTAATTCTTCAAGAACTCTTTGTAGGTGGCTCCATCGAGCTTGGACAGCGGTCTGGCTATGGATTCTCCATAGTCCGCTATCGAGAATCCTCATTCCGTAAGACGATAAAATTTTCAACACCGCTTCGTTACAAAAGGTTTTTAAAGTGCCGCCTTACCACAGAAATGCACAATCTACATCTACGGAGGAAATTGTCTTATAGTTGTCTAAAGGCTTCTCTGTTACTTCTTACAACATTTCCCGCTTCTTCAATTTTCCGTTTTAGCTCTTCCTCATTGTTAGTGTCCCGTGCGTACCATCACGAGTCTGGACGGCAGCTCGAATGGTGGTGGTAAACTAATTGGTAGTTCACCGTTGAGAACGCCGGACCACATTTTCACACTGAAGCGGTGTTGAAAATTTGATGGTCTTACGGAATGACGATTCTCGATAGCGGACTATGGAGAATCCATAGCCAGACCGCTGTCCAAGCTCGATGGAGCCACCTACAAAGAGTTCTTGAAGAATTACCAATTTTGCTGTCAGACATTAACTTAACACTGAGACGCGACATGGTTTACAACTAAAAGACAATTTCCTCCGTAGATGTAGATTGTGCATTTCTGTGGTAAGGCGGCACTTTGAAAACCTTTTGTAACGTGTTTTAATAAAATTTGTAAACTATCTACCGTATTTTTTTATCATAAAAGTGGCAAAAATAAAGAAATCCCAAATTATAACAATAACTGTAAAAATACCTTTATTGCTATCAACGCTAATTACAGGAAATAATCCCCGATCAAGCTCTATATTTTTTTACCGATTTTGTCTGTTGAAGGTCCATAGAAGTTTTTAAGATCATTTAGAAACCTCTGGCACCCCTCACTTATTTTTTTTTAAGCTCTGAACATTTTTAATTATCGAACTCTAATGGTAATTTTGAACTTTGGACTAATTTTGTGGTAAGTTCTACAATGCCTAGGCAAACGGATTTTTTTTGCATGGTAGCTATTGCTATCGCTAATAGATTCCACAAAAAAGAATATCTAAAAATGATAGGAATAAAGACATAAAAAATAAAAACCAATGCTAGGTGAATATTTTGAAAAAAGTACTTAAAAAAATTCTAGCTCCTAAACTACAAATAATCGCGGAACATACATGGGGGTAATTCGGGTACCCCTTAGCATAAGGCATCTATTTTTTTTCTTTGGACGCCTATCAACTGGCCACCCTGTATAGTACATCAGAATAACACATAGGCTACAATTCATAAAGATATATTGTATAATTATTCTATCACCACGCGATTGAAACCGCGGGGCGCAGCTAGTCAATAATAAAACGTGTAGCTGGTTTTAGGGTCTAGACCTCAAAAGCAAAAAAAAACGGAACACAACGGAAAAAAACATGGCTTTTTAATAGAATTTCAACTATATCTAATGAGCCTGTTTACTAATCTCTATTGCTGACTGCACAGCCCTCCAAGTGTCACTAACATCTGGTCTAGAAGTCTAAACAAGGTCAGTAGGACGATCTCAGTCTGTGGAGTCAGTGGTCGACCTATCTAGTTTCTGAGACATAAAGCCCCGTAATTCACCTCTCGAACTGTCACCACGATGCTGACGCGGTTTCGAAATTACCAAATAAATTGCACAACACACGCACAATGCACATCTGTTGACAACTAGATGTTCTAATGCAAGTTGGGAGAAGATGAGGTAGCATTTGCTCGTGTCTCGAAACTATGTCATTTGGTAATAGTTTTCCATTAAAAAAATTACGTTGCCCCACACTAGAAATTTCTCCTGTTTCGTGGATGCGTTTACAAATATTTAAACTCACATACACAAACAGCCAGACCTGAAACAACTATCTGCAGGTCACACAAATATTTGTTTCGTGCGGGAATCGAAACCGTGACACGCAGCGCAGCAAGTCAATCGTGTGTGAGCATAGGCCTCTCCCAACAGCCTTTCCAACTCTCTCAGTGTTTAGTCTCCTCTGGTCAATCTGGCAGGAACGAGTCCAAATCGTCACGACAGCGTTTATTGGGCCCGAGGTTCTGGTTGTTCGAAAGAGATACCGCAGCTCCAGAACGTAAAGGGCAATAGAAGGAACATGGATGGGTTTTAGTCAGTACAAGTCTGACACTCCCCCCGCTCTTACCCATCCACAAAAAAAACGTTTTTTGGACCTTCCTCGGTGACGACAACCATTTTAAAGTACTCACTGTCTGATAATTCTGGCCCATCTTTCATAACCCATCATAGAAACATGAGCCATGAGTTTTCCATCTATGATTTTTTTATTGAAATGAAAGCGCAATGTTTGTGTGTTATTAGACTAACATCGGACTGGTCGCGAGTGTTTGGGTACTGATTTCTATAAAATAATTAAAAATCAAATGATTTTTTATTATTTCCATTATATAATTTAAAAAAATTACCTAATCATTTTATAATTGATTTGGGTCGAGAAGCGTGAGCAGTTACCTCCTTGAATTTAACGACGATGCAAAATGGCAGCTTGTATATACATGTCAGTCATAGCTTTTTTTTATTATGTGTATACTAAGATAAGATGAAGAAGATTGTAATCGTAAACGTGACTCATCATCATTTTCCTGCCCTTGTTCCATTCTATTTGGGGTCACACGGGCGCAACACGTTTTCTTCTTCCATTCTCCCCTATCAGCATAATTTTATTCCTTTCTCCTTCATATGATTCCTTATCCATCCATCTTTTCTTTGGCCTTCCTCTCACTCTCCGTCCATCAACATTCAGATCCATCACTCTTTTTGTCACTTGTCCTTCATCCCTCCCCATTACATGGCCATACCAAGACAAACGACTCCCTTTAAATTTTTCTGTAACAGGCGCAACTTTCAAACTTCCTCTAATATACTCATTCCTTACTTTATCCATTCTTGTCACTCCACACATCTATCTCAACATTCTCATCTCCGCTACATGCAATCGTTTTTCATCCACCTTTTTTACAGCCCAGCCTTCAACAATCCTAAACTTGTGAGTACTTGGTATCAAAGCATTCTGTCTAGTGTCAAAAAACGCCAGCTTGTAAAGTATTCGCATACTTGTGTCAAAATCGTAACTATACAAAATCAATATTTTTTTAACAAAACATATTTGTTTGTTAGTCTATTAAATCTCTTTGGTCTGTTCATACATTGATTTATTGGCAAATATATAATCATCGTTCACTTTATAAAGAAAGCCTTCTTAATATTGGCCTTAAACATTATGAAACGTAAAGAAAAAAAGTGCGTAACGTCAAAACAAACAATTTGGAGAATTAATATTCGTCAGCGAGGACCGCCCGCGGGGAACCGAAATATTGGAGGAACAACATAAACATACTTTAATGTTGCCATGTTATAGGAATAAGACGAATGCCTCATGCTCATGAATGTCAAAATGTTGGCAGTACTGATGGAATTTCAGCTTTCAGAACTGCACCGAACGTTGAAAATGCAACAGAACACTTTTAGGCATTTAAGCCTTTTGTCAATTAATAATTTATTATTATTACTAACTTTTACTTGCGGCTTCGCTCGCGTTATATTCTGCGTAACGAAATTCCTCTTTCCTAATTTGCAGGTACCTGCTACCTGTTGTTTTTGCCCTAGCGCCTTATTTATTGTAATAGCAAAGCTAAGTTTTCCTTTTTCCTTCTTTCACCCTCATTTCTCATAAAAAAAAAAGTAAAGCCTATGTCCGTCTTAATTATCTCTGTACCAAAATACATCCAAATCGGTTTAGCCTTTCAGGCGTGAAGACGTAACAAACAAACAAACTCACTTTGGCTTTTATAATTTTAGTAACGATAAGCCTACATTGTCCCACTGCAGGGCAAGGCTCTTCCATCCCACCTTCCACTTTTCGCAATCTAGTCCGACTGTAGGCAAATCCTTTGAGTAAGAGTCCAGCTCATCCTATCATCTCCATCTGGGCCTGCAGCGTTGTCGTATGTTCCCAGTTGGTATCGACTAAGTGGTAAGTTTCGCCCCTTGCTCCAATATGCGGCAGATGTGACTACCCCAGTTACTTCAAATATGGCTAAATTGAAAATTAAGTCCTACTTTCTAATATATAAAATTCTCGAGTCACAGTTTTCGTTCCCATACTCCTCCGAAACGGCTGGACCGATTTAAACGAAACTTTGTGTACATATCGGGTAGGTCTGAGAATCAGCCAACATCTATTTTTCATACCCCTAAGTGAGCAGCGGGTGAAACCGCTGGGCACAGCTAGTCTAATATATAAAATTCTCGTGTCACACTTTTCGTTCCCATACTCCTCCGAAACGGCTGGACCGATTTAAACGAAATTTTGTGTACATATCGGGTAGGTCTAAGAATCGGCCAACATCTCTTTTTCATAGCCCTAAATGAGCAGTGGGTGAAACCGCTGGGCACAGCTAGTATTATTATAATACTACTTCCTACTCATATTATAAATACGAATGTTTGTGAGGATGGATTAATGGATGGATATGTGGATGTTTGCTACTCTTTTATGTCAAAACGGCGGAACGGATCTTGATGAAATTTGGCACAGAGGTACATTATAATCTGAAATCACTCATAGAGTACTTTTTTTCGATATCACGCGGGCGCCAGCTAGTCAAGCGATATTTAACCTTTATTTTCGAGAGCCCTTGGATTCGCTACAGATGTAGTTATGTGGACGATTTTAGGATCGTGTCAGGTTCCAGTCTGCCTACCCACATAGCGAAAAAGGGTGAGGAAAAGAAGATATAGATATGCTATATAAATACATAGTATATAGAGGGATATAGGCACTTTATATAACACATCTAATTGATTTACTCCAAGCTATGTTTCTCGGCTGACACGGGGCTAAAAGAAAAATTGGTCCTACGCGTGCCAGCTTTGAATTATTATAGGAACTTATGGCAACGGAAGAAATAGTTTTCGCAAGTAATAACCTCATCTTTTTTTAAAGTAAAGGAGTAAGCAGAAATATATGATATACTAGCTTTTACCCGCGGCTTCGCTCACGTTAAATTCGGGGTAACACAGTTCCCCTTGCACCTTATTGATTTGTTATAGCAACGCTAAGTTTTTCCTTTTCTTCCCCTTTCTCCCTCAAATCCCACTTATTAAAATATATCCGTTAAGACTATATCCGTCTCCTGGTTCCCAACTATCTCTGTACCAAAATTTTTACGGCTAAACCGATTTTGATAAAATCGCTTTAGCCATTAAAGCGTGAAGAAGTAACAAACAAACTCACTTTCGCTTTTATAATATCAGTAAGGATTTATACCATCTCATGCTTTTATGATTTAACTAGCTGTCTTGCGCGGTTTCGCCCGAGTCTTTAGTTACTGCCCCGCTCCCGTGTGTAGTATCGTGATCTTGTATAACCTATGTTACTTCCTGAAAATGTAGCTTCGTATTAGTGAAAAAATTGTTTATATCAGTCTAGTAGTTTTGGAGCCTATTCGATACAAACAAGTCTTTCCTCTTTTTAATGTTAAAAATACGTCGTTACAACTTTTGGTCTTAAGCAAAAAGTGTCGTTACAACATATAGTCTTATTTTTTCCGTCTAGCCCCTATTCGCAACGCGCGATAAGGTACTTCGTTCCAAAAACTATAAAACTTCGCGGTACAACAAAACCAGTGTATGAAGCACATATTTGTCTCCAGTGGTTTGCGTCGACCGCCGCAAATGTGGGGCTATTTGTCCTTGGAAAATGATGGAGTTACTTGTCTTTGTACTTGCTACTAAAGTGTACTTATGTGTGCGACACAGGTGCTGTTGTTAATGTTTATGTTACTCTTATTTATTTGTTTTGTTTAAACTTCATGTACAACAGTGGTACATAGGCGGACTTAATGCCATAAGACTTTCTCTGCCAGTCAACCTTTGGGTTAAATACGACAACATTGTGATAGGTTACAAAAATTCTAAAAAAAACTAGCTAGGTCATGTCGAAAAAAAGTATTCCATGTGTTATTCCGACCATAATCTACCTCTGTGCCAAATTTCATCAAGATCCTTTCAGCCGTTTTGACGAGAAGAGTAATATAATATTAGTAAGATAGCCGGCCCCCGCGGCTTCACTGGCGTGATATCAATAAAAAGTATCCTATGTGTTATTTCAGACCATAATCTACCTCTGTGCCAAATTTCATCAGGATCCGTTCAGCCGTTTTGACATGAAAGAGCAACAAACATCCACACACACATCCATCCTCACAAATATTCGTATTTATAATATTAGTAGGAAATAGGAAATAAGTAGGATTAATAAAATGTGTTCGTGTTATAAGTGTTATATTGTATACCTTTAAATTTTCAGTTAACTTCAGCTTAATTCCCTTATTTTTCTATTTACAAAATGTTTGTAGATGAATTCAAATTTCAATGTAATAAAAAAATGCGTTTATTATTTTAATACTTGCCATTTTTCTATTAATAGTGTAGTTCACACCAACAGAATCATATGACTGTGAAAGAGATCATTTCCCTGTTTCAAGCTATGCCTATCCCAGGCATAGCTTGAAACAGGGCCAACTTTTGAATTTCAGTTGTCATTCCATATGCCCTTAATCAGCCTGGGCTGTGGCACTTCGTATCTGCAAAATCCTGCCATATCAGCATTATCGATTCTTTTCAACAAAAACCCAATCAATTTTCCGACTGAACAGCGAACCCGCCAATTGTCTTCTCAAAAAGATAAAGAATTCAATTAAAGACACCAATAAATTAAGATCGAGAGATAAATTAAATCGAGTCGGTTAACTTAGTAAGAGAGTGCGATACGGTCTCGATCACGCTGCGATTACGCGGCGATCTCGCAGCGATCACGGCGCGATTACGCAAAGTTTACGTGCCGCACCTGATCTAACCGTGGCTTGGCACGCAAACACGCTATCTCACTTATGTAAGTGGCACTAGATTGTAGTGTTATGTGCTATTTTAAAGGAGAGTGCATGCTGTATCTTTGTGAGTGTTTTCTTTTACAATAAAGTGTAATTTTCAGTAAAGGAATGTGTTTGCTTTTGGTTTGCTAGAGGTGGCAGAGTATGCTAGGATTGTTTTTTTTTTGTTTATAAATGCGAATGTTTGTAGATTATAGTCCGGAATAACACATAGGATATATTTTTAGAGATTAGTTTTTTTTTTCGATATCACGCGTTCGAAGCCGTGGGTGCCAGCTTTTCACCCATACTTCCACACTTATACTAGAAATGTGAATTAAACTAAAAAAAACTGTTTCTTTTTTGTATGTCTGTGTAGTTAAATTACACAAATTATTAGTAATTATATTTAGATAGATAGATATTTAGACTGATTCATAAGACAGAATGAGTAAATACACCAAATATACATTAGCGTCGTGTACCAAAACGATGTGTTCATAGTTCATACACAGAACATATTATCGCCAAAGAAAATACGAAAAACAATCAGTTATCTTTTCAATTTGAGTCAAATAGCTATTGAAGTTTTGTACTAAACAGCTGAATATCTTTTTGTGATTTTGATGGCAGTCCCATGGAGAAAGTTGTTCAGTTAAGTGGTCTGAATTACATCCTTTAGTGACTACAACATTCTGGTACACGCTGTCTGGACTACAGAATGGTTAGTGGCAAGCATTATCAGTCATTACAGGACGGTCGAAACTTGAGCTATACTTGCCCAGGTCCATACTTGTTTGCTTCCTTTGGATGACATGTAAAACAACTGCTTCTTCTCTTGGAACTCATTAAGCATCAGTTGATCACAGCTTTCATTTAAAGGTATCTCCGAAGATTGACAAACAGTCTTACCAAGGAGGCTGGGGGGCCTGCCAAGGCCACTGTTTGTCGGGGTTGCAGGTAGTTCTAGAAAGATCGAGCTCCAGACCTTGAAGGGAAAAAGATGGAACATGGGTGGATTTTAATCAGTAAAAGTTTTTTGATGATTACCCATCTTGAAAAACAGGTATCAAACTCAAACTCAAAGCATTTATTTCAATTAGACCATTACAGGCACTTTTGAATGTCATAAAAACAAGAACAAAAAAATGATGCTGCTACAGTCCCAGTCACAAGACATAATAACTTGTGAAAGTACTGTAGTTGCCCATTCCAAAGCGTAGATCTCTATGGAGAAGAATGGGCAAGAAACTCCATGGACACTCTTTTAAATCATAATATTTTATAAAATCTAGCTTTTCCCCGCGGCTTCGCTCGCTTTAAATTCGGGGTAACACAGTTCCCCTTGCGCCTTATTGATTTTAAGTTTTCTTCCTTACTAAGTTTTCCCTTTTCTTTCCTCTTTCTCCCACACATACGACTTAAAAAAAAATTAGCCTATGACCGTCTCCTGGTTCCAAACAATATCTGTACCAAAATTCATCAAGATCGGCTAAGCCATTAAAGTGTGAAGAGGTAACAAACAAACAAACTCATTTTCGCTTTATAATATTAGTAAGGAGTAAGGATGGATACATCATTCATGTTGAGATAATACAAAAAAACGAGCACATTGACATAGAGCGTCCAGAGTAAACAATAATTAGCAAGAGTTTAATAGATTAATTAAAACATTATATTGTTTTAACTGGGTTGTGGAGTTTGATTAAAAATAAATAAATATGTTGGGACAACTCACACACGGCTATCTGATCCCAAGCTAAGCAGAGCTTGTGTTATGGTAACCAGACAACTGATATACATACTTATATAATTTATAAATACACACATATTATAGATAAATCACACCCAGACACAGAACAAACAATCATGCTCATCACACAAAGTTTGTCCTGGGTGGGAATCGAACCCACGACCTCCGACTCAGCAGTCAGGGCCACTAACCACTAGACCAACCCGTCAGGTATCTCCGAAGACTGACAAACAGTCTTACCAAGGAGGCTGAGGGGCCTGCCGTCTGTCGGGGTTGCAGGTAGTTCTAAAAAGATACCGAGCTCCGGACCTTGAAGGGAAAAAGATGGAACATGGGTGGATTTTAATCAGTAACAGTAATTTGATGATTGCCCATCCGCAAGAAGAGGTATCTTGTTCTAACCGCGTTATGGAATTTGATAAAAAAAGACGAATGTACAAATGCAAGCGGTTAGACTGGAACCCGACCCGACCCATTATGAGCTACTGCTTAGCGATGACCGTTTTTCATTAATCCGACGAATATTTTCCCTAAATAGTTCTTTTTATATCTTGTTCACTTAGATTTTTATATACGTCTTGTTTTTGCAGATAAATCTTTTTATCTTTATTTCTATTATGCTTACTTATAATATAAAAGCGAAAGTGAGTTTGTTTGTTACGTGTTCACGCCTACATGGCTAAACCAATGTTGATGAATTTTGGTACAGAGATAGTTGGGACCCTGGAGTTGGGACCCCGGACATAGGTATTTTTTTGAAATGATAAATGAGGTAGAAAGAGGAAAAACTTAGCTTTGCTATTGCAATAAATCAGGCACTAGAGCTAAAACTACTAGTAGCAGGTACCTGCAAATCAGGAAAGAGGAATTGTGTTACCCCGAATTAAACGCGAACGAAGCCGCGAACAAAAGTTAGTGTTAAATAAATAGATAATGTGCCCAATAAAACAAAATCTCATTTCTTAATCGTCTAGAAATCTAGAGAAACGTTATATTTCGGGGACAGCATAGCAATAACTACTAAGAGGCAATAAAACTAAAGTTATTAAACGCTCATCATAAATTCTGCTGAACGTAATGGCGTATAATATAACTAACATTATTTCAAGCCCTAGCCATCTCGTGGGACGCAAGTCTTTTAATAACATTTAAGAGAACGCCAATTGTGATGTACGACACCGTATAAATTGTCTCGAAATGTTTTTAGGTCAAGCGAAAATGTGTCGTAGGCGTTTAGAATAAGCTTTATTATATTTGAAAAACTACTTAGAGTGAGTCAGACGCGCAGCGAGTGTTCCATCCAAACTCACTAAACATGAGTTGATTTTTTCACAGCCCAAAAAGACCAAAGGCTTCAGTATACGCTTTTAATTTCAAACTAAATATTAGCCTAATGTTAGCCCAAAGTAACTATCCCACGAGAACGAAGTCGGGGACGGAAGTCAGTTCCTAATAAAAATAACAGCTTTCCTCCCAAACACTACTTATTCGAAATCTCCTTCAGCAATAACATCAAAAAAACAACTGGTATTTATGATCTAAGGATTCGTCAAAATCCAAGAGTAAAGCATCCCTTAAAGAGATCACAAACTTCGGCAAGAACTCATAAAAACTAAATGGTAAACTCGTGAAAGAAAATGAATTTAACTTCTGTACATAATCCGGTTCTACGAAGAATGAATACTGAAGTATGAAGAATTTGAAGAGTAATCTGATGAATTGCTTTTTTTGGGACACATTATAAACGTATGGACTACATGTACATTTTATGTAATAATCCTCAAAAACAAAGAGATTTTTCTCTCATTTAGCTGATTAATTTGACGACACGGTTGGCACAGTGGCTGAGTTGAGTTTCGCAGGTTCGATTCCTGCACGGTACAAATATTTGTATGGCCTACAGGTAGTTGTTGAGCGATGTGTATGTGAATTTAAATGTTTGTTACCGCACCCACGATTCAGGAAAACTTCCTAATGTTAAGCAAAGTTTCAAAAAAATGTTGATTAATTTCAATTTAACTGTCGTGCGGATTGTTATTAACACGATTTTACCATCAAGAACTTGTCAGTTGCAACAAGAAGTCTAGTTTTCTAACCAGTTGATGGCAATACGCTCGCCCTTATTACATACATATGACCTAGTCATTTTGACCTGGTCAAAAGATCCAAGACACAAAATGAAGTCAATGCCTTTGAAATTTACGGCTTCATTAATTGTCTTAACACCAGTTACACGAGTTTAATTTAGGTGTATAATAAAAGCAATCAATGCATCGACTCTCAAAGGCTATCACATAATCGAATGCACTGCTAAACCAAGTCAGACAATGTCCTATGATAACTATGTCTGTATGAAGACCCCAGGGGAATTTGTTTGTGTACATTTATAGTGTACTAGCTTTTGCCCGCGGCTCCGCTCGCGTTAAATTTAGGGGTAACACAGTTCCCCTTGCGCCTTATTAATTTGTAATAGCAACGCTAAGTTTTCCCTTTTCTTCCCTCTTTCTCCCTCACATCCCACTTTTTTCAAAAAAAAATATTAGCCTATGTCCGTCTCCTGGTTCCCAACTACCTCTGTACCAAAATTCATCGAAATCGGTTTAGCCATTAAAGCGAGAAGAGGTAACAAACAAACAAACTCACCTTCGCTTTTATAATATTAGTAAGGATGTCTAGTAGTTCCAACTGCTAATGCGACTATTAATTTTGGAGTGCAGGAGCAGTATTTGGCCGTCAATGTAGCAGCTTGAGTTAAGACAGTGTTGTTTATTAAAGGTTGCTCGAAAAGATGCTCCAGTAATGTATTTTCCTGGATATTTATCGAGTGACCACATTTATCCAAGTTACCCCATTTATCGACGTGAGACCACATTATTTTAACGATGTGACCACGTTTAACGAGTACCTAAAATTATCGAGTTACCACATTAATCGACGCGACTACATTTTTGGACAGCAAATCACGGACAAAAAGACGTAGTTTACCTTTTTTTAACAAAAACGTTGCCCTACATTAGACACTGACTGCTGCGCTGCGTGTCACAGGTTCGATTCTCACACGGAACAAATATTTATATGGCCGACAAATAGTTGTTTCGGATCTGGATTTTTGTGTATGTGAGTTTAAATGTTTGTAAACGCAACCACGATACAGAAAAAAATCCTGGTGTGGGGCAAAGTATAAAAAAACAACTTTACTTTGTACTTTTAAAAGTGTTTGTTATTAATATTAGTGTTACTTTAATATAATAAAGATTTTTTTCTTAACTCAACTAAAATAAGGAGCCTCAAATTAGGCAGCTGGATCACGGATTAGATACAGAAAGCGGTAACTTGGACCTTGTTCGCGAAACCGTTGGGCTACTTTTATTTGTACGCTCATTGCAAATAGGGTTTAAGATGCATTTGAAAAGGTCTAATTTCCTTTGGGACGGCAATAAATTAGTCTTTCAGGTCACTCAAAGGACATCAAACTTTTTCATTGTACTTTTATGTCGTCGTCCTGAAGTGACATTTGATCCAATAAAAACTAAGGGCGAATCCTCGAGATTTTATTGCATTTAAATAGGTGCAGAATTGAGACCCCTAATTCGAAGTTCAAAAGCTATAAACTTAAGCTTCTGAACATTTGGAGGAAGCATCAAACATCTTCAGGTCAACTGAGTTAACTGCCGAAGTGCCCCGAGAAGTTCCGAACTGTTCCGAAAGTCGTCAAAATGGCGGAACTGTGTCACAAATGAACGCTGTCGTTTGAGATTCGGCGGAACGATATCTGGGGAGTTAATTAATGTAGGCTGGACGTGGTTCGCTCTTGTTTGTTTTTGCAGGTGTTTAATGTACCTACTGGGGAAAAGTTGGGATGATAATCAAGGATTTAAAGCAGAACGGAGGGTTATGAATCTCACTGACTTTGTATTTATGTCGGTATGTATTTTCGTTCATACAGCCTTAAGTACTATAGCTATTTCAAAACATGTGTTGTACGTGAATTGGTATTGATCCAAAAAATGACTCGAAAATAGGTTTTTAGTAACGTTGCAAGAATCCTTACTTTCCTTATAAAAGCGAAAGTGAGTTTGTTTGTTTGTTACGTCTTCACGCCTAAATGGCCAAACTGATTTGATGAATTTTGGTACAGAGATAGTTGGCACCCTGGAGACGGATTTATGTTATTTTTTTTAAGTGAGAAATCAGGGAGAGAGCTGGAAGAATAGGGGAAAACTAAGCTTTGCTATTACAATAAATAAGGCGGAGGGCAAAAACAATAGGGAACAGGTACCTGCAAATCAGGAAAGCGGAACTGTGTTACCCCGAATTTAACGCGAGCGGAGCCGCGGGCAAAAGCTTGTTTATCATATTTCGTAACGTGTATTCGTTTACAAATAGTCAAACTCACACACACAAACCGCCATACCTGGAACTACTGACTGTAGGCCTTACAAATATTTGTTCCGTGAGGGAAACTAATTTGCAGCACGCAGTGCAATAACCGATATACCGATGAAGTCGCATTTTGCAGATGATTTAAAACAAGTTATTATCAATGCAATGTTACAATCCAATCTCGATAAATCATAAGTTTTTATCGATCCTAAATCGAATAATAATTATGTCTGGCATTTTTAATCAAAGTTTCGATTAAAAATGCCGGACAGTTTAGAGGAGCTCGTGGCTAAATAATAGCAGCCGCTCGGGTCGAACTTTAGGTTAAGCCGCGCTTGCCTAGGTTGGTCTGTGGATGGGTGACCACCCGTTACATACCGAGTTTCCTCCGTGTCTCGGAAAGCACGTTAAGCCGTTGGTCCCGGCTGTCATTTGTAGGTCTTTGACAGTCGTTACAGGTAGTCAGTGTCCCGAAAGTCTGACAACCAGTCTTACCAAGGGGTATCGTATTACCCAGTACTAACTGGGTTGTGGAGGTCAGATAGGCAGTCGCTCCATGTGAAATACTAATATTCGGCTGTATCCGGTTAGACTGGCAGCCGACCCCAACATAGTTGGGAAAAGGCTAGGTAGATGATGATTTTTAATCAAAGTTTAGACGTTATGATACATTCTGCATCTTAGCTTTTCGATTACATTCTTAATTAAGTCAGTCTAAAATTTTGCGACGAGTTTGGCGCTGTTAGTAGCGCCCATACGCTTTTGTGATGTGCAAACAACAGGACAGTTAGGACACGATGTCAAGTGTCCCATCTTTGTTGGGCACGTAAAGGGCCAAGAAGGAACATGGGTTGGTTTTAATCAGTACAAGTCTGACACTCTGCCACGCTCCGCCCAGGGCGGGGAATGTTATTTGATGATTTCCCACCCGCAAAAAAAGTGTCTTATCGTTTGTGGAGCAACACCACATACATTTAGCTACCCACAAAAGTAGTCTTAGTAAAACAAATCCCCGAGAATTCCGTATAAACTCGCGACATCCTTACTTCCTTACTTATAATTATAAAAGTGAAAGTGAGTTTGTTTGTTTGTTACCTCTTTACGCTTTAATGGCTTCACCGATTTTCATGAATTTTTGTACAGAGGTAGTTGGGACCCTGGAGACAAAAACTACAGGTAGCAGTTACCTGAAAATCAGGAAAGGGTTTCCTGTGTTACCTCGAATTTAACGCGAGCGAAGCCGCGGACAAAAGCTAGTGCTGATATAAATCTTTCAAACGTCGATACGGTCTGAGACGGACCTTAAAATTTAAGTATTCAACTATAACAATGGAATTTAATGTTCAGTTTAACGATGAAGTCAGATCACGATTATGGTTCATGAAGTTTGAATGGCACTAAGATGCGTTGAGTTATGGAAATCATTGCTATAATATTTAATGTCGATAAGTTAATACTTCTAAAGACAAATAGTGACCCCATTAACCGTATTGATTTCAATACCAGAAGGCCTAAACTAAAGGATTTTCGACCAGCAATAATGCGTGTTTTAAGCACCTTGCCTTGGAACAAGACTTTTGGCCACAGGGAGTGGTATTCCGACGCTGCCACAGACAACTGCCACATGAACGCACAGTGCCATAGTGCAATGTAACGCTTCTAATTTAGTTGTTAAAATACATATTTATTTACTAACACGATTTGTATTTTTAAGGGCGTTCATTGACTTAAAATAAATGAATGGTGTTGTTGGTTTAAGATTGTCATTAGGCATTGTGGTTAGTGTCTAACTTGGTGTTTAAGTTTATATTTTAAAAAACGTTGCCAAACACTAGGTATTTCTCCTGTATTGTAGGTATGTTTACAAACATATAAACTCACATACACAAACGTGTCAACGACGTGTCGCCTGAGCATATGGTTTTAATTTCAACTCGTTACCTCCACTCAAGATTAAGGGTCTTGACAGACAGACAGACGGACAAAAAAGTGATCTAGTAGATAAGGGTTCTGTTTTTTTTTTCTTTTAAGGTACTCTTAAAATCGCTCAAAATGTTCCAACTGTTGAAGCACCTTCTCTGCGTGAGAAAGTGCTCCAGAATCCAACACCATAGCCAATGGATGAATGTCTCATTCTTTAACATTCTTTTTCGGTTATAAAACTTGTTGATTTCCTTGCGATAACATTCGTCACAGTTAAGAGAGCTGTATTGACAAAATTAAAACAACTTAGCTTGCTATCTGGATTCAAACCCGCGATCTAAGACACATAAGTCGCAGCCGTTACTGCCAATCCACCACTACAACTACAAAGTCTATGAGAAATCACCAAAACTAGTCAAATAAAACCGTTTAGTTTTCTGACACGTTATGAACCGTTTACGAGCGTCCGTAATATTAACGATTGGATTCAATCAAGGAATTATAAGCATTTCTATGTGAAAATCAACTCTATGCCTAGGAATATAGGCAGTATTTTAGCTTGAACAGCGAGATCCAGCAACATGACCGATTACTCAATGTCTACCGAAGATTGGTGTCGTAAACTAGCACATCTTAGTAAGTATTGGTCATCAGTCAACAAGGTACGGCCATAGAAAGGGAGCAATCCTGTCATTACACCTCGTTCCCGTGAAGGGATAGGCTTTAAAACACCTAAAAAAACAGTAAATCCTGTGTAATATAGCCTCGAGCCATACAGATTTAAAAGATTTATGGAGCGGACATTGAGTTTACATACATTTAAACTCATACACACAAACAGTCAGACCCCGAACAACTATCTCTAGGCCATAAAAATATTTGTTTCGTGCGGCGATCGAATCCGCGACACGTAGCGCAGACGCATCGCAGGTCAAACGCTACGCCACTGCGCCAACCGTGCCGACTGGATTGGATCCCGAACATTTTCAATTTTGACTCACGTATGTTCCCTGAGCGGACGTATGACACCATGAACGATTTGTTACAAAGTGGTAAAAAATATGGGATTACGATTTCATTCGTTTTGTCGCATCTGTCACTCGTAAATATTTAAATGTCTTTGCCCTGAACGGTGTATAAATCTAAAAAAACAAACTCGAAAACTCAAAGGATTTATTTCCCGCTCTGGGTGAACACCGACACAATCGTAGGTCCTACGGTTTCCAGATCAGATTTCCAATGTTCTTCAGGTCATCTCTCAATCCGAATTCGAAAATACCTACTTAACGTCACTACTCACATCTTTTTCCCATAGAGGTAGCTAATTACATTCATGTGATATCCCCTGACTTCCTAGCTACACAGATGTAACCAACACATGACATAAACTTGAGCCTACAACATCTACATCATAAAATTGATCCGCTTCCGAATCGAGACCAAGGTTCAAACACACCGTACCACAAAGTTAGAAACAGAAGGTCCGTGTTATCCGGGGTTGCGGGTTGTTCGAAAGAGATACCGCGGCCCCGGAACGTAAAGGGCAATAGAAGGAACATGGGTGAGTTTTAGTCAGTACAAGTCTGAAACTGAAACTCCCCCCGGGAAGTTATTTGATAATAGCCCACCCAAAAAAGAAAAAAGGTCCATGTTATATATCAGGAGATGGCTGAATGACAGATGTATGGATGGAAACTATGTTAGGTGTGCAGCTGAATGCTCGTATTATACACGGAGCGGTTGCCCATCTGGCATCCACAACTATGATTCTGATTAAACGGCCATTTTAGAACCCATGAGCGTCTGCTGCTTCAAAAGTAGGGGAATCGCGAATTATAAATTGTCATTGTTATAGAAAACATTAACTCATCGAAATCTGACAATAATGGTATGATTTTTGAGATCGGCAAGGGTGAAGCCAGGTGGTATAATAATGTACCAAAAACTTAGTAGAAATGAATTTCATTTGGTAAAAAGGTATGAACCTAAAAATAGTGCACCTAAATTATATTAGCCAACTAGCTGTGCCTGGCATGCGTTGCATCTACCTAGCTACCTTACCTTCCTATATATAGCTTCCCTGAACTTAAATAATATCAAGACCAACATTAGCCAGACCGGTCCAGCCATTCTCGAGTTTTAGCAAGACAGCCCAGCGGTTTCACCAGCTGCTTAGGTCCTTATGATTACGAAAAATAGATGTTAGATAGATCCCGATATGCACACAAAATATCATGCAAATCGGTCCAGCTGTTCCGAAGGAGTTGGGGAACGAACATTGTGACACGAGAATTTTATATCTATTATACTAATATTATAAAGCTGAAGAGTTTGTTTGTTTGAACGCCCTAATCTCAGGGACTACTGGTTGGAATTGGAAAATTCTTTTAGTGTTGGATAGTCCATTTCTTGAGGAAGGCTATAGGCTATATAACATCACGCTACGACCAACAGGTGCTGAGCAGCGTGGGTGAAACCGCGTGGAACAGCTAGTATTAGATACAAAGATAGCGCTGCAGCAACGGCTTCAGAACGGGTTCAACTGACTTCTCTTAATGGCTTGAAATCGTGCGCAAGATTTGTGTCAGTTCCAATCAATGAATGGGACTGGTTTTTCTGTACATAACTTTTTGCGACCAAACGCTCACTATCGCAGAAAACTATTACACGAAACGAGTAAATCACCACTTTTATACCTACGACACTCATATTGTTTTATGGGGCACGCAATCTGTTGTAATGGATAGTGTTGGGGTCTCAGTTCAGTCGATTATCGAGTACACGATTTATTGGGGCGAAGCGATTAGTGAGGGGCAATCGTTATGGATTACGGGAAGATTGGATAGTGGTGTTTAATGAAATTAATAAGAGATGGATAGTGTCTTTGTTTTAATAATTTTGTTATGAGAATTTAGTTCTTCTTTATGGTGTTGTTACTGTAGTTAGTACCTAACCTAGTGTTGGAGTTAATCATTTTAAACAGATTCGATTTAACTGTTTTTTTAATGCGACTTTTCGGTCGATTGTGGGCGATATTCAAAATTCTTTTAATAATCCCATAATAAATTTATTTACATTGCTTTTGTAGTTTATAAGTTACTATTAAAAATATAATTTAGTTTTTCTGAAGAAGCCGTTTTAAAATCAATGGTTTCGAATCCTTGCTATGAATATCGATGTTTTTTTTTTTAAATTATCAATATGCTCGGGGCTCCTTAGTATTTTTCGCTATTCCTAATTACGGCGAATTTTCCAAGTACTTGGGAACTCTGTATAAAAATAAAACTTCACTCTATATATAAAAATGATTTCACATAAAGAGCACCATAGTTCTCAATATCGCCGTCACGTTTTTCATTTCGTATTCAAATGGTTTACGTATAAGAGCTGATATAGGAAATCAAATTCCTTCGCCCAAGGAAAGACACGAAATATATTTATTACTTTTATGTTCAAGCGCGTTTTCTGTATTTTATATTCGTAGAGGATTTTTTTTTGTTCTAAATTGGTTTGTGAATGGATTTGCATTGCTCCGGCATCAAATACAAATCGTTCGCGTAAGAAAAAGTGATTTTGTTTTTTTTTTCGTTAGATATGAATTCTATATTTTCATTGATATTCGAGTTAGAAGCTTTTTTTTTCAACTAGCTTTTGCTAGTGGTTTTATTTTCAACTAGCTTATGCTCGCGCTTAAATTAGGGGTATCACCGTTCTCCTTTTCTGATTTTCAGGTATCTGCTACCTGTAGTTTCTGCCTTTGCGCCTTATTTACTGTAAATAGCAAAGCTAAGTTTTCCCTTTTCTTCCCTCTACCTCCCTCATTTCTCACATTTTTTTTTAAATTAGCCTATATCCGTCTTCAGGATCCCAACTATCTCTGTACCAAAATTCATCAAAATCGGCTTTGCCATTTAGGCATGAAGACGTAACAAACAAACTCGCTTTCCCATTTATTATTTTAGTAAGGATTTCCTTTTCACGCTCCTCTAATATTAATAATTAACAGGGTATACGAAATAGCTTTCCGCTTTTACGTTTCCAATGGTTTGATGATATTTTCACCTTCATTTCGTTAAAGTATTTATATTGAAATGTTTATGTGTGCAGCTAAAAATAAATATATCCTAAGAAAACTGGAAAAATTGAAGTGTACTCCTACCTTGAAGTGGGACATAGCAGGCACATAATAAATAGGCGTTGCTTGCTTTACGGTCACAAATTAATCCACGAGAACGTTAGGTATCTACATAACAAATTTTATCGAAACCCGTTAAGTCGTTTGAGCGTGAAGGAGTTACAAACATACAAACTTTCGCCTTTTTAATATTATTACTAGCTGTTTTCACCCGCGTATATCTAATAATAACCCTCTAGCCTAGTAGCCTATGAGTTAAACCAGGTTATAAACTATCTGTGTGCCAAATTTCATAAAAATCCGTTCTGTACTACTACTAGTAGTTACGTACCCCCATATCCAATCTTACAAACTTTTAGAAATTTAGATATTAAGAACCTCTCTACATTTATTCACAACAAAAGAACTCACACACTTTAACAAAATGGAGATTTTTCAGGTTAAAAATAACGCGATGCAAAAACGGGGCGCTAGGTAAAGATAAAGCTTATGTTTTCTTGTAAGACCTGACTAAGCATTATTACTTTATTACACAGGAGGTAGCTAGAATATTGACGTCGATCGCTCAGCCACTGCGCTAACCGTGCTGTCAAATATTGACCTATTGTTAGTTAGTGGCAATAATATATTAAAACTTGCTGTGCCCAGCCGTTTCCCCCTTATCACTTGGGGTTTTGAAAGATAGTAGCCAATTCTCAGACTTACTGAATATGTATAAAAAAAAATCATAAGTATCGGTCGAGCAATTTCGGAGGAGTATGGGAACGAACATTGTGACACGAGAATTATACAGGGTGGCCAGTTGATAGGCGTCCAAAGAAAAAAATTAGATGCCTTATGCTAAGGGGTACCCGAATTACCCCCATGTATGTTCCGCGATTATTTGTAGTTTAGGAGCTAGAATTTTTTTAAGTACTTTTTTCAAAATATTCACCTAGCATTGGTTTTTATTTTTTATGTCTTTATTCCTATCATTTTTAGATATTCTTTTTTGTGGAATCTATTAGCGATAGCAATAGCTACCATGCAAAAAAAAACCGTTTGCCTAGGCATTGTAGAACTTACCACAAAATTAGTCCTAAGTTCAAAATTACCATTAGAGTTCGATAATCAAAAATGTTCAGAGCTTAAAAAAAAATAAGTGAGGGGTGCCAGAGGTTTCTAAATGATCTTAAAAACTTCTATGGACCTTCAACAGACAAAATCGGTAAAAAAATATACAGCTTGATCGGGGATTATTTCCTGTAATTAGCGTTGATAGCAATAAAGGTATTTTTACAGTTATTGTTATAATTTAGGATTTCTTTATTTTTGCCACTTTTATGATAAAAAAATACGGTAGATAGTTTACAAATTTCATTAAAACACGTTACAAAAGGTTTTCAAAGTGCCGCCTTACCACAGAAATGCACAATCTACATCTTCGGAGGAAATTGTCTTTTAGTTGTAAACCATGTCTCGTCTCAATGTTAAGTTAACGTCTGACAGCAAAATTGGTAATTCTTCAAGAACTCTTTGTAGGTGGCTCCATCGAGCTTGGACAGCGGTCTGGCTATGGATTCTCCATAGTCCGCTATCGAGAATCCTCATTCCGTAAGACCATCAAATTTTCAACACCGCTTCGTTACAAAAGGTTTTCAAAGTGCCGCCTTACCACAGAAATTCACAATCTACATCTACGGAGGAAATTGTCTTATGGTTGTCTAAAGGCTTCTCTGTTACTTCTTCCAACATTTCCCGCTTCTTCAATTTTCCGTTTTAGCTCTTCCTCATTGTTAGTGTCCCGTGCGTACCATCACGAGTCTGGGCGGCAGCTCGAATGGTGGTGGTAAACTAATTGGTAGTTCACCGTTGAGAACGCCGGACCACATTTTCACATTGAAGCGGTGTTGAAAATTTGATGGTCTTACGGAATGAGGATTCTCGATAGCGGACTATGGAGAATCCATAGCCAGACCGCTGTCCAAGCTCGATGGAGCCACCTACAAAGAGTTCTTGAAGAATTACCAATTTTGCTGTCAAACGTTAACTTAACACTGAGACGAGACATGGTTTACAACTAAAAGACAATTTCCTCCGTAGATGTAGATTGTGCATTTCTGTGGCAAGGCGGCACTTTGAAAACCTTTTGTAACGTGTTTGAATAAAATTTGTATACTATCTACCGTATTTTTTTATCATAAAAGTGGCAAAAATAAAGAAATCCTAAATTATAACAATAACTGTAAAAATACCTTTATTGCTATCAACGCTAATTACAGGAAATAATCCCCGATCAAGCTGTATATTTTTTTACCGATTTTGTCTGTTGAAGGTCCATAGAAGTTTTTAAGATCATTTAGAAACCTCTGGCACCCCTCACTTATTTTTTTTTAAGCTCTGAACCTTTTTGGTTATCGAACTCTAATGGTAATTTTGAACTTTGGACTAATTTTGTGGTAAGTTCTACAACGCCTAGGCAAACGGATTTTTTTTGCATGGTAGCTATTGCTATCGCTAATAGATTCCACAAAAAAGAATATCTAAAAATGATAGGAATAAAGACATAAAAAATAAAAACCAATGCTAGGTGAATATTTTGAAAAAAGTACTTAAAAAAATTCTAGCTCCTAAACTACAAATAATCGCGGAACATACATGGGGGTAATTCGGGTACCCCTTAGCATAAGGCATCTAATTTTTTTCTTTGGACGCTTATCAACTGGCCACCCTGTATATATATCAGAAGAAGATAAACGAAAAACAAAAGGCACGACCATTACACAAATGAATCCACACAATACATCTACAAGAACAAAACGTAATCAAACTACGAGTTAAAGGGTTATGCGAAGTTATTGCGTTACAATGGCCCTTCACTCCCTAATTAAGGCGGAGGGTCTGTCTGCTACAAGCAACAGTAAAGCTGTGCTTACACGAGCTTTTTTTTCAGCTACCGGAGTAAAGCAGTCAAAATCGAAAGTCATTTATTCAAATTAGGCTGATAATCAGCACTTTTTGAACGTCACATTACAAGAGACAGTCCCACAAAAACGCCCTGCCCTTCGCCACTTCCTAGTGTTTTAGCTGGGAAGAAGAAGTGGCGGAACAAACTCCCCAGCAACACATCTGTCTGTCAGGTTAGAAGAACCAGATTTTATACAAAATATATTATCACAAAAAAATTCTAAAAAAATAAGAAATTATTCATTCATTCAGTCTAGGTCATTACCTAGTAAATCTGAATATGAGTAATTTTATTTTTTTGGATAGTAAATCATCAAATGATTCTTTAGATTAAATTTTGCTCTAATGATGTAGCTTAAACTTACAGGCCGAGCATTCATCATCACCATTCTCTTGCTTCTCTTGCCCTTATCCCAATTTATTTTAGCCGGCCCAGCCCAACGGACGTGTATACACGTCCGTCAGACACTTATTTTCTAGCCTCATCATCCTTCAAACAGTTTTTATAGCCGCAGCAGTTATTATGCTGATGCATTAAAATTCAAAAAATTCCTTTACTCAAAATTACAATAAAAGTTATAAAAAACGAAACAAACAGATAAATGAAGTATTTCACAGCATTCCATGAGTCACCGTGAATTGCGGAACAGCGGACGAAAGCAAGTGAGACGCGTTCATGTCGTACACAAGTCGCATTGCCCGCCATTGTGAACAGGGCCTTAAGTACGATTTACACCCGCCGGCAGCGCGCGTAGACTGCATTAGACCGCATTTTTCAATGTGTTGACGGAAATTCACAGTCTATCGCGGCATGAATGCCATTGGATAGGACCGGTTTCCAAGCTGTAAAACGCATTGAAGCGTTTATAAAGTGTCATTTACGTTTCAATTACCTCGCGTGTCGGCCGGTGTAAATCGTACTTGTGGAAAGAGTTTGTTGTTGCAGTTTTCGTATGTTTTACAAAGTTAAACTTTACCTGAAACAGAATTATGCTGCGATGTTATAATAATAATAATAATAAAATTGTTTATTTTCTCCACACAAGTTACTTAATGCTAGAACTTTACAGAAATGCATGGTCAAAACGTTAACTTTGTGAGAGACTGGTGCCTGCAGTAGGTTTCAGTAAAAATCCTGTATTACGGGTCACCAGGGCCCTTCCGCCGTTGAACAATTTGAATCTAGTTCAAGGAGTGCAGGAAACAAACAAAGGATGCATTTTAAACAAAAACAACAAAAAATAAAGAAAAAAATAAATAAATAAATTACAAATGAAAATTCTAAATGATTGTGGAAGTTTCAGAATGTGTGTAAGAAATCTGTGAGTGGGTGAGAGAAAGGTGTGTGGGCGATGACTTGATGTGTAATTGTGTATGTGGTGTGAGAGTATGGCGCGAGTATGGTTAACTTTGGTTAGGCATGAGTAGGATAATTGGTCGATGCAGCAGATAGGATACTTAACTAATTATATAAAACGGTCTGTTTATTTTGAGGGGATCAGTAGTTTTTCAGTTCCCTGATAGTCTAGAGATTTCAGATACGAGGTGACTGAGGTTTTACATTTGTATATTGTTAGGGGATAAATGTTGAGTATTTTATTTAGTTTGTTATACAGATATGGTCCAAGAAACAATAATAAATTCCGCGGATGTGAAGAGTTGAATGCTTGAGTTTGGCATACCCTACCTTTTCTGCGTTTGTCTTTACATAGGTTCGGGTCATATTGCACTAGGGAGTGCTCCCTTAGCACTGTACGCAAGACGAAGGATTGTCTAACAGTCAGAACATCCCAGTTCTTAAAAAGGTCTACGGTAGGAAACAAGAAAGGGAGACCGGCGCCGACTTTGAGTATGGCTCTCTGTGCTCTCTCCACTTCAATTAGATGAGTCTTGGCGGCACCTCCCCAGCATGTTATACAATAATCAATAAGGGATTGGCAAAGGGCATCATAAACCATTTTAGTGATTCGCCGGTCTGCTGTGTGTCTGAGAGTTTTGAATATATATATTAGTTTACGTAACCGCGTTACGAGGGTTTTTAAATGCGGTTTAAAGGTCAGGAACTGATCTATAATGACACCAAGATATTTGATATCTTCAACCCTTTGAAGTGTTGGACAAGAGCATATGATGGAATCAGAAGCACAAATGTGGCAGGTAATACCTAAGTAGGTTGGAGGCAACAGATTGGACCTATGGGCAAACGTAACATATTTGGTTTTTTTTACATTCAAGGTCAGGATATTGGATCTGAGCCACTCGCAAACTTGGTTAAAACCTTTTTGTGCAGTATCGAAAACCTCTTCCCAGCTCCGTCCGCAAAAAAAGAGGGCGGTGTCATCAGCGAAAGTAACAATTTTACCACAGTAGAGCTGAAGCTGGCAAAGGCTGTTGATATACACCAGGAACAACGTCGGGCCGAGTATACTGCCTTGTGGAACACCATATTCAACAGCTATTTCATCACTCAGCCACCGATCAATCCGAACTCTTTGCGTTCTGCCTGTCAGGTAGTCCCTAAGTAATTGAAGCGGAACACCTCTTACGCCAATCTGCTCAAGCTTTGTGAGTAAGTGTGGAATAGAGACTGTGTCGAAAGCTTTAGCGAGATCAAGGAACAGTGTTAAGCATTTCTTCTTTTTGTCTGAATTGGTTATGATGGAATTTAAGAGTTCGTGAATCGCATCATTTGTTGATCTGTTAGTACGAAAACCAAATTGTGCAGGCGAAAGAAGATTATTTGTTTCAAGATAGTTTGTTAGTCGACGATTTATAAGCCGTTCCAAGATCTTGGACAAAGTAGGTAAGATGGAGATAGGCCGGTAGTTATCAACGAAGTCTCTTTCACCTTCTTTGTGTATAGGTTTAATAAGCGCCTTTTTAAATGCTCCAGGAAAAACACCAGACGCCATGGCCAATTTGCAAATGTGAGTAATAGGAGCGGTAAGAAAATGTATATACCTCTTTAAGATCTTGGAAGATATCTGATCAATACCTGCTGCACATTTCTCCTTTAAACCATTAATGAGGAAAAATACTTCTTCTTCATCAGGAGGGAGTATGACAAATGAATTGATAGGATTAACAGAAGAAAAGCCCTGTGATACTTCGTTCGCACACGTTCTGCTCCGCGTTTGATCAATAGTTTGTTCCGCAAGTTTCCTGCCCACGTTAGCGAAGAAATCGTTAACTTTATTTATATCTTCATCTGGGTTTAGGGATGTTATAAGACAGGAAGCGAAGTCTGAAGGTTTGCTTGAGCCGCTTATCTTTTTAATTGCATCCCATAAGTGCTTTTTATTCCCATTTGCATTTTCAATCTCTTTTTTGTCGTAGGTTCGTTTAGCTTTTTTAATAATAGTGTTACAGAAATTACGATAACGTTTGTAGGTTAGTCTAACAGTTTCATTTTCGGGATCTCGTTTAAGCTTTTTATGGAGGTTATCCCTGTTTCTCATACAACGAAGTAACCCTTTGGTAATCCATGGTTTACTGACCCGTTGTCTTTTGGGAATTTGGATAACACTAGTATTATCGGATATTGCAGTAGATAGGTGTGTTACAAGTAGGTTGGCGGAGATGTTGGCATCACTAGACTCAATGACAGGCTGAAAGTTAGTATTTCGGATGGTTACATCGAGGGTTTCGAAATCAATTATACTGGACGTTTTATTGCAGTAATTTAGATGAGATTTCAAGTTTAAGCTAATAGCAACAGTTTCGTGGTCCGTGATAGATGACTCAATTATGAGACAGTTAGCATCTAATTTAGTTTTAAGCATTATGTGATCGAGACACGTGCGCCCATGCGTAAGTGAAGTATGACCTGGGAGCAGGCAGTGACTAGCTAATACATTTAAGTACTCGTGTGAACGTTTGTCGGGACTGTTAGGGGCTATATCGATGTTAATATCACCGCAGAGAACAATGTTTTTATACCTACTTAATTTTGAGAGATGTTGTTTGTTGTTCCTGAATCCTTTGCATGTAAACAAGTGCACAGTTTGTTTATCTTATGGCTTAGAATAGACCTGCATCTGTTGGTGTAGTTTGGAATCTACACTAATAATATTGTACTGTGTAAGGGCTGGTATCCACACGCGTTTTTTTTTTAAATTTGCCCCTACCTTTTATATAATACTAACTGCGCCCAGCGGTTTCACCCGCTGCTCAGGTCCCCTTCTCATTTAGCGATTTGAAAATGATAATAGCCAATTCTCAAACTAACTTAATATGCATAAAAAAAATCATAACAATCGGTCGAGCCGTTTTGGAGGAGTAGATACGAGAACGAACATTATGACACGAGAATTTCATATATTAGAAAGATAAACCAACATATTTAGAATCTTAAAAATTAGTCTCTTTAAAATATTGCCATAGAATTTTTCTAATACGGATTCGAATCACGTACAAACAACTCAAGTAACTTAGGTATTTAGTATTGTATCGGTCCCTATGAAAGAACTACAAGAAATATATTTTACCTTGAACAAAAACAAATAGAAGAAGAAGTTCTAACGAAGTTGGTCGCGAAATGCGTCCAATAAATAATTTTACGCCGATTGCGAAGATTGAGAAAAGATTTGATGTAATTAGGGTAAAGAAGTTATGTGTTTCGTTTATATTAACAACTATGTATATGAAAATACTTGATAATATTGGTTATTAAATCTTTACTAATATTATAAAGGCGAAAATGAATTTGTTTATTTGTTTGTTACGTCTTCACGCATAAATGGCCCAACCGATTTTGATAAGTTTTGGTACAGAGATAGTTGCTACCCTGGAGACGGACATAGGATAGAATTTTTTTTTAAAGTGGGAGAAAGAAGAAAGAAAAGAGGAGTGAAAAAACCGTTTTTTTTCGATTATCACGCATTTGGTAGGTCTGAGAATCGGTTGTAATCAATTTTTTTTTACTGAGCAGCGGTTGGAAGCGCTGAGCTCAGCTCAGCAGTTACCTCATAAATTTTATAAGACTCTATTGGAATTATAGGTAATGAAAATTATAAAAAAAAAAAAAAATTGAAAACACTCCTGTCACAGTGGTGATACTTATACTGTTAAGGATAGTAAAAAATTAAAATGAGAAGGGGAAAAAAGTTTAGAATCCTTTTCTGTGCCAAGTTTGATCCAGATCCGTCCTGGTGTGATTGAGCAACAAACCGAAATCCATCCATCCATCCAAACTTTCTCATCTGTAATAGTAAAAGGATATTCTATTAAAAAAATTAACATAGCTTTAACTCATTTACGGGCCTGTTGGTCTAGTGGTTAGTGGCCCTGACTGCTGAGCCGGAGGTCGTGGGTTCGATTCCCACCCAGGACAAACTTTGTGTGATGAGCATGATTGTTTGTTCTGTGTCTAGGTGTGATTTATCTACATATAATATGTATGTATTTTTAATTATATAAGTATGTATATCAGTTGTCTGGTTACCATAACACAAGCTCTGCTTAGCTTGGGATCAAATAGCCGTGTGTGAGTTGTCCCAAGATATTTATTTACGTTATGTTTTCTTCGCGGGATCTTGAAAGACCCACATATGTCTTGTTCGACAAGCGCATACAAAACGCCCATAAAACCACCTCTTTCCGTGTTCAAAGAAATATAACTCCACTTAACCCCCCCCCCCCCCATCCTTCGCCTCTCCCGCTTGACCCACCGCGACCGCAGCGCGTGCGACTTACTTAAGTTAAACTTAAACTTTGCATACTAACATAACGTAAGTAAAAGTAGTCGGAACTTCAGAGTTACCCCGACAACTTAGAGTGACTTAAAACTTTTAGTTGCTATAAGGATGTTGAAGGATGCAGCTTGGACAAGTTTTTTAGCAATTGATATAACATCGCGCTTGTTAGCAAGATAGGGATGAAAAGTTCACATTTTGAAAGAAATAAAAAATGTCAAAGAAAAAATCAATGACTCAAAATAACAAAAATAAATTAACATCCTACTTACTACTATATTATCCTACTAATATTATAAAAGCGAATGTTTGTGAGAATGGATGGATGTTTGCTACTCTTTCACGTCAAAATGGCTGACCGGATCTTGATGAAATTTGGCACAGAAGTAGATTATAGTCTGGAATAACACATAGGATACTTTTTTTCGATATCACGCGGGTGAAGCCGCGGGCGCCAGCTATCCTACTTCCTACTAATATTATTATAAATGCCAATGTTTGTGAGGATGGATGTATAGATATTTCTTACTCATTCACGTCAAAACGGCTGAACGGATCTTGATGAAATTTGGAAAAGAGGTAGATTATAGTCTGGAATAACACATAGAATACTTGTTTCGACATAACGCCGGTGAAGCCGCGAGCGCCAGCTAGTTAAACATAGATGTTATAGTATGTGCCAATGCCAATACTGCAAGAATACGTCAACCTAGATATTGTGCGGTGGAACGGACGTGCAGACCAAATCGCTGACGCCGCATAATGATGTTCGTCATACGATGCTTCTGTTTACCGGATTCTTGTGTTTTTAGTACTTGTATAGTACTACTTGAAAAAGCGCATATAATATTTTAAGGACTATAATTTAAATCATTTAAATTTACATGTCACACTTCTTATATCAAAGTCACCATCTTTTCTTATTATCCTATTCTTTTTTTAAAAACGACTTGTGTATTTGAACGTTATATGCTATAACAGCCAGTATAGCTTAGGGTTTAAAACCTCTTACAGTACTAATGTGAAGATTTTGGTGGAATATGAATTATATTTTTGTCATAATTAATATTGTTATTTACTTTAATTAAGCTTAGTTAAAATTATTTTTATTTATAACACGGTTGGCGCAGTGACTGAGCGATCGACTGCTGGGCTGCGTGTCACGGGCTCGATCCCCGCACAGATCATATATTTGTATGGCCTACAAATGTTCCGGGTCTGGCTGTTTGTGTATGTGAGTTTAAATGTTTGTAAACGCACCCACGATACTGGAGAAATCCTAGTGTGGGGCAACGACGTATGTACATACGTATTTTACAAAACATCACAAATATTTATAAAAAAAACATACGGAGCAAAAGGATATATAGCTTGCACGTCGTGACTGCGACAAGAAGGTCACCACTCAGCATGATGCTGTGCTATGGTAACCCACAGCACAGCGTTAGTCACATTTTAGTTAAGTTTCAGTGTTTTATAACCAGGCACAAATCCTGACTCTAGCCAACTACTGACTTTAGAGATTAATTTTTATTTTCAGGGTTCCGTACCTCAAAAGGAAAAATCGGAACCCTTATTGGATCTCTATCTTGTCCATCAGTCTGTCTGTCAAAACACTTTATCTCAAAAAAGGTATCGAAATTTAAACCATTTACTAAAGTTTATAGTCCCTTAAACCTGTAGAAAAATCAAAAAATCACATCTCTAAGTCTATGCAGTCAAAAGATATGGCCATTTATGTCGCAATTTTGTACTTGCCCGGTTTTTTTTAGGTCGCCTGCACATCAAGCTACTACAATCTGTCAGATTTCATTAATAGATTTTCGACTTTATTTCTAAAGTATTAGGTTCAAGGTTCATTGGGAAAAATTGACAGTTTCGGGTAGCTTGATCTGCTGGCGTCTGTACATTTAAACTCACAAACACATACAACCAGACCCGGAACAATTGCTGATTATCTTACTATGCTAAAAAATAAAGCAACAATTCACTACAGCTTAGTATTAAGAATGAAAAGGCACGCCAAGATTAATTCTTACCCATTGCATTGCAAACACGCACTGAGCACAACGAATGCTAATGAATATAAATTCTTCTTAATTATGTTGCATCTTGTTGCTTTAATTAACTTCTATTCTCCTACCTTCAGCATGTACACTCAAGATCACAATCTATATGTACATCTTTGAAATAATAATAATAGTTTGAAAAAAATATTTAAAATGTGTTTATTTTTAACCGACTTCGAGAAAGGAGTAGGTTCCCAATTTGACTGTATTTTCTTTTGTATCTTCGTTTCGCGATTTTTCCGTCGATTTTCAAAATTCTTTTTATAATCGAAAGGGAATATAGAGGATTCCGAAGGAGTCCCATATGAGTTTTATATATATCGCATAGGTAATTTATCAGTTATCTTTATAATATAAAATAAAAAATGTGTGTGTCAGCTCCGACGCACGACTGGAGTTTACTCCTTAAGTACGAGTATCTAACCAAACGCAAAAAGAGTTTATTCAACCGAAAAAAGATTAATATCATATGAAAGGGTAAATTCACAAATTAATGAAAAAATATAAATACATCGACACTGATAGAAACAAACAAGCCCAATAACATATAGTATATAGGTATAGTCGCCTATACAGCATACCATATGTACGTCTTAATACACTCACAGCCAAATTAGAAAGTTGCGCATTATAGGTGCGCACCAAAAACGTGACACATTTTCGTTACTTTAGTAGGTTTTACCCCTCGGATTTTTCTCATACCGGGCGCCTTATATATGAAAATCGATTCTTAAGGAGTAAACTTCAAAAAAACTTCTAATTTCTATGGACGATATGCTAATATCTTTTATTAACAACACTAACTACATACAATTTCTCTGTTGACTGTACGTGCAATGCTGGATTAGCAACATTCGTGTAGTCTTGCATGCACAATGAGCTATGTGATGCTCCATAGCCTATATATTGTTGAATAGCATGCAAAGCGGATTTTAGTTAAGTCTCGCACATGTATTTGTAGCGTATTCAAGAAACAAATATGATCAAAACACGTGTTTGTGTTTAATGTTGTTGTATTGGGGAAGGAATTTTAAAGACGATCTTAGACATACTGGTATCACCAATAATAATAATATAAATGTAGCTTGGACCCTGTTCCCGATACCGACGGACCACTATTTTTATATTTTCAAATGCTTTATTATATAGTTTTTAAGAAATATTTAAAAATGTTAATAATGAAGTTAAAAGTAAATAACGAACATGATAAACACATGTGTGAATAGTCTTTTGTTACCCATTACCTGTAGCGTAGCAAAATGTTTGCTACGCCGTACCCTTATAACGTGTGCTACGTCGTAGCTTTCATAGTGTGCTACGTCGTAGCTTTCATAACGTGTGCTACGCCGTAGCTGTTGAAGCGACATGCTCAGTTCCATTCATCGTAGTCCATTTTGACGGTTACTACGCCGTAGCAGGTAAAACAATAGCTATTACTCACAAAACAAAACACCTAGTAAGCCATTACTTCACAAAACAAAGACCGTCAAAGTTCTCAAGTCTTGTTACCATAACAACGTAATCCAAAAAACTTATTTATCTCAGAGCGTAGAACTAAAGGAACAATTCATGCTTCTTTTCCTTGGCCAGTGGGACTTAAGTTTGCCATTGTTGCCACCTTGGCTTTATAAAGTTCTCACAAAGACTTGCATTCAGAGGTTTACTTACTACGAGTGGTGTAGTACTGAAGCAGGGATGGTGAACCTGTGGCACGTTTTAGTTTGAATCAACAAAGTATAGAGCAACTGAAGCAAAGGCCTCTTCTTATTTAGCCTTCTCTATATGGTGCGTATTAAATATGTGTGGTCATCTAATAATGACAATGAATCTGAACATTCTCTCCATTGGACCACAATAATCGCGAAAACATAATCAGCTTTTTTTTCGGATGGGCTACCATCAATTACCCTCCCCCGCTCTGGGTGGAGCAAAAGGGAATGACAGACTCTTACCGACTAAAACCCACCCATGTTCCTTCTTTTGCCCTTTATGTTCCGGGGCGGCGGTATTTTTTTCAAACAACCTGCATCTTCGGCAACCGGTGGCATAGCAGGCCACTTTGTTTAAAAAAAACGTATTCCTTTCCAAACTTCAATAGTTACCTGTTGAAGTTTGGAAATTTTAAGGATAGTATAGAACGTATAGAACCGTATAGAACCCTTATAGGATCACTTTGATGTCTGTCTGCCTTACAAGATTATCCCGGGAACGCGTGTACGTATCGAGTTGAAATTATATTAATAAATAATAGCAAATACTGAGGTATGCAGTCCCTTGAAGTTGTGAAAAAATTGACCCTCTAAGTTTACACAATCAAAAGTTAAAGCCGTTTATGTTGTATTTCTCATACATTCGTAAAATAAATTAAACCTAATTAAATAATAATAACCTCGTCGAGCTAGAATAATGAAATTTAACAAAATGCAATATCCTATAGCACCAATATAGAGAAAAATCCGATTTTTTGTTTACATCACAGAAAAAAATGTGTGATAACAAACTTAACTGCAATTTGTAAACGAATAAACGAACCGTGAACTATACCAATGTATTTTTCTTTTTATTGTTCATACATTGATATACATAGGTCTCGCAATGTTCGGTATTTTCATCATAAGTTACCTACAAGTTTGTACAAGTCTTTAAACTTTGGTTATTAATATTATAAATATATATTAACACTTGAAACGGGATATTTACCATGTTTGTTTATTTATTTCGAGTTTCCGATATTTCAGCGATGTTGCAAACACCATGATCACGGATGAACTGAAGTTATTGCGGGTGGATGTTTACGACAGACAAAACGATCTACCCTCTTTCTTATTCGTTTTTCGCGTTCAAAAAATCCTTACTAATATTATAAAAGTGAAAATGAGTTTGTTTGTTACCTCTTCACGCTTTAATGGCCAAACCGATTTTGATGAATTTTGGTACAGACATAGTTGAGAACCAGAAGACGGACATGGCTAATTTGTATTTAAAAAAAGTGGGATATGAGGGAGAACGAGGGAAGACAAGGGAAAACTTAGCTTTGCTATTACAAATCAATCAGGCGCAAGAGCGAAACTGCAAGTCTGCTTGCTGTGTTATACCGAATTTAACGCGAGCGAAGCCGCGGGCGAAAGCTAGTTAATTATAAGTTTGTACAAAATGCTCGGTACACGAGTCCGACTCGCACTTGGCTGGTTTTTATTTACTTAAAAGGCTTGCATTTGACCGCAACTCCCCTGAAGTGATGATGCGACTTAGCGTAGAGTACGCTTGCCATGAAAAAACTACGAAAGAAAAGAAGAATTTTGATTAGCTACTAAGTATGTATAAGTCCCTGAAATATAACCGCACGCGCAATACATTTATAATACACGTTGTATTAGAAGAGCTGTTCGTTCTTTTGAATATAGGGAGGGATAAGTATTATGATTTCATAAGAGCATGAAGTGTATCCTTACTAATATTATAAAAACGAAAGTGAGTTTGTTACGTCTTCACGCCTTAATGGCTAAACTGATTTTGATGAATTTTAGTGCACAGATAGTTGAGACCCTAAAGACGGCCATAGGTTACTTTTTTCAAAGGAGAACTGTGTGACCCCGAATTTAACGCGAGCGAAGCCGTGGGCAAAAGCTAGTAAATATGTAAAAAGTTAAAACAAAGTGGCTTCCCACTGACTGTCTGTCCCTATGTATATATGATTAGGTCTTTAATATTACACAACGGATTATAATGCGTTTTTTTCTAATAGGTGCAGTTAGACAAGAAATAGTAGATTATTAACCAAGGGGATAAAGCAGTGTCTTCTGTCGCGGGTGACGAATTAAATCGCGAGTGTAACGAAGGACTCGAAGTTTACTCCCGAGCGTAGCGAGGTTGTTAAAAACTTAAATCACGAGCGAAGCGAGGGATTTAAAACGAGTCCTGAGTGTAGCGAGAGATTTAAGTTTACCCAAGACTAAGACAGCTTTATCACCGAGGAAAATACTCTACTTTTCGTACCATTTGCGAAAAAATTAACACAGTAATAATATGAGATAAGCATTTATCAAAGATAATGACATTAAAAGTAAAAGTTAAGATTCGAACATTGGTCCAATTATTTATAAAGAGAGCTACACCTTTGTTTGGTACATTTATTGTTGATGAGTATGATGAAGATGCTTAATGCTTTATATACCTACAAAATCAATGGTGTAAACACAGATGTAGTTCAGTATTAAGTATTCCAATTTTAAATCACATTCTCTCCCTAGGGGATGAATGAAATTCAGTACAACTTTCTTTCCCTGTTTTTGACAGATTAAAAATGACTATTGTTATGTTCGCTTTTTGTGGCATAGAATGTCACTTTTTTGAGCAAGTGGTACGAAAAAGGTTTATATGTATAATATTAGTATCTATATTGCACACGAGCTAAACGGGGCGGGTTGCTAGTTTGTTTATTGAAATTGACATAGTCACGAGCACCATCATTAAAATTAATAACGGGATATATGCCATGTTTACTATTTGTTTGAGTTCCCGATATTATGGCGCAGTTGCAACCACCTTGACCACAGATATTTTTAATGTTAATTTTAAGTTTAAGAATTTAAATGTGAACAGTTTTATCTCCACCAGAATATAAATATACTTCTGGAAGTGGTGGCAAAAAAAAACGATGAATCAAACAAAAGTCACCTACATCCAGACTTGTTTTTTTTAACAAATATACAAAAAAAGTTGAATTCAGAACCTATTTTTTTTTAAGTTACTTAATTTTTTTTTTCGCTCCTTTTCAGATATCGCTGACAAAAACGGTTTTTGAAAGCTACAAACACTACTTGAAAAGGTTTGCTATCCCTGTCCAAAAGTATTTGTCATTCGCTGAGGGTCCTAAGATTTCGGTCTCTTTTACTAAAGTTTGAGCGACAAATACTTCAGATGTAGTGCTTATATTATTTAGTTTGCTTTTTATAGTAAAAGTGTTTTGAAAAGCGCTATACTTATTTCGACGTCGAATTATTTTTGCTGGCAAAAACTCTTTATGTAATGGAAAAATTAATGGATTTTAACTATTAATTTAGTTTAACTATAACTCTTTTAGTTTTGATTTTGGAATTTCATACCAGTTTTAGGGTTCCGTGTATCAAAAGGGAAAAAACGGAATCCTTTTTTTGGGGTGGGAAATCATCAAATAACTTCCCCCGCTCTGGGCAGAGCGGGGGGGAGTGTCAGACTTTTACTGAATGAAAGCCACCCATGTTCCTTCTATTGCCCGTTACGTTCCGGGGCCACTGTATCTCTTTCGAACAACTCGCAACCCCGGCAGGGGAACCCTTATTCTATCACTTAGTGGTCCGTCTGTCTGTCTGCCCGTGGGAGTCCAAGTTAATGCAGCTGTCACTTGAAATCAATGCTTTTCCATAGAAATAAATTAAAAATCCACACTAACTAAAAAGGTTTAAATGTATAATATCCCGCGGGATGCACGTTTTATTTGGCTTATTTCGCTCACCAAAATCTTGTACATTTTATGCAAAAATAAATGTAATTATAATCTAGTTATTTAAAAAAATCTTCAGATCTAATACAGATTGTCAAAATACAAAACCACCAACTGATTCATCTCAAGTAAATTCAACTTAACTTCATAAATATTATTAACGCAGGCGCCGCAACTAGTTTACCTACATATTCCCCTGGTGTAAGAACCGCAAATTCTGTATAAGGCATCGGTCATACCGTCGACGATCAGCGATAAGCGAGTGGAGTTAAACTAACCAGTTGCTAGTTGGATTCGCGGAATGAAGAGATTCACGGCATTTTTTGTGCCGGGAAACAGTCAGTCAGTCAGTGAGGGAAATGACTTCATGGGCATGTCACGGCATCAAACATATCGATCAATTTACACTGGACAGAAAGCTATTTTTAGTATAGTAATGAAAAACAAAGTTACATCGGTTTCTTTACAAAAATGCTCCATATCTCAATAGCTTATGCAATATTGAATCTTCTTCTTGAATCTGATAAACATATTTTTTTTAATTTTCTTCCTCTCGCTTTTACTTTTTCGTAATTTCAATCTGCTCTCCAAATATCGAGTGTGTAGAGTCTACAGTCTCGGAGTAAAATTGCTGTGAGATACGGATAGACAGGGGAACATATAAGCGTTCCTGTGTTTGACGTTTCGTCGCCAACCCTAGAAACGAGTTTGGTACCGCTAGCGGTGTGAACCGTCACTGATCACATGTATGTTATTGGCAGGAATCCCACACTATGTTGAAAAGTTTATCGACAAGCAAAAGGCGATACCCAATCACGGCATTGTGGTAGTAAATGAGCAAAAAACAACCTACCAACAGAAAGGCTGAAAATTAATTGGATCGCTCCGGTATCACTTTTATAATAAACAACATTTCAACAAGAGACACATCACAAATAGTTTCACAATTCGGTCCTTGGACTCTAAACACCTCTCTCTTTTTACACCTGATTTGCTAAATATTAAAATAGGTAATCGTAAACAGAACCAATGCCACTTAAAAATAGTAGATCAAAACATTCAACCCTATTTGCTTCAATAATCCTTAAAAGAAAAGAAAAATTAAATCGTTGCATATTTTAAAACACGGCCTGAATTTTTAAATGGAAGGGAAGGGTTCTCACCAAAAACAAAGTTTAAATGTGCCTCATTATAAAGGCCTTCCCAAGGGGTTATTATTGTGATAATTAGACGGAATAATTTATTGGGCGCACGTCCAATTCCCCCCGTGTTTTGTGGTAAATAATTATAATCTGAAACTTTAAAGCGAGAGGAAACGTTGAGGGGTGTCATCTGTCGCTTTTGTTAGGAGCACAGGACACGGAACTACAGAGATACAGCGTCTAGAGACGACAGAACTAACAAAGTGCACTCAAAGTGCAAGTTAGCTCACAACTTTAGTCATAAGACGCCTTCCACATCATTTTCTGTACGTCTGTTTTATATTTGTTATGTAAAGTGTTATATTTTGCTTAAATGTTATACAATGTGTCCGGTCACGGACTAGCAAAAAAAATATAGAGCTTGATCGGGGATTATTTCCTGTAATTAGTGATAGCAATAAAGGTATTTTTACAGTTTTTGTTATAATTTGGGATTTCTTTATTTTTGCCACTTTTATGATAAAAAAAAAAACGGTAGATAGTTTACAAATTTTATTAAAACACGTTACAAAAGGTTTTCAAAGTGCCGCCTTACCACAGAAATGCACAATCTACATCTACGGAGGAAATTGACTCAAAGGGTCAATTATCGACCGTATTTTTCATCATTTTTATTCTGATATAAAAAACTGTTTTGCAACAAAATAAAAACTTCCGGAAGTCGGTGGTAAAAAAGCCAACGAAACAAACATCACCGGCTTCCAGAAGTAAAGAATTTTCCACTTTTTAGTTTTATTTATTTATCAAGTAGAAGTCAGTTTTATTTTTAAACGGTTACGGTTGGTTTGGTTTTTTTTAGAAAATATTTATGCTACCTCTAGCATTGATCGCATAATGTTTTGTACATTGAGCGAACGCATGATTGCGATCGCTCAATGTACAAAACATTGAACGGATGATTCCGCTCTTACTGTTTCCCGCTTCTACAAGATAGAGAGAAGAGTTCCAAAAGAATCTTGAGAGATCCCTTTTTGTTTGCATTATAACAATACGTGTTCTGAGTGAGTATTTTTGTCCTGTTATGATATTGTTGCACCCGTCCGCCAGAAAAAAACATTTGAGCGTGAAGGAATAACAAACACACACACACACACACATATCTTACAATTTTCGTTTTTATAATATGTGTTATTTACCAGTTAAATGTGATAATGCGTGTGGTTAACTTAAACGACAAAATGGGATTTCAAACTTGGGTCCTAAAAACCATTTTTCAGATTTAACATTCTTTTTCAAAATCACACCTTTACTTTAGAGTTCGCAATGTTTCAATGTATCAACAATCAGAGATTGCAAACCCTCAATCGATTCCGGAAGCTAATTCGAACTGGTAATTATAGCGCTTGTCTAAGCCGGTTAATAAAGCAATTCATAGTTTGTCAACAAGATTTGTTTGCGACGCCATCCTGGCAGGAATTACGCGGGACTTAACTTACCTTGTTATCACAGGTATTGTTTGTAGCTCAGGACGACGGATAAATTAATCTTTAGCCCCAAGTTTGTTTTATTAACTTTGGCGACAACCGCACGTAATTTTGTTTTAGGCTCAACATATTTATCATTCTGGCGACGAAAATTGTCGAATATGTGCCCTTAAGATCATTATAACAAACAAAGGAGGCTAAATATAGCTTTCAATTCATACTGCTTCGTTGTCGCGCGACTGCCGAGTTGATTCTGGGCCCGATTTCCAAGTCAGACAGTGATATTCGTGCCGGGGTTGCGGCTTGTTCCAAAGAGATACCGAGGCCCCGTAACATAAAGCATTAGAACATTGTGTGTACATAAATTATTAAATTAATAAAAGACAAAAGAAGGCACATTGGTGAGTTTTAGACAGTAAAAGTCTTAACCCCCCCCCCCCCCCCCAATTGCTGACAACCACGTGGACGAAGTCGCGGGCATATACTAGTCCGCAATTCCCAATCTAAGTAATGATAATTCCAAGTATTTCGAAGTAATAACCGCATTAGTGTCAGGTGCGGACATTCCCAGAAAGACAAATTATGTTTGCAAGTAGAAATTCGTAGAAATGTGATAAGGTAATGGAATAATTAGCAAAAAGCTGCCACAAGTTTCTGAATAAGTTCAAAAGGGCTAGATAAAGTAATATTCATTCACTGATAATAAGCATGATAGAAATTCTTTAACAAAGCAGATTTTTTATGTCAATTTTCTTGACGTTATAGAACGACGACTATAGAATTTGATACCGATGCCAATTAGAAAACTGAAGATTACCCATTCCAAGCCCATGACTTCTTACCGTCGAGAGACAGGAGATTCCGAAAATGTAAAACCTTTTAGAAGGTTGACTGGTACAAAATGGCATTAAATCCTTTACTGTACTCTGGGCATAAAGTTGATATTGTTAATAGTAGATTATGCACCAAGGGTATAAAGCAGTGTCTTAGGTCACGAGCACTATTTTGAATCTCTAATGCAGCGAGCTATGAGTCAACTCCTGGGCAAAACGAGGGAGTTAAGACTAGAATCCTGAGAGAAGTGAGGAATTTAAGCAAGCCCAAGGCGAAGAAAACTTTACACCCGAGGAGTGTACTCTACTTTTCACACCTTCTTAAATTACGCAAGGAAATAAAAACGATTTTCTAAACATAGCGTTGCTCAACAATATCCTATTTTCGGAAAGCAAGAGACATTTTCGAGCCGAACAAGTAACTATAACTTGCGTATTATAAGCCGATTACAGGATGCCGTGCGTGAAGGATGAGACAACAGACACACATTTCGATACCAAGTGATACGTTTTGTGAATAAAAACAGTTTTTATATCTCTGTTTTATTTATTTTTTCAAACAGCAAATGTCTCTTTGAAAAAATAAATTCGGCAGAAAGTTGTAAAGATTAAATTTAGAAAAAAAAACAGAAACTCAATCTAGAAACACTAAGGTGTCCACCACTGCAGCCAATCAGAAGTTGTGATGACTTGCCGGCATTACCGCTACAGATAAAAGCAAAAAGCAATCATTTTCTCCTTGAAACAATTTGTTTGCCTATTTAAATAATTTATTTTAGTATTACACATTTAATTACCATTAATTATTTTGCTCATCGACGGTAACTTAAACCTACTTAGCGAAAACTCTTTAGTAAAAGTTGACATGCAATTTTTTCATTTATAGTACATTACTGCCGCGGTCTATAATGACTACTTTGCTGGTCGCGCTGATGATGGCCGACAGCGCAGCGTAGCGCTGCTCCATTCCGACACAGCGCGTTCAGCGTGCAGCACTTGATGGACGAGCTGAGATAAAGGCCGAGACCGTAGGTCGAGGCCTTTACAGTGAGGACAGCAAGGGCTGCAATGATGGCCAAGCTGAAAGGCCTAGAGCGTAGCTAGGCTAGCTCGAGGCAATCATAGCGTAACCAGCGAAGCAGTCATTGTGGGCCAAGGTTTGTATAGTGCTTGACTCAAAAATGCAAGTACCTAATCTAAATAAAACCAGCAAGTAATTTAAATAATTACATTTATATCCGTTTGTCTGTCGTTTTAGCATACCTACTCGTTAAATTGTGGTAATTTTTAATGTTCAAATTGTGCTTTATCAGAACCATGCACTTTAACATTAAATAGGTATTCCAGAGAGACGAAGGCTTCATTTTGTTGGAAAGATCATTGAAATACGCAAGAAAAACATTTTCGGATAAAGATTTAGATTTCCTACTGATTTTCCACTGCACAAATTTATCATATGCAACCTTATATTTTTCCTTTGAGTTTCGCGGTATCAAATTTTCAACCACTAATTTAGCTTCATCTTTAATGTCTGGCGGTGTTAAACACATTGAATCGGAAGAATGTTCGCTTTGAGAGCTCATTTTTAGCAAAAAAGTCAGTAAATAAATCAAAATTTTCGCTGAACCGCGCTTTTGTTCCCTACTTCTTTGTTTTTTTTTTTATCAATGGTAGTTGGAATTTTACTTTGAGTTTACTTTACGTTGAGCCTAATATGGAATAAAATCTTTTAAATCATTTTTTTTTTACCTTTAGACGTACAAGCAGCTGTGTTTTAAATAAAATCTTTTTGGAATTGATTTTTTAAAACGTTGAAACGTCAAAATAGCGGTCGGCAAAACATTGCCGGCCTGTTAGAGCGGCCAGCAAAACTTTGCCGGCCGCTCCTTGAAACAGAACGGCAAGGTCGACTTTGCTCAAACAAGGTTGTCAAAATAATGACAACATTACATGCATTTTTGAGTAAAGGTTTTAAATTCAAAACACATGATTGCCCAGCGGGCAGTTATGTAATTCAGTACAATATTACTGCCCAGATGAGGTGTGTCATTAGTTTTACTGTAGGATTACATGACATTTAATTTGACGTTTACGAGCAGGTTTAAAACCTAAACGCAGTGAAGACAAATAAATTACTATTACTTAAATCTAATAAACTTTTTCACCACCAGACTATCAAACGACCTAACCATACCAAAGCATATTCCCTGCTAACCCGAAAGACTATTTTTAGCGTGTGAATAAAATTTCTCATGCCCACGGCAGCCCACGTGCTCGGGGTCTAGTTGCTTTTACAGCGTCCAATCACGAGATGGGTGCAATTTTAAAATGGAATCCATTACCGTTGTGCGTTATCTTCGAATAAATACTTGACTATCGCAGCATTTGAATGTTAGTACGCTATTTTTACCCGACTGCACAGAAGGGTTTCGTTATTGCAATTACAAGATTAAACCAAAGATTTAAAAGGTCAAAGTTTCAAATCTTTGTTGTAATAAAAACCTTTAGTATAACGACTGAACACCTACAATAATAGAGGAAATTAAATTTTAGTAACTAACGAAATCATAAAAAGTCAATAAAATCGATAGTCATTTTGGTCGATAAGTTTTAGTCTACTTCAGGGATGACACACAAATGGCACGCGACACAATATCTATAGAAATCTTAGGCATGATATACATAACTTAGGCATGCCACCAATCAAAATGGTTTCCATCTTACAATGTTTGAAAAAAAAATTCCACTTGAAATATTATGAACGAACAGGACTGCAAACCCGTTTGGCTGATGACTCCACAGGTCCTTGATTTTACCAATAATTATATACTATCTAATAAATAATTTATTCATTTATTTAGAAAATCTGACACGATCTATAAAGATTCGCCATCTTTGGTCTTCTTGAACATAATATTTTGTTTGTATTTCGTGCATAATCTTCCAGTGTGTAGGTACTTAGTACACACTGGAAGATTATGCATTTTTTAAATTAATTGTTGAGTGTGATCGTACCACTCTCATAACGTTTTTTTTTTTTATGAAGCCTGTTTTAATGTAGAACATTGCGTGCCCTACATCCACCCTCTGAAATTCATGAAATGAATCTTTGTGTCGGATACCCGGCCTTTTTTGCTCGCAATCTAAATTGGAATGTTTTGAACAGCTGAAATCCGGCCACAGGTGCGTTCAAAGGGATTCTTTAATAAACCATTTCCGATAAAATGTAATACGCATGTAAATAGGTAGGTATCTATGTATATTTTGGATTCATAAAGATTATTTTAAAATACTGAGAGGGAATATTAACTGGATTGGGTTTGTAATTGGATTGACTGTGAACGATTTAGAATTAGGTTTGATTCCAAGTGCTATGCAGCACATAATAGTGAGAATTCAGCTTCAATCGGTTAGACTGGAAATCGACCCCAACTTTGTTGGAAAAAAGTAACGCTTGAAGATCTGAAAACAATAGTAGCAAATACTTAAAAGACGACCTCAAAGAACAACCTTTCAGTAGCAGAGGTTACTGGGTTATTTTTTAAGGTCTAAATGTGTGAAAATAAGCAATACTTACAGTCTATAAAAATGGGTTGTATAAAATATTTTTACACAAATGGAATATTTTATATCAAACCGAACTCATTAAAATTGAAATACAAAGGCACGACTCCCAGGGACATTGTTACTCTATCTTTATGCAAAACTATATTTGCAAGACAGTCTCTTTACATATTAGGTAAGTGTCCTCTGGATGTTCTTTTTTATGAAAAAATAGATAGTTCTAGAATAATTATGTTTTACTTATAGGGTACGGAATGGGTGTACGGAATTTCGTAAAGCGGACATATACCTACAGAAAAAAAAATACCTACAATTAAACATTCCACTCACACGTCCCAAGTTTGACAGCTGTCATATCTAGTACGTCCGCGCGCTCGCGAGCTTACGTCACGGTCGCGCGCCCTATGACGTCACCGATTTAAAGTTTATTTTCTCCCAAGCTACAACTGTTATGCTAAATTAAAAAATACCTGTATAGAGCTGACATTATAAGGAATCAAAATATGCGAAAGCTAAATTGTAACTCTTATCGTAAATGGTACAAAAAAAAGTTAAACTTTACAATAGTGGTGAAATTTGAGTAAAATATTTATTAATTACAAGTTTTTACGAAATATTTCGTAATATATCTCCACGCTATTTACGTATTAATAAACTAGATGAAATAAGCTTTGTTTTGGTACCAATTTATAATTACTTTGAACAAACAGTATAACATAATAAATCAAAACAAACTACCCATTCCGGTATGAAACGTAAAGGGGGGCTATGGTCGTCCATTTTCAAATCCTGAGAATTAAATAATTAAAACTTGTAATCCTATTTCTTTTATCATATTTCTTTCGTTTAAGACAGATATTAATAATTACCTATGTTTCCAATTAGAAGTAGTATTTTACTACACTATATAACAGATCATAAAAAAACTTAACAAAAAACCGGCACGCAACGGAAAAGTTTTTGCTTGTCAATTTTAAATAATTAAAAAAAAATCCTATCAGACTTCGGATACTTAGAATTTGTAGATATTCTGAAAGAATGGATCTTCAGGAGTATTTCAATACTAAACACTTAATACAGTAGAACAATAAATCCATCTTATCTTTTATTTGAAACTCGACACTCGTAAACACTTCAACCACTCAAGCACGTCATTCAACACTTGTGTAAACAATTTTTTTTTTTAAATCTCTCTGTGGCTTGACCTTGGTGTTTTACCGACCAACAGACGCGTAATTTAATAGAGAACCATCTAGCGAAACACTTGTGAACCTCTTGAACACTCTCATAGACAAAAAAAGGGTTTGAATAGGGCGAAATGTTTGGGTAACAATAGTCGCCCGGACGTTTAACGTCAAAAAGTTTTGGGCTGTCTTAGTCGCCCGGACGTTTCAGTGGAGGTTGAATGGTAGAGAATGCCTTGAGCCATTAAGTCCCTCTATGTACTTATATGTACTTATTAATATGAAGTTTAAATAAATAATAAAAAAAAGTATGGAAGAAAACATGCTGCACTGACCCCAAATAATTTGTGATAAGGGCAGTGAGAACTATGAGTTATCTCTTATATCTACTTACTAGCCACCCGACCAGCGGTTTCACTCCGCTGCTCACCTCCTAAGCGTCATAGCGTGAAGTATTATACATATAAACCTTCCTCTTGAATCACTCTACCTATTAAAAAAACTACATCAACATCCGTTGCGTAGTTTTAAAGATTTAAGCACACATACAACATAACAACATACAGGCAGTGACTTTGTTTTATACTATGTAGTGATATAAAATTCTCGTCTCACAGTTTTAGTTGCCATACTCCTCCAAAAAGGCTTGACCGATTTTTATGAAACTACTTATATAGATTTATAAACTACATAGATCTATGTATATTTGGTACCTAGTTCTGAAAGTCAATCGTATTTTATTTTTAATACCCATAAGTACTAAGGGTGACTTTCTTCTGAAGGAACAGCGACTTTGTTTTAGATTATGTAGTGATATAAAATTCTCGTGTCACAGTTTTAGTTGCCATAGGTACTCCTCCAAAAAGGCTTGACCGATTTTTATGAAACTACTTACTTATATAGATTTATAAACTATGGTTATTATACTAACTATGTATATTTGGTACCTAGTTCTGAAAATCAATCGTATTTTATTTTTAATACCCATAAGTAATAAGGGTGACCTTCTTCTGAAGGAAATCTGAATGGCTGCGGTCTCTAAATATGTAAAATGTTTGGACTTCATTGCAAATGACAAGGTTTTTGTCAAAACTTTACAAGACGGTAACCCTAGTTATACAATGACACTTCTAAGAAAATAACAAGTAGAAGCATAGCACCCCGGGGTCAAATAGACCCCTCCGGAGTGTTAAACGAGGCCGCAAAAGATGTTTATATTCGCTTACATTCGCACCCTTTTCACCTCCTTCAGGTCATTAGGCGTTGTCGCAAAAACACATTAACCGGGAAATTTAAGTGTTTTTCAAGCCCACTAATTACTTATTTGGCCCTAACGGCCTTCCCAGATTAGGTTGTATAAATCGTTTTCAAGTGAAGGGTTATTTTTTAGACGAGCGTTTATTTCTCGCTTTCTCTTTTTACCCCGTCCGTCGTAGAAATGGGTTTTTAATGTTAAAGTTTAAAGTCGCTGTCGGTCTATCGACATGTAAAGAAACGGGAAGGTAAGTAGGTAATCACAAGACTACCTTAAGTCCATGAAGGCAATTTTGGTAGACATGCTGAGAAAACTATTTGACATAAAAACTTAGAGGTGTCAAGGGACACCCGGACGGAACGAAGTTCCTATAGAAATGAAAATATCTGGCTTGCTTGCTATAAGAGAGAGAGAGACAGACAGACAGACAGATAAACATGCGACGCCGCACAGCTTACAATAGCTTACTATAGTAAAAAGTGTCGTGACAACTTTTCGTAAGATTTTTTTCTTTCTAGCCCCTTTTCACAACGCGCGATAAGGAACTTCGTTCCAATATAACATCACGCATGTACACGCCGAAGGGTTAGGCAGAGGTGTAACTAATAGATAGTACACCCACATTTCGTCAGTTGTTTTATCATCATTTCAGCCTGAAACCACTGACTATTGAGTATAGGCCACCCTTTTCTTCTGCCACTCTTCTCTGTTTTATGCTTCCCTCATCCCTTTCCCGCGATTTTGACTTTATGTCATCAAACTAACGCGAATCAAATTTCAAAAATTAATAAGACAATAATTAATAAACTTTGCCCCACACTAGAAATCTCTCCTATTTCGTGGGTGCGTTTACAAACATTTAAATCACATACACAAACAGCCAGACTCGGAACAACTATCTGTAGGCCATACAAATATTTGTTCCGTGCGGGATCGAACCCGCGACACGCAGCGCGGCAGTCGATCGCTCAGCCACTGCGCCAACTGTGTCGTCAAAAAATTACCTATCTTATTTTTCTTGTGGTTAGTGCCTAACGTGCTTTTAGTTTTTATGCCACCCATAGGCCGCTTACTTGGCTTTACGTTCCGTCGAGATATATCTCTCCAGGTAGTTTGATTTCCATACGATGTTTCCCTTCACTGAAGCCACTGATAACTATAAGTACAATACGGATTTGATCGAAGCAATTCGCATAGAAATCTGAAAAAAAATGATCACGTGCCTTGGGTTCCAACCCGAGACTTATGATGTACCCATGAATGTGAACGAAGCACAGGTACCTACCTATATAAGGATATCCCCAAATGGGGTTCTGTAGTTTGTGTGCACGCGATTATTTATACCTGCGGTCATCCAAGATTTCCCAAAAGCTGCTTACTTAACTAAGTATCTAGTGATATTTGCTACACTGCCAGAAAAGCTCCACAACAAGATGTTTTTGCTCATGTATTTAAGGGATAAGGGCACCCTATTGTTTTTCCTAGTCATAGTTTCAATCTCGAATGACTATAATCCCGTCAAGTGTCGTATTGGGATGTGAGATGTGGGTACGATACATAACTGGATACCTCTCAAAGTAGCTCTTCCTGCTCTTAGGGGATCGAGATCCGGATTACCCACCTCATTCCGGTTTTGGGTTGCCAATTAGGCTAAACGCAAATATAATATAGTTAGAAGATAAGTTTTATAGTACCTAGACAGGTAACTTACTAATTCAAAAACTTTTGGCAATGTTTTAAATTAGTAAGGCCAACTAGCAGCGATACGAAAGGTCATTAACCTAAAGAACAACTGTGGCGTTGCCAATCTAATATTTAGCTCTTTCCATCTTGTGCCTTTGTCGTAATGTCTCGTTCTCCCGGCAATAACATGACAACGTTAAGACGGGTTAGCCAACATTCGGGCGGTCATTTTAGATGGGGTTTTAGCATGGGTTTTGTTTACATTTGGTATCGCTTCTCGTTGGCCGTACTATACACAAATCGCGGTAATGCTGCCAGCTTTCTAGGTACTTTTCCTATTGACAGCAAAGCGGACGAATGCAATGCGAAACTCGGTATGTAATGGGTGCGCGGCTTATCCTACTTCCTACTCATATTATAAATCCTACTAATATATTAGGTATAAATGCGAATGTTTGTGAGGATGGATGGATGTATGGATGTTTGTTACTCTTTCACGTCAAAACGGCTGAATAGATCTTGATGAAATTTGGCACAGAGTTAGATTATAGTCTGGAATAACACATAGGATACTTTTTTTATATAATCACGCGTCAAAGCCGCGGGCGCCAGCTAGTCTAGAATAATCTAGACAGAATATTCTTTATTATGTCTACCATCGAAATTACAAAATTCGAACTTATAAATAGGGTGTCACAATGAGCGGTCTTATCGCTAAAAGCGATCTTTTCTAATTAGTAATCTACCTTAAGCCCCTTGATGAGCATATGGTCGTAGGTACAGATCAAAGAAACCCGTTCTTTATACTTTTACCTAAGCTTACTTGGTTCAAACCAAGCACAGCACTCATTTATTGCGGGGCCATACAAAATGTAGGCACCGGTAACAGTTCTGTTGTTTTTGTTCCCCGCTACACTCGCGGCATGCATTTTTCACTGTCTGAGCTGCCTGTTACACCCAAAAGTAACTGGTGGATAAAAAACCATTAGAGCATGACTGCAACGTCCAAATTCATAAAGGTGTAGTAAGTTCTTAGCAATTTGACTGTTCAATTAAGATACGGACAATTCGTGGAGGAAGTCTTGAGTAATTATTATAACTTTTATCTACATTTACTTATGGGAGCGCAATGGGCTGATTTTATTTTTATTAATACCATGTCAATTACCCAAAGATCTGGAAATTGGTTTAATTGGTAGTTTCTAACAAATTCCCCAGCAGTGACATAAGAATGAGGCTTTTCAAAACGTTCGGTTGGTTCTGTAACTTACAGGTTATACTTATTGTGTGTAAACTCGGCGTGCTATACACCCGGATATAATATATTTACACTTCGGTGTCACAGCGTCCACCGCTTTCAATCGTCAATGGAAATGGATGCAACGATTCGACGTCGCCTGCTACGTTTCGCTCTTTATTTATTTAAACTACAAAAGCTCCCATGCAATCGTTTGTGCCTAACGACAGCACTATTGACTAGTGCTACGCTAAAAGCTCGCTCCTTTAAGCTTTATCCTTTACGAAGCTGATGGAACACAAGTTTCAACAATGTTTTTTCAATGGATCGTTGATTTGGACTTTTAAGCTTTTGTCGTGAACATCATCTTCATATTCTTCACTATCATTGCATTCATCTTCATCTGGGTTCTGTACTTATCGCTTCTGATGATTGATTTACAGTTGTTTTCCCACAATGTCAATACATATTGCTTAAGAGCTTCATTTACTTCTTATGTTCTTTCAAATGTTGTTTTTTATCTAGACTAGTTGAAGTTAGGCATTTATATAACTGGACAAACGTGTAAAGTCTTGACGATGATACTGAAAACAACTGAGGATAACGAAACGACAGAAGTGTCCAGTACAACAAACATGGTTTCATAAAAATACGGATCTGCCTCGCAACGTCCAAACAGCCCGAAACCATGTAGACCTGCAAAACAAAAGGAAACAGGTCAAAACGTTCCAGTTTGAAGTTCCTAAAAGCGGAACAATTGAAGGTAGTTGTGAAACAGTAGCCAAACAACTAAAAGTAGCTAGGGGTAACAAGCAAACAACGCAGAGCTACCTCCAGACAGTTGCACTTCTAACTACATAACTCCTTCTTAGTAAACTGAGGAGAAGTGAATTAGCTTTAGGAGCGGAACTCACGTCTTGGCTCGAATTGGAATATTTTCACAAAGGAACTAGGTACGCAGTCGTACGTATGACACCCGAGGAGTAATTATTTCGAGGCTCCGGGACACGCGATTCAGGATACGATATCTTAATTATGTGGGGTTTGCGTTTGAAAATTATTATGGTAGGCGGGATGTTTTCGTGCGGATATGAATAATGGCGTTTGAAATTAATTCAAGCGCAAATCGGTGGCGGGAACTACATTAATGAAGGACAAGTTTATTACGAGAATGTAAGGATATACATAACAAGAAGCGTTGTGTGATTTCTGAATTCTCGTGTGGGAAATACGTGTTTATGTATGTATGTTAGTTTAATGTAAAGTTATTTTTAGCAGCATTATCTACCAGACTAATATCCTTAGATATCTCCAAAAGACTATTAGATCCTTAAGTGGTTTTATGCCGTAACTGTAAGTGTCCATTAGCCCTGACAAAGAATCGGCACCGCTGGATAATCCCAGATACGTTTTCGATTTAAAAGGCAGTTACCTACTGTAAAGGTCGAATGATGCGACTTGAGGCAATTGGCGTCAAGCGACACGCGCAAGCGTTTTCTACGTGTGAATACTGTTGTTTTGCAAATCGCTTCACGGAGTCTTGGTGGCATTCTCCTAACACGTTTTTTTTTTCATTTGTTTTCACCGCTAATCGAGGTCGCTAGACTAACTAACATTCCTAGACCGCGAGCATATAGCTCGCAGTCAAGAGGTAAGAGATATAGTAGAAACTGCTACCTGGCTTTTTTTTAAACTCGTTTGCCACTGTGACAATAACTATCGCTTTTAGAGGATGCGCTTGTCCTCGTCATAAACCTTTCATCGTGTCAATTAAGATGAACTGAAGCATACATATTGTGTCATTGCATAATAATGTGCCTAATGATATCATCCTAAACCCAACATTGGTGAAGTCCTTAAGACTAGCTGTTGTCTGTCTGTTCTCAAATTAAGGGTATTAAATCAGAGTTTGCTGTGAGGAAGCATGTGAGCTCCCCACAGTAGTTGAAAATCCCGAAACCATGTTAGTGGAAGTTGATTTGTTAACCGTGAAAGCTTTAAACAATGTATCCTTTTTATATCAACGTAGGTAAGTGTTACCAACCTGTCAAATTACCAACAAAGGTTGATTTCAAATCTACCCGCTGATTTCCAGGCCCCAAAAACAACGTGTGCTTAATCCTAATACCGTAGTATTTAACTTGTTAGTGCTATGTTGTTAAGTGCGTGGTAGTTTCCTTGTTTTAAACTTGGTTGTTGTTCCTTTAAGTCGTGAAAGCTAACGTGCTCGCAGTACCATCTGAAGATTATAAGGTGGTACCCAGTGACTATTGATTATTGTGTATTTATTTATGAACACACAAAATATTTGACAGAACATTACATTTAAATAGTTATAGCACAAAGTATGTCGTGTATGTTCTGTTTGGCGTTTGGTTATTCAAAACAGTTACTTAATCTACGTTTTTCCTAATTATGTTGGGGTTGGTTTCCAGCCTAACCGTATGCATCTGAGTACCAGTTTTTTACATACAGCGACTGCTTATCTCCCCTCCACGATTCAATTTGTACTGGGTAATGCCAATAACCCCTTTATGAAAGTACCTTTTTCTTGGGTATTCTAAAAATAAACGCAAAACTAGGTACCTACTGCAGGATATTCTAAAGACAGAATAACAAGGTGGCAAGTTGAATAGTAACGCGATCGAATCGACACCGTTAGTTACCAAGTTTGGGCATAACTAGATAGACCCGATCCACACTTTGGGATAGCTTGCCGACGGGAGTTTGGGCTTTGTAATTTACTGCTGGTAACTCGGAAGGGTTGTGTTCACTTTTGAACTAGTCGTGATTGATTGAATTGTGTTGTGGTTTTACTAAAACGTTGACTGTATTGGTTAACGCAAGGTTAGACGGAGTGACTATATCCATACTAATTTAGTCCTTTATATTATAAACTGGAAACATATTTTTTGTTCCGAATAATCTCCGTAATTACTGGACCGACTTTAACCCATTCTTTTCTCAGTAGAAAGCTAAATTATCAGGAAGTAACGTAGGCTATTATCACACATAGGACCTGAGCAGCGGTTTAAATCGCTAAGCACTGCTAGTCGATGATATGGAAAGTCAAAACGTATTTGTGTTGAATTAACATACTTATGCTGTGCTACCGAAAAGCTTATGAGCTTATGAGCGAAGCCGCGCGCGCCAGCCAGTTATGAAATAAAGTAAATGGAAATATTTGCACAAGATTTCTTATTTAAATCTGTTTGAAGAAAAACTCAATACCAAGAAACTTAGAGGCACCGCAAATTGGGGCTATTTGAGATTACGGGCGGTATCTGGTACTATGAAATAAATTGATTATAGTACATTACGATATTAGTGCGTTAAGATGGTTATAACATGCGAGTCGGAATTTCAGCCCGAGCCGCAGGCGAGGGCGTAATTGAGACGAGCATGTTATAACCAATACGCACGTTTATTGTACGACGTTTTTCAACACTTTTGCGAGGAAACAGAAAAAAAATTAAATAAACTCAATCTGTGAATGCACACTGTTGCTTTTTCGTGCTGCCTACTTTCGAATTAGTTCGAAATTTGAATAGTAACAGCGCTAAGCGACAAAACCCTTTAATAGTACATTACGATATTAGTGCGTTAAGATGGTTATAACATGCGAGGCGGAATTCCAGCCCGAGCCGAAGGCGAGGGCGTAATTGAGCCGAGCATGTTATAACCAATACGCACGTATATCGTACGACGTTTTTTAACACATTTGCGAGGAAACAGTAAAAAAAACATTTTAAATAAACTCAATCTGTGAATGCACACTGTTGCTTTTAACAGCGAGCTAGCGCTGCCTACTTTCGAATTAGTTCGAAATTTGAATAGCAACAGCGCTAAGCGACAAAACCCTATAAATAAATTAAAAAAAAGAAAAAGAATAGCGACAGCGCGCTGCTCACTAGCTGGAGTCGTGCGGCGGCTATCAGTTCCAAATTTGAAATTGCAAATAATACTGTTATGGTATTTGTATGCACTATAACTTAACTATTTGCTTTGATAACACACGCGTTTTTTATTACCCTCTTTACATATTTAAAACCGGTGGAATTACATCAGCTTTACGAGCAAGGGTGTTAAAAATAAATAAATAAAAAAAAAGAATAGTAACAGCGTGCTGCTCACTAGCCGCCTGGAGTCGTGCGGCGGCGATCAGTTCCAAATTTGAAATGGCAAATAATACTGTTATGGAATTTGTATGGATTATAACTTAACTATTTGCTTTGATAACACACGCGTTTTTTATGACCCTCTTTACATATTTAAAAGCGGTGGAATTACATCAGCTTTACGAGCAAGGGTGTTAAAAATTATTTTTTCGTACCACTTCCTCAAAAAAGTGACATTCTATGCCACAAAAAGCGAACATAACAATAGTCATTTTTAATCTGTCAAAAACAGGGAAAGAAAGTTGTACTGAATTTCATTCATCCCCTAGGGAGAGAATGTGATTTAAAATTGGAATACTTAATACTGAACTACATCTGTGTTTACACCATTGAGTTTGTAGGTATATAAAGCATTAAGCATCTTTCTTAAAAAGGAACACGCAATTAATATGCAGTAATGATTATTAAATACAATTACCAAAACCGACGAGGTCGTATGAGCTTGATGCCTTTGCTTTTCCGACAAAACATATTAGTCTAGGAATTTGCCGCGATTTTTAACCGACTTCCCAAAAAGGAAGAGGTTCTCAATTCGTGTTTTCTTCAAATACATAAACGTTAAGTTTATTTTCATAAATAAGTTAATGTTTTAAAAATACATTGTTAAATCAAAGCGACAGTGACAGTGTATTGTCGGATTCCATCAGTGCAAATGCTGCCGCAATCACACTCATCAACAATAAATGTACCAAACAAAAGTGTAGCTCTCTTTATAAATAATTGGACCAATGTTCGAATCTTAACTTTTACTTTTAATGTAATTATCTTTAATAAATGCTTATCTCATATTATTACTGTGTTAATTTTTTCGCAAATGGTACGAAAAGTAGAGTATTTTCCTCGGTGCTAAAGCTGTCTTAGTCTTGGGTAAACTTAAATCTCTCGCTACACTCAGGACTCGTCTTATATCCCTCGCTTCGCTCGTGATTTAAGTTTTTAACACCCTCGCTACGCTCGGGAGTAAACCTCGAGTCCTTCGTTACACTCGCGATTTAAATCGTCACCCGCGACAGAAGACACTGCTTTATCCCCTTGGTTAATAATCTACTATTTGCTGATGACAAGAACTTTAGATGTAACTAGTATTTTCATATTGTAAAAAAATTGTCTGGGTACTGTTTCTGAAAAAAAATATAAGTAATCAAACAAATATTTTATTTTCCGGGGTTCTAAATAGCTCCAGTGTCAAATAGCCCTACTTTTCGGTAGGTATGTTACAAATAAGTATGTTAGTAGGTTCTACTTAGAAAACAATTATGTCTAGCTCCTTTGGTTTTCAGTATCTAGCTTTAGTAAAACTCGTTTCTAGAGCATTCGGACTGGCAATACATAAACGACCATCGCCATGTTTATATTTAACTTGACATTAATACAGAGGTTAGTTTCAAAATCAGTTGAGTTGAGAGGTTTTAACTGATTATAGGTATCCTATTATACATGGGAACTACGTAAGTATTCCTAAGGCCGTAACCTAATTTTAGACGGCACTTACCTCACAAATTCCATGATGCCGTCCATCTAGCAGATTTCGTTCACGCTGTGTTTGCTTTTTCATGTGCGAACTTATCCAGCAATGGTTGAAAATGTCCAAGCACAAAGCGGAAATTTCAGAACACTATTGACGTCATTTCAGGTAGGTACAGATACCATAGCTCTAAGGCCATCACGCTTTAAATTTAATTGCGACCTGCTTCTCTCCTCAGAGGATACCAATGCTCATGACGTCTCCACGTAACGTGTGTATGTCATAGTAGTAGGTATGTCAAATAGTGTCGAAGTATGAACAAATGTTGGCTTTTACATGGCTTCAAAAGCATCAAAGTAATCTAAAGCTTTTACGAATCGCACACTTCTTGAAATACACGATATGATGTTAATAGGAGTATTTATGAATAGCATTTTGTGCGAATCGGACGTTCTGCGTCGGGACCCCAAAAATACTAAATTAGGTACCCACTAGAAGTGTTGTTTGATCTTGTAGGCCTTCTGCCAATTCCTTTGGTTCAAGTTTTTGGAGTATACGTGACGTGTTAGTATTCAATTCAACACAAACTAGCCCTCACTAAGATTGGCCAAGTTTACGCTAAAACAATTTTAGCGCTGTTGGGGTCGTGCCGTCGCGTCGTGCTGAAACTTCGATGCAGTTTCGATACAAGGATTAATTTCTATTGCTCTTAACCTCGTAGTTTCGAAGTCGATAGAATACGAGAGATTGTTAGTCCTTGATGTTGTGTTGGGAAATAGAACTAGTAACAACTTCACAGGTTGGGCACAGATGCGCTTTTGCACAATAAAAGTTATGTTTAAGTTCAACGAAATACAACGAACTTATTGACGTCAACCGGCACGAATCCATGCTCCGGGTTGCTACAGATAACAAGACTAATAACATCATGGCTGGTGAACGGCCAGATAGACCGATAACCTATCGGAATTTGTAAGAAATCGTAGATGAAAGAATCACAAGATCGGTCGTTGTGGCGATGGGGGAAAGGCGTTCGACGAACATTTTGCCAACAGTTGGTCACAATTGCCAACAATTGGTCGGGATTCCCATGAAAATGGATTTCTGAACGAAAAGAGTATGCATGTTAAAAAATACTGACATACATACTTTTAAGTGCCAAGCAGACAAACTTACTGCCTTTTTACAGTTTTAAGGTAATAAGATATTTTGAGTTCAAATTATCTTGTAGTTGTTGTTTGCACATTGCAGACAATGTCAGGTTGTATGTTGGAGGAAGATAATTTTCGCGGCCATAACAAATATGGCTTTATTGACTTATAATATCAATTAATGCCCCGTTCCAATAAACAAAAACGACTCGTTTTGCTTACGGAAAGTTGTATTTTGACATAAGTTTTATGAGACTTAAGTCAAAATTTAACTATCCGTAAGCTAAACGAGTCGTTTTTGTTTATTGGAACGGGGCATAAGACTATTTCATGAGTATGTAAGTCATACAATGAGATTAAATTAACTTTGGAGGGGTATATAATAAGTTTACAAGTTCAATAATTAAACAACACAGTGCATAGCATACCTATAGGACAGTGGGTTATACCTACAATCAAGTAAAAATTGTTATCGATATTCCGGACTCCAGAACTAGATACGCAGACCTGATTAGTATTAACTGAGAGGCCTGCCAGGGCCACTGCCTCCTGAACGCGAGTTGTTCGAAAGAGATACCGCGGCCTAGTTAGTTAAAATCTGACAGTCCCCGCTCCGCCCAGAGCTGGGGAAATTATTTGATAATTTCCCATCCCAAAAAAGGGGTGTATTAATCCTTATCCTTACTATATTATATATATTATATATATATATATATATATATATATATATATATATATTATATATTATATATCCTTACTAATATTATAAAAGCGAAAGTGAGTTTGTTTGTTTGTTTGTTTGTTTATTTGTTTGTTTGTTTGTTACCTCTTCACGCTTTAACGGCTAAGCCGATTTTGATGAATTTTAGTACAGTGATAGTTGGGAACCAGGAGACGGACATAGGCTAATATTTTTTTGAAAAAAGTGGGATGTGAGGGAGAAAGAGGGAAGAAAAGGGAAAACTTAGCGTTGCTATTACAAATCAATAAGGCGCAAGGGGAAATGTGTTACCCCAAATTTAACGCGGGCGAAGCCGCGGGCGAAAGCTAGTGATTTAATAAATAAATATCTTGGGACAACTCACACACGGCTATCTAATTCCAAGCTAAGCAGAGCTTGTGTTATGGTAACCAGACAACTGATATACATACTTATATAATTTATAAATACATAGATACATATTATATATAAATCACACCCAGACACAGAACAAACGATCATGCTCATCACACAAAGTTTGTCCCGGGTGGGAATCGAACCCACGACCTCCGGCTCAGCAGTCAGGGCCACTAACCACTAGACCAACAGGCCCGTCAATTGATTTGACTGATTATAATTCTGTAAATAGGTACAAACGTGATTCGAACGCAAATCATATTTTGTGTTTAATATACAACCACGATACGCGGACTACCCTGGCGTTTCCACCGTGAAATGGCTAGACTGCGTTATTTATAACTATCTACAGGACAATTATCCTAACCTCAAGTTGGCCAACAAAATAGCCTGAATAAACTGTGAAAGTACTAACTGTCTTTGAACACCTACAGCCATGGAATTGCTTGCTAAGCACTTTGCCATGAGTTCGCGTTCAATGATTAGCTTTGTAGTCAATGAGGGTCATATTTTTCTGACACCAGATGTCGCTACGTACGCGTCTGGCCCTAACAACAATCAAACTTGTGCTGAGTTTTAACCGAAAATTTTCTCTCGAAAATAATTCCTCGTATTTTCACTTTTTCAATAAAATATGGATCACGGATAAAGAAAACTAACTGAACTTAAAATTTTGAGGTATAAAAGTCACGGATACCAAGAAAAAACTTCTTGAACGGTAACCTGAAGTGCCCATATTAGTTTCACACTTGACTTTGGTTTCTTTAATAGTTATTTTATATTCTTGTGAGTAATAGTTGCTATTTATTCATACACAATCATTCATTACCAATACCTTTTTGAATGAATATATCAACATACAACCTGACACAAGCCTGCAAAATGTTTGTTGATCAAATTGTTACTATGACCGTTATGTTGACCGTGCTAAATACCTTTAATTTGTTTTTTTTAGAATGGAGCCTAGCCTGCCTTAAAAATCAAACCACTATGGTCCGATATAATTTTGAAAGGCTTGGGTCATACTGGTGATATATGACCTCATAGGTCGGGGCGCTTATTGTGTTATATCAAGACTTCAAGATCTATTAGGTCGTCCCTGTCTTGCTAATACCTTCCTGAAGCTTAAATATAACAGGCACGAACTATGGAGTGATTGCGTAACAAACTCGAATTCCCAATGCCACTAGTTTTATCAAATAAAAAAAAAAATGCGTTGTTTCCATTGAGATCAAACGAATTTTTCAAACAATATTTTGCGAATTCAAGTGTGTTACGCAATTGAAACCAAAAAAAAGTATTTATTAGACTCGAACAGTACAAAAAAAATGAAACCATAAAAAAATAAGGCATACACCCCCGAATACTGAAACGTCACTCAAAATGTAAGGGCTGTTTAACATTTGAGCAGCTCTTAAACTTTAGATTTTGTATGGTCAAACGTCACTTCTGAGTCTCTGTTAAACTTAAGTGGGACTTAAATTTTGAGTGACGTTTCAGTATTCGGGGGTACGTTCCCTAAATTGGTCTTGTACGAGGCCAAAAATCTCAGCGTGGTGCTGTAACATATAAAAATGTTACAGCGTTGATATTCTGATACCCAAGTGATGGTATACCTTTCGAATCCCAGTTTGTCCAGCCAATCCAGATGGAGCTAAAATAAAATAGAAACTCGCTGCTCTCGTAGTTGACAGTAAATAGTAGGTAATATTTATAGTGGTATATTTATTATCTGATTTTGAACTCCCAAAGTAGAACCACTTTTTATGACTTATTGTGGGTATGGAGATATACCTACACCCTGAATAGCTCCTTCTCCTTCTCACAAAAAATATAAAAATAAGAATAATATAGGACTGTTTTGAGAGCAGTAGACCCGATCAGAACAAAGCAATGAAAAAGTTACGTAACTCTTTGAAATTAACCCCGAAATCGATTAATATGAATTTGCAATTTTAACAAGATTTACTAAGACGACGGGCAAGTGTATAGTTCTGATGAACTACATTCCAACTGCAGCATGAATATGAACCATATAAATTTGATAATTAGATACATTTATGCACTTTTGTGATGTACGAAAACTGGAGAAACATGTGTGGAGTGATAGGAAAAGGAGTAAATAATTGCGTGGTGGTTGACATAGGAGAATGGAAGAACCCGAAGATCTGGGCGCAGGAGGAGGGCCGACAATGCCCTCTTCCGCCCTCCATAAAATGGCCTGCTGACAATGGACTTGGGGAAGACTGTTGTCCAAGCACACCTGTGTGTGTGTTGTACCTGAGCAGGCGGCGCGTCGTGTTTCCGCGCGCCTCTCATGTACAGACGCCTGCACATCAAGCTACTACAATCTGTCAGATTTCTTTGAAAGATTTTCGACCTTATTTCTAAAGTTTAAGGTCCAAGGTTCATTGGGAAAAATTGACAGTTTCGGGAAGCTTGACCTGCAGGCGTCTGTACCTGGAATGACAGGGAGAGGAGTAGCCACTCCTCCCCTTTACCTGAGACGGGGTTTGCCGCAAGCAAATCGTCACTGTTGGGGTGATAGTGTAGAATGCGATTGTGTCCCCGCACCTCAGCCAGAAGTGACGACAATGAACACCGTGTGGTTTTAGCCAGTAGAAGTCTGATAGACCCCTCCGTCATAGCCGAAGACAACCGTCGAGGATTTCCACACGTTAAAAAAAAGGAGAATGGAAGAAAAACAATTGTTGCGCCGACCCCAACTAAAATGATACATGAGGGCAGGGAGATGAAGGACAATTAGAAACTCTTCCAGTTAGCTTCTTGATGACGCCCAATACTGCAAACTCTAGCGGCAACGTTGCCTAAACGCAATGACAAACCGTGGAGACATAAACCTGTCTAAAAACCTATCCTGTGAACATACTTCCGTAGACGAAAACGCCAGCTGTCACTTTTTGGAGTTTACACAGAAAGTGGTTGTGAATGTTTAGATGGATATTTGGAGTAACATGAAGAGGTAAAGTAAGGAATGGGTGAAGTGGCACCTGTTATAGGAAAAAATAAAGGGAACCGTCTATGGGAATGCAATGATATAGAAGTTGCTGGATGGAGAAAGAGACGAAAGCCAAAGATAGATGGATTGCGTGAGGAAAAAGACAAAAGATTAAATGATGATGTAACGTCTATCAGAGGGAGAATAGGAGAAAAATGTTGCGCCGACGTCAAGTAGAATGTAACATTGGTAGGAGGATGATGATAGGAACCTGTTCTGTCGTGGCAGTCTGTCAGTACTTGAAGAGGACGTTGTCGAAGTTGGTGGTAGCGGTGGTCTTCTGGGGAGCACATTTACCTTAACGTCATTAGTAAATGGCTTTGGCACTTATAGAACAAATAGCAAAAAGTTTGACGATGTTTGGATTTAGACTCGTTTTTCCTCAAAGTGGAGTGAAGAAGAAATATGCAGGATTCGACCAATCACATGAGAAACGAGACACGCGATGTTGGTTTTAACCAATGAGATTGGTCAATATCCGTTAGTCTTCTCTCCGATGATGTCCGCTTCGGTGATAACCAGGCTTATAGAAACCCAAAGTTAAGGTGAAAACGCCATAGGGTACCCCGCGACTTTACATTTTCTTAAGTTTTTTATGCAATTTGCAGTTCAGTGTCGGTTGTATGATAAAGTACGGCTTTACATGGTTATAATCATTAAAATTAACAATACAACCCTTTCTTTGAAAACGGGTAAACATCAAAATAATTTCCCCCTCTCTTGGCAGAGCGGGGGGGGGGATGTCAGCCTTTTTCTGATAAAATGGGTTTTATCATGTTCCCTTTCATGCCCTTTTAGTTCCGGGGCCGCGGTATCTATTTCGAACAACCCGCAACCCCGGCCAATACAGCCGTCCAAGTTCATTATCCCATTGAATAACTAGGTATTTCATGCAGTAGTCATTCTGTAAACACGTGTTACGGTCGCGGCTCAAACTTTGTTTAATATACAACCTGAAACTGGCCTGCAAATTGCAAAAAACTTGAATTTCCTGGGCTACCCTAACGCTTCCACCTTATATCCGTGCAAAATTCTGCCAAAAGAGTTTACTGCGCAACGCGGTTACTTGCGAAGTTTGCGACGGTCCTTACACGTCATCTTATCGGAAACGGTCGAACTGAGATGGTGAAAATAAACAAATATAATATCCTGCCTGAGAGGGTTGCGGCCCTGAAACACAATCGGCAAAAGAATGAACTTTGATGGGTTTTTGAAAAAAAAAGACTTTTAGTCTGGCGGGACCATTAAGAGGGATAACCTCAAACTGTCCTAACTGCCGTGACTGGACGCTCCGGGTATCGGGAGTAGCGAGACGATTCCCGGCCACCGTAGACGCAGGCCAGTGGACGGTTAACAATAAGTGGCTTACCGTCCGTCGGTTTAGTGACAATAGGCCGTGTCGACGGAGCGAGATGTCAGCAAAGCATATGGGCACGTTAAGGCCACTGCTTGCCGGGGCTGCGGGCTGCGGGTTGGTTCGAAAGAGATGCCCCGACCCCGAAACACAAGGGACAAAAGGAAGAACATGGATGAAGAGCGGGAGAAGTCATTTGATGATGTCCCATCCGAAAAAACAGGTCTTACTGTTATCAAATTATCGAATACCAATCGAAAACAAAGAATTTTCGTTGTGACTGCATGAAACGTTCAAGGAGGGTGGCAAAGTCAACAAGTTGACACTTTTTGTCAGCACGTGTCGCTGAGGTGAACTGTGGACGCGATCGTGGAGGGCGACACAATCGTTAAGGGTGATTATCAAAGAGGGTGACGGGGGTTATTTCAAACCGGTTACGGACCAAGCGGTAAAATGACTTAGTCTAGCTTAGCTCACATAACTGTGGAAAACCTTCGCAATTTGCTGTTTGCGCACTGACATTTGCCCAACCCCCATCAGAAACACTTCGATTCGACAAGTCATATGCCGAAAAAAATAGACATACTAAACTACTGACGAATCGAAATCAAATCGAAGCGTCTGAGAATACGGGCTAAAATAACTTCGCTTAGCGCTTGGTTTGCAACCGGTTTTATAATCTGGCGGAAACTTATAAGGTATAAGATAAATCGGGGCAAACTTTTACCTAGTAGAATTTCAGTACATGATTTTAATTAAAAACATCAACATTTATATCATCCAGTTTTTTTTACAGCTCTCGTGTTGCTTATCCCGGTATTTATAACTTTTCAACCTTTTGAAGGCCAGAGCATAAACGCACGCGAGTGCCCTTCACGCTGAGAAGCTCATTTTACCGATATTTTTGTCACATATTTGGGTCGAAGGGGTCCAGGGCGCTTGCTTGTCACATATATGTGACAATGGCGATCAAAAGGTTAATAACCGACTGTTTTTATCCTGGAGTTTGTGTCACAATTCGTCTCTTATACCGTGTATCGTTGCCATGACATAAGTCTTGAATTTAATCAAACGTAACTGTGGAAGTAATATAGCGAGACCTCATTGGTCAGATTGGGGCCTAGCTATAGACACGCCTCTACAGTCAGATGTAACCGACCGGATGTTTTTTAGACACTAAAAGTCTTTTAGATTCTTCCAGAGCCGTGCGCCGCAAAAAACGCATAAAGAAGACCCCGAGATGCTTCTTTAGCCAGTTCTTTCGAACGAAGTCTTTGAGATAAAAAGGAAAGTTTTGGCATTCAAATATATTTTTGAGAATTAAAACAAGCGCCCTGTGAAACAGAATTGATCCAAGATGAAATAATCTGGAAAATACCTAGTTACCGACAGTCTGCAGATCAATCAAGATGAATCAACCACGTTTGTCGAAAGACCTATAACTAAAGGAGCAAACAAATGAGTGAAGACTTCGTATTGGCAAGCGTAGCTAGTCATCCCCCAGCTCGATGTACCGACGACTTTGAGAAGATAGCTGCGAGAATGAAATACATAAAAAAAATCGGAGGTCTTGGAGTTGCAGCGCAGCTTTGGAAGGTAGGTAGATAGGCAGTGAACTAGGATGGGCTAAATTGATTGCATGATTACAAAAAAAAAAGGAAACCCAGGCAAGAATTTTGACACCGTAATGTGGTTTCAGGTGCTTGAAGAAGATTTTATGTAATGAGAGTGATTATGTAGTCAGCGTCAAGTGTCAGGACCAACACTTAAAAAGATCAAAATACATCCGAAAAATAAACTTTTATCTTAAACAGAACGATAGTTGTTAGGTTCATTCTAAAACACCCCTTCTGTCATCAAGATACAGTTTTAATCTTCTTGGTTTCTATTCGTCCTAATATATTTGAAGCTGGCTAATTTTGATTATGAATATATGATTCGCAAATAGGATGGTTGAAAATGATGAATTGCTGACTGCGTAAATGAGCCATTGATTTGCAGTTGGAATACAGTTCTGTAATATACACCCTGTTAAGAATATATACTTCATCTTACCGAGAATCTCTTGAAGTCTAATTATTTGGAATTTTGTTTATCTTGCAGGGAGGGTTATCTAAATACTACAACACCAATTTAAAATCTCATGTCACACAAAGAGTTTATTAAAAACAATTTTGATATGTTTCGTTATACCAAAACATAAGCTGAGATAGATGTTTTTTCAACCTTTAGCTGTACTGCGCCCAGAGACAAAATAACATACAACCTTATTGTTAAGCTTTATTAATAAGCAAAAAGAAAATAGCTATTCATTTTAAACTTCTAACTATATTACTGTCAACCTACTTTTATTTATTACGAGACAAAAGCGAGTTTCTATTTTAACTTTATAATTATATTATTTAAAAAAAAAACAACTTGGCTGTTATTTTTTAGTTTGACAATTAAGCTTTTTTAAACATTATATTTGGGGAGATGTGCTAACCGAAGTTTACTTTATGATAGAGTCTGATCCGTTTATATGTCTACCGCTATTAATACATCGCTTAGTATTAGTTAGCATATCTTCACTACAATGTTTCTTTCCAAATTCGAGACGGTTAAACAGTCAAGTTGCTCACTACACATAATAGGATGATTACAGACTAGAAGGAAAAGATTATATGTGTGTGAAACGTTCTCTGTATGGTATATCACACAAAATTACACCAGACGTCACTATTGTGACTCTGTAGGTCTTTTTACATTTATATCAATGTATTAAAAAATATATACAATATAACAAATATTGCGAATATCTAGCCGCCGAGACAAAGTTACTGCGCGCGATACAGAAACCACGCAGTAACTTTGTTTAGAGGACAGTTGTTTAAATATGCATACAGTATACGTGATTGGGTATCTCGTGTACAATGCAGTCAGACGTCGACTTATCGCACGTAACTTGAAACATATTGGTCGGACGACCGGTCTTGTGGCCGAATGTTCTTGATTGATACTTATACCATAGTCGTTTCCGCATAGTGCACAAAGTCTCTAAAAATTTCTTTCATAGTCTATGTCGGTCACAGCTATTGTTAGTTGATAATTATTACGGAAGACGTATTTGCACACAACATAGCTGCATTTTGTTATCGTTTTTTCATCAATAATAAAAAATTATCGACAATAATTATTAAAAATAACATAAACTGTATGCACATTAATAATTTTACCTACGTCGTCGATAACAAGACTAGACTTTACAGAATTGAAAGACATTTAAGAAAACACCATAATTACTGAATAAATATTACGCATTTCAATTCTCTACTGTCTATTCCTCTTAGTAGTTTAGGACAAATGCTTCGAGTCAAGGTGTAAAAACATTTGAATTGCATATTACAGTCCCTTCACATTTATATTACATCTGACAGCAAAACACAACAACCATAATGCAACGAGAATAATCGCTGTGATATTGATGCAAAATCAGAAGTAAAACAACCGTGAACTGACTATAGTTACCATTTTCATTTCATACAAATCACTTTGGAAGTATACAGGGTGGTAAAGACATCGATCGACATGATTATATAATATTCAGTACTTTATACCAAACCTCCAACATAATATCGTCGGTCCATAACACCCTGTATTTTTATGTAACAACAATCTCTTTACGTTCATCCTGTACCTCAATGGTTAACTTACAAATGTCCAGTAATGTCAACAATAACTGGGCAATACATAGACTACCCGAAAAATATGTAAAATATTAGCATGACTCAGTTATTGTAAACAATATTGTACTTTAAAATGTGCAAGTTTATTCACATTTTTCAGTTACAACAGTTTAAATGTTCGTTAATATTATATACCAGTCTAGAACATTCTATCGCCCTACCGCATTACATTTAATACAAATGTTTAAACATACCTTCAATATTGGTGACAGATGTTGGACAATAAGTTGGTTTAAATTTGCCAAGCAATGCTGAATCCTACTTCATATTCTTGTTCAAATCATGTAGTCTACTTATTTTGGTAATTTTAGAATCATATCCTTAAATTCATTAGATCAGCTACCTTCAGTGACTTTATTGAGTGATTAACGGCAAAAACTTACAGAAAACGCTTCTATTGCTCAAGATTTGCCACCAAATAAAGAATAAACAAGATTTTTCTCATTCTCACTTCTCGTTCATATAGCTGCTACCTTCTTCAATATAAAATGATCGCCATACATACTGATTCTATCAATTTATGTATACGAACTATCGATTTATTGAATACATTGTATAGCTCATATAGAAAAAATTGCAGAATAACCTTGCCATAACTGAAATCCTATTCCTATTTACAAAATTTCGTTTATTAACGAAATTACTAACTTGACTTTCTATGTCTAAGAACACAGTCGTATATGACGCCATAACGTCTTTTCTACATTATTGTAGGTTGAATTTTTGCATTTAAAAGAGTGCTGCGTTTGATTTTCTTTACATTGTACTAAAGATTTAAGTTTGTATTATTGCATTTGCCTATAGCATACCATTTAGTGTAGGAAAACTATAGATTAGATAGAACTATTCGTTCAGGACGAAAACCTATGAGCAACTAGATTTTCCTATGGAAAGGAAATTGTAAAGGCATCAAAATGGCTTATTTATTGATATGTAGCCTATTACGTCCTGATTAAAACAGCTAACGGACAACTAGGTATACATGTTATTTTCATACTGTAAAGCAACATGGTGCTTAATCGGTTAATGACACGATGGATTATACAAATGGAGAGCTGAACGCTAACGAACCCAGAAATGATTCTCAGAAAAATCGCGATATCTCTCCATTTATTTACTCCTCTGTGGCTCTATTTTAAAATGAAACTCACTGATAATGCCTTAACCTCGTCTTTTATATAGTAACAACACTGTCACACACTAACACTTCACCAGAACCTTGGTCTGGGGCCCATCCACCGGTTTTGAGGACGTGGGCCATTCCTGGCCCAGGGTTGCTGCGGGGAGAACCCTGGCGGCCTGAAATTAGTCCGGGGTCCCCAGTTTCTGGGGAATCGTGGGTTCATGAACCTCGGATTGGGCTGTTGCCATTCATCGTTAGCAAAGTCTTCGAACGGCGGGGACGGATTCCGTACCTCCTGGATGGGAAGTTTGTCAACTCCTCTGTTTCGTAAATCTTCTTCGTAAGCGCTATCGTTCGAGTTGTCTTCTGTTAAGTCAAAGGTTTTTGGGAAGTTGGCAGGTTTTTGGAAATTCATGTTGAAGTTTTTGAGGGAGGGCGGCATGGCGTCGAAGGGGTTGACCATGGGCGGCATGGGCGGCGCGGAGTGCGGCTCGGGGCGGCGCGTGCCGTTGTGTCCGCCCACCAGCACCTTGTTGTTGTTGTTGAAGCTGTGGCGCCGCTCCGTCTGACTCGCGCTTTGGTACATGCCTTCTGAAAACATTTGTCAATTTCGTTTTTATTAAGATATCTCCCTAGTCTTTTCCAAATACGTTGAGGTAGGCTTTCAGTTTGATCAGCTATAGCTCAATACCAATATTTTACATAAAGCGACTTCCTATAAAATCAAAATCATTTATTTCAAGTAGGCCAGTTACAGGCACTTTTGAACTGTCGAAACATTGACAACAATAAAATAAAGCTACAGTCGCAGTCACAAGGCATAATAACTGTGAACGTAGTTTTGACTACCAGCCTATAATTGAATAACATAATAACCTTTAATACTTTGCTTTACATACTAAAATATTTCCCGAAATTTAATTGCATATAATCAATTTCCAGCTTCTCTTAATTGTTTCAGTTTCATTAAAAAAATACATCTGTGACCGTCAACAAGAAAGTTGGTATTTTATAAAGCTTCCAGGATACATTTTAAATGTAAAAAAGCACAAATAGATAATTTATTAATTAATTCATATCTTACGTTGATCCTCATCTTCAGACAGATCCATATCGACACTCTCCACGATATCCGTCGGCGGCAACATCGGTGGTACCCTGTAATCCTGTTCACAGCAAAACATATTAGTATAGTATATTACAAAGAAAAATGAAATGCCTCCGAGTACTAACTCTATGTTTTTCAGGGCATTTCATTATTCTCTTTTCAACTTAAGTTCAATGATTTGCTTAGCCTTTTCCTAATTGTGTTGGAGACCACGTCAAGTGCGGCTGCAGCCGAATACCACTATTTTACAATACCAATAATTGGGTAGTTGACACCATTAACACAATTTTTCTGAAAGAATACCTTAACACCTACAACACTTTTATTAACGTTGTAATGGTTTGAAACCTTATTTAAAAATACAAAATCTGACTATTCTAGACCTGAGAACTCCATTCATTTCAATATAACTTTAAAAAATCGATTTTTAGTTGCTTTTAAATCAATAAATAGTTGCATCATTGACTTGACAACTTAGTGACGTCATCGGTTGCGAGTCTCATACAAAATCTATGGGGAAAGCGCGTTTTGACAGCTCATAAAAAGTATATCAATTTATTGGTGGTGTCAACTACCCTATTATCAGCTTAATTCATGCTGGCTGTAAATCTTCCCTTAAAGAAGCCGTCTCCGTCGTCCGATATCTCCGTCACTGTGATAATTTTTTATTGTTCTAGAACATGCCCGGGATCCTTTAAGTTACGAAGATATAAGATATCAAAGTTTCATTTTATCACATTTTTTTTATTAAATTTTTAAATGTTATAATTTTATTATACTAAAGACTTACCCCCGAATACTAAAACGTCACTCAAAATGTGAGGGCTGCTTAACATTTGAGCAGCTCTTAAACTTTAGATTTTGTATGGTCAAACGTCACTTCTGAGTCTCTGTTAAACTTAAGTGGGACTTAAATTTTGAGTGACGTTTCAGTATTCGGGGGTTAGAAAGCAATTTGTTGTCCCCATCATTGTGATATATTTTTGTTCTAGACCACACCTGGGAACCTTCTAGTAACGATGATATTGGACTTTCTGTAAATCAGTTTGATGTACAGAAAACTTGGTGGCTTCGCAAAAGAACCTTCCTTATTGCAACAATTTTGACAACCCAAAAGCGTCCTTATAACAACTGAGATAACGATCATAGCGTTTTTAAGTGATGCAAACCAGAGGTCAAATAACTTTGATACTGACAAGGATGTATTTTGGAGCATACTCCTGACGAACAGTGCCCGGTAGTAAATAGGTCCTATAATAAATAAATAGATATCTTGGGACAACTCACACACGGCTATCTGATCCCAAGCTAAGCAGAGCTTGTGTTATGGTAACCAGACATCTGATATACATACTTATATAATTTTATATAATACATACATATTATAGATAAATCACACCCAGACACAGAACAAACAATCATGCTCATCACACAATGTTTGTCCTGGGTGGGAATCGAACCCACGACCTCCGGCTTAGCAGTCAGGGCCACTAACCACTAGACCAACAGGCCCGTCAAATATATATATAATAGATCGTATTTTGATTCAAAAAGATCGTCTTGTCCCTGACAGTTATCTAACATATTTTTTTACTTCATTTAAGCTTTAAATAATCAAGCATCGTATATTCGCATACATCCGAAAAATAAATAACAAAATCTAAGGCAAAATAGTTATCACTAAAACTTATTAACCTCCTGCATCGCGAAAAAAATACATTTATTTCATTGATACAAGATAATATGAATAGACTTTCTTTGTCGGCGGCTTTTCTTGCATTATGGTCGGAAGTTATCCCACGGGAATGCTTCAAATATAGCCTATAATACTCGGGGATGAAAAAGTTATCCAATACTTAAAGAATATTCGGAATCGGATCAGTAGTTTTGGAGACTACCTCTAAATAACAAAATTGCCTATTTTTACTTCAATAAAATAGATATAATCATAGATAATCCCTTCTTCCGATAGGGATTCTCATTCCATCGGCAAACATTATAACTTTTTTGTCAAATGTGAAATCACCAAAAAGTAAAATAGTTTCCCCAGCTCTGGGCGGAGTGTCAGAGTTTTACTGACTTGTAACCCACTCTTGTTCCTTCTTCTGCCCTTTATATTCCGCGGCCGCGGTATCTTTTTTGAACAAGCCGCAACCCCGGCAGGAACATTTATAACTTCCATTCTATATTTACTTTACTCCATTCAAAGATGGATTTTGCAAAAAAATATATTCTTGAGCCGCTCTTTACGTATTATGTTCCCATAAACTTACTTGGTGGATTGCAACCAAATTCTGTTCCAGTTTCGAATTTATTCGTTGAGAAGTCGTTACTCGAGCTTCGTGATACAGGCCCTAAGAATAATATCAGCATGAAAGAGGCAGAATCGCACAGAAACCACTTCATCAATAGCCTTTTACCAACACGATGGTGTCAGCTTTCAGTCTAACCGGATGGCAGCTGCACACTACCTAAACTTCACAACCTAGTTATAGTACAGTTCAAACTTTTTTTTAAGCGTTGCCCCACCCTAGGATTTTCTCCTTTATAGTAGGTGCGTTTACAAACATTTAAACTCACATACACAATCAGCTAGACTTGAAACAATTATCTGCAGTTCATACCCGCAACACGCACCGCAGCAGTCGATCGCTCAGCCCCTAACTTTATGGCGGTTTGGAATATCTAACATGGAGCTACAACACAATTAGAATAAGAACACAATTTTAAGTGTCACGTACGCGGGACGTAGAGGACGCATTGTCATTATTGTGTAAAGCGCAAGCTGTCACTCGTAGCTATCTTCCGAGCCGCCATAAAATTTGAACTGAACTATACTGGGTAACATGATGCCGCTTGATCAGACTGGTTGACAGACTGTCCAGCTCCTGACTTCCTAATAATAAATAAATAATAAAATAAAATAAAATTTATTGTGTCAAATAATTTGTTAACATAATTGTGTTCGGAACCTTCTTTTAGACAAACAATGCCTGTAGTAGAAGACTCCATAATACATAATGCCTTTTTCTTTGGGGTGGGAAATCATCAAATAACTACCCCCGCTCTGGCCGGAGCGGGGGAGCGTGTCAGACTTTTACTGACTAAAGCCCACCCATGTTCCTTCAGTTGCCTTTTACGTTCCGAGGCCGCGGTATCTCTTTCGAACAACCCGCAACTCCTATTAGTGGCTTAACGTGCTTTTCAAGTTTCTCAGTAATGGACGGTTATCCATGGACCAATATCAGCATCTGTTTCTTACCTTGAAGATCGAGTTGTGCGGTTGTTATCAACCTTTTGCACGCCAGCGCCTTTTTACGTAACTTCACCCCGGATGTCAAGCCTAAAGTAACGCCAACTAGCAGCGATACGAAAGGTCATTCACCTAAAGAACAACTGTGGCGTTGACAATCTAATATTTAGCTCTTTCCATCTTGTGCCTTTGTCGCAATGTCTCGTTCTCCCGGCAAAAACATGACAACGTTAAGACGGGTTCGCCAACATTCGGGCGGCCATTTTAGATGGGGTTTTAGCATGGGTTTCGTTTACATTTGGTATCGCTTCTCGTTGGCCGTACTGTAGTAAAAATTTACATGGGGTGTTGCCTAGTGATGGGACATTTTCAATTACTATTCCGCCTCGCGACTAACGCGTTCGCGACGCGTTCAAAAGGTTAATCAGCCACAGCCTCTTTAACATACTTAATCAGTTACAGCTTTAGACTTGATAGTTCAAGTAGAGTTTTTTATTATACTAATAGAATACGTAAACTCACGCCTTTAAGCCTGGGGATGGACAGAACATACATCGCGCCAGCAGCTCCAATCCTTAAATACTACTCCTTTTACTTACCTCATAATCTATGCGAGTACTAAGATATATAAATGTTCTGAACGATAAAAACTTACTTGGTCCATCGAAGGAGGATTCATTGGCCGTGGGACTGGGGGAGGCTGATGCGTTAAGGGTATTAAATTTCTGTGGTCTACATCTGAAAATAAAATGTCTAACTTTATTTTTACAACCTGTAAATCTAATAAGGTAGCTAAGTCCATACAAAATCAGGAGACGATGACTTCGCTTGATATTTTTCCAGTTACTTCCCTTAAAGCACTTGGACTCTCTAGTCAAGATGTTTTCAAAACTCAAGAATCGGAATGTACTAAGGAGTATGGTTGTCAGGGCCCCACATATGGCAAGGTACCGAATCCGGGCTGCGCGAACGCTGCTGCACGTCCTTCCAGACATTCAACTCACAGAGACAAGCCGCTCCGGTCATTTTTTTGCATAAGTATACATATGTCAATTTTGATATGACACCAATTTATAGTCCGTTAATTCTTTAACCTTAATTCTTCGTTCAAAACCAAGGCTACTCGCTCTCGGATTGTGGATTTTTTGAATAAGATACCGCGACAAGGACACATAAATAGCAAAAGTCAGAAAATTACTAACTTGTTTGTCGGTCTGTCTGTCAAAACCCCAAATTTAAAACCATATACTTTAGCCTATGGTCAGTTGGAACTGTGAAAAATCAGTCAAAAGTGTTTTTATAATCTTTAGACTGCGTATCAAAAGATATGGCCGTTTTTTTTTGTATGGCATATATGGCCGTTTACGTGGCAAGTTTATAGGGTACTCTCGGGGCGTGAGTTCGACTCGCTTTTGGCTGTTATTTTTCTGAATGTGTAAGTTCAGGGTGGTTGGAGTGTAATCACTTTACCTTGATGTACTACGGGATGCCTGAGCGGCGCGGAGTTGAGGACCGGCAACGGTGGTGGCGGGAGGGACGGTAACATCCTGTGGTCCACGTCCTCTAACTCTGCAACAGTATATTCATACAGTTAATATTTATCATAAAAAATCACACCAGAAATATTCATGATAAATGATGTTTATTTCTGTAAGTAGGTTGTTAAAACACTTTTAAAAAATACATGTAACTAATTAACTATTAAGTAAATATGTAAAATAATCTTAAAAACTAAATTCGACCCACTTCCAAGTTTCCGACTGAGCTGAAATTTTGCATACATATTTAGTTTAGATTACAATGCATGGTAAGTTAAGTGACGTTATTCTAAATAATGACACATAATAATTGACGACACGGTTAGCGCAGCGACTGATTGACTGTTGCGCTGCGTGTCGCGGGTTCAATACCCGCACGGAACAAATATTTGTATCGCCTACAAATAAGTGTTTCGGGTCTGGCTGTTTATGTATGTAAGTTTAAATGTTTTTAAACACACCTACGATACAGGAAAAATTTTAGTGTGGGGCAACATTTTTATACCAAGAAAAAAAAAACAAAATTGTAGACTTCCAAAGATGGCGAATTAGCAATTTTAATTCATTCTCATAGTATGGGTATCAAATAAAAAGGTATTTTTTTTAGAATAATTCAACAAATAAAACCGACGTCACTCAAAAGCGTGTTTATTAGTTTTGTTTGTTTTTTAAACTATGTCTGGCTAGTCTAAATAGAAACACCGAAACAAATTTTGAGGTAAGTTTTCTTCTTTAATGTCCAGACAATCAGATCCCGAATACTTGAAGACCATGCAGATTAGAATAAATAACCACATATGGTTTTCTTATAAAACATTACACTTACGTCCTAGAAGTGGTAAAGAGGGCGGTGGAGGAGGAGGGGGTAGTATACCTCTGTGGTCCACGTCAGCCGGGATCTCCTGAAATTAACAGCACCAATTGAATACCGGTTTCTGGGAAGATGGGGAGAACCAACCAAGCTGAAAGTTTACCTGATGATAAATGATTAACGGCTTCTATAAACAGCTCTAATATCAGCTACCCTACCATGACGTGTTAAAGCAGAACTTATTCCGCTGAGGGAAAGAGACAGAGCTATACAGGGTGTCTAGCACCATCTCTTTCACTCAGTAGAATAAGTTCTGCTTTCAGATGTCATAGTAGGCCTACAGAGGTATCTTAGAGACTAATTTGTATTATCTTTCGTGTCTATTATAATATATGGACATCACCGTCTAACCGGTTCACAGTACTTTCCAGGTGGGCTGTCATTATCATCATGCTCCTACCCTTATTCAAAGTTATTTAGGGTCAGCGCTGCAGCAGGAAATAAATAAATATCTTCCCTACACCGGTATAAAATTCAAACAATACCGTCATGCCACAAACCACAGGGGTGAAACTTCTTACGATGACTACTTTTTGGTGATGGGGCCCAAAAGACGGATATATCGAATGTGCTTGTACCTCTCAGTCCGCTGACTCAATTGTACTAAAACCAGAAGAGTTTTAGTCGGATTCCGTCATAATCCTCCGGTCTATTCATAATCCATGACAGAAATAAATTTGTAAAAAAAAAGCCAAAGGTTCTTAGGGTTTTTTAACGGACGGTAATGTCGTACTGCTATCGACTTAAACATCTTCTACTATTTCCATGTGTCTTTAGACAATGAGGTCAAATTTTCTAGTATAAATCTGTGTGTTACCTGCGGGTACCGCACGGGCTCGGGCGGCGGGATGGGGCGCGGCGCGGGCGGCGGGGACTCCGGCGTGTCCGCGAAGCCCGCGCCCAGCGCCGGCGGGCCGCGCTGTCACAACATTTATTACTATATAACCATACAACTTCTCACAAAAGCAGGCTTCGTCCAAGTTCTATATAGTTCTGTGTATATCATTAAAATATTCTATGTATCTTTAAATGACAAAAAATAAAAACGGGAAAATAACTTTACTCTCGGATATTTGTGGCAAAAAGTCAGCTAAACAAACAAAGTCACAGACTTCCAAAAGTTATTAACACAAAATTTAAAATACTTATATTATACAATCGATATGGAACCACCACGAAACATACACACGAAAAAAAAGAGCTAACCCAAAAGAAACTAGCGATTTTAATAAATCCGCTCTATAAAAATAAATATTTACACAAATAAAAAGGATGTAAAAATATAAAGAATATGTGAAAAAAATTAATACACGGAATAATATTATAAATAAATAAAATAAAAATAGCCTGTATTTACTCTGACCTTTGCAATACAAATACAAGTAGTAAAAATAAGTTAATACTAATATCTATTCTAATGTTAATACGGTATTACACCCATTTTTAAAAAGTATCTCATTTTGATCCTAGGGTCCTAGTAAACCACCAAAAACAAACAAAAAAAAATATTCAATCGATAAGTGCCTAACTGCATTTCAATTTTACAATTTCTATTTTCACGCGTAAAATCACGTAAACAAATGCGCTGTTATAAGTCTTTCTGTTTAGTTGTATTTTTCACTATAGTTTATGGTTTCATTATATGATAGTATTTATTTCTTCCATGGTATTATTACTATTATTTCAATAAAAATTAAAATGTAAATAATACAATAATAGTAATAGTTGCTCAGTTGACAGTTGTCACTTTTTGTTTACATGACCATATATAAATTTAACATTTTCCGACTGCTTGTTGCATAAGCTATCTGAATTGTATATTTTTAGAATTTCTTTCATAAAGAGTAAAATACCCTATTCTCTACATAGTTAATCAGCTACCAGGTCAGGCTGTCTCACGACATATACCTCATCTATTTTCCTCCACATATTCCTGTCCAACGCAGTTCTACGCCAACCAATCCGCACAATACGAACTCAGGAACACAAACGCAATAAGAGATGATTAAAAGTAAAAGCAAGGTACTTACAGTCACAGGCCAAGTACTGCTCCACGGGCTAGTAGGCTCTGGGTGGTAAGGCTCCGTATCATCTGGAAACAAAATATTACACATCTAGAACAACATTTGTAAAGGGATATTTACCATTGATCACCTTGATCTTTTCTTGAACAAGTCCATACTCGCTTACCTACCTTTCCTGCTTTATTGGCGGTGAGACAAGTACCTTACAAAACTATACTAGTACATCCCGTGGGTGAAACCGCGGAACGTAGCTATATTATTTCCCGTATCGTCCCACTACTGGGCTAAGGGTCACTGCTAGCGGGCCCACAACATAAAGGGGAACAGAAGGAACATGGGTGGGTTTTTAGGATCATTCCCTACCCTCCTTTTCTTCTGCCCAGTGATGCCAGGAACCAATTTTTGTTGAAGAAGTTCATCTCATCGGTGGCATCGGCGGTATAGGTCAGCTCACGGAAAAATCCACGCACAAGCTCGAGCTTCCTCTGGTCGCAATTAATAGAAAAACGCGCTTCGAGACGGTGCCGCAGAGCGACATTGAGAGAAGGCTCGACTATGTTCAAGGATGCGCACGTCATCGCGAACTTATGCGAAAAAATCCATATTTTATTCAAAAACTAAAAACACGCTTAAGCCTTAGCTTATAAATTTTTATTATGCTGGTAACATTATTTTATTGTCAATGTCAATTTGATTGACATAAAAGTATATCGTTATAATTTGAAAGTGTTTTACTTTGGGTCAGACATGTGTGTACGTAAAGATGTTATTTTTAAAGAATGGCGTGAACTAGCCATGCATTGTCTTGCAAATAAAACATGTATGCAAAGTTTCACCTCAATAGAAATCCGGGAAATGTGTAAAAATTAACTTTCAAGATTTTATTATTACACAGATGAAAAAGAACACAAGAGAGCATATCGCAGCTGTTTATATAAATACCAGTGAGATCCATGGTGCCATAGAAGGACGTAGGAGGCGGTGGATTGCCCGGCACGTCTGGGATCAGTAAGTCGAGCCCAGGCAACGTATCCTGCGACTTTTGTGACAGCGAGGTGCTAGTTACTGCGAACAAATTGTTGTTTGCCCGTTTTAGCACCCGCTGATTTAAGAGGGCAGCTAGAAATATTAAAACAACATTTTAAAATTATTATCTACATCAGTGCAATTTTTTTTTGTTGATTGTTTTGTTTGCATGAAAAGGTATGCGACAATACGTCTTACGAATTTTAGAATTGCAGAGCCCCGCGGTTTCACCGCCGTATTTTTTTTGCTCGGCACCCAAAGTCCGTTGTGTCATGTTAATATAACCTTCTTCAAGAATCAAAAGGCTATTTGCCGACTTTTTCAAATACGACTTTATAGTTCCAAAGAAACAAACAAAATGCATTTATTTGGCACATGCCACAACCGCACATAATTTAAAAGAAAAATAAATAAACTTAAATAAAAATAAAAAAGGCTGCGGTAAATGGTTTCAGGTTAGTAAAAAATGCTGGACAAATAATGTCCGACGCTGGTTAACATCAATGTGCGAACCGTGGTCCAGAGCGTTCAATCAAACTCTTCAGCTTAATTAGTATCTATTTAATTTGCACTCTAATCCCCGAATACTGAAACGTCACTCAAAATTTAAGTCCTACTTAAGTTTAACAGAGACTCAGAAGTGACGTTTGACCATACAAAATCTAAAGTTTAAGAGCTGCTCAAATGTTAAGCAGCCCTCACATTTTGAGTGGCGTTTCAGTATTCGGGGGTAAGTTATTTTTTTTGCGCTAGTAGAACAATGTTAATTATTAACCTTGTGTAGTCTGAGTCAACAAGATACAGGCTGAGCCTAATTTGAGACCCGCTGTTAAGCTTTACAACATGTTTGTTTGTAAAAACACAATGTGTAAGCTAAATAAATATATTTGTAAAATAAATACAGGGTTGAAGGAACACATGCGTGAAAACGGTTACCACGTATGATCATTGTTACCAAAAATAGCTTTCCTTGGTATTAAAAAGCAACCAAGTGCAAGTTGCACCCGCGCACCGAGGATTCCGTACAAACCTACGACGTAGTTAATAATTGTCCCATCGCTGGCAAAGGCCTCTTCACATAAAGAGAAGGCATGAGCATTGATCTCTACGCTTGCTTAAGAAGGGTTGGCGATTCCAAACTTGTATTAATTACAAGTCCAGGTTTTCTCACGATGTTTTCCTTTACCGATCTCTGTGATGTCTTAGATAAACTTTAGAAAGTGCATATGAAAAAGTCACACAACGGCCCGGATTTGAGCTCACAACCATATGTATGAGAGGCGAGGCACTTAACTTCTGGACCACCACGACTATTGCGACATAAACGGCCATAACTTTTGACTGCGTAGAATTAGAGGTTTGATTGACCAAAGACTCAAATTTGTGGATTTTGGAGCTGTGGGAGCTCCAAGGGACCACAAATTTGAGTTTTTGGTTTTAATTTCAACTCAATACCTCCACGTGCGTCCACGTAGCCTGCCAGGGCCTCCACCTGCCGGGGTTGCGGGTTGTTCGAAAGAGAAACCGCGGCCCCGAAACGTCAAGGGCAATAAAAGGTACACGGGTGGGTTTTAGTCAGTAAAGTCTGACCCTCCGGGCGGAGCGGGAGGAGTTATTTGATGATTTCCCACCCCAAAATAATTACCAACGTGATGACGAGCTAAAGGTTTTTGACAATAGACAGACAGAAGGACGAGACAACAAAGCGATCCTAGAAGGGTCCTATAAGCTGTTTCCTATAACATTGCAATATCTACACGGTCAAAATGTATGGTACCGCTGTTTTCCACCCTCTAGTCTTCGCAATCAAAAGATTTGTCTGTTTATGTTGCAAGTTTGTAAGGAACTCTCGGTGCGCGATTCAAACTCGCACTTCACCGGTATTTTTTTTATTACTCCCGATATTTTTTTTATGTTCAATACGATGTACTGAATACATGGTAACCGTTTTGGCGTCGATGTCACTTACAGCCTGTATATCTTTCAATACTATTAAAACAAACATAGAGCGAATCGTATTCCATGGCAATCATTTCACTTTGACACTGATTTTCTTAGTAATAAGGGTGATTTTCGTATTTCAAATATTTGTAACTAACCTGAGTTATTTTCCGAAGCGTTGGTATTATTGTCCGTGATGAGGTTTTTCAATACTTCGTTTATGTTAAAGTCTTGCTCGGCTTGCTTGTTGGGTCTGCTGTTGATCACTTCGATTTTATTGGCTGAAACACAAATACACAATATTTTAGAAATATTTTATCTAGTCTATTTATTCACCGATTACTCAAAGACGCCTGGACCGATTTGCAAAATTATTTTTTTGTTTGAAAGGTTCTACTTCCAGGTAGTCCTATATCAATTATTTATATTTTGATTATTTATTTATATTACTTAGGTATTTTACTAAAAAGTGGAAAATAACTTTACTTCCGGAAGTCGGTAGCACAAAAGTCAACGAAAGAAGATTTTTTGTCACTTTGTACCAAATAAGCTCTAAAACTACTGGACCGCTTTTCAGGTTTTTATTCTCAAAAGAAGGCTAAATTATCAGGACGTAACATAGGCTATTATATCATCAAGCTACTTGACAAAGTAACCGAGCAGCGAGCAAAGTCGCTACATACAGCTAGTCATATATATATATAGACTAGCTGTCCCAGCGGTTTCACTCGCTGCCCACTTAGGGCTATGAAAAATAGATGTTGGCAGATTCTCAGACCTACCCGATATGTACACAAAATTACGTTTAAATCGGTCCAGCCGTTTTGGAGCAGTATGGCAACGAAAACTGTGACACGAGAATTTGATATCTATACTAATATTATAAAGCTGAAGAGTTTGTTTGCTTGTTTGAACGCGCTGATCTCAGGGACTACTGGTTGGAATTGGAAAATTCTTTTAGTGTTGGATAGTCCATTTCTTGAGGAAGGCTATAGGCTATATAACATCACGCTACGACCAACAGGTGCTGAGCAGCGTGGGTGAAACCGTGGGGAACAGCTAGTCATAGATATAGATAAAACAAAACTCACCACTACTGAGAACTTCAGCGGACTCGTTGAACAACGCTATGGGGTTATTATCAGAGGAGAGGAACGACGTGAGCCCCAAGTTGTACAGAGATCCATCCGCGGCCAACGATGAGTTGAATGTCTGGTCGATGTTGTAAGCAACTGCAACAAGAAATAACAGCATATTAATACCTAAGTCATGACGTCCATCTTCTAAGAGGCCTGTAGCGACGTCTTCTGGCTGTGTTTCACTAAGTGGCCATTTTGGCGGGTCCCAATTAGCCCCAATCAGGATAGAGGGCGCCTTTTGTCAAGGAGGGAAACTTTAACTCCACGTTAATTCTACTTTGATTGAATGTTGAATAAATAATAATTTTGAAATTTTGTAAAATTTTTAACTTATTGCAAATATCAATAATTATTAAAATAAGTATACTCCTGCTTATACATATAAGGGCCTATGCACACCACGTTTTTTAAACGCGCCGTCGACGCGCGTTTGTAGCGATACAGACGCGATACGCACGCAAGTCAGACGCAGCCTGTAGACCTTTACACACCTGTATAAATACAGACGCGCGTGTGTAGCGATACAGACGCGATGCAAACGCGCGTGTGTAGCGATACAGACGCGATGCAAACGACGAATAATCCGGCAATCGTAAATTCCACAGTATTGGCCAGTTTTGAATTTCAGTTATGAAGTTTTCTGTGTCGAAAGGCTCCATTTTTTTGTTCCAAAGACGTGCGGTGCACCAAATCGCTCGATTGCTACTAGCGTAGATTCACACTTCCATTTCCCTCGTTGCGTTTGTATCGATACAGACGCGCCGGTGCCGCGCGTTTGTATCGATACACACGCGCCGGTGCCGCGCGTTTGTATCGATACAAACGACAACAAACTGCTCTGCAGGATAAAAACGCGCCGGCGACGCGCGTACCCAAAACGCGCGTCGACGGCGCGTTTAAAAATCGTGGTGTGCATAGGCCCTAAGTCTTTAAACTGACATGGTCAATAACATTATTAAGTATTTACACTTAAAACGGGATATTTACAAAGTTAAATTTAATAACAAACATGGTAAATATCCTGTGTTAAGTGCTTTCACTGGCCTTTAATTAAATAAGTATTTGTTCATAATATTCAATCACTCTGTCAACAATAATATATGTTACTTAATATATTTTATTTACTTAATATCTTAATATATTGTTGATTGTAATAACTAATTGAACGAGAACATGTCACAAAAGGCGCCAACAAAATTTTATTTTGAACTGGAATCTATCTATCTTGGCATTTTGGCGCCCGTTGTCTCTGGTGCCTAGAGTGACCTCCTGTTTCAGTACCACAGAGTCGACACTGATCGAACCAAGTTGATGTCTTTGGGGAGGACTTTGTCAGCTGTGGGATGTTTCAGGCTATCAGAATTAGTGTGACATGACACTAATATTAAAAAGGAGATTTTTTTTACATATGTTTGTTACTCCTTCACACTCAAACGGCTGAGTATTTGGGTGATATTTGGTATGTACCTAGATAGTTTACATTCTAGATTAACACATAAGCTTTTAATCTATTACTAGCTCTTCGCGTTAAATTCGGTATAACACAGTACCTGCTACCTGCAGTTTTTGCCCCTGCGCCTTCTTGATTTGTAATAGCAACGTTCAGTTTCCCCTTTTCTTCCCTCGTTCTCCCTCATATCCCACGTTTTTAAAATAAAAATTAGCCTATGTCCGTCTCTTGGTTTGCAAATATATCTATATCAAAATTCATCAAAATCGGTTTAGCCCTTAAAGCCTGAAGAGCTAACAAACAAAAAAAACAAACAAACAAACTCACTTTCGCTTTTATAATATTAGTAAGGATTTTTTAGGTCTAATTGGGGGAAACCGCGGGGCGCAGCTGGTCTTTAATAAAATTGTAAAACGAAAATGGCAAATCAATCAATGCGATTTCAATTCATCTGACGGCACGGTTAGCGCAGTGTCTGAGCAATCTACTGTTGCGCTGCGTGTCGCGGATTCGATCCCCGCACGGAACATATACCTACATATTTGTATGACCTACAGGTAGTTGTTCCGAGTTTAGCTTTTTGTCTAAGTATATGCGTTACAATGTTTGTAAACGCAACCAAGACGTTTTTAAAAAAAACGGTTTTTCAGTTATGAAAATCTACGTCACGAATCTGCAGTGACCACGTGTTTGTGAAAATTTACTCCCGTATCACAATACTCTTGCAATCAATCATCAATCAGCTGTTTTTTACGACTCAGATAACACTAACTGCTTTTTATTGCTGGTCGGTAGAAATAGCTAGAACAATCATGGCATCTACAAGGCTATTACAGCAATGATAGTCAAGTTGTATGACCATAGGTCCTATGGTCATACAACTTGACTATCATTCTTATTATACAAGCCTTGATTTTTAGGATTCATGTGCATCCTCCTTCCTCCTCCTCCTTACATAGAAAAGCGAAAGTGAGTTTGTTTGTTTGTTCCCTCTTTACGCCTTAATGGCTGAACCGATTTTGATGAATTTTGGTACAGAGGTAGTTGGACCCAGAAGACGGACATAGGCTAATATATATTTTTTAAGTAGGATATGAGGGAGAAAGTGAGAAGAAAAAGGAAAACTTAGCTTTGCTATTACAAATCAATAAGGCGCAAGGGGAACTGTGTTACCCCAAATTTAACGCAGGCGAAGCCGCGGGCGAAAGCTAGTTACATATTATAAAAGCGAAAGTGAGTTTGTTGTTTGTGTGTTACGTCTTCACGCCTAAATGGCTAAACCGATTTTGATGAATTTTGGTACAGAGATAGTTGGGACCCTGAAGACGGACATAAGTAGGCTTATTTTTTTCAAGTAAGAAAATTGGAAAAATAGGGAACAAAAGGGGAGAGAAAGATAGTTTTTTTTTCGATCGTCACGCGGATTAAAGTTAACGTTAGCGATAACGAAAAACGCGAGAGGAAGCTAGTTTATTATAAAGTATTGTATTTCAGAACGCGAAAATACTTTACTCAGCGTGATTTGATTTCTCTTGACATAAAATGTACAGAAACAGGTTTATTGTAAGAATTTTAGCGTAGAACATATTAAGTGGTTCTCACTTAATATGTTTTTATTTTATCTGGAGTAATAATTTGATCAAATTGGCTAAAAGTAATGAGAACAATATTTTCAAACGGTTCACGTATTAAAACGGAATAAAAAGAATACTTTATTTTGACAAAATGTACTTTTTTTCTAGCCTTATTTTCGAATGTACTTTTTTGGACAAAAAAAGGTGGCAACTCTACATACAGGGTGTAAATGAACTTTTCATGAAGTCGTCAACTATGCATTTTGTAGGTACAGAACTACAGACGTCTGCACATCAAGCTACTACAATCTGTCAGATTTCTTTGATAGATTTTCGACTTTATTTCTAAAGTATTAGGTTCAAGGTTCATTGGGAAAAATTTACAGTTTCGGGTAGGTTGACCTGCTGGCTGTCTGTACATCGAATTAATTAATTCTACGAAAAAAAAATGATGGGACAATTATATTTTAAATAACACACTCAAAACATTGTACGGATGGATGCATTGAATAGTACATACGGGTCAAGGAGGTATGTTAAGTAAAGTCAAAACATTCAATATTGGATTTAAAAAAGTTGGAACTCTGAAACTCACTATCATCCTCCTCCCCGCCATCCGTGGGTACAGGCAACTCCAGGTCCTCGTCAGGGCCAGGAGACGGTACATCTTCATCCCGTTGTGGCGGCGACGGCGCGTTCGGCAGGGTTGGCATCAACTCGTCTAGTTTCCGCTTAAGCACTCGTACGCGCGCTCCAAAGTTTTTATATGCCTGAAAGTGTATTAAAAGTGTCGTAACGGAAAGCATATTTTTTTTGGATCGAAGTTTCTTATCGCGCGTTGCGAAATTTCTGACTTAATTTTTCCCGACTAGCGGGAAAAATAAAAACCAAAAGTTGTAACGATAGTGTCGTTTCAAGTTTTGGTCCTAATTTTTCCGTCTTAGTTTTTTGCCAGCCGAGCGGCGTGCGCGTGTTTCTCTGTCTCTCTCTCATAGAAAGCAAACCAGTTATTTTCGTTTCATCTTTCTATTTCGCATTGAACAGTGTGTTGTCGCGACGATTATTTTTGTTGAGTATATATAGGTTTTTTGTACAAATAATTACTTCGTTCCATCCGAGTGTCCATTGACACCTCTGAAGCTTTTCTACCAACATTGTGTCAATTATCCCACTGCTGGGCAAAAGCCCACACTTCTCTAGCCTGTGCTATCTCTGGTAATGTAAGTCCAACATGATCAGATCGTCACGCCACTTTGGCCGCGGTTGCCCTCGACAGCGCTGTCCCTCCTTAGGCATCCAGTGTGTGACGATCTATATAAAGCCTTTACTTCAATTAAATTATGGATGGTGCAAAACATGCTCAAAATAACTATTGAAATGTAGGTGTACTGTTAAAGAAAGAAAGAAGAAGTGTTAATTAGACCCGCGTAGAACAAAACGACAAAACAAAATTAAATAAAAAGAGAATAACAATAACTAAAAACCAGCCAAGTGCGACTCAGACTCGCGCACAGAGGGTTCCGTACAAACTTGCGAGATAAACACCCATATCGTTAAACTGCGTAGACATAGAGGGTTGACAAAGGGACCAAAGAAACGAGTAAATGGTTTTAATTTCAATTTTATCATGATACCTCCGCGCATTCCCGGAATAAAGGGTCTTGACAAACAGACAGAGAGAAATAAGGGTACTATTTTTCCTTTTGAGGTACAGAACAATAAAATAGTAAAAAAAAAGACAACTACATTGGTCCACATCTAGTATTAGGTACACGCATGTGCATGTATGTGACTAGCAAACAAAAATCAATCTCGTTATATATAAAAAAAAATACGATCAAAACAAATACATCTCAACGATTAGTCAGGCCGCATTCGTTGGTATTCAACAATAAAATTATTAATAAATTATAAAATTAATCTGTGACTAGGAAATCTGTTACAAAGATAACATTTCAGTAATGAGTCACTGGGTTGACAAACATATTGTACTAGTTTAGTATACTGCATATATGTATAAACCTTTGGCTATTAATGCAGTGGGACAGTAAGGCCTACACAGTTCTGCCGGGGTTGTGGGTTGTTCGAAAGAGATACCGCGGACCCAGAACGTAAAGGGCAATAGAAGAAATCATCATCATCCCCACACCCCAGAGCGGGGTAAGATATTTGATGATTTCCCATCCCAAAAAAATGGGCCTACACAGTGCTTATTTCACATGTCAACAACGAAACAATCGACTACCAAAAAAAAACACTTAAAAAAATCGTCCAAAAATCATGCTTGTTATATGGGACCTCAGATATTGAAACTGTCTATCACGATTCATGAGATACAACATGATGACAGGTGGGCGGTCGGACGGACATTGGAGTCTCAGCAATAGGGTCCTGTTTTACACTTTGGGTTTGGAACTCTAAAAATGGAAAATATCTTTATGTTTCATTGAAGTAATTATTTTCCATTATTTGTGCTTTATTGGAATTTTTTATGCATAAATGATTTTTATTTCAGCCTTTTTAGATGACGGTATGTCTTTATTCCCTTGGAATATGGATAGGCCTTGAGTGTGGGAGGCAACTCTCAACCGTCACATCTTTCAAGGTCATTGCTCTATGCTGGTGCTGCCGCTGAGGCGGCGAAGAACCTTCAAGAGACTGTTGTGGAAACTATATTGTCGAGCCGTTTGGGGTTAAAACTCTGTCGCAGCGAGGTCCCCGTGCCTTTTTAGGGAATTGCTGACTAAAGGTTAAATGTCGCTTTACAACATGGCCAGTATCTTGGGTATATTACCAGAGAGAATAGTCTACTGATATTTTAAATGAGTATTTGGTTGCATAAATGTACAACTGTTAGAATGTGAAAATGTACGACTATCACACTTAAAAAACCGCATAAGATGCGTACAGCTTAAGTGACGAATATTCCTTGTACTCACATAAGCAACAACTTTGACTTCGCCCCTCTGTGTTGAGTAGTATTGCGTAGCAGTCGTGAGCAAAGCTAACAATGCTTCCCTTGCCACTATCTCTCTCTGTAGAGCGGCTGTATACCGCTCAACGCAAGAGATTCCATCGTTCAACTCCTTTTCAACATCGTCTTTATTACCCCTTTCTGGAAATTACAAATTGTTTACCTGTAACAAAACTTTTTAGACAAAAAGTTCATAAGTGTTTCAAAGACAAAAACTTTGCAAATTATAAGACTGTTGCCCAACTACTGAAATAGAATATTCTTTATTATGTACACCATACAAATGACGAAAATAATGGTATACGAAATATGTACTAAATTCAAATGTTTCATAAAATGTTATCATGTTTCTCCCCCCCTGGAGGCATCTGACTACCTATAATCACTGCTGACCTAAGTTGTAGCAACCATTCTTGACATTGACTTTACGAAGTTTACATTTAGAGATTGAGTTCTAAATTGGTTTCTGGTGGATATTTTGGCATTAAAAATGACACTAAAATTGGGATCCATTTTTTAATAAGAAATGACAAATCAAAACAAAATATTTTCTGCCAAATACAACTGTAGAATGCACCAGACTGCTGGATGAGGCCTCTCCCAAAGAAAATTAGGGGACATTTACAGCTATAGCACAGATTGGACTAAGCCAATCTACACACATGACTCAATAGGAAAGGATATCAGACACTTACAGAATAATCATGACAGAGCATTGCCAGATGCTAGGAGTTGCACTGTTGTTTGGTGGCAAAATTATATTAAACCTGTTTATAGTCACGGATACACAAATAAAAAAAGAAATTAAAAATTATAAAAGAAATAAAAGCATAAAAAAAGCTAGCAAACCTTCATACAAACCCTTAAGGCTGGCCCTCAATAACTCGGAGTCTGAGAGTTCTAAAGTACTTTCATGGATATCTTTGAGCCTCAAATCCGTGTCCTGTTCCAATACTGAACATTGTTTTATCTTGTTCACTAGTACAGTAGGCTGAAAAATATAATTTATTTGTTTCTAAATTTCCGTCTTTTAAAATTAAGGTGAATCCATCTATAGAACTAAATAAATAAACTGGTCTGTAATTTTAGACTCACACCTTTTTGCTAAATGCATATAAAAGTATAAAACTAGCTGTGCAGTTTCACCCGTTGCTCAGCGTTTAAAATTTTGTAGTGTGATGTTAATAGCCTGTTACTTTCAGATAATTTTGTAGTCAAAAAAATTTAATTAATCTGGTTCAGTAATTTCAAGTAGAGTTACAAAAAAAAAACTTTCTTAATTTGTTTTGCTTTGTTTCCGTCTGATCTTAACAATTTGACTGAATTTGAAGGGACTTCTACTGACCAACAGCGGATGTTATAAAGACTGATTTAGGCATACTTTTCGTTTAGGAAAATAAATTAGGGTTTTTGTGCAAAAACTAATGCACATAGAGAGCAATATTTTTATAATAATTTCTATATACTTGCTGACAACAAATAAATTACAAGGATACTCAATAGATTGAAAAAAGTGATAAAATCTTAGTTCATGATATTATTAAGATTATAATACCTATACTAGCTTCGCCCGAACTATATTGAAAAAAAAGTAGCCCATATTTTATTCCAGACTTTAATCTACCTCTGTGCCAAATTTCATCAAGCTTTGTTCAACCATATTGATGTGAAAAAATTTATAATATTAGTAGGATATGTTTTAATACTCACTTGGAACTCTGCATCATCATCTGATTTCTTAACAGCACCAGCACTGAGCAAGCCGGTAAGATCAGATAAAAACTCATCATCATACACTGATCTCTGCTCCCATATCTTAAATATTCTCAAGATTTTTGGTCTCACTTTGTCGTCCCTAAAAGAATAAATAAATATCTTGGGACAACTCACACACGGCTATCTGATCTCAAGCTAAGCAGAGCTTGTGTGATGGTAACCAGACAACTGATATAATTTATAAATACATACATATTAATGATAAATCACACCCAGACACAGAACAAACAATCATGCTCATCACACAAAGTTTGTCCTGGGTGGGAATCGAACCCACAACCTCCAGCTCAGCAGTCAGGGCCACTAACCACTAGACCAACAGGCCCGTCAAATGAAACAGAAGAATGAAACAGAATTGATAATATTATTTGTAATTTTAGAAGTAAATTAGTTGGATTCTAGTTATCTTAAATAAACAATTTTATTATTATTATATTAATGTCTATGCCTAGCTAGCATCTTGCTAGTTGGAAGAGGAGGACAAGAACTCTTTTTACTAGCTCTATCACACATTAGGTGGAGTCAGTTGGCTCTCTTAATGTTCCACCAGAACAACCATGTCAAAATGCCTTACTTAAAGATTCTTCGCTGTTATTTGCATACATTTAAGTTATTATTTTTAAATGCAACCATTTTGTTATTTTAATGTAATATGATGTTGTTGAAGAATTTTTAATAGATAAATGTTTGAGGAACGCAGAATTACTCATTATTTTCATGTATTTATTTATACATGAAAATAAACATTACCATGCAATAACAGTGTAGACTGACCTGACCAAAGGAGTTGCTTTCTGCAGATTGAGGCCCCAGCTTTCTACAAACTCATAGTTCTTTCTTTTGCTGTACTGAATCACATCATTGGCTAAGTAAAACAGTACCAGCCTCTGTTCTACCTTCACCCTCTTTAAAACATTGAGCCAACTTTGTACTATCTTTTTGTGATGCGGCCTTTGTTTTAGACACCAAGACGATAACCCCTGGATACTCTCCTGAGTATCCTTAAGCTGGCTGAGACGTTTTTCAAATGCTAAGGTATTAAAATCTTCTGTTTCACCCATTGTTATCAAACACAAATTATCACTGACACATAATAATATTGTAACGTCGCATGATGCGACAGGCACTGATTTTTATTGCACTCTTCTCATAAACACAACCTTAATTTTGGCAATGGTTTTGTAAGAACAATTTCAACACACAGCGCGAAAATGTGAACAAATAAACTCAACGAAAAACCGCGTTGTTAGCACTATTTCAGATAGCATGTCTAATACATGTGTATGCATGAAATAATAAATACATTTTATTCTTCCTCGTAAAACTTTGCAAAGCAGTATTATTTTCAAGTTTTCACTTGTTATTAACAAACAAATACAGAGAAATAGGAAATTATTACGGAACTGCAATGCCAAAGACAACAACCGCCATTTTCTCAATGATTTGTTTTTATAGAATCCCTAGCACAACGTTAGGCATGAGAATTACGCATTCAGCCCACAAAATGCAGCCAAAAACACTTTGGAAGTGGAAGTATTTGAGTTGACAACATTCGTTTTAGTTTCAGAAAAAGTAAAAAAACAATTAAGGTTTGTTTATATAACTAGAGGCCGCTGAAATTAATATATTATTTGGTAATTTGTGAGTCACATGATTTTATTTTCACAGAAATAGAGGGAAATGACTTTGTGTATGAAACGTAGTATCAAGCCTGAGGGCTTGTTAAGCACATTAGTCTGCTTGAACTCCCCGACACAACGACGCTTCGATTAAAATATCCTACAATATAATATTTGTTTATTTATGAGCCAGAATTACCCCACTGCAGGGCAAAGGAATGAAAACGTAAAGGGACAATATTTAAATATTTTTTCTTTGATTTATTGGTTTTTTTTGTATCGAAGATATTTATTTTTTATTTCATAGGTACTTTTTAATCTGTTATTACTGATAAGCATGCTACCAGTGATATTATCAAAGAAAGCTCACGTTTTTCATTTTTATAATAAATAGGTATATAGATGACGCCGCCGCCGCCAGCCTAAAAAATGATGGCAAAACCACTTGGGGCCGCGCATCACAAAAGCTGGTTCGAGATGGCGAAGAGGGTTATCTGAAAGGAAATGGGGAGGCTTTTACCCAGCAGTAGGACTGTGACATAAGTTTCCCTTAAAACCCACTGCTAAAAAAAACATAATATTCAAGTAACCCTTACCGATTATAACCAACATAAAGTTTTTGCTGTACACCGTTGAAAAGTTCTTTTAGCGGGTTGGATAACCTTTAAGGTTCTGGTGAAGCCTGCACTTCAGGTCAACATTATCATACATTTAATTTTGTTATATTATAGATTCATATAATAGCAGAATAAAAATAGCGGAGCATGAAGTAAATACAAGCGGAGAAGGCATAACTCGACTAATAGTGTCCGTCAAAGAGTAAAATCTGTTTGTTTAATCTGTCGTTGACACTTGACAGTAGCTTGCCGGTGTGTTTGGAAGGAGAGTTGTGTGTGGTGTAGAGAACTTTGGGCTGTTTACGTCCTTTAATTATTTTAACTGTATTTATAGTATTTGAGTTTGAATTGTTTCATCCTCCTGAGTTTGAGAATCTCTCTCTCGGGGGAATATGTAAGTACATATTATACTAACCTATCTGTAAGTCATTTAATTAATTATTTCAAAACATGATTATGACTCACACCTATTATTGGTTTATCTTAGAATTTTTGGCTATCAAATCCATGTCGATAAGTAGTTTACTAATTCCTTGGAAATCTATGCAAATATACCAAACTATACTCACGTAGAATATAAATCGCGCGATAACTACGCAGATATTGTAGGTTTGTAGTCTACCTCACTACTACTAATATAGAGAAACTTCCTTATAAAAAACGTAAGTAATAGATAATAATATATCATTTGAATTAATTTTATTTTACATAATAATAATAGTTGTTCAAAAGGTTTTTAACAACTACATTTTATTTTTGTTTGTTTTCTGTGATTTGCAGGTATTTGTTGTCAGTAACAAATTGGCTGCCTATTGTCAAAAAAAAATCTAGGTTTAATTAACCCTTTCGGTGCCCAATCCAAATAATACCATACATTTTGGACTCATACACTGAGTTCGGGCAGCAATATAGTTTAGTAATAGAGTTTGGTGAGAACTTCCTACTTAGTTTCTCATTTCAATGTAGATATTTACTAGTCTTGTTAAATTATCTTGTTACTAATATATTCTGAAACACTAAAGATAACTAGTAAATGTTTTGTCTGAAATATTTCTTAAATTTCAATGATGTCTTTATGTCGTTAGCTGGCTGTGCCATAAAGCTGGATATGGTTTAAAAATAGGTTTGTAGACTGCCAGTTTGCTTTGTGAGAGCTTCCGATTAACCAGCACATGTTTCTTAACTTAGGTTTGACTTTTTCAAGAGCCTGTAGACCTGAATAAATGGTTTTTATTTGAACTGGAAAGCCCAACATGTTCCCCAAATATAGGGTCTTGACAGACAGATAGAGACAGACAGACGACAAAGTGATCCTATAAGGGTTCCAATTTTTCCTTTTGAAATACAGAACCCTAAAAATAAGAAGAATAATGTCAAATATCATTTTAACTCTTCCTCTTCTCCAAATCGAACTATTGCACCCTTTGATTTGCAGATGGGAAATCATCAAATAACTTCCCCCGCAGAGCCTTCCTGGGCAGAGCGGGGGAGAGTGTCAGACTTGTACTGACTAAACCCTCCCATGTTCTTTCTATTGTCCTTTATTTTCCGTGGCCGCGGTATCTCTTACGAACAACCCGCAGCGCCAGAGGCGGTGGCTCTGGTAGGCCCCTTTGCTTTGCTGACATCTCTTTAAGGCGCGCGTGGAACACTCACGCGCCGTCGGCATGGCCTGTCGTCAATAGACGGTGAGCTACCCATTGCTCACCGTCCACAGACCCGCATCTACGGTGGCCGGGAGTCGTCTCGAGGCGCCCAACGCCCAGGGCGCCGGGCGTCGTTCGCGGTGGCTGGGTTGGTTTGAGGTACTCTCCCTCAAACACCCAGCCACCTCCTTCGCTAGCATGACTGCTTCGCAGAAGGAGGTGACCGCTCCCATTCCCTCTCGCTTCGGACCATGGACCGAACCAGGGGGTCTACTCTCTTTCTCCGAAACGTAACTTCGTTAACGAACGAAAGTCAAAAGTAGTTACGTTTGTAACCCTACTCTATATCATTTTGCGTGAATTAGTGTAGGTTTAGAAAATTTTAATGTCAAATAAACTTCGGACGTCTGAAATTTCGAAATGAATGAAATGAAATGAAACCGTGGTAGAAAACGTTTGAAGTTTCGGCCGCAATTTCGTTTTACGTAGAATTAGAGTAGACCCCCAGGGCCGAAGTCCGGCCGCCGGACGCGAGAGATCGCCGCCGCTAATCGCCTCTAAAATACTTACTACATATTTCGTTATTTGTTATCGTAAAATAATTGTCTAAAACATACAAACTACGTTTCCCACAGGCAGTAGGCAGAAACCTCAAACCACCCGCTACGATTTTTACATATGTAGGTACTCATTTTACTCGACCACATTCATACATCTGATACATTTATTTTTGTAACTTTTTATCACCCATAGATTCCAAAAAGTACATATTAATATGATGTCAGTTAAAATTTTATTCTCTGGGGATGCTTCGATTGATGTTACCTATCCGTCGGTTGATGACCGGTGCGCGGCGCACGTTTTCTGCAGCTCTAGTAGACCCCGCGAACTTTCCCGGTTGTATGTTTCAGTCGCTCTCGTGCAGTTGCATTCAGTGCGAGAGGAAAGTCGGATGCTACGCTCGTATTGATTGTTGTTCAGTAATGAGACATTTATGTATAGGAAGTAAGTTAGGTTGTCTAGGTACGACGATGGGATTGATTTTCCCAGCCAGTCTAGTCACTGAAGCTTTGACGGTTCGTGTGGGAGCAATACCGCGCTTCTTTGTTCGGAATTTAGAGCCGGTTCGAATGCTTCGTGAATAATTCTTATTTGCGTAATTAGGTGCGTAGTCATTCCTGTTTTACTGCTAATACATTGTCAGTAATAAAAAGCTTTGCGATTTGTTTGCAAAGTTAAGCTAATGTAAAACGTGGTGGGCGGGAACTCACTGCTAGCCATTGTTTTACTGATTTCTTGATGCGTTGAATACGTTGTAAATGGGTACTATTTTAAAGACACTACTTTAAGCTTAGCGTACCCCGTGCATAAGTTTTATCGTTCGAGGTTGTTGCTGCTTTCACTTGTTTAGCAGTCAAAATGCACCTGCGCTAGTCCTTTTTCTGCGTGTCCATGAAGTTTTGTTTGAGCTAAGTAGCTCAAATATATTAATAGCATATATTATTTTTTTGTTAATTATTGTCAGTCGATTTGAATTTTTCGAGAGGCCCCTCATGTATACCTATAAATGTTACTAGGTATAAGTACATCTCTCTTGACAAGGCTGGTGTTCATGCTGGAGGGCTACTGTCACGTTTCTGTATATCATGCAGGGTGTTTCTGCTTGTGCGATGTCGAATTTGTTGTTGACAGTTGTAACGTGAATTTTGTATAGAACAGCTTAATATTGTTATTTAGTGATATTTACCCACTGCCTTGCTGGATTGTATCTTGACAAGTTAAGCGTTGCTATACAACGTGGAAACGCGGCCAGTGTCTTCTGGACATAATCAGTTGACAAAGTTGAGGATGAACTTTGTGACGCTATTTTTTAGTTTATCGTTAATTTAGTCATGTATACGATTTTGTGATTAACCTAGTTGCCATCAATCGGAGCAAGGCTGGTATATTTATCAGAAGATTAGGTACAAACGCATTTAGGCATGGGATGATAAGGCGTAGGCTGGGGGAGCAGCAACAATATTTTGGGGTCTCGACACCGAATCTTCACACCTTTTGAACCACATATCCAAGTAACAGTTATTTGTTGTTGTTTGCTACTAAGCAATATTATTCACCCAAATATGTTATGTCCACTCCATTACGTGTTCCTCAGTATATCAGTACTACTTCTAATATTTTAATAACAATCATTATCTTTCATTTCAGAACCATCATTAATCAAGATGATAACTCTAACCGGGAGGAACCTGGGTGAAAGACAGCGAGAGTTGAACACAAAAGTGATAGAAGCCGCAGCTCAGGGTGTCAACTTTAACGAAATAAAAGACACAGCGGAGGAGTCCGATGTCGACAAGTTATTTAAAATAGATCTTGCGTCCAAATACCAAAATGACAACTATATCATCGAAGTTCTCATGTCTGGGGATAGTATGCACATATCTCGAGCTCTCAAATGTAGTTGGATATATGACGATAGCTATTCACATATCATCAATGTACACAATCTTCACAACTATGTGATACCATTCATGTCCAAAAAAATGAAGAAGAAGCTTCTGACAGCTATTTCCATAAACGTTAGGAATGAATCAAGAGCAACAGAATTTTATAAATACTGCATGGACATCAAGTTAAAAACCATAGCATTGAAGTTCCTTAATTTCACAACTGAAGCCTTCAAATTGGAGGTATTGAAGAGCGAGTCCAACTGTAATCTTCTAATGGAAGATTATGGAAGTGAATCTCTGAAACATTTTATTGGATACTCATTCACTCTAGCAGATGCGTATATCAACGTATGTAATGAAACCAACAGGATGCAAGTGTTTCAGGGGCTATGCTATTTATACACAAAGTCAGGAGATAAATATTTAGATCTATTGGAAAAATATGTTGTAGTAAGTCCATATAATAGGAACTATTTAGGCTTACGCATTTCAAAAAGCATTATGAGGCAGCATAAGGATCGAGTACTCAAAATGCCATCACTATATGTGAAAATATTGCGCAAAGCTTCTGTACTTCGGTATAGTACATCAGAAGATGCAAAAATTTACGCCACTGCTTTATTGCCCGATAAGGTCGAATGCTTTTGGAAAAATAACTTTTGCAGCAAATACGAATTCATACTTGATAAAATCACAGATGGAAAGTTTCAATTCGTTAAACAGATATTCACAGCCAAGTATCCGGAACAAGACTTTGAAACGAATGAAAATTTTTATCACATGCAGTGCTACAAAATAATGACAACCGAAGAAAAAGCAATTTGGGCTTTAGAACAAATAGCCAGTGAGAATGAAGTCCTGGGCATAGGCAAAGACTATCTATGGTATAAGTTTGTAAGCTTCGAAAAGGCTTTGGAAGAAATAAAAAAACTAATATGGATCACTACAGACAATATGAAACGGGCAGATATGATGTTTATTCTGGCTGATTCAGCGAAAACCCCGCATGACATACATACTCTTTTGAAATATTATTATGAGAAACATAGCAATGAGCAAAAGTTTTTAATAGAGAATTTCCTTGACCGAATATTGCAAAACTTTAATGTTTTCGAATTTGATGAAGGTTGCTGGACGGCTTTGAATAATAATTTTCACAATTTGCAAGTTTACAGTTTGACTGACTTTAACAGTAAGACTGAATATAGAATTGTTGCTCTTGTACACTACGTCATCAACAAAAAAGAAGTCCCTGAAGCCATTAAAAATCAATTTAATTCTGATTTACAATTTTATGCATTAAAAACGAGCACAGATAAATTAACAGAAGAGCAAAAGGAAATGGTATTTCAGTATTTATTTACATTTTACACGGACCAAATTAGGATATTGGCAAGTGAACCCTACGTGAATGAGGTTAAATATCGCCTTAGAAAATTTATTCATTTCACTTTGGATCTATTAGACCATTTCGATAAAACCAAAGAAGATATCCCCGAACAAGTCAACGCATTTATGCAGTTGGATTTGTCCGAATTTGAATGCCATAGGCTATTTCGTGTTACAAATAGAACAGAAGTAACTAAGGTTAATCTGTACCGTGACTTGAAAACAGACGCGAAACTTCTAGTTGAGCACCTTCTGCTTGTGAAAGCCAGTATCAATACGAATCACTTATACGATATGAGTACGGTACTTAAAAAGTTAAAAACTTATTTCTCGAACGATATTGCGAAGGAGTATCTGAAGTTCTTTGATTCCTTATTGGCTGAGGATCCGTTATGGCACAAAGTTAGCCAAGCCGCAGCTCATGGTATTTTTCACCTAGGAGATGATAAGTTTAAGGTAGATTTTATGACGAAGTATGCCCCAAAAGAATCAGTAATTAATCACAGTGAAATTGATGAAAAGCTTTTACGGATTCAACAAGCTATATGTGCCCACGCTTGCTACTCGCGACCTCCAGTCCCGCTTAAAACTATGCTCTTGTACATAAAGGGAGACTACGTACATTTTTGTTTACCTTTGTTTCACTCGTACTTGGCTAACCTGCCACTACCGCTTTGCTTGGAATTTATCGAAGCAATATTAGATGCTCCGGTATCAATTCAGAAACACGGTATTCGTCTGGCATTCCAATGTTTCGATGCAGAAAGCTTAAATACACTTGTATTACGAGCTTGGAAAAAGACTAAAAATGTTTCGATCAGGATGATTATTTATAAAGCAACCTTCAACAAGATTTCTCAGGTTAAGAGTGGACAAGATAAATTATTTGATACTTTGAAACAGTTAACATTGACTCTACGACCAGATGATGATGATGAAGTATTCAGTCTTCTAAAAAGTTGTCAAATACCCGATCATTTGAAGCCAGCCTTTATCGAGGTGTCTTGGAAGGTAATAAGCCAATTTCCACCAAAAATAACAAACCTTACGCGAATGAATGCTATAATTATGTTGATGTGTTCCAAAATTGATATTATTCGCCAGGAATTTGTCCACGAAATTATAGAATCGTTTATTGCAACAGTTTTTGTTCAAGAAAAAGAAAACGCAATCAAACTAAGTTCGGAAGCTGTTGCGTTGATTGATGCCAAATGGAAACTGACAGCAGCTTATATAATTAATGTCAAGGGAAATGATGATATTGGTAAAAAAATAGAGTTAACGAAGCTCATATTGAAAAAGTGTCTGAACAACGAAACACCGGATAAGAAGCGTACTTTACTGAAAACTTGTTTTAACTTCATCCATGAACTTGAGAGCAGTAGCTACGATCAAGACTTTTCTCGTTATGAAAACGCGAATAAAACAATGCAACTTGTACTGGAAACGCTTGAAGAAATGTTACCAATTGATCACATTTATATGGAAGTGTGGGAAATACGATTGGGAATCGTGGCTCGGAAAGTGATAGCGGAGAGTAAAATGAAATATGGCGATCAAGAACAAATTGATGAACAGGCGATGAAAGGAATTGCAAACAGTTTTGCTAATAAGCTCGGAAACTTATTTAAAGAATTCGTTGAGAAGGAAATGTTCTTTGCTACATTGTTAACACAAATTCAAGAACAAGTTACAAGCAAGATGAGAACAGTGAGCTTTTCATTAAATGTAAATGATGCTTTCACAGAAATGGAGAAAAACATATGTTTAGGACTAATGTCGTTTGAAGTCACTCAGATATACTTATTAGTGTTGAATCTTCTGCCAGCTTATAGTTGTTCTGAATATGAGGAAGAATTTAAAGCTATTATTAAGAAGATATCCAAAGTGAATGATAAAGAACTTAGTTGCAATCTGTACATTAAACTTGCTATGCTCGACTATGATAGCAGTGCATTTATATAGTCTATTACAACAATGTAATTGCAGACGTTGACAGTTTTAAGAAATTATTCGGCATAAAATGGTGTCGTTACTGTCACATATATTCAGTTGACAGACTCTTTCTGAAACTCGATGTTCCATATTTTAACCACCGCGTTTTGTATTATAAATTAGTTATATGTTCTATGTGTATTTAATGGCATTAAATATTATCTATATAATTGAAGTGTTTTATTTGTTTAGGTATCACCTGTGTAATAACACCTACACGGGTCGATCTTTAAGTTGAAGCATTGCTTACTGATGTCGGTCCTTGGATGACTGATCATCATTACACAGTGAGTTACCTCTTCGTCTCGTAAAGCCGTAGGCCCCAGCTGTCATTTTGCATCTTTGAAAGTCCCAAGAATTATCGTATTTTTCAGTTCCTGGATTGTGGAGGTCAGATATGCAGTTGATCCTTGTTAAGTACAGATATTCAGCTACATTCTGTTAAGGTGCTGTACTGATTGTATAGTATTTAATGTGTCCGGTCATAGAATAGCGATATTATAGATACTTATGTAATAAGTGTTTTAATATACTATTACAATACACACTTGGGTCTAATTCATTTCCCCGCTTTTTGGCAGTCATTAGAGGGCAACAATATTTTCTATCGTTTAAATTAAGAAATGATGAGCTTACATTTTCGTAACTTTAGAAAATAAGATTAAGGTCCAAGAAAATATGCAAATCAACGTTAGTTTTGTAAACTTTTACATGAAAAAAAAACAGTTTGTAGCGACACAAAGTGGTAAAGTGGCAAAAAGTACTACAGCGCCATCTATCCAGCCACTGAAGAACTAAACGGCAAGAATCCTTCATTGCGCAAACAAAGTTGTGGGCGAAGTTAGCATATATACGAGAACCCGACAAACAACTGTCGGGCAGTGGCCCACCAGACACGACACCCGTCTGGTCGGAGGATCCTCCCTTTTCAATAGAGGATGGAGAACTTTACACCCTGTTCTTCATTCCTCTAAAAGTTCATAGAATATCACTAGTCCGTGACCGGACACATTGTATAGTTTAGTTAGTAGGAACCACAATTGTCGACGCCGAGTCAAGCGTTGAAAATCCAACAATAACCAACACTACGTACCTACTACGTTACGTGTTTGTTAAAACGAGTATCAGTCTCAGAAAATGCTTTACTTTTGTAAAACTTATGCAAAACGGTCGCACGATGATAAGTACGATAAGATAAAAGGGTTTAAACACAAATATAATCAAAATCAATTTTAATTCTGCGAATTTAATCTGTAATCTACACAAAAATGCAACATTTATCAATATCCCGTATAAAAAATAAGTACAACAACAAATTTAATATCTACGACACATTACTATTTAGAATGAAGCTTCTTTACTATTTCATTAATCAACACCATGTATCATATTATTGTTATGAAGGATTAACATCTACAAAACACACTCATGTGCCCTCATGCCCACGTTTTCCTTTGAAAATAGATGAAGTTGTATCTTTTTTTTATGTGAAATCTTTTCGCATGTAAGTTAGGCGCGATTATATTAGCAGAAATTGGACATGAATTAGAATCGAGAGTAAACCCAGTCGTCATTCGAAAAGGGAAAATGCTAAAACACCTTTTGACCGCCAGTCGCCTATGCATGACAAAGCAACATGTGTCCCACACCACAGTCACGACTACATGACACTCAAATGTAAAAGAATGAAATTGTAGCTTGGTGCCGGCGTCGAGAGCACGTTTTTGCATATTTGACGTGGCGAAAAGGGTTAAGTTAAGTAAATATATTCATCTCGGCCTTGAAGCGTGTCTTTTAAGTGAAAATGTAGAGTTACTTTCGATTCTACCACAGATAAATATTTCCGTTACAATAACCGAAACATTATTTTGATATCTTATCCATCTGTAGTAGATATTAATCGTTCACATAATAACAAATACTTGTTTTTGTACCGCAAGATTTACAAAATGGAAGAATACTGATGAAGAATCAAATTTTTAGTAGTTTAAAGTATTTAGAAAAATTGTAAAGAAAAATATGGATGGTTTTGGTCGTAGTATGTGGCACTGTTGATAATGATAGATTAAGAATAAATGGATAAACGCAACTTAAGACAGTACCTTAATAAGTGAATGAAATTTGGATGGAGCCAGGCTTATCTTAGTAATTAAATAAAAAAAAAACACAAATACAGCAGTAGAAAAGTTAAATTAAATAGGTACTTTTGAAAGATAAATCTTGATTAAAGTTGACTTAATCTTTTCATTACATTAAATATTGTTTGAAATCACATTTATATAATTTAATAAAGGCATAAGTATGTGTAAGTTTGTTACTTCTTCACGCTCAAACGGTTGAACGGAATTGGATGAAATTTGATACTAAGATAGTATATATTTTGGATTAGATTATGGGCTACTTATGTTCTTGTGGGGTGATCAAATTACTTAAAAAAGGGGGCGGAGTGTTTAAATAAATTATACCCACTCTACCACTGCTGCATTTGTGCAAGACGATAAGTTACAGAAGAAATGTAAATCGAAGAAAAACCTCAAGGAATGATATAGAAAGCGATATAAAAGCTTCAACACTGGACGTCAAGTTTCGATTTCTCATAGTTACATTTGCAACAAAATTTAACAGTTTTTATATGCAGTCTTGACGTAAATGTATTGTCTGGCATCATACTAACGAATGTTACATAAACATACTACACGTATTTCATAGAAAAAATTGACAGAGGCGTAACTGTAGTACTCACATTTTTAGTACGCCAGGTAGGGTTTAGTTCCAAGTACCAAAAGTATTTCTTCGATAAATGTGTGGAATAATAATGGTTTCGTTGACAATTTCTTACAAAACGTCTTGTACCCAGGGGGTTTACGCATTTCTAAACTTCTTATTATCGTAGCGTAATCTTTATATATATATATAATTCTTCTGTGAGTGTGTATGTCACTGAACTTCTCTCAAACAACTGGACCGATTTTGATGAAATTTTTTGTGTGTTCAAGGGGATCTGGGAATGGTTTAGATACACAATTTTGTCCGGCAGATGGCGCTGCATCACATTTTTTTGTAAATACGTAGCGAAGCACGTGCCGGGCCGCTAGTGTTATATAAATAAATAAAAAAGCTTTTATTTAGTTATATAACATTACGCTACCATTTTTATATAAGAGAGGATTACACAAACTGAAATATCACTAGCCTCCACACTAGGATTACCAGTGTCGCGGAGATATAGTCTATTAATTTCGTGAAAGACTACCTCCGCAAAATTTCAAGTCGATCCGGTCGAGGAATTCTTCCATACAAACTTTGCCCCCCTATTTTACCCCCTTAATTTAGCAAAATCCCGTCTTAGTGAGCACGTCTTAAAAGGATCCCTGATCAAGAATTTTAGAGACTAGTTAAATTCTTTAGTTTGCTAGTCAGTGATTTTCATATTTAAATCTAAAGATGGATTCAAAACTAAAATCTCGTGGATATACTATATGATATGACACTTCAGTAGACCTTTCATTAGTATATTGACGAGAAAACATGATAGAGCAATATTAATACTGGAAAAATTCTATAGGCCGAAACTGTTTTGAACTTTTTCTATAATTAACGCATTTGTAATCGTCTCAGTAAAATCGATCGTATCATGAGTACCAACAGAGATTTTCGAGTAAAATATCTTCAGACAATACAAATACGTCAATGATCTATAACAATTACAACGCTAAATATATCCCATACACTAAGCTAACGATATACAAAACTCTTATCTATAAAAAGCTCAACTAAATCTATTTAGTCTATCACAAAATACGATAAAAATAATTACTCTCTTTCAGGTTTACGTTTTATGTTGAGGAATTGTTAGTCACAGAGTAGAGAGAAATGGAGTGACCAGACTAACGCACAACAATCAGAAAAAGTATGCTATTCAGTTAACTTTATGTTTCCGAATTAGCACCAAAGTAGCAGAAAGACTTTGGTAGCAGTTTGTTAGCTGTTTGAGCAGTTCTGTGAACTGCTCTGTCAAAAATATCATATATTTAAATCATTTATTTGAATTAGGCATATAAAATATACTTTCTTTTGAACATCGATCATGGGAAAAAAGAAAATGTATTAATATGTAGTATGCCTATTAATTGCTAAATGATTACGTTACTACTGAATGATACTCCGTTACGAGTTTTGTTTTTGAGTTACTGCGGTTGCCATATTTACGATTTATATGACAAGAATTTTGTTCGGGAATTAGTCTGTTCTATTAAAGGGATTTTATAGTGACTGATAACTGACCTCTCCATTTCTACTCCATTATGCTTGATACATTTCACAACAATAGCATCAAAATTAAATACTAAACAAGACGGCAACCTGGACTTATACTTCGTTTTCGTCAATTACAATAGAAATAGCTGTACTTGAATACAGAGTCTTTGATGATCTGTATTATGAACTACTGTTTACTGAACTATGCACTTTAGCAGTGTTACAAAAAGGTCCTTAATAAGTTTTGGTAGGAATTGAATTTGAACTCTGTTGTAGAAAACATTGTGATTGTTTTGTAGTCTGGATAATCACCTAAGATTCTGAATTCAAGTTTGAAAAGAAAATAGTTACAATGTTAATTGACTGCGCTATGTTGAGCGTTAGGTAACGAAAGTACATACGATCTGATAGGAGCTGTCTTCGACTACAATATTTTATTATATCGATATAATATAATACCTAGGAACTAATTTATATAACAATGTATAGTACTGTTGCTCAAAGGATTGAATTAAAAGTCATGCTGTTGTAATACTATATATATATTTACGTTCTGCGTCTACGTGTCTCATCTATCTGTCCTATCGCAGGTTTGCTGGAAGAGATTTCTTCATGAAATAAGCAGTATCTTTGTGCTCTTATTTCTGTATGTATTTTTTTCGTAATGTGTTGCGTGTGTACATAAAAAAATACTTTCACTAGAAAGATATAATATATATTAAAGTTTAAAAATTCTTTATTTCATACCCATATCATAGGAATGCATAATTCTTTGGATTTAGATTGACGTGAGTTAGCTAACGAATTATGACAGTTCGATAGAAAAACAAAATTCAAAAAGGACAAATTTAAAAAGGACAAATTTAAATGCTAAGAGTTTTTACATAATTAGTCACAGTTAGAACTAATAAAAGTGTTAAAAAAATTATGAATATAAGTAAAACAACACATAATATTTACGTACTTATATAAAACGTTAGTGGCGTTTTAGAGATAAGATCTACCCGTTGACCACCTTAAGTTCACATTTAGTATCCAAATGCATAACTTTTAATTCCAAACCCAGTTTTAGTGTTCGAATTCGTATAGCGACACGTCACAGAGTAAAAACAAAAATGGAAGGCCCGTTACTTTTTAAACATCAACCAACTCTCATTTGGAACATTCTCTTCGCGGCTTTATAGTTTTGACATTTCACTGCTCCGCAATCATGACATGTCAAAACCATTTTCCAAAGGCATAATAAGAGCCAGATCAAATGACATTGTAGCGAAAAAGAGAATCAATTGATAGAATAATGCTTGAGAAACAGTGCAAACTTCATTATATTTATCGGCCAATCTATGACTGTGCGGACATGAGGCTGTCGATTTTAATTGGCGAGCTTTAATCCACGGTGGCGTCTACAAAGGATACTTTGGGTTTTCCGTACATTCTAGTGACATATAAACAGGGAAATTGCGACCTATCAAGTCGCGACTTAAATAGATGCAGGTTATGAGTATCGATTGTTAAACCTGTTTCAAGTCATGTCGCGAGAACTTTTTTTTTTTAAATACCTTGCTCCACACCAGGACTTTTTCCTGTATCGTGGGTGCGTTTACAACCATTTAAATTTACATACACAAACAGCCAGACCCGATACAACTACCCGTAGGCTATTCAAATATTTGTTCCGTGCGGGAATCGAACCCGCGACACGCAGCGCAGCGTCAATCGCCCAGCCACCGCGCCCTCAATATAATTTGTATGGGGATACCCATTGCATAGCAACAACAGAGATACTTTCTTTTCCTCAATAATGTAACTTGATCAGCTACCCTACCATGACATCTTAAAGCAGAACTTATTCCACTGCGGGAAAGGGACAGAGCTATACAGGGTGTCTAGCACTATCTCTTTCACACAGTGGAATAAGTTCTGCTTTAAGATGTCATAGTAGGCCTACAGGCAATAAATGGTCAAAGGCGAGCCAACATTAAATAAACCTTACACAAAGCTACTTTGTACCATCGCAAACGGCGATAGGGTTGATTATTACCTAATTTCTCTCTATTATCTTAGTGCCATGTCACTATACGCTTAAATCCTACATACGATAAAGAGTGAAGGTAGATCTAGCAGTGTTTAAAAAGGGTACTAGAGTGGTACACATTTATTACTTACTAAGTCTATTTACAGACTGACTGGGAGGCGAAATAGAGAAGGGAACTGTCAAATTAGTACCATGTAAATGGCGCTAAGGGTCGCAAAGTTTTGGTCTAATAAAAATGAAAGCGACGAAGAAAAAGAAAATTCAGTTGCCGTGGAGTTCCTTGCTGAAAACTTTTACGCTAAATGCCGAGAGAAGAGTGATGTAGGCGAGGGTTGGGGTGATGAGTCTCCCCGCTCGCTTTTCATTCAGTGTAACTTTATCAAGGAACAATTACTGAGCATTCTTTCACGGAACCAGAAGGTTAGGTAGGTGATGTATTGGCAACATTTTGAATAAATAAAAAACTGTCCGAAAATACTTTTAGCTACAACACTATAACACATCCCAGCCAGATTTAAAGCAAATAACGAAATAACACACATCATAAGTACAGAGAGCAACTCGAAATTATTGTCAGACGATTGCTATAATGAGAGAAGCTTACGAAACTATATTGCGGTACGACGAACCTTAGAACGAAAACATCAAGCGCCGAACGCACTGGCAGCTTTCGTAAGAAAACTTTTACGATTATTTTTTATTTCGCATTTTTTGTGCGAATAAATAATAATAAATTCATTATACCACTGTTACAATTGTTAAAACATTCTCGTAATATAACTTAGCTCTAAATATCGTAACAGTATAATTTGAATATTGTTAAAAAACACATGTCCCCTAGGCTGCGCCTGTATCTTGGGGTCTGGAGTTGTTTAAACCTAAAATTAAAACATAAGTACGTGTGTGAGCTGTGTACCCATACTTGGTCACGCATGCCTACATTCTGAAAATCATGATTATTAAAGTAAAAAAAGGTAAAAAAAAAGTCAACATATTTTCATCAGTATAAAAACAATTTGCAATAGAAAACAAACCTTTAGAGCAGTTCCAATATCTAGACATGATCTAGATTCATTTAATTAAGTAGATTTCTATCGCAAAAGTATCCTAACAAAAGTCGCCAGTGCGTAACTAGGCTATAACATCGAAAAATCTCATCGAAACACGTAAAATACATCAAAAAGCCTTCACACGAGATGTGTCTGATATCTTTCTCTTACAGTATCACAAATCTTTTACTTTACTTCCATATAAATACGATATTACTTCCAGTACTTTTATTAGTGTTTTAAACTGACGCATATAGGCTGTAACATGATAACTGCAAGACCTTCCGGGTGGTCTGTCGGACAAAGAAACGAAACAACTTTTGTAAATGTTCATGTCAGTTTTGAACCGACTCCAAAAAAAGAAGAATTTATGTTTTAATCTATTACTCCGCCAAATATTGACCGATTTTCATAATTATTTTTGTGTTCCAAAGGGTTTATTTTCGAGGTAGTCCCTTATAATTTTTATTTAAATTGCTTAGGTGGTTTATGAGTTATCGTCTATAATAGATAATGAATTATGATTTTTAAAAGCTTTTATTTAACTTGCAATGTATGTATGTAAGTATGTTTGTTCGGGTGTGTTTGTGTATCTTTGAAATTGAAAATATAATATTTAATATATATATTTTTGGACGTTGGAATTTTATTTGCAAAAAAGTTTTTTTTTATAAATTTTCCCAAACCCACACGTAGGTCAGCTGACCGCCAGTTCCTGACAGACAGTTCCTATATAAAGTCAAATTTTTAACCGACCTCAAATAAAGGCGGAAGTTCTCAATTCGTCGGTATCTTTTATATTTTGTAACAAAAGTTGTTCAATTTTATGGACCGAGAAACTTGTTTAAGTTTGAGAATTATTTTCGTCTGTCATAGTTTTGATGCTCTTTTTATGTTCACTTTTTTACTATAAGTACAGATTTTATTTATATAGAACAAACAGTACTGAAAGCAACATCCAAACTCCCTTGCATAAACACGCTTACAAAATTTGTACTTCACAAAAGAACTGTCAAAACATTTCAAATGTAACACAATCAACGTTTAAGTCGTTCACTACACTATGTCAACAAATAGAAAACGAATCTAAAAGAATATTCTACGTTGTTAATATTATACATTGTATGTCTAGTCTATGCTATGGCCTATGGTCTATAACAGGCGATCTCTAGGCTAGCTATAGTCGTACTCCATTTTGTTGGTTCTTCAAGTTGTTGAATATATGCGTTTTTGAATAATCACATCACACTAATATTACCAAAGGTGAAAATTTGTCTCGTGTGTATATTCAAACGTCTGGACAGACTTTTATGACATTTGGTTCGTAGATACCCGGGACTAATATATATAGGCTTTTCACCCCGATATACGTGGGCGAAACCGCAGGGCGTAACTAGTAAGATGTACAACAGGTTAAGCAGAGTTTTAATCTACAGTGGGTAAAATGAATTGGGTACCCCAGTTATATAAAAATGTACGCCTATTTAGGCAAAACTTGTTACGTGTCTTTCATGTAAACTATGCCTTGCGAACATGTTTTGACAAATAAACTATATTTTTCTCTTTTTAAATGAAAATATCCCGAAAACATTGCATATATTCAACAAGTGAGCACCAATAGTACCAGGGGAGCATGTATAAAAGGAGCTAATACCATTCTACGTGGACCGCGGCTTCACGTCCTCAACTTGTATGAGCTGCTCGATAGGTATCAGCGACAACTCTCCACCCAACATCGGCGCTGGCAGCTGGAAAAGAAAAAAAAAATAATTTTAAGGCGATTTATGGATAAGTTGACAAGCTTTAGCGTATCCTTCTCAGCAAATCGTTTTATTTCATACCCATACCATGGAAATGCATTAAATATGAATAGTCTGCCACCGCCATCTTGGATTTAGAATGACGACACATAGGGCGGGTTGCTTCAGCTATACTTTCGTTAAAACAAAAAATGGGTTGTTTCACAAAATGGCGGCCATAACGTACGTTATAAAGTAACTATAACCAATGCCTTACCCATTAGTTAACGTCATTTACGGGACATTGTTTTCGTTTTAAAAGACCTTTCCCTACGTCGAACAATAAAACATTATGGACTCTCCTTTGTATTCGTTTCTTTTCGACGATAGTTCATCTGATTATGATACAAACAGTATAGAAAGAACTTAGTGTTAACGAAGTAGTAACGAAGTATTTAAAATGCGTCTGTATAACTTTCAACTACTAGATGAACAATAATTTATTGCAAGATACCGTGTATCAAAACAAGTGGCTCAACTATTAACAGGCGTTATCGAAGAAGAAATAAGTTATTCTACAAAAAAGTAAGTGTTGATACCTAGTACTATTCTGTTACCATACAGATACTTCATAATATTAATGATTCTTAATATTTCAGAAATTTTGCACACATTGTACTGGGATCGATCCATCATCACTGACAGGACTATTGTTGCAAATAAACCTGATATAGTGGCGGTGGATTGATCAGAGCAGCGCGCAATGATTGTTGACATAACGGTCCCACATGACGAGCACCTCGTGAAAGCCGAGGAAGATAAACAAATCAAGTATATTGACTTGGCTCGCGAGGTTGTGGACTCAGCGATTATTGTGCCGATAGTCGTATCTGCCAATGGCTTAGTTGCTAAGAGCCTCGATCAACACCTGAAGAGGCTCCGTTAGGCAGCTGGATCAAAGGCTTGATACAGAAAGCGGTCCTCCTGGACACGGCTCGTATTGTTGGCAGGTTCCTATCTTTGGAGCCCTGACCGCCAGTAGTTTGGATCCTGTTCATTTTAAATGTTTTTTATTTATGTTTTTTTTTTGTGAAATTATGTAAATCAATCAATAAATGAATAATTATTAGAAAAGAATATTCTATCTAACAAATACTTTTCTATTACCAACAATGTTCTATCTTATTGTAATAAAATGTACTAACTTATTGCACCATTGGTCAAAATCGAAAGTGTGGATGATATGTATCATTGATAGTACATTTAATCAATACTAGAAAATGAACAGGAAGAACTGTAAGAATAGATGATTAATAACTATGAATTAGTGCAGTATTAACAAGCTCATACTTTTTATTCACAGATTCACTTAATTTTACTAGTTCTAGTGTTATTCGTGAAGGACAAATTGATAAATTCCATGCCATGTCAAGAGGTTGGTTTAAAAAGTCATAAATTGACTTAATTATTATTATTTATTTTCTAATAAACTTATTTCTAAAAGTAGTTTTCTTTTCTTTAATTCGTATATCTCCATTTTCTTTTTCCTCTTTTCCTCCATGTGTTTAATTTTGAGTTGATAAAGGTTTTCTTCATTTTCCTTAAACTTTCTAAGTGCTTCACACTTTAAGTCTTGGTAGCTGTTGCTCTCGGCCAAGTCAATCAAATCATCATCAACAACACTTGGTAGCTCATTCATTGATATCGGCATACGAAACCATTTTGTTTCTTTTTGAACAGAACGCCCAGGAGGCCCACCTCCTGTTTTGATTTTTGATTGCCGTTCTTGACTGGCATCCTAAAAAGAAAAACAGGCTCTTAATAAATTGTACCAAATATTTTTAAACACATAATAGGGTATTTTACTCCATAATTATGAAAGAAATTCTAAAAATATACAATACGGTATTACACCCATTTTTAAAAAGTATCTCATTTTGATCCTAGGGTCCTAGTAAACCACCAAAAAAAACAAAAAAAATATATTCATTCGATAAGTGCCATAAAACTGCATTTCAATTTTAGAATTTCTATTTTCGCGCGTAAAATCACAAAAACGCTTGACGCCATGTTACTCTGTGGTCATGACGTCAGTTGGTCATGTAAACAAATGCGCTGTTATTAGTCTTTCTGTTTAGTTGTATTTTTGACTATAGTTTATAGTATTTTTATATGGTATTATTTATTTCTTCCATGGTATTATTACTATTATTTCAATAAAAATTAAAATGTTTAGTTTTTAATACAAAAATAGTCATAGTTGCTCAGTTGACAGTTGTCACTTTTTGTTTACATGACCATTTGACGTAATAATCATGGCGGACACTGTTTCGCTTAGTAAAACCACAGACTAAAAAAGTGAAAACTTTGAAATCAATTTTAAAATTTATTTAATTATTTTATTAACTAAATTTAACATTTTCCTACTGCTTGTTGCCTAAGCTATCTGAATCGTACATTTTTAGAATTTCTTTCATATAGAGTAAAATACCCTATTCAGATAGCTCAGGCAACAAGCAATCGGAAAATGTTAAATTTAATTAATAAAATAACTAAATAAATTTTAAAATTGATTTCAAAGTTTTCACTTTTTTAGTCTGTTGTTTTAAAGCGAAACAGTATCCGCCATGATTAGTACGCCATAAGGTCATGTAAACAAAAAACTGACAACTGTCAACTGAGCAACTATTACTATTTTTGTATTATAAAACTTTACATTTAATTTTTTATTAAAATAGTAGTAATAATACCATGGAAGAAATAAATACTACCATATAATAATACCATAAACTATAGTGAAAAATACAACTAAACAGAAAGACTAATAACAGCGCATTTGTTTACATAACCAACTGACGTCATGACCACAGAGTAACATGGCGTCAAGCGTTTTTGTGATTTTACGCGCGAAAATAGAAATTGTAAAATTGAAATGCAGTTTTATGGCACTTATCGATTGAATATTTTTTTTTTGTTTTTTTTGGTGGTTTACTAGGACCCTAGGATCAAAATGAGATACTTTTTAAAAATGGCTGTAATACCGTATTGACGACACGGTTGGCGCTGGCTTAGCGATCGACTACTGCGCTGCGTGTCGCGGGCTCGATCCCAGCAAGGAACAAATTTGTATGAACTACAGGTAGTTGTTTCGTGTGTTTGTGTATGTGAGTTTAAATGTTTGTAAATGCACCCACGATACAGGAGACATTCCTAGTGAGGGGCGACGTTTTTTTAATATATATATATATAATTTTATAATGTACCTTTTGTTAAAGGAAAAACCTCTACATTACCTTGCGTGCGGTTTTCTTCATATTATCAAATTTGTACTTGAGCTGCTTTAAAGTCCTTGTCTGATCACCACCAGCATTAAACTCTGCATGTATGGCAGCCCAAGTCTTATTTTTCTTTAAATTATTTATATTGTCTGTTTTTTTAGAGAACAAAACATCCTTGTACTTCTTAATTAATGCTTGGAAGCGCAGTTTCTCTAGTTTTGAAAAGTTTGAAGAGCGTTCTCTGTAAAAAAAATACCACGTGAAGTTCAAAATATACAGAAACATAGGAACATGTCATAAAAGGTTAACAAATATCATCGTGTTTATATATTCTTAGTACTTACTTTGGTGTGAACGTATCCATTTTGTTTTTCGTCAGTTTTTGATAAATAAACAATTTACTGGTCAATTCTCAGTTTGTTATTAAACCGTTCGCGCGTTCGGCAGATCAAATTTTGACGTGAATGGTAAAACATTGCCATACTAGAAAAAACTCACAACCTTTTTTTTGGGAAAAAGTGTTGCTTATTACTGGCAACCCGAATAACTTTTACCTTCGGTATTTTTTTTGTGATGAAACAACGCTCTGTATTTAACGAAAGTTAAACATTACACGTAATAGTAACTTTTAACCGTTCGTATGTAACGTTAATGTTTGAAGCAACCCGCCCTTATAGTTGACCGGGCAACGTTTTCCAAACTATATTATTAAGCAACATTTCAGCTCATTCGGAATTTGGTATGGGAATTATTTTTTTATTAGTAGTAGTAGTATGTCCAAGAAAAATAAATAAATAGAAGTCTGTAAAATTCAAAATCGCTCCATCTAGAGTCATGTGGGTGCGTCCCTTGTCTCCTTCACGTGATTACCGTTGCTCCGCATAACATAAGAGGTCACACTGATGTTCTATAGCTTCATTTTCGCACTTAGTTCTAATACAGGATGATCTAAAGCATTTTTTTATCGGATAAAACTCGTCCATGTTCTTTCGTTCGCCTTTTGTGTTTCGAGGCCGCGGTATCTCTTTAGAACAACCCCCAACCCCGGCAGGCAGTATCCTTGTCGAAGCGCGCGTGGAAAGCTCGCGTGCATTCTCCCGGCCTGTAGTCACTAGACAGACGGACGGTGAGCTACCCTGCTTGATTACTCAAGAGCATAAGGGCGATAACTGGTGGATCGTCAGTAAGCGGGGTTAAACGTGGAGTCATTGTCCAAGCGCACTTGGTCCCCGTACGCACCTGCTTGTCGGGCGTGTGCGGCGTGTGCGTCTTGTCGGAGTGCGCGGCGGCCTCCCGCGCGCGCCGCAGCCCCAGTGAGAACACGGCCACCGAGCGCACGCGCTTCACCAGAGCCGCTTTAGCTCGAGACCGACCTGCAAACACATACACATTTATTAACTTTATCTGAATGCGCGACCCTGTCTCTACTAATATTTGACGTACAGTCTCAAAAACAAAGTTTCCTGCAGTGCGCGTAAAAAATGTTTCTATATAGTAAACTAGCTTTTGCCCGCGGCTTCGCTCGTGTTAAATTCGGTAGCGCCTTATTGATTTTTAATAGCAACGCTAAGTTTTCCTGTTTCTTCCCTCTTTCTCCCCCATATCCCACTTTTTTTAGAGAAAAAATTGCCTATGTCCGTCTCCTGGTTCCCAACTATCTCTGTATCAAAATTCATCAAAATCGGTTTAGCCATTAAAGCGTAAAGAGGTAACAAACAAACTCACTTTCGTTTTTATAATATTAGTAAGGAAGGTAACAATCTCTGCAATCGCTGCAAGAACTACAAGTGCAATTGTACTTATTATTTGTTGGCGGCCAAGTATGTAAATAAATAAAAATCGGGTAATTGCGAGTCAGACTCGCGCACCGAAGCCACGAGGGTTTCATACAAACTTGCGACATATACAAACATATCTTTTGACTCTGTAGACTTAGAGGGTTGATTTTTCACAGAAAAAAGGGACACATAGTTGTCTATGGTTTTAATTTCAACTTGATACCTTCACGCGTTCCCGAGATGAAGGGTCTTGATGGCAGACAGACAGATTGACAACATAGTGATTCAATAAGGGTTCCGTTTTTTCTTTTGTGGTACGAAACCTTAAAAATGCGATGAACTCGACTCAAAAAAAGTTGAATCTAGCTGTACAATTGCAATGTTTTTTTTTGTTTATATACAAAACTGACCTGATTTCTGATTTCGTCCAAATAAACCAATTGAAGCTACACTATCATCATTTTCCTGCCCTTGTCCCATTTTATTTGGAGTCGGCCCATTCTTCTTCCATTCTCCCCTATCAAACGTCACAGCATCATTCACTCCTTTTTCCTTCATATCATTCCTTACACAATCCATCCATCTTTTCTTTGGCCTTCCTCTCGCTCTCCGTCCATCAACATTCAGATCCATCACTCTTTTAGTTACATGTGCTTCACAATCGAAGCAACACCGTCAACTTTCAAAGGAGTAAATGAAGCCGGGACGTCTGACAGGGGAGAATGGAAGAAGAAAATGTGTTGCACCGACCCCAGATAGAATGGGACAAGGGCAGGTGATGTTAAAACGCTACATTCTGTTAACTTACTGCCTTTATCCTTAGGTTTATCATCTTCACTGGAGGTGGCGCTGGCGTCGATGGAGGGCGCGGCCGACGGCACCGCGTTCAGGTCCGGCTCTGAGCCGCCCGCACTCACGCTGCCTGACAACTCCTGAAACAGAGAACATTATCACGGCTGTATTCCTTGAAAGGGTGTCCAGAGCCGAAAGTACAGTCACGAATCATCATCATCATCTGCCTAGCCTTTTCCCAATTATGTTGGGGTCGGCTTCCAGTCTTACCGGATGCAGCTGAATACCAGTATTTTTACTTGGAGCGACTGCCTATCTAAATAAATAAATAAATATCTTGGGACAAATCACACACGGCTATCTGATCCCAAGCTAAGCAGAGCTTGTGTTATGGTAACCAGACAACTGATATACATACTTATATAATTTATAAATACATACATATTATAGATAAATCACACCCAGACACAGAACAAACAATCATGCTCATCACACAAAGTTTGTCCTGGGTGGGAATCGAACCCACGACCTCCGGCTCAGCAGTCAGGGCCACTAACCACTGGACCAACAGGCCCGTCAAATATCTGACCTCCATAAACCAGTTAATACTGGGTAATACGATATCCCTTGGTAAGACTGGTTGTCAGACTTTCGGGACACTGACTACTGTGACTAAAGTACAGTCACGAGTACTAAGACGAAAACACGAGCAACTTTTAAAAGAGTTTTTCTTCAACTGTATGAATTAACGTTATTTCACGAACATATTTTGACAGCACCTAAAACAGGTTCGCTGCAAAAAAAAATAACGGGTACACCTTTGTTTTTGAACGATACCTGACTGTGACCATATCATCAGGAACTCTTCAGGTTGGGCAAATTGTTATTGAGGCTTTATTTTAATAAAAACCGACCAGAGTCGGACTCGCCCACCGAGGATTCGACTCTTCTCTTCTTATTGACTGTGTATAATAAGAGGGATTCTTTCACAGCTTTGACTTGAGTAGGTATATTGATTTTTAATTTCATCTCGATAGTTCATAAAACAACGCAAACATTTATTTGACGGGCCTGTTGGTCTAGTGGTTAGTGGCCCTGACTGCTGAGCCGGAGGTCATGGGTTCGATTCCCACCCAGGACAAACTTTGTGTGATGAGCATGATTGTTTGTTCTGTGTCTGGGTGTGATTTATCTATACTAATATTATAAAGAGGAAAGATTTGTTTGTTTGTTTGTTTGTTTGTAATGAATAGGCTCCGAAACTACTGGACCGATTTCAAAAATTCTTTCACCTTTGGAAAGCTACATTATCCCCGAGTAACATAGGCTATATAACATTACGCTACGACCAACAGGTGCTGAGCAGCACGGGTGAAACCGTGGGGAACAGCTAGTCTATAATATGTATGTTTTTATAAATTATATGAGTATATATATCAGTTGTCTGGTTACCATAACACAAGCTCTGCTTAGCTTGAGATCAGATAACCGTGTGTGAGTTGTCCCAAGATATTTATTTATTATTTATGAAGATACTATTAAATAAAACTTCCTTTCCGATATGAAGGCTGATTACAATTAAAATTGCCGATGTATGCGCACGCCAAGTGACGGCTAGCGAGTGGCCCCGGTATAGTCGAGGCAGTGTTACCAACTCTCAAAAATATCAATATAAAAGTTTGTGTCAAAAAAACCCTAAAATCGCCTTAATTATTGAGTTGTCCCCCTAATAATTTTATAAATTTAAATTCTTAATGATTTAGAAATACTATGCTGTATGTCATATACAGGGTGTTTGGAAGATCGATGCAAAGCCGTGAAGCAGACCTAGTATAGACTATTTAGAACCATTTGAACCTAACTTGTCTTCGGCGAAGTGTGACTATTTTTTTTAAATCAAATTTTAATGATTTTTGATGATAATCCTAAAATTTTGCAGTTATTTGCAAATAATTAGTCAGTTTGAAAGATAAATCATTTATTTTTTTAATTTATTTTATTAATGTCTGAACAATCAAACGAAACATGATTAAGGCATCTGTGTCATGAGAATTTTTTTTTTTAGACAGTTGAAGTTAATACTTCTGTTTTTAGATTAAGAAAACAGATTTTTGACAGTTTAAAAAAAAATCACGGATCGTGCTTTTTCTGTTCAAACATTTTTAAAGACATGCCTAGTTATTAGACTTTCTTTTGAGGTATCAATTACGCAGATAGCTTACAAATCATTGAAATTAGGATCTACAAACTAAAGTGAGGGAGAAACTTAAAATGTATCGGTGAAATAATTAAAACAAAATTTTAATACAAATCATTTATTTTTCATGTTCAAAATGTCCGCCGCGGTTCCTAACACAAGCACGGGCCCGTCTTCTCACTTCCGTTGTTGTAATTTTCAACTTCATCTCTAGTTTCATTGTTTCAAATGCTGAATTTATTCTCGCAATCAGTTCTTCTTTAGTATTTATCTCTACGTTTGTATGAACTAGTTCCTTGGCCCGACCCCACACGAAAAAGTCAAGCGGCGTTAGATCGGGTGACCGGGCGGGCCAAGGGATTGGTCCGTCTCTGCCGATCCAGCTGTCAGGGAAGCAATTGTTTAAGTGCTCGCGTACATTCAATGTCCAATGCGCTGGACAACCATCTTGTTGGAAAATAATTTCTCGGTCTCCTGTGAATATTAGGGCCCCGGATTCCTCTACAAGCTCTGGAAAATCATTTTGTAAGAATTCCAAATAACTATTGCCATTCAAATTATCCGGTAAGAAATGGGGCCCAACCAGTGTTCTGCCGATCACTCCGGCCCACACGTTGACCGAGAATTTCCTTTGAAATGACTTCTGCTTTTTCCAATGTGGATTGTTGTTTTTCAGCCCATTGATGAAGATTGTGGAAATTAGTTATGCCTTCCCTAGAAAATTTACTTTCGTCTGTCCACAAGATTGACTTCAGAAACCATGCATTTTCAATGTCAGAGTTAAGAAGAAAACGACAAGACAAGAGTCACGTGCAGGAGCGCAAAGGGCTACAACTGAACACGATGAATTGTCACGAAAAAGGAGATAACGTCTAGTCACAAGCGCAGTTGTTACTCGACTGAGTAAACTGGCGTCCCTTCAAAAAAACAGGTAGTTACTGACCCTATCTAAAGAAACACGACCCTATTGTCTTACCAATAAAGTCGTTTTTGCTGTGAAATGTGTTCACGTAACTAGGGGTGCGCGGGCGCTACCTGAAATTGTCAAAGTTATCGCCATCTTATCGCTCGCGTCACGCGTCGGCAGTGTTAGAGAGTCTCCCCTAAATTTTATTTCGAATGTCCAAAATTAAAGTTATCTTCTTATTTTTTTTTAACATAAAATCTATTTTTTAATAAGTATAATAATAAATGTTATTATTTTAAAGCACTAGTCTCGTTTTATCACCCTATTTAAAATGTTTAATTTTCTCCCTCACTTTAGTTTGTAGATCCTAATTTCAATAATTTGTAAGCTATCTGCGTAATTGATACCTCAAAAGAAAGTCTAATAACTAGGCATGTCTTTAAAAATGTTTGAACAGAAAAAGCACGATCCGTGATTTTTTTTTAAACTGTCAAAAATCTGTTTTCTTAATCTAAAAACAGAAGTATTAACTTCAACTGTCTAAAAAAAAAAATTCTCATGACACAGATGCCTTAATCATGTTTCGTTTGATTGTTCAGACATTAATAAAATAAATTAAAAAAATAAATGTGGTTTGGAGTTAAGGTTGATGTTTGCGTGACTGGGTTCTTGGGAAATTAAAATGCGTGTGGTCTTGTCAACACCTTTAATGCGACTAGTTTAAAAGGATCTAAACATTTCTCTTATACTCGTACAACATACCGGCCCCCAAAGGACTATCAAGTCCTTTTAACAAAATTACATAACATGCAAAATAAACAAAGGTCAGTACAGCGATTTCTAATTCAAGTGTATAAAGGTAAGTACAACTTAACATAATTTATAACATTCGTTTTAAGGTAAGTGTTTAGAGTAATCAACATAATATTTAACGTTACAGGTAAACAGTGCACAATAAGGTAAGTAAATTAATTACAATTATTAAGAATCATCATTACAGTCTACAGGTAAGTGACACAATTTAGTGATACATCTTTTAATGACATTATCTCCACTTTTAACACTATAGACCCTGGTCAGACCATCTGGTCCAGGGTGTTTTTCAATTATTCTTCCTAATTGCCATTTTCCTGGTGGTAAGTTATCTGTTTTTATAAGTACTATTTGTCCCCTTTCTAATTCAGTTTCCCTTTTAATCCATTTAGGTCTTTGCTGAAGACGTGTCAAATATTCGGTTTGCCATTTTTTCCAGAAATCTCCTAGAATCTTCTGTATGTGTTGCCAGCGTGAAAGGTAAGTGATTTTTATGTTTTCTAGGTTCGGATGCGGCACAACAATCGGAGATTCTCCTATGAGAAAATGGCCTGGTGTGAGCATTTCTACTGCATCTATATCTGAATCATCTGCAGGTGTGAGAGGGCGGGAATTTAAACAGGCTTCAATCTGACACAACAAAGTTGTCAACTCTTCAAACGTTAGATTTGTAGTAAGAACTCTCTTCAAGTGGTGTTTAATGGATTTCACACCAGCCTCCCAAAGCCCGCCGAAGTTGGGGCTGTACGCGGGTATGAAATGCCATTGGGTTCCGTCCTTTGCTAGTGTGTCTACTACGTCTTTTGGGAGCTCACATTGCGCGGCTTGCAATGCAACTATGAGTTCCTTACTACTGCCGACAAAGTTTCTGCCTTGATCGCTCCATAAGTGGGCGCATTTACCCCGTCTAGATGTAAATCTTCTGAATGCACCAATAAATGCTTCTGCCGTTAGATCGCCGACCAATTCAAGGTGTACTGCCTTGACTGCCATACATATAAAAATGGCTATATATGCCTTGTTCGTTCTAGCTCCTCTTCCTCTCGACACTAATACTTGGAATGGACCTGCGAAATCGACACCACTATGAAGAAATGGTCTGGCTGGAGTAACGCGCTCTTTCGGTAAGTCGCCCATTAATTGTCTCTTTGATGTGGCACTATGTTTAGCACATACCAGACATTTCCGTATACATGCTTTCACGACGTCTTTGGCTCGTAGTATCCAGTATCTGGATCTGATGTAGGCCAACATCAATTGCACACCTCCATGAAGTGTCTCCGCGTGTGCATTCTTCACAATCAATCGAGTCAATTCGCTTTTATTTCCAAGTATGATTGGGTGTTTACTTTCAAATGTAATATCTGCATTTCTTAGTCTTCCTCCTACTCTTATAACTTCGTTGGTATCTATATAGGGGTTCAAAGATTTCAAAGGGCTTTTTCCCTTTACTTGATGTCTATCTTTCAGTGTTTGAACTTCTTCTTCAAAATCGTTTTCTTGTGCTATCTTTATACATATATGTAGTGAATCTTCTAGCTCTTTCGTTGTGATATGTTTCTCGGCTTCTGATATGAATATGTTGCTTTTATAATGTAGGAATCTTCGGCAATAGCTGATGACTGTAAGTAATTCCTTTAATCTATCAAATTGTTTAAATTGTTCTATCACTCTAATATTGTCTTTGTCATTTACTTTCAAATTTGTTTGTAAGACCTTGATTGTTTTCTTTTCTTCATCAGTTTGAATACTGTCCAGTCGACTGAATTTGATTTCTTTCATGCTTAGCCAACTTGGCCCCTTCCACCATGTCTTCTCCTTTTTCAGCTCTGTTAGGAACATTCCTCTGGATGCAATGTCAGCAGGATTGTCCTGTGATACAACATGATGCCACTGTGTGTTGTTTGTATTATCTTTGATTTCTACTATTCTGTTTGCTACAAAGGTCTTCCATTTCTGAGGTTCACCATGAAGCCACGCCAGTACAATGGTGGAATCTGTCCAGCAGTAACTTTGATTTAAAGGAATTCTCATGGCTAATGTGACTTGCTTTAGAAGCCTTGACAACAACAAAGCACCACATAGCTCAAGACGAGGAAGCGATATGGTTTTCAACGGAGCAACTTTAGTTCTTGATGCAATTAAATTTGTGGATACTGTGCCGTCCTTTTGTTCTACTCTACTATATACAACGGCTGCATAGGCTCGAGTTGAGGCATCGCTAAACCCGTGCAGTTGTATAGCTTTTTTATCACTGCTGTAAGAATGTAACCATCGGTTAAGATAAATCTGGTTAACATTCTCGAAATCCATTCTTATCTTCAACCACTCTGATGTTAGTTCTTCAGATAATGGTTGATCCCATTGTGCGCCAACCAACCATAATTTTTGAATGAGCATCTTGGCGGGCACTATGCTTGGCGATATCCATCCTAATGGATCGTAAAGTTTTTGCACATCTGACAATATGTTTCTCTTCGTAATGGTAGATGAAGGTGAAGGAAGACTGATTTTGTAGATAAATTGATCAGTACCAAGGTTCCAGGCGATACCTAATGCCTTCACAGTACCATCTAGATTTATATCAAGTTGGATGCTTGATGAAAGATTGCTTGGATCCATCGACTTCATCAATTCGATATTATTTGATGACCACTTCTTCAACTCAAAACCTCCTTTGCTTAGCATATCTTTGAGTTGGTTACTAGCTTTTATGGCTTCTTCAATAGTGTCACAACCCGACATTACGTCATCAACATAGAAATCTGACAAAGTGATGTCAGCAGCTACTGGATAGTTATCTCTTTCTTCATGTGCGAGTTGGATCAAGGTCTTCACTGCTAGATAAGGTGCTGAAGTAGTCCCGAAGGTCACGGTAAGCAGTCTATAATCCTTAATATCTTCGTTGCTATTATTTCTCCATAGTATTCTTTGAAAGTCTGCATCTTTCTTATGTATCATGACCATCCTATACATCTTTTGTATGTCTGCAGCGAAACAGATGGCGTGCATTCTCCAGCGCATAATTATACAACGCAGATCTTCTTGAAGAACTGGACCAGGTAAGAGTTCATCATTTAATGAGATGCCATTTGTTCCTTTACAGGATGCGTCGAAAACTATGCGGGTTTTCGTGGTTTCCTTTTCTTCACGCAGGACTGGATGATGAGGTAAGTATACAGATTTTATTGTATATATTTCTTTTTCCGGTACTTCTTCTATGTGACCTAAGTTTTTGTAGTCTTCTATAACCCTTTTATATTCTTCTTTTAGTTTAGGCTGTTTTTTTAATCTTTTTTCTAATTGTATTAATCTTGTTTTAGCTATTTCTCTTGTATTTCCTTCTGTTGATTGTATACAATTTGTTTTAAACGGTAGTTTCACTAAAAATCTTCCTTGTTCATTCCTTGTGTATGTTTTGTGATAAATGTCTTCACATAATTGTTCTTCTTTTGTATTCTTTCGCCTTGTAGATGTGTCTATCTCCCAGAGTGTCTTTAACATGTCATTGACATCTACTTGGTGATGCATGACAAGAAATGAATGTTCCTTTTGTGTTGTGTTTACTTCTCCAAATAAGATCCAGCCTAGGGTGGTTTTCTGAGCACATGGAGAGCCTGGTGGACCCTTGATTAAATCTTGTTCGACTATTCGTGCATACTCCTTGACACCAAGCAGCAGATCTATCGGGCCTGAATGATTGTACTCTGGATCTGCAAGATCGAGACCCTCCAGGTGCTGCCAGTTGTGAACAGTCATTGTGTGATGTGGTATTCTCGTGGTCAGTTGCTTGGGCATGACGTAAGCTTCTACGTGCATGTTGAATTCTGGTTTCCTTCTTGACAATATGTTTAGCTGAACCACGTGTTTAATTGGTGTTTGCATAGAACCCACACCTGTTACAGTGCAATCAATTGCTTTTCTTTGTAGCTTCAATAATTGAGTCGCCTTTTCACTTATGAAGCTCGCTTGTGAGCCTTGATCTACAAGAACCCTCAACAGTGCCGTTCGTCCATCTTTTCCTTTTACTTTGACTAGTGCAGTTGCTAATAATGCTTTTCCAGATGCTCTGATACCAACATGAAGAGTTGTTATAGCCTCATTGTTGGTTTCTTGTTGAGATGTCGATGGTTGTATTGGTTCTGTCCCTGCGGTATCCTTCGACTTCTCTGATTTGTGAAGCAAGGAATGGTGACGTCTTTTACATACCCGACAAGTGACTGGTACCTTACATTTGTAGACTGAATGTCCCGGAAGCAGGCAGTTGAAACAAAGCTGTTTTTCCTTCACATAATTATAACGTTGTGTAAGGTCCATTTTGATAAATTCTTTGCAATGACATAACGTATGCTTTTCACTACAAAGTGCACAACTTTTATCTTTTATAATATTTGCGGCATGGTAGGATCGCTCTCTGACTGTACGATCTTTATTTGTTACGGGCTGTATCATTTCCAGTGTTCTAAATTTTGATTCCAAAAATCTTCTTAATTCATCCCAAGATGGCACTTCTTCAGAGTTTTCCTTGTAAGCAAAAGCTTCCCACTCTTTGTGTGACTCCTGGTCCAACTTCTGAATCACCAGAAATATAATTAATGGATCCCAGGAATCGGTGTTAATTTTCAAGTTTTTTAAGTTATTTATGCACTCTGTCGTAGTATCTAATAAAGTTTTTACACTATTAGCTGTCTGCGTTGTAATTTTCTTTTGATAAAAAAGTCTTTTTAAAACAGAGAACACAATAACACGTTTATTTCCGTATCTACCTTTTAACAATTGCCATGCTTGATCGTAATTGCTCTCCGTAACTTGAATGTGCCGTAATATTATTTCTGCTTCGCCGGTAACACTAGACTTCAGGTAATGCAGCTTTTGAACGTCACTGATTGAAGCATTTTTATGCACAAGTGATATAAACATGTCCTGGTAAGTGGGCCACTCCTCGTATTGTCCCGAAAAGGTTGGTAATTGAATACGAGGCAGTTTTACAACCGAAGATTGCCCTTGGTTACTAAAAGCTGAAGAGGTTGAAGTTTCCATTGCTGTATGTTCTGGTTTACTCAACATGTCCGTTAAATCAGCTTGTAGACACAGGTACAGATCTTCGACGACAAAATAATCTTCATTGAGGAAGTAAGAAATTTCTCCACGCTTTTCTCTAGGTGTACACTGTGTCAACACCTCATGAGCTTGCTTAAAAGAACTCCAATATTCTTCAATGCACTTCACTCTAGCCCTTATGTAACCGTCAGTAAGTCTCGCTTTAGGGCATTTTTTTAAGTTAGTTTGCGTTTTCTGTATTAACTTTGCAACGTCTTCTAATGTGTTCAAATACCTTTGTTGTTCCGCAGTTAACGTAGCCATTTTCACTGTTTATTATCTTATATATCACTTGCGTAATGAATTGTCAATCACAATGTCCACGATTTTTATAAAAATGTCTATTATAACTTGTAACTTCACTAATTACTGCACAGTTTTTACGTAAACAGGTCTTCTTATCTCTGGAATGCGGCTGTCTTTTGTTCGCAGCTCGCTCGGACTCCAATTCACTAATGACCCACAGGTGTGCAAGTACTTAATAATCCGGCTCGATTTGCGACCATATGGTTTGGAGTTAAGGTTGATGTTTGCGTGACTGGGTTCTTGGGAAATTAAAATGCGTGTGGTCTTGTCAACACCTTTAATGCGACTAGTTTAAAAGGATCTAAACATTTCTCTTATACTCGTACAACAAAATGATTTATCTTTCAAACTGACTAATTATTTGCAAATAACTGCAAAATTTTAGGATTATCATCAAAAATCATTAAAATTTGATTTAAAAAAAATAGTCACACTTCGCCGAAGACAAGTTAGGTTCAAATGGTTCTAAATAGTCTATACTAGGTCTGCTTCACGGCTTTGCATCGATCTTCCAAACACCCTGTATATCAAAAGAAAATGCTTTTTATTAGAAGTTATTTAATATATAAAATATACAGTCTCTGAGTATTCTGATTTTTTGAAATCATACATGTAATCATACATGTTGTCACTAGGTCAGGAAATAAATATGAATATTATGAAGATATTAAAGAGTCAAAAATGTCCCTGAAAATACCCCTAAAAAATCCCATCACACTTATTTACCCCCTAAATCTGGGGGGAAAACCCCTAAGTTGCATGGGCGTGCACAGGGTTTAATGACCGGGTAGGCAGCGTTTTTTTTATCCGCGAAAATTAGGAAAGATTCCGCAATTGCACGTGTTAGTTAGTTTTTTGAGTCCACACTGTTGTATTATTCGAATTAAATAACAGGCACGGAAAACAATATAATTTATTTGTGTGTATGCAACCACACAGCCAGGAGTATGTTTCATAATTTTTCGTATTAAATTTACGAGTTACATTACCTTCTGCTGGGTTAATGCTGGTAATTCAAGCACACATCTACCTTTCGACACTATTTGAAGCTTTTCATTAAACGACAATTGAGAAAACCTACCATTTATTACTTTTAACAAACACACATTATAGAATTTAGAACAAATCGAACTGAATTTGCGTTTGGTTCATTATTCACAAAAAAAAAACAAATAATAACTGCGAACTTCACATAAACATTTCAAAATTTTGATATTAAAATGTTGACAAATAAAATTGCATCAGTTTCAACCGGAATTGTACATAGCTAATGACTTCTTCAACTTGTCGTATAATCTCTGTTGAGCGCCAATCAGTAAAAAGCTGAGCTGTACCGACCAATGCAACGAGCTGTTCATGTCGCAATGAATTGCGACATGAATCGCGGCCCCCGATTGGCTTGTCATGCCACAGGAGATACGTCGCTGTGTGAGCCATACACGACGTGTCTGTACACGAGGTTTTACACACACACACGCATACTACATGCCTACATTTATCAATGAACTAAAGGCACTATTGAAGTTTGCCTATAATTCGCTCGTGACGATCTGTTGAACGCGAAACGCCTGCCATAATGTTAATTTAGGGCGGTGTGGAACGTTGCTATTATTTTTACGTTAGGAATTTATAGAAAAAGTTTAAATTAATTAGATATTTGTTTATTCTTTGATTTTTGTTCTTTCTTTGTTTACCTATGGAGTCAAGGGTCGGCAGTGCCTTTTTGCCTATAAAGAGCGCACGCCACTGCTAAGTTGGGAACCCTGAGTCGAGGGCCTAGCGTTAGGTTGGGCGTTTAGCTGTCTTAGGATCATACGTCGCGATCCCACTGGCCAGCGCGATGTGAAGATCCGGAATAAAACTTTTTAAGATACCCTGAAAGTTGCTTACAAGTATTAGTTGGTGTCAGTCCGTACTTACTTGTAAGGTGGGGTTGACGAGCGGTCGATACTGCGTGGGGTGCGGGATGCAGTGCGCGGAGCGGTGCAGCGGCTCGTCGCGCAGCCCGCGCACGCCCAGCAGCGACAGCGGAGCGCCCGCCACGCCTTCCTGCGGACCAGGTTTGTATACAGGATGGAATTCTATACTAATATTATAAAGAGGAAAGATTTGTTTGTTTGTTTGTTTGTTTGTAATGAATAGGCTCCGAAACTACTGGACCGATTTCAAAAATTCTTTCTTCTTTGGAAAGCTACATTATCCCCGAGTAACATAGGCTATATAACATCACGCTACGACCAACAGGTGCTGAGCAGCGCGGGTGAAACCGTGGGGAACAGCTAGTATTTAATAAAGCAGTCGCTATTGGGTTAAGGGCAAATATTTGCTGATTTTAAGCCGTTAAGATTCCGACAAACCTTACAGTTGTCAAATGCAGTCGCTGTGGAGCAAAAGGTTAGTAGTGTGAAGGTTTAATAACTTTACTCAAAAATGCATGTAATGTTGTCATTATTTTGACAACCTTGTTAGAGCAAAGTCGACCTTGCCGTTCTGTTTCAAGGAGCGGCCGGCAAAGTTTTGCTGGCCGCTCTAACAGGCCGGCAATGTTTTGCCGGCCGCTATTTTGACGTTACAACGTTTTAAAAAATCAATTCCAAAAAGATTTAAAAGATTTTATTCCATATTAGGCTGTATAATTCCAACTACCATTGATAAAAAAAAAAAAAAAAGTAACAAAAGCGCGGTTCAGCGAAAATTTTGATTTATTTACTGACTTTTTTGCTAAAAATGAGCTCTCAAAGCGAAAATTCTTCCGATTCAATGTGTTTAAACACCGCCAGACATTAAAGATGAAGCTAAATTAGTGGTTGAAAATTTGATACCGCGAAACTCAAAGGAAAAATATAAGCTTGCATATGAAAAATTTGTGCAGTGGAAAATCAGTAGGAAAACTAAATCTTTATCCGAAAATGTTTTTCTTGCGTATTTCAATGATCTTTCCAACAAAATGAAGCTTTCGTCTCTCTGGAATACCTATTCAATGTTAAAGTGCATGGTTCTGATAAACCACAATTTGAACATTAGAAAAAAAATTAGTTAATTAATATATTTTTTATTTAAATTACTTGCTAGTTTTATTTAGATTAGGTACTTGCATTTTTGAGTAAAGCACTATACAAACCTTGGCCCACAATGACTGCTTCGCTGGTCACGCTATGATTGCCTCGAGCTAGCCTAGCTACGCTCTAGGCCTTTCAGCTTGGCCATCATTGCAGCCCTTGCTGTCCTCGCTGTAAAGGCCTCGACCTACGGTCTCGGCCTTTATCTCAGCTCGTCCATCAAGTGCTGCACGCTGACTGCGCTGTGTCGGCCTGGAGCTGCGCTATGCTGCGCTGTCGGCCATCATCAGCGCGACCAGCAAAGTAGTCATTATAGACCGCGGCAGTAATGTACTATTAATTAAACTTTTTTCTTTAGGGTGCGTCCACATCTGGCGAATGTGCCGCGAATGTGCAGCTCGCGAGCTGCGCGCGTGCATTTTTGTTCGCGCGCCGCTCCTGCGCCGCCCGCGCGCAGTTCGCGCGCGACCTAAGCGCCGTTCGCGATCAGCGCGCGGGCGGCGCGCTAGTTATTTCGCTCAGTTCGTTTCTGATTACTGGAGGCTAAGTACGTGTTGTCATGGAGTGGACGGAGGAGAATTGTTTACGCTTCATTGAAACATATAAAAGATTTCCAGTATTATGGGATCCTAAAGATCGATTATTTCGAAGATTACTATAGAAAAAATCTAAAAAATGATGCGTGGAAAGAAATAGGGGCGAGAACTGAGCGCGCGCAGATAGCGCGCCGCTCGCGCGCTCTATACGAGCCTTGTATGAGTTGCGCTAAAGAGGCGCACCAAACCATTGCAGTGACTGCACGCGCGCAGCTTGCGGGCAGCTCGCAATCGGCTCGCATGCTGCACATTTGCGGCACATTCGCCAGATGTGGACGCGCCCTTACATGCGTGCGATTGTTCAAATAAAGAAAGTTGTTTAAAATAAAGAATTGAAAAAAGATATAATAGAATGATTTGGCAAGGTATTCAATGTATTGGTGAAATGATAAACTAAAAAATAGTCTTTAAGTGTTTTATTTTTCTTTTAATTACAGACCTACACAACTAACTATACTGTAGTTACTTGTTGCTTACCTACTTGCAGTATTAGTTGGAGTAATCGGAGCATTTCTAAGGACGGCGTCTAACTAGGTTATGTTAATGGCCGCTAGGAGCTGGATCAGAGTAGCTAACCGAGATAAATATTTTACTATTGGAAATGTATATGACCTAGAAGGATGCAATGGCTTTTATTTCGAACACAAAAATGTAGCTGCAACTATAACGTTTCTTTGATTGAAAAACCCTACATGCGTACCGCTTACCGGAGAAGGAAACACACCTGTCAGCTCAGTATCGCCTCGTCGGAAGATAGGTCTGAACGACACGGCACAATACACCTCCCTTGCCAAAGAATTACCTCAGACACCATGTCAATTAACGGCGTAGGCCTAGAGTATATCAGGATAAACAGTAAAAGACTCTACCTTACGTCGTATAGGCTTCGTCGGACTGACATCTTGTAAAGTCTGCAGCGAGCCCGTCACCGTCACTGGCGGTTCTGATGACGTTGTAATCGATTCCGCTTTAGGCCTGCAATGTTACGTCACACAATATGAGTCACTAACACATGGTAAGGGGCAAATGTAAAGGTTCGGTCAAAATGGCTGCGGACATCGGACACAAACCCGTTGCTTTAGTACAATATCTGCCATTTATACCTCTTTGATCGAACCTCTACAGAGTAGATAACGAATGGAGTGCTCAACGTGCATATTTTTTGGTGACCCGCATATTAGCTGTTATTCAGAAACTCGATAAAGCGACGGAGTTTTGAACCTGACATACTTTTAGCATCGGTAATTAGCAAATGAGTCGTCAAGAAGCTCGATACAGCCACTGAGAAAAAAAGCGACAGATCGCAAACTCTCAAGTTGCGTCACCTAAAGAAGATGCAGGAAAAGCATTCGCTGAAATGCGTGATTTATCTATCGCAGCTGAATGCAGTCATATAAACTTGTTGCAGCTTTATGACGTAGCCAAATGTTGTTTACCGATGATAAAATGAACAGAATTATTTACATATGATTTTGCAAACCATAACACTCCATTTGTCACTACTCCGTGTTAAGGGAAACGTGAATCGTGCTGAAAGTTAGTACAGTGTTAAGGGTAAGATTAAAACAACGCAAATGCGCATGTATTATTACTAAACATAATACACAATTTACAGTACCCGTCCATACACACGATACAACGACTTTATTCGGATCAGCTTCATTCACCATAGCCGGTTGGCAAAATAGAAAATAATGAACATATGCGCCCGGAACAAGGCTGTACCGTTATGTTTAGCTATGGCAGATGCCGAACGAAGGTTTCCAATCGACATGAGCAGAACAAAAACCGGATACCAAATAGTCACCGAGCGTCGGCTTTTTAATTCCAGAGATGCTCGTCGAATCGAACATGTGTGTTATTATAGCACCCTTTTTTACGGATGGTAAAACATCAAATAACTTCCCCCGCCCACGGAGCGGGGGGAGTATCAGAATTTTACCGACTAAAAGCCACCCATGTTCCTTCTTTTGCCCTATATGTTCCGGGCCGCGGTATCTATTTGGAACAACCCGCAAACCCCGGCAGGCGGTTGCCCTAGTGTTTTAGTAGTGAATCGTCTCTGTCCCTCATATATGTCTGTCTCTGTCTAGAGCTCGATGTGTCGTATTTACGCCCGGGTACTGAACATACATTAGCACACAGAATGGGTGATGGTTTTAGCGAAGGTTGTCACAGGTAGGCACACAGTGGATCATATTACCTTTTCAAATATGGAGAGATTGTTGACAGATACTCTTTGGTCGACAGGCCATAGACAGAATAAATAAATAAATATAACGGTTTTACAATTTTGTTTCGATCTTATTTTCTTTCAAGGCTTTGCTAAAGTTGAATACTTCTCTTAGTACGAGATCCGGCTGCAGAATCAGTGTACCTATCGAGTATTTGCTGAAAACCAAATTTTTACACATATTCATGATTAGGAGAATTTATATCCACCAGGTTGCCTATCAAAATGTGGCCGCTAGTATTTTTAATTAAATTATTAATAATAAAAAAATTTGCTGTTCTAATTGATTCTGATAAAATTTTGAATTGATTCTAATGGTCTAATTGAAATAAATGCTTGACTTTGAGTTTAAAACGAATTGTTATTTGCGTTTTGTTTTACCTCCGATTTTGGCCCTATCAAGTCCCTAAAATTATACACTATGGCCAATTATCTAAATCACGTTCTATAATGACCTGTCAACCTTTACAGTTAGGAATCATACAAAAAACACTTCTATTACGGTTGAAAAAGAGATTTATTGCAAATAAAAACTTAAATATTATAAACAAGCGCAAATTACTTTGAAAGAATAAAACTTATATAAATAATATTTCGCTACACACCGATCCGTTTAATACTTGTGCCAAATTAACTGAAAACAAGAAAATAAAAGTAAATTAAAATTTGGAGGGTAGCGAGCAAGCGGTATTTACTGCCGGTGGTTGATTCGCGATATGACGAATGTGACAATAATACAGTTTTTGCCACCAAATTGTGTACACACGGCGACAAAACAAGCAATAAAAAACCATTTTATGCTTGGCAACTCATACAAGCCAAGGTTTGAAAATGGATGGGTTTCCCTAACCGATCCAGATTAAGCAAACCTTGCCAAGATTTGGAAATTGATAGTACAGGACATAAATATGGACATGGAGATCTCTCATTGTATTAAAAATCTTACCAAAGCGAGGTCATGTTATACTGGAAATGTATAGCTTGATGTGTCGCCGTGATACAATTTTGTACAGACACATTTTATTAGCACTTCATTTGTCCGCTCTTAAATATTAAAATGCCAACTTAAAGAAGGCTGTATAATCATTTCACATTTTAGACGCCGCGCTGATGAAGATTAAAAATCGTGACCCGCTCGCAGTATCTTATGTTACAACTTGTTAAATGTAGAAAAAATGGAGAGATTCAATCGGTTGAACTCTCTCCTAAATTTCCTAGTAATACATTATCTTTCAGAATCATCAAACTACAATTGTACATCTAGATCTAAACGAAGACAACTCTAAAAGGTTTTTTTTTAGTTATCCTTGAATTCGAATGCTCGGTGATCACGCGCAGCTATGTTACATAATAGAATTTACATACAATGACATACAACCTATTTATAGATATGTATATACTAAATATTATAAACGGGAAAGATTTATTTGTATAAAATAGGCTTCAAAACTACTGAACCGATTTTAACCATTTTTTCACTAATAGGAAGCTACATTCTCAGGAAGTAACATAGGCTATACAACATCACGCTAATACCCACGGGAGCGGGAAAGCAACTAAAGACGCGGGTGAAACCGCGAAAGACAACTAGTGTAAGATAAATGTAATTTTCATAACCTCCCATAGAAACATTATAATTTTATTTGGTCTGCTGAAAGACTTCTTGTTTTCAGTTGTCCCATTATAGATCTAGGTGTACTTTATATTTGTAGTATTTGACGTATTCAGCGACAACGTAAACAAATGCAACTCAAATTTTCCATCAGTAATAAAATAACTTTTTTTTAATGGCATCTCGCTGGTCAAAATTTGAGGCGAGGTGCTCAAGTGTACTACCTTGAAAGTAAGGCCTTCAGCCAGGGGCGAAATAAAATTGTCCTAAACATCTTTTTTAGGTATTGCACTTTTGTTTAAAAACTTCTGTATTCGTTTGTAATGTCACAAGTGAAAACTTCACAATAATATAGCTTACACATCAGAACAACACATAGGCTACAATTCATAAAGATATATTCTATATTCTACCACCACGCGAGAGAAACCACGGGCTTTGCCGCTGTAGTTTGCGGTCACCCCTAATTGAGTACTACCTAATATTATAATGAGTACTTTCTAAGCTGGTCAGATTATGTGCTACTAACCTGAACGGCGGTATTTCAGGTATCTTGCCAATGAACATCTTCTTCTTGTCGATGGATTTGTCGTTGCTCGGCTGCTTCGGTGTCGTCGGAGTGACCGTACGCGGCGTGTTGCGGGCAGACGGGCGGATGTCGTCTTGTGACGTACATTCGGACTAAAAAATTTATTAAAATCAAAAGTTATTCTAATTAGCACTTTTTGAAAGTTAAGTTTCAAGAGACAGCCCCTCAAAACGACCGCCCTTTACCACTTGGGAAGAAGAAGTGGTGGAATAAACTCCCCAGCAACACATCCGTCTGTCAGGTTAGAAGAACCAGATTTTATACAATTACATTTATGGGAAAGTATTTTTTTTTCAATAATTTATTGTCACATCTCAGCTAGCAAACACAAATTTCAGAGCTATAGAACACATAGCAGAGCACTACTTTTCATTAATAGCGGAACAATGGCTTTATCACACATGATAAATTTAATAATATCGGTCCCTCGTAAATGTGACTCATAAAGTCGATATTTTTATAAAACTCGATGGCTCCTGTAGGGTTACCATAACATCTTAAAGCAGTTCTTATTCTTGTGTGAGAAAGAGATGGTGCTAGACACCCTGTATAGCTGTGTCTCTTTCCCTCAGTGGAATAAGTTGTGCTTTAAGACGTCATGGTAGGGTAGCAGGACTTGTAATTGTTCTTACCATAAGTGGGGCGTGCGCGTTCTTGATAGCCTCTCGCCTTTGGAACTCCACCTTCGCCATCTCAGTGGCCAGCCAGGCGGGTATCTCGGGTATAGCGATGCGAAGAGCTAGGACTATCACCAGGATCACGTGCTGGAATAAATGCATATACAATATCAGGCAATGTACCTACATACATGTGCGCATTTAACGTAGAGATAAGGTGAAGTGTATTGATTAGTAGGCCCGCGTTGGGCTGGTGTTACTACGTACTGGTAGATATTTTAACAACAATAACAGGCTTCTTTTTTCATTACTGGACTTCCAAAAAAAAACTAAAAAATATTTTCTTCGCAAAGTCTTTCATGAAAGTCAATGAAAGAAACAAAAATCATCAACTTCCGCAAGTAAAGACATTTTAAACTTTATAGAATTCTATTTAGAAGTCGGTTACTTAAAAAAGAACACAGTTGAATTACGATCATCTGATCTCTTTTTGAAGGCTAATAAAATTACAAGTTAGACCTAATGACCTCTTTGGCGCCTGAAAATGGTGTCCCGACTCTTACATGAACGATCATAGTGCAGTGAAGTTCTTTTTACTAACTCGATTCGTTTTTTACGATATCTATGTGTTCTATCTATGGGCCAAAGTTGCCTACAAATAAATATATCTTATATTGCTGAGGTAAGCCCCAGTTGAAATCACCAAAACATGTTCAGAAAACCTACTAACGAAAAGTTAAGAACAATCAATGTCTGAATAATGATGCAAACATATGTTAAAACTAATTTGCACCTTACCTCCAAAGCTACAATGACGAGTATAGTCTGCGCAGGAGTGGCGTCGGGCAACATTCTATGTACGGGGCCTGATAAACCAATCAGCGCGCAGTTCACTAGAACCGCCACCGCTACCATGGTTTCCATTGCGTGCTGAAAGTAACAATAACATGTCTTAAGTTAGTTTTACAAGCGTAAAAGAAAAATGAGCCAAATATGATGCAGACAGGTTATAAGATATAACAATAGCCGCTAAGTGATTAGACAACTGCAGTTGCCACAAAACAATAGCTAGGTGGCTTTGTTACAAAGTAAGGTAACCGAGGTTGCCAGAAAAAGGTTGGCAGCTTTTTTTGAAAATAGCAAGTGCTAGTAAAGTGGCTGTTCTTGAAAGGTCTATGGCCAACACTGTACTGGGATATTAAACAACTCGGCTGTTAACCTATTTTGATTACGACAGGTTTACAGAAACTCGATTATTGTTGACAAAATCTTTCAAATATTTGGAAGTTTGTATGTTCCTGAAGCGCTGACGCTTCAGGAAAATACAAACCTTAAATGGAAACAGTAGTAGTAAAGCGTATTTTTCTCTAATTTGTAATCGAGTTGGATTTGTGAGAACCACCTTCCTGTTGTTGATGCACAACAGAAGTCGAATGCTGAAGATCTCCACGAATTCCTGTCTCTTGCTAACCGGCTCCATATCGAGCCAGCTATTTTCTTTTGCACTCTCTTGGGCACCATTCTGTGACTAATGTACACGTAACGTAACGTCTATTTTTTCTCACTACTACATCGTCTCAAACATTTTCGTCTGTGTTACATGTCGCGTGACGGTCGGCCGCGGAGTAGGGACGTGTAAATGTCTACAATGTGAAAAAAAGTTTAATTTTTACTGCGGTTTCATAAAACCACACAATCCTTTTGGAACGAAGTTCCTTATCGCGCGTTGTGAAAGGGGGCTAGACGGAAAAAATTCTTACGAAAAGTTGTCACGACACTTTTTGCTATAGTAAGCTATTGTAAGCTGTGCGGCATCACATGTTTCTCTGTCTGTCTCTGTCTCTCTCTTTTATAGAAAGCAAGCCAGATATTTTCATTTCTATAGGAACTTCGTTCCATCCGGGTGTCCCTTGACACCTCTAATTTTTTTTTGTGTAACAATGTCTTTCACCTTAAGTTTTGTGTGCATCTTAAAAGCTGTTTGCACATACCTGCCAGCTGCCAATACTCTTGACGCGTTCCCCGAAGGGTCGCTGCGCCACGTGGCACAGTTTGAAGGCATCAGCTCGGATCTCGGCCGCGTTGTTGAGTAGCGCGCACACGGCGGCCAGCGGGAAGGCGGACGAGAACAACACTACGTGGCCCAACTGCGTCAGCATCTCCAGGTACTCCGCGAACGTACCGTCGTACTGCGGACAATAACACAATGTCTAAAACTTTTCATTGAAAACCATAAATTGAACATAGAGGATGTTCAATTCAGGACGTGCCTTTAACTTTGAACAGAATCGTCTCTATTATCAACTCTAGAGCAAGTTGGACTTGCGCACCGTGAGTTCAGTACAAATATGCGACATAAATGGCAATATCTATTGACTGCATAGAGGGTCGTCGTTTTTTTTTACAGCAAAAAGGAACCACATAGTTAAGTAAAGTACGGCCAACGAAAAGCGATACTAAATGTAAACAAAACACATGCTAAAACCCCATCTAAAATGGCCGCCCGAATGTTGGCGAACCCGTCTTAACGTTGTCATGTTTTTGCCGGGAGAACGAGACATTACGACAAAGGCACAAGATGGAAAGAGCTAAATATTAGATTGTCAACGCCACAGTTGTTCTTTAGGTTAATGACCTTTCGTATCGCTTCTCGTTGACCGTACTGTATATGGTTTTAATTTCAACTCGATACCTGTACGCGTTCCCGAAATAAAGGGTCTTGACAGAGAGAACGACATATAGCACCCTAAATATGAATATGTGAATCAGTTCGCAAGTTCTTGCGATGCGTTATGCGGGCTCGTTAATTTTTCAATGCGACGTTGCATCGCAGTTTTGTGTACCTTGAACAGCTGCGACTCCAGTTCCGCCTGATGCAGCACCTTCTGTCCCACAAGAGGCTCGGAGTCTCTCCTGTCGTCCTTCTCCTTGTCGGCTCCTCCGTTGACGAGACTGTTCTCGGGAGGATCGCCTGAGGAATCTGTCTTCTTGTCGAACAGTTCCGTCAGTTGGGCCGATGTTGGTACTGTAAGAGAAAATGTGATAGTATGTTATGGTACACATTTTGTGAGCACAGTACACTACACTGCGCCTGCGCACATTATTATTTCACAGTGTGCTAGTTATGATTAAGACTAACTGTACATGGGAAAACCTGTTCATGTTTAACAGTAAGACACAAAACCTAAGCTCCAAAAAGAATATTATAGTTTAAAAAGTGAAAAATTGCTTAAAAGTGACGTTATTTAATTTCTCTTATTCTTCTCAGAAGTCTTTTATTTGATACAGATATCATGGGAATGTATCAAAATTACTAGTCCGCCATGTTTTGGATTTAGAATGACCTTACTTGACCATGCAATATTAATCCAGGTTAATAAAAAAAATAAGTTAATTTCTTTTTTAAAGATTTTTTAGATACAGGTAAAGCTAATAAAATATAATTCTACATAAAGTGTTTAAAAATATAATTCTATATAGGACAACCCTATTTATTATTGTCCGACTTAAGAATCAAATTCATTACATGATAGCAGTTGCGCTTGTGATCACTAGAATAAAGAATAACGACTTAATTAGTCGATTAGATGTATATAGTACTCCTGACCGTTTTCGGCCACGGCGGCCAATCTCAGTGGAGTTTCGCCATCGGCGCGGGAGATATTATAGTGGACAAGTGTGTGCGCAAGCGCAGGTGCACTCTCTGTTCCGTCATCCTCATAATCCGATGGGACGGCAATCCAACACGACCGGAGCGACATCACATATAGATACAAAAATGCACTTTTCTGAACACTATAAAGGCGAAATATAAGGATTTTGTTGTTACCTTTTTGGGTACTTTACCTCATCAAAAATATCCTTACTAATATTATAAAAGCGAAAGTGAGTTTGTTTGTTTGTTACCTCTTCACGCTTTAATGGCTGAACCGATCTTGATGAATTTTGGTACAGATATAGTTGGGAACCAGGAGACGGACATAGACTAATTGTTTTTTGAAAAAAGTGGGAATCTGCGGGAGAAAGAGGGAAGAAAAGGGAAACCTTGGCGTTACTATTACAAATCAATAAGACGCAAGGGGCACTGTATTACCTCGAATTTAACGCGAGCGAAGCCGCGGGCAAAAGCTAGTATAATATAAAACACAAACTTACTTTTGCTCGGACTGATAGCTCCAAATACATCAACACAAATCTTGGCGAGCCTCAAATTTTCAATCAAATAGGGAAGTACCGACTCTTTTACATTCCCAATTACTTGTCGCGTTATTAGTAAAACTGCTAGTTGCTGTGAACAATAGAAATTGGAGTTATTCTTGGTTGTAATGGACAACAAATGTTGCACAATATTGATAGAAAATGACTAGTGTGGATATCATAGAACCATGTTTATGTTTGTATGTGTAAGTAGCTTAAGTCTATATATTAAATGGTTTACCAATAAATAGCATCAGTATACGTAAACTCGTGTTCTTAATTACACCTATCCCTACACATGTGGTTGTCTGGCTGAAAACATTTTTCACAAACATTCTGTAGGCCCTAAGATACCAGTTTTTACGGATCTGTCATTGTATTGGAAATCTTTACAAAGTCAGGCCATGTAACCGGCCAGATGGCCAGCATAGAGGGGCCAGTCAGGGCCACTGCCTGTCGGGGTTGCGACACTACTGGCTCCGGGGCCAGTATCTCTTTCGAGCAACACAAAGGGCAAAAAAGGAAAAAATGGGTTTTGGTCGCTACAAGTCTCATACCTTCCGCTTCACACAGAAGAAGTTATTTAATGATTTCCCATTTGAAATAAGGGTAGCCTGCTGAATTCAAATTTTCTTATGTTTTTTATTTAAATTTTTCTTAGTTTTCTAAAATTTTCTTACGGTGGGGAATTATATTTGTTCAGCATACAATCTAGTACTTACTGAATTTGCAGGTCATCAACATATATCGACTGCAGGTTGTAGTATCGGTGCAGGGTTTATGAAAATAGCATAAAACGTAAGAAAATTGAAATTTCGCGGGCTACAATGGCACTTCCACTTTAAAGACATACGACGGCAAGATCATAGACGAAGAAACTAATAATATTAAGAAAACCATTCTAAATACGAACCTCTTTTAATTTATCCATATCCTGCAGGTAGAACGCAATATAGAACAAACTCATGAACGAGTTGAGGAATTGAAACTGAAAACAAAACAACATCATTTACTTATACAATCCAAAAAAAAATATAAATACATCAAAAGCGAACTATACACGATCTACAACAATATACTTTAACAATAATGGAATTATTAATTGTGTTTTAAATTATTATTAGTCAGAGTTTTAACAAAAACCGAATATATTTAAACTAATTACTAAGTAACTGAAGTTTTAAAGGTGTGAAATTAAATAAATAATTGCTTGAAAGAATATATTATTTATAAGAATTTATTTAATGAACTACAATTGCGTCAGTATAACAGGCAACCCAGTGTAACACCCATTTTTTTACATTTTTCTTGTGATTATAAAAGCCTACATAGAAGTGGGTGTTATTTTCCGCCATTAATATACCCAAAACAAGTTTATTTTTACTTACAATGGTTAAGAAGACAACATAAAATATGAATTAAGTAAGTTTTATTATTACTGAAAGTCAAATGTACAGTCAACAAAACGGTTTGATATGCAGTCTAAAAGTGAATTTTAAATACATACGCATATTTAGCTTTAAATTATACCTTTTTTTTTCACACAAAATATTTACCGCTACTACGTGCTTACTTTTAAATCAAAACGCCTCTAGTAAAGCAATAATATCAAATCATACTTTCAATGATTTGATATTATTGCTTTACTAGAGGCACACGTTTGAAAAGATGTCGTGGTTGGTTTGCCAGTAATCGCCTCTTTTGTCGACCGTACATGCTACTAAAAAAAAAACTTTTAAATTCGCATGCAAGCGAAAAAGAACAGCGTGCAAACTAAATCAGTGTGCCTTCAGATTATTATTCCAATTACCAATCTCTTTGGTTAATAACCTTCTCCGTTTACTTTCTAGAAGCAAAGCGTGATGGAAGCTTAGCTTTTGAGTATGGCGTTAGTTTTTTTTACAGCATTTTTTAAATACAAACCAATGCTATTTTCACAATCAGGTGATTCTCATACTTTGTCTCGAGTCGATAGTTCTCTGTTCAAAAAAATTGTGACGTCATAATTTTCAGTGTTACCATTTTTTTTTGTTTTTTTTTTGTAGTGTCCAGTCCCATTTGGTAAGCAGTAAAGAGAAAAAATAATATGCGCTATAGTATATCCTCTACACAATGTGTTATTCTACTTATTGTACGTACTAATAACTAAATGTGTCTATTTAAAGATCGATTTTTCGACTATTTATGAATGTTGTTTAATTATTAAAAAAATACGAAGAAAAATATCAATGTTTTCAAAACTAAGTGTCATGCAGTATTTGTCAAATATTTTGTTCTTATCGCACTTATCCAGTTTATAAATAAAAATGTGAGAAATAAAGTTAACAAGAAATATGGTTTGGTTAAAACCCTTTTGGTCAATTAAGACATACTCTCGAAGGCCACCGCAGACCGCGAATCAGATGTATCTTAACACATCACTAATACAAATAAAAACACACACAAATAAATATCGTTAAAGTGAGAAGTGAGAGATACGCCTCCTCGGTTGAATTAAACCAGCACTAACGGCAGCATTGTCGTTCACAGATAAACTTAACTGCAATGCTGCAGACGCCTTTATTTTTTACGGATGGGAAATCATCAAATAACTTCCCACACTCTGGGCGGAGCGGGGGGGAGAGTCAGACTTGTACTGACTAGAACCCACCCATGTTCCTTCTATTGCCCTTTATGTTCCGGGGCCGCGGTATGTCTTTCAAACAACCCGCAACCCCGGCAGGCGCTGGCCCCTCTGCATGTTGCAGACACTTGCGGTTAGCAGTTTGCAGTCGAAAGTATATCTTCACAATCATGTAAGAACAGCAAGCTTTTTGATAGAAGTTCAGGATAACATGTGCGATGAGACCATCCATAATATTTTTTCAATTGTGTATTTTACCATATTATTAATTTGGAAACCAAAATGTACATGTCTATCTACGTTAGAATCACACCTCATTTCGATTGTTATAAATATGAATTCAAATTAAAAGGACTGCACATAAAAACGTCACAATAGGTTTAAAAGATTCTTAGGTCAGTGGTATTTGTTAGAAAAATCTGAATAAATGTTTGCCTAATAAATAAAATATCCCCCTCAAAACTAAAAGTGAAACATAAAATGTTGCATCTTATATTATAAAGTCTTTTGTTAGGAATCGGTCAACAAATCTGAACTTTAAAATCAGTTTTCATGGCCAAAAACACATTCCATAGTCAAACCTCCATGCTCAAAGAAATACAGGTAAAAAAGGCAATACCACTGCCCTAAGATCACAGACAAAACAAAATGAAACTCAACCTTTTTGGCACACACACAATTCGAAAAACAAAATAAATGTACATTACCTTTGTCGTTGAGCCACCTCGCTATTCTGGCGTACACCTCCTCCTCCACCGCTATGATGATAGCGAGCAAGGCGCGCGGTATCCATGTGAAGTATACTATGTTTGTCTCCCACCAGTCCTGTTGAAGTAATGTTGTGATATAAATAAATTTATGGATTTGATTTAAGAACATACTTGGCTGACATGTTCCAATTTATATGTTTTTTTTTAGGAACTAAATGTTATATTTAATTAACTTGGAGCCTAGTTAATCGGTTGTCAACAACACTAGTTCAAGTGGTACATCACTATTTGACACATAGAAAATGTGTGTGGAATCTTTCAATTACAACACTAGATCTAGGTTTTGAAGCAGAATATGAATCTAGCTTTTGGAATTATAATATGTAAATGTTATGTATGTTATAATAATGTAATATACAGTCACAACAGTAGTTTTAAATTTCATGTCGGTGTAAAAACAGTATCCTGGAACTCATATTTTTATGAAATAGATTGTATTTCAAAGTTACAATCATAATTCCTCGCAGCAAAATCCCTTTTATATTTAGGAAAGTATGGACATTTTAGTGCTTGTCTGTACATGCTGTGACCAATAATGCGATTTTTCGAGCTGTTATCATTAAATCTGAGTCAACATCAGTACACACATAGTAGCGGCATATCTTGACGTGGAGTGACACTTAAGGTTTTTTTAGAGACTTTTAACGTTTCTATTCGAGTCGTTAATAAAGCGAAGTTCGACCTGAATTAAAAGCTATTGTGTCACATTAATCGCAGTGCCGCCACACGCGTCTCCGCCACGCCGCGTACACTCGCTGTACTGTACTGTACACACGCAGGCGTCACCTGAGCCCGCAGCAGCGCGAAGGTAGCGCAGGCGGCGACGCTGAGACACACGCACATGAGCGGGAACGACACGCAGTGCCGCCACACGCGTCTCCGCCACGCCGCGTACACGGGCTCCGGTCGTCCTGTCACCGTACTTGTACTCATCTCACCCTGAAAACAGAAAGATGATATGACTGTAATCCTCGAAAGAACAGGTAGAGTGAAGTACACACAAATTAATGGTAGTTAATCGATGACAGAGGACTCGATTGGAACGGCACGGTTGGCGCAGTGACTAAACGATTGGTAGTTATTTCGGGTTGTTTGTTTGTGAGTTTAAATGTTTTGAAACGCATCCATAAGCATTCATGAGAAATTACTATGGTGTTGCAAATGTTTAAAAAAAAACCCGCCTTGTGAGAGTCGGACTCGCGCACTGAGGGCTCCGTACAAACTTGTAGGTAAGTAATGAAAGTACCGAAGAGTGCTCTAACGAAAAGATAAACTGTTTGGAAGGAAAAACTTAACTTTTTTTGTGATGCGTCTACAAATTTACCGTTGTCGAAATTTTTTCTTTACTGGTGCTCTGTGATATTGCTTTTAGCAAAATTTCATTATTCTAGGTCAAAGAAAAGGGGCCGGTTTTGGTTCCCCTTGCCTCTAGGAAATGCGACATAAACGGCTACATCTTTCTGGGGTTGCGGATTGTTCGAAAGAGATACCGCGGCCCCGGAACGTAAAGGGCAAAAAAAGGAACATGGGTTGGTTTTAGCCAGTAAAAGTCTGACACTCCCAGAGCGGGGGAAGTTATTTGATAATTTCCCAACGCAAATAAAAAGGCCATATCTTTTAATTGCGTAAATTTAGAGGGTCGATTTACAGTTACATTTTCAACTAGCTATCGTCACGTGTTACCTAGATAGCGGGTCTTGACATACAGACAGACGATGATTCGCTATAGGCTATGTTTTTTTCTTATGAAGAACGAAACAAACCGGTTACCTGAAATAATGGTCTTGGTTCAACCAGCAGTTCATCTCTCTGATCCAATGTTCCCCACTTATATGCCAGCACATTGGAATATCTGTAATTAAACCAATTAAATTAATACTTGTAGTTAATGAAAAATCAAGTTTTACAAAACGTTCGGCTATATTAGAGCGCCGTCCCAACAAACAAAAAATCCTCTCATAGTGGCTAAAATTGCCAAAAATAATTTACTTATAAGAGCCGTATTATCGCTAATAAGGGTGCGTTTGGGCACAAATTACAAGAACAATAACCTCATACCCCCCTTATAATTGCTATATTGTAAGCTTCTTTTTCTTATACGTATTTTATTGTAGCAAGCAACAAGGGGGTCGAACTAATAAAAGCAAAAGGATTGTTCTTAAAAGGCTAATACACTTATAAGAGACATGTTGAACGCGTTAATAAAGCCAAGCAACCTTATACATGTTTTATCATGGCGAGCAACAAGGGAGTAAAACTTAAAGCGGCAAGACAAATTCTATTAAAAAGCTGCCAGTGTTTGAGATTCTACAACAAGTGTTTTGTTGAGTGATTTTTTACCGTTAGGCAGCGGCAACAAGTATTTTAAAGAAAACAAGAACCGGTAAGTCATTAATTTCATTTATTTTTTGTAGTGTACCTGAATCCGAGAGTATATTGTGCTTGTTTATTGTGAAAACTGTCTGGGAATTCAAACGTATGATAAAATGTGGTACAAAAAGTGTAATTATATCAACGCGCCCTTGAATTTGAGTAGTTTTACGGTAAAAATGTGAATAATTATTAGGTCATGTTTTTTATAACGCTTTTACAAGGGTAATAGCATTCTCACATCGTTTATTAGATCTCTTTAAGATTATAAGCTCTGTAATGGCAATATTTGTTCCTTATGCTATCGCCATTTTATCTATCGTTAGGGTTCCTTTCATCATTCCGTAGATATATTAATATTATCTATATTACATTTTAGGTATTATTACAATGGTCGTATTTACGGACGTTTACAAATTTAAAAAAAGAGAAGATCTCACTGTCCAAAACAAGAGATGGCCATGGAATTGGACACATTTTATTATACGAAGAAAATGTTTTCATTGTAAATATCAGACTTTTTCAAACATACCTTCACACTTTGTGATTGGTCGAAGTTCAATACCTACTCAACCAAAATGTATGGAACAGCTAGTTTTTTCGCGTTTATTGAGCTGGCCGCAATTTTCGAAAAAAAATATGTATTTAGTATAATAATATGTTGTTTTTTTTTTCAGATTCATCAATAATGCCAAGGGAAATCAAAACTATCTGCAGTTCCAAGTAATTGGGATATCGATGGCGTTCTTTACTGGCCCAAATATAATGAGAACAAATAAAAAAGAATTGCAAAGTGAAGAGATCTGATTTTCTAACTTTTCACGAAGCAGAGAAGGAATTAGACAAAATGTGTAAGAAGTCTGAAACGGAAACAGATACTCTGGTCATTTCAATTGTACGACAAATCAAAAAGATACGGCGCTTGAAAAAATTGTAATACGTTATGTAATATTTTTAATAGATCACTCAAAGCCATATGGGAAATATTATTTTTTACTGCCCAGTCTCTGATATCACCACAAATATCCATCTTATTCAACTCTTCAATTAAATTTATGTCTACTTCACTACTACTACTGTTATATTCTTCCTCACTGATTTCCTGTACTTTATTGTCATCTTCCATAAAATTATTTACGGAACCCTCAAGTGATTTGTTAGTATCAGCTTGGTCATTTTGTAGCATTATATTCGTAACAGTAGAAGTGGTGGCTGTATTGTTAATCATGTTTTCGTAAACTTGTTTAACTTTTTTTCTATAGCCACCACTTCACTTAAACTTCTTCCAATCTTGTGAATCCATTTTTTATGTTATTGTAACAGTAAACATTTCTGTTGCATTTCCAAAATGGCCAAAATATGACAAATCAAGTTAGATAAAATATTTTAATATGACCATCTAGAGAATAATACCTTTTTAATGACTATATAAGTGATTATGGATTGCTTTCATTCTTGTAAAGACCATATAAAATGCTGTAACTTTTTTGTTGGGTAGACAGCTTATAAAATGCTCTTATGAGTTTAAAAGTATCATAGTTAGCTTATGCATTACTGTTATAAGAACAATTAGCCAAATGAAAAGCTTTTATAAGGATTTCAATATTATATGGCCTAAAAGCATTGTAAATGCTCTTATAAGAATAACACATTTTCAATCCTTATAATAACCATGTAATTTGGACTTGTTATGCTTAACCCAACCAAATTATAAGAATAAAGGTAATATTAGCTAAATCTTCTTATATCGTGCCATTATAAGGAACATTGATATAATAAAAGCGATTTTAAAACCTCTATAAGAGATTAGACCTTAAACATATAATTTTATAAGAGTATCTTGTTTGTTGGGGTTGCCTGTGTCTCTTTATAAAAACGAATTTTATTTCATAATTTAAAAAACAACTTGATCAAAATTGATTCACCCGTTCAGGAGCTATAATGCCACAGACACAGATACACACTTCAAATTTTTAACTATATATGGAATAATCGGATGCATATTTACCTAATGATAATAATTTTGGCTAAAAAAGTATGAAAGCGGCTTGTTAGGATATTTTTATTAAAAATAAAATTATCCCGGGATCTCGGGATATTTACTTATATGTATTTCCTGGGGTTTAATTACGATTTGACATTTGTTACAAATAGCACAAAAAATGCCGAGATTTGTTCTATAAAAAAGCAGTTTCCATAATAGTCAACTTCCCAACTTTAGTTAAATATGTATCCGAATATCCCATCTCTACTTATAACACATCTCTGTTTTGGTAGGGGCTACAAAAAAATCCGTTTACAAACCTTTTCCACGTTTCTAAATATACACACGCCCAGAGCACATTGAACAGTGAAAACAATACATAAGCTATGTCCTTCCAATTGTCATTTGCTGTGCCGAGCCAAATCTGTAATGAAAATGAGTGTCATGAGTCTTCGTAATTTATAGCAGAATTATCTTAGCTTTGCACATAAAATACAAACCGTATGGGAAAAGTGGTTCGCGAAGAAATAGGCAGTATCAGTTATGTCTTAATTTATAGGACAAGAGCCAATTGTATTTTTCGGATACAAATACGGACTTTAAACCCAGCACCGCATGCTTAGCATGCACTTCCAAAAAACACAAAAAAGTCGGCAGTGAAAAAAAACGGTGAATCAAACCAAAGTTGAAAATGATTTTCAATCATCAATATACCAAATAAGGTCAAATTATTTACAAATCCGAGTAACATTCAAAACACTTGTACATTTCTTTAGTATTTACTAAGAAAAATTTTTATATAAATAAAATTACCCAAAAAATGAAGCCTACAGCAGCCGGCACCGTCAACGATTGTGTATAATGTCCAAGCCAAGCGAAGTACATTGCAATTTTTACACCAAAATATTCACTTATCTCATCTGTAATACAACAAAGGCCACCGTTAGTGAGAATAAAAGGTGTGAAAAACGCAATTAGATTGACCCCAGATAATAGTCAACTCTGGATTCCAATTTTAAATAATTTACGAAAATAAAGTTCAGGGGGGCTAAAATGTATTGATCGCAATAGGATAATAATATGAATTACGTTACAATTTAAAATATTAACTGCGACTGTGAACAGTTTGAGAATTTTAAAGAGATATTTTATTTTCCTATTATTATTTATTGTAGAAGAAATAGAACGTCCAATTTAGGTCCCCAGCTTTCAAGTTAATATTTATTGTATTGAGTTTGTCAAGCTAAAAACTGACCATTTAAAAAAAATGAACAATTACATTGTGCGTGAAAAAAAGAATTTGAACTTACTAATTATTTGGATATTAAGATTAGGATTTGAGATTTGAATTATGGGCACACACATAGAAAATAGATCGAACGATATACATGACGAGAAGTTGAAAAGGAGAAACTTTTTTCTAAAGAACCTTTTCTTTTTCAAGTGAAAAGGTTTTGAAAAGTTTTTAGAAGAAGCTTATCTCAAATACGAAAGAATTTCACCCGAGCTTTAACAGCGTCAATCACCATAAGCATTCTCTTGCCGTCATTCCAATTGTTTTGGGGTCGCCATTGCATGTTTTCTTTTTCCATACATCTCTATTACTATATCTAATATATAAAATTCTGGTGTCACAGTTTTCGTTATCATACTCCTCCGAAACGGCTGGACCGATTCTTATGAAATTTTATATGCATATTCAGTAGGTCTGAGAATCGGCCAACATCTATTTTTCATACCTCTAAGTGAGCAGTGGGTGAAACCTGGGCACAGCTAGTTATTATATATATGTATTTCTATTATTCGTCATCTCATTAAACACCTCTATTATACTGGTGGCATCAGTAAGGATACAATCGAGACCGTCTAAGAACGTGATCGAGATCAATCGAAACAAATTCAACGTAGGAAACAAACTTACCTATAGGCTGTGGAGAGAACAACGTTTTCACCCATTTCTTTCTGAGGTTCTCCAAAGCGTTTCTCTCGTGGAGGGGGAACATACTTGCTACTACTCCTCTGCTCACACATGCTGGTACTGTAGACAAAAATAAACTTTCATAACATAACAACAAGCCTATATACAATGGGCTACCATATGACATTGTAAGCACGACGTGTTTTTTTTGCGGATAGGAATTTCCTTCTTTTACCTTTTATGCTCCAGGGCCGCGGTATCTCTTTCGAACAACCCGCAACCACAGCAGGACGAACAACCCGCAACCCCGGCCAAAAAACGGAACCGTTAACACTTTGTTGTCCGTCTGTCTGTCTATCTATCGAGTTAAAATTAAAACTATTAACTCAAGTCTGTGGTCTCTTAACTCTTTAGGCTGTGAAAGACTTGAGTATAAAGTTTTCTTTTTAACTGGACATCTCCACGCGTTTCCGAGATAAATGGCCCTGACAGACAGACGGAACAACAGCCTTGGAGGTACGAAACCGTAAAAACAAAAAACAGTACTGCTATTATAATAACCCACCATGTAGACTAGACCTACAAAACACTTCCCAGTTATAAAGGCTTATTAAGGCCTATATTGAAGCTAAAACAAAACAGCAAACTACAATACACTCTAGGCTGTCCTTTACAAAGTTCAAACTACAAGAGAGAGCGACCTTCCGATGGACTCGTTGACTTATTGTATTCTAACCAGTTCAAGGTCAGCCGATAGTGCACTGTTGTATTCTTATACCCTTTTTGTATGTCAGCAATAGATTTGCTAGTTAATACTGTGGTTTGTTTATGGTTTATTGAGGGTAAATTACGTTAATTACTGTTTTCAGTTGCGAGAGACTCTCATGTTCGGTTGAAAACTGTCGCATAAAACTTTTTTCGTACCACATGCTCAAAAAAGTGACATTCTATGCCCCAAAAAGCGAACATAACAATAGTCATTTTTAATCTGTCAAAAACAGGGAAAGAAAATTGTACTGAATTTCATTCATCCCCTAGGGAGAGAATGTGATTTAAAATTGGAATACTTAATACTGAAATAAATCTGTGTTTACACCATTGAGTTTGTATATAAAGCATTAAGCATCTTTTTTAAAAAGGAATACGCAATTAATTATATTATGCATTTATGATTAATAAATAAAATTACCGAAACCGACGAGGTCGTATGAGCTTGATGCCTTTGCTTTTCCGACAACACATATTAGTCTAGGAATTTGTCGCGATTTTGTTTTCTTCAAATAGGTACATAAACGTTAAGTTTATTTTTATAAATAAGTTAATGTTCAAAAAATACATTGACAGTGTATTGCCGGACTCCATCAGTGCAAATGCTGCCGCAATTATACTCATCAACAATAAATGTACCTAACAAAAGTGTAGCTCTCTCTATAAATAATTGGACCAATGTTCGAATATTAACTTTTACTTTTAATGTCATTATTTTTAATAAATGCTTATCTCATATTATTACTGGGTTAATTTTTTCGCAAATGGTACGAAAAGTAGAGTATTTTCCTCGGTGATAAAGCTGTCTTAGTCTTGGGTAAACTTAAATCTCTCGCTACACTCAGGACTCGTCTTAAATCCTTCGCTTCGCTCGTGATTTAAGTTTTTAACACCCTCGCTACGCTCGGGAGTAAACCTCGAGTCCTTTGTTACGCTCGCGATTTAAATCGTCACCCGCGACAGAAGACACTGCTTTATCCCCTTGGTTAATAATCTACTAATACACACTCATGTACTAATTTATTCGTGTACTAAAGTGTCCAATAGGTCATTGTACAAACCACCCGTCGTTTCATTTGAAATTCAAACAAGCCTACGAATAAGCTAAGTAGGGCTTCCATATCCCATATTACGGGATCTCAGATCTTTTGGTGAAAATTTTCTCCTTACTAATATTATAAAAGCGAAAGTGTGTTTGTTTGTTTGTTACGTCTACACGCATAAATGGGAAAACCCGATTTGAATGAATCTGTACATAGTTGGGACCCTGAAGACGGACATAGGCATTTTTTTAAAGTGAGAAATTAGGGAGAAATTGGAAAGAAAGGAAAACTTAGCTTTGCTATTACAATAAATAAGGCACAAGGGCAAAAACTACAGGTAGCAGGTAACTGCAGATCAGGAAAGGGGATGTGTTACGTCGAATTTAACGCGAGCGAAGCCGTGGGCAAAAGCTAGTCTCAAAATAAAAGAACGGTCTTCATTGGAAAACAAACGGTCCCGATCGAGATACCTAAATTGTGTTTTCATAGAACCTGTTTTCATAGAACGCAAATATCACGTGAAAGTGATGATGGCATGTGGTATCGAAGGCAGTGTCTGCAGGCACCAGTCACGACACATTGTGACATCTACTGAATATAGCCTATATTGTGTTCTTCTTTATTGTGTGGTTAGTGACTAACCTGTAGTTAGAGTTTCCATGCCGCCCATGGGCCTCTGAGTTGGCTAACATTCCGTCGAGAAAACTTCAGGTGTGCTGGTGTTCTCACGATGTTTTCGTTACCGAAGCAAATGATTATACAATGACTTGGGCAATACAGTGTCTTGGGTTTGAACTCGGGACCTATGGCTAGTCAGTCTGACTGTTGTGCGTGTATGACCAGATATATGAACGTGGAGGCAAAGAAGTCTGCAAGGATCATCGAGTTGGCGTTCCGGTCTCTGCTTAGGCCCTTCGAAAAAGTTGTGAGTTTTTGTTTGTATGTAGTTTTAAACTTAAAACAACTTACCAATACTCTGTCCAGGTCTGAGCGTCAGAGCAGGTTCTAAAGCATGCTCATCGCCGGGCTCAGCACGTGCTGACTCCAACGCATGCTTCACTAACGCGCCCCGTTCTTGTGAGTTCAGTAGTTCCGCAGCTGAGGATCCCTGGAAAAATAGAAGGTTCTAGTATCATGGATTTCTTCTTCATGTCCACGCTGCAGCCACAAGCCCCCGCTCATGGCGATGGGATGTGGTCTGGACCATCATCGAAATTACGAAAATGAATATATTCTATATTAAATCATTTTAAAACACGCTTTATTGACTGACGTCGTTTTATTTCTCGTTTTTCTCAGCTAACCTTTTCTTTTGATAGCCATAACATAGCAATTCATAAAATGACGTCCGCCATTTCGCATTTAACAAAGCTTAAACTCAATCGGATACCGCGAACAGTATCAAATTAAACTTCTGAGATTTTTGTCATAGTTAATTAGTTAAGTGTGAACCACGCGTTTATTAGCAAACCCGTGGTAATATCAGTTTAAGTATGAACACACCATTCTGATACACGCTTATATTTAAACTAAACGATTTACTCGTGTTATAATATTTTTACGGATGGGAAATCCTTTAATTACTTCCCCCGCTGTGGGTGGAGAGGGGGCGACTGTAAAACTTTTACAAACTAAAATCCACCCATGTCCATTCTTCTGTCTTTTATGTTCTGGGGCCGCGGTATCTTTTTCGAACAACCCGCAACCCAACAATCGGAACTTCAATAATAGTCAGAGTACGAAATAAAAGTACAAACAATTTTAACGTTCACAAAACGGAACGCCAGAAAAATTAAAGATCTTAAACTTCTTAACGACCCATAGCTCTAATTATATGAGTCATCTTTATCTTTCGCTTGTAAAATCGTTCGTAAACTTTTCTTATACTTATTTCTAATTGTTTGCACAAATAATACCTATGCTAAAGACACAGAGTCGTAGTACTCACTAGTAGTTACACTAGAGACATGTTACAGATTTACAGTATAAATTCCGAATTAACTCCGAAACGCTCCTATTGTCTTTTATCCACTTTACCCTTGGCAAAACATGCAAGCTTTTCGTTTCTGCAGCAAAACTGTCGAGGTTTTATATAATTGGCTTACAAAATTTGTTCTGTATTACTTTGAAACGTGTTTGCAGAGTAAAGCTTGTCATGATCTCGTAACAAACCCTAGCAAAAACGTATGAGAACGTGATCCACAACTTCGGTTATATTTTTAATCAAACGCATGTTAGTAGTGGCAGATTTGAATAACGAAATCACACTTATTTATTTATTTAAACTTAATGCACAAGTAAAATACATTCTACAAAGGCTGACTTAATGCCTTGGGCATTTTCTACCAGTCAACCTTAGGGTGATGCATTGACAAAAGTCAAAAACATAGTAGGTGCAATGTGACAGGAAATATAAATTTTATTAATAATAAATATTAAATTACTTATGATATTACTGTTCATTCAAAGTCAAACTTGAATCTTGAATCTTTGAATATTCTATTTATAGTTAAATAAACCCTCGTTTACCCCAGAATTATGCGACATTCTTATCTTGCACTATTTCATTTTGAAGGGTTATTTATGTCTCACCCTCTTTCAAAAACCGACTGATCGGTAGGCCGGCAAACAGTTTACCTCGTGAGCTTTTAGGGCCATCAATATTGATACTACCTTAATCATTATCATAACAAGGGATATGATGATGATCATCATTTCTGCCGAAGGACATCCACTTCTAAGACATGTACATACGTTGCTACATGTTGATGTAGCGACTACTTTCTTAACCTAGAAGATTCGATAGCATATTCCCACTATCGTTATCATCATTTCCGCCTAATTATAAGGGATATCAGACCAGATATAGGGAATCCAGCGGATCATTGGACAAATAACCACATTACCCACCGCCAGTCGGGTAAAAAACGTAGCGAAGTTTTGGGCCAAACGAGTTGAAATACTATCGTGCCAGCGACACGAATATAATAGGAGAATAAGGCAAAAACGGAGCTATAACATCTGTGAAATATACATAAACATAGAAATAACGCGTGTAGCCAATAGGAACCCGTATAATATGCGTGTCGGAAACGATTGCTCTGTGAATTACATAAATTATTCATAGCTAATATTGATTCGTATGATATGACGTTGCGGTTTCGCAATCAATTTCTGCCTGTGGACTTTATATGATACCTCTTTAGCGTACGCCATTTTTTTTTAATATTATAGCGGAAATTCATTTTCAAATGACATTATAACGAAAAGAACGTTTGTGTTATATAGTTCATGTAGCCTGGATCTATTCAAGCCATGAGTATAATATATAAAACCAAGATTATACATAGGCTTCTTTCGGATTAGCTCGATCCATCGCTGTCTTCACGATAAGATTGAATTGGCCCATCACTACTAGTATACAACAAAGTCGCTTCCCATTGTATGTCTGTCCTTAAGTATGCGTCTTTAAAAATCCGCAACGTATTTTGCGGTTTCTTTTAATAGATATACCTAAGTTATTCAAGAGGAAGGTTTATATGTATTACTAGCTTTTGCCCGCGGCTTCGCTCGCGTTAAATTCGGGGTAACACAGTTACCCTAGCGCCTTATTGATTTGTAATAGCAACGCTAAGTTTTCCCTTTTCTTCCCTCTTTCTCCCTCAAATCCCACTTTTTTCAAAAGCAAGAAGTTAAAGCTTATGTCCGTCTCCTGGTTCCCAACTATCTCTGTACCAAAATTCATCAAAATCAGTTTAGCCATTAAAGCGTGAAGAGGTAACAGACAAACAAACTTACTTTCGCTTGTATAATATTAGTAAGGATTTTCTACAACGCTCCTGTGCGAAGTTGGAGCGAGTTGCTAGTTTAATATAAGAATAACCGTGTCTGGAATAGCTTACAAAGTAAGCAAGCTAAAAAAAGCAACGGGCCGATCATCAGTTTGCCTAGTGTAACGCTGTACGCGCCTGACTAGTAAATCGAAGAGGATTCGGACTGGTTGCGGAAGTCAGGGAGCCGATTGAAATGACGGCTACGAAATGTACAGCGTAGACTGCCTCTATTTAAGCAGATATTTTCTCTTTAGTATAACCATACTGTTCCACTGATCCTTCCTAAACTCCCATGAATTCTTCAATCTGAAAATCTTCTGTCTTCAATATAACAATAGGAAACAAACAACCTAGTCTAAATTCAAGAAAACTACGCGCAAATAAACACCAATTTGTTCAGAAATGTTGCTTTTAGCCCAATCTTGTATTCAGTATTCATGCCTTGCTTCGGCTAGGCAGTAGGTATCGCGTACAATAGGACTAGCGCCAGGTAAGGTTAGCGAGCAGATGTTACGTAGCTACCGTGCTAAATAGGAGCTACCTGACTTCGTAACCTCTGTAAGTGGAAAGATTTTTGGTTTACTTACGTAAAATGTACTTTTGTTTAGGGTATTAAGATTTCAATATCATGCGTCCGAAAAGCATTGATTTAACTAGTAAGATACCTGTTTATATAAAGGGAAAATCACTGACTTACTCAGGAAATCTCAGAAACTACAAGTGTAAGGAAGGGTCTCAAAGTTTTCATGGAGTATCTTTTTAGGACGTAAGTGCTCACTAAAATGGGATTTTGCGAAAATAAAGGGGTGAGACAAGGTAGAAAAGTTTGTAAGGGTGTACGCGATTACTTGACTTGACATTTTGCATGGCATATATAAGATTATTTGCAGCTCCTGAAGGAGTTTCTAAATGAAAAATGTATCGAAACAGGATAGACAATATTTATAAAAAGCTAAAGAGATAAATATTTCCTATTTTGTTATTTATCTGGAAAGCCGATGAACAGTAAACTGGGGATGTTTTACGATCATTTCCTTTTAGCTAAATAGACACAGCGATAAGCCTGGAAAAATTTGCGCGGTACATATTTCCTGAAATATAATATCATCACGGTTGTAAATAAAATTCGTTAAAGAGATAACCACACATAAATAAATACCAGGAATAATTTTTCGGAGGAGGGGAAATCATCAATTGGCTCTGAGCGGAACGAAAGGGAGTGTCAGACTAGTACTGACTAAAACCCATCCTTGTTCTTTCTATTGCCCTTTATGATCCGGGGCCGCGGTATCTCTTTTGAATAACCTGCAGAACCGGCAGACGGTGGCCCTATGCTTTGCTAACATCTCTTTAAGGCGCGCGTGGAACACGAACGCATTGTCCACACGGCCTGCCGTCAATACACGGACCGACGGTAAGCTACCCAATGCTCACCGTCCACAAACCCGCATCTATGGTGGCCGGAAGTCGTCTCGCGGCGCTGTGATATTTATTAGATATCATAAAGTGGTAAAATTTGTTTGTAAGTTTGTATTTAGGGGGTAATCTTCGGTACTACTGATCCGATTCCGAAAATTGTTGCACTAACGAAAAAACACATAATCCCTGAGTATTACTTAGGCTACATTTAAAACACGCGGTAAGCTAATTTCCGTACATAGCGGGAGCCAAGTCGCGAGCACAAGCAAGTTAGTGTTTCTCATCCAGTATCAATGTGCATTATAGCAGGGTTAGGTGTATCTTTAGCCAATATGCTGACTCACGCGAACTCAATTCACTCCTGAATTATCCCTGGGCAAAAACGGGTCATTAATGTTTCAAGTTCGAAGAGCAAATAACGCTTACTGTCTTGCTTTGCTATAGCAAAATCGACCTACAATGTTCCCACTTAGGCTCAGTAAGTTTAGGCTTTATTAATTTCTACACAGTATTTTCAGTCAGAAACCTTAAAGACCCTCTTATCACACATCAGGTAATGGAATGTTCAAATCGTTATACAAAACCCAAAAGTTCAGACATTACGTAATATCAAAGCTATTAAACTAATTTTTCATTAACCTGTACGCCGATATCTACCCTTATCATCAAAATCGATTGAACATCGTGCGTCTGCCAATTACGGAAAAACTTTACGACGATTGGCCCAGAGAATGAGGGAGCCGTGAAAACAGTATTTTATACCTTCGACCTTTTGAAATTGAATTTATTAGCTCTTCGAATTACGTAATTAATTTAAGAGCTAGTACAACGCTGGTTGATTAGTATGCTTATATAACAAGCAGTGTTCAGAATAGTTCGAGCTTTCAGAATAGCAAGCGGGAAGACGAACGCAGCGGTGGAGCGGACCAATCCCGTTGCTTGAAATTTACGTCGTGTATCGCCTGTCATCTTCTTGCCCTCTTGTCAAGTTATTTGGGGTCAGCGCAACACGTTTTTATTTTAAGTATCAGCCTTTTTACAAGCTTTTATTTAACTTGCAATGTATGTAAGTATGTAAGTTTGTTCGGGGGAATCTTAGAACTCAATTTTTAGTTGGTGGTATGATGGTAACTTAAAAACTTATCAAGTTTTAAATTGAAACGGTTAGCACCAGTTTTTAAATAAAAAAAAAAATAAGAAAAGAATCAGTTCTCCCAGTCGAAAGTTCCGTAGTAACACACAAAAAAATACAGTCGAATTATGGACTTCCTTCTTTTTTTTTAGTCGGTTTAAATCAAAAAGATGATGTTACAGATCCAGTCACAAGGCATAATTACTTGTGAAAGTACTGTAGTTGCCCACTCCAAAGGGTAATTTGATGAAACGCTTATCCATACTTCATTCGTCGTTTATCGACGAAATCTATCACGTAGTACGTCATTCGGGATTACAGAGGTGACAGTCATTCATTGCGTAATGTGAGCAAGAATCTAGGTTAACATTCAGACTGAACCAAGATGTTTGGAATGGTATCAAAAACAGCTGAATATCAGAATGTTCAGTTGTTTTTCCATGGTTTTGGTTCCATTCCAACATTGTCTGCTAGCACTAGATAAAGTTTGAGACAGGTAAGTATCCGTTCATTAATCACGCAAGGAAAAGAAGCCTCTGATTCAAAAATTATTTCAGACATCACATTTCATTTTAACCGACTTTAAAAAAGGAGGAGCTTCTAAATTCGATTGTTTATTCGGATAAGGGTTTCGAACCTTTGTCTGTCTGTCCAGACCCTTTATCTCGATAACGCGTGAAGGTATCGAGTTTAAAATAAAATCAAAGAATCAAATCTATGTTCCCTTGGAACTGTGTAAAAAAATCAACCCTTTAAGTCAACGCAGTCAAAAGACATGGCCGGTTATTGTTGGGGTAACTTGCTTGTTGGATAGAAATAGTAATCTCAGATTGTAAGAAAATACGTGTACTTCGTTGCTCGTCAAATGGTGCAGTGAACTGATAACATATTATTACAGTGACATTAAAATGACATATATATTTTGATGTGGCCTCTGGGCCTTTTGCCTTAAAACTAAATGTTGTGTTGCCAACAGTTATGTCGCAATTTTGTACGGAACCCTCGATGGGCGAGTTGGACTCGCTCTTGGCCTTGGCTTGGTTTTTATTGTTGTATAGTAGTTACATAGTTACGCGGTTTTTCCGTCAGTTGTGGGCCAGATCAAAATCCGTTCAGCCGTTTTGAAGTGAAATAGTAACAAACATCCATACATCCTCACAAATATTCGCATTTATAATATTATAACTGTGCCCAGCGGTTTCACCCGCTGCTCACTTAGGGGTATGAAAAATAGATGTTGGCCGATTCTCCGACTTACTCGATATGTACACAAAATTTCGTTTAAATCGGTCCAGCCGTTTCGGAGGAGTATGGGAACGAAAACTGTGACACGAGAATTTTATATATTAGAGATATATACAAGATAAGCGAGATAAACATAACACTTCCTTGGTAATCCGGTAAAGAACGAAAAATGGTTTGAACAAGATTTGATTTTTATTTTTGTTATATGTGACATTTTTCGTTGAACTGCAGCAATAACTTTGTTTTTCATTAACATACTATGAAAAACAATTTCAGTTTTGCTGTTCAGTGAATATTTACTGAGCGTTGAGCGTTAAAAATATTGTTATTATTTTGTTCTGTGCTTCGGAACCGTATAACCCGGCTAAGTGCGAATAGTACCCGAGTACGACGCGCACTTAGCCGTTTTTATATAGTTACTTTTTATTCTTGTTGTTGTCTGAATTTACATCTTAGTTATCGCTCATAGGCTGTCACTCTGTCACACTGGTACTTTCATTTTATGATCACTGTAGATATTTCTAGAAAAATCTTGAGTTCCCAAAAGACCTATTTCTGAGACACATATTAAGTGTTTCATGGGAGATAAAAAAGTTGACTGCGTAGTTGGATCTTCTTATAACAGACGCTATCCGTCACGTTGAGAGGTTTCATAAGTTTATGATATCGTAGTTTCAGATTTATAGATGGAAGTAGTTTATTTGACGCGTTTTTGATGGGATCAAAGTGTTTCTTTATCTCGACCACTAAACACTTCATGAGTAAAGTCTGAGACAAAGACTTTAAAACGTTACTAGTTTAGCATAATTTCGGCTCTTTATTTTGCGGGTGGGAAATCATCAAATAACTTCCCCCGCTCTGGGCGGAGCGAGGGGGTATATATCATCACGGTTGTAATAAAAAAAATGTTAAACCGATAACCACACATAATAAATACCAGGCATAGTTTTTCGGAGGAGGGGAAATCATCAATTGGCTCTGAGCGGAACGAAAGGGAGTGTCAGACTAGTACTGACTAAAACCCACCCTTGTTCTTTCTATTGCCCTTTATGATCCGGGGCCGCGGTATCTCTTTCGAAAAACCCGGAGCCCCGGCAGGCGGTGGCCTTGGCAGGCACAAGAACATGTCTCAAAATGAAGCAAATAATAAGTAACGATATATTTAGAACTTGAAACACTGGCAGCGGGCAAAGCTAAAATTATTGAAGACTACCAAATATTTTATTTGCATTATAATATGTCGTTGATATAACTATGGACAATTCTGTATTGCAAAAACTAATCACTTCGGAAAGGGGAAAACATAAAGCTATGATTTTTTTCACGACGGGATGTCTTAAGTTTTGAGATTGTTTAGAAATATATGTCGGATGCATAAACTGCACCAGAGCTTTACCGTATATATTGGTTGGTAAAGTCAAGATGATGGGCCCGTTTCCTTCCCCTTCTCGCGAACCACTCGTCCTAGCTTATTTTCTTTTCTAGCCTGCATGTACCACTCCTGGGCAAAGACCTTCCTCTATTTCTTCCATCTCTGATGAAAGGCGGCGGCAGGGGGCGTAGAAGAGAGTGGAACCGGCGAGAGATGTCGTGCGGTGTCCCACAGGGATCGGTCTTGGGGCCGCTCCTGTGGGACATCGGTTACGACTGGGTGCTGCGCGCCGACCTCCCCAGCGGCGTCAGTGTAGTTTGCTACGCTGACGACACGCTCGTCCTGGCTCAGGGGGGGTCGCACCAGGCGGCGGCCGACAATATGACACGCGGGGTTGCGATAGTCGTGGAGAGGATCCGGCTACTGGGTCTCGAGGTGGCCTTGCACAAATCCGAGGCCATGGTTTTTCATGGCCGCGGAAACACGCCACCGTCGGGATCCCAGTTGACGGTAGGAGGGGTTCGCATCGGCGTCGGGTCGACGATGAAGTACCTGGGAATCGTCCTCGACAGCCGGTGGAACTTCGTCGAACACTTCCGACGTTTGGCTCCCAAGCTCGAGCGGACGGGGGCTGCTTTCAAGCGGCTCCTGCCCAATCTCAAGGGGCCAAACGCCTCCTGCCGTAGGCTCTATGCCGGAGTCGTGCGGTCCATGGCCCTTTACGGGGCCCCAGTATGGGCGCGTTCTTTAGGGCGGCGCGCCGCCCACTATCTGAACGCGCCCCAAAGGGTGGTGGCCATACGGCTTGTCCGGGGCTACCGCACGATCTCCGGCGAGGCAGCAAGCCTCCTTGCCGGACTGCCACCGTGGGATCTGGAGGCGATAGTCCTCGCGCACCTGTTTGAGTGGCGCGCGGAGGCACTACACCGGGGGGAAAACCCACTGCCGCGGCAAGTTGCCGCTCGGCGGGCAGACCTCCGGTGCGATCTCATGGTGGCATGGAGAGAGCGACTGTCGCAACCCCGTGCAGGGCACGCCACAATAGTGGCGATAAGTCCCCTCTTTGAGGAGTGGCTGGAGAGGCGTCATGGCGTCCTCACCTACCGCCTGACGCAGGTCCTCACCGGACACGGAAGTTTCGGGAGGTTCCTGCACATCATCGGGCGGGAGGAAGCGCCCGGGTGTCACCATTGTGACGATCGCCCGGAGGACACGGTGGAGCACACAGTGGCGATCTGCCCGGCTTGGGCGGAGCACCGCCGTGCCCTCGTAGAGGCGATCGGCGGCGGCGATCTCTCGCGTCCGGCCCTGGTTCAGGCCATGGTCCGGAGCGAGAGGGAATGGGAAGCGGTCACCACCTTCTGCGAAGCAGTAATGCTAGCGAAGGAGGTGGCCGGGCGTTTGAGGGAGAGAACATCTGCCCAACCCAGCCGCCGCGGGAGACGCCCATGGCGCCGGGCGCCGCGAGACGACTTCCGGCCACCGTAGATGCGGGCCTGTGGGCGGTGAGCAATGGGTAGTTCACCGTCCGTCCGTCGATTGACGACAGGCCGTGTCGACGGCGCGTTCGTGTTTCACGCGCGCCTCAAAGAGAGTCAGCAAAGCAGAGGGGCTTGCCAGAGCCTCTGCCTGCCGGGGTTGCGGGTTGTTCGAAAGAGATACCGCGGCCTCGGAACGTAAAGGGCAAAAGAAGAAACATGGGTGGGTTTTAGTCAGTACAAGTCTGGCATGCCCCCCCGCTCCACCCAGAGCGGGGGAAGTCATTGGATGATTTCCCACCCGAAAAAAAAAAAAAAAAAAAAAAAAAAGGGGGCGTAGAACGCGCGGCGTTCTACACGCGTCCTATCTAGTTCTACAAGCTATCTCCTTCTTGGCTTGCCGTGACCTTGCCTCACTGTGTCCGGGCACCAATTTTCTACCTTTAAGGCCACAGTTTGTCCGGCATGCAGAAAGCATGTTCTGCCCAGTCCCATTTTAGTTGGGCAGCCTTTAGGGCCACATCAGCTATATTTCTTTTGGAGCGCAGTACTGTGTTTCGAACACGATCCGTTAATTTAGCACATAGACTACTGCGTTCCATTGCTCGTTGGCAAACCTTTAGCTTGTGCTTCTGATTATTTGACTAAGTCTTTGCACCATAGGTTAAGACAAGAATACACATGTCCATAAGTTTACGTTTCAGTCCTAGCTTACAGGGTTTAAAATCAGATGCTTCACTGTGCGCACAAAAGGCATACCACTACTTCCTGCTATTAAGTATGTTCCCATAAACTGCCAAACAAAACTCGACTATAACGCATAACATTTTCCCCAAAGCTATCGTCATATCATGGATGGGAGCATTACAAATTTAGAACACTCGCTAAAGAGCGCCATTACTTCACAGCATCGCAAACTGTGACAATAGACCGGGAACACATAAGAACGAGAAGTGGGCATTAAACGCTGTCTAAGTATTCTCTAGACCCATATTATTTGAACATGAATTTTAAAAGCTTGAATGAAAGGTACCTATATTTATAGGAGTTTTTGGTGCGTCTCTGGTATTGTTTTGCAAATGAATATAACTCGTTTAAGGTAAATAAAATTATTTGTCAAAACTGATGCTAGTTTTCCTTGCATAAGGATAAGTGTAATTTATCCTGAAATTAAATTGATACGGAAAAGTTTAGGTAAAGCAAACATTTAAATCTATGCTTAAACTATTACGAATGCCATTTCCTTTTACTGCGTAGACTTAGAGGATTTATTTTTTCACAGCACAAAGGGACCAGATTTGAACTCCAACTCGATACCACCACGCGGTCCCAAGACAAATGGTCTTGACAGACAAGGGTTCCGTTTTTAGGGTTCCGTAGTCAACTAGGAACCCTTATAGTTTCGCCATGTCTGTCTGTCCGTCCGTCCGTCCGTCCTCGCTTAATCTCTGTGACCGTTAGCACTAGAAAGCTGAAATTTGGTACCAATATGTATATCAATCACGCCGACAAAATTTGAAAAAAATGTTTTATTAGGGTATCCACCCTATATGTAAAGTGGGAAGTGATTTTTTTTTTAATTTCAACCCTAACGTGTGATATATTGTTGGAAAGGTATTTAAAAATGAATAGGGGTTTACTAAGATCATTTTTTGATAATGTCAATAATTTCGGAAATAATCGCTCCAAAAGTAAAAAACAATATGTCCCCCCCCCCTCTAACTTTTGAACCATAAGTTTAGAAAATATGAAAAAAATCAGAAAAGTAGAACTTTATAAGGAATTTCTATGAAAATCATTTTGAACTTGATTGACACAACAGTTTTTGTACAAAAAAGACAAAAAGTTGTACAAAATAATTTTGATGATTTTTAATTTTTTTTTAACTTTGTTTACATATTTTACTATCCTGAACGTATCTTTTTTCAAACAAAAAAAGAATTATTGAAATCGGTTCTCGCAATCCAAAATTACCACCGAAATTGCACGTCTTTGTATTAATTAGTAACCCAATTCCCCGAGAGATGGCGCTGTAGGTACTTATTACATTGGATCGGGTATTACCGAATTGTTCGGTTGGCCAATGAATGACAATAAGTGTTCCCACTTATGAAGTGGGAACACTTATTGTGACGGACGGGAAACTACGGAACCCTACACTGAGCGTGGCCCGACACGCTCTTGGCCGGTTTTTTCTTATTGAGGTATGGAACCCTAAAAATGGGAGCTTTTGCCTAAATAAAACAAAGTGAACCTTACCTTTTGAAAACAGTGCATATCTCGAACTGTGAACTCTTTATAACCCCCACCGAATTCAGGCTTCAGCTGTTTCGGTAGATGCATCTCTTCGGCAGTTTGAAGAAGCCTATAGGAAAAAGTTTGGTTATATTAACATTACTAGAGTGCAAAAAATTAGTTAGAGTTCCAGGAAAGTAACAAAAATCCTGTGTTCAACGGAACACAAGTTTTGCAACAGTATTTCAGGAACATGTCTAAATGTTGAGAAAAAGAATATGGCCGGTATGCACGACGACCCATCACGCTTACACAACCAGTTTACGCAAATCTCTTATTGTATGGCAAATCTATACAAACCAAGGCCATTATTTACTGGACATGTATAGCTTGATGCATCGACGTGTGTACTTTGCTTTGTGAATTTAAGTGACTGTGGATACAGGAGTGGGAACATTTTATGCTGACTATGTATTTGTTAGTGAACAACAACGATGCACACGTAGGGATTGAATTATTGGAACGAAGTTCCTTATCGCGCGTTGTGAAAGGGGGCTAAACGGAAAAAATTCTTACGAAAAGTTGTCACGACACTTTTTGCTATAGTAAGCTATTGTAAGCTGAGCGGCGTCGCATGTTTCTCTGTCTGTCTGTCTCTCTCTCTCTTATAGAAAGCAAGCCAGATATTTTCATTTCTATAGGAACTTCGTTCCATCCGGGTGTCCCTTGACACCTCTAATTTTTGATATCTAAACATGATCCATAACCATCCATGCTATTACTATCTTTAAAAACTAATACGCCTTTATTTAACTAAACATACTTATGGAAACGTGACTTAATTATATCATGATAATAAGCAGGTGAATCACTTGGTGACTTCATGTTATTTAATTTGCGTTTTAGCATTTGTTAATAATCTTCTTTTGTGTGTCGATGAAACTCATATTCTGTTAGACCATTATGTACCTGCACAGCTCTTTCTATTTTATAGGATTGAAAACATGAAATAACTCGTCCGCCTCAACGAAGGGAGTTTCATGCTTGTACTGACTAAACCCATCCATGTTCCTTCTTTTGCACTTTGTGTTCTGAGGCCACGGTATCTCTATCGAAATATCCCGCAAAACCGCGGCAGGCTCAAATCCTGATAGGTACAAGTGTATTTAGATAAGCATTAAATTGTGAGTCATTTCAGACTATTTTTATCATAGCCAAATTGCTACAATTCTAGGCAAAAAAAAAGAAGAAAATTAAACAGTATTTGTAGTCGTTAAAAGTTTTGTAACCATTCCGCTGCGGCCTTGCGACATTCAGATGTTTTTTTAGTGGAAAGCCAGTGTTTATTTTTAATGTTTGTGTTGCCAGAATATTTTATTTATTACCAGGCTAAGTATACTTTCCAAGCGTTCTATTTTAGTTTTTATTACATCTTTTTGTCCTTAATTTGGTTGACAGTTTTTAATGTTTATAATACCATGTTATAGTGTTCGAAAGATATACCGCGGCCGCGGAACATAAAGGGCAATAGAAGGAACATGGGTGGGTTTTAGTCAGTACAAGTCTAACACTTCCCTGCTTCTCCGCCCAGAGCGGGGGAAATTATTTAATGACAAAAAAGCCTCTACACAAAACTTTTCTGAAAGGTTAATTATGTAGCAAGAATTGATTTGTTTTATCACACGCAAATCTGACACTTGGAACTGGTGTCAAAAGGGTCAGATTAATGAGTAATAACACGATAACACCTATTGCATTAGTAAGAAATGCCAAAAAAATATTTTTAAGCGAGCATGGCGATTGATGTTCGAGCCTTCTCTTTGTTGGTATTGGTGTGTGTTATTATGCTGAGCTGAGGCCCTTTTGACATTAAATAAATAAATATCTTGGGACAACTCACACATTGCTATCTGATCCCAAGCTAAGCAGAGCTTGTGTTATGGTAACCAGACAACTGATATACATACTTATATATATATATATATATATATCTTATTATATTTATATATATATTATATATATAAAAGAAAGTCGTGTTAGTTACTCCACTTATAACTCAAGAACGGCTGAACCGATTTAGCTGATAATTGGTGAGGAGGTAGCTTAGAACCAGGAGACGGACATAGGATACTTTTCATCCCGGTAAGAGAAGTAGGGTAGGTAGGGTAGGTAGAAAGATACAAACTTGCATTGCAACGCATGCCGGGCACAGCTAGTAATTTATAAATACATACATATTATAGATAAATCACATCCAGACACAGAACAAACAATCATGCTCATCACACAAAGTTTGTCCTGGGTGGGAATCGAACCCACGACCTCCGGCTCAGCAGTCAGGGCCCGTTATTATTTATTTTATTTAGTTTAATGTTTAAGTGTTCCTGTGTTTTTTGTTTTTAATAATGCTTAATAAACGCAATTATCTATCTTCTTTCTTTCTTTTTTAGTAGAAATACATTTTACATTCTAATAGAAAAAGACAACTTCTTGGAATTTTATATCTTAAACGACAGGAAGGTACAGCCTCAGGATAGTTAGTGATAATCTTAGCTATGTGGCAAGTAAGAACTGGTCAAGTCAAGAGTAGTCGAGAATGAAGTGAAAAGCGTGCAACTAGTGGAGCTACAGGCTGTTCGAAGTTGTTTTTTTTAGAAAACCTTCATGGAAGAAGTTCAAACTCACACATCATCATCGGCAGTGATGTAGAAAGCGGAACACTGAGACGACGCGTGTTGTCTTACGCAGACGCGCAAGCGAGGCCTGCTCCCGCGCAGTTTCTGCAGCAGCCATAGCAACATACTGTCTGGGAGACCTGTGGAAGAACTGCGGGTTAGTCATCATATCATTAGACACACTAAACCAAGCATCGGTAGTGAAACCACTTCGTAAAATCTTTAAATCGTCAAGCTTTATCTTGGTGAGCTAAAATATGATATACTTTGGCGGGATTGGATACTGCAGAATGATTGCATACAGTATTGTATATATTAGCCTGTAGTACAACGTAGAACAGCTTTATAAGTATTATTTTCTCACTCGGACCCAGGTGTCCTCTCTATAACCCACACCGCGGTGCCAGAGCGGGTGAGTAGGTGATGCAGTACGGAAACGTCTTGTGGTTTTACCATGAGATCGCTATAAGGAGACGTAAATTGATGAAATATTTTTCTGGAAGCCTAAGATAGTTGATTCCTGCGTCCTCAAAGAGAGCGTTCCTTTTCTTGATTCGATATGTTGGCGAGTCGCCAGTTTCCGCTTTACATAGAGGATAGGGTCAAGCGCTCATTAACAAGTTCACGATCAGTTCATTCAGCCGTATTACTGCGTATTCCTCGTTTTGGCAATGAGCCAGTACCTAAACAAGGAATAAAAATTACCGTAATTTTCTGATCGAGATTTTATATCTTATTTGATAGTGGAACGGTCTTATGATCAGATAGAATCCAAAAACGATATCACATAAAACATTTCAATGAATTTTGTGCCAACTAAACCAACTTATTAAATGCAAAAGTTTACTAATCCATCTAGCTAGATGGTTCGGAAAAGCCATTTTGGCAGCGTGGCTACTTAAAAGCCGGAAATAGACATTACACTTATTCACCCTAACATTAAAAACTTTTAGAGTAGAACCAGGTCATTCTAAATACACCATTAACGCCTTTATTAAGGGTGACCTCTCCACCTTACATTCGTAAACCCTGACGTGAAAATTATATGTACGAAGTTAACGGTGAAACTGAATAAAACGGTAGTAGTTAACACGAACATTGCTACCATGAACGCCGTACAACCGAAGACTCCTATGCTCTGAGTAATAAGGTTGAAAAGTGATCAGGCGTCTGTGACTTCGGTAGTACATCACACAAAATGTAAAGGCTTGCTGAATACGAAGTCTGGCGTCACGCCAAAAGTTTTATACAGAAAAGAAGAAAGATATTCCAGCCAACTTGCCAACTTGGTATCTAAGCTAACATTTGTTGGAAACATGAAATGAAGGCATTTCCGGATGCGTTTCAAAGCGAATAACGCGTATAGGAAGTGGTTATTAAGTTATTACATTGAAGTGTCAGATTAGCAAATATTTTGTACTTTTTCTGGAGATTTTTTGTCAAATCGTGTAGAAGGACATTTGCTCATAATCAGTCTACAATGTTTCCATTGCTTGGAAAAACATACCAGCAATACCGAAAAAAAAAATCGAATACAAAAAAACTCATTTCATGTTTCCATTGCTGGAATGTCAATTCTCCAGAACGATATATGGTCACTTCTTATACTTTGTTTTTTTATCGTCGATTTTGCTCTAGACTTCGTCCGCGTGGATTCCGGATACTAGTCCATGGGAAAATACTATCTTAATAGACAGTATCCTACGGAGTTGCTTTCGCATTTTTAATCATACTAATATTATATAGGCGAATGTTTGTTGCTTCTTCATGCTCAAACGTCTGGACCGATTTTCACGAAATATGGTACAAAAATGGATGAATGGAAATATTGTACGTAGATATTTATTTTATCCTGGTCTACGTTAGCAAAACCATGGAGCGCAACTATTTTTAGTGATTGTATTACAAAAGTAACGTATTATTCTATTTAACTATATTTGCAGACACGAGGCAGCAGCTGCCTGAACGCCTCTAACCCCTGGGGAGGGTAGATACATGAAAATAGATCTTTAATTAAATTACTGTTTAGTTGGGTACTGTCGACCTCAATCAGTTGATATGAGTCGGTTAGTTCACCGATGCGAAACTCGATAATGAGAAAGAAGGTTTTAAATAAGGGTTTGGGAAGAGAAACCTGATCTTCCCTATATTAGTTTTAAGGCTGTTAAATTGAGTTCCGTTGGTCGTGTGTAGCGTGTGGACCTATGGTGTAATTGTGTAATACAAACTACCTAGCAATGCTACTTCAGTAGAAAAATCTGTCATTAATGTCGTATCTTGGGTCAAACAGCAAGTCAGGCAATCTAGTATAACAAATCAAATATTATTACTTGTGACTATGCTAAGTGGCTTATTCGTGTTCATCTTTTTGGAGTAAAAACACACAAGGAATACATTTCACATTTTACCTTTCGCTTCAACAATACGTTTCGAAGTTAAACATGTACTTAACATTAATAAATTCATGGAGGTACGCCGCAGAAACGATTACCGTATCAATTCATACGGTTGGAGAATCAATTCGGCGTAGTTCCCTAATGGGAGCAGTCAAGACTCCGTTTTGTAATTCGTTCGCGTAATATGACAGCTTATTATGAGGAGGCTTTACTTTAAGCTCCAACCTACATAGATTTATAAGGATTAGGATGAATAACGCTATATTTTCGGAGCTGTACTAGTCTCATTCCAGCTTCAACGCAAATAAATTGGTTGCTGTGATTTATATGAACCAAATTATACACGAAATGTTAACCGAATGAAAAGGGAACAAAAGGGACTCAGATGTCACAGTTTTTTTAAAGATTGGAACTGACAGATATCTGGATTATATTTCGTGTCAGAAAGTTAAGTGCATTGAAAGACTTCCCAAAAAGCGAAGTTCGAAGTGGTCCTTTGCGGGAAATCGGGACCCACTTAGCGCCTGTCAATTCTGAAAGTGCTTATTACTTCAGTTCCGTCGAGTCGGTCGTATTCGCAATGCTTTTGAAGCTCGACATGAATCGACCGAGCGCTTGACCTCTCGTTTTAAGAGGGCAAATCGTTTACTAAACAAAGAAAAGGTTATTTCTTTTGTTGAGTGGGTCAAAGAGGTCGAGCAAAACTTGTGTTATAATCTATTAATTTTATTCACTTAATTAAATTCAAGCAAAACAACGCAGGTATATGAAATGAATCCTGTTTGTGCAACCATGTTATTTTCTACACATACAATAGGATATAGCTAATTAGGTACCATTTAACGCCTTACAGCTACTTTTACATGTCTGGCTTACAGCGTTCTATTTTTAGATTACCCAATCAATAAGTTTATCCATGTGCAAAAGCTTCCGAAGAACGGATTTCAAGGCCCCACCAAATGTTTCGTTGATGGATGTTCGGCCTTCGAAATTGCATGGGGCGATTGTGGGGTAAGTACCTCTTTCGTCAGATCGTTCGATTATATATCAAAATAGTATTTTTTTTTCTAGAAGCCTGGCACTACAATTCACCTTAAAGTGGACGAACATTTAATAAATGGAACGAGGAATCGTCACTTTAGTACGGCGTAATAACAAAAAAAAATTCGCTTAAAGATAAATCATGCCCGATAACTGAAATAACTTCAAAATCTTCTGAGAGACATATGAGCCTTATTTTCATCGAAGGAATGAAGGTGTCGGATCATAAATCCAACGCCAACCCTATCCGGTATTCCCTAAAGAGAACATTGGCGAGACCTTTCCTAAAATATTAAGATATACAACGAAAATATATCTTCATAGAAACGGTAAAGTCTTGCCAAGTTACGTCGTTACTCTGTCAAATAGATTCATTAATAAATGTCAACAATGTTACTTGATTGATTTGATTTTAGTGGTCTCAGAAATAGACAGAATCCATTCACTTGATAGTACGTACATAGTAAAATCTACGACAGTTTGACTTGATTTTGTTTAAATTGGCTGTTGTAGATTTCCGCGACATGTTATATGTACTTTCTAGTTGGAAAGATGTAGTCAAACCCAGAAGTTATTTCTAGACCTTAGTCGATATAGAACCAGCGTCTAGAACCTTATCAAAATGGATCTATGCTCCAGCGCGTTTAGAAATAATTTTCGAAATTCGACATTAGCGTAATTTCACATGCTTATATAAATCCAAAACATGAACAAGTAAATGGGCTCTGCGACTGTACAATGTATTGGCAACATCCCAACATGCTAATGCAGACCATATATCAATAATAACAACAATGCGACCTAAGTATGTGTGCGTTAGGGTCCGTCCAGTCATATCGTAGAACATTAGGTCGGGTAAATGTACGCTCGGAGTTCATATTTGCATTTTTACTGTAATTTTATTAACATGAAAACGTCTGATGTTGCTTTTAGTCTACGGAATAGAAACAGAAAGAAACAGCTGTTCTATATACATAACTTTATTACACTGCATTGTTTTAACGAGATAAAAACATTCATTTTAATTATTACTAGTTCTGATATCGATGCTATAACGTAGTAGAACGAACTTAGCTTTCAGTTACGTTGGTGAAAAGAGCGACTATTTGTCGTTGATTTATGCGCTACCTTAAATTTTGTAATGTTTCATGCAACGAAATTTTGCATATTTTTGGCCTGCAGTGCACCACCTAGCGAAATCATTTTTACGAAGCAGTACTTTTGGCAATAATGCACCTTTATTCAGTAGCAGAAAGTGTGATTTTCGTAAAGCACGTGTCACCACTGATGCACGATTAGCCGTATCTTCTACATATTTGACTATCTACCATAACATGCGATGGTTTATGTTGAAAATACATAAAATATCGCACACTGTCTCTGAATGTGTCACATAAAACAGATCGTAATTCCGCCCTTGCGATGCGAGCGACAATAGTCATTTCTGATATACTGAAACAAAACGTTCTCCGATAATTGGAAATCAGATCCATGTACATTGTACAGTATACGTCAAAAGTAGGTTAACAGTGTTGCGAATTGTTGAACAGCAAGTAGTCTTTGTCTGTGGTTTCACTCGAGTAACGCGTTTGATTCGAGTTTGGTAGCCTTATGTATTGTTGTTCAAAGTTGTAATCTATCGGTGAACTTAGACACACTCATGGAAATTTTCAGATTTAGTACTAGCTGTTACAGTGAAACCTTGTTAAGTGGGACCTGGGTAAGTGAGAAACCTCCATAACTGACACCTTGGCCCTGAATCACCTCTGTTAGTGGAGGCCCTGGGTTAGTGGAATACCTCTTTTAGTGAGGCTAATTCTCTCGTCCCTTCAAGTCTCACTTATCCAGGTTTCACTGTATTAGCTCTTTTAGCCGCTGCTCAGCTCCTACGTGTCACAGCGTGATTTTATATAGTAAGAGCATTCCTCATTAAATGTTCTATACTACACTACTCTTGAGATTCGCATGTTCCACGATACATACAAACTCTCAAGCTTTATAACATATAAGATTAAGAAATATTAAGTTCCTCGGCTTTTTTTTGTGATAGGAAATCGTCAAATGACTCTTCCCGCTCTGGGCGGAGCAGAAGGGAGTGCCTGACTTGTACTGACTAAAACCCATCTTTATTTCTTCTTTGGCTCTATGTGTTCCAGGGCCGCAGCCGCAGTCTCTCTTTCAAATCAACCCTCGACCCCGATCAGGAATTGGACCCAATTTGCAGACATCTCTTTAAGGCGCACTCGGATCACGAACGCGCCGTCGGCTTCGGTCGCGTCTTTAAGACAGACGGCGAGACGGAGAATAGACTGTGTTCCTACCACAGATAATATAATACTAACGTACAGATACTCCATCTCATACAAAGAAACGCGACCGCCATAACTTGCTCATTTCTCCGGGCTATCCGGGCTATTTTTTTTTTACTCACAACGGCGCTAGATGGTGCTTGCAGCGATAGCTCAAGTTCAGTTTATTTTACAGAGAACCAATAGATGGCGATAAAACCAAACTATACTTTTGTACTGTAAACTAAGGTAGGTATATAGCCCTTTGACCTTGAAGCTTACGTCATCAGTCAGTCGGCAATCGCCATTAATAAATTCACGTTCTTTCATGCCTAGTATTATATTATCTGAGGCGTGGGGTATAGCTACATGTTTTTCGGTAGACTGAGGTATTTGTTAGGTTCAGCGTAAAAGTCAACGCAAATTTTGATAATTAGGTATCAAGTATCTAAGTCAATCAAAGTTTTTTATAATATCGAAATAGCGAATAGAGGAGCTCGTGGCTAAAAAATAGCAACCGCTCGGGTTGTTCTTTAGGTTAAGCTGCGCTTGCCTAGGTTGGTCTGTGGATGGGTGACCACCCGTTACATACCGAGTTTTCTCCGTGCCTCGGAAAGCACGTTAAGCCGTTGGTTCCGGCTGTCATTTGTAGATCTTTGACAGTCGTTACAGGTAGTCAGTGTCCCGAAAGTCTGACAACCAGTCTTACCAAGGGGTATGGTATTAGGTACCCAGTAGGTAGGTACTAACTGGGTTGTGCTCCTCCTCAAATTGTGGAGGTTAGATAGGCAGTCGCACGGCGCTCCATATAAAATAGGTACCTACTGATATTCAGCTGCATCCGGTTAGACTGGAAGCTGACCCCAACATAGTTGGGAAAAGGCTAGGCTGATTATTATAATATCGAAATAGGTAGGTAGCTCTTGAAATGATATTTGCTGCAAATTAGATGATTTTAAGCAGGGAGTTATTTTTTAACAGACTCAGGAGTGTGTAGAATATTTTTATTTTATTTTAAATACAAGTTGTTACTTAACTAAGTAGGTAGTAATATTTGTATGTTGTGTTGGTACCTACAAAAGTAGGTAAGTATACTTACCGTCTCGAATCTTGGGCGCTAGACGAGACGCAAGACAACACGCAAGGTCATCCGCACTCTAGTGCGGATGACCTTGCGTGTTGTACAAAAAAAGAAATGAAAATAAAGCTAAAACGCCTCTCCAATACTATCTACCTATACCTACATCACTTAAAAATTAAAACTGTGATAAAAACCTATCACTACTATGCTTAATTAATAATACCTTTAATATAATTAATAAAATTACCTACCTACGCTTTTACCTACTTGATATAAAAAAAAACTTAACTTAAATTAACCAAAACTCGGTACCTACCTACCTATCTAAAAATCTATGCGTACCTACCAACTTTACCTAAAAAGATATTAAATGTAAACTATTAATAATTCGTAATTTGAACGATTACCTATTTAAACACTACCAAAATAACTAATAAGTACCTATTTTATTAAATAACAACAAAAGAAATCTAAAAATAAATTATTTAAAGACTAAAAGTCGCGGTGATAAGCATTGTCTGTCAATAAGGCCGAACACTCTGAACGTCTATTCGCATCAACAGCCAAATATTACGGTAACCGCGTCGAGCGCACACAAAAATAATCCTTATGGCATGATCCAGTATTCATGCGCGATGGCTTATTAGCGTATTTCATGTATAGCTTTGGTGTTTCTTTACCGATATATATGACTAGCTGTTCCCCACGGTTTCACCCGCGCTGCTCAGCACCTGTTGGTCATAGCGTGATGTTATATAGCCTTCCTCAAGAAATGGACTATCCAACACTAAAAGAATTTTCCAATTCCAACCAGTAGTTCCTGAGATTGGCGCGTTCAAACAAACAAACAAACAAACTCTTCAGCTTTATAATTACCGATATATATGATTATTTTTTTATTGTATAGGTAATAATGTTAACTATTTTTAATAAGAGATGAGTGAGAGTGTTATTAAACTTAAGAGTAGACAAATATAATCATAAAGCTCCGAACTGCTTAGCTATCGGGAGTTACACGTGTTATTGTGAGTTAACCATTAAAGATAGATATATGCTGTCGTATGATTATTTTTTATATAATTTTAAGGAGAATATTTCCGTCATACATGATTTCTGTGTAGCTTTAACCATTAAGGCTACACACGCGACAGAAGCTTAAAAAATGGAGTAACTTCTCCCGTTTTCCCAACATTTCCCTTCACTACTCTGCTCCTATTGATCGTAGCGTGATGAAAAGTATACTATAACCTGCCCAAGAGAATAAAGAATAATTTGACCAAGTTTCGTTAAATCCGTTTTTAGGGTTCCGTAGTCAACTAGGAACCCTTATAGTTTCGCCATGTCCGTCCGTCCGTCCGTCCGTCCGTCCTCGCTTAATCTCTGTGAGCGTTAGCACTAGAAAGACTGAAATTTGGTACCAATATGTATATCAATCACGCGGACAAAGTGGTAAAATAAAAATTGGAAAAAAATGTTTTATTAGGGTAGCCACCCTATATGTAAAGTGGGGAGTGATTTTTTTTTTAATTTCAACCCTAACGTGTGATATATTGTTGGAAAGGTATTTATAAATAATAAAAATGAATAGGGGTTTACTAAGATCATTTTTTGATAATGTCAATAATTTCGGAAATAATCGCTCCAAAAGTAAAAAACAATGTGTCCCCCCCCCTCTAACTTTTGAACCATAAGTTTAGAAAATATGAAAAAAATCTGAAAAGTAGAACTTTATAAGGACTTTCTATGAAAATTATTTTGAACTTGATTGACACAACAGTTTTTGTACAAAAAAGACAAAACTTTTACAAAATAATTTCTGGACTAAGTTTGTAGTATAATCGTATATGCAAGCATTTTTTTTAACTTGGTTTACATATTTTATTATCCTGAACGTATCTTTTTTCAAATAAAAAAAGAATTATTGAAATCGGTTCTCGCAATCCAAAATTATAAAGAAGTCGGGTTTGTGGGGCATTGGATTTGCATTTATTACAACAATGGAATATTACGGGTCTATGATACTTTATATAATAGTTTAAGTCATTCGCAGCACGTTTACGTTAACGCACTATTCCCATACTTGGATAATAATAAAATACAATTCTCTAGTGTTCAACGTCAAACAAATAATAAACTCATAAGTGGGAACACTTATTGTGACGGGAAACTACGGAACCCTACACTGAGCGTGGCCCGACACGCTCTTGGCCGTTTTTTTCCTTTTTTGTTTCTATAACGATCATACAGACAAACAGACAAAAATATTACTGATTGCATTTTTGGCATCAGTATCGATCACTAATCACCCTCTGATAGTTATTTTGGAAATATATTTCATGTACAAAATTAACCTCTCTACAGATTTATTATAAGTAGGTATAGATAGTTTGTATTTCATAATATTTCATTCTATCAAAATAGGTATGGTAAATGGTAATATTGAGCTGTGTAGTAAAACTCAGAAAATGAAAACAACGCCATCTATTCATAGAAATAACAGTAAATGAGTTACCTAACCACAACGTAGTACAAATTGTTCTCACCAGAGCCAACACCATAATATTATTTAGAAAAATCATGGAATTTGGAACTAGGAGCCCATTATTCCTGTTTTTTGTGTTATGGGGATTTTTAAAAACAAGAACATACTTCTTCCATAGTCAAATTTAAACAGTAACACAAACTTCAAAAACAAATCGATACACATAACGCCATCTATTGATATTTTTTTGAACTACTTTTTCTTTCTTCGCAATGAGACCCCATGGTTCCTACTAATATTATAAATGCGAATGTTTGTGAGGATGATTGTTACTCTTTCACGTCATTATGGCTGAACGGATCTTGATGAAATTTGGCATAGAGGTAGATTTATAGTCTAGAATAACTCATAAGAAATTTCTTTTTTATATCACGCGGTCGAAGCCGCGGGCACCAACAACTATGGTATAAAATTCACAATGGGCCATACACTCTTGATATTATTATGCTGCACTCGGCAGCATGGCCTCATATGAAATCACGACAGGTTTTTTTCTTTTTTGGATCGGCAATCATCAATGTGTCCTCGTGCGATCGTCACTGTGGTGACATCCGAGCTATTCCTTATGTACAGGAACCTCCCATTATTACTACCATTCCATTGTACCTATGTACAGACGCCTGCAGGTCAGTCAGCTACCCGAAACTGTCAATTTTCCCCAATGAACCTTGAACCTAATACTTTAGAAATAAAGTCGAAAATCTATCAAAGAAATCTGACAGATGTAGTAGCTTGATGTGCAGGCGTCTGTACATATAGATATAGGACTCCTTTTATTTTCACTTTCATAATTTATAATGTGAGAGGCAACGGTCATTCCTCAAAATACGCACGACGACCAATCAAACTATTCAACACCAGTTTAAGCCGATCTCTCATTTTACAGGAAATCTAATAAAAAAAATTATAGCATGACGTGTGGCCGTGTGTACATAAAAAACTTATGCCCGCGGTTTCTGCCGTGTGAAGGTCGGTAACTGTCGCACTACCGGAATAAAAAAATAACCTTTGTGTTAATTTGCCATACTGTATGGCAAATTTCACCGAAATCTGTTCAGAGGTTTTATCGTGAAAGAGTAACAATCAAACATCGCCTCACGCTAACTTTCGCATTTTATAATCCAAGTAACTATTTATTTCGTAAATTCTTTCACTATTGGGAATCTATGTATGATAAATAGATTACAGTAGTAAGATTAAAAAAATACCTATTAGGGCAATGTTAATCCACCAACTGACATAGCTTAGAGTAAATTGATCTCATTTAAATATATTTTTATACACCTGTTGTTTATGTTTTCATGTCATGCTACTCATGTCTATTTATAAAAATAAAGTGTCTGTTTGTCGACAATTTTATGTAGTACTTTTTAACTTTTTGTATTTTTCTGTTTCTACTAATCTCGAAAAGAGCTGTACTGTTTTTGACTGAACTTTTAATGCCTGTTAGCTTATGTTATACGGAGTTATTATGCTATATTAATTTTAAACAAAATTAGGGTTCAGTGTTCAAACAAAACACCTGAAATTTATAACAAAATCTGGATCAAATAGGGAAGTATTTTTTTTTACAAGAGACGTGAATGCCACCATAGGGAAAAAAAAAAGTATTTTTTTTTAATAATTCATGCAGACAAAGGTTGTGGGCCGCATTTTTCTTTTGGAATTACTTACTGACTCAAAACTAAAATGAATCTTATTAATAGTACTTAAGTGATAAACTTGCTGCCAAAGTTAAAATTAGAAACACAACAATTAAATCAATCATCTCTGTGATATGGCAGTGTCAGCTTCAGTTTTAAATACAAAGTTCTTACCTTTTGGAAATATCAACACAACATCAGTATGCTGTGTTGGTGTGGAATGTAGCAGTAGGCGGCGAGGATGCATCAGGTGGGCACCCAGTTGGCCAGCCATGGGGAGACGACGGCGGAGCTCACGACCAGCTAAACCAAAACAAACAAATATTTAATTTAACATTCTTCTTGTTCAGTTATGGTACATATGCAAACTTAATGCCATAACGTTTTCTCTACCACTCAACCTTTGTCTTAAATATGACAACATTGTGATACAAAATGGGGGTAATGGGGTACAAAAATGATATCTTAAAAAAACCATTATCAGATACTATTACAATATTTGTAAACAAAAAATAAAACTAATAAATACATTTAAAAAATAATGAAAATAAAAAAAATACTATAAATTTTACAGTAATTAGGGGCTATTACATTTATTTTAAAAGATCATTTGCTTTTATCTTATTGAATACCAAAAGATAGCACATACTAGAGCTTTGTTTTTGAGACTGCAAAAGAATGGGACATAAAACCAGTGGTAAATTCACTAATATTTATTTGTCAGAAATTAAATAGCATAATTATTTTGATACCAAGTAGCATGTTGGCAATAAGTTTAAATATTTTACTATTTGGTGCATTTTAGTATCCCATGCATTGGCAGCTGCAAACTTTATTGAACAGTCAGGAATTTAATGTATAATCATATTTTTTTATGTATCAAAATGCAATGACGGGCCTGTTGGTCTAGTGGTTAGTGGCCCTGACTGCTGAGCCGGAGGTCGTGGGTTCGATTCCCACCCAGGACAAACGTTGTGTGATGAGCATGATTGTTTGTTCTGTGTCTGGGTGTGATTTATCTATAATATGTATGTATTTATAAATTATATAAGTATGTATATCAGTTGTCTGGTTACCATAACACAAGCTCTGCTTAGCTTGGGATCAGATAGCCGTGTGTGAGTTGTCCCAAGATATTTATTTATTTATTTATTTAATTTATTATTGAAATTTACTTAGTGAGTTGTAAATAATTTTATTTTGATACTTTTTTGCCTTTATTTGTGTATTTGTTATTCATTAACAACTTTAATTTTATCTGCATCAATTAATACTATGTTTCACAACATTTATGCACAAATTAAATAACTTCAAATATACCTGTATAACTATGTTAAATTGTTTACAGTTAGTTACATTCGGACAGCTGTTTTAAGCTACTAAAATGAGAAATACGCACCGCTATCCAGCTTGTCTTTAGCAAACTCAGCGAAAGACCTGTGTTCTTGAGGAGTTGAATGAGAACTGCTCTCATAATCTTCTTTTTCGGGATTTCCCACACTCCCATCTTCACCCTCCATGGCGAAAATTGTTAATCAAGTTCGAGACAATAACAATAAAACTATACACTCACAAGATCTGCGAGACCTTCAGTTTCTTACATCATCGACTATTATAGTAACTATGATCATTTGTTGGAACTATTGCACCTAATTAAACAGAGAAAGTGTTACGCCCCATTTAGAGGACAAAGACGACTAACATTTTCAGTTGTGAACGCCGAGAGCGCGCTTTATTTACTTGATAAATAATTTATTTTGTGACAAAACTGCGATCGCGGCTGTCACAATTCAAAATTGATTTTTGGCCGCCATTTTTAGATTAAGTGTTGCAAGCTATAAACTAGATAAATATTTTTTAATTGTAAATATTTAAATGATACAATAAAAACACTCCATGATTAAATGAACGGTTCAATTTCTTGTTTCATCGTGGTATTTTACAAAAGCTTTTAAATTAATGAAACCATAGTTTTTTTTAGATTTTGTTTTTGGTAACATCATGTTTCTAACGTCAAAACAAGATTTGACAAAATGTATCATTCGGATACACGTTAGAAAATAAACACATTACAAATTCGAACATCTAACAACAACTTTTACTGTTTTTTTATTGTCTTTAGAATTTTGGTCTCTAATTCATGTTTTAGGTACGTCCAATGAAAAATAATAGTTACTTTTCGTTGATTTTTCTTCAGACGTTTGGTCAAAGTTCAAACTCATACAAAACGTTTTAAGAACGGATCACTCAGTAAATACCGTTACGATAATCCGAACGCGTTAAAATATTCGACTTCTTGTCAGTTCATTTGTAAACGTTCGTTAATTTGCGCGATAATACAAGTTACAATGGACGTGTAAATGAACACAACGTCGCAACTTTCTCTTAATTGTTATAAAAGTGTTAGAAACGACAACATTCGTGCATCGAGGAAGGTGATACAATTCCAAGCCTGATAGAAGACCAGTAAATATACAAGGTACGTAAACCTGTATTCATAATGACCTTTCTTTGTACCCATGTAATCGTCGCAATTTTCTAAAATTAAATTTTTGCATTGATTTTCTTGTGTGAAACTGCACATCTGGACTGCAAATTGTCTACTGAGTTAAAGTAAACGCTTTGCTTGTATTTTCGGAGGAGTATTTATTGTTTTTATGATAACCCACTTTCACAAAAAAACACAGCTGTTAAGTCGTCACGCCTAAATATTTAACAGCTGAGCTGTGTCATCATAAATTAAATACGTGTATACTTCTTGAAATAAACCCTACAAATTGTTCCATATGGTTCTACATTAAAGAGTAATGAAATTACAACTATATTTAAATTTATGAAGTCAGAGGATCATCCATCTTATGGATACTTTTAAGAAGGTATCACAAAAATCGTCGTATGTATTATTTTCTTAGTAGTTTTCAAATGTTTAAGCAGCTTGTTTTAAATTAATTGTTATGATTTTACCATAGCAGACTATTTAATAATCCAAAAATAATAAACATAATGTACAGGATTTGGAAAAAAAAATGCATTCAATGTAATGCAATAGGTAAGAAAGAAGGTGAAAGAGAATCATAACATTTACTTAACACTTATGTTTTTACAGTTTTTAGACTGTATGTTGATCTTGCATCCCTTATTATACCCGAGTCTCATTTCAATATCCATGGAACGGTATGTGAGGCTAGCTGAATGTGTTGGGATGATTAATTAGCATTGTCTTTTGCAAGTGTAGATGTTCAATTTAGGACTTTTGGGCCTAGAAGCAGAAATCTCAGAATCCGAGACCCCAGGACTGTATTTTCTAATTACCAGAAACCTTTTAAGGTTGTCATAGGGCTTTTCTTTAATATGTAATCATCACTTTTCTACCACGAATACCAAAAGATTTGGAAAGAAATTTACTAAACTCACTGCCACACTTTTAACCTCAATAGAAACAATAATATAGCTTTTATTAAGTTCTTGGCGGCTAAAAGGTTGAAGTCATCATTTACCTAAACTTGTCCTATTCAACTTGAGGTTGGCATTGGCATAACACATTTTCTCATTCCTCTGGACTGCAAATTGTCTACTGAGTTAAAGTAAACGCTTTGCTTGTATTTTCGGAGGAGTATTTATTGTTTTTATGATAACCCACTTTCACAAAAAAACACAGCTGTTAAGTCGTCACGCCTAAATATTTAACAGCTGAGCTGTGTCATCATAAATTAAATACGTGTATACTTCTTGAAATAAACCCTACAAATTGTTCCATATGGTTCTACATTAAAGAGTAATGAAATTACAACTATATTTAAATTTATGAAGTCAGAGGATCATCCATCTTATGGATACTTTTAAGAAGGTATCACAAAAATCGTCGTATGTATTATTTTCTTAGTAGTTTTCAAATGTTTAAGCAGCTTGTTTTAAATTAATTGTTATGATTTTACCATAGCAGACTATTTAATAATCCAAAAATAATAAACATAATGTACAGGATTTGGAAAAAAAAATGCATTCAATGTAATGCAATAGGTAAGAAAGAAGGTGAAAGAGAATCATAACATTTACTTAACACTTATGTTTTTACAGTTTTTAGACTGTATGTTGATCTTGCATCCCTTATTATACCCGAGTCTCATTTCAATATCCATGGAACGGTATGTGAGGCTAGCTGAATGTGTTGGGATGATTAATTAGCATTGTCTTTTGCAAGTGTAGATGTTCAATTTAGGACTTTTGGGCCTAGAAGCAGAAATCTCAGAATCCGAGACCCCAGGACTGTATTTTCTAATTACCAGAAACCTTTTAAGGTTGTCATAGGGCTTTTCTTTAATATGTAATCATCACTTTTCTACCACGAATACCAAAAGATTTGGAAAGAAATTTACTAAACTCACTGCCACACTTTTAACCTCAATAGAAACAATAATATAGCTTTTATTAAGTTCTTGGCGGCTAAAAGGTTGAAGTCATCATTTACCTAAACTTGTCCTATTCAACTTGAGGTTGGCATTGGCATAACACATTTTCTCATTCCATTTTCTCCTGTCAGAAATCACAACATCATTTACTAGTTTCTCTTTCACATTGTTCTTTACACTGATAAAAAATTCAGTGCAGATTGGTCGGAAAAAAATTGACTTGCTAGCAGCATAAATAATGCAGTGGTAAAATGAATGACTTTACTATAAGATGTTACACAACTACAATTTTTACTGGACCCTTTTTTGGAATAAAATCGTCAAATAACATGGAGAGTGTCACTTTTACTGACTAAAACCCACTCATGTTCCTTCTTTGCCCTTTATATTACATGGCTGCAGTATATTTTACGAACTACACACAACCCCGGCAGATGGTGGCCCTAACAGGCAAATATGCAGGCTGGCCCCTCTGCTACCACAAGGCCTTACTTTGACATTATGGTAGACCTTAAATCAAAGCATATTGCTATAAGAGTAAAGGAAGACCATGGAAATGACATATGGACTGTGTGAAAGATAATATGCCAAGAAAGGAGGTGTCTGTTAACATCTTATCAGACAGCTCTGTTCTTGGCAAATAGGTACATAGTCAGTAATCATCAGTAAAAGAAAAAGACATGCTGCTCAACACCCATTAATTTCAGATTTCTCATTAAGGCATGACAAAAAAAATTGCAATAAGAGCATTTTAGACTTTGGTAATATTCTTTATGGTGTAATGGCACGTCAACTAATCCTATTACCTAATTGACCTTGATAATACGATTTCTTATCTCATGATTATATATTTCCCTACTCCAACAGTTTTATAACTTATTGATTGATGTGTTATGCCTTATGCAATAATGCATCGTGTTTGTAAATTATATTTTCAAACATATGATGCTATTACTGCATGTTATTTTAGAGCTGTTTGTCATTACACACAACACATGATATCACCTGTAATTTCCAAAGGGATAAGCAGAGGTGTTCTTATAGTGTACCCACATTTTTGTGAGTTGGTTTATTCCTATATGTAATAGTGGGCAAGCGCATTGCCACCAATTAGGCAAATCAAATTAAGGAATGGTTTTGCTCTATCGAAAATGCTTATAAGTTTTTTTGGAAGTTGGTTTATATTTTGCAAAAAAGATTTTTATTACAGCCTTTCTAGTAGTATCCATGCCATTGTATCACAAATACGAAGATATCCACACAAATTCTAATTGAGTATTATTTTTTCATTGCTACTGAAAGAAATAAGCATATCATCCAAAATCCAAATATATTAAAAGAAAACCGGCCAAGAGCGTGTCGGGCCACGCTCAGTGTAGGGTTCCGTAGTTTCCCGTCTGTCAAAATAAGTGTTCCCAGTTATGAGGCCAACCAAACAATTCGGTAATACCCGATCAATCAAAATCAAAATCAAAATCATTTTATTTGTGTAACATAGGTAGTGAATACAGTTCTTAAATTAATGTTTATTAGGTCGCTATGTCATGCCAGAGGCGTACAAATATGGTTGCATGCGAATATAATATTAGTCATGCGAGAGGTAAATACATAATATTATTGGGTTGTTATGTCAACATTAATATAATTGTCATAACTAAATAAAAAAGAAATTACAAATGTCACAGTTTCATTTCTACAATGTCAATTCAGAATTAAAAAGTAGTTACAGTCAAACAATAATTAAAAAAAAAAAAAAAAATAATAATAATAAGCCTACATTAATTTATCATTCAAAAATTCATCAGTCGTATAATAGCATTTTTCGATTAATAATTGTTTTAATTTATTTTTGAATTGCGTAATATTAGATTTTTTTATGACCTCTGGTAGTTTATTGTAGATGCGTGGGGCCATACCCAGAACGCTATTTCGCACTAAGGCAGTCTTACAACGCTGATTTCTTAAAGCGTTTGCGTACTGGCTACGAATCGCCACATCTCGGAACGTCGACACCGTTTCAAATAACCTCATGTTTGTTTTGACGAAAACACTAATTTCAAAAATATATAATGAAGGTAAGGTGAGTATTTTCAGCGATTTAAAAAAAGGTACACAGCTATCATCCATTCTTAGACCACACATTGATCTGATGCATCTTTTTTGTGCCTTAAAAACGATATCTTTATCAGTAGAATTTCCCCAAAAAATAATGCCATATCGCAAAATTGAGGCTACTAAGCCATGATATGCAACCAATAGCGCTTCCATATTTATTTTTCTACCAATTTGGAAAAGTGCGTATGCTGATTTATTTTATATATTTTCTTACTTAGTTTATCTATATGGGCTTTCCAGTTTAGTTGATTATCAAGAGATAAACCTAAGAATTTTGCTACTTTAACTTCTTCAATGTCACAGTTACCATGTCTAATACTTACTTTTGGTACTGCAGTTCTTTGGTGAAAGTGCATTATTTTGGTTTTCTTTAAGTTTATGACTAAATTATTATCATCCAGCCAAGTAATTATGTCCAATAATGTATTATTTATGTCATCTTGATAAAAATTGCGATCAATACATTTGACTATGGCAGTACTGTCATCTGCAAACATCACCATTTGATGTTGAGTTACCTTTGGCAGATCATTTATATAGATTAAGAAGAGGGGTGGCCCCAGGACGCTACCCTGTGGGACACCAAATTTCATCAACCTAGAATGAGACAAAAAGCTCTTTTCGATTTTTGTCTTTTTACATACTCTCGAAATCTCTGTACATTGCATTCTGTTGGTGAGATATGATTCAAATAGTTTTAAAATATTGCCTCTGATACCGTAGCTATGTAGTTTGTCTAATAAAATGTCGTGCTTTACATAATCGAAGGCTTTGGTCATATCTGTATAGATAGCACAAATAGGAGCTTTTTGGTCTACTGCTAACATAATACTACGTAAAAAATCAAAAATTGCCATGTTGATCGTAGTATTCTTTCTAAAACCATTTTGTTCCTTGCATAATAAATTAAATTTATCTAGATAGCAATATAGAGACTTATAGATAACTTTTTCGAAAACTTTGGAAAAAACAGAAATTTTAGCTATGGACCTATAGTTCTTCATATCAGTTTTGCTGTCTTTTTTATGAAGTGGTTTAATGATAACTTTCTTTAAATCTTCAGGGTAAACTCCTTCAACAATGCCAAGATTCATAATATGCGATAATATGGGTGCTATAATTTCACTAACAAATTTTATCACTTTTGTTGAAACACCATCAAATCCTACAGTACTTGTATTTTTAAGTGATTTTATAGCCGAAACAATGTCAGTTGATAGAACCGGCTGCATAAACATAGATTGTTTAGTCGAATTGCTTAATTTAATTTTAAATTTCATGTCAGTTTTTATATTATTCTCAATGTCATCTATAAAATAGTTATTAACCCCTCGCACGTCCGCAAACATTGCTTGAAAATGCCTCAAATGTCGAAGCAGTTAGTAGGTATAAAATTATTTTGGGTAGACGTTCACAAAAATTAAGATTTCGTCATTATACAGATAATAACACAATACAAATTATACCTTTTTGGATTTGTTATGAGTTTACCTGTTTATTGGTATACATATCTAATAAAATAAAACTAACCTGACTTCACAGCGACGTGAAATGTTTTTATTTTGATATTTTTTTTCACATAACCTTGAAACTTGATCACAATACACCGAATTCACACACATATTCACCTAAATAACACTATATTACGATAACAAATATGTTTAGGCATTCATATTACACCGTATTTTACTTCCAAACATATTATTTGCAAACAAAAAAAATATTTCCGAACAGAGCCGCACACGCACGATTTTGCGGTATTTATGGTATTTATGGTACCAAATTAGGTTGTGATCAAATAAATGCTACTCAAGGACTGTATTACTTACTAAAAACCATATTGTGTTGCTAAATGCGAAAAAACGCCAAAAAGTTACATCCAATCGCAACCGATTCCTTATGAGCCAACGGGTGCACACGCGACGTTTAAAGCATTTTTCCTTATGAGCACCCGGGTGCTCATAAGGACGCTCGAGGGGTTAAAAGCATTTGCAATGTCAGTAGGTTTAGAAAAGGTCTGGTCACATTTTTTAATTGTAACTATTTGTTCTTTAGGAAAGTCATTTTTTGGTCGATTAACTATTTGCCATATAGCTTTCGATTTATTTTGCGAGGTTTTTACATAGTAATTATTTTGAGCTTGCTGTGTTAGTTTTATAATTTTCTTATATTGTAATGAGTATTTTTTGAAGTTAGTTTTATTTTTTAATATCGGATTTAGTCTGTATGTCCATAGTAGTTTTCTTTGTTTTTTACTACAGCTTTTTATTCCTCGCGATATCCATTTTACTTGTTTATTAGTTTTAATACTTATTATTTTATTAGGGAAGCAAAGTTTGTAGAATAGGGAAAACGTTTCATAAAACCTTTTATAAGCTATATTGGCTTCGTTACATTCATAAACATCCTCAAAAGTTAGACTACCAATGCATTTTCGGAATTTTTTGAGGTTTTCTGTGGAGTAATCTTTTTTTACCATTTTCCAGTATTTAAAGCGACATATTCTATTTATGGGAACCCTGAGTACTTGTGCCGTGTGGTCAGAAAGGATAAGATCCAAAATTTCGGCTTTACATCCTCTTTGAATGTTATGCGCGAAATGGTCGATACACGTATTATTACATAGCCTGGTAGGTTGATTTATTGCTAATGTCAAATTGTAACTCAGCAGAAAGTTCTCTAGTTCCAAAGTAATCCTATTCCGTTTTAATGTGTCAATATTTAAATCGCCACATAAAACAATTTTTTTCGTATTAAACAAACATAACTTACTCAAAACAATGTCCAGCTTATCATAAAATGTCAGATAATTGTATTTAGGAATTCTATAAACACAAACTACAATAATAGAATGAGTTATTAATTCAATACCACAAATAAGTACCTACAGCGCCATCTCTCGGGGAATTGGGTTACTAATTAATACAAAGGCGTGCAATTTCGGTGGTAATTTTGGATTGCGAGAACCGATTTCAATAATTCTTTTTTTGTTTGAAAAAAGATACGTTCAGGATAATAAAATATGTAAACAAAGTTACAAAAAAAGCTTGCATTACGATTATACTACAAACTTAGTCCAGAAATTATTTTGTACAACTTTTTGTCTTTTTTGTACAAAAACTGTTGTGTCAATCAAGTTCAAAATTATTTTAATAGAAAGTCCTTATAAAGTTCTACTTTTCAGATTTTTTTCATATTTTTTAGACTTATGGTTCAAAAGTTAGAGGGGGGGGGGACACATTGTTTTTTACTTTTGGAGCGATTATTTCCGAAATTATTGACATTATCAAAAAATAATCTTAGTAAACCCCTATTCATTTTTAAATACCTTTCCAACAATATATCACACGTTAGGGTTGAAATTAAAAAAAAAATCACTTCCCACTTTACATATAGGGTGGCTACCCTAATAAAACATTTTTTTTCAAATTTTTATTTTACCACTTTGTCGGCGTGATTGATATACATATTGGTACCAAATTTCAGCTTTCTAGTGCTAACGGTCACAGAGATTAAGCGAGGACGGACGGACGGACGGACGGACAGACAGACATGGCGAAACTATAAGGGTTCCTAGTTGACTACGGAACCCTAAAAAATGTATTATAGAAGATAACTCATAAACTACCAAAGCAATACAGATAAAATTGCTATGCCCCATTGGGAGTAAACCTTTTCGATTGTAAAAGAATTATGAAAATCGGCCCACAATTACTGTACTAGTAACAGTAGTAACAGTCGGCTGGCAACAGCCCCCTACTGGGCCAAAGATACAGGTGAAACAGGACTGAACTGGGAAGATCTTGCATAAGGTCCAACATGGCCGATCTGATTCTCTGCCATCTACCACAACAAAAAGGCAGCTTGAAGCTGAGTAAGGGCTTCACATTGTTTTTATTTGACCCACAGTCTATTTGGGCATAAGGCATACTTAGCCAGCCCAGCTACACCTAAACTTAGAGCTTACTAACTGGGCCCTGCGGTTTCACTCGTTCAGACCTAGATAAAAAGTAGTCTGTCTTAAGACAGGATATAAACAAATTTTCATCCAAAGCCGTTGCGTAATTTTAGCGTAAAAGGTTAACAAACATCCATCCTCACAAACTTACGCATTTATAATATTAGTTGAGTAGTTTTAAACATCTAACATGAATGCTCTCAACAGATGGCTGATTGGAGCACCATGCCGCTTCTTCCGCTGACGTGTATTCTGAATCACCTCAGTCCGGAGGATGCCGTCAAGGCGATGTCAACCTGCAGGCACTGGCGAAACGCTTCTCTGCTTTATGAAGGACACAGGTTAGTCAAGGTTCTTTGAGAAAGCGGTATCTAGGAATAATGGCAAAACAGACAGACGCCATTACCCGGTCTTCTTTTGACGACGTCACTTTACGTGCGGATATGTTAAGGTTGGACCAGTTCTGTCGAAGGAAGGACCAGAATCCGGGTGTGGCAAGCAAGTACGTGCCTGGATGCCAATGATACAAATACGAGTATGTGACAAAAATGCAGGTAAAATGAGTTTCTCGACATGGAAGTCACGTGCGTGCGTGCGTTTATGCTCTGGCGTTCAAAAGGTTATGATGGTGTTCTTATATCAACATCTGGGATAGGCAGAAGCTGCTACACTGCAGATATTCTGTAGACTTTAGAGTGAACAGTCTGTACTTATAGTGAAAATTACTTTAATACCTAACAAGTATTTTGTTATAACATTAATTTATTTATCTGCACATGCCTAAATACTTACTTTTTTACTACCCTTTTTCTGTTCCACTTTTCGGTTTGCCCAGAAGTAGGACAGAAATAGGGTAATGGCAGGGTATGGTAATGCCTCCCCCATTCCTTTCCAACTGTCTCAATGATTTGCCTCTTGGCCAATCCTGCAGGAGCGAATCCAAATTGACTCGTCAGTGTTTTTTGGGCCTTCCTCTGTGACATAGACCGTTTTGAGGTGTGGAAATTCTGGTCCACATGCCCTTAACCATCCTAGAAATGTGACCGCCCAAATACTTACAGCAATCAAAAATGTATTGCTTCCTACAAGAAAACAGAGATATTTTTTTTAACTGTACTCATAATATTGTATACCATGCACATTGTTCAGCAAAAATGATTAATAAGAGCAGCTAACAATTATTATTGTCAATTGCAACTCACTCTGATTTCATTGTACTTATAATGCTATAAACATAATAAAAGGATTCGTCACTAATTCTTTCGGTTGAATCACAGAATATTGTTTCTACTGACGATATAGATACAGACATATTTAAAACTCCATTATACAGGCAAGTGTTACGAGGAAAGGCTAGAGGCGTTAAGCCTGTGCAAAAGATGACAGGGCCACTGCCTGCCGGGGTTTCGGTTTGTTTCAAAGAGATACCGCGACCCCTGAACACATAGGAAAAAGAAGGAACACGAATTGCTTTTATTCTCTTGTTTTACCAGGAAAATAGTTTTTATTTTTCCTCGCCTGCTTTTTGTCCTACTGCTGAGCAAAGCCTCCTATTGCTCTTCGTTACTTTTCTAGCCTTTGCCGGTATCTCTGGCCATGTAGCCCTACAATCATGATCAAATCGTCAAGTCATCTTTGCCGCAGTCGACCTTGATGGGGCCGTCCTTCAGGCATCCAGTGTGTGACGGTCTTTCCTCATCTCTCCTGGCGCAACCGTGGGACGTAGGCTACCCACTCCTAAGTATAACTAGAGCAAATGTTACCATTATAATCAGTACCTATTTTCAGATTTTACTAATTTTTTTTTTTAATTATGTATTCATCTCTTTATGATTATACTAGCTGTTCCCCACGGTTTCACCCGCGCTGCTCAGCATCTGTTGGTCGTAGCGTGATGTTATATAGCCTATGTTACTCGGGGATAATGTAGCTTTCCAAAGGTGAAAGAATTTTTGAAATCCGTCCAGTAGTTTCGGAGCCTATTCATTACAAACAAACAAACAAACAAACAAATCTTTCCTCTTTATAATATTAGTATAGACAAAGAATTCGCAGCACAGTTAAAATGTGCATTTTGTCGAACGGATATTTCAGATGCCTTGCCTCACGCGACCTTTAATGCAATAGAAGTGAAGGGACGTTTCTGATCTTCTCGTACGCATTGTATATTAACTCATTCATAAATATGGACAGAAATGCAAAAGCTTACTGCTACAGTGTATTCAAAATACTACGATCTTTTGAAATCACTTTTGCTTCTAGTCTTGGATGTTTATCCCCAAACTTGACTTAATTCTGAGTTGCGCTTGAGTTTTAGGTGTAACGGTTCTTTCAATTCCCAGAGGTAAAATTACAGCGACCTTTGTTCTTTTTTTTTCTCCTCTTTGTTAAATGTGCTAATATTGTCTATTCTGCCCGTATCATGCAGTGATAGCAACACTTGTTAAGGAGCATCTGTTGGTTCCAACTGTCAATGGAAATTATGGTATTCTTCTTGTATCAAAAACACAGACACGTCTTTAAGTCATGCGTATCCTGAAGATTGGACCACTAGGCACACACCGCCTCCAGTCTCCTTAGACGTGTCCGACCATGTTGTCGCTGCTCTGTCTTGCCCGCGTTTACTTTCTATCCGGCCTGGTATCATTAGCCTCGCCAGAATATACCCAGGCGAACGCATATGTCGTATTGTATAACTGAAGGCATTGTGGAAGTCATGTCGACGGCGCGTTCTACGCGTGACTTTAAGAGATGACAGCAAAGCAGAGGGGCCTAACAGGGCCTCTGCCTGTCGGGGTTTCGGCTTGTTTGAAAGTGATACCGTGACCCCGGAACACATAGGGCAAAAGACGGAACATGAATTGCTTTTAATCTGAAGTCTGATACTCCCTTCTGCTCCGCCCAGAGCGGGAGAATGTATTTGATGAAATGGCTTTCTTGGAAGTCGTTTCGTGATGTTGAGCTTGTCCAATATGGACCTACGTTACCATCTACATTTGTCCATATTGCGGTCTATAGTATACAGATCAAATAATTTATTTTGGACATCGTCCATATTTGGTTACTGTAACTAAGTCCTTAAAACCTATATTAGTTTAAACATCGATAGAAACAGTATAGTAAACATGCAGTCCCCGCCAACAACACAATTCGAAAACATCGATCTTACTGCAAGGTTGTTCAAACCTACTTCTGTTATTACCTACTTCTTTAACTTTTCTTATATCCACAGGGACACATTGAAGCTGAACATCAAACAGCTGGAGAAGTGTAAGTTCTTGACCCGCTTGTTCAAGAAGAACGTGCGAAGTCTACACCTGTACATTGACTGTAATGAACCAGAGATCGAGAAGTTCATGAACCTGGTGTTTCCACAGTGAGTACCAATAGTTAATCCTTACTAATATTATAAAAGCGAAAGTAAGTTTGTTTGTTTGTTTATTTGTTTGTTTGTTACCTCTTCACGCTTTAATGGCTGCACCGATTTTGATGAATTTTGGTACAGACATAGTTGGGAACCAGGAGACGGACATAGGCTAATATTTTTTCTAAAAAAGTGGGATGTGAGGGAGAAAGAGGGAAGAAAAGGGAAAACTTAGCGTTGCTATTACAAATCAATAAGGCGCTAGGGAAACTGTGTTACCCCGAATTTAACGCGAGCGAAGCCGCGGGCAAAAGCTAGTACCAAGTATATGTAGTATCTAGTCAATGAATGGGGCCTTATGTTTGATACCCATGTCGAGCAAAGTGTTAACGAGTGTTTTCGTCAGGAATATCTTTGTAGCAACCCGCAGCAGATGTTTATTGGTCTTTCATAGGAATGGCGGATGTCCGTCAAGAAATAAGTCTAGACTTAGTCAGGTATCGAGAAGCTTATGACGACAGCGCGTTCGTGTTCCACGTGCGCCTCATAGAGATGTTTGTATGCCTGTAAGATTATTCAAAAGAGATACCGTGGTCTTGGAACATGAAGGGCCAAGAAAGAACATGGATGGGTAGTTAGTAAAAGTCTGACATTCCCTTAAGCTCCGCCCACTGCGGAAGGAGGTATTTTATGATTTCCCATCTGAAAAAAGGTATAGAGAAGCCAAGAAATATTATTCAATAACTTTTATTACATTATTTCTATAATGTATAAGTAATTCGTGAAGACATTCTCGTACAAGCTTAGCATAGCTTAGCGTTATCCGATTACAAATAGAAGGGAAGTGTGTTTCCTTTTACTATTTCCAGTAACCAACGTTTTAGTAAACAGTGTGATAATTACATTGTTTGGAAATTAAACTGCTTTTAGGGTTCCGTGCCTCAAAAGGAAAAAAAACGGAACCCTTATAGGATCACCATGTTGTTCGTCTGTCTGTCTCTTTGTCGAGACCTCCTTTATCTTGGGAACCCGTGGAGGCAGCGGGTTGAAATTAAAACCATATACTCAAGTTTGTAGTCCCTTGGAGGTATGTATAAATCAACCCTCTAAGGCTACACAGTCACAAAATATGGCCGTTTATGTCGCAAGTTTGTACGGATCCCTCGGTGCTGACCCGCACTTGTGGGTATTTTTGTGATAACTCCCTTTGTGTGACGATGTTGCACGGACAAAGGCCTGCTTTCGAGAGTGGTCTAAACAGACAGTCATGCCAATAGTTTAGACCAAAATGTCAACGGAAATCATAATCAGCCTTTCCTGACTAACCAAGTGCAGTTGAATACCAGCATTGTTTATGGAGTGAATGCCTATTTGAACTCCGATACACGATATGGTTTCACTACCCGTGAAGTCTGACAAATTTCGTTAAACAATAAAAAACATAAAACAATTTAATTATTTATTTTGCAAATAACACTTTTACAATGGTGTTATAAAATTATCATGTTTCAAATGATTCTACCATAGGGCATGCAAAATTCGGGGTTGTGCCACCCCATCAGCAAAAAAAGGACAAAGGCACCACAGAGTTGAGAATATATTTTTAATTTCAAGTCGACACCTTCATGCGTTTCAGAAATGAAGATAACGTCGTCTGTTTCTCTGTCTGCCTAACGGAACGGAACCCTTATTGGATCAAATAAGTGGTCCAATAAGGGTTCTGTTTTTTCCTTTTGAGGTACAGAACTCTACAAACAAGCCAATTAAAAACCTCCTTCTTTTTAGAAGTCGGTTAAAAATTGTCGTTAAAAATCCAGACTGTTTACAAGTATTACTGAATCTGATTACATCAACAGATGCGTAGTACAATGACGATCCATTGTTAAAAACCTAGGCTCGGCGATCGCAAATGTAAATTGAATGAGCATTGAAATTATTGAATCACAGGAAACAGATATAATACGAAATAATTCTACGGTCCCTGGATGTCCTAACCTTGACTTTATTATGACCTCATAGGGTCTCCGATAGCATAACAGCGTTCCTGCAATATTGATCGGGGGTGTCGTCGGGGCTATAAATAGCGGCCCTTACTCCGAATGACACCCACGTTTCAAACGGATTCATCTTGAACGAATTCTCAGTATTACCTGTGATTTCATAACTGTTATTGCGAATATACTTATAAGGGGTAGGTTTAAGGTTCAGTTTTCTATGACATATGCTGTTAGTTATACAGGATGTAAACACTGTATAATGAACAGCATATCTTTATATATATAATTCTTCTGTGAGTGTGTATGTCACTGAACTTCTCTCAAACGACTGGACCGATTTTGATGAAATGTTTTGTGTGTGTTCAAGGGTATCTGGGAATGGTTTAGATTCACAAATCAGTCTGGCAGATGGCGCTGCATCACATTTTTTTGTAAATACGTACCGGGCCGCTAGTTTCATAGAAAAACTGACATTGGCGCGCAAACAGCCAACATGAATTCAGAACATTAAAATTGACATTTTTGTTACAGCATGAAAGACTTACTTACGGCTTGTAATAAAAAACGTAACAAAAAAATGGCGGGTCGGTCCGGACCGGGTTTCGTACAAACTTGCGATATAAAAGGCTTTGTCTTTAACTGCGTAGACTTATAGGGTTGATTTTGTCCCAGCTAAAAAGGACCACAGACTAGAGACTATGGTTTTAATTTCAACGTGATGCCTCTACGCGTTCCCGAGAGGGAGGATATTGACAGACAGACGACGGACAAGAGAGTGATCAAAAACGGGTTCCGCTTTTTCTTTTGAGGAAGACAACCCTAAAAACAACCATAGACAACAGCAATCCAATTAAAAGCAAAAACGTTGTTTTTTAAAAAGCATTACTCATTTTAATTTATCCTTTCTGTAAATTGGCTTCGAGTAAAGACAAAAATACATTTCGTTTAGGTTGTTTCTGCAGCGTAGCACATAAATAATGTAGTCCACTTAAATCTGGAGCAAGACATAAAACTCGAACGTTGAAAAGGACATAAAAGTGCACTCTAATCAACTTTGCTCAACTTTGTATGCCAAACGTAGTTTGTGTTTTGTGCATATTAGAACTCTTTTGTGAAAGTTTCCAACGCGTTCTGAAATATCCGATGTTTTTTAATCACCAATACAGCTGACATTGGTTTTATGAGACAGTCAAGCAACTCGGACTACAACAGGACTTTTTTTATTAATATTAATAATTCTGTCAACACAGACTTAAAATATTATATAGCGATTGGGGATCATAATTATTTTTATCGACAAACAACCTTATGACCCTTGACGAACGTGGTGTAAATGTAACCTACGTCGATTTAAAAATACTCGTTTTACATGTAATCCATACTTCAGCATACTTCCATACTAATATCATAAAATGTGAAAGTAACTGTTTGTTTGTATGAAACCTTTTATTTCACGACTTAACGCATAATCAGATTGTAATATTTGGCAAGGAAATATATATCAACACGCGGAAGGACATTGGACTGTATATTATCTTGCTACTAACATAGGGGTGAACAATATTGCATTATGTCCATATTCCTCAATTGTTTGACAAAGGGAACTGTCATGACAGAACGGTTATAAGGCAAATCGTGAACCTAACTCGTACGAAGTCGCGGGGAACAGCTAGTTTATAATATCAGTTGGATAAAGCTAGAGAATATAATAATTATTTTTTTCATAATTATATTGACATTCAAGTAAATTATAATGGGTACAATTTTGAACTTTGGTGGGAATATCGGTATAATGACAGCATGACTGTAATTAGTTAATCTAATATATAAAATTCTCGTGTCACAGTTTTCGTTCCCATACTCCTCCGAAACGGCTGGACCGATTTAAACGAAATTTTGTGTACATATCGGTTAGGTCTGAGAATCGGCCAACATCTATTTTTCATAACCTTAAGTGAGCAGCGGGTGAAACCGCTGGGCACAGCTAGTTTAAATAAAAATATATCACCATGTTTTTAATTTGCACGCCGAAATGAAAGGCAAAATAAGAGATCAATATTGTCTACTTGTCAACCTTCTGTACCTTAGTTACGCAAATAAATGTTTTTTTTTTTATTTTTTAGAGACTCGGTTCGATGAAAAAAAAGGTTCATATCACGTGCTCGTGCTAGGGTCCCTGAACGCACGAAAATGTTGCTTAACCAAAAACTAAATTGGGTGTATCCGACCGCCTTCGGCTCATCGACTCAAACATGACTTATGCAGCCTAACGACCGCTCTATGACATGTTCTATTCACAGCTACAGTCTATATCACCTCTAAACTTGCACATCGATTGAATCTTATATTAGAACGTGTTTAATCAATACGGACGGTCGCGTAGCGCCGCCGTCTTTCAAGTGATGTAACAATGACACAACTACGCACAACGCACAATATCATGTTTACGAAACCATCTCGTAATGTTGAGAATATAGAACCAGTTCAACTCGATCACGCTTGACTTTCTCATGTGATTTGTCGCACGGGAGTTATAGGGCCGGTGTGTGGAGCGAAGGACGTGTGTCAAGCGATTATGATTATTATGATCATAGTTCTATGGTAGGTTATTGCAACAGTAATATCATCCGCCTTTATCCCACTATGTTGCCTGTTGTTTGGGTTGGCTTCCAGTCTTACCGAATGCAGAATACTTACAACTACCAATATTTTATATGTAGCGACTGCCTATCTAATCTCTACAACCCAGGTAGTACGGGGTAATGCGTTTTTGGATGAAAATCAACAAATAACTTCCCCCGTTCTGAGCGGAGCGGAGGGGAGTGTCAGTCTTGTACTGAAAAAGCCCCACCCATGTTCCTTCTTTTGCCCTTCATTTTCCGTGGCCGCGGCTTCTCTTCGTACAACCAGCAACCTCAGCATATGTACTACTTGGTAAGACTGGTTGTCAGACTTTCAAGCCACTGACTATAACTGTCCAAGATCTACAATTGCTTTCCGTGCTTTCCGAGGTATGAAGGAAACTGACCCATCCACGGACTAACCCAGTCAAATGCGGCTCAACCTGAAGATCGAATCGATCGGCTTTTATTATTTTGCAACAGTAACTTGTTGGATAATATTCTGCTTTAACAACTTCTGGTTCTCTTACGTCGATAGAACTGGAAATAGTGAAAGCCTTTACTTTGCAGTGGGTCAGTACGAGATCTCAAACAGTCGCATTTTTTGAGGCAGGTCAAAACCATACTATGCTGCAGACCTACCATGATTCTTTCGTACAGGTTTTATTAATCAAAATAAATATTAATACTTACTAATTTATAATCGGAAGTGAGTTTGTTTGTTTGTTACGTCTTCACGCTTAAACGGAAAAATCGATTTTGATGAATTTTGGTTAGGACCCTGGAGAAGGACATAGGCTAAGAAACTGAGAAAAGGGAGAGAAAGAGGGATGAAAAGGGATAGTTTTTTTTTCTATAATCACGCAAGTTAAAGTTAGCGCTAGCCCAAAGTAACTATGCCACGCGGATGAAGTCACAGGCAGAAGCTAGTAAATAGTAAATTTATAAAAATAATAGATATAAAAGGTGTGGAGCATGTATACTGTAGGCACGCTTATTTACCCCAAACAAAACATTGATTTCATCGAAGGAAGCCAAGCTACAAAATTGTAGGACGTCATAGTCTAGTTAATATTCGTAAAAAGTTTTGAAGATCTTTCGACTAATATAACACAAAGGGTTAGTGCTGTATTGTGATTTAATAATATAATAATGGATGTCGTTTTTGTCGGCGACTATGGAGGCCGGACCAGTGACTCGTCAACGACATCTGTATAGCGTTACAATAGTCTAAGAAGTTTTAAACACACAGCCATAATACGCGTTCGAAAATTGAATTTGAATTTTTGAATTAAAAAAAAAACGTTGCCCCACTCTAAAGTACGGCCAACGAGAAGCGATACCAAAACAAAACCCATGCTAAAACCCCATCTAAAATGGCCGCCCGAATGTTGGCGAACCCGTCTTAACGTTGTCATGGTTTTGCCGGGAGAACGAGACATTACGACAAAGGCACAAGATGGAAAGAGCTAAATATTAGATTGTCAACGCCACAGTTGGTAATGGTAATAAGTTAGGTTAATGACCTTTCGTATCGCTGCTAGTTGGCCGTACTGTAGGAATTGCTCCTGTATCGTGGGTGCATTAAAACTCACATACACAAACTGCCAGACCCGGAACATTTTGCGAGGCAAGCTTGTTAAAATGTTTAATGACAAATTTATTATTTATCGCCATCACCACGCTTTTATTCACTAAAACGTTAGGCAGAGAAAATTATGACTTTTGCTACTAGTATTAAGTTTCAGGATCGAGTTTACACCTCTTTGATGTCGTGATCCAAATTCCGATTGAAAGTAGATAGTATTTAGCGTTGGATGAAGAAAAAGAAAAGGCGGATAATTATTTTGCCTTTAAAGACCAAATTATAGTGCGAAATCAAAACTTGAGTTCCTAAATAGGAATTTAGGCCATTAACGTCCTTGTCAAATTCTACATTTTATAAGTAGCCATTTAAATGTATTAGAGACAAACACAATACTTAACGTTACAAACTTTCCAAAACTCACGGTTCTCGGTATGTGCATACATACATAAATTCCACCTATTTTTCTTGAAGAAATTCGAGGTGGCATCTGTTTATAGGCAGTGGCCTCGTAGGTAGAAAATAGTTAAAACCGGACATCTATAATGACGACACATGGACATACTTATAACTATAAATAAACTAAATTTTGCCCGCGGCTTCGCTCGCGTTAAATTCGGGGTAACTCAGTTCCCCTTTCCTGATTTGCAGGTACCTGCGACCTGTAAATTTTGCCCTTATTGATTGTAATAACAAAGCTAAGTTTTCCCTTTTCTTCCCTTTTCTCGACCCCATTCTCATTTTTTTTTAAATAGCCAATGTCCGTCTTCAGGGTCCCAACTTTCTCTAAACCAAAATTCACCAAAAAAAGGCGTGAAGTCGTAACAAACAAACTCACTTTTGGTTTTGTAATATTAGTAAGGCCGTGCGCTGCGTTAGGCGTGCGCACGGCGCGGGCGCCCGCGTGGCTTGCTGTTTCATGTAATCTCAGGCCGTGCGCTGCGGAGATTATATGAAAAAGCACGCCACGCGGGCGCCCGCGCCGTGCGCACGCCTAACGCAGCGCACGGCCTAAGGATAATAAATAAAATAAAAATAGCCTGTATTTATTCTGACCTTTACAATACAAATACAAGTAGTAAAAATAACTTAATAGGTACTAATAACTTTTCAAATGTTAATTTTCTACATCATTAATCAGCTACCAGGTCAAGCTGTCTCGCGGCATAGGCCTCCTCTATTTCCCTCCACATCTATTCCTGTCCAACGCAGTTCTTCGCCAACCTTTTGGCAGATCGGACAAACCCTCTATAATAATTACCTCAACTACCCACAGTAATAAAGTCACATATAAGGACATAGTTATTAGAACCAACACAAATAATGATATGAGTATATTTTCTTAGTGTCTTTTAAGTATGCCTAGTTTTGTTAGGTCTACCAGGGTTGCGGGTTGTTGAAAAGAGATACCAAACGAAGGGACATGGGGTGGGATTTTATTCAGTGAAAGTGACCATAATCATACCATTTCGCTCCGCCTAAAGCGGGAGAAGTTATTTGATGATTTCCCATCCTAAAACAAAGACTAATTTATTGAAGCTCAAAAACTACGACTGCCATGCTACGGTACGCTTTCGATGGGAAGTACCTATTACTGTTAGCCTAAATCATCCCATTTCTGGACAAAAAGACAAAGGCATCATATACATCCACCTTACGAGCCCCCAGTTACTGAGAGCCCTAAGTTAAAACGATAGTCTTAAATCCACGTTTGTTCGTAATAACTGTTATACAACGCTGTATTTAGTTACGAAACATACAATTTACATGTTGTATAAATATATGAATTAAAGATAAGGAATGCTGCACCATTTAGTGGTTTTTGCTCAACAAGCGGAACCAATAATTTTGTTTGCTACTTTTACCTTTTTAGAGCGGTCTGTTACTCGGTCTAAATGTCAAGATCTACAGACGGTCGTTATAGGAAATGCGGATGCCCGAAAATTGGCAACCATTCTTACCAAAGTTGTATCGTGTTGCTACTCAAAATTTCACATAGGTCTCTACATAATATGGGCACGGTTCGGGTTGGTCGTTTCTTATGGAGAAGAACCTACTAATTAAGTTGTGGAAGTTAGAATGGCAGTCGTGTTATACATACAGCTTGTGGGTATTTAATAACAGCTTCTTAGATCGTTCTTTATGTGCAGGTCCGCGGATGAGTTACCACCCATTATATACAGTGTATACTGTTGGCTGATATTTGTAGATCTTTTGTTCCATATTTAATTTCATACAATCACTAGCTTTCGCCCGCGATTTCGTCCGCGTGGCATAGTTACTTTGGGCTAACGCTAACTTTAAACCGCGCTGTGATAGAAAAAAAACCCTTTTCTTCCTTCTTTCTCCCCTTTTTCTCACGTTTTAAAAAAATTGCCTATGTGTGTTTCCAGGGTTCCAACTACCTCTATACCAAAATTCATCACAATCAGTTTGGCCATTTAGGCGTGAAGACGTAACAAACAAACAAACTCACTTTCGCTTTTATAATATTGGTAAGGATTACAGTTAGTCAGTGACCTTGAAGTAGGACGTTCAGTTTTACCAATCTATCTTATTACCCAGTACTAATTGAGTTGTGGAGATCAGATAGGCAACTGCTCCATGTAAAATACTGGTCAATCACCTTCATCCGGTTAGACTGGAAGCAAAACATACTTGAGAAAAGGCTAGGCTAATGATGCTGATTTAGATGGCTACTCAACAACCGGAACAAATATTTTTAATAGCTTTAGAGCGGTATGTAAACTCGTTTTAAATTAAAAGCGGTAAGTGAATGGACCTTCAGTGGAGTGAAAATGCCTGCCGAGGTTGCGGGTTGTTCGAAAGGGATACAGAGCCCCGGAACATAAAGGGCAATGGAAGGAATATGGGTGGGTTTTAGTCAGTACAAGTCAGACCCTCCCCCCTGCTCCGCCCAGAGCGGGGAAAGTTATTTCATGATTTCCCACTTCAAAAAAAAGTGGTACCTGGAAACCGATAGAACACCACGATTTGTAGTTGGTAACTTATGAAACAATTGTTATGTTTTCAGATTTTTCGACACACCGCATCTAAAAGAGTTGATATTCATCGGACCAAGCTACGTACAGCAAAGTAACCATGTGCCATTTATAAAGCTGAGGAGGTGAGAAAAACTTTTAATACTACTTTAAGTCATTCTTTTAGGGTTTCGTACCTCAATAAAAGCAGAACCTTATAAGATTGCAACAGAGTGGGTATTCTAACCCCACTGTTGATTCAACCTCTTTCCTTTTGGATCATAATTGATTTTTAAAGTTTTGAATATTTATATTTCGAATTTCATTCTGTCATTTCATCTTCAACAATAATTGGTTGGGTCATTAAATTTGGGCACGGCTAGCAGCCACAAGTGCCTGAAATTTGTTATAAAATCTGCTTTATCTTTTAAAATTAGTGTGTGCTTCCTTCATTTAAACCACTGCTAAAGTATTAATTATTGTACTGTTATATAATATTCAAACCTGTTAAAGAGTCTACCCTTGAAAAAATACTAAATGAAATCACAAAAGCTGTAGTGGCTATTTTTTTTTCACCTGTCCTATGGGACTTTATTCCTTAACAAAACTCTAGGAAAAATATTGTTTAACCTTTCCGTTGACATTTATTTGTTATTTTCAGAACAACGATCGAGACTTTAATATATAAGAATGCGCGTATGCTTAAACTCGGATTTTTGGGATGCAGCCTAGACGTACCCAAGAGTGAAAACGAGAGATATTGTGTAAGTACTCTTCTCTCTTAACAAACTGATTATCAACTTTATCGATATTGATATGCGGTACAAAATCGATGGAGGAACTAAAGAGTATACTATGCGAAAAAATGCCTCAGTGATGCGGATCGTTTGATTCAGATTGGTTAAATGTATATAGTCTTGTATTATTGTCGTGTCCACATTTAGTATTAGACTTTGCATGTTAACCAATTATATATAACTAGCTTTCGCCCGCGGCTTCGCCCGCGTTAAATTTGGGGTAACACAGTTCCTCTTGCGCCTTATTGATTTGGAAAACTTAGCGTTGCTAACGCTAAGTTTTCCCTTTTCTTCCCTCTTTCTCCCTCACATCCCACTTTTTTAAAATAAAAATTAGCCTATGTCCGTCTCCTGGTTCCCAACTATCTCTGTACCAAAATCATCAAAATCGGTTTAGCCATTAAAGCGTGAAGAAGTAACAAACAAATAAACAAACAAACAAACTCACTTTCGGGAGGGAACTTAATTTATTTTTAAGTTTTGGTTAATTATACTTTTATTACTTTTATTTTACTTCTTTTTAGATTAGCACTTCGTGATCATTTTTAATATTTTTTTTATACTTTTAAGATGTGATCTATATTGTGAATAAATAACCACATCAACAGGTATTCTAAGAAAAATAACAATTCAAGAAAAATCTCATAAAAAAACTAATACCCAGAGAGATACTGCGGCTCCCAGAACACAAAGAGCAAATAAATGAATATGGTTGGGTCATCATCTGCCTAGCCTTTTCCCTTTTGGTTTAGTCGGTAAAAGTCTGACACTCCCTTCCACTCCGCCCAGAGCGGGAGAAATAATTTGCCATGCAAGAAAAAACAATACACAAACTCGCATATTCCGAATTAAAGCTCAGTAACTAGACGTTCTAAACGAAACCTTCAGTTAACTGACAGCAAAAAGGCTCAACCATAAAGGTCACAAGTCGAACTCTAAGGAACTGCTTTCTTCCTCTTGCGTCATAGACAAGTCTTGCCATTTAAAGGTCGAACGTGTTCAATGTCAGAACCGCTCCAACTTGTTCTGTTATGGAATTGAACGAGTCCTACGATATAGTTTGTTGATAAGATCATTTAATGACGCTTGTTGCTAAGTTTTTGTTGTAAAGTGCATCTGGTATTGCAGTTAAGTTTGTTCAAGAATATTTTCTTAGGCTGACTTGATTGCTATCTAAAGATAACGGAGTTTTTGTTCCATTCGTAGGTAGGTATTCGTAGGCTCATTTATAAATGTTTGTGATGCTCCTCCCTTCAAAGCAAAAAACGGATTCCTTATAGAATCACTTTGTTGTCCGTCTGTCTGTCTGTCCAAACCCTTTATCTCGGGAACGCGTGGAGGTATCAAGTTGAAATTAAAACCTGTGAAAAATTAACTCTCGAAGTCTACACAGTCAAAATATATATTCGTTTATGTCGCAAGTTTGAACGAAACCGTCGGTGCTCAAGTGCGGCTCGCACTTGACCGGTATTTTTCTGTGTCATATTTAATCCTCACCGTCATTTTGACCAATAAAAATGTTTTCTCTTTTTTTTCTTGGAATTTGCTTGTTACTTACCAACAGTAAATTTTTAAGTAACCTATTTATGAAAAACTAGCTTCCACCCGCAACTTCGTCCGCGTGGCATAGTTACTTTCGGCTAACGCTGAGTTTAACCCGCGTGATGATCGAAAAAAAATGTATCTTTCATTCCCATTTTCTTCGGTCTTTCTCCCCCTACCTCACTTTTGTTTTTAAATAGCCTATGTCCGTCTCCAGGTATGGCCATTTAGGCCGTTTAGTGAAGACGTAACAAACAAAAAAACTCACTTTCGCTTTTATAATATTAGTAAGGATTGACTTTTGTACTTCGCAGTTGCCATATGTACACACGGCGACAGATCAACCTATACAAAACCAGTTTATGCTGCTCTCTCAACAACGGATCGTACACCATAAATTTCAAGTACAATGAGAGATCCGCATAAACTGGTTTTGTATAGGTTGATCTGTCGCCGTGTGTACAGTCCCAGTAAAACGGTAATTATACAGTATTTGTATTAATAGCAAGTATTTTGTCGCAGCACAAAGCCGTCGAGCAGCACGCGCGAGCGCTCAACTTCAACACCTTCTCGAGTCCGGAAGACAACATCCTGACCAGGGCCAATCAGCGCCACATGCAATTCTCGTCAATTGAAGTAAGAATCTGTACTAGCCCTGCCACTGCCCAGACCAAATTATTCCATATATTTTGTACTCATACGCTGAGTTCTGGGCAGCCTTCCAAAATGATGATGAAAGTACACTAGTACTTTCATTATCATTTTGGAAGTAGATTCCGGTTAATTTTTTATTTTTTTTAAAACTTTGCCCCACACTAGGAATTTCTCCTGTGCCGTAGGTGCGTTTACAAACATTTAAACTGACATAAACAAACAGCCAGACCCGGAAGAACTATCTGTAGGTTATACAAACCAATACACAGTTATCGTGCGGAAGTCGAACCCGCAATGGTTAGCATAGCAGTCAAACATTCTTTTACTAATGGGAATCTTATTCCTGATAATTAGAGGCTAGTGCAGAATGTTGCCATGGAATAATTTATGACAATAACGCGAGCCAATCCGCAGGCAGATGCTTTTATTTGATATGTTGCGTATACGTCAGTATAACAACTTACAGCGGTACAACGGCAGTATTATTTCCTGAATAAGTTACTGGAAAATGGAAAGTTACACTGCACAAGGTTTAAAATCGCTCTACACTCCGCTAGTTAAACATTGACCCTCATATGACATGTGTTTGTTCCAGCACATTATAGCAGATGTGGAGCAGATAACTACTTGTACCTTGGAGACGCTGTCCAGCCTCCCACACTTCAGCTACCTATCACTAAACATCACAAACAGGAAGCTGGACCACACCTACCAGCCCATTGACTGGATCAGTCTCGACGACTTCTTCACAGAGGCTCCGCTGAGAGTAGCTGTTAATATTGTAAGTATTCATTAACACAGTACCACCAGAAAAAGTATGTGCTTCGGCAATCTTCGTGTATGTTCGAAAATACTCAGCTTCGAATTTTGGATTGGATGCTACTACGGTCTTTCTTCTTAATCGTGAAGTAGAGCCTAACCTGGTCTCAGATTATATGCTCCCATAGGTTTCTGATTTGGTGAAACTTGCTGTCGAGGAATATAGCATAGAAGCAAGTGATGTTTATACAATACGCTGATAAATACGCCGTAAAATCAAAGGTTTTTTTTTTGTCACGTATGGGAAATCATCAAATAACTCACATTCATGTTCCTTCATTTGCCGTTTATGTTCCGAGGCCGCAGTATCTATTTCGATCAACCCGCAACCCCAGCAGGCATTGGCCCCTCTGCTTTGCAAACATCTCTTAGAGGTGCGCGTAGAACACGAAGGCACCGTCGACACGACACATGAGAGGCCTTTTTTTTCGGGTGGGAAATCATCCAATGACTTCCCCCGCTCTGGGCGGAGCGGGGGGGGGGGGGCATGTCAGATTTGTACTGACTAAAACCCACCCATGTTCCTTCTATTGCCCTTTACGTTCCGGGGCCGCGGTATCTCTTTCGAACAACCCGCAACCCCGGAAATGAGACGCCTTGGGTTTTAACTCAAGACCTATGACTTGGTTGTCCGACAGTGACACCACGAGACTTATACTGCTTTTAAACAATCGACCCATGCTGCTATTTTTATTTAACCACTCGTTCCCCGCTTCACTCCTCTCCTTCTCCCCTGCCCTTTAATATATTTTTATAATATTGTGTGTTGTTTCAGATTGGGGTGCCTATCAGGAGGTTTAACGATATCATGCAGAAGGTGCTTGTAGAGGGATTGACATTAGTATCCCTGAAAGTTATGTTCTGCAAATCTGTAAGTAATGGGTCTTTTTTTCTTTTCTTTTTATACACGACGGCATATCAACCTACACAAAACTATTTTAACCTGATCTCTCTACTGCGGTATGTGATCCGTAGTAAAGAGATCAGGTTATAATAGTTCAGAATAGGTTGACCTGTCGTCGTGTGTACTTGTCTTATCTACTTGTAAATGGCTGGAACCTGTTTACTGGTTGGTTTTGAGTTTATTCAAACAATGTATAATTAACCTCTCAAAGACCGCCATTATTTACGTCAACTATCCGTCAAGCACCGCCGGGCGTGCTCTTATTGTAATCTGATTTTAAGACTTATTATTACTACAAATACAGTTTTAAATCGGTCGGGGTTTGGTGCCACAATTTGTGCCAGCGGGGCTCAACCCAGTATTTTAAACAAGTATAACCTGTTTATTGGCACGTTTTTGTGCCGCTGGGGCTCTAGAGGTTAAAAGAACAATTGAACAGTAGACCTACCATGACGTCTTAATCCAGAACTTGTTCCACTGAGGGAAAGAGACAGAGCTATACAGGGTGTCTAGCACCATCTCTTTCTTACACAGGAATAAGAACTGCTATAAGATGTCATGGTAACCCTACAGCTCCACATAAAATGTTTTAATTTTTGGTTGACCTTGATGGGTGTAATTTGCGTCATTAACCCTATTACAATAACAATAAAGTAGGTTTTGTATTTACAAAATAATGCAAGAAATACATTACTAGCAATTTTTCGATAATAAACCGCTTTTCATTTTTTGTTTGTTACAGATCTACACCCCTCTAATATCGCACGTGTCGCGAATGTTCCAAAACACGCTCCGGGAGGTGACGTGGGTGGATAGTCCGCACGAGTCCACGGACCCCTTCCACCGCGTCGTGCGACCGGCGCGACACGCACAGGTAATACACTGGCAGTAGGACAGCAACTAGCTATTTTTAACACGATTTATTAGGTTCACCTGTAAGTATGTATAAAAATCTTAAAGGTTGGATTTATATTGTTTTTTTTTTATAGGTAACACATGGATACATTGATCGCGTCATTCTAAGCAATCAGTTATTAAAAAAGTAGTTAGTACCTAGTTAAAACTACTTTTTTGTGTAAAGTGTACGTAAAGTGCACTTTTTGTGCACTTTACGTACACAAAAAGTGCTGGCACAAAATTATAACACCTTATATTTATGTCAATCATAATAAAATACAAATCTTTCTGTTTGTAAATTAAAACAGTTTTTAAATGAAAGATTGGCTGTTCATTTACATAATTTCAAAATTCATCTCCTTATAGTATACTGCCCTGTTACTTTTGATAGATTTAAATATAATAGTAGAGAATTATTCACAATTTTTTCTCTTACTAAGTTATTTGTTCCGCAGCCTGGCACGTACGCCCACGTGAACCCGTTCGTGCTGATGTGCTGGCAATGCAACAACTTGGAGCGGCTCGTTATACATGGTAAGGTTACCAATTGTCTACTTTATAAGTCTTCCAGGAAAAGTATACGCTTCGGTAAACTTCGTCTGTCTTCGGAATATGAAATTTAATATAGAGTACAACCATGAAAGTTCAAGTCAGTTAGATGTTACTTTTTAATGGTTGGGAAATGTATAGATTACCAAATCGACGTAATGTGATTAGAGTAGATACCCCGACGAAAGGAATACTACAAATACGCAATGATATGGCTAAAATAAAACGCGGTGGATTAAATCGTAGAAGCTTTGGCTATGGACGGGGTTATTCTGCAAATTCTGCCGATTATAAAAGAGTAATCATGGAGTTGCCTTGCCGGTTGTTCTCCATAGGAAACGACCAACCCGAACTGTGCATCTTTTCTCAACGTTGTATAAGTGCCAGTGAAATAAAATATTTTGATTCGGATTACGAAGATTACCGAAGTGCAGAGCTTGAGGTTTTATTAATTTAATATAATGTTTTATTAAGATAATAAGAGTTTATTCCCCGCAGGGTTAAGCAGAGGTCCGTCGGGCACCTGTTTTTTTTGTAGCAAAACCCTTTTTTTTTTTTCGGGTGGGAAATCATCCAATGACTTCCCCCGCTCTGGGCGGAGCGGGGGCGCATGTCAGACTTGTACTGACTAAAACCCACCCATGTTTTTTCTTTTGCCCTTTACGTTCCGAGGCCGCGGTATCTCTTTCGAACAACCCGCAACCCCTGCAGTAGCAAAACCCTTAAGTTTATATGTTCTATAAATTCCAGGATACTGGATATGGCAATACGACATCCTCGGCTTTGTGCGGCTGCGCAAAGACCTGCAACACCTAGAAGTGTCCGCGATATACTACCGGCAGGACCGGTTCCAGGACATGATCAACCTGAGCGAGGAGGGCGCCATCCGAGTGCTGAGCGGAGACAACCCCACGCACGTCGACCCCGACCTTATACGCGTGAGTATTGATTCCGTTGGCGTCGTCACTTGGAACTGGTCATCTTTTAGCTGCCACAGTTGATTTTTAATATATTTAGTTTTTTTTTAAATTGAATTTTGCTTATACTCCGGACGCTCTTACTGTGCACGTCTTTCTATATCGTTCTCACATATTTGTATAATCTCAACACGAATGATGTAAATACGATTTTGTAATAATATTCTAATTTAAAAGAGTGTCCGTGGGGTTTCTTGCCCATTCCTCTTCATAGTTGGAATGGGCAACTTTTTTTTACTTTCACAAGTTATTATGTCTTGTGACCGGGACTGTAGCTTTAACATTTTGTTTCTTGACATTCGTAAGTGCCTGTAAGTGGTCTAATTGAAATACATGCTTTTTAGTTTGAGTTGTGTATTATTATCTGCAAGCCTGATTACAACTATGTTGGGGTGACAACGCTGGAGACGCTGGTCTGAATGTACTGTGAGCAATGGGTAGCTCACCGTCCGTCCGTCAAGAGACGACATTCAAGAAATGTCAGTAAAGCAGAGGTTAGCCACTGTCTGCCAGGGTTGAGAAACAAAAACGTAGTTTTCGCAAAAAAGTTGCGAAAATTAAACAGTTTCATATGTCGCAAGTTAAATTGAAAAGTATATTTTTTGTGACATGAATAGATTATGGTATTCTTCGTTAGGACACTAACATTTTGACTATAAAATGGCCACAAACTGCCTTGCCAACCCAGTGCTGATTGATGGCCCACGTCATCTAGTTCTTTTGATCCTCGGCTATTGCCACTGGTCGTTGGTTATGTTCCTTTAGTCCCGTCATCTTTTGCGCTACAGGAGGTGAACCAGTTCATCTCGTACCCGTGGGCGCCCACGCGGCTGTCGGAGCTGCACGCCGCGCTGCGGCCGCGCGCCGGCGCCCGCGTGCGCGCCGACTACGTGCTGCGGGAGTCTAGCGGCGCACTGCCCGCACTCGGACGCGGAGGGTAATGGTAAGTGTGCTTAATTTACTACTAATTATAAAATGCGAATGTTTCTAAGGATGAATGAATAGATTTTTATCTATTCTTCACGACCTACCAGGGGTGGACATTCAAGAATATTTCTAACGACATCTACGTGTTCTAGATATTAACACGTCCACACTAACTCTTCAGCTTTGTTAAACGAAGATTACCACAGTAGAGGATAGGTAGCAGTAGAACATGGCAGAGTGAGATTTTTTCGTACGACCAGTGAAGGGAACTTATAAAAAAACATTAAAAACAGTTCAGTCTCTGTTACTAGAATGTTCTAGAATAAAAAAATGATTTGGATCTGTTCTCCCTATCATTTTATTGGACCTTTAGGCTTTGCTAAGGGGTACTTTGACACCCTTTTATGTATACATCAAGATTTAGCTTAAGCTCGCCTATGTTCAAATATGCACCCTAAAAGCTAATAACTGTAAGTTAATTATAACTTCCTGTTTATAAAGGTCGCCTTCAAAACGATTGGTGGAACTGCTGAAAAGGAATACGGAAGACTCATATCTGCTAAGTATTATATTTCGATAAAACACCTTGTGATAATTGGAATAAAGTCGAAATTACGGTTAAGGGAGGGTATTGGATTAGTCTAAGTTGGATTACCACTTAAGGAAAAACTTCAGTTGCTTCTGTTTCTATTCTTGACTGATTTATGAGCATTTGCATATCATTTGACAAATATAATATATTGATCATTAACTTTACTTTTTAAAGTTGAGCCCAAAAAGTTTGCCCTGCAGTGAAACTTATTAAGCTCAAATAAATAATAATCTTTACTTTGACTATTGCTCATACAAAAATATAGAATCTCACACAGATAAAAAACAAATAATCCAATTTAGATGAATCTTAAAATGTTTGATAGAAAAATTTACAACCTGTATAACGAGTGGCTTTCGATAATATTGATAAAACAAAGAACAACAAATATATTAATATGTTCCACAAATAAATTGTACGCTACATTATAATAATATTGAAAGTGGCTAACGAGTTAAGATAAGCAAAAAAGGAATGGGTTTCTTGGTTTTACGGTTTCTTTATAAATTGAATATTATACCCGTAGTTGTAGGTAAAATATAAAAATTATAAAAAAAATGTTTTTCGCTCTATAAATGTATTTATCGATTTTAGAGCCGAAAGTTAAGTAAATAACTCGAAAATTCACGGCCTAAAGTTGTCGGGAAAATCTCTTTAATTGACGATATGTGTCAATAATTACTTTCTAGGTGTAAAAGTATTAAAAAATATAATTAACTTAAATGAATACGATCGCATATCTAATATCTGTTACCAAAAACAAGCGATCCGTTAACATTTACGAATACCTGTGTTATCAGTATTTTAAGCGGTATTGGAATGAAACGCGGGCGTATTGTTAAACATTTACAAATATATAAAAAAACATTTATTAACAAAATTATAAAATGCTTCTGTGATCTCTTTATGCGCACCGTAGTATGATATTGTTCCCTTTACCGCTAATAGTGCCATTTACACTGTGAGAGATTCTCGACTGGAAAGAAAATAAAATATGACGCGTGTAAATTGACTTGCATCTTGTAAGGTGACACTTGTCTAGCATTTCAAAGATGTATCGAGCTAAATTGCAGGTCGAGACATGTTACAGGTCTCGACAAGCTCGAAAGTCTACCAGTCAGTGTCACAAAGGGGTATTGTTATTACTTACCCAATGGTTAGTGAAGGTCATTATATGCAGTGCAAAATACTGATATTCAACTGCATCCAGTTAGACTGGGAGCCGAACCCAACATAGTTAGGAAAAGGACATGCAGCTGATGTTTCGAGAAATTCGCTGAGCGAGTCTCGTGTGACAAAGGAGTGCAGCACTTCCCCAGGCGAATTTCGCCTACGAGTCTCGCAAGGACTTTCTCGCCTTTCCATGGTCGAGTAACTCTCCTCGTGTACACGGCTTTAAATAAGTACCTGATCAAAAGTACTGGTTGCAGAGGTATACCAACTGATTTTTTATATACATTCGAAAATATTCAATAATAAATGACAGAAAAAGTTCCTGATTCAAATATAATAAAATACGGCATGATTTTAATTTTTAGTGTATAACGATTTTTCATATAAATATTTTATTCACGTTCACTGATGTATTTTAATGTGTTTAAAAATAACAACACGCTGTAAATAAGCTGTAAGTGTAGATTTCTCTTGAAGTAATATTAACAGAACGACTTTTTCTGAACAATAACAATGTGTAAAAAAACGTTTCTATACTATAAGAGTGAACAGACAAAGTTTATACCAAAATTGTTATCAGAAATATTGTAACCATATTTGTAAGACATTACTGATATACCTATGGTCCGTTTACACCAGTCGATTTATCGCATTTCCATTAGACCACGTACTAACCAAGGCGATAGTCGCGCAGAAACAACTGTCACGTTTCTACCATTTTCTTTGCCTAACCCGAACACCTTTCGGCTTTCTGTACCTAGGATTGTCATGCGAACGATCTTGGATTGACAACCAATCGCTTATAATGGGACGCCAAGTAGAACTAAAACTACCACATAAAAAAAAGTTGCTAGTCTACGCGACAAAACGGCTAGTGTAAACACACCATAACTTATTATACCCCACCTTGCCTAAAATGAACATTTAATAATTTGATTCGATAACCATTTGCTTTAATTTGTTTCCTTAGTAATAGAACTGTAATAATATAGGTAACATAGAGAAAGGCCGAATGATATGTTTACTGGCAACATCTCTCAAATATCGCGAATTTATCATGTAGTTGTAATAATTGCAATGTTAGAAGAAAATCTTTTTTAATATTAACACGTCCCAGTTGTAATTGTACCTGCGAAATATTATTGTTAAATAAAATATAGATCTGTTTTACTGTTAGAAAATTTTATAAATATTTGATAAACATTCCTTAATGACAGTTTTTATTACAAGTTATTGCGCGCTCACATTCTTATTTGATGCGAAACATGACAATACAAAATAAATATAAAAAGTATTATTAAAAGCAGGTTTGATTACAGCTCCGACAATCTTCACTCGCCAAAAATGAAGTCGCCCAACTAAAAATCGCACAAATCGTAACGTCAGCGACATTGACCAAACGGCTTGTTCCACTCTGCCAACTAAATTGTCCCACTTGTAGAACAATGTAGAATAGTACAAGTGATGATGCCCATTTTGTCCCACTAATCGATGTGTTGCACATGACAGTGTTAATACAAGAGAATTTATTAATAATGCTGTAAATATGAGAAAATAATTAAAACAAAAGTAAAGTCCTTTTAAGACCAAATTGTAGTTATTTTTGTTTGTGATTCTCGTCATTATTATATATTCTCTTAAAAACAACACCTAGTGAATTAAATCGGCTATTGGTGCAAATTCGACGTCAACACTTTAGACATTATATTTTGTTCCTTTGGTGGAGCAAAGTGGAATAATCCAACGAAACAGAACAATTTTTGCGAGTCATATGTACTTTTCGTGTGAGGTAAAGTGAAAATGATAATAAATATCTAAAAGAACGTTAAACATCTATCTAGTCAAGGGACCCGTAGAAAATTGTACATAAAATAGTAACTAACGGGTTCACGAACATTGCACAAAACGAATAACAAAGTATTACAAATACATAATTTATATCAACGTAGAGCTTTAAGCGAACATTCGCGATACTGTATCAAATACAGTGATTTTTATTATACAAGTGCCACTGCTGTGTGAAATGTAAACAAGATTGAGAATCAACTAAAAGACAAACGAATATAGGAATATTTTATTAGGGAAAGTAGTCAGATTTACGAACCAATGCAGAACCTAGTTTAAAACAAGATATTGAAATATGCATTTTTAAGAGATTGACGAGACAGTAGCTCTCTGTGACGAAAGGCGTTTTACAATTAAGAGTAACGATTAGAACGAACGATATAATATTCGACCGCATAGACGCATTTGGGTTCAGTATATGGATGATTACAGAAGTGTAATCATCAATTTTGATAGTCATAACCACTTGAAATTAAAAAAAATATCTAATCCATGTAATTCATGTCATAAATAAAAAAATAGAATCTAAAATGAAGTGGAAATTGAAATGCTGCAAGGGACACTGGGGGCGCTGTTGGATATGCAACGGTCAACTCAACGTCTAAAGTTGTAAATCCAACAGCAGTTTATGACATTTCAGATATCCACTATCAATGTGTACTACAACCTCCATTTTCCAAAAAAACCTAAAATCGGAAATTGGAATACACACGACGACACATCAAGATATACATTTCTATTGTAACCTGACCTCGCTGTGTATAAATTTCCTATACAAAAAGCGATCCGTATAAATTGGTTTTGATAGCGGCGTACGTACTTACTTCTGTTTTTTTTTCAAAAAGTAATCATTCCGTAGAGCGAAACCAAGGTGCGTCTATGTTCGTGCATTCGCGATAAACCTTCATACTATCCGGATGGAGTAACGCAGTATTCCGTCCCCAACATTATTCAGATGCATTTGAAAGTATAGAGACTGACACTCCGCTCGTTCAGCGAATGTCGATACAGAAGTCGACGAACTTGAAGAATCTCTATTTAACACCGCTGCCGTTCTTAAACAACTTCATTTAACGTATTTTTTACCCCGTTTCTGACAGCCTGATTCATTAAGTTTAATAATCTATTTCTTCTTTAAAAATAAATTTTAATAATAAATATCAGGCTTCCAGAATAGGTATTATTAAATTAATAACACATCTGATTAATTCAAAAGAAAGTAATAAGTTGAAGTTAATAATAATCGAAAATATAGTTACGCACAAACTTTGTGATCATAAAAACGAACAAAAAAGACAAAAACTCACATATGCCTTTATAGTATAACACATAACAACTATCGATCGTATAACATTCGAAATTTCAAAATGTTTTCAATTTTAGATAATATTATTAGTATTAGTGAGTCCTGTTTGATTGGGACAGTGACATAATAATAAAAAAACATCATTTTGAGTTACACTTAAATGTTACCATAAAAAATTATGTTTAAATCCGTCAACATTGAATTTGCTGTCATTTTCAAAAATCCTTTTGGGGCTGGCCATAACTCTGTTCTAAGCCCAAATCGATTAATATTAAAAAATCTATAAAAAGTCACAACAAACCCATCATTTTTTTAGATACTCACAAATCATATAATTTTTTCGACAGTTGATCTAAAAATAAATTAGCAATTTTAAACAAGTTGAGAATTACCCACCCTGTCCCAATTAAACAGGAATAATAGGCCAATATAAGAGGCCAATAAAATTATTGCTTCAATTAGTTCGTAGTACTAAGTACTCTTCAATTCAGAGCACGATAAAATGATATTTAACAAAACTATTTAAATAATTTCCTTCAAATATTTTTTATGACATTTATAAAAGTTCGAATGCGTATGAACATAATATGTAAGGCAACGAAGAGACTTACCAACATACATTCCCTGAGACTGAGAAATGCATAGAAGAGGCTAAGATCATAATAACAACGTTATAAATATTAAAAACAAATAATATTAAGATATCGGATCGTGTGGACAATAGAGCTGGAAACTATTCGTTCAAAGTCATTGCTTGAACTATCAAAATTTTGCATGGCCAATCTTTTACTATAAATACGATAAAGATGCCGCTTATAAGTCGATGGTGGAATTCTCAAATATCGTAAAGGATTTTGTGGGCCCGTTGTATATTTGAAACAAATCGAACAGTGCTCTTAAGAGCCTGTAACTTTGTTATAAAGGCGCCGTCGCGGTTCTAAACAAAAGTAAGCCGTCGAGGGCTCTCGCTGTGCCCAGCAGCAGTAATATGCTTGTTCAATCTAAAGCTTGGCAACAGGCTCCTTTGCAAACAGATCCCATGTACGTTAACACACGGCGGTTGTCGCGTTTGTCCTTATGACATAAAAAATGACATTTGCACTGTCGTTGAGTATTAAATTAATGAATGCTACTGTGGTCCCATTAAAAAAAAAACTAAACGAGCACCTTACCTATAAGTAGTATTTTTCGTAATAAAGAATCAAAATCAATTTGCAATATTTACGTGCGTGTGTGCTAGCACTACTAAATCGACATATATGCGACAGTTTGACGGCTCATAACTTTTATGAAACAGGTGGCTCTTGTCCCTACGATCTGATTATAAGAACTATATAACAACACAAATTGAGTGTTTTTATTTTTTATTGTGATAATATCTTCACGAACTTGTACTGAAACAATTGCGCATCTTATTCATTCCCGCCTCTTAGTTTATTGATTACATTATTATTTAACTCTGTCCTGCAATGAATCTCTTTTGTATGTGATGATAAACTTACAAATAAACGAAGGTTAGTAATATTACATCCAACTATTTCGATTGCTCAATACTTATCATAGAATGTATTCAACTGTGATCGGAACAAAATCTTATACCCGTTTTCACCAAAAATCGAAAACCAAAATATTTTATTTCATATAGGCCTACATGGGCGCTTATAATAAACGTGTTTCCTATGCAGAAAAACCGTCAAAAAACTCCATAGTTGCATGGTCCATCAACATTAGTTAACAGCTAAATATATGCCTAAATGCCTGCACTGAGGGTTGAAATTTAAGTGTGTGTGTACAAGCATTCATTAGATGTTACCTAGTGCCCGTGAAAACGGGCGTCACCCGTTTATAAGTTAGAGCAAAAACTGCTACGTTTATAAAATGTTCTGCTCAAATAATATTTTATAGCAGAGCATAATATTCTCAGCAATAACGTACAAGTTTATTAAAAGAAAAGTATCGATATCATCGGCGCTATAAAATAAACCATAACATAAATAATCGAAAATAACGACCTCAAAATTAATTATAATGGATTATGAATCCTCCAAGTTTATAATATTGACCTCTCTAACTAGAAATTGGATAGGTAACCAAACATATACAAATAAATATTAACATTATTTAACGAGGACAGAGTTCAAATAGCAATTTTTATACCACCAAGACTCAATAAGGCTGTGAAACAACGGAGATCGGTTTGGCATCTTGTGATGAACAGATATCAATTTATATAATAGGGAATAATCATTGTAACATATTATCTTACACGGAGAGTTAAAAACTCTGACATTTGTTACAGAAAAAAATGCCATTTATATACAGCGGGTATTATTTTTAATGTTAATAGAAAATAATAAAGACTAATCCCCAAAAATGGATTAAAATACGCCTCAGAATTTGTAACTTTTCGTGTATTTTGGCGTACATAGTGCGATTTCTTTCACTACTCTTGTACTAACGGTTTTTTAGAAGTACTTGCCATAGAAAAGTGGCGTTTGAAATCGCACTTTTGTAGCATTCTATCGCTAAACCGAATTGCCTAGAATTAGACGAATTGTTGTACTTATCCATCTAATAGTGATAGGGAATGTGGAAGCGGCGGTAGGGAAGTGATAAATAACAGTTGTGTGTGAGGTCCATTCTTTGTTTAATTGTTTCATGATTGTTTTTGTTAACTTAAGACGGACCTTCATATATTTTTTATCTATTTTGAGAGTCTAAGTTTAAAATGTTAAAATCTAATTATTTCTGTGTCTTTGAATGTTGTGTCAAAAATTTTACAATTCTTTGAAATAATAATAAGTATTATAAGTCTATATAAATGTCTAAGTAATGTTTTCAGATTTAATCGTTTATATGGAATGTGTAATTGCATAGCTTTTGCATGAAATAATTAATTGAGTAATAATGAATATTTTAATAGTCTATGACATGTAGTGATGTACCCTGTTGCCTCTCACCGCTTTTATTGTTAATGTAGGCAAACTTCTGTGTAATATTGTATGCAAGTATACAAATTCATAGAATCTATCACTTCTTTCAAGCAGAAATTTTGACACGTATTGACAGTTATGCTAATATTTCTATCGCCACTGCCTCTTATTTATTTAATAACTAAATAATAAATTAAAATCTAATCTTTATTTACGAATCAGCCAATAATACTTTTGACAAACTTTAGATTTATTTGTCAAAAACTGTCAAACATAATATGTTATAGCACTGGGAGGCTTGTACTTACTATGTTATATGAACATTATGTATGTGTATTCTATGTACTATCTGGATCTGTTCTTAATAATATGTATTTCACGATTAAATAAATATTCATGTGTAGTGTTACTATTTGTTTTATTTAAAACATCAACATGGAGACCGTGGCCAATTTATAACTGCTGCTCGAGTCGATCTTGAGGTTAAGCCGAGGTGGTCACATGACATACCTAGTTTCATCCGCGCCTCAAAAACACGTTAAGACGTTGTGGTCCCGACTGTCACTGTAGTATGGGTGTATTCCTAAAGGGTAGCAAGGAGTATCGTATGACCCAGTTTTCACTATTGTTACTGATAATTAGCAGAATACGGTAAGACTGGAAACCGACCCCGACAAAGTTGAAAAATGGCTAGGCCCATGATTACTTGTCTGCTCTCTGAGAGTGGGCTACGTCCATACACCACAATCAAAATCAAAAGTCATTTATTCAAATTAGGCTGATAATCAGCACTTTTTGAACGTCACATTACAAGAGACAGTCCAACAAAAACGCCCTGCCCTTCGCCACTTCCTAGTGTTTTAGCTGGGAAGAAGAAGTGGCGGAACAAACTCCCCAGCAACACATCTGCCTGTCAGGTTCAATGCGTGCCCAGAGTGAGTTAGTAAATACCACAATCCTACGTATTCTTTTTTTAGAACTAGGCGGTTCCCCTACGTTTTCCTCGGCCGTTTCAAGAGGAAAGGTAACGAATTAAATATACGAAAGGGCCTCTTTTAGCTAATTTTTGTAATTTGTAGGTTTGTAGGTAGGTATGTAACTGGTGCAATCACCGAAAACTTACGAAGCTGATTCCGTGTTACCAAAATATAAATCGGAACTGACCCGAACATTTCTTGGTGCCATGTCAAGTGAATGTACAGACACAATAACATTAACATTGTTACCTCATTATAATCGATTATGCCATCAAATCGATTATCATGTCATGGCATCATAAACTGAGATTACGTTTCATAATACGTACTAAAGTAATTTCACAGTTTTGCGGATATTTTTTTTCTCAGATTTAAGTAGTTAGTTATATTGAGCTCGTGGCTATATAATAGCAGCCGCTCGGGTCGATCTTTAAGGTTAAGCCGCGCTTGCCTAGGTTGGTCTGTGGATGGGTGACCACCCGTTACATACCGAGTTTCCTCCGTGCCTCGGAAAGCACGTTCAGCCGTTGGTCCCGGCTGTCATTTGTAGATCTTTGACAGTCGTTACAGGCAGTCAGTGTTCCGAAAGTCTGACAACCAGTCTTACCAAGGGGTATCGCATTACCCAGTACTAACTGGGTTGTGGAGCTCAGATAGGCAGTCGCTCCATGTAAAATACTGATATTCAGCTGCATCCGGTTAGACTGGAAGCCGACCCCAACATAGTTGGGAAAAGGCTAGGCAGATGGTGATAAGTTAGTTATATTGAGGGCAAAAGAAGGATCATGGATGGTTTGTTTGACTTGCTCTTGTCCGGATTTTAAAGTTCTCGCTTAGTTTTGTTATAGATGCATTCTAAAACTAGGAGTTCTAGCGCCTTAGTCCTTCTCAGTGTAGACCTATCTGGACATAGATTTTTAGTTGACAGCTCATCTGATATTGGATGATAAACAAACCGGTGATGGTAAGTGTAGTCTTCACCGCTTATCTCCAATACCTACCAGAAGTGTTAAATTTTGTACACAAAATTCCATACACATCGGACCACCCATTTCGCAGGAGTTTCGTAACCAACACCGCGAAACGAGAATTTTATATCTTAGATTAGGTACCTACCTAATTAAGTTTGCAGACTCAGGAGAGTTGGGATACTTTCCAGCCAGCATCTAGAAACCTCTGATGGAATAACCCTAAAAAACTTGACCCAACCTAGAATACGGAACTGCAGGTACCCACGCAGCTTTATTAAAGTATCACAAAAATCATCTTCCGACGATTACATTTCGTAATTCCATTGTTTTAACATTTTAATTACGGGTAGGCGTGTCACTAACTACGCTATCAAAACCTGTGTCGATGAGTCAACTGCGTGAATGTAATCTTCATTACGTGATGTTATGCGCCCACTAACCGCGGGTTAAGGCTGTATCTTACAGTTATTAACTGAGGTTATGTGTTAGGCAGTATGTGGGTAGGTGTATTGTTGCAGATTTTAAATTTAAACTTCAACTCTTCATTAATGGCTTTTGTAGACGAAAGATACTGAAATTTTGCAAATGCCACGTGCGAACTGCTAAAAAACCATCAACATGGAGAATATTTAGCAAGTATTATCAGTAGGTAATTAAAAAAATATAGGAACAATAAAAGTATTTCTTTGCAGATGTAGAATGACAATTAATGACAGAAACAGAATAGATTCTTCAAACCCGGAAATAATATTGAGTAAAACAAAAAAAAAACGATACAAAAAGTTACAACTTAGTTTTATTATTTTCGGTGATTTTACATAGTTTGAAAACAAAACACCGAAGACATTTAACAGAAGTTGGGCGGGGGAATGAGGAGCAATGATTTTATGTTAAAGTTAAAATGAATTGTAAGAAAATCAATGGTGTTATGTCAATTGAACCTAAGTATAGCGGTTATGTTTATGATCTTCCGCTTTCCGAAAGCGGAAGATTCAGTCATATGCGCTGTCTTCTTCAGTTTATGTGTCGATTTATTTAGACGAGTAAGAAGATTCTATAAAACAGATTGAAAAGTTTCCATATTTACGGGGACTAATACTGGTTGCGATTCTGTTGTCTCAAAATAAAAATTTAGTTTACTCCTGTCAAACGACATTTCCTATTCTGGAATAAATTGAAGTGACACAACTTAACTATAATAGTTTGACAATTAGTAATGATAGTTTAGGTACAGACGCCAGCAGGTCATGCTACCCGAAACTGACAATTTTTCCTAATGAACCTTGAACCTAATATTTTAGAAATAAAGTCGTAAATCTATCAAAGAAATCTGAGAGATTGTAGTAGCTTGATGTGCAGGCCTCTGTACAAAATTTAAAGAAAACCGAAATCTTATTACTCTGAAATTAACGTTCTTCAACAAAAATAGTGGTTATCAAGCGAAATCGGACTATTTTTAATCGCGTTTAAAATTGTGTGGAATAAACTAAGATGTGATTCGGTATGTCAACATAATCATAGTCTAGTTTTATCCGGTTGTTCATGGGAACCGCAGTATTTACCGTTTTTAGACTTTATAAGTTCTTGGACATGAATTATAGTAGAGTGAAATTACAATAACTCACCTTCGACTACAAAATGACTACTAATAAGCTAGACACCTCTACCTGATCCTTTAAAAAACAGGCGTGTTGATTGTGTTAAAGACAAACAGGGTTGTTAAGGATATTTTTTCCATTATGCTAAGCGAGAAGCTACACGATCTTCCAATAAGTAGATGCTCTAGAAAGAAAGAAAAAAAAAATATTTGGGATTCGCACATAAAAAGTAAAACAAAATGAAATGAAATAGTACCTACAGAGAAGGTTATTGTCTGTGCGAGGCCAAAAAGGTCCCTGTCTCAGTATATGCTGCGATATCCTTATCCTTACTAATATTATAAAAGCGAAAGTGAGTTTGTTTGTTACCTCGTCATGCTTTAATGGCTAAACCGATTATAATGAATTTTGGTACATAGATAGTTGGGAACCAGGAGACGGACATAGGCTAATTTTAAAAAGTGGGATGTAAGGGAGAAAGAGGGAAGAAAAGGGAAAACTTAGCGTTGCTATTACAAATCAATAAGGCGCAAGGAGAACTGTGTTACCCCAAATTTAACGTGGGCGAAAGCTAGTTTTAAGATAAAAATAACACTTCACTGGTATTCTCTAGGTAGTAACCTAGGTTATCCAATGAGTGTTAGTAAAGGAGAGATGTGTTGTCGCTTTCGCTTTTAGTTAAGAGGGGAAAGTTCAAACGGTACCTACTACTAGTAGATACTATATATGTGGGTGGTTGGCGCAGGAAAACACGTACAACAACAATATTGTGTCGACTTAAAACCGTTAGTGTTAAACTGTGTTAGCATTACTAAGCAGAGAAGAAAGCTTCCTTTTACCATATCTGCTGTTTGTAGTGAACGTACCTCTGCAAGTAGGGCCATTTATATTGAGGCCTAATACGGGACAGGACCTACACACATGAATCTGACCTCCGAATCAACATCCTTACTAATATTATAAAAGCGAACGTGAGTTTGTTTGTTACGTCTTCACGCCTAAATGGCTAAACCGATTTTTATGAATTTTGTTACAAGGATAGAGGGACCCTGCAGACGGACATAGGCTAATTAAAAAAATATTGAGATATGAAGGAGGAAGAGGGAAGAGGAGAAGGGGAAAACTTAGCATTGCTTTTACAATAAATAAGTCGCAAGGGTAAAAAAATCAGGAAAGGGGAACTGTGTAACCGCGCGGGCGGGCAAAAGCTAGTCATGTATAATTCTTCAAATTGACACGGTCACTAACATTATTATTAATACTTGAAACGGGATATTTATCATGTTTGTTATTTATTTCGAGATTCCGATGTTGCAAGCGCCATGATCACGAATGAACTGAACCAACAAAAGAGATGATAGGTCTCAACTGTCAAGAGCTTGGAATCCAATGGTTTAATTGTGTTAATACCCAAAAGGTAGGGAAAAAAGATCGCGACCCTATACGGTGAGTTTTGTGTGTCGAGACCAAATCGAGCTGTGAGCGACGGTGTCAGTAGTAACGAACGCAGAAAAATAGTGAAATGATTAAGGAAGAAGGTAGATTGCCCGCTCATAAACACAGGGTAAATATCCCGTTTCAAGTGTTAATACCATCATGTACCTATCTTGTAAAGTTACAGTTCCTTTAATTAGAATTCGCCACATTTTTGTGGGCAAACCAATTGCTTTTTATCCGACTTCAAAAAAGAGGAGGTTCTATGTTCGTTTAGAATCTGAATGTATTATTTTCATGTATGTACCTTCATCGATTTTCTTGTGATTACTGAGAGTGATCGAATATGGTAAACATTTTGTGTAATGAGCCCGCAATTCTATGTAATTTTTACCGGGTTTATGTAACCCGAATACTTGTCAGAATTAGTCCTTAGAAAAAGTGCTCAAGCTTGGGAATTGAAGCTTATCTAGATTGATATCTACGTTGTTCTACCAAGCATCTGTTCCACTGTGCTATTCGCTAAAGTAAAAGTATGTCCTATTCTAGTTACAGAGCACTATGTAATATACACACGACATAAGCAAGGCAAATCCCACGGTAAATCACTTCAAAAGTGAAGATTAATGTTTTTCGTTCACACAAGGCTTCTCATTCTATGTAACGATGTCCTACAATTGCGTTGTCCCTGTCTGTTAAAGGAGTTAGATAAAGATGGGAGATGTATTGTTCTAAGTCGTGGGAAATTCACTGAGTCACTGCTCTGCTTGTAAGGAAAACGACCCTCAGATGTAGTGTTTTACCATAAAGACTCAAGGATTGCTGTTTTCCTGCAATTGATAAAATACATAAAGGAATTGTTGTGTATTTTTCTCAGCAAATTCCGACCAAGGTTATGAAGATTATCTCTGCTAGATGCATTCGTCTTGCAGATACTAACTGGCACGAATTTCATTCTTATTTCGTTTTTCATTTGTCTCATTCTAGTCACTACTAGATCTAAGTCTAGGGTTGTGATAATTCGGGGTTGCGGGTTGTTACATAAAGAGCAAAAGAACATAGGTGGATTTTAGTCAGTAAAAGTCTAATAAGGGAGCGGGAAAACTCATTTGATGATTTCTCATTAATTGTAAAAAAAGAGTTATGATAATGTCGCCAAAGTACACCAAAGCTTGAGGTTTGTGGGTCTCACATTACAAGCAAATGACCGGAAAAGTAGAGATAAGTTTTTTACCATTTTACTATCAACCCCATTTATAGGCATTTGACTATTAAATCAACTTAGGAGTCCTTAGATGTGCAGCCTTTTGTTATTTCATATTTGATTTAGCTCATTCATATGGACAAGGACATAACTGCCTAACCCAACAAGATTCTAGATCCAGAGCGATCAAAATTAGGCTTCCAATAAACATACTTAGAATTTCTTGCATCGCATTCAATGATTCACTGATGGAATATTAACCAGCCAAGCACAACGGAATTGCTATATATCAAAACGTTACTATTTTTATTGCAAATTCTATGTTTATTTATGAGTGCCAACATAAATGGGAGTGCCTTGATGGCGGCGTCACTTTGTCTGCATTATGGTTTCCTTTATAGGGAGTGGCGCAGGTTAGATACCTTCAAAGTTTTAAGATTACCTGCGACTTCTTTGGCATATTTTAGCTAAATGTGGTAGCTAGCGCAACGTTGGCTTAAGTGTTGCTAGGTTCGTCCGCCAGAAATCTCTCAACAGCGACCTGGAGTCACAATTTTTGGCCAGCTGATGACAATAGACTCACCCCATGTAACATGGGTCTCTAACACCATCTTGCAAATTGTAGAACTGCCCTCCTCGCACTAAAAGTTTGTTTTTTATGCATTGTCATTTTTATGTTGCAAATGTATTTTTATAAATGCAAAATGAAACTAGTAGGTATATTAGAGTCTTCAATCTAGATATAAACATCCATTTCAGTCGCGCAACACCTAGGTATATCGGTCGCTTTCGCCGCCAGCTCAAAGCATTCCGAACCGACACTTCTAGATCGATAATTACAAAACTGAAACACTGGACGCTCCATTTAGACCAAAAGCAATTCAGTCCGCGATTGCATTCAACGATAAATTAATGAAAAAATATTGCGCCATGCATTTACATAGTCAACCTGTTCCTATACGTCATTTGACATATACGTTCCCGCGCTTCAAACGCCAATCAACGGGCAGTATCGCGCTGAGAGCGTGCGCGAGCGCGCGTTCCACTTTCAAATTTAAAATCACGTTCAAATTGACTGCCAGCGTTATTTGAAATAGTGTTAAGTTTAGTGTTTATTTTTTATGAATAATTGTGGATATTGAATCTCTTTGGTTGAACGGAATTGGAGTTTCTAATTGAAGGTTTGTTTTTAAATTATTGTTTGTGGTTTGAGCGAGGTGCTTTATGTAATTAAATTACTCCAATAGTATTGTGAAATGTTTTTGTTATGATACCAGTCTGGGTCAGTCGTAGTAATGAGTAGTTTGTAGCTCAGTAGTAAGATTACGACAGTTTGTTCGTGACAAAGAATTTATGGAAATATTTATGTAAACTGCGGATATTTATGTGACATGTTAATAAAAAAGCTCTGTTAAACTTTTAATATTTATTTTTTAAAGTTAAACTCCATGCAAATTAAGAACTTTACCTTTGTGCTCTTTTTTCCTTATATACTTTTTTATATAATGTTTTGTGTGTACATAAATAAATAAACTTTACTTCAAAACGCACTTAACATGTTTTTACTTACTAAGTAAGTGTCTTGTACTAACTAAGTGTCTTGACCTAGTACACTGTGTAAGTAGCTACATGTGCCTCCTAAATACCTATTTGAATAATTAACTAATTATGAATATAATTGCGCATTTCTGGCAACATTACAATAAAGTTAACTGAATTGGTTGCAACACATTTATTTACATACAAAAGACATCAACGAGCGAACATAACACACTATTTATTAAGTTGAATGTTCCAGAAAATATTATTTTTTTACGTTACTGCCATTGTATCTGCTGATGTAGTTGGACACTGGTTATTAGTTAAGTGTACAGATATTTAGAGTGGCCGCCATATAGGTTTCTATTAAAGTACAGCCATTACTAATATCATTTAAGATCTCACGCTACAAAGTAACACTTGTACACACGGCAACATATCAACGTAAGCAAAACCAGTTTATGCAGATCTCTCATCGTACGGGAAATCTACGGTGAACGATTCGTAGTTGAGCAATCTTCATAAACTGGTTTTGTATAGATTAATGTGTTGTTGTGTGTACGAGTTACAGGTAACCACTAAATCAACAAAGCAATAATGTTATACACACAGCCCTATACTTATTATTCATTTATTTACTCATTTGGGCGCAATAAGGTGTAATAACGTGTGTTTACAATACTATGGTAGCGCACTGACGTGTTGTAAGACAGTCATAAACAAAGGCAATTGATTATTATAGAATTATTACTTTACCAGGTAGTTTGAAATTGTTTCTGGAACAATTTAAGAAACTTTATCATTACTAGCTTTTTCCCGCGGCTTCGCCCGCGTTTAATTTGGGGTAGCACAGTTTCCCTTTCCAGATTTGCAGGTACCTGCTACTTGTAGTGTCTGCCCTAGCGCCTTATTTAACGTAATAACAAAGCTTAATTTTTACTTTTCTTCCCTCTTTCCGCATAACTTCTCACTTTAAAAAAAAAAGTTAGCCTATGTTCGTATCCAGGGTCCCAACTATCTCTGTTCCAAAATTCATCTAAATCTGTTTAGCCATGTAGGCGTTAAAACGTAACAAACAAACTCACTTTCGCTATTATAATATAATAGTAAGGATTACACTAATATTTTAAAGAAGTATTTCTTTGTAAGTTTGTATGTATATGGACGGCAACCCGACAAGACTGCATAGAGATCAACGGAAAGTAATCGATTATTCTCAATGTTTGAGGCCTTTAAAGCCAAAAACGGAACACTTTTTGGATCACTAGCTGTTCCACGCGGTTTCACCCGCGCTGCTCAGCACCTGTTGGTCGTAGCGTGATGTTATATAGCCTATAGCCTTCCTCAAGAAATGGACTATCCAACACTAAAAGAATTTTCCAATTCCAACCAGTAGTCCCTGAGATTAGCGCGTTCAAACAAACAAATAAACTCTTCAGCTTTATAATATTAGTATAGATTTCGCTGTCGGCCTGTCTGTCAAACCTTTTATCTCGAAACGCGTGGAGGCATCGACTTGAAATTAAAACTAAAAATATATGACTGTTTATGTCGCTTACGGAGTTTTCGGTGCGCGAGTCTGACTCGATTTTGGCCGGTTTTGGTCATAGGATAACATGATTAAAATAAAACAAAACTAGTGTTATTTCCTAGGGTTGCAGGTTGTTCGAAAGAGATACTGCAGTATTGCCGACTCTAAATAGAAGAGCAGGAAGCTGACTAAATCATATGTTTTTTCTTAAATCTTATTTATCAACTAATTACGTACTCAAGCCTGGGTTACTGCTGGTTACTAGCTGGTGCCCGCGGCTTCACCCGTGTGATGATCGAAAAAACCACTCTATGAATTATTCCAGACTATAATTTACGTCTGTGCCAAATGTCATCAAAATCCGTTCAGCCGTTTTGACGTGAAAGAGTAACAAACATCCGTCCTCACAAACCATTGCATTTATAAGTACGATCATAACTAATTAAATTTATAACCGTGTAATTCGATTATATGATGTTATGTTACGATTATAAACAACCCGGCAGGCGGTGGCCCTGGCAGGCCCCTCTGCTTTGCTAACAACTCTATGAGGCGAGTCAATTGCGGCTTCACCTAAAGATCCACACAAGTTGCTGATATAATTTAGCCTCGAGATTCTTCTACAAAAAATCATAAAGAAATAAATCTGTACAATGCTGGGGAGGCGTGCGTGATTGATGTAAGTGTAAGATGTGTTAACAGTACAAGACGTATAGCGGGCACATACCGCTTGCTATGTGCCATACGGTTGATACGGAAGGTACCGCAATCCCACAATATACTATACTAAATAGAACACGGTATTTTATGACTGCGAAATTCATAGTGAAAAAAAAACGGGAAAAAATTGTTTGAAATACCTCAAAACACTTTTTTTTGTATGGGATATCATTCACCATGACTGTGAGCAGAGTGGAAGTGATTGACAGACATTTACTGTCAACAACCCATCTATATTCCTTCTTTAACTGACTTCTAAAAAAGGAAAAAGTTCTATGTTCGAGCGATTTTTGTTTTTGTGTATGTTCACCGATTATTTCATTAAGTGAGGATCGATTTTCATAACTATTTTTTTTGGTCGAAGGGATATAATAATAATCATTTATTTCAGACTTACATCCATATTTATTTTGGCTGCAAACCATTATTCGACTACATGCAGGCTGCATTTACGTTGTCACGTCTGATAATGTTTATAAATCGACATACTTGGGAGGTGGTCCCATAACAATTTTATTTATATTGCTGTGTTAGTTTATTAATTAACGTCTATAATAAGTACATATTTTTCTTCTACGTCTATACGGTACCTTTTAGTAACAATGGAAAATGAATACTCGATAAAAAAAATGTGTGGGTACTATCATACCGTAACTACAAATGCTGATATAAACAATTTTGTGCAAAAAAAAAATACTGAACAGACTACAAAAAAAAAAAATTTTTTTTACCCTTTGTGTTCCGTGGCGACGGTATCTCTTTCGAACAGCCCGCAGCCCCGGATACCTTAAAAGCCTTGCGAATCGTTTCGCAGCCGCGTGTCGCGGGTTTGATCCCCGCACAATAAATATTTGTATGACCCACAGGTACTTGTTCCGGGTCTGGCGGTTGGTGTAGGTATTTTAGTTTAAAACGCACCAACTATACAGTATCATGTAAAATGTTTCTTTTTAAGAAAAACAATGGCCTCTTTTAACCCCAAAGACCAACTAAACCGATTTCGATTCGAAATAGGACTGAACAATAAAGTACCCATGTAACTCCAGGTACCCATTCTAGTATGTACGGGTACAATAGCAAGCTTTGTCTACTGTCCTTACGTGGTCCAAGGTCCACAATTCTCTTGTGGCATCCTTGAGCTCGTTGCTTGCGTTTGCTCTGTTTGTTCTAAAACCGCTGCCCTTTCTATGCACTATACATTGTTATAAAGGCAGTTCATAGCAAATACATTTACTTGATTTCGTGTAGGCAATGAAAACACTCACAAAAACACCCGTGTGCTGAAACTGCAAAAACTGGAAAAATAGATACTGAACTGTAAAAATGGATACGAGTTGAACATCACTATCCATCCCTTTTTTTGGGATGGAAAATCATCAAATTGCTCTTCTTGCCCTTTACGTTCCGGGGCCGCAGTATTTCTTTCGAACAACCCGCAACCCCGGCAGGCGGAGGCTCTGGCAAGCCCCTCTGCTTTGCTGACATCTTTTTGAAACGCGCGTGAAACACGAACGCGCCGTTGACACAGCCTTCTATTATTTATATGAAGACTATTGAATATGATGACTTTGTATTTCATTTAGACACAATACATCGTTATGTGCAGGTCATATGCACTAACAATAAATATAAATCTATAACCACAACACGCAGCCTATTCTCGGCAACGATAAGTGTTATCTCGTCCAGAATCAAACCAGTGACCCTGAGCTCTGAAAGCGAGCATTCCACGGCTGAGCTATTTGGGTCGTTCGCTGCTGATACTATAGGCATCTGGATCGTCTAAGTTTAAACGTAGTTGAAGCCTTGCGACTTATCAAACTAACTTTAACCGGGTGGTTAAGGTTGTTCCAAGAAAATGGGTAAGGTTTCTTAAAAACTTTCCTTGGTGTACTATTTCTGTCTCAAGAGGGTTAATTCCGGGTTGGCGGGTTTTCCGAAACATATACCCACCGTGGCCCCGTAACATAAAAGGCAAAAGAAGGAACATTGGTGGGTTATAGTCAATGAAAATTTGACCCTTCTCTAGCTCTGCCCAGAGTGGGCGAATTTATTTGATGATTGGCCACACATAACTATAAATGGAAGAAAAAAATATAAATGTTTTCTGCCTACTCTTGACATGTTCAATGGTCAACATAGTTAATCATCTACGTGAGTAGTTAGTATGAATATGTACTTCATTAATATCGCTTTGTTGATTCTCAATACACCACACCTCATGAGTCATCACGTTGATGATTATAATTTTAATTATGACTCAACATTTTACGTGTAATTACTTTTAAATACATATATACGTTCACATAGCTCTCGACTATGAGGGACAAGTTTCTTACAGAGGCCTGTAGAATGATTGGAGGTAGTTGACCTTTAATCAGGGGCCCAAAAAATGATACATAGCATACATAAGGACAGTCAGAAAGTAAAAAGCGACCTTGTTTTTTTTGTATTTTGTTTAATAATTGGAAGATTAGAAGGATGTGATCCAGCTTACCATTAATTGTATTTCAAACTACGCATGTATACAAAATTTCACCTCAATGTGACACCGGGAAGTGGGTCAAATTGTACTTTTTATTTATACATTGCAAGTTACTTTTGACCCCGGAGACGGAGATAGGCAATTTTGTTTTTATGTGAGAAATGAGTGAGAAAGAGGGAACAAAAAAGAAAACTTAGCTTTGCTATTACAATAAATAAGGCGCAAGGGCAAAAACTGTAAGTAGCAGGTACCTGCAAATCAGGAAAGGGGAACTGGGTTACCCCGAATTTTTCGCGAGCGAAGGCACTAGCAAAAGCTAGTACACCAATAAAACTATCGAAATATTGACACCACATAAAAACGTTACTGAAATAAAACAACAATAAAACCATAACATGCGAACATTAAGTTCATGGACAATCACCAATTCGTACATTTGTACCGTTAGCCAATAAATTGTACCAATTCCTTGTAGTGTTGTCCATTCAAAAGTTGTTTTATGGTCATACTTAGTTTACGTCAGAGTTCAAGCGAGAAGAAAGATTGTTACCATAATGAGATGACATGCAAAAGATTTCAAAACTGTTTTACTTCAAAGAATCTATGTATTCGCGAATCTTAGAAAAAAACCATCAAAGTCACACTCCAAGAATTAATTCATCAGATAAAATCTTTATTTTTAACCGACTTCAAAAAAAGGAGGAGGTTCTCAATTCGATTGTATGTTTTTTTTGTTTTTTTTTTTTTTGTGTTTGTTACCTCATAACTCAGGTCTGAGTGAACCGATTTTGATGATTCTTTTTTTATTCCAAAGCTGGTGGTTGTCGTTTGGTCCCATAAAAAAACATCAAGATCCGACAAGTAGTTTTTGAGTTATCTTTAATAATACGTATTAGATTGACTTCGTGTACGTTGATGATATACTCATTCGTCGATTATATTTTAGAAGTTGTCGAAGACAAATGATCAAAAAATGCTATGTACTACTATGGTTTGGAAGGTCATCGCAGTAATTTGGTTATAGATCTTCAGTGATATACAACGGCACTCTTTAATAAATGACAGCAAATCTGCCGTGATTGCTGCAATCACATGTATAAGTATGGGTTTCGCCAGGGTAGGCAGGAGAGTGGGAGCAGGGTGACCGTATCCCCTCCCCACCCCTCACCTAGTCATTAAGAAACATAAACATCAGATCAAGTATCAGCTGTATCCCCTAGGGGATGATGCATATGATTTCTGAATTGGTTTAATACTAAAGCATAATATAGATACTTAGTATTTAATCTATAGCTTGATGTGGAACTAAAAATTGTATCTAAGACGGGACTAAAGCTAAAAATAAAATCTTTTTAACCGTGTTTGCGTATTATATCATAATACTATAACTAAAAATGTTGAAATAAAAACTTTTTAGTAAAAAAATAAAACCGACTTCTAAAAAAAACTAAAAAGCCACCGACTTCCGGAAATAAAGTTATTTTCCAGTTTTTAGTTTTTTTTAGAAGTCGGTTTTATTTTTTTACTAAAAAGTTTTTATTGCTTATTGACTTCTCCAAAATGCAGATAAGTAAAAGCATACACAGACTTACATAAACGAAAAGTCACTACACATGCCGACTTAGATGAACTTCGTAAAGTATTAAAAGCTTCCAAGAAGGATCATTCATTCATGTTAAACTAACGTAGTTTTCCTCCAAACCTCATCGTATTCTAGTAAAAACAAAAAAGAAGTGACGTAATTCACGAACGAGCGCTGTATGATATTGAGTAAATGCAAATGCTTGTTGACTCACTACATTAACATGCTGCATGCGTAGGCGACAGTGTATGCCTAATTTAAATTGACCCTTCGCTGTGGCTCTGCTAGCAAAGGTACTTTTAACAATCCTATACTATTAACCTTAGTTCCTTGACTTATCGGGGGTCACGTTAAGCTAGACACGAAATCTTTACCACAGTTAAAACAAATATTTTACCATTTCAAAGTCCTTTTATTTGTTGCATTACGAATTACTCGGGTGTTTCTCGTTGCAGTATTGTATGAATTGTTGGCAGTTAGGTATCTTTATTTGTAAGACTCGGTGCCAATGTCTTACGGACATTCCACAATGTAATTTATTGCAGGGTCCGTGTGAGATAAAGGCCTCCTTGTTCAATGTTTGGTTAATAAACCCATGGTATATAATCTTATGCAAAGTGGCTTGGAAAAGAGCATGGAAGGCAATGTTAACCTAATGAATTAAAAAAATCTCTTCATGTTAACGTTTGATTATTTAATATCTGAACAGGTGAAAATTACTCATAATATGATACACTGTTAAAGTCAACATTAGGTACCTTCTACAAGTTGAGGAATAATTTTTCAAAAGGAATTGTTTCCAATTTTGTTACACAGACATTTAAATATTTACAAGTCTTGTCTTGTCCCGTCTAGACAAGACGAAGAAAAGTAATCCTATACTTGTAACTACTTGGAAGCAAATCGTTCAGTCTAGTTAGTGTCACATGGCTGCTTATCAGGTAGCTTTGGTGTGTCCAAATCGGAATCAAAATTTTTGTATGAAAATCTTTTTGCAAAAAAATTCCACATACTTCCAAAGTTTATCATGATATGAAGGAGAAAGAAGTAAATTATGCCTTGACGTCTGATAGAAGTAATGCAATTACGCCGAAATATCAGAAACTCAAAATAAATATTAAAGATGGTACCTAAATATCCCGATTCAAATAATAAAAATAACTAGCTTCTGCCCGCGGCTTCGCTCGCGTTTAATTCGGGGTAACACAGTTCCCCTTTCCTGATTTGCAGGTACCTGCTACCTACTTACTTGTTTGGTTTTTGCCCTTGCGCCTTATTGATTGTAATAGCAATGCTAAGTTTTCCCTTTTCATTTCCCACTTAAAAAAAAAATGCCTATGTCTGTCTTCAGGGCCCCAACTATCTCTGTACCAAAATTCGTCAAAACCGGTTGGGTTGAAAGATGTTAGTGACCATGTAAGTTTGAAAACCTGTCATTTTCCCCCTTAACTTAGCTTATGTAGGTACGGGTTGTTAATCATTGAAAATTACGTCAGTCTTCAACGCCGACAAATGAAACTAGCCCTGATGTATCCCTAATTAAACTTTTAGTGTTCATTATTTTTATCGCTACAAAATACTGAAAGTTACGCTACGACCCGCATTTAACGATAAATTCATTTGAATACATTGTTGCTTACCTATATTAAACGCCGACATTTTACGCGTTGAAGTAAAATGTTGCTTTGAGTAAAGTGTTGTTTTTTATATCCGAGGAAACTCAACTTGCTTTAATTTTGCATGTCGTTTTTTTCCGGATTAGAAATCATCAAAAAACTTCCCCCACTCTGAGCGGAGCAGGGGGAGGGGTCGGACTTTTACCGACTAAAACCCACCCATGTTCCTTCTTTTGCCCTTATTTTGCCCGTATTTCTTCTGAACAACCCACAACTAACAAGTGGATACCGATTGGTGGTATTTTACATGCATGCAATATAATATACACGCATCCCATAATCATTTTATTCACATCTGCATACCCAGAATGTGGTGAAACCGGTCTCTCGTAAAAGACGTACTAACAGACATTTTATCAGTCGCATCGGTTCCGTGGCTGGCTGCATAAAAACGCAAATAAACCAAAGGTTTTATATGGCTATTCACATTAACTGCAGCGCTAAAAGGAAGATTTGAATTGCACCCCGCGGTTTTACCCGCGTAGGCCGGGATAAAAACTCTTTGGAATATAAGTTAAATATACTTATAACTATAATATACTAGCTGTGCCCAGCGGTTTCACCCGCTGCTCATTTAGGGGTATAAAAAATAGATGTTGGCCGATTCTCAGACCTACTCAAAATGCTCACAAAATTTCATGAGAATCGGTCTAGCCGTTTCGGAGGAGTACCTATGGGAACGAAAACTGTGACACGAGAATTTTATATATTAGAAGATGTATGAAAAATTTCATCCAAATCCGTTCTGTAGTTTTTGCTTGAAATAACAACTTTCGTGGTTTAGCAGTAGTTTCTGCAGTATTTTGTGCAATCAAATGAGCGCATAAATTGCACCGTTCAAACATATAAAACAAATTACGTTTTACTAGAGAAAATCCTTTTTTCTTTGCCTTATATATTCTCTTTAGGATTTCTCAATTAGGATCATGGCCGTTGCATCCATAATGACCACCAATAATAAACAAACTTTTAATATCATAAAGATAAAAGTCAAGTAAAAACATTGATAAAATTAAAAATGAAAGTTCAGGTACCGGTTGGGGTCGACTTCCTGCCTAACCAGATGCAGCTGCATACTAGTATTTTACATGGAGCGACTGCCTATCTGACCTCCACAACCCAATTAAAACTGGGTAATACGATCCCCCTAGGTAAGGCTTATTGTCAGACTTTGGGACACTGACTACTGTAACGACTGTCAAAGATCTTCAAATGACAGTGGGGACCAATAGCTTTACTGCGTGACTGACAGACTGACAGACGGACAACAAAGTGATCCTAAAAACGTCTATTTTCGTGAAACAAAAGATACTATAAAGATTTTGAACGAGAAAGAAAGGTATTTCTCAGTGTAAAAGTCCATAAAATCAACCAACCCTGATCACCTGACTTTTGTACTTCATAATTGAGTGCAATAGGCAACCTAGATCTTCAAAACTTGGCTCGAATTGTTTCTCGTACGCATTCCATCCACGTCGGTCCCCGAGGCACCAACTGTTGAACTGTTCTTCCACCCAGCTCACGCACCACGCCATATCATCACGCCTTCAGAAACTGAGCTAACTGTAAACCGACCGTCAATTCGAAAAGGACTCTATATTTGTTGGAAGTAGGTTGATTATTGAGGTTATTGTGGACTTATTTGCTTCCGATTTTAATGATATTGTTTGGTTTTTGATGGCATGTGTTGTGTCTTTTTTTAACCGTTGTAATGGTGATATTCTTTAACAAAGATCTGATTCCCTAGTTGACGGCACGGTTGCCGCAGTGGTTAAGGGAATGACTGCCACACCGCGTGTCGCGGGTTCGATTCCCGCATGGAACAAACATTTGTTTGACGACAGGTAGTTGTTCCGGGTTTGGCTTTTTGTATATATGAGTTTTAATGTTTGTGAACGCACCCACGATACAGGAGAATTCCTAGTAAGGGGCAACGTCTACTTACAAAAAAAGTTTCATCACGGACCATTGTGACTTTGTGAGCACGTCGTTATCTTATGTTTTTCAATGGCGAGATGGAACAGTGACGATTTGGAACAGTGACGACTTGGAACAGTGACGAGTCGGGCTTAACCAGCAGTCCTTCGGACCTTAGACACTTTAATTCTCTAGAAGAATCGCTTTCAGAACTGCGTTTGCTATTATCCGTGCTGATTTTATCGAATCTTTATGAAAGAATCACGTCCGTTTTTTTTTCTAATCTTTTGGTAACTTTAATTCTTTCTAATTCTTTCGGTCATAGTGGTATGAAATCATTAGGAAACTGTCGAATCGTACATACAAATTGTTTCTCCTTATGGGTACAGTCAGCATCAAAAGTCTATGACCACATTTAGATTTTCAAAATCACTGTGCAATCTAAACGTGGTCATTAACTTTTGATGCCGACTGTACACTACTGCTATTTGTGACTCGGGCTGTTGCTGCCTGGTCCAGCTCATATCGAATAAACAATCGAAGATCATTCCTCAGGTATTTGTTTACAGTTACGTAAGCAATCGAGATTGTAGTGACAACTGTTAATTCATGACTCGTTATTGTAAAATCACCAAGTTTCTTGAGTGATATAATATAATACCCGGTGTATATCAAATCAAATCAAATCAAATCAAAATATTTTTATTTCACATAGGCCTACATGGGCACTTATAAAACGTCGAGAAAAGATGCCCCCTATAAAATAGGGGGGTGGGGTCTAAAATGGGGCTAGGCGGAAAAGTTTAATAAGTGTGCCTTTGTACTAATGTGTGTTCTCAACATCTTCAGACAGACAAAGGCCGTTTTGGAATGCACAAACTTCTTTTTTTGAATAATAGAAAAATAGACCTGTAGGGTACCATGACATCTTATAGCAGTTCTTATTCCTGTGTGAGAAAGAGATGGTGCTAGACATTCTGTATAGCTCTGTCTCTTTCCCTCAGTGGAATAAGTTCTGCTTTAAGACGGCATGGTAGGGTAGCTGGAGGTCAGAAACGTCCGCTTAAGCAGAATCATTAAAGGTTAATAATATGATTAATGTTAACATTCGTAACATGGTCACAAAGTGACAACTCACGGTATTAACTGTGTGTGTGTGTGTCGATGTCACATATATGTGACCAGCAAGAGTGAGGCTTGCAGCCAACGACACAAATATGTGACAAAAATTTAGGTAAAATGACTGGCTTGGCGTGGAGGGCAAGCGCGTGCGGTTACGGTTAACTCGGCTCAAATCTTACTAATAATGCGTGCTGACAAAGAGAGCAAAGTTATTTTATTGCTGCGACTGCTGATTGAATCCCGAGCGTGGTGAGAGATTCAGGCTCGAGATGCAAATAAGTTTTCTCTCGTGTAATACATATAGTCGAATTGAAAGACATCTTTTTTTTTGGGGGGGAGTTTAAGACTTGTACTGACTAATACCCATCCATGTTCCTTCTATTGTCCTTTACGTTCCGGGGCCACGGTATCTCTTTCGAACAACCCGCTTCCCCGGCAGGCGGAGTCGACACGGCCTGTAGTCAATAGACGGATGGACGGTGAGCTACCCATTGCTCACCGTCCACACGCACATCTCATATGTCGAATTCCGATAAACGGTTTAGGCTGGGCGGAGCCTGTCAAAGAATAAGACATACACACATACGGTCGAAAAGTTTAACCCTCCTTTCGACGATAGTACTTTTAACATTAAGTAGGCCGTCGAATTCACATCCCAAACTTTCATGTAGAGCAGACTTAACAAGGAAGTTCAATTTTACTTCTTGCTAACAAGTTTGAATGTAATTTTCTTAGAACTTGGAGCTCACCTTAATGTTGTGTGTTACGAGTATTGAAGTGCTTCGACTGGTACATGGAATAACAAAGTAAATACTTTGTATGGCTTAGGAATGTTGTTTTATTAGACAGACTGATATAAGTATAGGAACTGATTTTTCTTGGTTAGTTTTGTGATATTGACTGTTAGGTTAGAAAAAAAAACACTGATAAAAAAGGAAAAATTAACATAATTTATTGACCGATTTTTAGTGTTTTTAGGAAGTCGTTATTTTTGGCAAAATAAAAAAAACCGGCCAAGAGCGTGTCGGGCCACGCTCAGTGTAGGGTTCCGTAGTTTCCCGTCCGTCACAATAAGTGTTCCCAGTTATGAGGCCAACCGAACAATTCGGTAATACCCGATCCAATGTAATAAGTACCTACAGCGCCATCTGTCGGGGAATTGGGTTACTAATTAATACAAAGACGTGCAATTTCGGTGGTAATTTTGGATTGCGAGAACCGATTTCAATAATTCTTTTTTTGTTTGAAAAAAGATACGTTCAGGATAATAAAATATGTAAACAAAGTTACAAAAAATGCTTGCATATACGATTATACTTCAAACTTAGTCCAGAAATTATTTTGTACAACTTTTTGTCTTTTTTGTACAAAAACTGTTGTGTCAATCAAGTTCAAAATGATTTTCATAAAAAGTCCTTATAAAGTTCTACTTTTCAGATTTTTCTCATATTTTCTAAACTTATAGTTCAAAAGTTACAGGGGGGGGGGGACACATTGTTTTTTACTTTTGGAGCGATTATTTCCGAAATTAATGACATTATCAAAAAATGATCTTAGTAAACCCCTATTCATTTTTAAATACCTTTCCAACAATATATCACACGTTAGGGTTAAAACTAAAAAAAAAATCACTTCCCACTTTACATATAGGGTGGCTACCCTAATAAAACATTTTTTTTTAATTTTTATTTGACCACTTTGTCGGCGTAATTGATATACATATTGGTACTAAATTTCAGCTTTCTAGTGCTAACGGTCACAGAGATTAAGCGAGGACGGACGGACGGACGGACGGACAGACAGACATGGCGAAACTATAAGGGTTCCTAGTTGACTACGGAACCCTAAAAACTGCCTTTCTGGTTGTGCTATGATATCTTTGTGTGAGATATCATAGCAATTCAAACATATTCTTATCAAGTAGGTACCTATTCAGAAAAATTCAAATATGTATTACTTATAGAAGATAATTCATAAATTAACCAAGCAATATAGATTATATTATGGGACCCATTCGGGAGCATTTCGATTAAAAAACAATTTGATAGTCGGCTCACAATCGACGGAGAAATCGCATCATTTGTCTAGACACTAATAAGCAAAAACCATAAAGCTTTAAAAAATTAAATAATCAAAAATCCGTTTTAAATTACTCAAATAAGAGATTTTCGTTCTAAAGGACCAAAAACTAAAACCCATATTTGTTGAACCTGTTATTTATTCTAGTAAAACTAATCTTAATAGTAAATATTTCACTTGAATAATATTGTCTACATCGAAATAATTAAAGAATGACATATTAATTAAATGAAGTCACACTTAGTCATAGTACCTAACATTTAGGCCGCTATTGCTTAAACCGGCATAACATTAGGAATTGGTATTAAGGAAGAGACACACCAAACCATTTGTGTAAACTAAACCAGCCGTTCCACTTACACACATTCGATGCTTAAACAATGGAGCATCGAATGTGTGCTCTCGAAAGTCGACTCAAATCATTGTTTCCATTTCCTTTATCCACTATTTGAATACGAATATCAACCTTACGGTAGTTTAATTAAGTTGAGTTCAGAATGACCAGAAGTGTTTCCAGAATAACGTATAGCCCAGTCATTAGGTAAAAAAGGGTTCATACCAATTTACAGCTTTATAATATTATCTTTCATTCCGAGGTGAAATCCCTAATATGACTGGGCTATTAAACTGTTGCGGTTTTGGCGACAATAACGTCAAACGTTATTGTCGAAAAAATAAACATTATAAACAGGAACCCTGAATACAGCCATAACAATCCTTTTCTTAGATAGTCGCGTAAAAAATGTTGTAGTTGTAGAGCAAACTAAACTTTATTCATACAGTTTAAAGTTGATTTTCCCAAAAACGCACATTTGTTTACATGTTTGGAAACTTCACCGTGAACGCAGTGTAGACGCAATGAAGTTTAACAACAGAAGTAAGTTATTTAATCATGAACATGTTGCGTACCCTTCCGTGTTGGTTGTAATGAAAGCATTTTCTTTTAGTTTTTGTGGCGTTGCATCGTTGCTGAGTGATGGAGCGCTGTATAATTGGTACTGACTGTGTTTATTAGTGCTAAGTGGGTGGTCAGAATGCACACAACGCACATGCACAAAACGAATTTCCTCCGTGTGTCGGAAGGCACGTTCAGCTGTTGTTCTCAGCTGGCCCCCTTGCGTTATGAGTCGAGCTACACGATAACTGACAAATGCTTACACTGATTGGACAGGTCCAGTCAATCTGTCTGGTGCTTTCTTAAAAAGACCATTTCAGACACTAATCTGCATAGTCCTCGTTTAAGTTGACCAATATTTTTTCAGGGCCTTATAAGAGATATGACGTCTGAGTTTGTTTCGGTTGTTTCTTTTTAAGAGAAGTCGGGTACGAAACGCCGGTCTCATCTAGTTTAAAAAAAAAACCGGGCAAGAGCGTGTCGGGCCACGCTCAGTGTAGGGTTCCGTAGTTTCCCGTCCGTCACAATAAGTGTTCCCAGTTATGAGGCCAACCGAACAATTCGGTAATACCCGATCCTATGTAATAAGTACCTACAGCGCCATCTCTCGGGGAATTGGGTTACTAATTAATACAAAGACGTGCAATTTCGGTGGTAATTTTAGATTGCGAGAACCGATTGCAATAAAAGATACGTTCAGGATAATAAAATATGTAAACAAAGTTACAAAAAATGCTTGCATATACGATTATACTACAAACTTAGTCCAGAAATTATTTTGTACAACTTTTTTTTTTTGTACAAAAACTGTTGTGTCAATCAAGTTCAAAATAATTTTCATAGAAAGTCCTTATAAAGTTCTACTTTTCAGATTTTTTTCATATTTTCTAAACCTATGGTTCAAAAGTTAGAGGGGGGGACACATTGTTTTTTACTTTTGGAGCGATTATTTCCGAAATTAATGACATTATCAAAAAATGATTTAGGTAAACCCCTATTTATTTTTAAATACCTTTCCAACAATATATCACACGTTAGAATTGAAATTAAAAAAAAAAACACTTCCCACTTTACATATAGGGTGGCTACCCTAATAAAACATTTTTTTCAAATTTTTATTTTACCACTTTGTTGGCGTGATTGATATACATATTGGTACCAAATTTCAGCTTTCTAGTACTAACGGTCACAGAGATTAAGCGAGGACGGACGGACGGACGGACGGACGGACGGACAGACAGACATGGCGAAACTATAAGGCCGTGCGCTGCGTTAGGCGGGCGCACGGCGCGGGCGCCCGCGTGGCGTGCTGTTTCATGTAATCTCATAGATCAGCGCTGCGTGCAACGGGTCGCCCGCCGCTGCGCTGCGTTAAGAAACAGCACGCCAAGCGGGCGCCCGCGCCGTGCGCCCGCCTAACGCAGCGTACGGCCTAAGGGTTCCTATTTGACTACGGAACCCTAAAAAGACGCGTAAAAGTGTTTGTGAAAACCTACTTGCAAAATAAACATTATTTATCATTTGTAGATCTTAGACAGTCGTTAGAGTTTCTTGCCGGTTCTTCTCCGTAAGAAACCACCAACCCGAACCGTGCACCTGGCACGGTTTGGGTTAGTCGTTTTTAAAGTTTTATAAGTGCCCATGTAGGCTTAGGTATATGAAATAAAAATATTTTGTTTTTGATTTTGAGTCAGTTTTTTTGAAATAAAAATATTTTGTTTTTGATTTTGACCGACCATAACCAATCGTACTTAGGGCTTAGAATACTCCGTGAATAGTTAGTTTGTTACACATTAGTCAATAACTTGTTGCATAATGAAACATGAACACAAACTATAAAGTACAATGATGAACATAGAAAGTTTCTACAACAACACACCTGTAAACACCTACATAAGCTGTTTATATGTATGTTCTACAATCATATCTCCCGACTGTTTTAACAACAAACAGTTCATTGGACTGAGGTCGAGATAAGAACTTACAACGAAGAATCCTCACTTCCTTACAAATATTATAAAAGAAAGTGCGTACGAAACTGAGTTTGTTTGTTTGTTACGTCTTCACGCCTAAATGGCCAAACCGATTTTGATGAATTTTGGTACAGAGATAGTTTAGACCTAGGAGACTGGAGAAAAGGGGGAGAAAGAGGGAAAAAAATTGGAGAGGAAGGTTTATTATCACGAGGGTTAAAAGTTAGTGTTAGCCCAAAGTAACTACGCCACGCGGACTCAGTCGCAGGCGGAAGCTAGTAAAACCATACATTCGTTTCGGCTAGAAGCGAAAGGAAAACAAATAAACGCAAAATCAAAACTATTATCCAAGAATCATTTCGGGAACAGTTTTACACGATATGATTGTTGGCTACATCACATCATACGCGAGTGAAGAACTTATAGAATATCAACTCGATACGGAGACTCTTCGCGTTCCCGAGATAAAGGGTCTTGACTGACAGATTGATAACAAAGTGATCCTATGAGTTTGTTTTTCTTTTGAAAACCTCCTGCATTTTTATGTTCATTAATAAAAACGTGTGTAACGAAAAATGCTTGCAAGGCTTTTCAATTTATTTCGGAGCAGCACTTTCGCATCTGTTCGTAACAGTACCTACCTATTTCTTTGTCTATACTTTTACCGAGGAAAGCGAAACAGATCAATGTAGAGGCTTCTTTATGGTACGTGCATAGAATACTAACAGACAATCAACTGTACCAACAGTTTTGGAAGGCATTCTTATGTTTATGTATTATGAAAGATTAGTATGCGAGACGAGTGGGGTTTATTCGTTTAGTTACTTCCTGTGATTGCTTGATTGGGTACGAATGTCAGGGAAAACTGGAGCTGCAGTAGACGAGTTTTTTTTGTTGCGGATGTGAAATTATCAAATAACTTCCCCTGTTTTGGGCGAAGTGTCAGACTTTTACTGACTAAATCCCACCCAAGTTCCTTCTATTGCCCCTTATGTCGGTGTTTATGGTTTGTTTTGGACACGGTTGACGCAGTGGTTGAGCGATCGGCTGCTGCGCTGCGTGTCGCGAGTTCGATTCAATATTTGTATGACCTACAGGTAGTTGTGTCGGGTCTTGCTGTTTGTGTATGTGAGTTTAAATGTTTGTAAAAGCACCCACGATACAGGAGAAATTCCTAGTGAGGGGCAACGTTTTTTAAAAAATAAATGTTCTGGGCAGCGGTATCTCTTACTAACAACCCGCAACGCCATTCCAACTCTAGCTTCAATTTTATAATGCCATATCGCAAAGATTTATGGGAACAAAAGATCGGAACTGTGAAGACTAATTACTAATTGATTAGACGAAGTCGTTAATGAAGTTGTGGGTTTCACGGCCAATGGTTTGTTGTGACTAATTGTACGTACCCATCGCCCTTGCATTGTTTAGCGCTCAATACGATCAGTGCAAACAATACTGAAGTTGTGACAACAATCGATTGGCATAATTGATATTATAGAAATTATGAAGACGTCATAACTGACACTACAGCTGCAGTGTAGCGCAGCTATAGTACGGCCAACGAGAAGCGATACCAAATGTAAACAAAACCCATGCTAAAACCCCATCTAAAATGGCCGCCCGAATGTTCGGCGAACCCGTCTTAACGTTGTCATGTTTTTGCCGGGAGAACGAGACATTACGACAAAGGCACAAGATGGAAAGAGCTAAATATTAGATTGTCACCTTTCGTATCGCTTCTCGTTGGCCGTACTGTACTGTTGTAGTTCCTAAAAGAGTTTGTTGGTCATTGAGCGAAATAGAGCACCTTCCCTACCATACCTCTTGAAGTCAAGAAGCAAATAAAAATGAAAGAGGTAAAAGTTATTTACGCATTATCATTCATTTTTACAAATATTGTGCGTAAATTATTTATATTTTATTACATTGGCCATAGAATGAGAAAACATGCTACGCGTCATCCATTTCAATCTTCAAAACGATAATTAGTTTTTAAATTGAATTATTAAGCAGCAAACCCTGCCCTGATAGCATCTTCGCTTACTTCGTATACTAATATCCTTACTAATATTATAAAAGTGAAAGTGAGTTTGTTTGTTTGTCAAGCCTACAGAGATAGATTTTAACTTGAGGAAGGACATAGGCATACCGCTATTAACTTAAAGGGTGGGCAATGTTTCATTACGCCCATTTTCCTCAAATCAGTATTAATAATGGCATTTAACGAATGCAAATATAAAATACTAGCTGTTCCATGCGGTTTCTCCCACGCTGCTCAGCACCTGTTGGTCGTAGCGTGAAGTTATATAGCCTATAGCCTTCCTCAAGAAATGGACTATCCAACACTAAAAGAATTTTCTAATTCCAACCAGTAGTCCCTGAGATTAGCGCGTTCAAACAAACAAACAAACAAACTCTTCAGCTTTATAATATTAGTATAGATATAGATAATTAATAAACTCCTTACTTAAAAAGTGCGGGTCAGACTCCAACACCGAGGGTTCCGTACAATTGCGACATAAACGGCCATATATTGTGACTGTGTAGACTTGGAGGGTTGATGTTTACACATATTCAAGGGACTACAGACTTGAGTATAAGGTTTTAATTACAACACGATACCTCCACGCGTTCTTGAGATATTGACAGAGAGAGAAGGGTCTTGACAAAGATTGATCCTATAAGATTTCTGCTTTTTTTTCTTTTTGAGGTACTGAACCCTAAAAACGTACGAACTCAGACGTAAAAGCTAGTTTGAAATAAACAAAGGATTGCCATTCATTACCTACAAGTAGATGTACATTACAATACGCACCCACAACACCAAAATTAAAACGAAAAGTGAACCCACTCAGGTCTCATCAAAAAACCTTGCCTGTACCTTCAATCAATTTTAAACAGATACAATTATATTTTTCAAATCCAAGGGCAATTAAAATCGAAATACTGATCACTGTAGGAGTCACATCAATACTTAACTTATCAAATTCTAGCTTGCCCCCGCGACTTCGTCCGCGTGGCATAGTCACTTTGGGCCTAATGTTAACTTTAAGCCAAAAAATATCTTTCTCTCCCCTTTTCTTCCCTCTTTCTCTCTTTTTTAGCATATGTCCCTCTCCAGAGTCCCCTCCCAACTATCTCTGTATCAAAATTCATCAAAATCGGTTTGGCCATTTACCCAAAACTTACTTTCGCTTTTATAATATTTAGTCATGATTTCTCCTCATTCTAAGCGACTCCTAAGCATTGTACTGTAGTAATTTCAACTCTAAATGGTAAACCAAGCGTTTAAAATTCAGCAGTGACCTTTTGTTCAGAAACTCCTTTAAGTGTCGGCTACTATTCATGAAACCGGGCATAAGCAGAAACAATATGGCGGAGGCGTGAGCAGTAATAAGTCTTCTTGTCATAAGGTTCTATCTACCGACCTTGGCACAGTCAATCTGCTGATTGTAGGATGCGATTTCCTTTTGAATATGCTTGTAATAGTTGAGATATGGTGTGTAGATAATAGTAGAGTGGTGTAGTGGATGCACTTGGGGCTATGTACCTAAATGCTTCTAAGGAGGTTTCGAGGTATTGTAAACTACCTGCGCCCAACGGTTTCAATCGCGTCATTTCGCGTGGTGATAGAATATACAATATATCTTTATGAATAACCTATGCGTTATTCTGACGTATAAGCTATATTAATGTAAAGATTTATTAAAATCTATTCAGTATAGATTTTGCGTGAATGAGTAACAAGCATCCAAACAAACATTCGCAATTATAATATTAGTAGGATAACTGCTCTTATTGATATGAATCAGAAGCATTCGACATATTAATCCTTAGAAGTTAAGCAACAAGATAGGTCAAAAACTAACTAAAAAAAATCATTAAGTACAGTACTTTTCACAAGGTCCACTCAGACATCAAAAACCGGCCAAGTGCGAGAGTTCCATAGATACTTGCGACATAAACGGCCATATCTTTTGACTGCGTAGACTTAGAGGCTGTTAAAAAGTCATCACATTTCACAGACTTGAGTATATGACTTTAATCACAACTCGATACCTCTAAGCGTTTCCGAGATAATGGGTCTTGACAGAAAGACAGACGGATAACAAAGTACTTGAAGGGCCTGTTGGTCTAGTGGTTAGTGGCCCTGACTGCTGGGCCGGAGGTCGTGGGTTGGATTCTCACCCAGGACAAACTTTGTGTGATGAGCATGATTGTTTGTTCTGTGTCTGGGTGTGATTTATCTATAATATGTATGTATTTATAAATTATATAAGTATGTATATCAGTTGTCTGGTTACCATAACACAAGCTCTGCTTAGCTTGGTCTACCTATAGGGGTTTTTGTTATTTTTCTTTAAAGGTACCCTACATACGAACGAAAAATACATTAATGGTCAGATGAGTAGCCATAGTAACGGTTCATAGAGACATTACTTTTTAGTTCCCAAAGTCATAAAGTGGGGTAATTGTCAACATTCCGAGACCACGCAATACTACGAAACTATTATTAAAAGTATCTTTGTTTGCCTGTTTTAACAGAATTCATCATCTGCCTTCTAGCCTTCTCCCAACTATGGAGTTGGCTTCCAGTCAAACCGGATGGAACTTTACATGGAGCTACTGAATATCTGACCTCCACAACCCAGTTAGTTTTTAAGGAGGGGGATTTTTTATGTATGTTCAGCGATTAGTCAAAGACGACTGGACCGATTTGCAAAATTCTATTTTGTTTAATAGGGTATACTTCACAGGTGGTCCCATATTAATTTTATGTATATTGCTTAGCTTAGCTTTTTTCTACGTTTAAATGGATGATCTGCTAATCTTTTAAAAAATGGAAAATGATAGCGATACCTGGTCTAAATTGGTAATTCGCCGAAAATATTTGTTTGTGATCACAAATATTGGAATGCAAACAAAATATTATCAAAACAACAACAATCAATGATTTCATCATTGTGTAAAGATGTAGATCTGCAAACACAACATAGTGTCAGGAAAAATAATATTATTGTTGACAGTTTTGTTACTCTATTCAAATTCAAAAATCGAAGCGAGCTAAAAAAAATAGCTTTATCAACTTATGCAATAAATTAAAAAAAAAACTTATGCAATAACTAAAAAGAAACTTATGCAATAAATTAAAAAAATTTGTGCAATAAATAAAAAATCTAAATATAATATTTAAAAAACCGGCCAAGAGCGTGTCGGGACACGCTCAGTGTAGGGTTCCGTAGTTTCCCGTCCGTCACAATTAGTGTTCCCAGTTATGAGGCCAACCAAACAATTCGGTAATACCCGATCCAATGTAATAAGTACCTACAGCGCCATCTCTCGAGGAATTGGGTTACTAATTAATACAAAGACGTGCAATTTCGGTGGTAATTTTGGATTGCGAGAACCGATTTCAATAATTCTTTTTTTGTTTGAAAAAAGATACGTTCAGGAAAAAAAAATATGTAAACTAAGTTACAAAAAAAGCTTGCATATACGATTATACTACAAACTTAGTCCAGAAATTATTTTGTACAACTTTTTGTCTTTTTTGTACAAAAACTGTTGTGTCAATCAAGTTCAAAATAATTTTCATAGAAAGTCCTTATAAAGTTCTACTTTCAGATTTTTTTCATATTTTTTAGACTTATGGTTCAAAAGTTAGAGGGGGCACATTGTTTTTTACTTTTGGAGCGATTATTTCCGAAATTATTGACATTATCAAAAAATGATTTTAGTAAACCCCTATTCATTTTTAAATACCTTTCCAAGAATATATCACACGTTAGGGTTGAAATTAAAAAAAAAAAACACTTCCCACTTTACATATAGGGTACCCTAATAAAACATTTTTTTTTTATTTTTATTTTACCACTTTGTCGGCGTGATTGATATACATATTGGTACCAAATTTCAGCTTTCTAGCGCTAACGGTCACAGAGATTAAGCGAGGACGGACGGACGGACGGACGGACGGACAGACAGACATGGCGAAACTATAAGGGTTCCTAGTTGACTACGGAACCCTAAAAATACTTCCAGTGAAAAGAAGTCACAAAAAGAAAAACAAGACCTTGGGTACCGTAACATGACGTTGGGGACCGTATTCGTAATGAAATTACTTGTTGGGCTTTTTCGTTACGAAATTTCTGGATATGGTCTCCACGCTCTCGATAGAAGCTATGCAAAAGCTTAAAAAAACTAGCTTCATTATCCTTACTAATATTATAAAGCGAAAGTGAGTTTGTTTGTTTGTTTGTTACCTCTTCACGCTTTAATGGCTTAACCGATTTTGATGAAATAGGGTACAGAGATAGTTGGGAACTAGAAGACGGACATAGGCTAATAAAAAAGTAGGATGTGAGGGAGGAAGAGGGAAAAAAAGGGAAAACTTAGCGCTGCTATTACAAATCAATAAGGCGCAAGGGGAACTGTGGTACCCCGAATTTAACGCGAGCGAAGCCGCGGGCAAAAGCTAGTGTTCCATAACTTTCAAATACTTCTCCGAGACATCATTTTATAGAAATACATGTTTGAAATCGTAAGTTAGGGTGACTTTTTTTATGTTACGGTTTTGTTCATTTTTAGGGTTCCGTATCTCAAAAGGAATCAACGGAACCCATTTAGGATAACTTTGTAGTTGTTATCCGTCTGTCTGTCAAACGACTTGAGTCTTGACTCAAGTCTATGGTCCGTTGTAGCTGGTGTTATTTTCTTATAATGCTCTATTTCAAGATTTTCAAAATTCAAAATTGGTAAAATATCGCTGTAATTTTATAAGTACAGGCCAGATTCCTCTGGGGTTGCAGGTTGTTCCGGGGTTGCAGGTTGTTCCGGGGTTGCGGGTTGTTCGTAAATAGAAGGAACATGGGTGGGTTTTAGTCAGTACAAGTCTGACACTCCCCCTTGCTCCGCCCAGCGCGGGGGAAGCTTTTTGATGATTTCCTACCCCCAAAAAAAAATGGCCAGATTCCTCATGATGTTTTTCTTTCACCGATGTCGTTGATATTCAAGACCTAAAAATTATATAATACCTACAACAATAAATAAAACAACTCTATTAACAAGTCGTTAAAATAAAACTACTTGATTAACTTTAACAAGAAGGCGTTACGTTTACTTCGCTTTCTACACTCATACGCTATTTCAATGACCTACATATTATATAAATTCACTGCCAAAACAATCATTACAATATCCGAAATATTTTCTACGGTTGTAAGTGTTAATGCGTATGTTCCGAGGTCAATGGACGCCATTACATAATAATATAAAGTACAGGTTCCAATGTCAGCGACGATACCAATTGAATTCGGAATAATTTATTTTATTTTTGGAGCTAGTTGTACTAAAATAGCCACAGACTATGTTATTTTTAGCAAAGAGAATTAACTTTATCGGACCTCTGCTTTTTCTGATTAGTAAACCATTTCAAAACTATTAATAGCCAGTTTGCAAGTGATCTATCAGAGCAGCTGACTGCTTGCATTCCTACTGTGAATCTAACTTTGATGCAAGCTTTTCATCAAATTAGTTTAAAGAGGAGATTGATCTTTTTTGTTGCCAAGATAACCTAAAGTTCAGACAACACGTATGATGGAGTATGATGGAATCCTTTACTTCACGGAAAGGACTTCATACGTCACGTAGACACATCACCATGCTTGATAGGTAGGTACTTATTTAGATTCCAATTCCTTAATAAGATCCTAATGGAAAATACTCTAGAACTCAGACCGTTTCTTACAATAATTAGTTTGACGCATAAGCATTTAAACTTCCATTTTAAGGCTATAACGGGTTCGTCAGAGGTGGAAGGAGTGGAAGAAGGCATTTGCCCAAGAGTGGGACAGTACAGGCTAGAAAAAAAAGTGGAAGGAATTGTATGTGTTTCGGCCTTCAAGGATTTCAATGATACCCACAGATAAACTATAGAATAGATTTAAATATAGATTCATTTTATCCCGATAATAAGGTCCCACATAGCATAATGCTTGACCTCTACGCGTGCTTAACCTGCGGGCAAAAATCCGTTAGGATTTAATAGTAATTTAGATAAAATTCCATTCAATCCATTTTTTTACTTTTGTGGATTTAATTGGATTTATCATTTTAATAAGTATTTTTATTGAATAATCTTACTTTTACAAATCCATTTAAAAATGAAAATTTCAATTTTACGTTTACTTATATGAATGATTTTTACTAGGTATTTTTTTTGTTTTTGTATCCTTAACAGGTACAATTCTTGGAAGCGAGTATTTTAATACCTATTGCAGTTGGCAAGCTACTTGGGTTCAATAATACCAGAATGTAATGCTACAAGATTATGCTCATATCCTGTGCGAAGTAATTATCACAAGAAGTTGTTACGCTAGTTGTTAAAACATAGAGTTTCATAAAAGTATGTCAAGGCATTCAACTAATCCTTGTGAAATGAACTGTCCCTTCAGATATACAGAAGAATTAATCGGTTCACAGACTTAAATGGTTTTTAAATGATACACTTTAGAACTGGGCTTTCAAATGTACACGTTATTTCACAATCAAGTAATTAGAAGGCCCACGGCTACGTTAAATTTGCTTCAAAATTGTTTTATCGGTAAGAGAGATCAACTTCCAGAATACAAACATTATTGTAGACTAGCTGCGCCTCGCAGTTTGACTGGCGTAGACTGGAATAAAAATAAATAATAGTTATTTGTTATACAAGAGTGCAAAGTTGCTTTTTAACCGCGTGTTCAATTTTGATGACCGAGCAAGCGAAGGATTCTAAAATTGAATCACGAGCGCAGCGAGTGATTCAAAATTAGAATCCTGAGCGTTAGCGAGGGAATCAAAATAGCACGAGGTGAAAAATCTTTGCGCTCGAGTGCAACACGTAACTTTTCATTCCACCTCAGCGAGGAAATGACTAAATGCAAAAAAAAGACGTTTACAATCACAAGACAATCAGAAGGTATTAATTACTACATTATGACAGGTAAGTATTACAGAATAATCTTTAAATTATAACAAAACTAGCTTTTGCCCGCGGCTTCGCTCGCGTTAAATTCGGGGTAACACAGTTCTCCTTGTGCCTTATCGATTTGTAATAGCAACGCTACGCTAAGTTTTCCCTTTTCTTCCCTCTTTCTCCCTCACATCCCACTTTTTAAAAATAAAAATTAGCCTATGTCCGTCTCCTGGTTCTCAACTATCTCTGTACCAAAATTCATCACAATCGGTTTAGCCATTAAAGCGTGAAGAGGTAACAAACAAATAAACAAACAAACAAACTCACTTTCGCTTTTATAATATTAGTAAGGACTAGCTTTCGCCCGCGGCTTCGCCCGCGGTAAATTTGGGGTAACACAGTTCCCCTTGTGCCTTATTGATTTGTAATAGCAACGCTAAGTTTTCCCTTTTCTTCCCTATTTCTCCCTCACATCCCACTTTTTTAAAAAAAAAATATATTAGCCTATGTCCGTCTCCTGGTTCCCAACTATGTCTGTACCAAAATTCATCAAAATCGGTTTAGCCATTAAAGCGTGAAGAAAACAAACAAACAAACTCACTTTCGCTTTTATAATATTGGTAAGGAAAAGTAAGGAAATAGTAAGGATAATATTTTTTACTTGTTTTCAAGTTTCTTGTTTTTAATATAAGGTTTAACAATGACGTGAAAAAATGCCGCGTAAAGAACCGCGTACAAAGCAAATTGAAAAAACACCAAGAAGGTTCCGAGTCTGAGTTTTTAACAAATTAAGAAAAAGTTGTATGATATATTCGGCACCATAGAGGTAGCAGTAAATCGGTTTAATGTTTTTTTTTATTCACAAACTTAAGTGCACACGATGTTCTAAATTCAATTTACTTTATCCTCTAGAGAATAAAAACGGCTTTTCCACTCAGATATTGAAGATTAAAAATACTCTTTCCGAGATGGTGGGATGAAAAATAAATTTACATTCCATCCAAATACATTAAGCCGTTTGAGCGTGAAGGAACAAACATATACATTATTCCTTACTAATACTATACTTACTATACTATCCTTACTAATATTATAAAAGCGAAAGTGAGTTTGTTTGTTTGTTTGTTTGTTACCTCTTCACGCTTTAATGGCTAAACCGATTACGATGAATTTTGGTACAGAGATAGTTGGGAACCAGGAGACGGACATAGGCTAATATTTTTTTGAAAAAAGTGGGATGTGAGGGAGAAAGAGGGAAGAGAAGGTAAAACTTAGCGTTGCTATTACAAATCAATAAGGCGCAAGGGGAACTGTGTTACCCCAAATTTAACGCGGGCGAAGCCGCGGGCGAAAGCTAGTAATATTATAAAAGCGAAAGTGAGTTTGTTTGTTTGTTACCTCTTCACGCTTTAATGACTGAACCGATTTGGATGAATTTTGGTACAGAGATAGTAGGGAACCAGGAGACGGACATAGGCTAATATTTTTTTGAAAAAAGTGGGATGTGTGGGAGAAAGAGGGAAGAGAAGGGAAAACTTAGCGTTGCTATTACATATCAATAAGGCGCAAGAGGAACTGTGTTACCCCAAATTTAACGCGGGCGAAGCCGCGGGCAAAAGCTAGTATACATATAAACTTTCGCTTTTATAATATTAGTTTGGTTTTCTGGGGGTGTTTTCAAGCCCCGAGATTAAATTAACTTATGAATTCCAAATGTTTCTACTACATCACTGTGTGATATTTTTTCTATGAATCAGCATCTACACATTTATAAATAACAGCATCGTCTTTCATATACATACACAGCGTCTTTCCATGCTAAATTCACTGGAAAACGACTTCCTATTTGGAGTGAATATCACATTTTAAGATAGAACCCAATAGAATGCTCTCAAAACATTGACGTCCTGGACGGTTGCGGTATATTCGAAAGGGAATTCCGCGGTTCCGGAACATAAAAGGCAAAAAAAGAAACATGGATGGGTGTAAGTATATAAAAATCACTACCTTCGGCCCCGCCCAGGGCGAGAGAAGTTATTTGATGACTTCCCATCCGAAGAAAAGGGGTCATGGAGGTCAAAGCGAATTTACACCAAATATAGCAACTGTCCTTCCCCAGACTTTCAATGTTAGCGATTGTTTTTGACTCTTTGTTTAATATTTCTTTTATGCACCGATCCTGTGTAGATACACATTTCAACATTCATTAAACACAATCCAAGCAACATGAACTCTAGTTACGAACTTCCCTGAGAATTTCTGTAAACATACAAAGGGGATATTTCCATTCCTTAGAATAACAATTCAATTATAGATGTAGTTCCTCCGCGTTTTTAGGAAGCCAAGCCTTACAACTGTTGATGGTAAACACCTTTTTGTGTTCACAATTAGATGGAATTCCCACCATTCATGGCAGACTGGTGGTTCCCATGGAGTCAATGGTTCGGCCCTTGTACTGAGCGAATCGGGATGTATTACGGCTATTGCTCTATGTTTTGCATTTGTTTTGTAATACATAAAATTGAAACAGACAATACAAAATTTTAATAAGCAAAGAGAATGCGCTAAAATTCGAACAAATGCATTCGCTTTTGAATTTGTAAAAAATAAACAAATGATACTCGTTTTTTTTTATAACCAGCCAGTATGTCCTCTAGATCAAAAAGTATGCATAGGGTTAACCCACTTGGTAAGAAATGTAATAGTTGAATAATAATTTGGAATAGTAGATGTTGCTTAGACCTTTTTGATGTGTGTAGCTGGGAAGTACTACTAAGAAGAACGGATGCTGTTTTCTAGGCTAAGCTATTTTATATACAGCGAGTAAACCAACCTTCACGAAACCTTCAACTTAGACTTTGAATTACTAAGACCCACCCTTGTTCCTTCTTTTGCCCTCAAAGTTCCGGGGCAGCGGTATTTCTTTAGAACAACCCGCAACTCCAGCAGGCGGTGGCCCGGCGTGGTGGTTCGAATTCGAGACCTTATGACAACAGTCATAAGGTCTCGAATTCGAACCACCTTTCGCTGCCCAGTCCAAATTATACAATCTATTTTGGAGTCATACGATAAATTCTGGGCAGCCAAAGTGTTAAACCTCCTTCATATAAAGATAGAACGGAATATAGCGTTTGATAGACTCCCACAGTTTATCTAGCTTGTGTTGATTGACCCTTATTGTCCATACAGATATCATTTAAGACTTGCTCAACAACAAGCAAGTAATTTATAATCTCCGTATCTTATGTGAACTATTCGCAAAAAGGCAAGTCGTTTGCGCAACATAATGATTCCATCATACGCAAAACTGACTCATTATGCACAGACAAAGTATCTACTACTTATATATATATGAATATGTATGTAGCCTCTCAGTTGTGGCCATATTTGTTGAAAGTAAAAGCAGATAGGCCTATTACACACATTACACTAATAATGATTAGGTCTAAAAGTGAGTGATACTGGTGTCGATTCTCTTGTCACAAACTAATTAAAAAATCACTTCAATTTAGTTGATTCCTGTCAAACCAACTTACCTATACTGTAGTTTGACAGCGTTAATGATAGTTTAGTTACTCAATTTAGAGAAAAACGCAATGTCACTATTCGGAAATTTACTTTTATATCGACTATTTTTAAATAAAACGGTTAATTTTTTTGGGTTGGGAAATCAACAAATAACTTCTCCCGCTCTGGGCGGAGCGGGGGGGTGTGTCCGACTTGTACTGACTAAAACCCACTTATGTTCCTTCTATTGCCCTTTATATTCCGGGGCCGCGGTATCTCTTTCGAACAACTCGCAACCCCGGAACTTAAACGGTGTGGCATAAATTGTTATGTAATTAGGTATGTCATTTTAATCTAAGTCTAGTTTAATCCGGTGGGTCATCGGAATCAGCCCCAAGCCAATGTCAAGCGCAGCAAACTAGACACAAATGTACCGCCTATTTCAAATCAAAATTATTTGATTACTAGCAAGATTTGAGTCACAAGCGGGAGAGACATGTCTTTGTGAAGAACTGAAAAACTTCTGATGGGTCTACTGCGAGTACTACGACTTTCTGACAGATGAATAAAGCGTCACTCTGCTTAGTAGGTACCTACGTAGGTAGCCACTTTCCCTTCATCAAAATTATATAACCATATTCTTTCCGGAACAGAAATTAATACATCACAAAATTTTCATGACGATGGTCATTACTTTTTTTTATTTCAACAAAAACATGGGATAATTGACAGCGATAAAAACTGTGAAAAAGATAGACGTTGCAAGCATCAAATGTGTTAACCACTGCAGTTTTTGCAGTATTGCAACAAAAACATCGATAATTATACGTTCAATGTATCTCACAAATTTCTAGGTTATCATACTCAGTCTAGTTATGGTCGAATAAGTCAAGCATAGTTCCAAAATCTGACTGCAGCAGGTCAAATATTTTGTATTGATTCTAAATGTTTCTGCAATTTTAACTTTTTGCCAAGTACCTACTGGCTTTATCTAGATCTTGGATTCTTCCTCTTCTGTTTCTCCTTTTCGTATTTTACCAATTCGAGAATTTCTTAAAACATTTTCCTGTGTCATTGTCTTAGCTATCACCTGACTGATGACCTTGATAATACGTTTTCGTTTCATAGAAAACAACTCTTCTAAATCTGCAAAGAAATACTTTTATTGTTTCTAAATTTCTTCATTATTGTTATTGCCAAATATTTTCCAGCGTATGACAGTTTATTGCCAGTTTACACGTGTTATTGGCAAAATTTTGGTATCTCTCGTCCTCAAAAGCCGTTAGTGAAGAATTGGAGTCAGAAAACAACTCGTACAAATCCCATTCACCTGTAGTTGTCTAGATTTAGCCACGATTTATTACGAAGTAAAAAGCAAAATACTAACACATTTTTTTATTATATTTTCAGATAATCGCCTCCAACTGAAGAAACCCAGAAAACCGTCTTCTTATTCTCTTGAGAAGATGTAGTATTTCATAACAAAAAAATCTTGAAAAACTTTTAAGTCCATAGCCAGTCCTATTAAAACCATGACAGTTCTAAGGCAAAATCAAAGACTAATAGATCACGAAGAACTATGAGAATCAACGACAGCTCTAGACTAAATACCAGATCACCAGAAACGAAATTAAGTGCTTATTAAAGAACTATGAGAAATAGCGAAACATCTAGAGAATTTGGAAGATTTCCAGGAATGTAAAAAAGTTGTTTTAAAAGTAATAGTCCAAGATGTCGACGAGTAACGAGCTCAGTGACTTGGAGACGCCGAAGCTTCGCATGAAGCCGGCGATTAGTCGGATCTTCTGTTGCAGTGTGACGGCCGCTTCGGGATTCGTGGCAGCTTACGCGTTGGTAAGTACCTTCCATAGTTTAATAAGCATATGATAAAGTAAAAAATACAAGATAACTCTGTTGCAATGTTTCAATCAGAATTGATGATTTTTAAATGCGGCAATGTAAAGTTGGGACTCTATCTTTCATAGATAGCAAGCAAGCATGCATTTCATCATGCACCTTTGTACCTATTTTCCTGTTTCTATTTACTTTACTGTCTCTGTGTATCCTTACTAAAATTACAAAAACGAAAGAGAGTTTGTTTGTTTGTTACGTCTTCACGCCTAAATGGCTAAACCGATTTTGATAAATTTTGGTACAGAGGTAGTTGAGACCCTGGAGACGGGCTATTTTTTTTAAGTGAGAAAAGAGGGAAAACTTAGCTTTGCTATTACAATAAATAAGGCGCAAGAACAAAAACTACAGGTAGCATACCTGCAAATCAAGAAAGGGAACTGGGTTCCCACGAATTTAACGCGAGCGAAGCCGCGGACAGAAGCTAGTACATAAATAAAAACATATGTTATGGTGTCCCTCAGGGGTCTACTTTTGGCTTCGTTTATCTCATTATTTTTCTTTTCAAAGTACACTAGTCATAGTCAACCTATGCGGGTAAAACTCATCATTAAGGTAATTTTATGTCTTATCATGCAATTTCCGCCGAAGGGAAATGACGTGTAGCCATTATAGAGATACCGACTAGTGACAGTGTAGAAGGTAGTAAGTAGTTGTACTCCTTAGATTAAATATAGATTCTGAGATATGTAGTGACCATAGACATAGAGAGTGACCCACGATTACTTAATTATATCTTGATTCAACATTTGAATGCATACAAGATTTGTATCAAACTTATGCTACAATAGCAACTACCAAAAGAAACAGACCAGTGAGTGGATTTTCAGCGCTAAATGTCAGTCGCGAAAGCTGAAATTGCAAAATAGTAGATTATTAACCAAGGGGATAAAGCAGTGTCTTCTGTCGCGGGTGACGATTTAAATCGCGAGTGTAACGAAGGACTCGAGGTTTACTCCCGAGCGTAGCGAGGGTGTTAAAAAATTAAATCACGAGCGAAGCGAGGGATTTGAGACGAGTCCTGAGTGTAGCGAGAGTGTTAAGGTTACCCAAGACTAAGACAGCTTTATCACCGAAGAAAATACTCTATTTTTCGTACCATTTGCGAAAAAATTAACACAGTAATAATATGAGATAAGCATTTATTAAAGATAATGACATTAAAAGTTAAGATTCGAACATTGGTCCAATTACTTATAGAGAGAGCTACACTTTTGTTTGGTACATTTATTGTTGATGAGTATGATTGCGGCAGCATTTGCACTGATGGAATCCGACAATACATTGTCACTGTCGCTTTGATTTAACAATGTATTTTTAGAACATTAACTTATTTATAAAAATAAACTTAACGTTTATGTATTTGAAGAAAACAAAATCGCGGCAAATTCCTAGACTAATATGTTTTGTCGGAAAAGCAAAGGCATCAAGCTCATACGACCTCGTCGGTTTTGGTAATTTTATTTAATAATCATAACTGCATATTAATTGCGTGTTCCTTTTTAAAAAAGATGCTTAATGCTTTATATACCTACAAACTCAATGGTGTAATAGTAGATTATTAACCAAGGGGATAAAGCAGTGTCTTCTGTCGTGGGTGACGATTTAAATCGCGAGTGTAACGAAGGACTCGAGGTTTACTCCCGAGCGTAGCGAGGGTGTTAAAAACTTAAATCACGAGCGAAGCGAGGGATTTAAGACGAGTCCTGAGTGTAGCGAGAGATTTAAGTTTACCCAAGACTAAGACAGCTTTATCACCGAGGAAAATACTCTACTTTTCGTACCATTTACGAAAAAATTAACACAGTAATAATATGAGATAAGCACTTATTAGAGATAATGACATTAAAAGTAAAAGTTAAGATTCGAACATTGGTCCAATTATTTATAGCTACACTTTTGTTTGGTACATTTATTGTTGATGAGTATGATTACGGTAGCATTTGCACTGATGGAGTCCGACAATACACTGTCACTGTCGCTTTGATTTAACAATGTATTTTATAAAACATTAAATTATTTATAAAAATAAACTTATCGTTTATGTATTTGAAGAAAACAAAATCGCGGCAAATTCCTAGACTAATATGTTTTGTCGGAAAAGCAAAGGCATCAAGCTCATACGACCTCGTCGGTTTTGGTAATTTTATTTAATAATCATAACTGCATAATAATTGCGTGTTCCTTTTTAAAAAAGATGCTTAATGCTTTATATACCTACAAACTCAATTGTGTAAACACAGATGTAGTTCAGTATTAAGTATTCCAATTTTAAATCACTTTCTCTCCCTAGGGGATGAATGAAATTCAGTACAATTTTCTCTCCCTGTTTTTGACAGATTAAAAATGACTATTGTTATGTTCGCTTTTTGTGGCATAGAATGCCACTTTTTTGAGCAAGTGGTACGAAAACACAGATGTAGTTCAGTATTAAGTATTCCAATTTTAAATCACATTCTCTCCCTAGGGGATGAATGAAATTCAGTACAATTTTCTTTCCCTGTTTTTGACAGATTCAAAATGACTATTGTTATGTTCGCTTTTTGTGGCATAGAATGTCACTTTTTTGAACAAGTGGTACGAAAACGAAATTTTATATATTAGATGTACCCGTGGATATAGCGGGACAATAATAACTACCTAAGTAGCATTTAGTTGGTGAAGGTTGTGTAATGTTAAATCGTAACATATTCCAATTTCAAAAAAACAAGCGACTCAAAACTTCTCTAACGACAAAAGCATTCGCTTATTTAAAATTCACCCGACATTGCACGAAGGAAGTACAAGACGAAACAGTCCAGAATTCGTTGATCCCTCTCTCCGACATCTGTTTCGGAGACTATATGCATTTGTATGCAAAGCTCAATCCGGTTAGACTGGCTAGTTGTAAGGCCGTTTATCTTGAGAGATGACGACGCAATAGTGAGAGTAAACTTACTGGAACTGAGACTAGTTCTAGAAGTTGTGTCATTATAATGATGTGTTCGTAACATGGGTTTTAAGTATCAATTACTAGGTGGTGCCCGACGTACACGACGCGTGATATCGAAAAAAAAATCCTATGTGTTATTCCAGACTATTTCTATACAAAATTTCATAAGAATCGGTCGAGCCGTTTCGGAGGAGGATGGGAACGAACATTGTGACACGATAATTTTATATATTATTAGACATATTGACAGGTAGGTAACACCCAAGAATTATCTACAAAAAAAACCATTGATGTCAGCCAGTTTACAACCTGATTTATTTCTACGAAATCATAAATTAGCAATGTATGAAAACCAGTTTTATGGTTTGAATACAGTTTTTTTTTGTTGGTAGATATTTCAATGGTAGGAACTGTAATTTTATCTTCGCGTGTTTTTGCAAGAGCAACTGTGACACAGAAATAAATAATTTTCACTTTCACAACCCTTTGGATTCAACGAATTTTCTTAAGATTGCCTGTCATTACAAATGGCTATCTGGAGGATTATTTTGTAAAGGCTGATTTCCCTTTTCGTAGACACTAATCAATCATTTGATGTAGTAATCCTGACCACTGTCAAAGTACGTCATAGGTTACTTCATTCTCATCACGGATACAGACAGTCTATACCTAATAACGTCGTTTCAAAAACCTAAGAACCCATAGTTCACCTTTAGGCCTCCATCATGGTTTCTTCTCAAGCTGTTTGTCAGATTTTAGAATGTTGTAAATGCCATTCACTCAAAGGATTTCCGGAGTCGTGGCGCAATTACGCCCACACGCGCACGATACCAAATTACAAGCTATTTAGTATTTATTGCCCACAATCTTAACGAAAAGCTTATTGCTTGATTTGATGGAATTTGGACGTTGGTGGCTGTTATTTGTAGATCCTTAATAAAAAAAGTCAAAACACATACGGAAGCCCAGTGTTCTTTTCTATCGAGTATGAATCGAGCTGCACGATAACTGACAAATGCTTGTACTGACTGGACAGATACACTCAAAATCACGTTTTTTTTTAAAAAAAAACGATCTCAGACACTAATCTGCATATTCCTCATGAAAGTTGGCCAAGATTTTAGTATGAACTTTAAAAGAGACTATTAATACCTCTTGGTTTGTATCGGATGCTTCTTCTCAGAGTAGTCGGGTACGAAACACCGACTTGATTAAGTTTTGTAAAAAGATACTAGGAAAATAAACATAATTTATCGTGTCTGTGATTTATTAAGATACCTAAGTTTCGAACTGAAATCTGCGGCAGTACCTATAAGTGTTATGGCTTTGGGGCAGATACCTCTATGTGCAGAGTAGAACAGTGGTTCTATCGTTTCGATCTACCGCTACACACAAACTTGAGAGGTGTCAAGGGAAACCCGGATGTAACGAAGTTAATATTTATTATGTACAAAAAACCTGTAAACACTCCACAAAAATAATCGTCGCGACACCACACTGTTCAATGCGAAATAGAAAGACGAAACGAAAATAATTGTCTTGCTTTCTATGAGGGAAAGAGACAGACAGAAAAACACGTGCACGCCGCTCGTCTTACAACTATAGCAAAAAGTGTCGTTACAACTATTGGTCTTAAGCAAAAAGTGTCATTACAACCTTTGGTCTTACTTAAGCAAAAAGTGTCGTTAAAATTTTTGGACTTATTTTTTTCCGTCAAACCCCTTTCGCAACGCGCGATAAGGAACTACGTTCTAACAGATAGTTAAATAAGGGAGAGGGGGGAGATTTAATGATTCGTTCATCAGCTAAACCATGTTTCACAATTACGTTGCAGGTGGCGTACGCGATCGCGTTGATCTACGAGATCGTATGGGTGGTGGAGTCACAGAGCGGTTTACCGCTGGCGTCTGCTCTGCTGATGGTGTGCTACTGCATCGTCATCGCTGCCACAGTCGTGTTGGTACATGGACTTATATCTGTGAGTACCTATTCGTGCCTACCTTCATTGACATTCGGTTAGTCAGTCCCACAAAACGCTTCTTCACTTCCGGGGAAAAAGTGGCGGAACAAACTCCCCAGCAATACATCTGTCTGTCAGGTTAGAAGAACGAGATTGTTTGTGTCTCTGTAAAACCAACTCACATAATTATGTAATGTATTTATGTATGTTAGTATACCTACGTCCATTAATTTCGAATTTTAGACATGCTGGAGTTCTTCTGTTCAAAACGAATTCACAGATATATCTTACTCGTTTTCTGACTCGTCAATTTTAACGAAATCTCGAAATATTGCTGCAAGTATTTTTTTTCAATTCTTACTATAATATTATGAAAGCGAAAGTGAGTTTGTTTGTTTGTTACGTCTTCACGCCTAAATAAATGGTTTTTATTTTTAAAGTGAGTATTGAGGGAGAAAGAGGGAAGAAAAGGGAAAACTTGACATTGCTATAACAATAAATAAGGCGCAAGGGCAAAAACTACAGATAACAGATACCTGCAGATAAGGAAAGAGGAACTGTATTACCCCGATTTTAACGCGAGCGAAGCCGCGGGCAAAAGCTAGTCTATAATAATTTAGAGTAACTAGAAAACAAATAAATGTATTGTGTAATTTAAAACTTGAATTAAACTAAGCAACTTATTACGCTCTTAATTAATGTTTGTCTGAATTATTTCGCAGAAAAACAACAGATGTCTGCTGGCGTGGTTAATAGCAGTCATACTAGTTCTTATACCGGAATGTGCTCTAGTCTTTTACATGTCTATAAGTCATTGGGTAAGTCTTTCATATTTTTAGAGATACGTACCTCAATAGGAAAAAACCGGAACCCTTACAGGATCACTTTGTTATCTCTGTCTGTCTATCAAGACTCAAGCATGCGTGAAGTTATCGAATTTAAATAGAAATAAAACCGTATACTCAAGTCTATGGTACTCTGGAGCTCCGAAAAAATCAACCATACCTATATGGCTTTTTATATATGTGCGTAAGTTCAACCCGGACTTGGCCGTTTTTAGGGTTCTCTGCCTGTCTTGGGAATGCGTGAATATCAAGAAATTAAAACCATATACTAAACTCTGTGGTCATTTTGTGCTGTTAAAAAAACAACCCTCTGAGTCTATTCAGTCAAAGAATAAAGCTGTTTATATCACAATTTGTACGGAACCCTCGATGCGCGGGTCTGACTCGCGCTTGGCCGTTTTTTTCATTATTTCTCAATGCTTTATCCATCTCCCTAGACCAGCCCAAGACTCAAGTGTTACCCATTCATTCGGCTTACTGTAGACCAGGTACTTCAACCATCTTCAGTTCAACCACCTTGTAACTATTTCTAATTGTTTTACGCATGTTTTAGGGTCTCCAAGGAGTATATGGCGGCGCTGAGCTGGCGTGCTACATCGCCCGCCTTCCTGCCATCGTGTGCGGGGTTGTGCTCGTGCAATCGGCATATGCACTTAGAGAAGCCAGGTAAGAACTAATCACACTATGGGCGAACGTTTGTAAATGTGTCTGTTTGTTACTCTTTCCGCTCACACTACTGGACTGATTGGGATGAATTTTGGTGCACTGATAGTGTATAACCGGGATAAGCACACACATATTACTTTTTTGGTGGATCGTTATGGCTCAGTACATTATTAGGTTGCTACCTTATAATACATGTAGAAAAAAATCGATTTCAAAAACATTTGTCGAAGTTGCTAAACCAACAATTGTCACTAGATAACTAAATCTGTCAGTTAATCAAGAATAGGGTAGATTCCAGGGTCAAAGTAATTACATTCTATTTAGTTCGTCTTTTAGATTATTCAAAAATAAAGGGACACGTATTTTTTTTATTAATTGTAAATTGAACCCAAAATGACGTTACTTGTTGAGAAAAAATGCAGCAACGGGTGACGTTTCACGTAACTTTAATGGACTATATCTATTTATGTCATTTTTGGTTTATTTATTTAAGTTATTTATTTACAAAAAAAAAAAAAGAAATACGTGGCCCTTATTTTTGAATAAATTTAAAGACGGACTAATAAAAAAAATAGGAAACTAGCCTACCTATTGAATTGAGACTTGAGCTGATTAGCTGATAGATTTAGTTATATTAGCTAATATCTCAATTCTGCCTTAGTGTTTACACAGCTGCTTACTCAACAGGCCACAAAAACCAACACCAATTGTAAAATCCTTAGAAAAACTTCTTTACACCCAACTTCCTTTATATTTTTCTAGGAAAGCCGGTTACAGCGCAAACGGAGCGGTGAGTGGGAGCGAGTTCGACGCCAGCCACTTCGTGCCCGACGCGCCCAACGCTTTCACTAATGACGGCTTCCTACAAGACAACGGTAAGCGGAACTGCTACCCTACCATGACTTTGTCAAGCAGAACTTATTCCGCTGAGGGAAAGAGACAGAGCTATACAGGGTGTCTAGCACCATCTCTTTTACTCAGTAGAATAAGTTCTGCTTTAAGACGACATAGTAGGCCTACTGGACTTACAAGTGCAGATGTATAATGGGTATTTGAATTTATAAGGATGAACTGAAATTTATAGGGATGTACCCAATATAGTACACTCACATTTCGCCAGTTAGGTTTAAGTTCACATGTAATAGGATCGAGTCTATTGCCATCAACCGGTCTTAACTCCAGACAAGCTGATAGAACTACCCGAAAACCGCATAAGCGCCGGCGCCGACAGCTTGTCGGGAAAGGAAATACATAGAGAAGATTTAGATTTTTTATTAGGTCATTGTTTAAATATGAACAAAAGACGTCCAGGCTGCTGTCATTTTGTTTTTTTTTCGGATGGGAAATTATCACAATCATTGAATTAGTCCTTCTGCTCTGGGTGGATAGTGTCAGAGTACCAACTAAAACCCAACCATGTTCCTTCTTTTTTCCTGTTACCGGGACAGGTACAGCAAGTTCTTAAATTAAGCTTAATGAACGGAGAAACAACTTCATGAATCATGATTTTCTTCAAAAGTGGTATACCATACAGATCCAGATTCAGGTCCAGATCCTTGCATTTCCTTTGCAGTACAATAATTTTTAATGATGCAATCTTTTTTTTTTCCAGGAAAATCTGGCTCCATGCCGGATCTCCGACGCCACCTTGCGAGTCGGCAGTCGATGAACATGGGCTACCCACCACACATGCTACCACAGCCCCCACCAGCTTACTGGCAGCATCTAGCTGACAGACAGTATGCAGCCAGCCTCAGAGGCTACCCCAAGTCCTACCAGTCCCCACAGATGTACGGTACCTGGGTGGGACCCCGGTCAGGACCCTACGACAACCCATACAAACGAAGGCATTCTATCGTTGGCGCTTTCCAGACAGACGAATACCCACCCAAAGGATACGAGTATGAAGACAGAATGGACTGCAAAAGCGAAATGGCTTACCCATATTATCGCTCCTCTTACGCATACGACCCGAGAGCTTACCCTCCAGATTATGACCCCAGATTTTACCCCGAATATAAAAGGGAGGATGCGGCGTATGGGGTAAATCTGCTAAGACATGAACCATATCATTTTAGTGGGTCAAGAGAAAGAGTGTTTTATGGGTTACGAAACAGTCATACGTCTGTGGGTAACGAGTCGGATGATTTGACGAAATATAAGGATGTAGCATTATAGGAAGCTACTTACTTATTGTTATACCTGACTGGCAAAGCCTATATGCAGGAGAGCATAGAAATTGAAGGCACCTATTATCCACAGGTGCCTTCAATATATTGTGACCTGTCTTTACAAGCAAGAATTACTTTTCAACATTATATATTTCACCGATTATTATTTCGATTTTTGCTTTTGAAGACAGCCAAAAGATGTTAATAGATACTAATCTTTTTGTTAGGTACTTTAAGACATTAGCTACTACTTACCATAAGTCGAATAGATAACTACATTATTTTTAGATTTGTATTCAGAAAATAATGTATTTTTATAAGAGTTTATTAAACTATCTGAATCAATGTAAGAATACTTAAGTGGTATTTAAGTATTAGTTAAGTTACCTAATTAACCAAAGGTATTATACAGTTAATTGTAAGTAGGTCTTTTAGATGTAACGATTATGTAAACCAACATGAAATCAGTCACTACTTTTTATAAATTGAATCAATAAATTGAATTTGTATAAATAAAGAGTTATTTCTTTTTTTTTTCCCACAATATTTCCTTTGAACAAAAATATAATTAAAAAGCGTGTTGTATTAAATCGCATCGATTTGCTGCGCCTTTGGAGTAAAAGGGAAACTTAGACGATAAATGAGTGAGTGTATGTTAGAATAGAATAAAATAATTTATTTGTGTAATAACACGCACGTATAAAGGGTCTTATAATTATAGTTGTGAATTTGAAGTGATTCGAGAACACGTATTAAAACGACCGATTTCCCTTGCTATACTTATATTCTTTTCTTGACACTTCTTTCTTTCTTTACGGCTACAAATAACATTTTTTGGTAAAGGACAATCTATACTCGACAGAAGCACAAACAAAGAGACGGTACGGTAACAATTAGAGGAATCTAGGCCTTGGTGTCGGTTTAGATTTCGCATTGATTTGGCGTACGCTTGTCACGAGTCCAGATCAAGTACTGTCGATCGAAGACCCTGCTAATTTACATAACCAGTGTTTCCACTTTACCTAAAGATTTCCTTTCCCCACGCCTTAATCCAAATTAGATTTTCTCATTTCATGTCTTTCCCCTTTTCCTCATTGTGGAAACACTGGGCATAACGCAAGACATCTCACAAACTTACGTTTTTTTAACATATTATTGTATTGGCATACAAATATCAGAGCATTTTAATATGAAACATTTATACTAAATCTAAGTGTTCGATCTGGGGTTCAATTTCTGCGCAGAACAAATATTTGTATGACCTACAGGTCTGGAGAAAATACTAGTGTGGAGCAACGCAAAAAGCTTAACAATGAGTAGTAAAAAACAACACAGAACACACTGAAAAAAAAACTTATTAACCATATCTATCAGTCACTTTTCTGTCAAGAAATTCTTTTACACTATAAAAACTATTGTCTACAAGCCATATAAGCAATGATAATTAAAAATATTTTTAAAGGGACCTCTCTAAAAAAGGTGCTCACAAACATCCGACTGAACCTGTACGTTTACCCTTACCCTTGGCGCTTTCAATCATTCTGATATCATGGATTAACCAAAACCAATGTTTGTTGCAAGAGGGTGACTTGCAACACTTCAACAGGTCAGCGCATTTCTTAATACAGCCAAGTCAATGTATTCCCATTTTGTTCTATTCTATACCTTGGGGAGAATGATTTCTTAAGAAGATCACCCACCTTGACCATCTTATTCTAAATGTTTCGTTAAAATCCTCTCTCCTTATTATTTCCAGATTCAAATATTTTGAAAACTCTACGAGATTGGATCAGGCCCGTGTAAAATTAATCTAAAAAACGCCAATAACGTAGGCAGAAACAAAAACAACAGTTGACTACTCACAGATGTCGTGCTTATTAGTGAGTGCTCTTAATTCAATAAACACCACGAGACTAACAGTTGTGCGAAATCGTAGTTATATCTTCACACTAAATTGATATCAAAATACCATACAAATCTTAGATGCGTTTGGTCGATCGATTATTTTCAGCAAACAAAAAAAAGTGTCAAAGGCCTACGTTTCCGTATTTCAAAAAAAGTAAAGGCGTTTAGTTTCGTACGTAGTTGGTAACACAATTGAATAAGAAACTGAAATAATTTTATAATTTTGCTTCAAAATTGTTCTCTGCCCTCACTTATTTGTAACTTAAAAACTTATTAGTCATCACTTTATAAACGAAACCGTAATTAATTCGATCGACGCCCATTGTGACCGTACACAAATGAGCAAAAACTAAACGTCAAACTTCAGCACCGGTGTTGCTACCACCAATTTGATCAACTCCTCTTTTTCAATCAGAGTAGTTTTTTTTACTTTGTTTCCAATATCAACATTGGACAATCATGCTGAGTTTACAATGTGAAAGTGATTGAGCTCGCGCCATATTGAAACTTTATCTGTCTGCAGATTAGTTCGCAGGCTATGCCTGTGAAGTCAATTATTATCATGGCTAAACACAGCTATTTTCAAAATATGTATAATAATTTTACCCTGGTTACGTTTGCTGCGATGAAATTATCAAAACACGATCATGAAATTTTGTAACCAACATCTACTTTTATTTTCCCCATAAAAGGGTAAACTTCAAGAAAGTTAGCATCAGCTGCGACTCGTTTTCCATCTACCCGTAATAGAATACTTGAATTTGCAAAACAACCAATTATGAACTTTATTACGTTGAGATAAGGTATGCAATTTCTAGGGATTTATAAAGTGTGTCCAATGAAAAAACACTGTACTTGTTTACCGTATCCTAAAACTCAGCCGGCTTGCGTTGCGTATCGTGCTATCTCTGTCTATCAGTCAAAGATTCAAGAACTTAGTTGTCGACACGGCTAAAGTTTTAAAGTTTTTACGATAATCCAAAAGTTACTTTGTGCATGTAATCTTGTATTTTGAGGCAACTGTTTATCGAAGCAAAGTGAATAAATGGTGTGTGATCAATGTGAAGTTGTTTTAGTGATGTTTGAAGGCTGTGTAACTGTATTGTTTCATGTAGGTGGCTACCTACTGTTTTAGTGGGCCCGATGTGAAAGTGTTTTGGCATAAAATTTGGATCCCATTGTTCGATCTTTCCGGGTATACGCTGGGAAAAACGCTAATAAGTGTAACTTGCGTAAGACGTCGCTTTAAACTGGTGAAATGTGTGTTAATTTAGTGTTTAACTCTGATTAACCATTGAATATTATATTATTTGGTAAGTGTAAATTATTTTTTAGCAAACTGTAAACACTCCACAATATCGTTTAGCTGCTTCACTGTATTTCAATTTCTTTTATATTCCAACTTTTGATTAAAGTTATAAGAAATGTTGTATTTTTTCCAATCATTGCACCTTTTATCCAAAATGTCAATTAGGCTATGTTATTTTGATTAGCTAGGTCACACACGTTCAGTGCATCAATTACACTTTATGATCATCAGGTATAATAGGTAAAAAATATTGTACTATAAATGGAAGCCTGACACTTGTGGAATAAAAACATAACTGTTAAATTAAAAATCATAACATAGACTCATGATTACTTCATAGAAGTTTGATAGTTTACGTGAGAATCTACTTCAAGCATTATTTCTAGCCAATATAAAGGAATTTTCTTACAATAAACACACATCTTGAGTGACTTAATAGTCGGGTTCTCCATTGAACATACTTGTTTGTGTATCTCTAGCTTTTTCTTATCCATTCATAAGGTCATGTCAGTTTTGAAGAATTCTAGTAACAAAAAAAAACCTGTTTTAAAAAGTCACTTCCAATAATTTCTCCTATATTGTGGCTGCGTTAACAAACATTTAAACTCACATACACAAACTGCCAGACCCAAAACAACTATTTGTAGGCTGTAAAAATATTTGTTCCGTGCGGCAATCGAACCAGCAACACGCAGCACAGCAACCAATTGCTTAGACACTGAACCAACCGTGCCGTTGAATGTTTAGTGATGGATAAACTAATATTGCACAAGCTGATGCAACCAACTTGCACTTCGTCAACAATTATCAATAGTTTGCTTGCCGCAAGTCCTAAAGTTTAGATTAACAACAGAACAATATGGTGCCTAAAACAATCACTTTAACGAAATCATGTTAAAAAAGGAGAAGGAGAGAGTCACAAAATATAAAGACAGACTGCAACTGCATTATAACATATTGACACACCACCTTATGGACGACATACTTCCAAGTACTAGGAGACTAAAGAAGAGAACTCTTCAAGATTTAATTTAAACACTATTTAAGAGGGCATGTCACTGGACCTGTACCTCACACACCATACATCATTACAACGTATTGCTGAATGTCTCCGAGACAGATTGCAATAGCAAGACATAGTTTTTTTTTTTTTAAAAGTCACAGAACAATTTTATAGTCAATGTTTAGGCGTAGCTCAGTTTAAGTGAAAATGGGCATTTGTGCATATTATGGTAGGTGTTCATACCATGATAATATTTTTATGCAATGACGTTTGATCATTGATGTTAGCATGGACTTACAAATACCTTGTAAGGCAATATGAACTTGTAGAACATTCAAATCAGTTTGTAATGGGCATGGTTGATACACGTCTATAGTACGGCCAACGAGAAGCGATACCAAATGTAAACAAAACCCATGCTAAAACCCCATCTAAAATGGCCGCCCGAATGATGGCGAGCCCGTCTTAACGTTGTCATGTTTTTAGCATGGAGAACGAGACATTACGACAAAGGCACAAGATGGAAAGAGCTAAATATTAGATTGTCAACGCCACAGTGGTTCTTTAGTTTAATGACCTTTCGTATCGCTTCTCGTTGGCCGTACTATACACAAAAAATGGCACATATTTAATTTCATTAACTTGAATCCTGAGCCGGCTTTAAACTGACTCAATGGGAGGGTTGAGAGATATGGGTTTATTTGTAACTCTTTAATTTCTAAGTTACTTAAAAACATAAATTACAAATCATGAGATTCTGAGAGTATCCATATCATTAAGACGAACTAGTGCAAGTACAAAAAATACCTGTACCTACTTTGATCATTGATTGTGATGATAATCTTGATTCTTCTTGATCTTGATTACTGTTTTGTTAATTGGATGCAGCTTGTTAACCTGCTGTATTTAAATACCTTTCTAACAGTTGTTTTTGTGATTGTGGGAACCTTGGGTTCTGTGTCTATTTTATTAATATGAGAAAATACTCCGTAAGTTGGTTGTAGCTATAATTATAACAATTTGTTTTTATTATTAGTCTGTTGTTTTACAATATTATACAGTATATAGTAGGAAGAGAATTTAATATAAAAAAATCTATTCCATATTCATAGGTTAATTTGAAAAAAAAAATCTCTTAGTGTGGAGATCTTTTTATCCTCTTACATTACTAATATTATTTTTGTTAATTATTCATTTTCATATTCCAGCATGGAAGCCACCGCAGCTACAATGAATTTACAACCTTTGGAGAATATATTTTCTTCAGGTAAGAGCATTTTATATTTTTACTAGCTGTGCCCAGTGGTTTCACCCGCTGCTCGCTTAGGGGTATGAAAAATAGATGTTAGCCGATTCTCAGACCTACCCGATATGTATACAAAATTTCGTTTAAATCGGTCCAGCCGTTTCGGAGGAGTATGGGAACGAAAACTGTGACACGAGAATTTTATAATATTAGATATTATCAAAAACAACTGGTTAAAATATATTATTATACCAGGGAATGATCTACTAAGAACTTGATATAATAATTATTAAAGACTGTATCTTGTAGCAGGAAGCAGAGTTTCTGTGGCTAATTTTTGGGCCAAATTTGGGTAAGGTTTGGAGTTGAGTCAGCTAAATTGAGGATGGGGCTGGTGGGCGGAGAGTCGGGATTCTTTATTCGGGTTTTCATTTCATTTGAATGATTTGCACTCAATAGAACACCAAAATAATTAATTTATTTCTTCCATTAATGAACATATTAACCTAGCGACTCATTTTACGTGTAAGTGTTTTATCAATGTTTTAGAAATTAATTTAAAATACTTCGACACCGTTTTAGTAGCTAAAATTGCATGGGGCTTAAGGTAAACACCCTTGACCCACCCACAAGGACAGAATAATCAAATTCATGTGGCTCGATTCTAATTTCAACTCAAAAATTTTGCAATAAAGTTACTGCGGACTATTGTTGTCCACTGTTTTGAACCAGCCTTTCCCAACGCCACAGTTTGTGCTCCTTTTACTGTATCCAGTGGGACTGGGAGGCGTCGTAATGTTACCGAATAGGCGGTCTCCACTCCAGGTCTAGTTTGCTCTATCTGCCACCGGTGCTTCCACAAACAAGGCCTGCTCAGTGCCACTTCATCTGGTTTCGAATAAACAAGCTATCTCGGTATCTCCAGTTGTATGTATGTCGAATATGCCACAAAAAACGAATTCCCAACATTATGCAGCTAATTCTAGGACTAACTGCACAGCCCAATCATGTGAACCAGATAAGTTCAGTACAAACAAAGGTTTAAAAATATATATACCAACTTTAAAACAATTATAACTTGGCATTATCAACCAGCTATGCATTGTCTAACGGCATCCATACACGTCCTAAACTAATTACCTTTTAAATTTCCATACAACTAACACCTCTATTCCAAAGTTTTAAAGTTCATAATAGCGTGTGGTTCAGCGATAGCTATGTCGCGATTGTAGTAAAATAAATGAGGTATTTAGAGAATCCCATTCTGGTAGTAGTTTACAATTGAGACTGTTTCGTAAGTATAACAATGTTACTGCTAAAATCTCACGTTGTTGCAAGATAGTCTTGTATCTTTGTGGCAGCTACTTAAGCTTCTGTAGTTATTGGAACCGAGTTTTTACTCTGACAAGCTGGCTCACTCGATAGGCCGCTAAAACAAGCAGAAGTATCAGTGACTGATTATTATGAAGCTGGGATCTGTTTTTTTTTTTGCTAGGCAAGTGATGTGCAAAGCAGATCAAGGTGACGGTTCGCGATGGTAATGAAATTGCCTTTAAAACTGTAACAATTTTTAGAAGTTTCTTTTCTTGGATTCGTCTAAATATCATGAGCTTTGGTACTGATCTAATCTGTCATGTATTCTAGTTTACTTAAAACCAAAATTTGCTAAATAACATCAGCCCTGTACGCATTTTCCTCCAATCTCGTAATTTTAACAATTTCGGACAACAATTTCAAAGCGGATTCGTTTCCATAGTAAGGATAATTCTAAATACGCAAAAAAGACTCCAAAGACCAACTATTATGCTTATACCTTTTCCCAAACTATGTTGGAGTCGGGATCTAGCTGTATAGAGGGAGTGACTGCCTAACTGATCTACGCAACCTCTCCTAAAGAGATTCCCAACTAACAAATGATCAGCTCCAAGATTTATCTATCTTCGATCGAAATCAATGCAGTTACCACCAGAAAGTATCTTTTCAAGGTAGACAGTTTTTTTAAACATTTTGTCCATGTTTACGAAATATTCAAAAGTTTTACGCATACTTAAGTCTCTCAATCGACTGAGGGCGTTGAATACTTTAGCCTCAGTCCAATGTCCATTATTTGGCCAGTTGTCTTTACACATTTATCGCACTTCGTACTCACACATGAACGACAATTCTCTTTACTAAATTTGGCGAGGAATTGAGGGTCTGTCTCGCGTTTCGTCTGACGTCAACGCAGGATTCTACGTAAAATACTGTTACGTTTGTGTGAGCACGATGCGTGACGATTTTGGGGAGTGAAGTATCTGAGTAGTTACGTACTCTGTGCCTCACTGGAAGGCTTCAGAGGGATCGATGTCGCGCCTGCGCCCTCGCCCTCGCCCGTACAAAGGCTAGGCTGCTCCCTAGCAAGCTGGGCCTGTCAAAATAATACACGATTTTCGCGAATTTCGCACGCGAGCTTCTCAAATATTGTTTAAAAATAATTTCAATTGAAACTCTTGCCCAAAAATGTTCTTTGGAAATATAAAACGATTAACTGTCCCCTAAGTTTCGGTTATTGATTCAAGTTTCTTACTTTTGACTTTTTTTTTATTTGTTATGTTTAATTTCTGATGTGATGGTGTCTTTTTGTGTTCGACAGTTAATTGAATTAGTGGTGTCGTACAAAAATGTAGCTGGTTCGGTTTTTGCTGCGTAGGTATGTATGAGACTTGTAGCATTCGTTTACTTGTTGCGCTTGATTTTAATGTACGGATTACGTAATGCCACATTATAAACTTTAATGATTCGCCGATTGTTGTAATTTCGTGTCAATAAAATGGAAGCGACATTTTGTTTTACTGCTAACGAGAGTTGTTAAATAATATGTAATTTTTAATTGGGTTTAAGGTATGTTGTAATATTTATAACTGTTTTACTAATGAGTCCCAGTTGGGCGCCACTTTAGTGTTTTAAGCTCTTTGTGGATCAATGAAAAGCTTGAGATGAATCTTGAAAATAATTACTATTTTTAATTTATCAACTGAAACTAAATGTTCATTGTAGCATTAGAAGAAGCCCCCGAACAAGTAATTTTGGTCTATATTCAAAATTTGAATGATTGCCATTTAAAAACTATGAACATGTCTTCTATAACTCTATATACATTTGTTGTCTATTACCACTTCACGCTGCGCCCTCGAGAACTCCAGAATCCTACAATTCAATATTAATCGCTCAGAACCAATAAAAAATACCTCTTTCCTATGTCGCCGTAGTCGAGTTTTACGATCGTCTCAACGTGTTATATTTCTTACAAAAAGAACGAGGCTCTTAACGTCACATAACCTGAATTTACTTCCCAATTTGAAGTCTTCATATGGAAGAACATCCATCAGGAGGAGCATTAAAGGCTGATTATGGTATGTTGGAGGATCTTTTTAGGGTTCCGTATCGCATAGGCAAAATACGGAGCACTTATAGGATCAGTCTGTCTGTCAAGACCCTTAATCTTGAAAACGCGTGGAGGTAGTTGAAATTAAAACCATATACTTCTGCCTGTGGTCCTTTTATCATCATCATTTTCCTTCCCTTGTGCCATCCTATTTGGGGTCGGCGGAACACGTTTCCTTCTTCCATTCTCCCTTGTCAGTTTGTCATCACGGCATAATTTACTCCCTTGGAGCTGTGTAAAAGGTTACCCTCTAATTCTACGCAGTCAAAAGGTATAGCCATTTATGTTGCAAGTTTGTACAGAACCCTCGGTAAGCGAGACGGACTCGCACTTGGCCGTTTTTTAACGAATATTGGCTTGAAGTTTTGTAGAGAATTTGAGGTTTTTATACTAATTTATGATATTACTTCTTGCCAAATTTCTAATTGAAAGCGCATAAAATACTTTTAAGATTATATTTTAGTCCATAATTATATCAATTCTTGTCGCATACTTCCTACCATTTTAATCTCTTTTCTAAATTTAAACGATCAGAGTATTCGAACGTCATACATAGCAAACCAGCCTGTACTCTGCTTTGGTTAAGGTATAAAACCTCTACAGTACTCTATAGGTTTTAATTCCCTTTGCGAAAGTATGGGAAATGCGAAATATAAAAGGCCAAATCTTTTGATCTAGATATACAGTTAAGAGGGACCGAAGATTGAATTTCCCATTAATTTCAACTCGACGCTTCTATGCATTCCTGATGCACAGGGTCTTGACAGGCAGACAGACAGACGGACAACTTTTTGAGGCACAGAACCCACTTACAACCGGGTTTCTAAAATCCCAAAGCAGCTCATGTCAGGGCCGCTCATTGTCCCCCATATACAGAAGCATTTGAGTTCTCATTATTCACCAGAACTAATTAGAAACGCTTCTGATTATTGTCCACCGTAAAAGCTATATTTGTATATTGTATCGGTAATGAAATCTACATAACCATCAAAGTTTGCCAGATTTCGACAGTACTAGATTCGTAAAATGGTATTATGTTTAAAGCAATATCCATAAAAACGTCATCATTGGTAATTTCGACGTAACATTGTGTAACGTTTGCTCGTCTGTTACCGGCACGATCATTTACAACCTATTAAAGATCGAGCCGAGCGGCTGTAATTATTTAGCCACGAGCTGAAATGGATAGGAATACGAAGTAGAAATCTCCAATTTGAAGCAGTACAGCAATTAGACATAAATCGTTGGTCAATGATTAAGGCATGAAACCTGAGTAAGAAGGGAATAAAAATTATTTGGGACCGACGCAGCATCTCACCATTCGCCTAAAAACTGATTTATAAATATACTTTATTAGCTTTTGCCCGCGGCTTCGCTCGCTTTAAATTCGGGGTAACACAATTCCCTTTTCCTGATTTGCAGGTACCTGCTACCTGTAGTTTTTGCCATTGCGCCTTATTTGTTGTAAAAGCAAAGCTTTGTTTTCCCTTTTCATCACTGCCTCCCTAATTTCTCAATTTAAAAAAATTGCCGATGTCCGTCTCCAGGGTCCTATCTCTGTAGCAAAATTCATCAGAATCGCTTAGCCATTTAGGCGTGAAGACGTAACAAACAGACTCGCTTTCGCTTTTATAATATTAGTAAGAATAGATAAGGATTGTACCTCAAAAATCACAACTGTTTTTACAATATTGCTAATTCAAAGGTTCCTGTACCAAATCATGTTTGTGATTTTCAAGAATCATAGGAATACTCTTTGGTTAACGTTATGAATTCGTCTCGCCAGATTTAACGTGCTTCACGCATACTCATACGTTTTTGTACTAATGCGTTCCACCGATTTGTTACTGACCGTATGTCTTTGTTGGTTTACGAAATAGACGCCATTTCAACCTCAATGGTACACACCTACGCGTGATTACGATAATGTTAGTAATGTCTTTAGAGTGGCGAATATAAGAGCTCACAATTACTGTTGACTAAAGTTGGTTCTTCAAATCATTAGAATAGTAATTGTGTAAAACCCAAATCAACAAATATATTAGTCAGATTTTTACTGTCTAAAACCCACCCATGTTCCTTCTATTGCCCTTTACGTTCCGAGGCCGCGGTATCTCTTTCGAACAACCCGCAACACCGGCAGGCGGAGGCTCTGGCAAGCCCCTCTGCTTTGCTGACATCTCTTTGAGGCGCGCGTAAAACACAAACGGGCCGTCGACACGGCCTGTCGTCAATAGACGGACGAACAGTGAGTTTCATTGCTCACCGTCATGTTATGTTTCAGCCCTTGTCTCATACTATTTGGGGTCGGCAGCAACACATTTTTTTCTTCAAGTCTCCCCTGCCAATCGTCCTGCTATCATATACTCGCTTTTTGGGGTTCCGTACCTCAAAAGAAAAAACGGAACCTTTATTGGATCACGCAGTCAAAATATATGGCTGTTTATTTCGCAAGTTTGTTCGCAACCCTCGGTGCGCGGGTCTGACTCGCTCTTGGCCGGTTTTTTTCAGAAAGCATCTTTTTAGATCACAAGCCCGAAGTTCCAACGTAATATTGTTAAATAACATTCGAAATATCACCAATAATAGCAATGTTTGAAATGGAATAATTCTGTTCAATATCAAAGTTAGGGCACGCTACATTTTCTTCGAACCCCAAATTGGCTAAAGGCAATGGATTAATCCAATTTTTCCAATTTGTCCTTACAACTTCGTTCTTCCATTAGGGGACGCTACAACATGTATTTCGTACTTTTTTGTATGATTTGATAAAGATATCTTAGTATTTTTTGGGCAAAAGGGCTCCATGGTACTGGTAAAAATATTTGACGTATGATTTTTACAATTCGGAACAGCCCAGCTGAATATAGTTGACCATAAAACTGCGCAGTAAAACTCTTTGGAGTTTAACAGCAATTAAATCTTTAGTTAAATGTTTCTGAAAACTCTGCATATCTCCAGGAACTCGCAATATCCTGACTGGAAGAGCTGTGCGCTTTTTAATGAGCGCTCCAACAGTTTCTTTGAGCAATATGAAACCTGGAAAAGGGGCCGGAATATGCCCGAGTATAGCAGAAAATCTTTTCACTACCGTTCCTGGGGATAAACCGGAGCAATTTGCTTGTGGAGTCAAATAGACTGCTTTAAAATTGGTCTTGGAAAGTCTTCTTGAAGCTTTTAATCATAGTCATGACCTTTTGAGTAATCTTTATTATAAACTAGCTGATAACGTATAGCAATTCTATTCTAATGTACGTCATGACAGATGTCAGTTGTCAATAATTTGAAGAATATGGACTTAATGCAATATTGCTCACCACCCAATATATAGCATATGACTTTCCCCAAGTTGAAATCTATCTCCTTGCCAAATTTCATTACGATCCGATGAGCCGTTTACTCGTGAAAAGATAACATACAAACAAACAGAGTTACTTTCACATTTATATTAGCTGTAATATCTAGGAAAACAAACAAACCGTAAATCTGAGGTCGTTAATATGGCGATATGCAATAAACGCGTATTATATCACACAACACACCGTACCCATGGCACGGTCCGTCATAATCTCGTTATATGACGTACTGTTAATTAGATTCCTCAAATATCGTCCAATCGGAAAATTAGAGCCCTTTGCCCTTGAGTGAAGAGCCCTTTTAGCGTGGGCAGACTTAAGATACGTTAGGTGTTAGGATTTAATAATCCCGCTATCAGGTAACTAGCAATAAACTTTTGCCTTCCTTAGAGGCAACAGTAGAAATGTTTTTTTTGGTATTGTTCGTCGTTTCGTTGAGCTCCTTGGGTTTTGAGTCGAGCTACACGATAACTGACAAATGCTTGCACTGACTGGACAGGTCCACTCAATCTATGTGGTGCTTTCTTAAAAAGACCGTTTCAGACACTAATCTGCATAGTCCTCATGTAAGTTGACCAAGATTTTTTGTCTGGACTTTAAAAGAGACTATGACCTCTGAGTTTGTTTCGGCTGTTTCTTCTCAGAGTAGTTGGATACGAAACACCGGCCTCAAGTAGTTTAAAAAAAAAGTGTTTGTGAAAACCTACTTGCAAAATAAACATCATTTATCATTTGAATGCTGAATATGCTTTTGATAAAATAGTACATCTCAGTTCCTTCCGAGTTTTTATTATTTTTAACGGAAAACAATTAATTTTCTCCTTTGTAACAAATCGTTTGTATTAAAGCATTCCGCTACCTTGAAGAATGTCAGAAGTCCGAAAGAAGTTAAAATGAATTCGGGAATAACTCTCTTTTGTGATTACTGAATACGGAAATCTAAAACTCTAAGAATTCCGAAAGTTCGAAAAACATTCAGTACCCAACCATTCTTGATATCAAAATAGAGCTTTGAATCACATTTTGGAGGAGAACCAAGTATTTTCAATAAGGCGCAAGCAGTGATTTTAAAGTTTGCTTCAGAAATGCAATGCTATCTTGCAAACACGTGTTCCCTATCTCTTATCTTATTGCCCTACTGACCGCAACGGTTTTAAGTCTATCATCAATTTTCTGAACTCGCCAAAGAAAACGATAATGTTTATCTATTTATTTGCCTCCACGCTCAACTGATTGCTTCGACTTGAAATTCAATATCTGGGAATCTCGTTATCGGATATCTAGTTTATTTTCCCACAAGAAAACTAAAATGTGCCTCTTTGGTATTTCTGAACATTCCGGACAAACCTATTTACTATTATCCCTAGTCTAGTTCTTCTGACGATTTAAGTATTTTGATCTTTTCATTTGGGAGCGTCGAGATTTGGTAGTTTGATAGCATACAACGGCAGTATTTGTTGCAGATTGCCCTGGTGCTGGCCTCGTATACCATCTATTAGTCGCTCTAAGTTTTCTGCAGTTATGAGTATCGCAACCCGATTTAAGATGTAAAGTATATTTTTACTTTTCCTCGCACTAGCTTTTTCTCCTGTATCGTGGGTACAAACATTAAATAAAACTCACATACACAAACAGCCAGACCCAGACTCTGTAGGCCATACAAATATTTGTTCCGTGTGGGGATCGAACACGCAGCACAGCAGTCAATAGCTCAGCCACTGCGCCTACCGTGTCGTCTATTACCAAGGTTGTACCCCTTATACCTCTTCAAATCATAAAATCCCTTTGATAATATCTCTAGAGATATTTAAACACTTCACAGCATCTTATTCCATTCACGAATACTCTTAAATGACGTTAAGGGGGATCAAAAGCTTAAAGCGTTATTGTCTGAAGGCCCTTTGTCTTTGGTATCAACCCCTGAGTCTTTGTATTTCTAGAAAATCCCGGGGGATCGCCTTTTAGGGGCTAAAAGCGTAAAGCTGTAGTTGACTTTTACCTACAGAATACGTTATATTATACGAATAGTGTATAAAATCAATCGCAAACATGACCTAAATAACTGCCGAATTTGAATTCGCTTCGACTGTGTGTGTGTGTGATGTGTGACGCCTAATTTTGCCAGATCAGAATTTTAAATTCAGCTGACCTGCCCCAGCTGGATTTAACTGAGTTCAGGAGCATAATTCTGTTTAAAAAACTCTGGTTTTTAATATATAATCTGTAGCTTTACTTGAAAAGTTGGGGTCAGTATGTGTTGATCTCTGAAAATACCGTTCGCAATGTAACAGCTGCGCAGTTGTTTGAGCCAATATTGGCATTTGTTGGGTCTAATGTGTGTAACCAGGGTAAGATATGTGCTCAAGTGTATATTAACTTTGTTAAGTCGCAAGAGTACGTGTAGGATCTTAATTTAATGAAAACAGTTTGTGATGAAGACAAAGGGGCGTGTACTCGTGTAGTAGAAAATTATACACGAAATACAGACAAGGAGTTGGAGGAAGTATGTTTTAGGAGGGTGTTGTAATTACTTTCGTCTTAAGTTTAATTGGTAGAGAACATTCATATGCGAAAAAATTTACTGAACAGTTTGTGTCGACCAAAACTGGAAGTTACTTTTTTTTCTTTTAAGGCTTTGTGGCTTAGCGACCACATCACCCAGAGAGAAGTTACTTAGTTGATGTCTTATTGTCTAGATAAAACATCTGATCTGAAGAGGTAAAGTTTGTGAGGTTTTAGAGTAATCTTTGGATCTTAGCTGATTTTTTAAATTATTTTACCAATACAAATCGACGTCATTTATGAGTGTTCTAGGCTATTACGCTGCGAGCTACGGGGGCTAAGCAGTTGGGGGGTAACTGACAACGAGAGCGCGGGGAAAAGCTAGTAACTCATAACATTAGGGGTACTTGTCCTAGGGGAAATAGCTTTCAAAGAATTTAGTAATTGTCTATCGACTTTCAACAAAGTAATTTTAAGCTTTTTAGCAGGACAAACTTTTCGCTAGCTTTTGTCAAACCATTTACCCTTTTGGACTTTTCCATTGTCGTTATTATTTTAGACTTCCTTCAGCTGGTGCAGTATGACCACTGAACACTTTGTGCAGTTCAACGTGGCGTTTCTTGTCATGAAAATTTGCATCGATACGCCAAAATTGGTTTATTAATTAATTAGTTAGTGGCATTATACCTGTGATTCGACAACAATATAAACAACTAAAACACTGGCCACATATACGGCTCCAGAAAGGTCTGTTTGTGAAAGTTCGAATAGCTACATTGACATTGCAATGTGGCGACAAAACTCCAGGGCTCGGATTTGGCGTCGTTCCCATTGTGTTAGGCTAGAATACGAATGCAAATGGCCACATCTTTGAATTAACCGCCTCTTACATAAACATTTTCGTGTTTAGGTGTGTTGTCTGTGTAAGAAATTCGTCTCTTACACAAGGTTTCTAATAGAAGAAAGGTTTAAGAACAAATTAACTACAAACTACAATATTTTTCGTGATTTTGTGTTTATTCAAAATCACGATCACAATCGTTTTATGAATGCAATTAAAATCTACTATAGTAGGCATCGTGATTTCTACTCACACAATTTTATTATAAATATTATAGTACTAATCGTAAACGTTTGAAAATATCCAAAGAATTTATCGAACTTGGCAGTAGTCTGCATCTTCCACAGTTCCGTGACTGATAGAGTGATAGTATACAGTCTGAATCACTGAGCATTCAATGTCAACTGACAACTGAATTCTAGTATTTCAGGGGACGTCTGCCTATCTGACCTCCACAACTAGTAACTGGGTTATATTTTTGGGACACAAATTGTCAGAGTTCTGTGCTCGAACTTCCCGTAAGGACAGTCAATGATGACTGCCGACGGGACAAACAGCTTTCCATCCACGAACTCCTTCAAGGCACGACTGTTAATATTAAGCCATAAGTCCTTTTAGATATTGAATAAATAAATAGAACAGATCAGTCTTGTTGGCTATCTACATTGGTTTTAAACCAAGCAATAATGCAAGGATGGCTTTAGACCTAAGGATGGCTTAGGAGATGAACAGAGGGTGAAACCGATGGGCACACCTAGTCCAAAAAGTGTAAAACCGGCAAATTCTGAGTCGGATTCGTGCACCGAGTTTTCCGTACAAACTTGCGACATAAACGGCCATATCTTTTGACTGCGTAGATTTAGAGGGTTCATTTTAACAGACGGACAGTAAAGTGATCTTATAAGGGTTCCGTTTTAGTTCACCGTCCGTCCGTCGATTGACGACAGGCCGTGTCGGCGGCGCGTTCGTGTTTCACGCGCGCCTTCAAGAGAGTCAGCAAAGCAGAGGGGCTTGCCAGAGCCTCCGCCTGCCGGGGTTGCGGGTTGTTCGGAAGAGATACCGCGGCCCGGAAACGTAAAGGGCAATAGAAGGAACATGGGTGGGTTTTAGTCAGTACAAGTCTGACATGCCCCCCGCGCTCCGCCCAGAGCGGGGGAAGTCATTGGATGATTTCCCACCCGAAAAAAAAGGGTTTCGTTTTTCGCTTTTAAGTTGCGGATCCCTTAAAAGCAGCTATTTACAATTTTTGTTGAACCTGAGGCATAAGTGTTTAAATACGAACAAAGTCGCAGTCGACAGCCAGTCAATTAATTACTCAAATATTTTAATTAGAAGTGAGAACCGAGTGGAATGAACCATTGTTATCGTGTCACAGAATGTCAATTAAACATGAACTAATGTAATGCCGTTGTCGCACGGCACACGAAACTAGGTAAAGGGGTTTATCGCTAATTCGCTTCTAAACATTCTTGAGCATTCTTAATGAACAAGTTACAGCTTTTGTATTTTTGATGAGCTACAACTGGTCTGCTCTCCAAGTCCGTCAACAAAGGTACGGGCTGTTCGAAAGCAGTTCGATACTTCAAAATTAACCCTACTCCCTATAACGTTCCGATTCATGAGTTTTGAAAATATATCGATAGAAGGGACTGGGGCACCTTTCCAAGCGGGTGTTCATTCATTACGATTCTTTACCTTAAAAGGAAGAAACGGACTTTCTTGTGTCCGTCTTCTGTCTGTCTGTCACAAGACCCTTTATCTCGGGAACGCGTGGAGGTATAGAGTTGACATTAAAACCATATATTCAAGTGGACCGTTTGTGCTTTTAAAATAAAAAATAACCCTCTGAGTCTACACAGTCAAAAGAAATGGCCGTTAAGCCCGTCGTTATGGCCGTCGCAGGTTTGTATGGCACCCTCGGTGCCCAAATCTGACTCGCTTTTGGTCGGTTTTTTTCTAGTTCAGCCACTTAAATAATCTAATGTCTGTGACCGTAATTTCGACTAAAACTACAGATTTCGTGCTTAGAGAGTAGACTTCCTGTTTATCACCTTGTTGCCAACAAAGTAATTCATGAGATATTTATAAATTTTTGCGAGACCTTTGATAAGGCAGGATCCTCCGATCAGACGGGTGTGTCGAATAACTCCAGCAGTTGTTGTCAGGTTCCGTCTTACTGATGATTATGTTAACCAGGCGAAAATAACTGTTTGCGCACAACAGTATTTGTTTGACGTCAGATGTGACGCGTAGTTCGCACGTGAGGATGTAGGCGCAAAAAAAGTGGGAGATTATGAAAATACGAAATTTGGCTTAAGTGCATTCGAATAAACAACCTATTAGCGTGCTGTTGGCATTGTTATTGATTGCATAATATTTCCTGGCTCACGAGGCGCCTACAAAATGCTTAAACTGTCTTATCCTTCACCTTACACACTCACGATCAAACACTTTAGTCTAGCATTTTGCTAGACCCAACACGCATTTTACATAAATTTAACCAATATCGCCATTGTGTAAGAACTTAGAATACAAGATCGTATGTACCTATCAACTATGGCGATTTAGTTATTTGACATAACCCTTAAATCTGTTACGCTCAAATGATGTGTAAAATGAAGTAGATAAGAAAAGGAAGTCATATGCTATAATATCACTGCCCATGTCTTATGCTATTGCCAATTTTAGTTGGTACTTGATAACATCTCTCGCTTTACGTCTTAAGATGCCCACGCAAGCAGGGAGACTATTCATTACCTCAAGCAATTCACTCTCAAAACACATTCATCCATTTGTATCACGAGAATGCACAACAAAAGCATGACAAGTAAAAGAGACAGTTACAAATTTGGGATCTGTCCAACTTTAGATGAGCTGTCGCCATTCTGCTAGTTTCCGTTCTTCCAAACCTTTTGTTTGGGTGTCACAGCGCGGTGGCTCTACTTATGCTGGATATGGTGCTTTAGCTTAACGCTCAACAGGGTTGTATTCTAAGCTTTGACCTCGAGGAAAGTGGGTCAGGTCGGGCGGCCCTGTCTCCGGGCCATTATGCATTTTGTATGCCGCTAAATGGGGAAATATGGGATGTGTGTTCCTTTGTTTTACCTTTTTTTTGCGTGAGTACAACAGGGGTTTGTGTTAACGAGATTGTATAATGTTTTGTACGTGGTTTTTCCATGATGGTGCTGTGTAACTGTGTTTGTGTATTGGAAACTGATTATTTTATACGTTGCATGTTCGTTTGGTTTTTATGAGTGTTTATATTGATTCAAGTAACCTATCTACGGGTTTCAAACGTGTTATCGACTACCAAACACTAATAGCAATTATCAACACGTGTCGAAAACCATTGCAGAATCGTAAAAGTTTAAGTATCAGTATTAATCGTCGGTGAAACTGTAGAACTATTAAACGCAATAGATTGTAAACCCCAAATCAATACTAGGTACATAATGCGTACCAAATTAGAATTAACGTACCGCATGTTGATCAGTTCCAATAATAACATACGACCTTAATCAAAACGTAGTTTCCGATGAAACTCGAGTAGTTGCTGCATCGGGAAGCCAGCAGTCTCCTCATGTTCTCACCGATAGGGATGTCCGACTTGCTACCAATATCCGTTTCCGTTGTCTGCATCTGATAACTTCCACAGTTCCACGCGATGGATTTATTCGCATTTCGCTCTGGGAGTTGGTCGACTTTCTTTTGTGTTTGATTTGTAAGAAAAATTCAAGAGAATTGTAATGATTTGTCATATTCGTTGAATAGTGAGGTTTTCTAAGAGATACTGGGGTATTTTTAAAGAGAAATGGATCTACTTCTTAGAGATGATTCGACATACTCGTAGAGCGCTTATGTGAATACCAATTTATGGTACCGAATCCTCAGATAACTTTGCCGAATCAATTACTAAATTAAAATAACATATTACTACCAATAATTTGAATGTGCGACCTGCTGTAACTTTTTTATTTGATTAGTTAGCGACATGCTGTCATAGAATAAAATGTTAGGATTGATCAGACTTTTATTTTAAAAAGTGCGGTTAGTAAGTGATACACTTTTGGGCCCATTCGGGCCCATCTTCTTTAGAATTTATCTAAAGACTACCTTTCGCCCGCGGCTTGACTCGCGTTAAATTCGGTATAACACACCAAGCAGACCTGCAGTTTTTGCTCTTGCGCCTGATTGATTTATAATAGCAACGCTAAGTTTTCCCTTTTCTTCCCTCGTTCCCCCTCATATCCCACTTTTTTTTTTAAATAAAAATTAGCTTACGTCCGTCTCCTGGTTCCCAACTATCTCTGTACCAAAATTCATTAAAATCGGTTTAGCCATTAAAGCGTGAAGAGGTAACTAACAAACAAACAAACTCACTTTCGCTTTTATAATATTAGTAAGGATGACAAAAGCTGGTTCTAGTCATTTAGCGAAGGTAGCAAAATAAAGTTAAATGAAATTTTGTCTGGCTACATTTTAAAATGCAATCTATCTTCACAAAGTATTTTACGTAAAAGTAGCTTGACAATGTCATGCATTTGCAATTTTATGAAGCCGTAAAATTCTTGTTCTTTGAGGTACGAGTGCGGTACAACAATGTTTGATTAAACGAAGCAGACATTCCATCTTTCCAGAATTCTTTGTGAAGTTTACATAGGGCTAGTTCACACAGTTACTTTTCCTTATAGTAAACTAACTATTATTTTATTTTACGTTTTGTAAAGTAAGCAATGACTTATTCTCGGGCCTACGCTGTCCTCTCATACTTAAGTTCTAACGCTGTTACAACAACATTGTAAATCCAAATGATTTCAAAAGAGTAACCATGGAGTTTCTTTCCGATTCTTCTAACTAGGAAACTACCAACCCGAACCGTGCTTCTTTTTTCGACGTTTTATAAGTGCCCATGAAGCCCCATGTCAAAAAAAATTGACGTTGAACTATTGCATATTAATTGTTAAGAAAAATGAATAGAAGGGCTACTATGACATCTTATAGCAATTCTTATTCCACTGAGTGAAAGAGATGGTGCTAGACACCCTGTATAGCTCTGTCTCTTTCCCTCAGCTGAATAAGAATTGCTTTAAGAGGTCATAGTAGGTCTACAGGTCAGAATCTCTTTCAATATATCATCATTTTCTTCCTCCACTCTCCCCTATCAGACGTCATGGCATCATTTACTCCTTTCTCTATCCATGTTGCATAAGGTTTTAGCTAACGTTTTATAGTCGGCCGCCTACCTCTTTCAAATTACCTAAAAACAAAAAAGGTGAAAACAACCTCGTGCTGTCAGCTGGTAATGTCCCCACGAGACAGGCCACGTTGTATAGCTACACAGCCTTTGGCCAAGGTAAAAGCCAGCCCTTGGGGCACGGGAAGCGTCAAGTAAGTGGTTTGATAATTTCATGAGCACTCAGGAATCTTTGCTTACTAGTTGTCCTGCGCGGTTTCTTCCGCATCATTGGTTACTACCCCGCTCCCGTGGGTAGTGGTGTGATGGTATATACCCTATGCTACTCAGTGAAATTGTAGCTTACTAATGGCAAAAGAGTTTTTGTAATCATTCTTGTAGTTATTGAGTTTATTCGTAATTTACAAAAATACAAAATCTTTCCTTTTATAATGTTTATATGGATTAACGAGTATATTGAAAATAAGTCACTGTTTTAGAACACTTTAAAGGATACACACTTACTTTTCTGGTGACGTTCGACAACATCAGTAAGAACGTGAACGAAGCAAATAGGAAATGTAAGGATCGCAGATTTTCTGTATTTCCTAGTAGTTTACTCCCATAGGAAAAAGGAGAGAGTTTATTTATGCGAAGAATCGAGACTACAAATAACTGCTGTTACTTTGATCAGACTTTATCATTCTCGACATTATAATAAAGTCCCTGTTTAAACATGTATACATCCTCTCCCGGCATTAAATATTCCGAGCATGTTCGTGTTTGTACGTAGAGTACGCTATTCTAAATATCTTTTCGCTTTAACTTTGCCTGCAAACACCGGGTCGATTTGTTACAAATACAGTGTATCAAAGCACATTGCTTGGATGCCTCTCCGGAGAGAGGGCAAAGTTGTGAAGTTCGCTTGTGAGGCTTTTCCCCGCTCGGGAAGTTACGCTTGATAAACATTTGCGTTCAGAGAACACGGCTTTTAATGGACGAGATACGAAATGAAATACCTTTTTGAAATGAAATAAGGTAGACTTTTGTGGTGAGGGTGAATATGAATAGTTTTGAATGGGTATTTTTAGAGCCTGTCTGTTGAGCGTGATATACCTGGCAGCTGGCGGTGAATAGGTCATCCGGGAAGGACCATACCTTGTTCTGCTACGAAACATTATTGTCGTGTTCTAGTTCAAAGAGTATGTTATGTTTTGTATTTGAGTTATCATCGCATCTATTGTACAGCCAGTGTCTAAAGATGGTGGTGTTCGCTTGCCAGTCAATGTAATTAAAGCCCGAAGTAAACGCAGCTGGATTACCTGCACCCGTTTAACACCAAATACTCAGGTTTGTGGTGCCTTGGAGCTGTAAAAAAATCAACCCTCTAATTCTACGCAGTCAAAAGATTTTTTATGTCACAAAGTTTGTACGGAACCGGTGCCAGTGTCAGATTCAGATATTTTTCAGGTGCCAGAGTCAGGTTCTTTTTTAATTTAATTTAGTAGTCAATATTCTTGAAAAGGGGGCATTCATTTATTACATAAGACGACTTAGGAAGGGACCGTCAACCATGTTTTATTTTTTCTTAAGGGTCGAAAATCACAAAAATGCGTAAAGATAAAATATTGCAGGAGACCACAATTATCATCAATGTCCGGCCCTTATGTCAATATATACAATATTCTATGTACTTATATGACAAACATTCTAGTATTCAAATTTATTGATTTAAAAAAAACCACAATTTTTTTTCACAAAAAAATTACTAAGTACCATTTGTTTTTTCACAAAAAAAAATTGCATATTTTTTTTGGCCTTTAATTTTGTTTTCTAAAGTTACGAAAATGTAAGCTAGATAGACAATATTCTTGCTGTCTGAATAAACCTAATGTCTTCTGAGTAAGACCAACACTTTGAGAGACTATGCGTACGCATAGAGAATATGTCAAAATGGCTGCCAAAACGCGGGGAAGCGAATTAGACCCGAGTGTGTATCGTATTAGTATTTAAAACACTCGTTCCATAAATATATCTAGATTACTGCTAGTCCATGACCGGACACATTGTATAAGGTCGGCGCAGTATGTCTTCTTCCATCATACCTACTCCTCTGTTACTCAACCGTACTTTGTAAAATAGACAAACTAAACTCGTATTTATTATTCACTAAGTTTTGCCCGCGGCTTCGCTCGCGTTAAATTCGGGGTAAGTAACACAGTTCCCCTTTCTTGATTTGCAGGTACCCGCTGCCTATAAGTTTTGCCCCTGCGCCTTTTTCATTGTAATAACAAAGCTAAGTTTTCCCTTCTTTTCCTCTTTCTCCCTCATTTCAGCCTATGTCCGTCTCCACGGTCTCAACTATCTCTGTACCAAAATTCATCAAAATCGGTTTAGCCATTTTAGCGAGAAAACGTAACAAACGAACTAAAAAAAAAAACTCACTTTTGCTTTTATAATATTTGTAACGATTTAGATTCTCATGTAATATCTAACTGTAAACAGGGGGAGGAGGAACTGACAAGGGGGTCAGTCTATTCTTATTGTATATCAAATAGGGAGAGAAGGGTGGTAAAAAACTAGCAAAAATAGTCTTAACGTAATAAATGAATGTCCCCTAAGTCTTTAGAATATCTCAATTACAGAAAGATTGAGAACGATCGCCAATTTCAAATGTCATGTCGCTTCAATGAATATCACGAGGAAATGTGTCAGTGAGCTATTTCGCTTGACAGGCATATTCTTGTATTCTGTTGGTTGTCAGTGCCCATTAGATAGACTGTCACCTTTTAGGGAAAGGTTATTCAGAAGCTGCCGATACCTTTATTGATGTCGTTATAAGCAATATAGATGGAAATGTTTTGATTCCGTACCTCAAAAGAAAAAAAAATGCGGAAAATTAATGACAGGTTTTTTTTTGTAAATGTTTGTGATGCTTTGCATGTTTAATGTTTTGACGGGCCTGTTGGTCTAGTGGTTAGTGGCCCTGACTGCTGAGCCGGAGGTCGTGGGTTCGATTCCCACCCAGGACAAACTTTGTGTGATGAGCACGATTGTTTGTTCTTGTGTCTGGGTGTGATTTATCTATAATATGTATGTATTAATAAATTATATAAGTATATCAGTTGTCTGGTTACCCATAACACAAGCTCTGCTTAGCTTGGGATCAGATAGCCGTGTGTGAGTTGTCCCAAGATATTTATTTATAATTATTATTTATTAATGTTTATTTTGCTGTTATTTTGTTTGCTCGTCGTAATTTGCGACAAATACATAACTTTTCATTCTTCTTTATTTCTTTGTTAGATCACTTTGTTGTCTGCCTGTCAAAACCAAGGTGTTGTCCTTTATCACGGGAACGCGTGAAGGTATCTTGTTAAAATTAGAACCATAAACTCTGTGTGTGTCTGTGGTTCTTTTGTGCTGTGAGAGACTGCCTACGCAGACAAAATATATGGCTGTTTATGTCGCTAGTTTGTACGGAATTCTCGAGTTCGACTCGCACTTACCCGGTTTTTTCTTTTACCGTGTGGTGATTGACTAACCTGGTGTCAGAGTTTGTATGCCAACCATGGGCCTCTGACTTGGCTAACATGCTGTAGAGAAATATATCTCAGGCACGCTGGTTCCCTCACGATGTTTCCTTCACCGATGCAAGTGATAATTATACAATACGCACATGAATTCAAAAATCAGACGTGCGAGCCTTTTTTATGCGGATGGGAAATCATCAAATAACTTTCCTCGCTCTGGGCGGGGCGGAGGGAAGCGTCAGACTTGTACTTACTAAAAGCTACCCATGTTTCTTCTATTGCACTTTACGTTCTGGGGCCGTGGTATCTCTTTCGAACAACCCGCCAGCCCGGCAGGCGAGGCCCTGGCAGGCTGCCTTGGGTTCAAACTAGGGACCCATGACTTGGCAGTCAGACGGTCACACCACTGAGCTAACAGTGCTTACCAATGTTTTGATGAAATCACGTTTTATAAACGCCATTAATTTTATTACTTACTAGCTTTTGCCCGCGACTTCGTACGCGTGGATTAATAGTTCCCATTCCCTGGGGATTTCCGGGATGAAAACTATCCTATGTCCTTTCTCGGGTCCAAGACTATATCTGTACCAAATTTCATTAAAATCGGTTCAGTGGTTTAGGCGTGAAGAAGAGACAGACAGACAGACAGAGTTACTTTCGCATTTATAATATTAGTTTAGATTTAGATGTATGTATGCAAATGTTTAATGAGTCAATCAGATGTATTTAACGATTATCTAATCCTGCACTGTAAATACTCTCCCAGGTCACTGTTGTAGATAGATATATATATCTAATACAAACTGCTAATTGATACTCGGTTTTCTATCCATTACGAGCCAACCACATTTTACTAGTGGTCTGACTAAGTGGGTCTAAAATGGCCGGCTTAGCAGAATCGTGATTCAGATTATTATACTACTAGCTTCCGCCCGCGACTTCGTCCACGTGGTTTAGTGGCTAACGCTAACTTTAACCCTCGTGATGATCTAAAAAAAATATCTTTCTCTCCCCTTTTCTTTCCTCTTTCTCTCCCCTTTCTCACTTTTTTTAGGCTATGTTCACCCACTGCTCAGATAAATCCTTACTTTAATATTATAAAGCGAAAGTGAGTTTGTTTGTTACCTCTTCACGCATTAATGGCTAAACCGATTTTGATGAATTTTGGTACAGAGATAGTTGGAAACCAGGAGACGGACATAGGCTTATATAATTTTTATTTAAAAAAAAGTGGGATGTGAGGGAAAAAGAGGGAAGAAAAGGGAAAACTTAGCATTGCTATTACAAATCAATAAGGCGCAAGAGGAACTGTGTTACCCCAAATTCAACGCGGGCGAAGTCGCAGGCGAAAGCTAGTTAAAAATAAATAGATTTTGTCGATTCTCAGTACTCGATATGCCCACAAAATTTCATACAAATCGATCCAGACGTTTCGGAGGAGTTTGGTAACAAATAGCGCAACACGAGTATTTTATATACCTATCATATTTAGAAGATTTTGCTACAGCGGCTATTTTAAACCCCCAGAATTCAGAACCACTAAAAAAGAGTTGAGCTTTTAACCCCCCAAAAAATACATCTTACATCTTAATTAGTGAAGGTAGTATTTGGTCAACAAACAACCTCGTAGTACTGAAAAAAACTATAAGGCGCTTTGTCTTCAAACGTTTTCTAGACAGTATACTACACAAAGTTAAGGCGCAGTATTATATCGTTGACCTTGTTCATACATTTTGACATTGGACTTTACTGCATACGTTTGTCGTAAAAATACAAATAAATTTGTATAAAATTAAATATTAACTATTCAATCAAAACCAATCCATCATTGAACGCAGTTTGGCATTGGAAATTTCATTGTATACTTTTGATTATAATTACGATTAATATTGAAGAGATAAACTGCTTTAAAAGAGAATTTAGAGGTGTGTTTGAATACTTTTTTTCACATTTTAGTATATTTAATTATAATTTGAATACCATCAATGTATGCAAAAAAGCCTTAAAAATATCATATTTTTTTCAGTGATTAAAATTATGTATGGTTTAAGAGATACACTGCGTTAAAAAACCAGATTTTTGGCCGTTCTCAAGAAATCTTCACCTTAATCGCTTAACGTGGTTGAGACGGAGGCGGGCGTCTAACATATTCAATTAACGGTAACCAGTTCGATGTTGCCAATGTAAACAACAACATTATGCTCGTTACGAACGCTTTGGTGATCAGGTGTTGCTGAAGATTCACAGATTTCCCGTATTGTATCGAATTGATGCGTTCTATTATGGGAATTTGTTTGCGATAGGAAATGATAAAGAACGTAAGATACGGCCCGTTTGTACTGAACTCGATTAGGAGAATTGTAAATTGGGGATAAAAGATGCTACATAAAAATACACGCACAGTTAGGGTTGTCAGAAGGGTTACCATGACATCTTATAGCAGTTCTTATTTCTGTGTCAGAAAGAGATAATGCTAGACACCCTGTATAGCTCTGTCTCTTTCTCTCGGTGGAATAAGTTATGCTTTAAGACGTCATGGTAGGGCAGCAGGTCGCCGAACTTAATAGCCGGACAGACTAGCCCGTATGGCCGGACATCTGGATTTTCTTTCTCAGTATTAATCGGTACGTACCAAAAATGCAAAAGCAAGGTGTTTTTTATTAACCATCAATTTTGTTAAATCCAATTAAATATAAGTAAAATTGAATAGCAAATCAGTTTAAGTACTTCATTATTAGCTACCTGGCGCCCGCGGCTTCGCCCGCTTGATATTGAAAAAAAAAGTATCTTATGTGTTATTACAAAATTATAATCTACTACCAAATTTCATCAAGATCCGTTTATCCGCTTTGACGTGAAAGAGTAACAAACATCCATACATCCATCCTCACAAACATTCGCATTTATAATATTAAATAAAAATCATTCAAATAAAGTCTTACAAAAGCCGGATTCCGTTTATTTCAGCCGGACACGCCATCAATAAGCCTAACTATGTCCGGCATAATCCGGACGCTTTGCAATGCAACGGCAGTAAGCAGCAAGATACCTCTGATTTTCGGACTCATTTGCGTAAATTATCACTTGCGTGTATGTAGAAAAAACATCGTTTGGAAACCAGCATGCCTGGGAAATATTCCTCGACGACATAGATGCCAGCAAAGCAGAAATGCCCGGCAGCGCCACTGCCTGCCGAGGTTGCGGGTTGTTCGAAAGATACACTGCAGTTCAAAGTGCAAAAGAAGGAACATGGATGGGTTTTAGTCGGTACAAGTCTGACACTCCTTTCCGCTCTACTCAGAGCGAGAGAAATCATTTGATAATCAGTATACGATAAAAAAAGAATATTTACGTTACATCAATGTATGTTTTATGACAAAGGGATGGGATATAACTTGTAGTTTTAGGGGAAAGCGGAACAGGATGAAAAAGACCTCATCTTCCATAGAAAACTGAGGATACCCTGACCGTGTTGTCCTAATTTTGCAAGTCCCATGCAAGCGGTTAGTCTGGAGGTAGACATAGTTGACATTGCAGCTGATGGTGATGATAATTTGTTTTAACACTTTGGTTGTTTGTTTTCAGACGAAGGCGGCGGCAGCTCGGACTCGCGCTCCGACAGCAGCGAGGACGAGGTCACTGAGCACGTGACGAGATCCACGCCCCCGCCAGACATGGCCGCCGCCAGGGCACAGGTAAACCTGACGGTAAATCTTGCATTTTTCAGGATAATGATTAGTGTCTTCCTTGTCGCACAATCTTCGTTCTCTTGGCCTTCTCCCACTTTAACTGGGTCGGCGCAGCATGTCTTTTTCTTCCATATTTACCTATTAGGCACCACTTTTATAGACATTTTTACCTTTCACACTGTTTAACTGTTATTGTGTCCATTCATAGTGTATTCGCCTATTTTATTAGTGTCTAACCTTAATACCCAATTGCCAAATCATTTGACTTTTTTGTCGCTGGTCTTGTTAATTACGCGAAGTCAACAACAAGTTGACTAAATTTTGCTAAATATTGTTCAGCGTTAGATGAAATTGAAATTAAGTAACGTTAAATTGACATAACAGATTTCAAAACACCTGTCTTTTACCACAAAGAGTAGAATATTTATACCAGCACCATTACATAGATGATAGTTTAGCTAGTGACCGAAGTTCCTTTTACGAAAAGAATTAGAGAGAAACCTAAAACTATGTGTACACTCTCACGCACTCAGCGTGAGAAAATATTGCAACTTTTGCATGTACTTCCAGGTTCCAACAATCAGCGTGACTCCGCACAGCCCGGGGCTGCTGGAAGACAGCTTGCAGCAGCTGCGACGGCTGCATGCGGCTGTGCAGCGCATGAGAACTGCGCCGTTGCCACTACTGGTAAATATCGCTATCTTTTCAAAGTTATAAGCCTTTAATAATAGGGTAGTTTCTATGGTCAAAGTAATTACATTCTATTTAGTCCGTCTTTTAGATTGTTCCAAAATATGGGACACGTATTTTTATTTGTAAATTAGACCAAAACTGACAAAGATATTAAAGCTACGTGTGAAGTTACAACAGTCCTTGTTTTTGATCTTAAAGCCGGACTAATATTTTTCTTTTGGGAACTAGCCTTTTGTTTTGAATAATTCAAAGATATTCGAATATTTTTGGAATAATTATATGATTATACCAAGTAAATGTTATTATATTCCTTAACAAAGCCATACACAAAAATAAAATAAAGTTTTTAATAATTTCGCGGTTATGCCCTTCACATAAAGTTGTGATTTCGTTGTTCATTGGTTGGGGATGATTTTGAATCACTGAGTTTGTATCATAGGTTTTTATATATAGTGTGCTGTTGATACCACTCTCTGGTTCTTCTGACATGTTTACTTGTCGTTTCAGGCGACAGGCACGAGTAGGCTCAGCACATCATGCCCTTCACTATGTAAGGACGGCGTGGTGGAAGCAGACTGCTCATCTCCCACACACCTCGACTTCTACCCACAGAGCCGGAAGGGCAGCGGTGAGTGTCGAAATCTATTGTAAAATTATAAAGAGAAAAGATTTGTTTGTTTGTAACGAATGGGCTTCGTAACTACTGGGCCGATTTTAACCATTTTTTCAGTAATACGAAGCTACATTATCAGGAAGTAACATAGGCTATACATCATCACGCTACTTCCCCCGGGAACGGGGCAGCAATTAAAGACGCTGGTGAAACCGCGCAAGACAGCTAGTCTCACATATTTTGTTGAACATGAAACCAAGGAACAGTTTCTTGTAATTTCTGATTGAGGTACTGTCATCCCAAAAACAACTAAACACGGATCAGACGCCATTATATTGCTTACAGCCATTGTTTTACAATTATGTAAAATATCTAAAACATATTAAGAGTAAATAGATTGTCTATGAGGTCGTATTTTTAACTAAATTTTTACACATTTCTAACACTTATGAACTCAATTCAAAATTTCAACTGCAATGCTTCCATTTCCGAGGTTGTGGGTTGTTCGAAAGAGATACCGCGGGGTTTTAGTTAATAAAAGTTTGACACTCCCCCACTCCGACCAGAAGTTAGTTATTTCATGATTTTCCATCCCTTAAAAATATATATGAAAATATATTTGGAAGAGAAATTTCTTAAAAGTTTTATAGGGAACATGTCAATTAACAGATAAAATGGTTTTACTTAAGTTATTTAATGATTTATCATCTGCAAAACATAAAAAAAAAACTGAACTAAAGCTGAACTTTTGAATTGAGTTAACGTTTTAGATAGGTACTTTTTATTTATTAACGACTAGCGACCCGTCCCAGCTTCGCACGGGTGTTACAAATCTTTGAAAATCCCCACTTTTCTCTACTATAATATGAATGTATTATACATAAAAACCTTCCTCTTGAATCACTCAATCTATTAAAAAAAACCACATCAAAATCCGTGGCGTAGTTTCAAAGATTTAAGCATACAAAGGGACATAGGGACAGAGAAAGCGACTTTGTTTTATACTATGTAGTGATTTGTTGTTTACACACTTATGAGACTTTTGTAGATTACCCTGTTTTGGACATAGTGTTTATTTCACGCTTCTCTTTAGCGCTTACACCTTAACAAAAATCTAATTTCCTCATCATCAATGAGCAAAGGTTGAACTGAATCCAAGTATAATGCGTATAAATGTTGTTTAAAGGTGAATCCCGACAATGGGGTCTGTGGGAGCGCCGCGACGAGGGACGCCGCAGCAGCTGGGCGGCTCTCGAGCCCGGCCCGCGCCCGCACGACCCGCACAGGCAACGCAAGTATGTATACTATATAAAAATAAAATTCATTTATTTCAGGTTATACACCCATAAATTACAATTATTGTAAATAACTTAATGCAATAGAAAATATTTAGGACTTGGAATTTTATTTAAAAATGTATAATTCACGTGCATATGGATAAAAAAAGTTGCCGAGTTGAAACTTAAGCTCAAAAGCAGAGCAATTATAGAACATATGACGTCCCTATTTTTTTTTGAGCACTAAGGAATTCATAACTTTGTGGCTATTCGATTCTGAGATAAAATGTTGTACTTATTTCATTTTATTGAAAAATACAAAAAAAAAACAGACATAATATATAGGTGCTATGACATTTCTGACAGGTTTCTGGACCTGACGTCTTAGTGCTGCTGCCTAGTGGGTGTTATTTGAGAAAACCCTCATTCTTATACTCTTCATCTTAAATTATCTCGCATACATTTTCTTGTAACTTGATTATATTGCCTATGGATTCAAACACTAAGCGACACAAAAATAAATGCCTAAATATTTATTAATGGAAACTAAACTCTAGGCGCTGAGCTGAGGTCTCTTTTATTTCCTTCTGAGGTACGGAACCTTAAAAACAAACCAACCGAGTGTTCGGAGACTAATAATGTGTATTGTTTGGGCATTCATTTAGGTGTCGCTTAGTGTTAGTGAAAACGTATGTGTTGTTAATTGTAGTGCGTTGAACGGTCACAGCGCGTCGCTGTCATCCATGGAGTCGGAGGGAGAGGTGCCACGGCCCGTCCGGCACTCCACGCACTCACTCAACGACAACGATCTCGCTGTGAGTATGGCATACTTATTTTATCAAATAAAAAAAAATGCAATATCATGAGTTCGAACCCAAAACAGTGCACCTTGCCTGGGATGCGGGTTGTTCGAAAGATATACCGCGGTCCCGGAACATAAAGGGCAATAGAAGAAACATGGGTGGGTTTTAGTCAGTACAAGTCTGACACCCCCCGTTCCGACCAGAGCGGGGGAAGTTGCTTGAAAAATTTCCCATCCGCAAAAAAAAGGCTCGCACCTCTGATTTTCAGATTCATGTGCGTATTGAATAATTATCACTTGCATCGGTGAGGGAAACATCGTGAGGGAACCAGCGTGACTGAGATATATTTCTCTACAGCATGTTAGCCAAGTCAGAGGCCCATGGTTGGCATGCAAACTCTGACACCAGGTTAGTCACCGGGCAAATTCGAGTCGAACTCGAGAATTCCGTACAAACTTGCTAAACACAGTACTTACGCGATTTTGTCGACATGTGGGATTTGGACTCGGCGATTATTGTGCCGATAGTCATATCGGCCAATGGCTTAATTGCCAAGAGCCTCAACCAATACCTGAAGAGGCTCTCGTTAGGCAGCTGGATCAAGGGCTTGATACAGAAAGCGGTACTCCTGGACACGGCTCGTATTGTTATGAGGTTTCTTTCTCTGGAGCCTTGACCGCCCCGGTAGCTTGGACCCTGTTCCCGATACCGGTGGGCTACTATATTTTTTATACTTTTAAATGTTTTTATAAAGAAATATTTAAAAATGTATACTTATATGTAAATCTTTTCCTTACTTAATATTATAAAAGCAAAAGTGAGTTTGTTTGTTTGTTACCTCTTCACGCTTTAATGGCTGAACCAATTTTTGATAAATTTTGGTACAGAAATAGTTGGGAACCATTTTTAAAAGGTGAGATGCCAGGGAGAAAGAGGGAAGAAAAGGGAAAACTTAGCGTTGCTATTACAATTCAATAAGGCGCAAGAGGAACTGTGTTACCTCAAATTTAACGCGAGCGAAGCCGCGGGCAAAAGCTAGTAAATTAATAAAAGAAATTAGCTAAAAGATTTTATTTAACAATTTATTTAATCCAGCATCGCTTGATATTGACCGATCTTCCTTTCTCCCTTACAGAAAGACTTCGAGAAAGTAACGGCAGCTCTCCGCGCGGGCGGCATCGCGCCGGGCTCGGGCGTGGTGGCGCCGGTGGAGGGCGGGCGGCTGGCGGCGCGGCTGCCGCTGCAGAAGTCCGTGTCCACGCCCAGCATCGTGGCCGCCGTCACGCCGCATCTGGCGCAGCCCACGCCTAATGTGTACGTACTCTTAAGGTTAAGTGTCCTGTTATATTGTCTGATAACTTTAAGCCGCTGCGCAAACCTGGACACTTTTGTGTCTTGTGTCGGATAACAAGCTACGAATTTTAATAGACTTACGTAGTAGTTGCTTTGTTCATAGCGGCTACATGGAAAATTGTAGCTGGTCTCCGACACAGGACACAATAGTGTCCGAACGTATACACATTTGTTACCAACACGGCACACTATCACAGGAAATCGTAGTTTAATCTAATATTCAGTGGTAGCTTGTATCTGACACAAATATGTATACGTTTGCGCAGTGCCAAAGAAATCAAATATTTATTGGTGGCTTGTATCCAACACAAGGCACAACAGTGTCCATGTTTGCGCAGCACCTAAGTTGTTTAGGATGCCAAAGAGGGTTCTAGAAAGATCTACAAAAATAATATGGATAGAGAATGCTCATTTTGTAGAATCTTTGAAACTTAAAAGGAGTTAAAGGTTTTTAAGGTGGAGCTAGGATAACCCGCGAAATTCAAATTTCCTAACTTTATTTGCAATTTGCCAGTCTGTATCATGTCTGTACATTAACCAAAATATAATTCGCGACCGTAACACGTTTGTATTTACAGATTTTAATTATTATAACTCTTTAAAGCATTATTTGTGAAGGTCGCAAATAATATTTTAATTTACATACAACCTGACACTAACCTGTAAATTGTAAAAAAAAAACTTCAGAAAATTTGAATATCGAAGGAGGTATATTTAAAGATAATAGGTTAGCTCCATCCATCGAGCAAGAGCGCGTGTCTGCGTCAAATGCGTGAAGCGTTTCTGGCTTTCAACCGACATCGGCTGGTTATCGTTCCTTCTATGGTTGCTCGTTGGAAAGAGCCAAGAATCCCATGTCGGTAAAGTTGGAGGCAGGATCGGTTAAGGTCACGTGGTATATCATGACGTGTTAAAACAAACAGTTTTAATTTCATTGGAGTGTGAGAAAGAGATGGCGCTTTACATCCTGTATAGCTCTGTCTCTTTCTCACACTGGAATTACATTAAAATAATTCTGATTTATGACGTCATGATGGTGGTGTAGGTTTAAGAGAGAAAGAAAATAGGTCTAAATGGCACGTGCCACAAGGGTACACAATATTAAACAAAGCAATAAAACAAAATGAAAACTGTATTTTTTTTTTCTTTCTTAATAAAAAAATAAACACAAAAACAAAGTATAATTGTGTGTGTCTCACGGCTGCGCCAAAAAGCCCTACATATACTGTAAACTATTATTTATACAGTTACATTATCAATAATGTAGATAACTTCACATCAAATTATGGACAAAATAGTTTTTTTTTTACAACTTTGACTTAATAATACTAACTAATTAATTATTATTAATCGTAGATCAACATGTAGAAACCCGTTTTTTAGATAGCAGTAGATAGTATCTCCCTAATAATATAAAGTTTTAATAAATTGTAAATCCTGACCGCGCATGATGCACTGATCCTTAAATCAGTTAAGTCATATTTAAGAATATTCATGTGCTTGAATACAATTGTACACACGGCGGCACATCAACCTACATAATACCATTTTAACCTGATCTCTTTACTACAGTGTGCGATTCGTAGTAGAGAGATCAGGTTATAATAGTTTAGTATAGGTTGACCTGCCGTCATGTGTACTATGTATTTAGTAAATTAAAAAAAACCTGTAAAAATTTAGTTTCGTTGAGATAACAAGAAAAATTACTACACATATGTATCACAAACACTATAGTATCTGCTAGAATAAATTATGATTCCCTTTACTCTTAAATAACAATCCAATATTCAGGCTGTATACAACAAAACTTTACAACAAAATTACTTTGGATAAAAAGAAGCAATAACATTTAAGGGGCATACAGCTAACGTGATAAGCAGTCTTTGTGCATGTTCCCAGATTGTCAAATACTATACTTTTTGAGAAAAAGACATTTTACTTTTCTTTTGCACCAACTCCGTGCGACAACCCTAAAATTTGCTGAGAGCTTTTGAGGTAGGTATCTTCTACACCCAGTTAGTAGTAGGTCAATAAATCCAGTAGGCACGCACTTCAAAAAAAAGTATTTCTGTGCGTAACCAGCGCATTCGTACTTAATATCTTTTGTAGCTACTATCGTTGGCCATTGACCTGAACGCCTAGGGTCCTAACAGTGAAGTGATATAAAAAATAAATGTATGGAAAGTTGTATCATTGATTTTAATTATGAATCTTTCAGTGTATTCTTTACATGATATATGTGCCTACCTATAAGTGTTAGTGCTCCTTTTTTACTCGTTGCATAGTTGAAACAACCTGTTTGAATTTAGAAGTGTATAATCACAATTCACATAAAATATCAATTCTGTAGATTTCATTTAATTTTGTACACTAGTATTATTACGTTTTCTTAGAACCTATTGTGCATGTCCTGTATTGAAAATGTCCAGTTTTTTTTTTTCGTTGTTTTGGCTCATGTTTGGATGGACAACCCTAACTTTCATAGTAGACCCAACATTTGGAATAAATCAGTACAATCAATATTTTGCCCACCGCGACTACGCTATTCGCCTCTTGCTCGCACAGGTTGAGTGCAAGCGAGATGGAAACATCTCGAACAAAAGTGGGCGTGGCTTCTAAGTTCGTTCTACTATGAAGTTGGTAGTGCATGTGTGAGTGTATGTTTTCAATTTGTCGTCGCACTGTTGCTTTGCTCAGGTTGAATTTGATAGCACTTCCGAATCAGTACACAAACATGTTTGATTTTTTACATTTTAATTTGCACTTACAATGTATTACTTTCGTGATTTATTTGACTTAAAGGGGCTCCCAACCATAGATCCTATCTCCCTTCTTTTCAGAGACCATAGAGTTTTTAGCCAATAAACTACTACTTATTTTAATATACTATAAAACTATGATCTTTTTCTAATCATTTAAATTATCGCTTTAGTTGTCAAGAAACTTCAAAATAATGAAACAAAAAAAAAACGGTTTTATTTTAAAAACAGCCATTAAATGGAATAATATTTACAATGCTTTATAATAATTGTTTCCAATAATGTTTCTAAATGTCCTTAAAACACATTTTACGCTCGTACCACACATTCTATCTCTTAATTCCTCAAATCCTATTTTTAAATCCCCGAAATTCCACCTCTATGGCTCCCTAAAAAAAACTGTAAGTCCCCAAATTACCCAAAGTCCCCTAAACTAAATCATGTGAGTACATACACCACGACATCATACGCGTGTGGGTAGCGGCGGCGGGCGCGGCAGCGACTCGGAGAGCGACGACGCGTCGGCCGCCACCGTGGGCGTCGCGCAGCCCGCACGCCACGCGCCCACGCAGGACCATCTCGGCTTGCACCGACTTACGTTCTTGGAACAGTGAGTATTTTTATAGGGCAGCTATCGACTAGGTCCACCAAGGTCTTGGAAGTTAGTAAAATACTGGATGAAGGTCCTCAACTAGGTGGTAAAATTCCTGGAATATCTCTGAGACTCTGAATTGCATGGTTGAAATTCGTATAGTTACGACTTAGTTGGGACTAAGTTGGTGATTGTCGTCACCAAATAAATGGGTGAGGTTTAAAATGGCTGCAGTTACCAGATGAACGGTCAAAGATATTTATAACAGGTTAGTGACCGCTGAAAGATAATATAAATGATAATATATGGCTGTGTCAATGGCGCGTTCGTGTTCCACGCACGCCTCAAAGAGTTAGCAAAGCGAATCAGTCTGCTAGGGCCACCGCTTGCTGGGGTTGCGGGTTGTTCGAAAGAGATACCGCGGCCCCGGAACATAAAGGGCAAAAGAAGGAACATGGGGTGTTTTCGTCAGTAAAAGTTTGACATTCCCCCTATTCCGCCCATAGCGAGAGATGATTTTTCATCTCTTAAAAATAAAATAAGAAAGATTTCTTAAAGGCTTTATAGGGAACGTACCAATTGACAGATAATACCGGGTTACTTCATCAATGACGTCTGCAGTAAAAACAGTAAGTATAAAATAAAAAGAAAAAAAGTTCGAGCACATATTTTTTTAAATTAAAACTAGCATGCTAAAGGCACAGGCTTCGCTTGATGTGTTCGTTTGATTTTACACTTATTTTTAATTAAAAAAAATTAAACAATTATTATTATTATTTGTTATTTTTAGCTTTTTTTGCATGTCAAGAAACAAAACACAAAACATTTAACACAAGAATATAAATGAGGGATAAAGTTTTAAAAAGTGAGGTAATGTGTTTTATAATGTACTAATAATGTTGATTGTTCTTTACAGAGCGGCTTTTGACCATCACGCTGAGAAGAGGCGGAAACGGGGCAGCCTGTTCTTTAGGAAGAAAAAGGTAATAAGTGTTTATAATACTTTATTTATTTGTGTCGCCATCGATGTTGTTCCGCTTTGAAAGGTATTTAAGCTTTGTCGCTTGACTGCTTCCGTATTTGTCCCTTAATAGTATAAGTGTTATATTTTTTAACGACACGGTTGGCGCAGTGCTTGAGCGATCGACTACTGCGCTGAGTGTTGTAGGTTCGATCCCCGCACGGAACAAATATTTGTAAAGCCTACAAATGTTTGTAAACGCACCCACGATTCAAGAGAAATTCCTAGTGTGGGGCAACGTGTAAAAAAAATATAAGTATAGGTACATTATACATAAAATGCTTTTATGTTAAATAAAATATGAATATTATGCAGATCTAAATCATTACCTAACTCTAAGCAGTAGTAGTCAATAATAATTGAAGACAAGATTAGCTTCTATACAGAAGGAAGCGCCAGAGTATCGCGAGAAATTATAAATTACTTAGGTTCTTAGCAATTCGCAGATCTGTTTCAGGATAAGTACATGTTGATTGAAATATGATTCGCAATGATAATAATATGGCTTTACACAGCTATATTGACCTCTATGAACTTGAGTTAATCCCATTTGATCACTATTTCATGAGTAAGTCATTCAATCGGAACAAATGAATTTAGAAGGTTGTATTGATGAATTTAAACTTTTGCTCTACAGCGCCTTTTTACGTTACTTCACCCCCAACGCCAAGCCTAATAAAAACTTATAAATATGTAGTACTAGTTTCGGTCCGCGACTTTCTCCGCGTTGCATAGTTACTTTGTGCTAACGCTAACGCGTGATGATCGAAAAAAAATATCTTTCTCTCCCCTTTTCTTTTCTTGACTCTTTCTCCCCCTTTTTTAGCCTATGTCCGTCTCCAGGGTCCCAACTATCTCTAAACCAAAATTCAGCAAAATTGGTTTGACTAACTTTCGTTTTTATAATATTAGTAAGGATTTACATTTTCGTTAATAATGGACATTTTTGATTAATATTAAGATATCATAATTAAGACAACTATCGAACCGGTAATGTCTGTAAGTAACTTATGTGGCGGTACATTATCCCCGATAGCGTTGGTTGTATTTAAATCGTATTTTCAGTCTTATTTTCGTACACAAAGCGAGCAAACCCGCGGTAAAAATCTAAACTCGCAAAAAGACCGATGTACCGATAAAGTGTCCCGGTGTCCTTGGAAGTGCAGTCTGTTGATACATTACAGGACAAATCCCGGAAGACGGCGCATGCGTGGTCCGCGGCCTGCTCGGGCGGGGACTGCGACTGGTGCGGCCGCCCGCTTGCTGACAAACCTGCCTTGTATTGTGATAGTAAGTGGCCATTGTGAACCTTATTTACATATGAATAAGGGTTATAAGTTCAAATACATAATCGGAATTGTCTGTTGTTGTTCCACTGTATACACGGTGTGCAGTTGCGCCTGTTACAGAAAAAAAATAAAGGGAGTCGTTTGTCTTGGTATGGACATGTAATGAGGAGGGACGAAGCGCATGTGCCTAATAGAGTAACAGATGGGAATGTTAATGGATGGAGAAGGAGAGGAAGGCCAAAGAAAAGATGGATGGATTGTGTAAGGAATGATATGAAGTTGAAAGGAGTGAATAATGCCGTGACGTCTGATAGGGGAGAATGGAAGAAGATAACGTGTTGCGCCGACCCCAAATAGAATGGGACAAGGGTCAAATTTTGCATTTATATGTAAAAGGGAAATTCTTGTGTCTATTCTTAAGACGTTACTAGGCCACGCCAGCGCACGTATAGGTCACCTACCGATACTTCTCCGTTTGGGCTCGTATACCTAATACGACCATACAACTCCAGTCACGCCATCTATTATACGTTTTAAGATATAAAGCTTGCAGAGCACACTCGAATTGCATTTCATACATGCACCTCCAGTTGAATAATAAGCCAAACTCAACTCAAATCATTTATTTCAATTAGACCATTACAGGCACTTTTGAATGTCATAAAAACAAGAACAAAAAAAATGATGCTGCTACAGTCCCAGTCACAAGACATAATAACTTGTGAAAGTACTGTAGTTGCCCATTCCAAAGCGTAGATCTCTATGGAGAAGAATGGGCAAGAAACTCCATGGACACTCTTTTAAATCATAATGTTTTATAAAATCATGGATACATCATTCATGTTGAGATTATTCATAATGTGAGAACGATGTAGAAAAACGAGCACATTTAGAGCGTCCAGAGTAAAAGCAATAATTAGCACGAGTTTAATAGAAGAATTAAAACAAACCGTGGTAGCTAAGAGATGACCAGTCCCAACTGACAGCGCCCGTTCACGAACATGACGTATGGATCAGACCCACCCGGTGTCTAGCATCATGTCTTTCTCACACAGGTATGAGAAGTGCTATAAGATGTCATGGTAACCCTTCTGCAGATAGTTGTTTCGGGTCTGGCTGTTTGTGTATGTGAGTTTAAATGTTTGTAAATGCACCTACGATACAAGAGAAACTCTTAGGGTAGGACAACATTTAAAAAAAATTGAAGAATTCACATCAAAAAGTGAAAAAAGATTTATTAAAGGCCATGTATTTCAATTTCAGATTGCACAAAGACGGTACATCAGAATGTCTGCAAAGACTACTTTGACTGCAATAAACCAAAACCTTCAAAGGTGCGTATCATTTCCAAGTCACTAATAACAATGGCTACTGTCAGAAGTAGCCGAAGGCTATATTTGAAAACTAAACAAAAACTTCTAAAACGAAGTCTGACTCACGAACGTATGTTTTCAAAGACTTCTGTGGCCAAATCCCTGAGCGCAACGAGCGGTAAGAGCAGCAAGCGCAGCTCGGTGTCCAGCGCGTCACAAAACACCAATAGGTAAGTACGCCCTCTTTCTGCGCACAGATCAACTAAAACTTGAGCGGTACGTCTTGTCGCTGCTCTTTACCTCAGTGTTTCTCAAATCTCAAAGCGTGGTTAACCCCCACACTAAACAAAAAAAACATTATTAATTTAATGGTCAATGATCACATTTCATAAAGATTGACTGGTAGAAAATGCCTTGTGTCATTAAATCCGCCTATGTACCACTACGGTACAAGAAGTTAACATAAATAAAAAAGCTAGTCAAATGCGAGTCTAATTCTTTAAACGGCTATTACATAAACGGCTCCGAGAGACCATAGAATTGTTGTTAATTTCAACTCGATACATTAACGCGTTCCTGCGATAAAGTGTCTTGACAGACAGAAAGACGGACAACAAAGTGATCTTATAAACGTTCTGTTTTTCCTTTTGGGCTACGGAACCCTAAAAAACATAAAACTTACGTAAGAAACAGAATCTCCCTTTATAATGTTTATATTCAAGAAATTTGTACCACTTCTGTATACCGTTGCCTTATACAATACAATGGAGCATTTTTGTAATTTGAACCTTATGTCAATAACATAAAAGACTTAAACCGAGATCTCAAATTACTATTTAAAATAACTCCAGCTCGTGCTTTGTCTATCACGCTTTGCCAAAGTAAATGCTTAATAGCGTTTAAAGATTTTGCTATCTAGGAAATAATGTTTAAAATCTGAACTCCAGACAGTACAGTTTTAGGCGTTTGATACACGAAAAGCAAGGAAAAGGAACATGGATGCCTTTAAGTCAGTATAAGTCTGACACTCCCTTCCACTCCGCCCAGAGCGGGAGAAGTCATTAATTAAAATTTTATTTTCTAGTTTAAAATAAAATTAAATCATTCCCAAATTAATTCGCATCAGAAAAAATGCGTATGATACGCCCAAGTTTGACGTTTACGCAGTTTTTCATTTGAGATATGAGAAATATTATGAATGAAGGAGAAGCGATGAAACTACCGCAATAAATATGATCACTAAACAGTCTTATGCTCGAATGCGTAGTGACTATGTATGGCATATGTTTTGCAGCTTTATATTTGATTGCCAACATGGCGCCGCGCTGATGCATTTTTATTGTTTTGCGTGCCATAATAACGTGCAAATTTGATAATTAAATATGGTGTCGGGAGTTTGAATGTTTTTCTTTTGATTAGTGGCTTAGAATTGACATAAACTACTTTTTTTTAAATTATTTAATCTTATCTTATAATTGAGGATAAAATAATTGATTGTTACATGGTTTTTCTATAATAAAACTGAATATAAAAACGTATGTTAGTTAAAAATCTTAAATCTGGTCCTAGGGCCAAGTAGCTTAACGCTTGATTCTAAGTCTTGTGGCTGCTTACAAACTATACAGGACAAAGTTATAGAAGAATAGTTTTAAAAAGATGAGAAAAAAATATAGAAGAAAACAATAAAATGAAGCAGGTTTTAGCATTACACTTTTCTAAACCACTTTTCAAAAGAAATTAACCGCCATGGACGCCAATATCACTTTTATTGAAGTCCGTGGCGTCAAAAAGGATACCTACTCAATTTTACCAACACCTTAAGATTCCATTTTGAATAGCAACATACAAGATAACAGAACATAGGTCGTCAAAACTCAATGTCATACAATATAAGATACACAGGTGTTATTTTACATACACCACAGAGTACATACTATACAGAAATGAAACTTACTACACATAAAATTATAAGATTTTTGTATTTTTTTTTGTATGGCAACCTTGAACGAATAAGTTGTGATGACAAGGCAATAGACAATTTATCAGATAAAAATAAAACTTCCGAAAAGTCCAGACGTCTCTCTTCTGCCATTACGAAAGAAGGGCAAAAATAAAACAATCTCAATTCCTGGACGGTTTTTTGCTAGGTGACATTTTAAACCGTCACTAGCTTGGATTTCGATTAGAGGTTTACCCTTCGCACAAAACGGGACAGACGGAACGATATTCTTGTTATAATAAGTCCCTTAATGCATCCAATCTTATTTAGGTGTAATTTTCGAAGTTAGCGCATCTGTATAGTACGTAATCTGTGCCAATATTGTCTTTAGGTATTATATTTTGCTTCGTACTCTCGCTATTTATTTACTCTTTGTATATACCTTCGAGTTTCGACTTCTGTCAGCTATATCTATGCTATGTTATGTTTCCTGTAAGCTATATACTTCGTGTTTTCGTTGGTTTTTTCATTTTATTTCGGTGAACGGAATGGTTTTTTTATAAGTATCATTTTAATTGGGGAGATGTCGAAGAGGCAAACTAACGGACTCAAGGCTTATACTTAAGATTTTTTAGACCAGAATTTTTTTTAAATGTTTAGCCTTTTTGGCCTTTTCTTATATTTTTCCTACAAGTTTTTCATTAAAACTTACTGACTACAAAAGCTACAATTTTTTTATATTGTTTCTAAACATGTATTTGCCACATCGACCTGTCCCCTCGCGTCACAAACGAACAAATATATACGTAAACCTGCTAAACTATCCGACGCACACATATGTACCGTGTGTTATGTGTTCGCGGCTCAGCAAGAAGTCTGGATGCTACTCACCGTGGCGCCGCGTGGCCACCAAGCTCGGCGTGCAGTAAGTTGCGGGAATGCTGCCAGCAAGCTGCCTATTTCTATCTCTCTCATCCATACATACATTCACATATACATCGTTGTTTGTTAATGTTCTGTCTCTGTCTTGTTCACTTGTTATGTGCGGTTGTCTTATGTGTCATGTGATCCTGGTAGGCCGTGGGTGTTTGCAGGTCTGTTCAGTTGTTTTGTGATGAAATTTTAAAGATGAGTAGATTTTTTGAAGGGCGAATTTTACCCAATGAAATTGTACACGATCATATCTTAACATTTGCACGTCGTAACCGCGCTCTAGACTGTCAGTGTCAGTGATTACACGGGTAGATCTAGATGGTGGTTTAGAAGTTTTGATCGCGTTCACTTTTTGGGGGATATGCGCCCTAAGTTATCCACAGCCATTTGATGTGAAAAGTTAAAGAAATAGAAATTTACGAACTTCTTGAGTGGTTCCACAACATTATTAGACCACAATTACGTTTTTTTTTTGTTGAAAACACATGAATCAGGAGTAAGTTCACACTTCCAATGTCCACGAAACTGACACAATAGCTAAACAATCGCCCTGAACCAATGTGTTTCATGGTACAGGAAAAGGGTTAAGTATTATAAGTTTTATGACAGTCGAAATAAAGTTTATGTTACAGTGAATTAAATAATCTGTAAGCTTTATAGGTAGCTTAGTAGTCAGGGCTTCTGGCACAGTATTGTATTATACACCTACTTTCGTATTGTTGCACAAATAAAAGGTCATAAGTCGCACATTACGATCAAGGTACCTACAACACGGCTGTAAATATGACACATTGAGTTTTAGACAAACTGTGACTAGAGCGTCAAGTCTGTCTGTATTTCCTGACAGCTATAACCTGGGGGTCTTCAAGTCAAGAGTGAATAGGTTATTTCTAGGTAAGCGTGCTTCATCGTCGACCACATCATCACTTACCATCAGGTGAGATAGTGGTCAAACGCGAGCCTATCAATAAAAAAAAAAAAAAAAGAGCGCCATCTCTGTCACTATACCTCTCTCTTTCTAACCCTCAATGTTTCATGTCAACTGCCGGTATGGGCACTCTACGGGGTCATTAATCACGTTTGGGACTTTGTCATATTAAACTCGGTCGCTGGTGGATTACATTTCGGCCATCGTATAATATGACAAGGTACTAAGTCTGGTTAAAGCTTTCGTAAGTCGTCCGTACAGTACGATCATTTGCTTCTTTTCGCGAGAACACCGCGCTAAGTCATGACGTCATCACATCGAGCAGATTCTTCTAGATCGTTCTCGAATCATCCACGACGCCTTACTTGTGTATCTTTCTGTCTGTAAAGACGGTAGTTTGAACTTCTCTTTGACATTGTCGTAGCACTTGTTCAATTTAATACGTTTTTTTTATTGTAATTTGTCAAGTTATGCTGGAGATATTTTCTTTTTTGTTTCATTTAGGTCACAGGTTTGGTCTGTAAGAGGTTTTTAGCATTATTATGTTCAACTGAAACGGGATTTTTGTTCTCTTTTTTCACCTAGTAAGTTTGTTTGAATGAATTGGCATGTCGTTACAAAATGATCTTACAGATAGTGACTAAAATTGTATAAAACAATCGACTATCACTTTTACTGTAGAGCCTAAGAACATGGGCAAATGCAGGAATCGATTCGCAATGTACCATCAACGACATATAGTTTTCTAATCGATTACTCGACGGTATCGAATGTTCCGGTCGCTACCGAATCGAATTACAACTCGATAACTACACTATTACTGCAAAAGCTATCATGTTCATAAGCTCAAAACTGTTAGCATTTCAAACTTCAGATTAAGATGAAATTAGCACCTTAATCCCTTTTCAGAAGAACATGTTTTACCTCGAACAGACCGTAGAATATCTTCGACGCAGCAACGATGCTATCTTTGTACAAATATTTTTCTTTTTCATATTTTATCGAAGTTTTGCATGAAACGTATTGTGAGTTCTCTGCTTCTTCTTATTATTTAGGCTTTGCTGAACTATAAATATAAGAGTTAAATAAATTGAGAATAATATTTATGTGTAACATTATTCGTAAGGTCCAACCAGGAATGTCTGTCAAGTGTTGGTTGAATTGACCCTGTCTTTGTATGTCGATATTTTTTGTTTGTTTGGCAATACAGAATAATTTGTTGTAGGCAACACTTTTTATAACATTTATTTAAAAAAATAACGCTCATTTTCTTGCTTACGTGAGTGATGGACTAAAAAATTTATTGATATTTATAAAATAAAATAAAAGTATTAAAAATAAAAGTGTCCAAATCGGAAGAGTTGAATATTTCTAGTAGCATCATCTGCTAGACCATTAATTATGAGTGTACAGTCTAAAAACTTTATTAGTATACAGGTTCAAAATATAAATAGGTGTTTAAAAAAAAATCTAATAATTTAATTCCATTTGAAAACTTCCATCGGTTTCTAAGAAATCTACTATATTTTATTTATTAAGTTTGATTTACTGTACCTATATGGATCTTAATAAACCTTATAATTTCCCACTTAGAGGCGCCTACAAGTCAAAAGCTAAATTACTATCTTTACAAATTAAAACTCATTTATTCTGTGTTGCCACTTTCAATAAGTTTTATCATTGCGACATAATAAATTTACCGTGTGTTTGTAATTACAGTACCAGCCACATCTATAACGACGACAAAGACGGCTCCGATCACAAACATGACCAGAGCAAGTAAGTATTACATTGCGAACTAAAAAGTAAATTTACCCCCATTTTATGGGGGTAAAGCTACTCATCATCCCAATTTTGGGGAACGTACATATACGTTGTATACAACTTCTTTTGTTATTTCACTTTAATTACAGTCCAGTTGAAACTCACTTTGTATTTCACTTCGATTATAATCCTATTAAATCCCATTTTGTATTTCACTTTAATTGTATTCCTGTTGAACACCACTTTGTCACTTTAATTATAACCCAGTTGACACTGTATTTCGCTTTAATTATACCCTTGTTGATTTCCACTTTTTATTATAATGAATACTGTTAAATCCCACATTGTAAACACTTTAACTATAATCCTGTTAAATCCCACATTGTATTTCTCTTTACCAATAATCCAGTTGAATTCCACTTTGTATTTCACGTGCATGTGCATTGTGTTTCCAGTGCATCAGATGACGCGGGAGTATCAGAGTGGCCGGAAGTATTCCTAACGCCTGATCAGCTGGGCGACGAGGCGATACGTCTGGGACTGGGCGCTTGCGAGCCCGACACTTGGGCTGCGGGAGCGCCCAAAGGACTGGCCAAGTAAGTCATTTATATTACATTTATTTGGCAAACCAGTGCACTGATAGATAATAGGTAGATTTACACATGTCAACCACGTACTTTAAAATGGTAAAAAACGCCAATTGTTAAATACTGACATTATATATATATTTTTTTTATTTGTTACTTACACAATGGTCTATGAACGAAAGAAACACTTAATAAATAAAAAATGAGGACAGTGATAGCACTGGCTATGTTTTGTAGTCAGTACAATTTAAACTGTTCGTTTTATCGAACTCAATGAGAGTGGGGGAAAAGGAAGCCCCTGACTTTGCCAGTGCCAGACCAGTGCTCTATAATGATTTCCGGGTCAATGGCTAGTCTTCCAGGATATTGAGGTAAACTGGTCAAGACAACGACTATTCTATTAAATTTTTTCTAGTGAATTAATTCCTGTATTTTTTCTAGACAACTCGGCGACAGAGAGACGAAGAGACAAGAACACATATACGAGTTAATATTGACGGAGAAGCATCACTGTTTGACTATCAGGCTGATGCAGAAGGTAAACTATTATTTGAATTATACGTTTTAATGAATAAGATCATAGTGTTCTTCTTTGTGTGGCAAGCACGACGTTATATTTCACTAGTGCGCGCCACCCGCGATTTCGTACGCGTTAGGTTCGAGTTTTGCGTAGTTTTGTTAGTCAGGTAGTTCTAAATTTATTTTTTTATTTGTTATCTGATTTTTCCAGCATTAATAGATAGATAGATAGAATATTCTTGAATAAGTACGCCATACAAATGACAAGAATAACAATATACAACTTATTAATAGGGTGACAATGGGCGGTCTTATCGCTAAAAGCGAGGAACCTTTGGATGGATTTAAAGGAGGAGATACAGTACTGTAGGTAGTCTGTGCTGTTTCATTTTACGAACGAATAGCTACATTTATAAAAAATAAATACTTATATATATATAGATACAAATAAAATAATAATCATGAAGAGCTAAGAAATATTTCATATTGTTGTTTAAGGAGAGGGGTAGGCTTGATATTAGTAGTAGTGAATCTTGCACTCGACACATAGGCGAGGGTATTATGGAGCTGAAAATTGTCCAATGATAAACGCCCTCGTGGATCAAGTTTTTTTAATGTACTATAGTTGTTTGTAATAGTAATCTAGTTACGTGATTCGTTTCGTTTGGTTGCAGATGTTCGCGTGCGGCATGGTCCGCGGCGCGGGCGTGTCGGCGGCGCAGGTGGCGCGCATGTTCCCGCGCGTGGACGAGCTGTGGGCGCTGCACGCGGCGCTGCTGGCCCGGCTGCGCGCGCGCCAGGCCTGCAGCCCGGCCGTCGCCAGCATCGCCGACATACTGTGCGACACCTTCGCTCCGCCCTCGCATCACAAGCTGAAGGCTGCATACGGTTAGTAATTTGGGTGCCTTGCTGCAGGCCCGGTTTTATCAGCAAATCAACTTTTATTATTAATATAAGACTGTTTGATTGCTTAATTACGGGTTCCCTCTATCTGGCAGAATCTTGATGCTCCGAAATTTATTTGGCATAACACACTTAGCATAATTTTCTTTAAACGAACATTTTAAAGGCATTAAAAAATATTTGATATATCATATCATTTGGCATAATGTTTAAAACTTCGAATAAGCAATGGCATACTTTTAAGATGGCAGAATTACATTTAGTATAATTATGATTTGCAGAGTGCAAATTTCGCATAATATATTATTAGGTATAATTTCACTTGGCATACTATGCAGACGGCAGTAATGGCTAGGTTAGGTTAGGTTAAAACTGTGACCTCCAGAAACGACTTGCGTTAATAGAAAAAAGAGATTGTTTTATGTAGGTTACCCGGAACTGAACTATTTTTTTGATTAGGATACCTTATTGAATTCAATGAAATTATCTCAAATTCAAATAAACAATAACTAAAAAATTACATTATTTTAAAGAAATAATTAATCAAAATAAATGACAACTTATAATGACAAAGATGACCCTAACTATAAACTTTCTACGATATGACAATTCTGACGTTTAATGATCATCGATATAAAATATATTATGCCAAAAGACGATTCTGACTGTGAACTTTCTGCGATATGATGTTTCTTCTTTTTAAATGTTATGCATATGAAGTTTATGCCTAGAGATGAATCTGACTTACAAAATTATGAGTTTAGAATGTATGATAAATGAGTGTCTGCTAAACTATTTTCTGCGAAGTGAAGATTATGCCATCAGTTGTTATGCAAAATAAAATTATGACATAAAAAGTCCTGCTATAAAGGATGGACCCCTTAATTACTTTCTAAAGTAGAAACTTTAGCCTACAGAAGCAAAGCGTGACAATCAATCGAAATTGATTTTTTGATTTTTCCAACTCTTTATCATAAAAAAAAAATTGCATTTTGTTTTTTATTTATTCGCAAGTGTCTTAAAAAACGCCGTTTAATTCTCGTGTGCTTTTGTCCTCGCAGTTCTCGACTCCTTCACACCTTTGCCTACGGCTTGGGTGTGAATCCTGTCTTAGCCTCAATGACATAATCCCCATTTGAATCAAAATGTACTATTGTAGTAACCTACAACTCTAATACCATTTGAACTCTTGTCTCCAGGTGAATTCTGTTCCCGGCACCGCGACGCGGTGGAGGTGTTCAAGGAGTGCTGCACGCGCGAGCCTCGCCTGTCGCGCTTCATACGCAAGTGCCAACAGAACCCACTGCTCAGGAAAAAGGTAACATATCAACGAAATCAGTATACAAAGCCAGTTAAATATACTGGTACTTACGTACCGGATTAACTCTGGATGGATGAAATTGCTAATGAGCCAGTTGAATATGAGTACTTTCGGGACGTAACGGATTAACTCAGGGTGGATGAAATGGCTAATGAAAATATAGGAATATTCGACGACACAGTTGGCGCAGTGGTTGATCGACTGCTAGGTTCGATCCCCGCACGGAACAAATATTTGTATGACCTACACGTAGTTGTTCCGGGTCTGACTGTTTGTGTATGTGAGTTTAAATGTTTGTAAACGCACGCACAATACAGAAGAAATTCCTAGTGTAGGGCAACGATATTTTCTAAATTTTTATTCGATTTGTATAAATAGGGTACAAATCCGTGATTCCACCTGTTGTATTCCATGAGTCTTACTTGGATACTTTCTTACGTCTCTTTCATCTACAGGGTGTCCCAGAATGTGTGTTGTTCGTTGCACAAAGGTTAACGAAATACCCGCTATTATTGGAGCCGCTGTTGAAGACGGCGGGAGATGATGTCAATGAGAGGGAACTGCTTCAAAAAGCGTTGTGCGGTGTTAAGGTAAATCGACATTTACTGTTTTTGAAATAGAATTGTTAATGCAAATATCGTAAATAACAAAATTCTTCTACATATTCATTCATAATTATGAATGCAATTGTAAGCCCTAGTTCCACCTAGTGCAACTTTCTTGTATCTTAAACCAAATATGGGTCATTTTCGATCCATATGTATAGTAAATATAAATAAAAGTCTCTTCTAACAGTTTTAGTTGTCACACTCCTCCGAAACGGTTTGACCGATTTTTATGAAATTTCATATTTATATTCGGTAGTTCTTAGAATACGCCGTAATCTATGGTTCATACCCTTAACCTCTCGTGTGCCGGAACGTAAATAAACGCTCAAAATAGGTCAGTGTTAGTCTGCCGGAGCGTATATCTATGCTGAAAGTTTGACTGCACTTAAATCCCAAATGATTTTACAGGAAATCCTAGTGGACGTGGACAACCAAGTGGCTGCCAAAGAGCGCGAAGACCGAAAGCTGGAGATATACCACCGGATAGACGCGAAGTCCTTCGCTAACTTCAGGGGACGCAAGTTTAAGAAGAGCGATATACTGCAGGGGAATAGAAGTCTGAAGTAAGTGTTACTTTGTAATATTGTTATATGTATGTCTAGTTATAGGCAGAGTGTAGTGCACGCAGGATTTGCTAGTTGCTAGTACGAAAACCTTCCCGGGCAAATATTTGACGTAAGCATAAATGATGTTTACAAGTTGAAGGTTTTTACAAACTAAATGTGTTTCTGTACATCGTTTTTAGGCTTCTATACCTCAAATGAAAAAAAAACAGAACCCGTATTGGATCATTTTGTTGTCCGTCTGTCTGTCAAGACCCTTTATCCCTGGAACGCGAAGAGGTATCGAGTATAAATTGAAATCACATACTTAATTATTTGGTCTTTCTAACGCCCGGTTTCAATAAACAAAAACGACTCGTTTTTGTTTATTGGAACCGGGCGTGAGTCTGCGCAGTCAAAAGATATGGCTGTTTTTGTCGCAAGTTTGTACGGAACCCTCGGTGCGTAAGTCCTGCTCGCACTTGTCCGGATTTTGGTACCTAAGTCTAAGAGACAGTTAATTTACAGCCTTTAAAAAAACGATCTATCTTCTCAGAATGATTTTAAAGCATTCGTTTAAACTTCTTACTTTTCTAATTAAATTCAATGACATATCATAGACAATAACTGCAATAAACACTGTTTTTTCCCTCTAATCCCCAGGTTCGAAGGCGTGGCGACACTAATGCAGGGTCGTAGCAAGATGCAGACGTTACTGGTGATCGTACTCACAGATGTGCTGTTCTTCCTACATGATAACAACAACAAATACACCTTCTTTACGCCCGATAATAAGGTAAGACATCATCATAGTCCTTACTTGATCAAGTTACTAAAAGAATATGACAACTAATGCCTTCATAATGAGAAAGTGACTAATGCCCCGTTCCAATAAACAAAAACGACTTGTTTTGCTAGTGGATAGTTGTATTTTGAAATAAGTCTCATAGAACTTATGTCAAAATACAACTATCCGTAAGCAAAACGAGTCGTTTTTGCTCACGCCATGTTGAGACTATCTGTCAACTGTCACTTGAATGGTGGCAAATTCTCGAAATACTTTGGTGCGCAGCCTTTTGAGTTGGTGTCTGCGTCTTGAGGCCAATCTAAATCATTATTACATGTATATTTTGGCAATAAAAAAGATATTCAGCATCCAACTTTTTCGATTTATGACGTTATTTATATTCCGCGGGGTCCTATATTAATTTTATTTCCTTCTCTCTCTTCCTTTTCGATTGTATAAATAACTAGCTTTTGCCCGCGGCTTCGCTCGCGTTAAATTTGGGGTAACACAGTTCCCCTTGCGCCTTATTGATTTGTAATAGCAACGCTAAGTTTACCCTTTTCTTCCCTCACATCCCACTTAAAAAAAATGCCTTTGTCCGTCTGCTGGTTTCAAACTATGTACCAAAATTCATCAAAATCGGTTTAGCCATTAAAGCGTGAAGAGGTAACAAGCAAACTCACTTTCGCTTTTATAATTAGTAAGGATTTTGAAGCACAGCCAACAATCGACGAAAAAATTGCGTACTATGTGAGAACCTCCTTTGATGATACAAACAAAAGTCACCAATACCGGAAATAAACTTAATTTCTACTCTTTTATTGTTGTTTGCTTATCCAAAGTCGCGACAAAGTCTTGAATCTATTTCTTGTATGTAATCCCTTGTGAACATTGTCAACAGACCGGTGTAGTATCTCTAGTGAAGCTGCTAGTCCGTGAGAAGGCGGGCGCGGAGGGCAAAGGCCTGTACCTCATCTGCAGCGGCCCCACAGAGCCGGAGATGTTCGAGCTGCGAGTGCACCGCCCCAAGGACATACACACATGGATACAAGCCATCAGGTATAAAAGATAGATAGATAGAACATTCCTTACGCGACCCGCCCAGCGGTTTTACCCGCTGCTTGCCTAAGAGTCATAGCGTGAAGTATTATACATATAAACCTTCCTCTTGAATCACTCTACCTATAAAAAATCCGCATCAACATCCGTTGCGTAGTTTTAAAGATTTAAACATACATACAACATAGCAACAGACAGACAGCGACTTTGTTTTATACTATGTAGTGATTATGTACACCATACAAATTACAAGAATAACATTTGACAACTTATAAATAGGGTGACAGAATGGACGGTCTTATCGTTAAAAACGATCTTTTCAAGACAAAAAGGTTTAATTGTTTAAAGCTGAGATTTTACACGGCTTCCTTATTCTGCTGAATAGCATAATAGATGGTTAAAACTTCTCGTCAATTATAAAAAACCGGTCGAATCAAACTCGCGCATCGAAGTTTCTGTACAAACTTGCTACATTAACGGCCATATCTAAGACATTGAGGGTTGATTTTTAAACAGTACAGTAAAAGCTCCTTATTCGCTTTTCCTCCATTCGCGTATTCAATATTCGCGGATTAAAAAAATGCGACCCAATTCCTATATTCGCGGCTAAAAATTTCTTTATTCGCGGATCTAATAAGTACATACATATAAAATTCATGCAACATTACAATGTACATTAACGAAAAAAATCTGTGTTACCGCTAAAAGTGAAATTAGAAATGCTTGATCGTTTACGCCTTTTTTTTTTTCGGGTGGTAAATCATCCAATGACCTTCCCCGCTCTGGGCGGAGCGGGGGGGCATGTCAGACTTGTACCGTCTAAACCCCACCCATGTTTCTTCTAATGCCCTTTACGTTCCGGGGCCGCGGTATCTCTTTCGAACAACCCGCAACCCCGGCAGGCGGAGGCTCTGGCAAGCCCCTCTGCTTTGCTGACTCTCTTTGAGGCGCGCGTGAAACACGAACGCGCCGTCGACTCGCTGTCGTCAATCGACGGACGGACGGTGATTGTTTACGCCTTGGAGAGTTATTTGCATCCATATCACGCTCATTCAATGTTAACGAATCAACTGTTCGATCGATAAAATAAGGTCGTCTGTAGCTTCAACTTCACTGTGAGCGAAAATTGTTCGTGATCCAGCAATTGCAATCTTCAAACCATTGCCTAAGCCTAAAAATAATTAATCAAAATGTTCAAAAACTGTAATGGAATTGTTTTTTAAATATTTTTTTTTTATTTCGTCTTCTAGGAACGTATCCCCTATAATCCCATGTAAATTACCATTCCGTATTCACGGTTTCTGTATTCGCGGCATTTTTATGGAACATATACCCAACGAATAAAGAGCTTTTACTGTACAAAAGCACCACAGAGTTGAGTATGTGGTTCAACTCGATACGTCCACGCGTTCGAAAATGATCAAAATGATCCAATAAGAGTTCCGTATTAACTTTATGAGGTACAGAATCATAATAAACAGTTTTTTCCTACAAAACCGCAATACTTTACGCTCAAAATGCATGAAATAGCTGTTTTTTTTTTATACTAAATTACCGATGAAATTTCTGTATAGTGGAGCCTTCACTTTCGTCTTGGCGTTGTTGAGAGACATCGGAGGTTAAGCCATAGTTGAAGACTTCTATCGATTTCTAAGAAAAAAACATCTGACTAGCCTAGTTACTTTTCTCTTTTGCTGACTGTAAATGGTCTCGTTACCAGAGCGGTAGTCCAAAGCTGTCCGGACGAGGTGGAGGAGTCCGAGGTAGGAGCGACGGCGCCGTCCGCAGAAGAGCGGCAGCGTCAGCTCGACGCGCGCCACGAGAATATAAGACTGATCACTGGTATGTACGATTGTTATGCCTATCTCTTTAGTGCTACGGTTCAGTTTTTAACACCCGTATTTCAGTACTTATTACCTTCTGTTTTTTGGTCTACTTATAATCTTTATCCATATTGCAGTACGGTTCAATTTGTAACACCCGTAATTCAGTATTTTTGCCTAAGTTATTGATCGAGATTAATGCCTGAATTCAGAGTTTACATATACATACAACATATTCAACCTTATGTTAATGCCAGTAAAATTCATTTTGTATTTGAACTACTTTGCTCTTGTGATAAGTTTTTTTTTGGTACTTAAAATGTTTTAGACCCGATACATGTTAGTTACAATAAAGTCTAAACTGTTTTTTTACTACGAAAACACGATATAAAACTTCTATCGGGTCGCTAACATGAATTTTAAAACAGGATTTACAATTGTGATATTTATTTTCGTAGCATTAAGGGCTATTTTGTACTGTCTTGTTCTGTAAAACATAGTCTATACCACGAAATGTATAGACGACGATTGGCACCAACGATTCAAAATCAAAATTTAAAATTATTTACTTTTTTTGAGCCAGTATGGAGTAGTCGGACATCTTTCAAATTTTAAAATTTAAACCCATCAGTATGATAGGGTCAAATCACAATAACGGATATAAAATTTATCATATCAACATTTCGAATAATTAAACAACATAAACGGCATTTATTGGTGTCGTATTGGGATTTAAGTTATCTTCTGTTGACATGCCAACGATTTAAGTACCTCAGGATAGTGATTTAAACAAATTATAAAGAGGAATAATTTGATTGTTTGTTTGTATTGAATACGCTCCGAAAGTCCTGGACCGATTTAACAAAAAAAAAAAACTTTTACCCATTATACGCCGACATTATCCCTGATGAACATAGGCTATATAACATTACGATACTGCCTACGGGAGCGGGGTAGTAGCCAAAGACGCGGGTAATACCTCGCAAGACAGCTAGAAATATACAGGATGGAAAACTAAAACTGACTTAAAAAAAAGTGGAAAATAACTTAACTTCCGGAAGTTGGTGCCTTTTGTATTTGGTTTTTTTATATATCAGCATTTTTAATTTTGGTATAATGATATATCACATTATTTTTATCGATTATTCATTTTCTATTGTTACTAAAAGATTAGCAAATCATCCATATATACATAGAGAAAACAAAATGTTTTATAGATTTATTATTTAGACTTGGGTTTTTTTATTTTTTTTTTGTTTTTATATATACCTAATTGGTGTTTGCTAGCTGACTAGTGACAATGAATGAATAATTTCTTATTTTTTTATATTTTTTTTTGTGATAATATAAATTGTATAAAATGTGGTTCTTCTAACCTGACAGACAGATGTGTTGCTGGGGAGTTTGTTCCGCCACTTCTTCTTCCCAGCTAAAACACTAGGAAGTGGCGAAGGGCAGGGCGTTTTTGTGGGACTGTCTCTTGTAATGTGACGTTCAAAAGATGCTGATTATCAGCCTAATTTGAATAAATTACTTTTGATTTTGATTTTAGATGATAACTCATAAACTACCTAAGCAATATCAATAAAATTAGAAGTATACCCCTATCATACAAAAAAAAAGAATTTTCAAATCGGTCCAGGTGTCTTAGAGTAATCGGTGAATCTACATAAAAAAATCGGACGAATTAAGAACTTCCTCCTTTTTTTGAAGTCAGTTAAAACCTTAGAAAGAGAAAGTTAACTATTCCAACACAAGACGTAAAAATCTTCAAAAGGTTATTTGTGGTTTGACCTTACATTCCAATTTAACTTAGAACAACAACGAATATAAATGTTTATTATTGAACAGAGGAGACACCGCCGTGGCAAATAGAAGGTGACACAATAAGTAATACCTGCCTGTTGCATGACAGCATGTTACGTCACAGTGCGTTAGGCAGAGGCTGTCCTTATACGGAAGCGGTGCAAAATTTAAGCGGTTCCTAAATCTGATAACGAAACTATACCACAGTTGCGTAAGCGCACCTATATACGGGCACAAATATATTTTTATTGAAGACAACTCATTAACTATCCAAAGAGTATAGATAAAATTGCACCTTGGGCGTAAGTAAACCCTTAGATTATAAAAATACACAACACAATTGACGGTTATTGCATAAAATCATACAAAAAAATACTATATACTCGTATATAAGAACCTACTCCTTCTTTTAAGACAGCTAAAATGACAAAACATTGAATTTAAATAAAATTCTGGAAAATTCCGATGAACCAAAGCAAAATTGGCCTGATTATTACAACCGCTGCACTTTCGGACATCCTTTCGATTGACGCACTCAAAAAGGTTAATTTCAATTAAAGATTATTTTACAGCGAAGTATGTGTGTTTAATTTACTGTCCGTGTAGATATGTAAATGTTTTTATTTCGTCGATATTTTAAATGTACAAGTAAACCACATTAGCCCTTAATAGTGTGTATATCCTTTGTGAAAACCAAAATCAAACATGCACTTATTCCATTTATGTATGTTAGGAAAAAATAATGGAATCTCTTTAGAGCATTTACACTGAAAAAAAAATGACTACCCGAATGAGCAAGTTCCAATGTGCAAAGCAAACCTTACTTTATTCACATGTCTTTACAGACAAAAATGGACTAAAAGCATGGAGTAACAATAAAATGGAGGACTCAGCGTTTTGCGCTTCGTCGCACCTCGATATAGGTATATCGAGCAGTGTATCAAATACTTCCAACTCAACCTGTTTGGTAAACTCCGACCGTACTGACAAGAAATGATTCTTGAAAGGTTGATAACCGCATAATGTGAACTCCATTTGCTCACTACTCCGTGGTCTCACACAGCCAAAATATCATAAAACTCGCACGTAAATGTTCCCTTATAGTGAAACTTTAAAAGCACGAAATCCATCAGTGTAAATTCTCTAAAAAAAGCAGAAGGGTTACCATGACATCTTATAGCAGTTCTTATTCCTGTGTGAGAAAGAGATGGTGCTAGACACCTTGTATAGCTCTGTCTCTGTCCGTCAGTGGAATAAGTTCTGCATTAACACGTCATGGTAGGGTAGCAGAATTTTTACATCAATTCCCTATACAAAGCTCATTTATTCTCACAGAGGCACTAAGGGCAAAAGACAGGGAACATGCAACCTTGTTGGAAGAAAAGATGGCGCTGCAAATGAAAATGGTCGGCATTACAGATGAGACGTGGCTTACCTTGCCACATACAGGTCAGTTGCGTTAGTATCGATCCATTATTTAGTATTTTTATTTTACTTTTTGTTTGTTTGTAGCTTGTTTTCGTAAAAAAAAATGTTGTGTTGTCTTTGGTGATCGTTAAATGCTTTATATTATTGTGTGTGCTTTTTTATAAGCTTTATTTTTTGGTATCAATAATGGAAATCAGATTTAAATCTAAATGCGTGTCAGATTTGGGAACAAAGAAAGTTAACTGTTTAGATAGAAATACCCCTTTTAACGTTTCAAGTCAAAGGCTCTTGGGCGGCATTATTCTCTGACACCGAAAAACAATTGAAATAATATAAATATAGGTAGTCGAAATGAATTTTATAAAATAGGGAATTTGCATTGAAGTTTTTCTTTAATTTAGTTTTCTCAGACGATGCGTTTTGCGTTTCGTTTCACCGCAATATAAAATAAGGGCTGTATTAGAAAATAATATGAGTGTACCACTTTGCTTAATGGTAGTACAGGACAAGCATATTATAATAAACTAGCTTTTGCCCGCGGCTCCGCTCGCGTTAAATTCGGGGTAGCACAGTTCTCCTTGCGCCTTATCGATTTGTAATAGCAACGCTAAGTTTTCCCTTTTCTTCCCTCTTTCTCCCTCATATCCCACTTTTTTAAAATAAAATGTCGGTCTCCTGGTTCCCAACTATCTTCGTACCAAAAATCATCAAAATAAAAGCGTGAAGAGGTAACAAACAAACTCACTTTCGCTTTTATAATATTAGTAAGGTTAAATAAAAAGGTTTTGCTTTGCTTTCATATTCCCTATTGTAAGAAACTGATTGATACGTTTATGCAAAACAAAAACCAGCAGTCATTACTAACTAATAACTGCAGCATATTTTTGCTCCCAATACCAGAAACCAATTGCCATTTTTTTTTTCTGTGAATAACCGGAGAGAGTTGGTTAACCTGTAATTGGCAACTGTATAAGTCCAATACTGCGCAATTTTTATGGTATTTTTATACAGAAGTTTTTGCTGACCTTTTGAATAAATAAATGAGAGAGTCCCAAAGATTTATCTACAAATTCTTTATGCTTGTATGTGTGGACATGACATGAATAGAAAGATACTAACGCAACTTGTTACAAACACAGGCAGCAGCACCGCATTCCCGGGGCTAGTGTTCCCTGACTATGTGCGACTGGCGGCGCCGTCCGCGGACAAGTATGCGCTGTGGCAAGATGTCTGCAAAGTTGTTATGGTAAGTCATATTATATAGTAGGGTTAAAATAACGTGAGGGTGTTATTAGGTATAGAGGGTAGCAGTGGCGTAACTATAGGGTGGCAGGACTGGCAAAATGCCACGGGCCCCGACCCAAAAGGGCCCCGGCCCAAGAGGCCTCGAGGTCAGAAATATTTTTTCTTATTGTTCGTGAGAATTTTATTTTACTTGGAAAATATAATTTATATTGTTTTAAATTAGACTAAAATTGTTATTAATGTTTGATAACTACTAAGTGGTTTATTAAAATTAAACTAAGTACAGCGTGACGATTTTAACTGATACTGATAAATGAATTAGCCACGGGCTCCAGTTAGTATAGTTACGTCACTGGAGGGTAGGTTCTATTTATGAAATCCTTTTTAAGGAACCGTACCTCAAAATATGAAATACGGAACCCTTATAGCTAGACCCTAAAGCTGTTGACCGAGCTAAAAAGCCTATGTGTTAATCCAGGGTATAATCTACGTACTAAATTTCATCCAAATCGGCCCAGATGTTAGATCGTGAAGGAGTAACAAACATACGTACAGATACAACCTTGTACCATTATCATTGTGTGTAATTTTCTTCTCTACCTCTCATTAGGACGCGCTAGAAGCCAGCAGCGCCCCCTGGCAGTCTGGTGGTGCGTTAGGGCGCAGCACTAGTTCGGCTGGCGAGCGACACTCCGTGGCCTACGAGAGCCCCGCGCTCCCGCGACGGGCAGACACCTTCGCGGGTTTTGACGCCAGCAGGCACAGAGGTATTAACTGTTGGAGAATAGAAAGACACATATTCATGAATCGCAACAACGGTGTCCTGAAAAATGTCACGATCAGATGTTGGCGGGAGAGTATCTTTTTATGAAATCATTTTGGAGCCATGCTTTAAAATGAAAACTACGGAACCCTTATATGCCCTTGTTGTCCGTTCCATCTGTTATCCGTCTATCTGTCAAGACCCTTTATCTCGGGAACGCCTGGAGGTATCGAGTTTAAAAAAAAAACTCAAGTCTATGGTCCTTTAGAATCGGACACCAGCCCGTATACAATACAATGGTCCCTTAGAACGGTGAAAACACCAATCCTCACGCAGTCAAAAGATATAGCCGTTGATGTCGTAAGTTTGTACGGAATCTTCGGTACGCGAGTCCGACTCGTACTTGCCTGGATTTTTTTATTGTAAAAAATTGCCTCATTTCAAATGTGTAAAAACAATTTAAAAATTTGGAAAATTGAGAAAAACGACACACAATAAAAAGCTTCATCTTCACGTAACTACTTCTAATTTTCTATTCACCAGTTTCAAGCGTAACCCTCCGAATGTCAACGGACACGCCCACCGAGGGAGTAGAGCCCGAAGTCGATCCGAAGATTGCCGAAGCGAGCGAGCGACCCGAAGTGAGCAACGAGGCAGCGCTCAAGCTACAACATGCCATATACACGCTGACTTGTATTGTGTGGCAGCAGCTCACTACGATACATAGGTAAGCGAATCTTTTATTTAAATCCGGGAAAAAAAAAATCAAATCTTATATTTGGTATTCAAAAATGTGCAAAAACACATATTCATATTCATATTCATATTCATCTTTATTTGCATACCATAATGTGGAAAGGTGTTAAATAAGGTCTTAAAACGAAGGTACAATTATGGACCCTGTAAGGGCACAGCAACATAAAATACACAGTAATTCATTAAAAAAAAAAAACATCAATAAAAAAATATAAATTATAACTATCAATTCATTTTCAATTATTATTAAATTATACAATAAAAAATAAAAAACCAAATAATTATTAATAAAGTCAAATTAAATTAAATAATAAAAAAATAAGTATCACAACATTATGTATTATTGCTAAGCACTAAGATCACAGTCAATATTTTTATCAGTCATAAATTCGTCAATTGAGTAGTAAGCTTTATTAACTAGAATTAATTTAAGTTTATTTACAAATTTTGTGTCACTAATTTCATTTGATAAGCAATCTGGTAATTTATTATAAATCTTAATCGACATTACATATGGGCTATCTGTATGAAGTTTCATTTGCGAGGAAGGAGGCATTAACATATTTTTGTATCTCACTGACCGGTCATTATGTTTGTTTCCACGAGTTGTGTAGAAGTTCTTATATTTTCTGACAAATTTACATATCTCAAGAATATAGATGGACGGTAGTGTGAGTATTTTATGCTGTTTGTACATACATTTGCAGCTGTCGGTTTGTGTTATATTAACTATGATGCGAACTAATTTCTTTTGCAGAATAAACAGCGTGTGCGCATCTGTGCTGTTTCCCCACATAATTATCCCATAGTTGAGCCATGCATATGCGTAGGCGTAGTACGTAGTCAAAGCTGTTTGAATGTCGGTGGTTTTCTTCACTTCTCGTAGCGCGTAGCAAAATTTGGAAAGTTTTGAACGTACACATTTGATATGGGGCTTCCAGGAGATATGTGTATCTATGGTGAGACCTAATAGTGAGAAATCGTTAACGACCTCTATTTTTGTGTCATTTGCTATGAGGTTAATTGTTATTGGGGTTTTCTGACGTGGATGAAAAGTCATGACTTTAGTTTTATTATAATTTATTTCGAGGTTGTGCTCGCTTAGCCATTTTGTTATTTTATCTAATATTGTTTTTAGCCGTTCATCGATATTACAATTAGTTTTGCATGTTGTGAGTACAGATATATCGTCCGCGAATAGTATGCACGGTTCATCTATTATTTTGGGAAGGTCATTGATATAGATAATAAACAAAAGACATCCGATGACACTACCTTGTGGGATTGATGCATTCATGATCATTTTATCAGATCTTACGTGTGTTATTTGTTTATTCTCGTGATTGAAATAGTCTGTTTCCACATATTGCTCTCTGTTTTTTAAATATGATGCAAACCATTTATGAGCAGTTCCCCGAATTCCTATTCCTTGCAATTTATCTAGAAGTATTTTAAATTGAACTTTGTCATAAGCTTTTGTCATGTCCAAGAGTATTCCAACTGCGTATTTTTTGTCATTTAAGGCATTTAGTATTTCCTGTACATATTTATAAACAGCAAGTGTTGTGGACCGTTGTCTACGAAACCCGTTTTGAGCTTCATCAAACACTTTATATTTTTCGCAGAAGCTGTATATTCGGTCACACATAGCCTTTTCATAAATTTTGGATGACGTGGGTAGGAGAGCTATTGGCCGATAGTTACTGGGGTCAGTTTTTGACTTTTTTTTATGAATTGGCTTTACAATGGCCTTTTTTAAGTCATCAGGAAATATACCATCATCAAAGGACTGGTTTATACATACGCAGAAGGGTACTGCAAGTTCATCTGCGCATTGTCTTATTAAAAAGGGGGGTAATTCGTCTATGCCGCAACTTTTTTTGTTTTTTAAGTTTGTTATAATTCTGTGCGTTTCTTTTATATCTAATGGGCGAAGGAAGAAGGTATTTTCTGTAGGGTTGTGTACAGGTGTTCCCTGTGCCTCACTGCCAGCCGGGCGTGTGCTGTCTTTGCCAATGGTTGCAAAATAGTTGTTGAAGTGATTTACTATTTGTTTAGGGTCGGAGATCAGTGTATTATTTATCTGCAATTGGATGTTGTCTTTCTTCGCAGATACTTTTTTATTAGTCCGTTCATGTACAACACTCCACATAGTTTTAACCTTGTTTTGAGATGTTTTAATTTTTTTAATGTAGTGTAGTTTTTTAGATGTAGTTACTACATGTTTTAATGTTTTTTCATATTTTTTATAATGTCTCTTTAGTATTGTATTGTTTGTCCTTGTAGTTAATATTTTCAGTAGCCTTTTGTTTGTACATGATAGTTTTATGCCTTTTGTTAACCAGTACTTTTTGTAATGCGTCCTTAGTTTAATTTTTGTTTTTGGTATGTTTTGGTCCAATGCTTGAGTTAATGTTTTGGATAAAGCTGTATAGTTTTGGTTTGCGTTTTGTGTTTCTAGAATGATTTCCCTCCAATTTATTGATTTTAAAGTTGATTTAAACGATTCGATATTAGTTTTAGTGTATAACCGTTTTTCAGCATACCATATTGTTGGTTTAGGTCGTTGTGGTACCTTAAAGTCAATAATTGTACCACAGTGATCTGAGAAGCCTAGTTCTTCCACACATGTATGTACTTCATTTTTATTAAAATTTGTAAAAATGTGATCTAGTAAGGTCGATGTTGTTTGTGTTATATGTGTGGGATGTTTAATATGCTGTGTGAATTTAAATTCAGACATGAGGTCTATAAAATTATTTGTTTTTGTATTATTTTTTAGGATGTCTATATTGAAATCCCCGCCGAGAACGACGTTACGTTTTGTATATTTATTATTTATATAGGTAAGTATTTTATTAAGTTTACTGTAAAATATATTTTCTTCCCTTCTGTTCCAATACATTAAAATCAAAATTACGTTTTCGTCTGGTATTTCGACAGCGCAGACCTCTAAAATATATTCAATTGACATATCGGTTATATCGGTTCTATCCACGTAGTTTATGTGATCTTGGAGTAATATACAAACGCCGCCACCTCCTCGGTGTTCTCGACAATAGAATGAAGCAACTTTGTATCCACTAAAATTTATCATGCTTAATTTATCACGTGATAGCCATGTTTCGGATATACAAATGGCCTGGTATTTCGGGCCTTGAGTAATGAATGCTTCTAGTATATGCTGTTTGTTATAAAGGCTTTGGATGTTTTGAAATAATATTTTAATAGATTTTAAGGGATTTTGATCAAAGCTATTGCGGTTACTCAAGAAAAAGCTGAGAATTATTCTGTGTTTCGATGTGTATTAAAGATTGTTGTTGTTTCTTTTGGAAACTATCAACTTCCACTTGAACAGAGTTCAGTAAACTTAAGTCTTTAATAAGGTCTTGTAAATCGTGCATTATTATTTCTTGACCTTTGTAGTTCAAAGTCCCAAAACGTTGGCTATACGTATTATTAGTATAAGGTAAATTAAGGTTTGAATCTAAGACAAAAGCATACTTATTGGTCTCGACATCCATGTAAAGTAGGTTGTTAAATGCTTCAACTCGGCTATTAAACATAACATTAGTATTAATCATGTATTTAAATGTTGGTAAACAAATTATAAAGTTAGTATGAGTTAAAGGCATCAAGTATTCATGAATGGACATAACAAGTTTCCTATAGTTATGAGTCTCCCTAAAATCTTCCCCGCCAATATAAATAACACAATAGTCAGACTTTGTAAAATCACGGACTTTTCCATCAATATTGCTTAAGATACATTCTATTCCACAATTGGGTTTACGGTAGTGACAAACTTCATAATTACATAATAGTGTCCTTTCAGTTAAAGTGTATAGCCTGTTGGACGTTTCACCACTTATAATGCATAATTTGTGTTTCGAGGACGATACCAAAACCGGATATTGGGAATCCAGAACTGTGGTATGATCAATATTTTGAGTGGCAACAGAGATATTTTTATAGTTACCATCCGCACTTTCTGGTTGGATATTTGATAGTATTTTTTCCGAGTTGTTGTTCTTTTTCGTGTTCTTCTTTGGCGTAGATCTGTGTTTTATGGGGCTACTGGCAATTCTTTTAAACATCTCGTTCTTCTTTATTAAATCTTCGTTGTTTTTCTTCAATTTATTATTTTCTAGTGATAATATTTCTATTTCGTTGTGGGCGCTAGTTAGTTGTGATGTTAATTCTTCAATCTTATCCTTCATTATCTTTATTTGCATAGTTTTAGTGATACATTTTTCAGTTATGCAAGTATATGGCTTGTCATGGTCATCTTTCTATTTTTTTACATTTAGGAACCGACACATGTTTATGGACCTCTCTACGAAAAGAGTTTGAAAATATAAATTTTTCAAATGGTACCTAGTACATGTATTTTTTGGGGTTTTTTTATGCCTTTTAAGGTAACATTTTGTAGAGAGAGAGAGTTAAGTGCGGCGTAGTGTTTACCACAAGCTGAGAGGCTTCACTTTGCGTAAACGCGCGAATATGTGATGGCCGCGTATATGTTCGAAAACCGCAACCGAGTGTTCGCAAGACTAATACTTTAGTCAAGCTAACAGTATTTTGACAAGTTCTTTAGTCAAATGGACGATGAATTATAAATACAATTTTCTTGTTTGTTTTACAGCTTAGAGGCACAAGTAAGCGCGTGGCGCTGGCAGGGCGGAGGCTCAGCTCGCACGCCGGACTGGTCGGACGCGCAGCTGGAGGAGCTGCGGCACGCGCAGGCGCGGCTCACGCGGGACAGAGCCGCCTTCGACGCGCAGCGGGCTGCGGACCACGCGGCACTGGCGGCAGGTACGTGCGACCTAAGGGTCAATTCACACGTACCATAACCACACCACGTCGCAGCGACAAAATGTGGTCAAGCTGTGGTTACGTGTGAATAGTGCCGCAGCGGCTTTTTGCAGTTGCGTTGTGGTACCGACAAAATGTCGATGTGGTTGCGTTGTCGCTGTCGTTGCGATTAGTAACCACGTGCATGGTCATGTGCAGTTATACTCCGGCTTTTGTAGAGGAAACGGCTTGGCTGAACGTAGTCATGGAGAAAAGATTTGTCGCTGTTGATGACGTCATGTCGTGGCGATGTGGCCGCGGTGCCGCCGCCGGTGGTGGCGTTGCCGTCGCGATGTGGTTGTGATGTGGTCGTATTACACAGGTGGTCGATAACAACGGCAAAATGTGGTACGTGTGGATTGTAATATTCATTTTCAATACAAAATATACGCCTGACCACATGGCGTCGTTGTGGTGTGGTTGTGGTACGTGTGAATTGACCCTAACAGTGGGACAGTCATTCTTGGCCCTAGGACTCAGGGGAAGGGTCCCTGGATCGGAGAGCCGTTGAGACCGAAAGCAGGTTCACATCTTGATTTCAAACTCCTTAGTACTTGTTTTAAATGTTTAATAGAAATCAAATAGCTACAAACAGAACATCAAAAAAGAAGTGAGTCATTTATAAGTCTTCCAGGAGCATGAAATCCTCGTATTCTTCTTCATATGGATTTCGCTTCTTGGGGGGGGGGGGGGGGTCCGGGTCCCGCAATTAGTCCTTCTAATTGGACCATTGTGCGTATGCCGTACACCTTGGCTGCCGCTACTCCAGCCAGCCCAACTTCTTCCAGAAGCAGATCAGTCTTTTCGGGGTTTTGAGGGCATCCGCAAGTGACCCTGGTGTACCCAGTATCATTTTCCGGATTTCGGTGATACCTGTTTCGATTCAAGATACAAATATTCCTACCTTAAAACAATCTAAAAAGTCGCGTTACAGAATTCCCTGTCATCACCACATCTAACTGTGCTTCTATTTTTAAAAATGTCACTGTAACAAACTACAAGTTACTGCAACACGTTACAGAACGCCAGCAGTTGCAGGCGGCGCGACAAGAGCTCGCCGAACAGCAGAAGGACGTGGAACAACAACGAGAGAGGCTCTTCAGACGGCTGGAGCGGTTACAGCAACATGGTATATTGTGTTCTGATATTTGGTGCTAATCATTTACAATATTTGATTGAAAAAATGTAGGCGTTCGTGACCTAGTAAACTCTAGTTATTGGTAAAAAGATTACTCAGTGTCGGTTAAAAGATCCCAAGAAGACCAAACTCTGCTGGTCACCGTTTATTAAGTTTTTCTATCAAGTCTTGGATGTGTGAATTTAACACAAGAAGCAATACTGCAACTAAAAGTTTACCTGTGAAGACGATCGTAACTGTATTTGGTTGATCATAAAATAATGTGTTGGTCCAAAGCCAAGAGGAATTTCTCCAAAAACCTATCTTAAACTAGAGAAACTTCATGAATATTCTAAGATTATCGTCGTTTTCTCTTAGCAGGCGGTTCTCAAGAGGAAATAGCGAGCGTAGGCACTTTGTCACCCGACTCCAGCGTCAGCGATACGACGCGGCGGAAAGAGCCCAAGTGGCGAAGTACGTTCACTTTCGATATGCATGCACATAACTACTTTATGCACTTACAAATAAGTACTAAAATCGCACATCCTACCTTCTCTATCAATCCGCGAAGTTCGTTTACATACTCTTTTAATATGCATGCACATAACTACTTTATGCACTTACAAATAAGTACTAAAATCGCACATCCTACCTTCTATATTAAACCTCGCAGTTCATTTAAATACTCTTTTAATATGCTCCACGAAGTTCGTTTACATATTCTTTTAATATGCATGCACATAACTACTTTATGCACTTACACATAAGTGCTAAAATTGCACATACTATCTCTTTAAAAATTCGAAATTTGTTTACATACCCCTTCAATATGCAATTATGCATGCACATATACTACTATGTACTTAGAAATATGTACTAAAATTGCATGTGCTGTCTTTCAAAACTTCAGGCAGTATTTCTACTTTTTGCCGACGAGACCCATAACTTTATTTGAGTACTAAATATATACTACAAATAAAGTTATATATGATACTATAATAACGTTGAATATGCTCGATTCCTACTATTTCATAATTTTAGGGTTCCATACCTCAAAAAGAAAAATCGAGACTAAAATATCTGTCAAACCATTTATCTCGGGAACGGGTGGAGGTATCAAGTTGAAATTAAAACTGTATACTCAAGCCTGTGGTCACTTTAAGCTGCCAAAAAAACCATTCTCTAAGTCTACTCAGTAAAAAGTTATGGGCTTTTATGTCGCAAGTTAGTACGGAACTCTCGGTGCGCGAGTCCCACTCGACTTGGCCGGTCTTAGAGGGTTGATTGTCTTAGAATAGCGACGAAAAGTAACGACAACAGTAATCATTAACCCTTTGCCACTGTGTCTCTTTTCCTCCTTCAATTAAGTATCTCTCTCTCACTTTCTATGTATTTTTCAGTCCATGTCAAACAAATATAACTACTCAAACTAACATCATTTTTAGACTAAGAATTAATTATTAACAAGTATGACTAACCAAGGGCTCACAAATCATTGGTAAGGCAACTAACTTTATGTCAATTGAAATTACACTTTAGGTGTACAAAATACGACTCAAATTAGTGTACAAAAACAAAAAGAAAATTTCCTCCGAATACTAATATTGCCTGTTAAAATTACTAACCCCCGAATACTGAAACGTCACTCAAAATTTAAGTCCCACTTAAGTTTAACAGAGACTCAGAAGTGACGTTTGACCATACAAAATCTAAAGTTTAAGAGCTGCTCAAATGTTAAGCAGCCCTCACATTTTGAGTGACGTTTCAGTATTCGGGGGTATGACCAATATCCTATTACTAAAGTGTGACTTTTTCAACTATTTATATTGAGTCATGAAAAAACGCTTGTGACTAAAAGAGACTAATGAATGTTGGTAGATGGGGAAGAATAAGAAGCCATAGAAAGGTTGGATTGTGTAAAGTTTGATATGAGAGAGAAAGAAGTAAATGACGTATGACAGGGGAGAATTTAAGAAGAAAACGTGTTGCCCCAAATAGAATGGGACAAGATCAGGAAGAATATGATCTTAAGTCAAGATGGTTTTGAGGTTTACGGTGTTCGAGACATTTGAATCTCCACGCTCTTCATAATCAAACACCCGGTCACAAGACGTAAGTAGTTGCCCATTCCAAAGCGTTGATCTCTATGAAGAAGAATGGGCAAGAAACTCCATGGACGCTCTTTTAAATTAGAATATTATAACAAAATCGTATTTACATCATTCGTGTTGAGATTATACAAATATGTGAGAACGATATAGAAAGATGTGTAAGAGCGTCCAGAGCACAAACAAAATTCACTGTCAACGTTCTACTAATTCATCCGAATAACCTTCTTTGTAAATAAATCTATTCGTAATTAATAAGACTACTCACAACGACAGATAACCGTGGCTCGACGGGCTCCGAGTCGTCGGTGAGCGCGTGCAGCGTGCGGAGCGGAGTGCTGCCGCCGCCACAGCTGCTGTCCGCGCAGAACGAGACCAGGGCCACCGTGCATGCCTCCGCTATATCGGTGAGTCATCATCATCTTTGACGACACGGTTGGCGCAGTGCTTGAGCAATCGACTGCTGCTACGTGTCACGGAATCGGTCTGGCTGTTTGTGAGTTTAAATTTGAGAGGTAAAGTTTAAAAAAATATATAGATTTGTCCGCGGCTTCGCTCGCGTTAAATTCGGTGTAAAACAGTTCTCCTTTCCTGATTTGCAGGTATCTGCTACCTGTAGTTTTTGCCCTTGCGCCTTATTGATTGCAATAGCAAAGCTAAGTTCTTCTTTAAAAGCGTTCCAAAATTCATCAAAATCGGTTTAGCCATTAAGGGGTGAATACGTAACAAACAAACTCACTTTCGCTTTTATTTAGTTAGGATAAATAATAGACTACCGAAGCAATATAAATAATGTGGGACCCCTTCGAGGGTACCCCTTTTCGAATATACAGGGTGTTTGGAAGATCGATGCAAAGCCGTGAAGCAGACCTAGTATAGACTATTTAGAACCATTTGAACCTAACTTGTCTTCGGCGAAGTGTGACTATTTTTTTTAAATCAAATTTTAATGATTTTTGATGATAATCCTAAAATTTTGCAGTTATTTGCAAATAATTAGTCAGTTTGAAAGATAAATCATTTATTTTTTTAATTTATTTTATTAAAGTAATGTCTGAACAATCAAACGAAACATGATTAAGGCATCTGTGTCATGAGATTTTTTTTTTTAGACAGTTGAAGTTAATACTTCTGTTTTTAGATTAAGAAAACAGATTTTTGACAGTTTAAAAAAAAATCACGGATCGTGCTTTTTCTGTTCAAACATTTTTAAAGACATGCCTAGTTATTAGACTTTCTTTTGAGGTATCAATTACGCAGATAGCTTACAAATTATTGAAATTAGGATCTACAAACTAAAGTGAGGGAGAAAATTAAACATTTTAAATAGGGTGATAAAACGAGACTAGTGCTTTAAAATAATAACATTTATTATTATACTTATTAAAAAGTAGATTTTATGTTAAAAAAAATAAGAAGATAACTTTAATTTTGGACATTCGAAATAAAATTTAGGGGAGACTCTCTAACACTGCCGACGCGTGACGCGAGCGATAAGATGGCGATAACTTTGACAATTTCAGGTAGCGCCCGCGCACCCCTAGTTACGTGAACACATTTCACAGCAAAAACGACTTTATTGGTAAGACAATAGGGTCGTGTTTCTTTAGATAGGGTCAGTAACTACCTGTTTTTTTGAAGGGACGCCAGTTTACTCAGTCGAGTAACAACTGCGCTTGTGACTAGACGTTATCTCCTTTTTCGTGACAATTCATCGTGTTCAGTTGTAGCCCTTTGCGCTCCTGCACGTGACTCTTGAACTTTTATTTTAAGTTGAACTTTTAGTGCGTTACCAGCCGTTTTTGTGAGAACTGACTATGGCTACTTTCTCGAACGAGGAATATGCTGACATCGTTTTTATGTATGGCAGAGCAGACGGCAATGGATCTTTAGCACGACGGATGTACCAAGAACGCTATCCTAATCGGAGAGTACCGAACGTAAGAGTGTTTTACAACACATTTCGTCGGCTTGCTGCAGATGGGATACACCGTGTGGAACCTGGAGTCAATCCAGGTAGACATGGTACTGACATCGAACAAGATATCTTAGCGGCATTTCAAGCTGATCCACATACCAGCACTAGAAAAGTAGCTCGAAATTTAATCTAATCTAATAAATCTCCCATTGGAAAGTGTGGAATACAATGCACCAAAATAACAGGTATGCGTATCATGGCACGGGCGTTCAAGGTCTTGAAGAGCGAGATCCTCAGAGAAGGATACAGTTTTGTCGTTTTCTTCTTAACTCTGACATTGAAAATGCATGGTTTCTGAAGTCAATCTTGTGGACAGACGAAAGTAAATTTTCTAGGGAAGGCATAACTAATTTCCACAATCTTCATCAATGGGCTGAAAAACACAACAATCCACATTGGAAAAAGCAGAAGTCATTTCAAAGGAAATTCTCGGTCAACGTGTGGGCCGGAGTGATCGGCAGAACACTGGTTGGGCCCCATTTCTTACCGGATAATTTGAATGGCAATAGTTATTTGGAATTCTTACAAAATGATTTTCCAGAGCTTGTAGAGGAATCCGGGGCCCTAATATTCACAGGAGACCGAGAAATTATTTTCCAACAAGATGGTTGTCCAGCGCATTGGACATTGAATGTACGCGAGCACTTAAACAATTGCTTCCCTGACAGCTGGATCGGCAGAGACGGACCAATCCCTTGGCCCGCCCGGTCACCCGATCTAACGCCGCTTGACTTTTTCGTGTGGGGTCGGGCCAAGGAACTAGTTTATACAAACGTAGAGATAAATACTAAAGAAGAACTGATTGCGAGAATAAATTCAGCATTTGAAACAATGAAACTAGAGATGAAGTTGAAAATTACAACAACGGAAGTGAGAAGACGGGCCCGTGCTTGTGTTAGGAACCGCGGCGGACATTTTGAACATGAAAAATAAATGATTTGTATTAAAATTTTGTTTTAATTATTTCACCGATACATTTTAATTTTCTCCCTCACTTTAGTTTGTAGATCCTAATTTCAATAATTTGTAAGCTATCTGCGTAATTGATACCTCAAAAGAAAGTCTAATAACTAGGCATGTCTTTAAAAATGTTTGAACAGAAAAAGCACGATCCGTGATTTTTTTTTAAACTGTCAAAAATCTGTTTTCTTAATCTAAAAACAGAAGTATTAACTTCAACTGTCTAAAAAAAAAAATTCTCATGACACAGATGCCTTAATCATGTTTCGTTTGATTGTTCAGACATTACTTTAATAAAATAAATTAAAAAAATAAATGATTAATCTTTCAAACTGACTAATTATTTGCAAATAACTGCAAAATTTTAGGATTATCATCAAAAATCATTAAAATTTGATTTAAAAAAAATAGTCACACTTCGCCGAAGACAAGTTAGGTTCAAATGGTTCTAAATAGTCTATACTAGGTCTGCTTCACGGCTTTGCATCGATCTTCCAAACACCCTGTATAAACAACAGTCCAATTAAAAACGTCCTCCGTTTTTTGTAGTCGGTTTAAAAATCGATTCTGTCCTGTGAAATGCCCAGTTATTAACATAGTAACTTATCTATAATAATAGTGTTATTTCCTTACAGCAAATGGTAAAACAGCAGTTGCCGTTGAAGCTAGCGAGCGGCAAGAGCCAACAACCACCACCCGGGTACCACCGACTCCACGAGTCTCCTAGCGAGGTCAGTACTTCTCTACAATACTCAGTGTCTATGTTACTGTGCTCTTGTTTCTATAATAGTCATTATAAGCAAGGCTAATATGGCAATTAATCGCATTTGCCCTACTTTCTTAGCGGCAGAAAAGTATTTTTTAATAAGTTGTGTGCAGTGATTTCACCGATTGAGCTCACCTCCTTAGTGTCGTAGCGTGATGTTAGTAAACTAAAACCATCTTCGTGTTATTGCCCTTTTAATGAAACCGGTCAAAGGTTAACGATATGGTATAGTTTTACGGACAATGGTAGAAACCATTTTTGTTGTATACAGGTGAATTTTAAAGTAGGCTTGGTTGGATAAACCAAAAGCTACGAAAAATAGCGAAAAATGCTTAACGCGTACAGTGCGGCCGACGCACCTGTGCGTTTTACGAATTTCTACCGAGTGCGCGCGACGCGTATGTGCGTCTTTACAATTTACGTAACTTTGTTCGAGTGCGGCGCAGCGCACCTGTGCGTCCATTGTTCATATCTATTGTTTCGAAAACATGTAAAATAAGGGTTTCTATACACTGCAGTAACACAAGTAATATTTTAGAACTACTTAGTTAGAAGTATCAGGGTGGAATAATATTCGTTCGTGTTACCTACCTGCCACAACTCGTGTCCGAGTCGTGGTTTTATGTAGCTTTATTGGCAATGGTTTGTGTGTAATAAAAACACAAGCTCTAATTTTATCATTTTATTTTATTTTTGTTTTTTTACCCACGCCTTTTCCTTTTGGCGTGGGTAATTTTTCTGGTTCTGTGAGCGGCCGTTTGGCGGGCCGCTCTTTGATGAGCACGGTCCGCTTCGCCGCCTCCAGTAATGCCGACAAGCCGCTGCTCCCAGGCTGCCCGCTGGCCACGGCGCCGCTCTCGCCGGGCCCGCCGTAGTCAGCGGCAGTCGGAGGCAGCGACTCCGTCGGCACCCATTCACTGGACCTCGTTCGGTCTTCGTTTTGCCTGACAAAAAGTTAGAAAGATGTGATGAAACTTCTTAATTTTAATGGCAATAATAAGTTGAAACAAACTACTTTTATACATAATAAACAGCTAAAAGTATTATAGTTAAAATTAGTAGGTACTTACAAAAATCCTTCTTCCATTTTTTTTCTTTCCAAAGAAAACAACGAACAAGTGACAAACAAAACCTCAATAAAATTAAGCTAACGGCTAAATTGAAATCGACAATGAATTATTTTTTAGTTTATGGCCAGTCAATATCAGGCTATAGTCATCGCACCATACTGCCTAGTTCTAGTAGTAGTGTTAATATTCTGCGAATGTCCGACGTAATTTGATATTTGTAAAATAATACAGTAGAAAGTTTCCTTCCTAATATATACATCCATCGCGCAGTCAAACAGTTACCGCCGAGATACGTCGGTCGTACTTACTGAGGACGTAGGCAAAATGTCGAACTGAGTTCTGTGGTTTGGATAAAATCTGTTCATGAAAACTACGAAAAAACTGGCACAGGCTTCTGTATCCATGCCAAAAATATATTATAAAAATAATAGTCCTAACTCCTAAATGGTGTGTATTTAGGACCAACCAATATAAATAGAATCTTTCCTTGTAAGAAAGAAGTAAAGAAAACTTGCTTTACACACATATATTGAGGTCTAGTAGGTACCTACAAATTTAATTCAATATCCTATAATATGACTTACCTATTGAAAGTATTTTACTTCCCATAGAAAAAGGCTAGGCAGATGATGATGTGTGTGTGATGGGAATTAGATAGACAGGGTAATGAAATAAAAAAATTATTATAAAAGTTCATAGTTTATTGGGGGAGCCCTGGTGAATCACTGTCAAGATCAATCACCAGGGCTCCCCATAATCAACACGCTCTTGGAGCCATGCCACAAACACGCTGCTTGGAGCCGGTGGCAAAGGTGGTGCTGGTGCAGGCCGGGATATGGGACTGCAAAAAAGAAAATTATGATTTGTAGATAAAAATAACTTTTGACCCCTAAATTGAAAACCTAAATTTATCAAACATTTTGAATGTTCTAGGGTAAAAATAGTAGAATAAAATATTAGCGTTCTTCGAAGATGCAGATATCCCTACATTTAGAGGGGCATAGTTGAATGGATTGTTTTTTTATTTTATCAGGGAAATGGTATAGTAATGTCCCTAAAATAACTCTAGTATTGATTTACATAATACCATGGTCCACCGCTTCCTAACTGACCACCAGTAATTGGATGCCTGTTCCAAAGCATATTACTACTTACATTTATTTTGCATTCACAAAATATACATAGTAGTGTAAACAATTTAAACAAAATATGATGACCAATGAGGTTGCATGTATTTGCACTTGTTTGTGTACTCCATATATTCGCCGTCTTCCGGCCTGTACACCAGCAGCGGGTGCAGATTGAGTTCCAATCGGCGCATGCGCTCCGGCACGTCGCCGATTGGAACTAGCAACCGCCGAATCTGTGGAAGAAAAGCAAATGATAAAATCGTAATTCTACTGTATATGTACTTCGATGCGTGTTTAGAGTAACCGTAAAAAGTCGGCGTGTGTTTACATTATTTTAGTGGCCCAATATTGTTAATAAACGGCGTTCTAAACAATCAATAACGCTAGAAGAGTGGTTCTAGGTATTTACCTCCTCCACCGACTCCACCACCAACCGCAGCGTGCCCGCCGCGTCATAGGCCTGGTTCCAGTCGCCCACATTTTCGTAGATGGGCCTGAAATGAACAAAACATTAAAATAATAGTTATATTTATATAGTTATAATATCAATATAATATTGTCTTACGTATACCTATTATTCATTCAGATGTTGATACTTACTCTTCGGTAGACGACGCTTCTGCTTCACCAGGCCCACAGCAAAATACGCGGCGTAAGGCACGGCTCCAAGTTTTTAACATTTTAAAAAGAAATTAAAAGAAAATTTACGAAATAAGAACAAAATTTGCGCTCGTCTTCGCGGCAAAAGTGAAAAGTGTCACAGTCACACAAATGTCATAGCACATGATTTTGAACGAGTGAATGAATGACAAAACAAAATAATGTTACCATATAATTAATTTTATATATAATGGATTTAATTATGTTTACATTTATTGGACTATTAAGCAATGACCAGTGATAAAAATCTTTGTAATCAAAATTATGGGTAGAGATGCGACATACAGCCGCACTGGGAACACTTCTTTCAAACGCGCAGAAGCGTTATTAGCACCACACGAAATATTTATTGAGCGCGTATTTGCGTTTGCCGCACGATGTATTATGTAGCATAAAATTTGCAAAAAGTTTGCTAATAATTCAACAGGTAATGCGGTTTACTACTACATGGCAGCACTTTCACGTTCAATTCCATTCATTCACTTTTACGTTACTACAAAGTGTCGAATATGTTGTGAGTAAATACAAATTCAAAAGAGAAAAAAAAACTGGTAGCGCTTGTTCCGTGGGGTTATGTTACGGTCTAGTATGAAACACCCTTTACATGTACAGTAATTGTTTTATGACTACCATAAAACTCGAAAATTTGCAAACGCACATAAGCGCCGTGCCGCACTCGAACAAAGTATTCGACGCCGCACTAATGCGGCCGGCCGCACTGCGTAGACTTTGTTCAACCGCACATATGCGTTCGTAGCACTACACGAAAGATTTGTTGAACGCGCATGAGCGTTTGCCGCACAGGGTTCGTGGGCAATTTCGTAGCATTTGCATAAATTTCGCTAATAGTTCAGCAGTCAATGCGAGGAGTCTCGATCCCGATTTTTATTAAAACTAAAACTGTTTCACTAGATTTTTGTTAAAAAAAATCAAAAATTCAAAATCAAACATTGAATCCGTTGAAAAAAAATTATCAATTATTTTAACCGACTTTAAAAAGGAGCAGATACCATGTTTGACTAAAAAAAATATAAGGTAGACAATATCTTTACTTCCAGAAGTTTTTGGCAAAAAAGTCAACGAACAAACAAAAGTCACCGACTTCCGGCAGTAAAGTTATTTCCAACTTTTTAGTTTCTTTTTTCAGAAGTCGGTGATTTAAAAAAAAGTTTTTTAATCAACATTCGATAGTGTCGCTTATAGGGATCAATTTCTGAGAAGTAATGACCTACGGCAAATAGTTTAAAATGACATTGTTCATGCCACTATTATTACTTCTTTGAATATAGATTAATTGATGTCGCATACAGATATTTCAGTAAAGTAAGTTAGTTACATACTTGTAACATATTTTGTGAGAAATTATATGGTTTCTAATCGTAAGTCATTTGTTTGAACACACTTAGCCATTGTAATATTCAAGTTTAGCTAGTGTTTTGAGCAGGTTTTGTAATGTTATAACGTAGTTGCCGCCATTTTGTTTGTTTTTATTGTAAAATTCGCTCCATTGAATGAAAGTTTCTATCATAGTTTTTCATTCTTCATATTATGATATACTAGGTGTAACATAATGAATTGCAAGACCTCCCGGGTGACATTTGCGAATTTCCAGAACTCGTGGAACAAAATTTGAACGTGCAACCCCGTACAAGTAAATTGTTTCAATTTTATGCTGACATTGACGCGCAGCGAATGAATGAAATACACAAATATTTAAGCTATCGAGTAGTACAGGCTTAGCACCGTTCGGGCTAACAACACTTTACTGGGTGTACTTAAACTTTCAATATACTTGTTTAACATTTAATCAGTTTTATCTTAATCAGTTAATTTTTTAATCAGTTTTATCATTTAATCAGTTTTATGATTTAAAAAGTTTTATAATTCAATCAGTTTTATAATTTAATCAGTTGAACATCTAATCGGTTTATCATTTAAACGCATCTTATCCGTACAAGTTTCATGGTCCAAAAGACCCCACGGGAAGTCTTGTGTTTATAATGTTACATCTTGTATTATTCGCCACTTAACAACCTCATTTCTGAAGATGCTGTTAGTTTAGCGAAACAGATCAAATGGTTGATAACTGTTGCAGGAATTCGAGTATCCCAACGTATTTTAGCGTGAATATTAGTTAATACTGTAAGTAACATTAATGTCCAGTAGCATTGAATATATGTATACATGTATGTATATGTGGTATATATGTTAGTTTGAAGTTGTAGTTTATTATAATATGGCGCTTAGTTAGACCTAAGTTATAAGATTGTAGGTATTGTAATTAAAAGTTAACTGTATAAATAAATCAAAATGTAAAAAGGGTAAGTTCAAAAGCGTCAATCTCAAAAATATATGCAAAGACTAGCTGTGCCCAGCGGTTTCACCCGCTGCTCAGGTCCCCCTTATCACTTAAGGGTATGAAAAACAGATGTTGGCCGATTCTCAGACCTACTCAATATGCACACAAAATTTTGTACAAGTCGGTCCAGTTCAATACGGTAAATCTCAAAAATATACACAAAAATTAGGTTTCACCTGTTGCTCAACTCCTTTTCTTGAGAGACCGATTCTCAGATCTACCATAAATACAATATATGTATGGAATTTCATAAAGATCGGTCAAGTCGTTTCGGAGCAGCATGGCAACTAAAATTGTGACAGAAGTTTTTTTTTAATACTAGCTGTGCCCAGCGGTTTCACCCGCTGCTCAGCTCCTTGTCTAGAGAAGGGTATGAAAAATAGATGTTAGCCGATTCTCAGACCTATCCGATATGCACACAAAATTTCGTTGAAATCGGTCGAGCCGTTTCGGAGGAGTACGGTAACTAACACTGTGATACGAGAATTTTATATATTAGATTAGATGACGCTTTGTGAGTTAACAAAATCTGAAATTGCACGAAGTTAGCTGAAGCTGTTGCCACTTAGGTTTAGTCAAAACTTTAGGTCCTGCTGATGAACCAAAAAAGTTAAAAAAATAAATAAGTTGTAGACTTTTGACACACTTTAATTTTAAAACAAAAGTATAGATTTTCTAATTTACCTTCTAACATTTTCTAAATTTCGAATAACAACGCACAAAAATGATAGTCACTTACTTTGACGACACGGTTGGCGCAGTGGCTGAGCGATCGACTGTTGCGCTGCGTATCGCGGGTTCGATTCCCGCGCGGAGCAAATATTTGTATGGCCTACAGATCACTGTTCCGGGTCTGGCTGTTTGTGTATGTGCATTTAAATGTTTGTAAACGCACCCACGATACAGGAGAAATTCCTAGTGTAGGGCTACGTTTTTTAAAAAACAAAAAAAGTTTATATTTAATGTAGGCGCCCACTTAGCTTCGGTAGTTAACTATATTGTACCACCGCGCAAATGGCTTCCACGTCTGTTCTCTTCAGTATTCGGTGTTCTACAACCATTTCGTCTGTTCCGCTTTCTTTGTTAGAGCATGCTTTGCTTACAGTTTTTTAAATATTTTTCCATTAAACGTAAGATTAAGAAATTTATCAAAATGTTTGTTAATTTTTCATTAGGTCATCATTTCAATTTCAGTATTTATCTCCGTCAATTTACTGAAATCATAACTAATATTATAAAAGCGAAAGTGAGTTTGTTTGTATGTTTGTTTGTTTTTTACGTCTTCACGCCTAAATGCCTAAACCGATTTTGGTACAGAAATAGTGGAGACCCTGGAGACGGACATAGGCATTTTTTGTAAAGTGAGAGATGAGGGAGAAAGAGGGAAGAAAAGGGAAAACTTAACTTACTATTGTAATAAATAACGCGCAAGGGCAAAAACTACAGGTAGCAGGTTCCTGCAAATCAGGAAAGGGGAACTGTGTTACCCCGAATTAACGCGACCGAAGCCGCGGGCAAAAGCTAGTATACAATATATCTAAGTCTTAGTACAGCAAATTCAATATTTCTCGTACATTAATGTAATCAATCGTTACTAAGAGTATTAAAACGAAACATTCAGAACGACTTTTACAATTGAGTATAAAATATGATGTTACCCTTTTTTACCTGTGGGAAATAATTAAATAGCTTCCTTCCCCCGCTCTAGTTGGAGCAGGGGGGGAGTTCAACTTTTACTGACTAAAACTCACCCATGTTCCTTCTTTTGCCCTTTATGTTCGGGAGGCGCGGTATTTCTTTCCAACAACCCGCAACCCCGGCAATAATGCTACCCTATTAGAAAGATTAAACGCCGCTGGATCTAGACACGTATACTAACTACAGTCAATAGTTATTGATTCAAAGTTTAACTACACTTAGAACGAATAGTTATCGAGTAGCCGAAAGTTTTTGAAATTCAATGTTATTACGTCAACTTTATCAGTGTTTATTGTTTTGCAGCATCAGAACCAGGGTCTGGTGATCCAGCACACCCGCACAGGGAGCTCGCCCGCCCCGCTGCCCTCCCAGCAGCAGATCAACAACAAAGCCACCAGGTGAGACAACTTAAACAAACCTAATAGTGACCGCTTAGGCCTATTGTCCACGTACACCGCATGTCACGCGCACGCTTTTGTCAATTGACGAATGCTTGCATCTTGCGTAGAAACAATCAAGACTGTACACAGAGCGGCAACGTCGCATCAACCTCTCGTCATGCGGTGCGCGCGGCAGCATGTCACTATTACGCACACGTATTGTTTTGTATTACAAAACTAAATTGTGGTACATATTTTTAGTCATTCGGTAAAATGATTGAAAAACAGAACCGTCTTCTAATAACACTGCCGAAAACAATCTACAATTTATATTTCTTTAGATGTATGGATAACTCTTGTTCTTTCTTCGCCTGTTTCGTCGTTTTCTAATAAAGTTGTATGCTATAATCACTTCATCATCCTCATCATCATTAAGCTTAGGTTTGTCGGACTTATACTGACTAAAACCCAAACCATGTTCCTTCATTTTGCTCTACCGGGGCATATATTTCTTTCTAACAACCCGCAGCCCTGGACCATTCCTTATCTAAAGACTTACTTCTTTGATTTAGAGAAACTCAAATGATTTAATTAATTACACTCTACGAATTATGTCATTTTAATTGGTCTTCGTCTCGTATAAGTATATGTGAGCATCCCGGATGTGCCTTAATACTTTATTTTTCCTCCAGGACAAACACGTACCCGAAGCTGCCGGACAAGTTCCGCGTGCGCTCTCCGGACGCGGCAGCCGCGGCCGCGTCTCCGCCCGCGGGCGCCAGCGAGGAGGAGGTGATCTTCTTCTGACACCCGCCACACAACGCGCCGCACACGCGCTCCTGAGACTGTCGCCTCTCATAAGACCTTCCGGACACTTATACCGCCCTGGTACTTTTTCATAACGTTCTTCTGATTTTGCAATTTATTTTGCTCTGTTTTGCAGGTTATGTTTATTTTCATTTATAAAACCTTAGTAGATGTGGATCAAGGATAATGATTTTATTTAGTTATTTTCGACAATCCTCGATAATATGAAGCCCTAGTACCTACACCGTCAAGAGCGAAGGTAAGTATACAATTAGCAAGTTCAGAAAACCCTTTTCAACTAAAATTATCAAAATTGATATTTGCGCCATTATGGTGAGAATAATAGAACAAAATCTTAATCTAAACCTTCGGAATAATTGCATTTGAGCTTCGCTAACTTTGTTCATATTTTTGCTCTTGACAGTAGTGAGATATTTGTTCTTATAAAAATCTATGATGACAATCTACAACAGAATATACTTTTAAGTTCTGTTCAGTAATTCTCAATTTTTTTTAAACACATTTTGATAGTGATTATCTTCTGGCTACTTTTAAACACTAGAAGTTTTGGAAAGAACGTTTTTAAAAGAACCTTATATCGATTTTAATTCACCGTGTATAAAGAATTACAATAATGACATTATACTATTATTTTAACTTCTAAAGAATTACTACTGCCTATCAAAAGAGATTGGATATAAATAAATCTAGTCAGTATTTTTCACTAGTATTTTTGACTGACTACACACATAACTTCTTAGTTAACTTAATCTTCATAGTTAACATTAGTGATGTGCTGAGTATAAGGGCAATCAGTAATTTTAATTGTCACTGTTTTTATCGATACGTAAAAACAATCGACTATGGTAGCAGCACATCTCTAGTCTAAATACTAACTTAATAATTATACGATTTAGTTACATTTTATTCATCATGCATCTACATTTTAATAAAATTAAATAAATTCGAAAAAAATATTTTACTCTCTATTTTAAATCTTGCAACAATAACTTTTTAAAATATTTTAACAGTATCATAATTTCTATAAAGAAGTATTTTTTTATGTTCAGGCAGCTATACCTACTTATTTATTTCCCACAAAATTTATATAAAACTCACATTTATTATAAAGTACAAACATACAATACGAGCTTACAAAAATTGACAGACATTCCATTTTAACTAAAATGATCTCTATTTTAACCCTATAAAATCTATTTTACTGTAACAGTATTTTAATCGCAGCTTTTTACTGAGGCAACTATTTACACTGTTCCTTTTTATTTAAATTATTTATATTTAATAGGAAGGTCGAGTGAGGTGAAACTTTAAAATATTTAGATTAGAATAAATTTCATGTATACCTAAAATAAAAAAAAGTTTGACGAATTTAGTCGAATTTGTTAACCGAACGTCAAGAATCGACTAAAAAGTGGACACATATAGAAAAAATAAATAAACGTGAACACAGACTATGCGTTGGCGTAGAGACGCATTTAGAAAGTAAATTAACTTAGACAATTGTACTTTGTGTCAAAGTTTAAACAAATGAAGATCTGACAGCAAAAACGAATGGCAGCTGCTATAAATCTGTTGCTGTAGAATGTAAAATGAAATGTATAATATAACCAATAGAACAAAGAGGTGGGCGATAACTTACATTTATTCGAATTCCCTGTTGCTATAAAGAGGGTTAGTCGATTAATGTTATTAACTCTATTCGATTCGGTTCTAAAGTCTTTAATAAAATATTTGCAGGCAAAAAATCATGTATATTGAACACTCATTCGATTATGTATCGAGTACAGAATCGATTCTTCACTATGAGTAACTGGAAAAATAATTTAAGATTTTAACTGTAGAGAAAAATGTCTACACTTAGCGGTCTATAGATAAATAATAGAAATTGTTATATTAGATGTTTTGGAAATAAATGAAAAATCTTGTTGTTGAATATTATACATTGATATTATGTATGTTGAAAGCATTTACTGATATAATGGCAATATTGTCTGTGATGAAAAAGTTTAAGACCTTTATGTAATAAAAAAATAATTGTATTTGAATGCTTGTATAATACGAAAGTGCAATAATGGTAAATGCTTTCAACGTTAGGAATAGAAACGTTTGAGAAATTAATAAAATTGTTTGTTATGAAACATTTTTACATACATTATAAACTTTTTGAATCACTTGTTACTCGGTATTATGACTACTATTTGTGTTGTACAAATATTTAAATCATTAGATACGACTAACCGCGTCAATAAATGTCATGACATGAATAGTATTACCTCTCTCACTCATATTGCAAATGGTATCTCTCGAGATCATTTTGAGCTACTTACCTAAGTACGGTGACCCCGAATCTAACGATTTCAATCTTTGGTTATAGAAACTATAATTAATTAATACGACGTAAATGGTAAGAAAAACATAGGTTTAGCCAGGGTAGGGCATAAAGAGAGCTAAAATACCTATGCTGGTCTTTGATATATGTCGTTCAGACAAAACAATAAGGACAGACATTTGCACCAAGATATAACGAGATAAAAAATCCTACAAATAAGGCATGTAATTAATATTATAAGTCGATTAGTGCCAAAAGATTTTATGACTTAATTATTGAAGAAGAGAGTACCTATTTGCTTGACCTTGGCTGAGTCTATGTACGGACAAACAATTTCTATATAAATAAAAAATAACTATATTTCACAACTACAGAATAATCTTGAAGCACGCTGTTTCAAATACATGTAACCATATATTTTCAATAGTAAAGTAATTGTTACATTTTATAAGGAACTACGTTTTAACTTAATAAATAAAATATAACTGTTAACTGTATATATGTTGGCATATTTACTATTATATTTAAAAGAATGTTATCTGAATATACTTGTAATAATACTAATTATTAATACTTCGGATTGGCAATTGCATGGTTTGTAAAAAGGCTATTTTAAACGGATTTTCTCGATGCTTGACTGTACTGTTTAAAGGTTTTACGGTAACTAAAGTTAAGAGCTTATTAGGGTAAACTTAACCTCGTTTGGGAGAAAAATGTGTGAAATTCAGTCATATTTTTTTTTATTGGTTAGATTGAGAAACGAGTTATTGAAGAAGTGCCGTAAAGCCTTTTGTGAAACGACATTCAATTGCTAGTCTCTCAGCCGAGTTAACAGGCTCACTTCCTAATAGACCCCAAGCCAAAATCGACTTTAAACTAACTTGCTCAAGGTTGATTTTCCTTCACCAAATATTAACTCGTCTGTAAATTCGGCTGCCCAATTTTTTTCTAGGTTTGTGTGCAGCTATTGTGTGTTTAAATAATAGTTTCATTTGAGTCTATGGCGGCCGCCTTTTACGGCAAAAAGAAAACACTTGTTTGTAAAATATTAGTTTTTCGTTAACGTACGATATCCGCACACAACAGTTGTTTAGCTCATTTAGAATACTGTTGTTATAAAAAAAACCTAAGACTATGTAACTATTTTTCGTGCATTTACTGTAATCCTTTTTACGATTTCGTCGTTAGACAAGGTGATATTTAAAATCTATTTTCTTGTTTAGGAATACCTTTTCATACTGTGTGTATATATATTGACGTTGATGTTTGAACATATTAATCTTAAGATATATCTTATAAACCGATCAAACCAGTTGGGTTTCTATCGCGAGGTCGAAATTTATTACTTGCAATAAAATTATTAAAATTCGATGATGAGAAAATATTTAATAATAAAAAAAAATATATGGCAATTTTAAAATTAGTAGATAAAAAAGTTTTAAAATGAATCGGGTTTAGAGTTTATGGTATACTTAATTTTTATTATTTGTATAGATCGTCGGCGATTCGCCGGAGGTTTCGACTTTAAAACATCATGACAATAAATAAAAAAAATAAAAAATGTTCTATTTTTCTGAACGATTACGACATAATATCAAACTTGACGGTAGAAACTTGAAATGTCGTATTAGTGTGGCGTGCTGTTGCAATTTCAACATTCGGCAATGACATGAACGTTGTAAATCCAACAGCGTGCTTACGGCAACTCGATCTTCCACCGTATATTGAAGAGACGTATAAATAGTGTTCGCGTATGTATAAATTATTTTATGATGCTTAAAAACACGGCCATTGATCAATTCTAATAATATTCAATCAAATTATACGCTTTTTAATACAATTCGCATTCCAATGGCCAGAAACGATGCATTTAAATAAATAATTGTTCCTTAAATAGGATATAAAGTTTATCTTATTCATTGGGTATTTTGCTATTATAGACCTAAGCATAATATTGCATTTAGATAATTGAACTGGAACCAGAAAGGGGCTTATTTTATTAAACAAACTACTCATAAAATGTACTTCATCTTGAAATATTTATATCGTAGTGAGCAAGTCTCTGTTGAAATAAATATAATAAATATCTTGGGACAACGTTAACGTAAATACGTTGATTTTAAAATTGAAAATACAATTTATCGTTTAAAATTTTAGTTTGATACCTTCATTCATTCTTTGCCAGCTGTATTATATTCCTACCGCTAAACTTAGATGGTGCCTAAGGTAGCTGTGGGGTGCGGGAGGGATTTCGACAAATTAAATAAAACGTGCGCCGTTTTAGGCCGCATCATTGGTTTTCATCAGGCGAGGTACGGCCAAACTCGGGTCTAGTAAGTCCTAGCTTCTCCGCCCCGTAAACCGGGGTAAAAATGAGTGAATCCAGAGTATATGCTATCTACATGACAAATTCGTTAAGCCGCTTGAGCGTGTAGGAGTAACAACCATAGACACACACATACAAACTTTTGCCTTATCGAGAATGATTTTAAAAAGGAGGTCAACAACCCATCACCACACCCGTCCCGCACCGCACATACCTCATCAGTGAAGCGGTATGCCTTAAGTAATACCATTAAAATTGTTACTATTTCAAAGTTTTGAAACAGAGCTTTTAGTGAAAGACTAAGGCTTGCAATATCGCCCTTATGTACAGGAACTCAAGAGTCCGTGCCTTCTATGATAATTACGTTTTGTTTCGGACCGCTTTACGTACTGAAGTTTGTTTATTTTCTAACAACTTAGAGCTATTTTATGTCATCTTATTCGCTCTTTGACTGTGAACGGTTTACACTTAATTTTAAAATAGGAATGCAGTTGTTTTGTGTTATAAATGTCTCATACATCAATACAGGGTGATAGTTGTGAAAAATATCCTTTATGTAGTAATCAGTATTATGAACAAGTTTTAATCTTCAAATATACGTAGCTGGCGAAGTGGCTGAGGGTTCGACTGCTGCTCTGCCTATCTCGGGTTCGGTACCCGCAAGGAAGAAATATTTGTATAGCCTACAGATAATTGTTCCGGGTGTGGCTGTTTATGTATGTAAGTTTAAATGTTTGTAAACGCACCCATGGTGCAGAAGAAACACACACAGTACACTGCTCCTTAAGTCGATTTAATTTAGGCATCAGTTAATTGTTTCTTCAAATTTCAGATTTGATTCTGTAATAAAAGTTGATTATTTTCACTGCATGCTCCCCTACAGTATGTTCCTCGTCTAAATTATCACCCTGTATACTTATTAAATAATAATAATCTGCCCTATAGTAAATATGCTCTCAAAACACAGTCAAAGGGCATCAGTTGTATAAATAGTAGATACGCAATCATCACTATAATTATCGATGTATTTCTTTCAACTGCATTGAGGATTCAGTATCATAGAAATTACGTTAGTGAGATATTAATCAGTACTTACTTTAGCCCTAATTTAAGTTCGCTCGTTGCAATATTAAAAAAAAACAACTTATGTAAGCTTTAAAGTATATTTATATTTTAGTTAATATGTTCCCTCCAAATTTCTCCTATTATTTTGTGGCAACGACAATACGTTCTGTATTGCTCAATTTATGCTCATTTTTAAATCCTTGTACTTATTTCTAGTGATATTAATATTTTATTCGTGTAAAATAAACGGTTTGTATCGTTTGTCTATGATAAACTTTTTATTTGTTTGTGTTAATAATCTTGATCTGTGAGGAGTAGCGGGCTATGCCTGCCTTGTATTTAGAATAGATGACAAAAATAAACATTTACCTAGTATCATAATGTGATTTTATTTATAAACAATGGTATTTTAACATATATTTTGTTATATTTTCACACTTAGTGTTAGTAAAGCAGCAGTCTTGAAACGAGACTAGGAAGATCTTTGGCCGAGATTTATAAACGTTATTAAACACGCGCTTCGACTTACAAATGTTCCTGTCTATATGGTGGACTTGTAGTTTGACGTTTGAGCGAAAGAGGCAGGAATAACTCTTGTACAGTGGGCTGCGTCAATTTTGTACTCTTATTAAAATTAGCCTTCAAGAAGGGTCCCCGAACCAGGGTTGCGGGTTATTCGAAAGAGATACCGCGGCCCCGGAATATAAGGGGCAACAGAAGGAACATGGGTGGGTTTCAGTCAGTACAAGTCTGAAGTTATTTGATGATTTCCCATTCGCAAAAAGAATAAGGGATCCGCGATTGATGCGTGGGGTGCATGAAAGTACGTGCTACGTAACGTTTATAAATGTTGGCTTTTATGTTGTAGTGAAAACTGCACATATACATAATTATTATAACATAACAGAAATTGAGAAGATTTGATCAATTAAATCCCTCGTCAAATCATTCCAATGAGTTTATAGCGTTTGCACTTTGAAATTCAGTCTTTATTTTTTATTAAATCACGGTTTTGATAATGGAAAAGTGATCAAAATCTACTCAAATAATTATTCGATTAAAAACGCTAAATAAATATCAATAAAGTTGACAAATATTGGCATATAATAGAAGTGCATTATTATGCTGTATAATAAGCCTGGTCGATACAAAAACTTTAATATTGAACTAAGGTCGATTACATTGCTTTAGAAAGAAGTGCACGTAAGTATTAATCTTATAGAACTACGTGAAAGTAACTAATTTATGAATTACAGTATTTTTTATTTATTTATCAAAAGTAATAAGAGTATTGGGGGAACACTACATAAAGAAAGAAGTAGAAAACTTGGGAAGGGTGTAATTTCAAAGAAAATTGTTCTTTAACAGGTTTAGCTAAGGTTCACAATGTCTTTAATACCTTTAGGCGAGAAACAGGCTCATATATTTTTATTTTAGCCAGAAAGCTTCGCGACAGACCTCGTAGAAGATGGCGGAATGAGCTGGATAAACCCAACGAACAGAAGGATTACCATTACATCTTATAGCAGTTCTTATTCCTGTGTAAGAAAGAGATGGTGCTAGACACCCTGTATAGTTCTGTCTCTTTCCCTCAGTGGAATAAGTTCTGCTTTAAAACGTCATGGTAGGGTAGCAGTGATCCACATTGGCTCTAGATCGTACCGAGACGGCGCTAAAGCAAATGCGGTCGTCAGTGACATTAGCTTTGGGAGGCCCCTTTCAGTTCCAGATAATATAGCTAACACTAGCCGCTGTTTCGACTTTCTTTTCAATCTTTACGGTTTTGCACCTCAATAGAAAAAGTCGGAACCGTTATAAGATCACTTTGTTATCCGTCTGTCTGTCTGTCAAGATCCATTATCCCCGTTACGGCCCTAATCGAAACAGTTTTGCGAGGCCCCCTTGTGCGCGAGGCTGCCAGCGGTCGCCGACGCCACTGATCGTACCAATTGGAGGTCGTAGGGTGAAAAGCCTTTGTCCAGCAGAAAGATGACGCAGGCCAGCAATAACCGTATTTTTATTTTGACTAGGTACCTGTTGTTGTTAAGTTACATTGCAAACCAAGCTTTGATAATTTTAAAAAAAAATTACTCAACCTTGTTCAGACAACTCCATCAAATAATTTTCGGTACAAAACAAAATAAAGAGATGTTTTAAAACTAAATTTCCAAGTTTTAAGGACTGAAAAAACAGGATTAGTAATTCATCAAAAAATAAAAGCTTGTAAAAACAGTCTTATTCAGCTATGCATAAGGATGAAAATTGAGTAGGTATCTATCTAGCTAGCCACCACTATAATCAAGGCACATCTTAACAATATTCTATAATAGTCCAAGATCCCAGGGTCGCGAGAGATTACTTCTTTTTGAGTAACAAAATGTATGGGATGCAGTTCGAAATTTAAATGCATGTTATTTTTTTATAACGTTTTAAAGGGTCTGGCAGAATTCCGATGAGAACGGTATGGCAGCGTAGTTTATTTTATTGTATAGAATATATTCCAAATTCAGAGCTCCGTCTTTAAGAAGGGTGTAACATTTTACATACCTTTAGCACCTGTAAATTATGTAGCTGTTAAAAATAGTTTACTGTAATTATACCAGAAGGCCTATGGCCGTTTTATTGCTCGTTGATTTAAATACAAATAAACACGTCTTTTTATTGGAATTTCAATTTTCACAGTATATTAACGACTCAAATGTAGACGTACTGTATCGTATTAAATTGATCACGTCAAGTGTTTTAATTTTAAACTGAACTGTTGTCTCGCCATTTTGATTTATCAAAATACACAACGCGGGACAACTTTATTTGTAGTATTTTTGCAAATTACGTGAATGTAGAATTCTAATTTGAAATATTGTTTTAAATTTTATTATTATTTTTATGTTTATTCATATCGTATTCAAAAATGAGGGGGGGGGGTCCGCCATCTTGAGGTTCATCAGTATCGCTGCTCGCGATCCCGCTCATTTTGTTACTAAGAAAATAAGTAATGTCTGGCGGCTCTGCTTGTTTCAAACGATTTCCTAATCATTAGCTATATTTAGTTTTTTAGATAAACTTGAATAGAAAAAAAACAACCTTGAATAGAAATCCAAGCAGAAAGTAATAATAAATTGTCACTATCTTTCCGTGTATAGATATTCGTAACCATTTTATTGAACTTAACATATCTTTATCTTGAGATAACAATCTTAACAATAACATAAAAATTCGGTCAAGAAGATTCCAATTGGAAACAAAAATTGTTTAAGGATTAACAAAATCTTCACTATATTTAGTCATGACCAAAATTACAAGGAATTTTTTCATTAGATTATGGCAGTTAGGTCATAACTATTTAATACTAATTTGTTATGTTTGAGCCAATACTATGTCCTATGAGGAAAACTATTTGTGACTCAAAGCATTCTCAATCTACCTACAATGGAAACTTTGCTTGGCATTCAGGAGACTATTCCGTGATACCTAAAAGGTTCTATCATCATTCAGGCATTTGAAATTCATAACATATCCCTAACAATTTCGTTAGAAGTTTTCTCCCAAATCTTGCCTGACCGATACAGCCTATAGATTTTATTGCTAACTAAACTTTGACCAAATTTCATCATTGAACCTTCAAACTTATGCTGGAACACCTGCATTTGTGTCTCATTGTACCCCACCCCACTAGGGTTGATTACTTTGGGATCCCTACACTCTGTGTACTTATGTGAAGCTAATATTTCTACTGGCAATACCTTACTACTTGAGTTTACAGTAAATATATCTTCAAAAGTTTGCATGGCATCTAAATTCCTTACATATGTCAACTTTAAGTCTTGAGTCATAATATTATTATAATAATGTGTCTTCTTCATAATCTCTGGGTAGCCTTCCTCAGTGTTGTCATCATCAGCTTGATTTAGACAAAACAAAAGAGGTTTCACTTCCAATGTCTTGAACTTCCTTGTAGGATCAAAATCATTGAATACTTCCTTGGCATTATTGTGTACTCGTGGTACTAAGAACTCATCCCAAGCCAACACCATGGCATGACTTACTTTTTCAGCATCTTCTTTATCAAATCTAAAATGTCTGAACAAGCAGTCAAGCTCAATCGCATCTCGAACAATGCTGTAGGACTTAGCAAATACAAATGGATAGTTCAGAGGGAAGAATTGTATATTCCATTGGGTTATATCAGGTGGCAGTAAATTCAGTCTCCGGATAATATCTTCAGATATCATGCTATCATAAATTGTGAAGAAATTCACACCCATCATATGGTGAAACACTAGGAACTCTATGAACGCATCTCTTGAAACCACTGGCACTTGGTTAGGTATCACACAGATGGCAGGTTCTATGTTATTCACAAACTTAATGCTACTGCTCTGTCTAGGTTTCCTTTTAGTGTTAACTTCAATTACTCTGTTGATTGGGGCATGTATTGGGTTGATGTTGTAATCATTGACATAGAAGCTAATTCCTTTTGGCTTGCCCAAATCCTGGTTCAATGAACACTGAAAGATGTATAAACGGAAATCATTGATAGGTTCTGATACAATCTTGTAATTAAACCTTCCAGCTTTTGGCTTGTTTGTGTTTTCCAACCAAATGTTGCATCGAAAGTTAGGTGGGACGTGCGCCTTACCGATGACAATAGTGTCAATATTATGAGCATGCATCGGCGTCAACTTATCATGCTTTTGATACGAACGCAGAAATGACGAATACGAGTAGAAATTCTCATCGATCTGCTGAAATAGTGGAGGTGTTTCACGGATTTCCATCGACGAATTACGAAGGATTTCAGACAACATAGTTGCGTTGAATCCGGGGCCGCAAAACTCAATCTCCGAAAGGCCTGGTTTGCCGAAGAAATTCAATACTTCTAGCACATACCTAAGTCGGTAGTACTCATGGCGGTATACAAGTAATGTTACGATGCTTAAAAAGCACACAATGATGAGTATAAGTTGATAATATTTCCTCATTGTGGTGGTCCCTGCTGAGTTTCGCGAAGTCTTCATTTATTTACCCGGCATCTAAAAGCGGTATATGCCATTAATAAATCGAATAAACACTTGGTTCACGAGGACATAAAATAGTAAATATCTTACCAATTCATTTGAGAACACAAATATAACCAAAATAATAGTTTTCCAAGAGGAAAATCATTTCACAGCATTGCAGATGATTGTGATGAATGAACTCGATTGAACCAGAACCAATGAATGGAATTGGGATTTGTTTCACAATCACTATTGTCAAAATGACACTTCAATGATGTTAATTTTCTGTATGTTGGTTGCGCCAGTTTTAGTTTTTGGTTATATTAGAGGTGGAATTTTGCTTTGAAGCATTGAATTGTAAAATAACCCTTCATTGCAGAAGAATAACGGGGCACCTTTTGCAGTAATTAGCCACCGAATATAAAATTCAAGTTATTCATTTACATTATAAGAAACTCGAAACATTTGTAAAGCAAGCAGTAAAGTTATTTTTTTCGGTTATTTTATTCAACTCAACTAAGTTTATCTGAGTATCTATGATTTTAAAATAAACCTTGTTGGCTGCCACCTCTATTCAATGTCAATTCTGCCAAAGTAACAAAATAAAACCAAAAGCGAGCAAGTCATCGGCGTTTTCATGGAATGTCTTGTATAGTTGAATAGAAAATAAAATAAATTCTAAATATGTCCACCAATAAGGACGAGACTTTGAGACAGTTTTGCGATGTTACTGGCGCCGATGAGGGTCGCAGCAAGTTTTTCTTGGAGTCGTCTAACTGGCAGCTAGACGTAAGTGAACAACTTGTTTTATCACCTTTTTGCTGTTTTTCTCGTCAGAATAGCGTATTATCTGATAGGTAACAGTGTCAATCGACCGTTTGAATCAAATAACATCAGTTTTGTTTTGGTATTGACCTCATTGTGAGGTTTTTATTTTGCATTGGTTAAATTTTTGTTTTGCTTGTAACAAAGATCATTAAGAAGCCAATTTATTAAGTACGTAGCAATAGCAATTTTACATACGTTTGGTTACAGTTATATTACATTTCCATGAGTAATGAGTTGTCTATAATCAATAATTTCGCACGATCTGCCTACAAATCAATGGACTGTTTTCTGAAGATAATTGATTGCTTTGTTGGCTATTTGTTCATGGTTGACATAAGAATAATTATAGGCATCAACAGAAAGACTTCTATTGAATTTATTCACAGCAAGAATCTTATTGGCATGTTAAGATTCTTACTGTCAAGTCCAAGATAACTGTAATATTAGAAGAGGCTTCCATTCTCCAATAAAACATAATTTAAACTTCACAGTATTTATTTTCTAGAGCTCCATTACAAAGTTTATTTCTATCTCACTTTTTAAAATGAGGAATAATCCTAAAATATAATTACAGGTAGCATTATCCAGTTTCTACGAGCACGGGGGTAACGTTGATGAGCCCCCCACTAACCCTACAGTTGCTGCATCATCCTTGCCAACTCTCTCAGACAGTGACATGGAGTCGCCTCCAGGGTCTCCACTAGCACCTGTGAAGAAAGACAAAAAGAAGGTGCCAGGCCAAAAGTTTGCTACGCTGGACTCGTTGCAGCAAGAGAGTTCTAGTGATGAAGAAGAAGGTGAATAAATCTTGTATATTGATTACTTGGGCCTGTATCGGTGACAATAACAGTCTTAAGGCACTCCCTGTGAGATGAATGACTGTGAGCAATGGGTAGGTCACTGTCCGTCTACGGATGACGGGCCGTGTCGACGGCACGTTAGTGTTCCTTGCGCGCCTCAAAGAAATGTTCGCAAAGCAGAGGGGCCTGCCAGGGCCACAGCCTGCCGGGGTACTGGGTTATTCTAAAGAGATAATGCGGCCCCGGAACATAAGGGCAAAAGAAGAAACATGGATGGGTTTTAGTCAGTACAAATCTCACACTCCCATGAAGTTATTTGGTGATTTCCGATCTGCAAAAAAAAGGCACTCACTGTGTGATTATTCTGGTCCATCCTGTACAATCTATCACTAGGTAAGGGAAAATGGTCCAAGTGATTACAAGTTTCAGAATAAAGTCACATCCAACTTGTTTCCTTGTCCTTTTTTGGGGGAGTGTCAGACTTTTACTGGCTAAAACCTACCCATGTTCCTTCTCATGTTCTGGAGCCATAGTATCTCTTTCGGATCTTACTTGCATCCTGCGTCTAGGTCTCTGGTCAAAAGAGGTTACATCAAAATTGCAAATAGTAAAATGGAAGAAGAAGTAAGATTTTGTTACCACTGTATGATCAGTATGAGTTTGTTAAGGAAACACCAATGACAGTGCATGATTTCTTTGACAATACAGCTTCATGTTCACAAAAATGCTACAAAACGCCTGTAACAGATGAAATCATAGAAGATTCTAAATGTGTAGATGAAATGAATAAACTGAAAAAAGAAGTGGAAAGATTGTTGTGTGAGAATAGTGCATTGAGGAAAGAGTTAGCAAGAGTGAAAGCTATGGCTACTCCTGATGAGAATGAGGAAGGTCTGTTTGTTATTATGTCTTTTAGTGTAGAATTAGAATTTAGGTACATACATAACCAATTTTTTTTTGCATATGGGAAATCACCAAATAGGGGGAGTGTCAGACTTTTACTGACTAAAACCTACCCATGTTCCTTCCTTTGCCCTTCATTTTCCGGAGACATGGTATCTCTTTGAACAATCCACAACCCCGGTAGGGTACATAACCATTGGATTTTCCTATATTTTTTACTTGTCAACCTGTATTTTTGGTCATATTGTGAATTGCTGTTTGCATATCTTACAATTTAGTATGATTTTATCATTCGATTTCACAGGTAGGTCTTGTGGGACACATTGATTGAATACAGACATTTAACATTGGAAGAAGGAACTCATCAGTATAATATATTATACTAGCTGTTCCCCACGGTTTCACCCGCGCTGCTCAGCACCTGTTGGTCGTAGCGTGATGTTATATAGCCTATAGCCTTCCTCAAGAAATGGACTATCCAACACTAAAAGAATTTTCCAATTCCAACCAGTCGTTCCTGAGATTAGCGCGTTCAAACAAACAAACAAACTCTTCAGCTTTATAATATTAGTATAGATTAGTGTTTTGGATTCCTCAGCAGTCTGTCCGTCTGTCACCAGGCACTCATGAGCCACGATGGTTAGACAGTTTTCATAGATAATGTATTTCTTGCCGTTATAACAACAGAAACAGTATAAAAAAATAGTTTAGGGGGCTGGCTCCCATACAACAAAAATTATTTTTTTTGCCATTTTTAGATGGTATGGTATGGAAATATTAGTGTGCTAGCACTCGAAAGTTTTTTTTTTAAATGAAGAACATATTCTGGGTAATACAAGAGTTCCTTATGTTTCAGTCCCACAGTAACAATCATAACAAAAAAAAAACAGTTTGTCTATAGGAAATCTTCCATTGTTGCAGGTCAAGCGTTTTACGCGGGTGGTTCGGAGCGGTCTGGGCAACAGATCCTTGGACCAGGGAAAGGGAGAAAGGACATAGTTACTGAAGTTTTCAAGAGCGTTAGAGAGTGAGTTTCCTTTTTTAAAATTACGTAGGGAAGGACAAATACATTTTGGCAATGCCAGTGTCTTTGTCATTAGGTCTAATTATAAATCAAGAACTAACTTCGTGAGTATTTTTGTAGTTGAGAGTTTCCCGTCACTCGACGTTAGTGGTAAATAATAACAGCCCTACGAGTCTATCTTTGGGTTAAAACATGCTTCCCTAGGTCCATGGTTATGTGACCCATTACATACCAGTTTTCTCAGTGCCTCGGAAAGCGCGGACAGTCGTTAAAGATAGTCCCTATGATCCGAAAAGTCTCACTACAAGTCGCCAAGGATTACCAAGAAGTTTATTACACCATAGTATTACCAAATACTAACTGGGTTGTAGAAGTCCGATAGGCATTCACTTCATATAAAATACTGGTATTCAGCTGCATTGGGTTAGACTGGAAGCCGAAACCAACATATTTGGGATAAGGCTAACCAGATGATGATGAGGCTCGGGAGCGGGATTGCTGGAATTTAAGCTGCTTGCACTTTTTATTGGAAATTTCATTAGTTCGACTTGCTTCGATCATCTTGTCGAACTTTTATGGATTGTTAAAAATTTTAACAACCCATTAAAATTCGTCCGACGTTGACGAAAACTTGACGAACTTTAACGGGTTTTAAAAAAAATCTAGTTTTTTTTAAAAACCCATTTATGTTCGTCATGTCTGGCAATGTTTCACTATACTTTATAACGTCAGGTGGTAACTAAAACTCAATCTTAATGTGTGGAACACCACAGACTATCTACAGTACTGTCTCTGCTCTCTTAAATCCATCCAAAGTTTGTCTTGAAAAGTTCCCTTTTAGCGATAAGACCGCCCTTTGTGTCACCCTATTTATAAATTTCTGAAATTCTGTGGTTTGTACGGTGTACATAATACTTATAGAATATTTTCTATCTCATCATTTTCCTGCCCTTGTTCCATTCTATTTGGGGTCGGCGCAACAAGTTTTCTTCTTCCGCTCTTATCAGACGTAACGGCATCATTTACTCCTTTCTCCTTCTTATCATTCCTTATACAATCCGTCCATCTATAATATAATATTTTATCTATCTATCTTAATTAAACACAGGCGCGGCGCGGTGGTGTTCGAAGATGAGCCGTCTTCTACAAGCCGAGGGGGACGCTCTGCGTTCAGCGGAGTGGGATATAGACTTGGTAACTATGAGTAGTATTTATTGCGACCCTATTTTTTGATTGTCGAAAATTTATATTGTTCGAAATATTATAAAAAAAAACTTTTGTCTTCAGGGTTTCTTTAAATGGAACCTCCATACATGCAATTCAAGGTTTAAAATACAATATATTTGTATATAACTGGGTGTGTATCGATAGGTCTTCAAAAATGATGTGGAGGTTTCTTGAAAAACAACTCAAGTAAAAATATCTATTTATAGTACTTATTCTTATTAAAAGCTTTCAACGAAAATTGGTTTGAACAAGGATTAATAATTAGTTTTGGAAATATGGGACTTTTTCATCAAACTGCAGCCATAACTTTGTTCTAATTAACTATAGATACTATGAAGAACACATTTTGTGTGTTTTGCGATTCATTGTAAATTTGCATTTAGGTGCTACGGACTATCTGTGTGCTAGTCCGTCTCTCACTTTTACTTATATAGATAAAATATAAAATGTAATCCAGCGAAAAATCTGTTCCTTAAGTTCAATCTACTACAGACACCTCTCTATTGAAGATTGTGATGATAATCAGTGATAATGATGTCGAGATTTAAAGATTTATGATTATTTCGACCTTGTTGTTAATTATAGCTAGTTCGTCCGTCAGACGGTAGCAATTTTGTATAACCATTAATTAATGTAGTGAAGTAAAAGCCACTCTTGAAACGATTATAAGAAAATAAAGTACTGATTGCTGTGGTCTTGTGTCCCAGGTCAAACAGCAGAGGATCCTGAGCCAGCATCGGCTGATGCCGCCGCCGGTGGCAACCCGCAGGCACCACCGGTAAGTCTGCAGAGATTACTACCCAACAGTTTCGTCCAGAAATTCCTTTTTAAAATATGTCAACAAAGTTGTCTGTTTCTATAGTTAACTAGCATGCGTTGCTATGCAATTTTTTACCTTTCTACCTACCCTACCTTTTCTGTTATAAACCTCACGGAGCCCGAGACCTTTCCAACGAATGCAAAACCGTGGAAATCGGTTCGTGCGTTCTGGAGTTATAGCGTCAGGAAGGAAAACCCGACTTATTATATAGTAGATCTATATAAATAAAAGGAAAAATCACTGACTCACTTATTAAACTGCGATTATTAGAAATCTCAAATTTTTCATAGAGGTTCCTTTTAGAACGTAGGTGCTCAATTAAGACGGGGTTTTGCAAAATTAAACCCCTAAAACAGGGTGGCAAAGATTATATGGGATAAAGCGATTCCTTAGCAGAATTGAATACACATTTTGCATAGGCATTCTTTCAAAAATTTAATAGACTATATATCATCACGCTACGTTACTAAGGAGCTGGGCAGTGGGTGAATACACCGGACATAGCTAGTAGCTTATACCTGTGAAAAATATAGTCAACACTAGCTTGCGCCCATTGCTTCGCCCTCCCGATGGTCAAAAGAAAACTATCCTATGTGCTATTCCAGACTATAATCTAACTTTGTTCCAAAATTCATTAAGATACGACGTGAAAGAGTAACAAACATCCTCACAAACATTCGCATTTATTATATTAAGTAGGATTTGAATGAGTATAAAGCATGTTTAAAAACGAATTGTTTCTGATAACTCAGAATTTTTTGAACTACCTTTTCCATAAACTTATGTTGTTTCAGGGCGCTGACCAGCCACGCTCAGTGCGCCTGCGCCTGTACCGCGAGGGCTTCACTGTAGACTCGGGCGCGCTGCGGCACTACACCGACCCCGACCACGCCGACTTCCTCAACTGCATACGTCGAGGGTACGTATTGTCATCATTCAGTTGAATGAGACCCGCTTCTTACAGACCTAGGCATCGCTAGGACGATCTTACACTTAACTGTCACTGGTTCTTGTATCCATATTGTAGGACTTTCTTTCTTGTAGAAAGATGCGTGCAGCATTTTAGGGTTGCGTACCTCAAAAGGAAGAATCTGAACCTTTATCATCATGGAGGATCACTTTGATGTCTGTCTGTTCACACCCTTTATATCGGGAACGCCTGGAGGTTTCGAGTTGAAATTAAAACCATATACTCAGGTCTGTGGTCCCTTGGAGCTGTGAGTTTTTCTATGCAGTCATAAGTGTAGAGACGCAAATATGAATGTGGCAAAAAGTACTACAGCGCCATCTATGCAACCACTGAAGAACTAACTACGAATTTCTACATCTCGCAAACAAAGTTATTCGCGAGTTAAGCCTATATACGAGTACCCTATGACCAACTATCGTGCAGTGGCCCATCAGACGACACCCGTCTGGTCGAAGGAGCCTTCCCTTTCCAAAGAGAATAAAGAACTTTACACCTTGTTCAACATACCGCTAATTAAGATATGGTCGTATACCTATTCGATGAGCATTGCACACTTTTAAATATGTCCCTTCTGAGCTAAATAAGCCTTTTTCTTTTATATAATAACATTGTATTTTCCAGTGAGATCCCTCCGGAACTGTCGGGCACAGGGGGTGAAGTACGCGTGTCGTTAGAAGACCGGCGGCACGAGGAGTGCCCGCGACACATCGCCAAGCCGCAGCCATTCTCCGGCAAAGGACATCTGCTCGGAAGGTAAGAATATTTATATATCAGTGTTTGTGTTCATTTTTAGTCTTTTGAACGCCATTGTAACATATATGTGACAAGCATGCTCGTACCCTGGACGCTAATGACACAAATTAATATGTGTCAAAAATGTAGGTAAAATTAGTTTATCGGTGTGGAGGGCCCGCGCGCGTGCCTGTATGTTTTATATTCCAAATGTTGGGTTCATCAGGTGGGCCGTCAGGGCCTCTGCCTGCGGGTTGGTTCGTAATAGATACTGCGGCCCCGGATCCCAGGGCAAAATAAGGAACAGAATGGGTTTTAGTCAGTACAAGTCTAACACTCTTTTACTCCGCCCAGGGCGGGGATATCATCAAACGACTCTACTTTTGATGATACCCCATTCGAACTGAGAAGAAAAGTGGATTACATACCGAAGTCAGCAGAATGATATGGTCGGGTTGCTGGACGTTTTTTTTAAAACAATCAAACCTTGGCCCAGTTACAACCAGGTTTTATCGGCTCATGCCACACCTCTGTATGGCATTATTAATTAATGCCGGAGATTTTTTTAGCTACCATCGTTCTGAAGGTGGTCGGCCATGATGCCCGTTCAAGAGCGTCGCGCAAGAGCACATCTTGTTCGAATTCGTGCAATTGTTACGGTGTACGGTGCAATACATTGCTACAATAAGTCCTGATCTGTAATAAAAGTGTACATATGTTGTAGCCCGACGCCGCCCACGGTGGGCGCGACGTCAGCGGTGGCGGGTGACGTAGCGGACCGCGCCGCCAACCAGCGCGCCGCACAGGACGCCGTCAAGATCAACGACACCGAGCCTGTCACCACCATACAGGTATACCTTTTATACATCACCTATTAATAGTGTTCGACCGGAACTAGTTTTACGACCGAAACCGAATTTCCGCAACGGCCTCTGTTTCGGCCGAAACCGAGGATTACAAGGATCACTTTTATCATCAGTCAGTCATCCTTACTAATATAATAAAAGCGAAAGTGAGTTTGTTTGTTACCTCTTCACGCTTTAATGGCTACACCGATTTTGATGACGGATATAGGCTATTAAAGGGGAAAACTTAGCGTTGCTATTACAATTCAATAAGGCGCAAGGGGAAATGTGTTACCCCGAATTTAACGCGAGCGAAGCCACGGGCAAAAGATAGTATTGATTTTTTTATGTTTACTACCGCTCTTATATTGAAATGACATGAAACGAAAAAAAATTACCAAATTCAAAATAAATCACCCGAAAACTCGCCACCGCAACAAAATAAGACGAACAGCAAACAAACAAGGGAATCACGAAATGTCGTGATTCCCTTGTTTGTTTGCTGTTCGTCTTGTTTCTTGCATTGAATCCCATCAGAGCCAATGGGCTCTGATAGGATTCAATGCGCCGAACATGACCGATTACAGCGCGAAATCTCCCGAACGCACATTCAGGTTTCGGTCGTAGTTTCGGCCGTTTTATACCGAAACCGAAACTGGCCGAAACGGAACATTCGGTCGGACACTACCTATTAATCATTTATTTTACACGTACTGTTTGTCTTTGCATCACCCAAAGGTTGACTGGTAAAAATGCCCATGGAATTAAGTCTGCCTCTGTACTTTGCTTGTAGTCTATACTTCTATACTAATATTATAAAGAGGAAAGATTTGTTTGTTTGTTTGTTTGTTTGTAATGAATAGGCTCCGAAACTACTGGACGGATTTCAAAAATTCCTTCACCTTTGGAAAGCTACATTATCCCCGAGTAACATAGGCTATATAACATCACGCTACGACCAACAGGTGCTGAGCAGCGCGGGTGAAACCGTGGGAAACAGCTAGTGTTAAATAAAAATGACCTTCAAAGACATAATGTGTGAAATTACATAGTAATAGAAGAACTTGTGACTAAATAATGATAGCCGCTTGGGTCAATCTTCACCTTCTTAGATTCCGTGGATGGGTCATGATCCAAAGACGTCAGTGGCTCGAAAACCTTACAACCAGTCTTACTAAGGGGTATTCCTACCTACTACTAACCAAACCTAACCTAACTGGGTATTGTACCTAGTACTAACTGGATTATGGAGAGATTGCCTATCTGACCTAGATAGGCAATCTCTCTCTATATAATAAACTAGTATTCAGTTGCATCCAGATAGACTGGAAGCCGACTCCGACATATTAAGGAAAGGGCAGATGATGATGTAAACTGAGTATTTTCTTTTACCCCAAGTATAAGTTACTTTTTGAAAGATGCTGTCTTAGCCGGACAGTTAGTTTAAGAAAAATTATGCTATCTTTACTATCCTTACTAATATTATAGAAGCGATAGTGAGTTTGTTTGTTACGTCTTCACGCTTAAATAGCTAAACCGATTTTGATGAATTTTGGTACAGAGATAGTTAGGACCCTGGAGACGGACATAGGCTAGAAAAGGGGGAGACAAAGATGTCTATTTTTTGATATCATGCGCAAGCTAGTTTTATAAAACATTCCTGTTTTTTCCGCAGTTCCGGCTCGCAGACGGCAGCCGACTGACCGGTCGTTTCAACCACACACACACTGTCGGCGACCTGCAGGCCTACGTGTCGCGCGCGGAGCCGTCGTACCAGCTGCAGGCCTTCGTGCTGCTCACCACGTTCCCCAGCAGAGAGCTGGCGGACCCGGCCGCCACGCTCGCGCAGGCCAACGTCCTCAACACCACGCTGCTGCAGCGGCTCAAATAGGAGCGTGTGGCGACGGTGTAAGGTCCATTCTCGGTCGGCGGCGCCCGTTCTTAGGTACTAAACTTCTTGGCTGTTTATCTGGGAGTTTGGTAGTTTTGCGCAAAGATTTTTCTACTGGTAGTAAGAGTGGTCTTTTAAAAAACCTCCCAAAATCGTCTCATGTGTTAATGCGCCCATCTTTCTACGCAAATTCTACACGATGCTTCTATAAGTAACTCCAGAATGGTCAAGAAGTTTAGCGTAATAACATACGAATGGAATGCTCCAAAAACGCATTTATAGATCGGCTTTTAGGATTTTTTAAATATTTAAAATATTGGGACGTTTTGTTCGTGTGTTCGTGTACTTTTATACGTAAGTGTGAACGGGGCCGGAGCTATTATAACGCGATCTCGCGAGTCAAACAGTGTATTGGTCAATAAATAAAGTTTTTAAGTTCCTTTATGATAGTTTTAATTAAATTAAACGAAACTTTTGAGTGTTTCAGTGGACACGTGTGAGAATAACCTGCATTATGTTGAATGACAAGCAGTGGCGGATTTACAAATTTGCCGCCAGTAGGATGTAACATTTTTGCCGCCCCTACTGACTGACCTTTGTAATTCAATAGGTAGGCTAGTTTAGTTCACAGTCATTTACATTTATTCTGAAATTGTAACTTTATGGTTTCTTTCCCATTATTAGAATGATCGTGAACTAGGGAATAGTTGTAGCCGTTTTGTAGATTATTATTGCAACTAAAAATGGACCTAATTTGCCGCCCCCTGGAATCTTAGCCAAGTAAATCCGCCACTGATGACAGGTGACACATATCCTACTAATATTATATGCGAATGTTTGTGAGGATGGATGGATGGATGTTAGTTACTCTTTCACATCAAAACGGCTGAACGGATCTTGATGATATTTGACGCAGACTTAGATTATAGTCTGGAATAACACATAGGATACTTTTATTTTTATCTTCACGCGGGCGCCAGCTACTTATAAATGTTAATGTTTATTATTCATGAAGATAAAACTACTGAATATATTTGGATAAATTTCGGAACAACAATTTGGTTGTTTGTGATAATCTCATATTATTCATAGTATATTAAAAACATCTTCACATTGTTACCTGTATAATCTCAAAATACATAAAATAAAATAATTTATAGCAACCCACTTCTCTAGCTATCAGCAGTTTACGACAAAATGGTGTTGAGTGACCTTTGATGAGTAGTGTTCAGTTAATTATGAACTTAAATGATTAAGACTAAGGGCTCTTGTTAACGACCGTTTTTGTCAACGGGTAACGGGCCGACGCGAAACGGTTACCTCTGTAGACGATCTGCTAAATATAACGTGAGCGCGTCGGTTGTCGCATCAGTTCTGTAGGGCGAAGAAATGCACGTACAGATAATGTCTCAAATTCTTCATTTAAGATTACGCAGATTTCTTTCCATGCCGCAAAATTTGCTTGTTTACTTTTGTAATTTTATGAAGTCTTGTCCCACAACACAGGCCTATTTTGAACAAGACTGATTAATAAATCCATATCAATGGTAAACTCCATATTCGCAATGAGCAGCACAAGCCGGTAGGTTGTAAAAACGGGCGCCCATCCGTCCTCGTCAACACACTTCTATGGAATGACGTGGTCCACTGCATCGGACCGACCGCGGTCGAGCCGAGGGGCGACGTTCGTGCATCCGTTGAGTTTCGTTGCAACGGGTATGCGCCCGTTGCGTTAACAAACGCCTACATTAACCTATTGAACACTGCACGTCGGCCCTTTGCACGTTATAAAAATCGGGCCGTTATCCGTTGTCGTTAACAAGAGCCCTGACATGTCATGGTATGCACCCTACAATAGTAGCGGTAAGGCCCGGCGTCCATTATCGGCATCGGCAAGGAAAAGGATCCTTCGGCAGCCTACATGCAAGCGCACACTGTCGGAAATTATGCTTTGGCATGCTGCAACGTTCTTAGGGATGACGAGGCGTCCTTAAGCATGCCGCACCGTCCTGTAGCTTGCCGAATGCGTCTCATATAGTATTACCACGATTGTGTTGTGTGTGAGGCCCGGCGCCCATTATTGGCATCGGCAAAGAAAAGGAAAAGGATCCTTCGGCATCCCGAAGCATTCTCAAGGCTGCCGATACAACAGCCTCAAGCATACCGAAGCGGTATTTTTGTTATTATTACGACCAAATATAATGGAAATTTCTACTTTATTGCCATTATGTTAATGTATATTGTTATTTGCCACCTAAAATCCTGTCGTGCCGATGCCGATAATGGGCGCCGGGCCTAAGTCCCCTCTGAGTGGTTGGACAGGCGCCATGGCGCCACCCTCGCCTGCCGCCTAGTTCACACCGTACTCGGAAGTTTCGGGAGATTCCTACACATAATCGGGCGGGAGGAAACGCTCGGGTGTCACCATTGTGACGATCGCCCGGAAGACACGGTGGAGCACACAGTAGCGGTCTGCCCAGCGTGGGCGGAGCACCGCCGTGCCCTCGTGGAGGCGATCGGCGGCGGCGATCTCTCGTCCGGCCCTGGATCAGTCCACGGTCCGGAGCGAGAGGGAATTGGAAGCGGTCACTACCTTCTCCGAAGTAGTCAGTCGTGCAATCAGTTTTGTTAAAGATAGCGGAGAGTGCATGCAACAAGTCTTGGTCGTGGTTGGTCGAAAATAAAACAACAGTTATCTAAAAAAACTATTTTAATACAACATTACAAATATAATTTAATATATAAACATTATGTATAATTTATTACTAATAATATTCAAAATTATCCATAACACTATATTAGAATAATTTATAATAAAATAAACTCAAACATGATTAGTTTGCTTTCTGCAGAGCCTTTCATGGCTCTTGCCGGCTTTGAACTCAACTGTCGAAAGGCGCCATTTTGTCTACGCTTAAATTTGGAACGTCACGTTGTTCGTGGGTTAACAGCAAGCTGCTCTAGGGAAGTTGCATGCGCATGGGTCGTTTGTTATACACTCCGCGGGGCATATGCAGTCGCACGCTGAAATAATATTAACGAAATCAATTTGTGGTAGGTATAGTACAAATCTCTTCAAAGCACACATTTATTTTTAGCCTCTTTTTGTCACATTGCTGAACAATAGGCTCCCTTTTTCATTCCAAACCTCTATTATGTACTGTATCTAGCCATGTCCGCCCCGCATGTAAGTACATAAGGATATAGGTATGTTTAAAATAAATGTGTTCTCCAAAAAACGGTGGCCAAATTGCCTTCTTCCCAGAAAGTCTTTAGGGAGGGTTTCGGATACCTTCCCAGGTTCCCAAGTATGAAAGCAAAGCAGAGTGCCGGTAATTTGGTCAGACGCGATCAAGAAGGCTGTGGAACCGCAGAGTATACCTACAGTGGGTCAAGGGGGGGTTACAGTGAGGACCTCACTACAAAAGACCTCATGGCTTATAGATGTCCCAAATGACTATGGTCGTGATTATCTGCAGTAACAAACTTTCAATAACTAAAAAACTTTCTATAAAATCACATGTTTAAAAAAGTCGTTTACAGTAGGTACCTACACAAGGCGACAACTCAAGTTATACAAATGTCGTCGTGTATGTATGACCATGTAGTCAATAATTGTTAAACTAAGTTGCCATTGTTTGTTTTGCCATTACCCCGCTGAATTGTACTCCCTAAATTTGATATTTATCTGGTTTTATTTGTATCTGGCCTAAATTGAATAAAGAGTATGAAATTGTACTGACGTTTGCAGTCGCCGTATTTGCATGGGTCCATGTATTCTGTGCAGTCTTCGCCGGGTGGTAGGAATGAGGACCGGTACACGGTTGTAGCTTCCAACTGATGGCAGAGAACACAAAATTAACTTCTAGAACTTTTTTTCGAAGAGAAACTGGCTACTGTTATGAGCGTTTTTTAAACTGTAGGGCACACTCTGGCGGAATATCAGACTCAAACATTTTTTGTAGTATACAGGTGGGATCTAGGTGCAATCGCTTAAGCCCCATAACGTCTCGTAAGTTTTATTTTGGATTAGCTGGCGCCTGCGGCTACGCTCGCGTGATATCGAAAAAAAATCCTATGTGTTATTCCAGACTACAATCTACGTCTGTGCTAAATTTCATCAGGACCCGTTCAGCTGTTGTGACGTGAAAGAGTTACTAACATCCATACATCTATACATCCTCACAAACATTCGCATTTATAAATATTAGTAGCATCACAGGAACAGGACAGGAGTTTTTTAGTGTGATTAAAAGCACTGACCTTTTGACAAGGCTTAATGTACTGTCCCTTGCAAGCCCACGGTGGGCGCTGCGGCTGTGGCGCGCACACCGGTTGGTATGACATCTTTTGAGTCGTTGACGACTCCATTTTAGCTGAAAAAATCATAATGTTTGTGGTTAGGTACGTCTTAATTTAGTGGGAATAGGGCTTGCGAGGAATTTGAAAGGTAGGATTTCAATGAAACTACCGTCACACTGCGCCCGTTTAGTGCGAAAGGGACAACTGAATAATTATATCACATAAAAATTGGCGAGATGAGCTGAACAAGGTTCCTATTGTTATTTATGTCAAATACCATTGATATAAATAAATATGATGAACATCATAAAAATGATCAATCAATTTTTAGAAGTCCAGTTTTTTGACACAATATCCAAATTGTCTTTAAAGTTAGCAACGAAAGCTTTGAAGTTTACGACATTAGCTTACCTGCTGGTTTTTCGTAGCACTTTTGCGGAGCGTAAGAGTTGGGTATCGCACAGCGGCCGGGATCCAAGAACGACATGCGATTGACGGTGCGGTCTGTTAATAATATCACAGTTTAAAAAATATAATCAGATTCGTGTCTTTGAATATGTGTATAGAGGTAAAGTGTTGATGCTATCAAACTATCGCAATTGACAATCGTTAAGAATGTTCTTCTGGTAAAGAAAGAAAATCTGCGAAAAAACATTCTAAAGAGCAATACTTAACTTTTAACATGTAAAGGCAGTAGGTACTTATAAGGGCTAAGGCACATGGTAAGTAAAGTGTAGGACCTACAACCAAAAGTTACAAGTACTCACTCTCAAACGGCTGTTCAACGCAGTGGAACTTGGCTGGAGGCTTGCAAGACTCTCGGATGGCGCACGGCTTCGGGACGTAGTCGTGGCGTTGCGTCGTGAGGTTCTGCATAGGCCCCTGACCCCACATGTCGTGGTGACACGGACGGATCGGTTGCGTAACGCATGTTGGGTTCGGCAGGTACGATAGCTAAACGGGTAATCAGAAATAAGTTGTAAACTGGTGTGGTCTTATAATATTCCATAACAGATACTGACTTAGTTAATTTAAAGAAAAACTATCTTACATAGTGGAAACTGCCATTTTGCTGATCTATCAATCTAGATATATTTTTATGATAAGATATTTTTTACTTAATACGCGGATCGAAATTTTATAAAACAACTAGCTGTGCCCAGCGGTTTCACCCACTGCTCACTTAGGGCTATGAAAAATAGATGTTGGTCGATTCTCAGACCTACCCCATATGTACACAAAATTCGTTTAAATCGGTCCAGCCGTTTTGGAGGAGTATGGCAACGAAAACTGTGACACGAGAATTTTATAGGGAAAAAATTTTGTGTTCACCAAAAATACTGATCGTGCACCAAATATTCTTTCCTGAATGCAAAAAAAATGCGTAGGTTAGGTTCGGTTAAAACTGCGACCCCACTGCCAGTAACGACTTGCATTAATAGAAAATGGATAAAGATATAACACTTTTTTATTGTAGTGCTGTCTTTTTTCTGATGCTCGTTATGACATATTTTAATTAACATATTTTGGTGCACATTCAGTATATTTGGTGCAACACAGGCAAAATTAGGTAAACGAAATGGGAATAAATTGAAGTACTTTTAAATACCATCCAATTTTATATATTAGATTGAATAGGTAACTTGTAAATCTATATCCAAAATAAAAAAAGTGTCAGTAGTGTTCTGATAACCTTAATTATTTCAAATAAAATTATTATTCTTAGTTCCAATCGATGAACTCCAAATCCAAACGTTTGATTTCAAGCATATTATGCTAGGTATTCATTCCTCTGGTTAGCTAAGCAACCACAACAGAAGAATACACACATCCTACCTTTTGCACAGTATCTCCATCCATTTGCGCTGTGGAGGGCACCAGGTTTGGCAGTGGCTTTATAGGCGAAGGAATGGGGCACTTCGTCGGCACGTAACTGAGAAATTGATGTAAAAGAAATTTTATACTTTTGTGTAAAAACTGTGCCGAACAAGCGTCCGAAGTATTTTTATGTAGGGGCAACATATTTCAAAAAACATAAAACGACTTCCTATAATTATACTTTTACGACTTGATTGCCTAATAAACACATTTAAGCGTTTGCAACAGACAGACAGCGACTTTGTTTTATACTATATAGATATGTCCATCGAAGTGTACCATCAATAAAATCTTTGGGACTAAGTCCCGCCATTTTACCTATTCCTATAGATAGTTGCAGATTCAAAATTCTTGGACGCTGTGACAGGATTCATGCAGCTATCTGGAATAATGGCTCGCCGGCGGCAGTCACTCGCAGCATCCAAGTAACTGATAAAAGAGTACAAAGATTAATAGTTTGAAATGACGTACAGCAGTAAAATCCTTATCCTTACTTCCTTACTAATATTATAAAAGCGAAAGTGAGTTTGTTTGTTTGTTTGTAACCACTTCACGCTTTAATGGCTGAACCGATTTGGATGAATTTTGGTACAGAGATAGTTGGGAACCAGGAGACGGACATAGGCTAATATTTTTTTGAAAAAAGTGGGATGTGAGAGAGAAAGAGGGAAGAGAAGGGAAAACTTAGCGCTGCTATTACAAATGAATAAGGCGCAAGGGGAACTGTGTTACCCCAAATTTAACGCGGGCGAAGCCGCGGGCGAAAGCTAGTTCATTGATAAAGCACGCCAGGTATACCTCATAGTGTATGTCGTATTGCCCTCCAGTTTCTGACAAGGCTTTTGATATTGTCCCTTGCAAGCCCATGGTAATGTCTCTTTAGGCATTATCTGCAAATATAAAAAAACACGAGTTATTAACAGAGAATTAGGACATATGCGAGGAATTAATAAGTAATGTAACTGTTGGATTGGGCTATTCATAAATGTTTGTCCTACAGTCAAATCAAAAACACAGTACCTACGCTTGTTTGTTCTGCAAAACGACCTTCGAGCACCGGCCCAAAGAGCAGTTTTGTTTTTGTCCCATTTTATAGACATACTGCAAAACATGCCTGGAAGAGCTCTTGGCTAAATAACAGGAGCCGCGTGGGTCTATCTTGAGGTTAAGCCGCGCTTGTCTAGGTTGGTCAGTGAATACGCGACCACCCGTTACATACCTAGTTGCCTCCGTGCCTCGGAAAGCACGTTAAGCTGATGGTCCCGTCTGTCATTTGAAGATCTTTGACAGTCGTCACAGGAAGTTAGTGGCCCGAAACTCAACAACAAGCAGTCTTACCAAGGGGTATCCTTGGATTCAGTACTAACTGGGTTGTGGAAGTTAGATAGGCAGTCGATCCATGTAAAATACTGGTATTCAGCAGCATCCGATTAGTCTGGAAGCCGACCCCATCATAGTTGGGAAAAGCCTAAGCAGATGATGAGGATTTTGCAAAGCTTACCTGGTTCGGCATATAGCTCATCTTCTGAGTTGTGGTGCCTTCCATCTTGGCGGCGGGTCGTTCATAGCACCGATCCGGCGCGAATGATTTGGTTTGCTCAATCTTCTCAGGAGGCAGGTATGATAACTTGTTAATCGTGCGGTCTAGAATAACGATTTATTAAGAAAAGACTTCTCTGGATTTGAACATATTTAAAAAAATCTGCCTCTTTGTTGTACCCACAAAATCTGAATGTCTAGACTGCTTGACGTGCTGTTTTTAAATTTAAGTTTATAAATTTTCCTTTTCGTGTTCAAAATTTAAAGTGAATTTAAAAAGGTTAGTGGATTAGTGTGTCCTAACTTTCGAAGGGCTGTTCAACGCAATGGAACTTGGCAGGCGGCTTGCAGCTCTCCCGAAGCACGCACGGCTTCGGGACGTAGTCGTGGCGTTGCGTCGTGAGGTTCTGCATGGGCCCCTGACCCCACATGTCGTGGTGACAAGGACGGATTGGCTGGGTCACGCATGTCGGGTTTGGGAGGTATGACAGCTGGAGAATAGACAAGTTTTGGTGAGGATTTGGTGACCACTAAGAGAGTGATGAGTTTAAAATAAATGTTGATTTGCATGAAATGGGAGAGGACGGGCAAAGGAAGGATAGAACTGTGTGAAGAATTAAAATAGAAAAAGGAGCGTGTTGTACCGACTTATGCAGGCAGAATGCACGAGTCAAAAAATGATAGAACTGTCTTGAAATCCCTAAAAAAATCAACCATGAAAATCCCACGGGAGTAATAAGTATGAATAGTTGTAGTTTTCACTGAAAAAAAAAAGATTTGAGCTCAATTTATGGCAAGTGGCACGCCGTATAATAAATAAGGCTGGATTCCAATGTGATGGGTCTAGGACTAGGAACACTAGCCACTAGCTTTTCTTTGATTGCAGGCATGATGTTTTGATGTCTTTTGATGGGTTCAGTGTTACCTTCTGCACAGTACATCCCTCCATAGGCTCGCAGCTTGGTACGATGTTGGGCAACGGCTTGTTAATATGTCCGCGTAGGTTGCGGCATCCATCCGTGGGTAGATACGACAACTTGTACGTCGTGCACGACTCCACTGGCGCCGAGGGACGCATGTAGCAGCGACGCGGGGCATACGAATCAGGGATGCGGGGTTGTTTGTAGCACTGAAAAATGTTGAATTAAATTAGGTATTGGTACAAGCTGAGGTAGAAAACGCCATTTTTGTGACTTCTCGACGATTTACTTTTTGGATACCAGTTTTCTAGAACAATAAGCGACTGTACTGGAATTTAAGGTCTGAGCAGAATGTTGAAAATAGAGTCTTGGCCCGTTAAGGCTATAGAGGCAATCTGATTACGCTACTGGTTCTCCTCTAGGCCTGATTCAAAGAGTTTCCATTGAATTTGATGCCAGGGCCAGGTTGATCCTCGCGATTGTTTAGCAAAGCAGTAGTCAATGAAAGCCATTTTTAGTACTTTGTACTGTACTTAATAAGTTAAGTTACCAAAATGTGTTTTCTGTTTTCAGAAAGGAAACTTAGGAAGTTTGTATACGTTTTTGTGTAATTTTATAAATTCCTGAAACTATCGGGCTCCGGGGCTTATTTTAATAAGGTCAAATTCAAAAAGTTTCACTTTTGGCTGTGAAGTTATGTCGACGCCAGAGAAATGTTTTATAAACTTGTAATGAATGCTATTTTTGGACTAAGAGGTTGTGAAAAATAAGGCTATTTATACTTGGTTTAGAAGATTTATTTGATGGAGTCCGCGCAATTTACAAACAGATAAGTTACACGAGGGCTTACATTTTTAATTTTTGACGCCGTCGTGCAATTTTAGAAAGCTGATGAATACGGGGTGTTCGGTTTTCTATAAATCAGTGCCGCTTAGGGACCTGTGAGTAGTGCCGGCAAATTGCTCATTGTTGATTTGGATGGCACTTCAAAACCTAAGTCCTTGTCACTCTATATTAATAAAAATCAGTTTGTGTATGTGAGTTTAAATTTTTGTAAAGGTACCCACTACGATACAGGAGAAATTCCTAGTGAGAGGCAAGGTTTTTTTTTTAATTTAAGTGACGGCGTATTATTTGAAAACGGCTCGACCGATTTGGCTGATTCTTTTATGTTGTGTTTGTAAATATCAGGAAAAGGTCTGTGAGAAAGAAAAACCGGCAAAGTGCGCGCCGGACTCACGCACGCACGATGGGTTTCGTATCATTATCTGTAAAAAGGGCAAAAAAACGTGTTTGTTGTATGGGAACACGTTAATTATTTATTTTATTCTGTTTTTTTAGTATTTGTTGTGAATGCGGCAAGAGTCATCTATGAAAATTCTAACTGTCCAATTATCACGGCTCATTGCCTGGACGGACAGACGGAAAGGCAGTGGATTCTGAGTAACCCGTTTTACCCTTTGGGTACCGGGGCAGATCGCTAGTCCTACTAATAATATTATAAATGCGAAAGTTTGTTAAGATAGATTTTTGTTTCACTTTCATGCAGCTAGTTTATAAACTGTATTAATAAATAACCTACTTTTTATCCCGGTTTGCGCGGAATCTGTGTATATAATATATATATATATATATATATAATATTATAAAAGCGAAAGTGAGTTTGTTTGTTTATTTGTTTGTTTGTTCGTTTGTTACCTCTTCACGCTTTAATGGCTACACCGATTTTGATGAATTTTGGTACAGAGATAGTGTGGAACCAGGAGACGGACATAGGCTTATTTATTTAAAAAAAAAGTGGGATGTGAGGGAGAAAGAGGGAAGAAAAGGGAAAACTTAGCGTTGCTATTACAAATCAATAAGGCGCAAGAGAAACTGTGTTACCCCAAATTTAACGCGGGCGAAGCCGCGGGCGACAGCTAGTCATTTAATATACAGAACCGCGTGTGCAACGTTCATTGTGACGTCATTAAGCCGTAACGAGTAGGACGTGCGCGGCGGAGAGTGCAGAAGTGTCTGGGCGTGAGCCTGCTTGGAGCCTCCGTCGGTGCAGATCTTGGTGGTACGTAGGTAAGAGATATCTATTTATTAAGAGTGTATCAAGCAAATATCCCAAGACGGTAAATTAATGTAGATTCGTAGAGTTGGGGTGCAAGCTAGGCGGTTACCGAGTTTTGTGGGTACAGCTGCTTCTGAAAGCGTACCTTCAACTAATGGCAACGAAGGGCAGGGCGTTTTTGTGGGACTGTCTCTTGTAATGTGACGTTCAAAAAGTGCTGATTATCAGCCTAATTTGAATAAATGACTTTTGATTTTGATTTTTGAATCTAAAGCTTCCAAAACTTAGTCAAATAATACATACGGGTTTAACAGTGGGTTGTTGACCACAGCAGCAGGTCCGGCAGGGGCAGGGGTGCTCCTGGTTGCCGTCGATAAGATGTTTGTCGCGCGGCCCCGACTTGATGCCCGCCGACGGGGCACAGGGCGCCGCCGCCGGACACGGTACGCAGCACCTGAGGAAACACCATAATGGAATCAGTCTAAATCAAAATAGGATAAATGTAACAACTAATATAAAGTGTTTATTGTATTCAGTTTTGTTAGTCCTTACTAATATTATAAAAGCGAAAGTGAGTTTGTTACGACTACACGCCTAAATGGCTAAGCCGATTTTGATGAATTTTGGTACAGAGATAGTTGAGACCCTGGAGACGGACATAGGCTATTTAAAAAATAAGATATACTTATGATATGTATACGAAACGAAAATCATTGCCTTTTAGGCCAAAGCGAATTTTGCGGACGTAGTATGGATTACTCTTAAGTATGTTGGTTGGGGTATAGAGTTTAATATAAATAATCCCATACGAGTTTAGGCAAGGTTGATATACCGTACCGTGTTTATATCTGTGCGTTGACCTAAAACCATAATCAGCCGAAACGTGACGAGATAACCAGTAAGAACAAGATTATCAGTGAGTCCTTGACCTAAAGTTGATGTAACGATAATATTAGTGTTCCGTTGTCTTCGATAACTGTGGCACGCCTCTTAAGTCTCTAATAATTAAAGCGTAATTTGTTTGGAACAAAGTGATTAAAAAGTGCATACGACTGGTAAGTCTGATAACAATGATAATGCGATAAGTGATAATGTAAAATGCATTTTTTTATCAAAATGAGTACTAGGCCAGCAGCGATTGCATTTGGTATCTTAAGTGCAAGTGAGCTGATAATAATTATATCTATGTGAATGATATTAAAAGCGCAATCGTTATTTGTTGCCGATGACATCATCATGGGTTCATCCGGATTTAGAATAGAATATGCTTTGTTATCTTGTACACAAAAAATATTCAAATATTTTCAAGCGATAGACGGGTCAAGACGAAGAAAATCGTAGTCTAATACTTGCTAACAAATCCTAACAAATCGTTGTCTACTGTCATGTCTGTCATACGCCCCACAATGGGATACAAAAATATTCCCAAAGTCCGCTCTATAACACATTTCAATTTATTTGCTTGTACCCTTGCTTGCTGTTTAAGCCACACATACGTAAAGAGAAGCAAATCGAACTACCTATATACCATTCTAAAAATTGTACAAAGTTCTAAAATTAAATAAAAAATATTGTATAATACTCACTCTGGCATAATTTTGTTATAAATCCTATATTAAGTACACTGTATAAAAATAAATGTTAAATAAAAACTAAAGCTAATATTAAAATGAACTGAAAATAATTTATGAAAACATTTCAGTCTAAAAATGGATCATAGAAAAATGATGTCAGTTTGTATAGCTAGCAATTGTTTGGGTTTATTTTTTAATTTCTAGTAGGTCGCATTCTTTATTTAAAAAAAAAAAACGTAAGGAGTTCCTAAAACACAAAATTCAAGATTGTTTTAGAGCAGTGCATATTTTAAACCACTGATGAACGAACCATGGAATTAGTGGAAGATAAATTATGTTTATTTTGCAAGTAGCTTTTTACAAACACTTTTACACGTCTTTTTTTAAAACTAGATGAGGCCGTTGTTTCGTACCCGACTACTCTGAGAAGAAACAGCCGAAACAAACTCAGAAGTCATAGTCTCTTTTAAGGTCCAGACAAAAAATCTTGGTCAACTTACATGAGGACTATGCAGATTAGTGTCTGAAATGGTCTTTTTAAGAAAGCACCACACATATAGTTTCTGTAGAGCTTAAATAGAGGGGGGCAGAAGAAATTCACATCCATAAAACACTAGCTTACAATGTAGACGGATTCATCATCATCTCCCTGCCCTTGGAAGTCGGCGCAACAGACGATTTCTTCTTCCATTCTCTCCTGTCAGACGTCACGGCATCATTTACTCATTTTTCTTTCAAATACCTTACACAATCCATCTACCTTGCCTTCATTTTGACCCTTCTCCATTATATATCAATCACTCTCTTAGTTCTATAATCACATAGCTTCAAAACCTATTACACTTCAATATTGATCCCACAAAACATTCGTAAAGACTTTCACCATATTTCTGAATACTGTTTTAAGTTATACGTCATGGAATTCTGATTTGTAGTGAATCGTGAACATTGTATCAAACGCGATCTATTATGTTCTACGGCCAAAGTTAAACTGTGCCTGCCATGAGCAACTAAAGTTCGTGGGAATGAAACATGACTTCAGACTTAAATTTTACTTATCAATCAAGCGAAATATGTTTGTCGGTCTGTCACTTTACTACTCTTCAATTAATTCCCCCACTTTGGGCGTAGCGGGGGGGAGTATCAGGCTTTTAATGACTGAAGACCCAATCCTGCTACCCTACCATGACGTATTAATCAGAACTTCCGCTGAGGTAAAAAGAGACAGTGCTATACAGGGTATCTAGCACCATCTCTTTCTCACAGAGGAATAAGAACTGCTATAAGATGTCATGGTAACCCTACTGTTCCTTCTTTTTCCCTTTATGTTTCGGGTATCTCTTTGTCACACGCGGGCAACCCACTACCTATATAATTACTAGCTGTGCCACGGCATGCGTTGCAATGCAATTTTCTACATACCCTACCTATCCAATCTTTCAAGTTGGATCAAACTGCACTCTGCGTGCAAATTTAATTTAAAATCAGTTAAGTAGTTTAGGAGTCCATCGCGGACAAACAACGTGACACGTGATTTATATATATTATGAAGATTTGCGGTAAATGCGGTTATTCGTCGTTCTATTGTTGGTGAAGTTACAAACTAGCCAGCCTAATCCTAACAGCCTATCTCTAGCGAATGCACTCAAGTGTCCGACCAAAGCAACATAATATCCAACCAGATTATCCAATATATCCTTTAAAAGCACGGTACGCATACGTGCCTGTGTTGAGCTAGGTTTTATCGAACTTCTGCTGGGTATTGGTGATTGTGTAGAATGCAACTGTTCCCGCACCCCAGCCAGAAGTGACTAGAAGGAAGGAACACCGTGTGTTTTAGTCAGTAGGAGACTGATGAACCGCTCCACCATCTTTTGGCGGAAGACATTCGTTGACGATTTCCACACGAAAAAAAACCCAGAGTGGATTGATGGGCTGAGGGTTGGTTCGAAAAAGATACTGCCTCGGGAAACAAAGGTCAAAAGAAGAAACATGGATGGGATTTAGTCAGCACAAGTCTGGCACTGTCTTTCACACCACATAGAGCGGGAGGAGTCCGATTCGATTAAAGTAAGTGGTTCTGTAAAAAACAGATCTAAGTCAGTCGGTAATTATAGTTTAATAAACAGTAAAAACCAGGGTATTTAGCTTATAGATCAGGTACCAGACGGTATCTATACTCAAGGCAAACCAGCGCATGGCACAACGAATCGCGAGCCGTCTGTGTTTCCCGCATAGCACCCAACCAAGTTATTAGCACGCCTCCTCTATCATAGATAATTTCTATGGCTTTTATACAAAACTAGCTTTTGGTTAGAGACGCGGCCGTGGAAAACAGAACACACTATATTCGTAAATGCCAAAGGTTTGTATGTTTGTTAATCAATAAAGATCTCTGCAGCAAAATTCATCAATATCGGTTCGGCCATTTAGGCGTGAAGACGTACCTACAAACAAACAAACCAACTTACTTTCGCATTTATAATATTAGTAAGGATTTTAACTTAGTTATGGTCTTACCTCCTACTGTATATCACACTAATATTGTTATGGGAAAAGTTTGTAGATATGTATGTTTGTTACTCCTTCATGCTCAAACGACTTCACGGATTTAGATTAAATTTGGTTTGTGATACCCTGGATTAAGACGTAAAGTACTTTTTTTGTGGCAGCAATCATATTTTACGGTAGAACTTAATGTTACGCACTCGAAACTTTTGCGATATTTGCATTGTATTGTACGGGGGTCTGGGAGTATTTCAAGTAAAGTTATGACATAAAAATCTTAGATTAAAAAAAATATCCTTACTATCCTTACTAATATTATAAAAGCGAAAGTGAGTTTGTTTGTTTGTTACCTCTTCACGCTTTAATGGCTAAACCAAGGCTATTTTTTTTAAATAAAGAGTGGGAAGTGAGGGAGACAGAGGCAAGAAACGGGAAAAATTAGCGTTGCTATTACAAATCCATAAGGCGCTACCGAATTTAACCCGAGCGAAGCCGCGGGCGAAAGCTAGTGAGAACTTCAAGTTGCCCTGGTCAATTTAGACTGGTTTGCATTGTTCGAGGAATCTTCTAGGACAAAAAAAGATATCGTAATCCTTACTAATATTATAGATTCGACAGTGAGTTTATTTGTTACGTCTTCACGCCTAAAGGGCCGAACCGATTTTGATGAATTATGGTACAGAGATAGTTGGGACCCTGGAGACGGACATAGGCTATAAAAGTGAGAATAGGGGCAGAAAAAGGGAAGATAGAAAGATATATTTTTTTAGATCATCACGCGGGTTAAAGTTAGCGTTAGCCCAAAGTAAATATGCTACGACGTCGAAGTGATGACATAAACAAGTGCGTTCCAGTAGAATTACCATGAAGTCTTAGCAGTATCTATTCTAGCATGAGAAAGAGATGGCGCTAGACATCCTGTATAGCTCTGTTTCTTTCCCTCACTGGAAAAAGATACCTGCTTCGTGGTCGTGTCGAAGACGTTTGTGTCTCACGCGCGCATCAAGAAATGTCAGCATAACGGAGGGGCCTGCCAGGGCCGCTGCCTGCCGGGGTTGTGCGTTGTTCGAAATGGATATCGCAACCCCGGAACATAAAGGGCAAAAGAAGGAACATGGGTGGGTTTTAGTCAGTATAAGCCTGACACTCCCCTCACTCCACGCAGAGTCCATCCGCAAAAAATCCAAAAGCAATCCTTTTAAATCCTTCTTATTTCATTTTCTTTAGCATCTGGCCTAACTAATCACAACGTTAGAAATATAGCTATCATAACAAAGCTGTCTATAAAACTAGCATCGATGATCATACACATATAAGTGCATACATAATAAAACTAATATCAGATAGGATGACATTATTGTGACGATAAAGGACCAGCTCTGGGTAATAACTGTATCCTAACTCAGTGTTGGAGCCTCGTTTGTGGTGATTAGACGTGTTATTTACAATATTCAAGGTGAGTCCATAATAATTATAATATTTACGAGTTCGTTTTGTATTTCGTGAGTCAAATTATATTTTCTTTCTTTTTTTTGTGCTTGTTTAATTATAAGGAGCTCGTGGCCAAATAATAGCAGCCGGTCAGGTCGATCTCTAGGTTAAGCCGCGCTCGCCTAGGTTGGTCTGTGGATGGGTGACCACATACCCAGTTTCCTCCGTGCCTGGGAAAGCACATTAAGCCGTTGGTCCTGGCTGTCATTTGTAGATCTTTGATAATCGTTACAGTAGTAAGGCAGTCAGTGTTCCGAAAGTCTGACAACCAGTCTTTACCAAGGGGTATTGTATTACCCAGTATTAACTGGGTTGTGGAGGTCAGATAGGCAATCGCTCCATGTAAAATACTGTATTCAGCTGCATCCGGTTAGACTGGAAGCCGACCCCAACATAGTTGGGAAAAGGCTAGGCAGATGATGTTTATCTATACTAATATTATAAAGCTGAAGAGTTTGTTTGTTTGAACGCGCTAATCTCAGGGACTACTGCTTGGAATTGGATAATTCCTTTAGTGTTGGATAGTCCATTTCTTGAGGAAGGAAGGCTATAGGCTATATAACATCACGCTACGACCAACAGTTGTTGAGCAGCGTGTGTGAAACCGCGGAGAACAGCTAGTGTAGTTATAAAAAAAAGATCTGCTTTAGGACATGAATTAGTAATAAGTATATGAATAAGTATTCAAACAATTACTTTTTTGAACCACCTTATGGTTGACTGGTAGAAAATGCCCAAAGCATTAAGACCGCCTTTGTAAAATGATTTTTTACATAAAGTTTTAAAATATATATATTTTTTTTAATAATAATCATAAAATTTAAAAATACCAAAAGATTGGTAATTAAATTAAGACCTTATAAATTAACCTTGGATAACATAAAATTGTATGCAACACTTAGTGTTACTTCAGCAAAAAATAAAAAAAAAAAACAAAAAAAAAAAATTACGTATATCCAGCATGAGTATATTTTTGCTGTGCCCTGAATACAAACGGAATTAAAATTAAATATTTCGCATAACACTTATTAATGCCATGGATTCTTAAAAGTAACGCCAGACTTTATTACTTATTGACATAATATATTATTCTGTTAAACAGACTGAAGGCCATTTAAGCATACTTAAGTGGAAGCTATGGGTTTACTTTGATGTTTTCGGGATTCGAACCTGTTATTTTGCGTGTTCGCTATTAATTAGTAATAATAGAGAATCTTATTAATTAGTAACCGAAGGCTATAAGGAAGTTATTAGCATTATAATTAATAAGTACTATAATACTGGTTTAATTGGTTTTAAGGCGTAGTTGAGAGGTAACTACAAATTGAGGACAGTATTTGATTCTCGAAATCTAATTGATCTATTTGTAATTGAACACTTTTTAAAATAAATTATAGACTTTTTATACTTATAATTTATGCTTTAATTTATACTTTTTTTATTCATTATTGCGTCTATATAATTAGATCTACGAATAAATTATAAATGAACTGCATTCAAGGTAATTATGTTCAAACATACGCAGTTAATATTTGGCAACAAAAATAATATTTAATTTGATTAGTTTTTTAAACAAATATTCACTACAAAAAATTGTCATTTATTGAGTTCTACTTTTAAAAATATTTGAATTTCTTATTTTAAATATTAGGCTGTTTAGAAATATCTTGCTTTGCAGTTTCTCCATCAATATGAGTAGACAAAGCGCGGGAAAAAATCAAATTAAATCATAGTTTCATATTGATTAATGGCAAAAGTACTTTTTATTCTGTTATTTAATTTCTCCGAAGTGTATTGAAAATTATTTTCTACATGACCATGTTTTTATGTGATACTTTATTGATTAAACCATACCTCCATATAAATAAATATGCTTCAAAAGGGATTTGACCAGTTGTTTATTGTTGTTTATCCGTAATGATATATGAGTCAGTAAAAACTGTAACATATTTTATACGTACTATATTCTGACAAACAAACTGTTCTTTCGTTCTCTCATTGCCAATTTAGTTCAATTGAAAGGCACGCTGCATTTCTTGTCCAATTTATGCTGTTAGTTGTTTTTATCAGAAAGCGCATTCTCATCGTCGTGCCAATGTATGGAGTCACATTTTAAAAAGAATTTTGTCTTGTATGCTGGAGTCTGATATCACAAAAAAGGTTTTCTTGTGGTACACACCCACATATATTATCGAATCGAACAATGGTGCCGTTTCTGATAAACCACCGGATTGAATTATAATAATATTAAAATGACATAGCTAATCACATCAAAGCTAACTTTTCCCTTTTCTTCCCTTTTTTTCCGTTATTTCTTACTTAAAAAAAACCCAACTATTTAGTTGGGTCCCAACTATCTCTGTACCAAAATTCATGCCAGGTCGGGTTAGCCATTTAGGCGTGAAGACGTAACAAACAAATTCACTTTTTAGGGTTCCGTAGTCAACTAGGAACCCTTATAGTTTCGCCATGTCTGTCTGTCCGTCCGTCCGTCCGTCCTCGCTTAATCTCTGTGACCGTTAGCACTAGAAAACTGAAATTTGGTACCAATATGTATATCAATCACGCCGACAAAGTGGTAAAATAAAAATTGGAAAAAAATGTTTTATTAGGGTAGTCACCCTATATGTAAAGTGGGAAGTGACTTTTTTTTTAATTTTAACCCTAACGTGTGATATATTGTTGGAAAAGTATTTAAAAATGAATAGGGGTTTATTGAGATCATTTTTTGATAATGTCAATAATTTCGGAAATAATCGCTCCAAAAGTAAAAAACAATGTGTCCCCCCCCTCTAACTTTTGAACCATAAGTCTAAAAAATATGAAAAAAATCTGAAAAGTAGAACTTTATAAGGACTTTCTATGAAAATTATTTTGAACTTAATTGACACAACAGTTTTTGTACAAAAAAGACAAAAAGTTGTACAAAATAATTTCTGGACTAAGTTTGTAGTATAATCGTATATGCAAGCTTTTTTTGTAACTTCGTTTACATATTTTATTATCCTGAACGAATTTTTTTTTTAAAAACCAAAAAAGAATTATTGAAATCGGTTCTCGCAATCCAAAATTACCACCAAAATTGCACGTCTTTGTATTAATTAGTAACCCAATTCCTGGAGAGATGGCGCTGTAGGTACTTATTACATTGGATCGGGTATTACCGAATTGTTCGGTTGGCCTCATAACTGGGAACACTTATTGTGACGGACGGGAAACTACGGAACCCTACACTGAGCGTGTCCCGACACGCTCTTGCCGGTTTTTTATATAATATTAGTTAAGATTAGTAAAGAAGAGGGCAAACTTAAAATATATTATGCATTCACATTGTTTTAGCCATCTTTAAATAAAGATGCAGTGCGACTGTGACTACGTGACGACAGACAATGAGGAGGTGGAGGCGCACTACGACAACTGCAGCATGGTGTGGGGAGAACTATATCCAGGGAAGCCGCGGCCCAAGTAAGAACTCATTTATTACCATTATTTTGTTTGTTTTTATGAAAAACGTTGCCCTACACTAGCAATTTCTCCTTTATCGTGAGTGCGTTTACAAACATATAAATTCACATACACAAACAGCCAGACCCGAAACAACTACCTGTAGGTCATACAAATATTTGTTCTGTGCGGGGATCGAACCCGCGACACGCAGCGCAGCTGTCGATCACTCAACCTCTGCGGTAACCGTACCATCACTAAAAAATAAACTAATTTATTACCATTAAACTCATTTATTACCATTAAACTCATTTATTAAGATTAATCTCGTGTAATTACGCCTTATTAACTTCAGAGGTTGTAAATATAAAATTATAAACAAATACGACGATTTTTAATCGAAAATACAATGGTGCTGTATTATAATACCAACCAATAACTCTTCCGCTGATGGGCAAAGACCTCTTCTCATACTGAGAAGGCATGAGCCTTTATCACCACGCTTGATCAAGACGGGGTGGCGATGTCAGGTTTATATTACCTAAAAGTCGAGGTTCCTTCACGATGCTAAAAATACATGTGAATTTAAAAAGTCACATTGGTCAAAGTCACTTGGATTTGAACATACAACCTCATTTATAAAGGCGAGGCGCTTAACTTCTGGGCCATCACGACGTTTCTGTGTCTGTATCATTTTAGTTAAATTGTTGGCATCAAACACAATGAATACCATACATAGATTTGAAAGAACTTCTTAAAATCGACGTATTTTGCACGTAGGCACCGAGCATCGCAGAAACGCCAGCTGCTATGATGTTTATTTAATAGAAATTGACATTATATATAGCAGACGATGAAGCAAAAGAAAACTAGTAATTTTTTTTATTTATCCTAATTTGTCCCAATGTAAAAACCTCCCCACTTGCCATCTTTCCCGGTGTTTTGCCTTCTCTTGCATTAAATAAATAAAAGAAATATAAATATTCTTTTTTACTATATATACATTGGTCAACATTGTACGAGTGATTATATTATTATCATTGATCATCATCATCATCATCAGGCTATATTAGTCCACTGCTGGACATAGCCCTCCCCTAATGAGCGCCATAGCGCCCTGTCTTCAGCTTGCCGCATCCAGCATCTGCCTGCAGTCTTTCTTAGATCGTCATCCCACCTGGTCGGAGGGCGTCCTACACTACGCTTGCCGAGTCGCGGTCTCCACTCAATAACACGTTTACCCCAACGGTTGTCGGTTCTTCGTGAGATATGGCCAGCCCACTGCCACTTCAGCTTGCTGATTCTTTGAGCTATGTCGATAACTTTGGTTCTCTGTCGGATGTATTCGTTGCGGATTCTATCCTTCAGAGAAACTCCGAGCATAGCTCTCTCCATAGCTCGCTGAGCGACTTTGAACTGGTGGACCAACCCTGCCGTGAGTGTCCATGTCTCGGCTCCGTAGGTCATGACGGGTAGGACGTACTGGTTGAAGACTTTCGTTTTCAAGCATTGCGGCACGGATGACGAGAAGACTCGGCGTAGTTTCCCAAACGCTGCCCAGCCCAGCTGGATCCTCCTCTTGGCCTCCCTCTCGAAACTGTTTTTACCTAACTGCAGAATCTGCCCGAGGTAAGTGTACACAGAAACGATTTCGAGAAGGTGACCATGTACGACGACCGGCATCGGATCAATGTGGCCATTTATTATCATTGATAAATGATGTTTATTTTGCAAGTAGGTTTCCACAAACACTTTTGCACGTATTTTTTTAAAAACTAGATGAGGCCGGTGTTTCGTACCCGACTACTCTGAGAAGAAACAGCCGATACAAACTCAGAGGTCATAGTCTCTTTTTAAGTCCAGAGAAAAAAAATCTTGGTCAACTTACATGAGGACTATGCAGATTAGTGTCTGAAGTGGTCTTCTTAAGAAAGCACCACATATATTGAGTGGACCTGTCCAGTCAGTGCAAGCATTTGTCAATTATTAAAACCTATGTTAGTACTGCATTAACAAGTTATTTAATTTACGTACCATATTCTTTTGTATAGTTCACGTTGGGGCATCACAAACGAACACTGATGGCATAACAATTACCCACAGATAGCAAATCTGTTTGCACAAGATGATAAAGAGATACATTAGTAACTTCATGCTCTAGTAGTAACACGCATTAAGCTTGCGGAAGTTTGTCTATGAATTACCGGGTAATTAATAATCCACTTGAAACGGGATATTTACCATGGTTTCGAGTTTTCGATATTTCGAGAGTTCTTTGTTTGCAACAACGCCGCAATATCGGAAACTCAAAACAAATAACAAACATGGTAAATATCCCGTTTCAAGTGATAATTAAGTATAATGTTAGTAATCATGCCAGTTTAAAGACTAATAATTCAAAACATATGGACACCCTTCCATGCTTACCGTGAGGTGCGTGAAATCTTCAGCACTGTCTCTCATTTCATAAAATAAAGCCAATTACGACGTCACGGTTGGCGCAATGACTTAGCAATCAACTGCTGTGCTGCGTGTCACAGGTTCTATCTCCGCATGGAGCAAATATTTGTATGGACTACAAGTACTTGTTCCGGGTGGCTGAGGTAGCTGTTTGTGTATGTGATTTTAAATGTTTGTAAACGCACCCACGATATAGGAGTAATTACTAGTGTGCGGCAAAGTCATGGTAGTAGTCACATATTTGTATCATGTATGTTTATTTTTTAAATGAAAAAAAAATCAAATCTTAATCGTTTATTTGCGTAAATAAGGTACAGAAGGTTGACAAGTAGACAAAATTGACCTCTTATTTTGCCTTTAATTTCGGCGTGCAAATTAAAGCAGGGTGATATATCATTGATATTATTTTCCTGTTTTGTCTTTTCCACACACTGTACATATCTCGTCCAGGTCTGCTGAAAGAAATTTCTTATGAAATAAGCTGTACCTTTGTGCTCTTCGGACTTAATGTAATGTCCTGTCATGTATTTTGTGTGTGCATAAATAAATAAATCACTGTAGAGTATCAAAAGCTATACCTAATACTGTGTGTTACCAGGAACAGCGACGGCACTATGAAGCTTCCTAACAAGCACCTACAAGACCTGGACGTGGACATTCTGTACCACCTGGGATTTGACACACTCAACTATAACCTGCCCGCCTTGTTTGGGGATGTTAAAGTAAGTCATGATCTTTAGGATCTAGAAAATCTGATAACATAACACACCTCACACCTGTTCTCCACGAACAGTAAAGCAAAGGTGTTACTATAAGTATTTCCATATATTTCCTGTAATTTTATATAATACTAGCTGTGCCCAGCGGTTTCACCCGCTGCTCATTTAGGGGTATAAAAAATAGATGTTGGCCGATTCTCAGACCTACCCGATATGTACCTACACAAAATTTCGTTTAAATCGGTCCATCCCTTTCGGAGGAGTATGGGAACGAAAACTGTGACACGAGAATTTTATATATTAGATGTAATAGGAACGAGTCTATTGATTTGAACTGGGCCAGAATCCGGACACCAAGTCTGCTACTGAGAAATTTACTACTGATGTTGCGATATATTTATTTATTGTTCTACAAAAAGTAAATACTGACACTAAACTCCACACTAGGATACCCTGTGTCGTGGAGTTCAGTATCTTTCGTCTCTAGCGGAACAATATACAATCGTTATTTTTTAAATAAAGCTTGAGATTTTTTAACTTAAGAAAAAAAAAAAATAGAGATGATGAGGGTGTGGCTGATGATGTGTGTCTAGCGGCAAAGAATGCCTCAATTCTGAGGGATCTACTACTATGGGAGTGAGTGAGGAGGTGAACTGTGAGTTGTGGGTAGAAAGTGTTGAGTGTGTGTAGGTGGAATAATAGCGACTCCTCCGGTTATGCGACTTGATGGTAATGATGTCCAGTAATTAGATCGATTGATGATTGAGTCGTTGGATATGTCTTCTGAGTACGCGACCAAGCTCTGTACCTACATTAACAGCGGTGATAAAAATAAAAAAGCGTTTATTAGAAAAATTATCATTTTTTTTATTGTGTTTAGTGTCGCATTACGCAATCGACGTATCAGCATTTAATAAACGGCAGACGCGGTGATAGTAGACGTGCACTGATCAGATCTAAAATCTAGTGGGTGGGTATACAAATTATGCGTTTGAACGTAAAAAGGTGGGCACTTTATTCGAATCCAGTGATATAGTGCCTCGGAGAAGAACCCAGGACCTCGTAATTAGCAGTCACATTGGTACTTCATAATAATCCTTACTAATATTATAAAAGCGAAAGTGAGTTTGTTTGTTACCTCTTCGCGCCTTAATGGCTAAACCAATTTTGATGAATTTGGGTACAGAGATAGTTGGGACCCAGAGACGGACATAAGCTAAAGTGGAATATGAGGGAGAAAGAGGGAAGAAAAGGGAAGACTTAGCTTTGCTATTAAAAATCAATAAGCGCAAGGGCAAAAACTGCAGGTAGCAGGTACCTACAAATGAGGAAATGGGAACTGTGTTACCCGAATTTAACACGAGAGAAGCCACAGGCAAAAGCTAGTAATAATAAAAGCCTTTTATTTCAGAAATAAAACATTTTTACAATTATTAGCTTAACCTAATGACTCTTGGGAGTCAGTGACGCCGACAACTTGGTCTGTTCGCCCTATTTTGACAAAGGCCTCCTCCATTTCTTTCCACTCCGTTCTATTCAGTGCCGCCCTTGTTCATGTTTTCCCTGCTGTCATTTTAATTTCATCTTCCCACCTTCGGAACTGCCTGCCTCTATTTCTAGGGTACCAAGACACTATATTTTCGGTCCACTTTTCGGTGCCTCTTATTATGTGACCAGTCCACGTCCATTTTAGTTTCCTAATTCTTGTTGTTACGTCGGTGATTTTTGTGCGTTTTCTAATCGTTTTGTTTCTTATTTTATCGGATTTTCTTATATTTAGCATGATGGTACTTCATAATTCTTTTAAATACCTGTTTTCACTAACTCCAGGCAGCACCTAAATAAAATATGTTAGGACAAGTTTGTTGTGAATCAAATTAGTATATGTAGTCTAATAAGTTTATGTTGCTTATCAGAAAACATGATAATATAGGCTGGCCTTCACAATAAAATGCTGTATCTGATAACGGAAATAACGCAATCTTCACTTTAATAAATTGCATTAAAGTGCATTGTATCGATTACTCAGTTTTGTTGTCAAGCGTTTTATCATGAAGTGACTAATCACTGCTGGTTGAGATAACAACATTATTGTTTTATTTCGTCACTCTGCATCCGATAGAAGTCTACGAGCTTTATGCTTTTTAATAATCATCATCATCATACAATGATAGCAAATTTTTAAACACTTTTAAAGTAGAAATAATAAATCGTTTATTTCAGGTTATAACATTGGTGTCATAACAATTACAAATTTTGTACACTAGCTAGCGCCCGCGGCTTCGCCCGCGTGATGATCGATAAAAAAAAGTGTTATTCCAGCATATAAACCAACTCTGTGCCAAATTTCATCCAGATCCGTTCAGCAATTTTGACGTGAAAGAGTAACAAACATACATCTATCCATCCATCCATCCTCACAAAGATTCGCATTTATAATATTAGTAGGATTTTAAATCCTACTAATAATACTATATATTTCTATTATAAGTAGGATTTAACTTACGTGCAAAATAAAAGGCATAAGAAATAATAACTAAAACAAATAAATAATAAAAAGTTCATAAATACATTAAAACAAAATTCTTGGTGGACATATAATGTTACGGAATACCGTGGTTACAGTGTCAAAATAAGTAAAATTAAGAGCTGTTAGTACACTTGTTATGTTTGAATGGCAATGCACAGACTCATTCTAAATCCAATATGGCAGACAAAGATGGCGGATTAGTTATTTTAATGGTATACCTATGATATTGCCCATTCTTCTCCATAGAGATTTACGCTTTGGAATGGGAAACTGTGACTAGGACTGTAGTTTCATCCTTTTGTTTCTTGACCTTCATAAGTGGTTGTCATGGTTGACGCACACGGTTGCACGCGCCATGATCACGGATAAACTGAAGTTATTATGGGTGGCTGTTTATCTTCCAGATTCATTCAAAGGTTCTTCAACCTAAATCTTCAAATTTTATCAAAATAAATCAACGAAACTATTGATGCTAAAAGGCCCTCAACTCAGTATAATGCCATGATGGCAACACAAGTTAAAATATCTCATGCTGATTAATAAACAATTCTGAAGTTAAATTAAACATTACATTCCAGTTCGTCTGCATGGGTGGTACCAAGAATCGGATGCGGGAGTTCGCGCAGTATATCACTGAAGTCCTGGACCTCCCCAACAAGGGGGAGAAGCTTGTGAACCTGACCAAGCATTCCCAGCGGTATGCCATGTACAAAGTGGGACCTGTACTCTCCGTTAGCGTGAGTATTTGTTTATTTATATATATATCTTGGGACAACTCACACACGGCTATCTGATCCCAAGCTAAGCAGAGCTTGTGTTATGGTAACCAGACAACTGATATACATACTTATATAATTTATAAATACATACATATTATAGATAAATCACACCCAGACACAGAACAAACAATCATGCTCATCACACAAAGTTTGTCCTGGGTGGGAATCGAACCCACGACCTCCGGCTCAGCAGTCAGGGCCACTAACCACTAGATCAACGGGCCCGTTAAAATTACTAGCCATGATTCGAATGGTCGTAGCGTGATGTCAGATAGACTAAAATTTGAAGAATTGTGCAAATATATAGGCCAATTGTTGTAACGAAAGTGAAGGTACAACTTTTGGTCTTATTTTTTGTAATACATGCGTGTTTCTCTGTCTGCCTCTCTCTCTCTCTCTCATAGAAAGCAAGCCAGTTATTTTCGTTTCGTCTTTCTATTTCGCATTGAACAGTGTGGTGTCGCGATGATTATTTTTGTTGAGTTTATACAGGTTTTTTGTATACTATATAATAAATAACAACCTCGTTCCATCCGAGTGTCCCTTGATACTTCTCAAGCTTGTTTATTTATATCCAACAGGCACTTTCTATGATAATCGTATTTATGAAAACAAACTATTCAGCTTTAATAAATGATGTTATGTACTCTATTAATTTAGTGAGAGCTTGCTTATGCTAAATTTCAAGTCAATCCGTCAAGAAATTGCATTCTCCCATAAAAACTTTTACTGACTAAAACCCACTCATGTTCCTTCTATAGCCCTTTACGTTCGGGGTCGCGGTATCTTGTTTCTCCCCCTTGAGGGAAGAATTTTGCAAAATTCCGTCTAGTGAGCACCTTCGTCCATTGCAATCATTTGCAGGATGCTACTGTATTATTACTACTGCCTCGTTGTTGCTATTTATGATTGTGACATCCTTATTAAAACAAAGGGGAATGCCCATCTCCCATACAAAAATATGCCTGAAATAGACAAGAATGAAATCAACGCCAAATTATCCTTCAAATCGAACGAAACTCAATGACAATTTCAATGATTATCTAAAACTAGAAAAAAAAACATATTCTAAACAATGTACTCCACATTGTTTAGAATATGTTTGCTAAAAGATAGGTTATGTCTCAAGGTTACTAAAGGATTGAAAAAATAATTCAACACAAATCATTTTATTACTTTATTCATCATTATATACTTTATTTTTTTATTACCCGACTGCCAAAGAAGGAGGGTAATGTTTTTCGAGTGTATGTAAGTATGTATGTATGTCTTTTCCTTTGTGACCACCTGTAGCCTAAACGGCTTGATGGATTTTGATGTATGAGGTATCGTTAGATTTGTCTTGATTACGGGAGTGTCATAGGATACATTTTATCCTAAAAGTCCCACGGGATAAAGACATAATAATATTTTTTCTAAATTTCCCTTTAAAAAAATATGTATGCGGTATCATTAGATTCATTTCAATCACGGGAGTAATTAATATAGGATACGTTTTTTCTCAAAATTCCCACGGGAACATGTTAATTCTGCGTCAACGCAAAGCAACTCATGCGTTAGCAAGCAAAAAGATAGGGCGTGGCCTGGCATGCGGCGCGCGGCGCGGTGCGGAGGGGATATGCTCGAGTATACAGCCCGATTGCGGGCACACGCATGAGGGCACACGTCGTTGACGGTCGTCTCTAAATAGCGATTTTTTCGATACTTCGTCGTCTGACGCGTGAACATTTTCGTTAAATAAAAACAGCTAAAAAGTTATAAATAAAAAAATTATTATTAAAAAAACAAAATACCCGACTGCACACTAAAAAAAGAGTAAAACAAGCCCCACAATAATATTGATCAATCAAATGCTAAAAACTAATTATGTAATACCGTTTAAACAATACCTATATTAAAATACACTACAATATGTGTTCGTAATCGATAGTTAAATAAACAGAAACTTATTTTGAATACAAATTTACTGAATATAATTTATAAATGTTGATGGAAAGCATCGCAGGCGGGGACCACCTTGACCGCCACCAACGAAAATTCTGCTAAATGGTGCACAACCGAAATGACTATAAATAAGCCTCTGTTGGTCCCCGCCTGCGATGCTTTCCATCAACATTTATAAATTATATTCAGTAAATTTGTATTCAAAATAAGTTTCTGTTTATTTAACTATCGATTACGAACACATATTGTAGTGTATTTTAAAATAGGTATTGTTTAAACGGTATTACATAATTAGTTTTTAGCATTTGATTGATCAATATTATTGTGGGGCTTGTTTTACTCTTTTTTTAGTGTGCAGTCGGGTATTTTGTTTTTTTAATTCATCATTAAAAACAAAACCAGCAAAATATAATACTTACAAGTTGCGGTGTTGTCCATTGCTGTATTAAACAACGTACTTCATCATTTTGCATTGACAAAGGACTACGTCTCATTCGTGTTATATCGAGATAACAATTAATGCAATGAACAGAATCCATTTTTGTAAAAAAATGGGGGACAAGTCCAAAACACAAGCAGAGTCGTCGTATATAGTAGGTTCAAAGTCCGTGTTCAAAAAGCCAAGTCGACGTGTTAAACGGGTCCAATTTCAGTCCGGGTTCAAAAATAGGTATCATGTACAGATGGAACATCAAAATCCTTGATATGGCCAAAGTCGTCGTAAAATATCATAAATATAAAACACAGTATCGTTATAACTCAACGTAACACAAGCAAAACAATGAAATAAATGATGAAAAAATTAAACGTCAAAACATCATTATCGCAAGGTTTTGTCAAACGGTAAAGGCAAAGGACACATCTCATACTGCCTAGGTTATTTTCTTGTTTGTAGTTTTAAAAAATAATTTGATTTTATGTATTTTGATTGGCATACTTAGATTATGAGATTTATAAAATATGTTTTTTTAATTAATTATGAAGCTACTTTACGGTTTGCTGATTGATTGTTGTTGGATGGTCTAACAAAGATCACAGACTACAGACGGTAAATAGTGGTAATGTCAAATATGAGTGTTCTTGAATGTCATTAAAGAACTGTGCTAAGACGGAAATCGAAATAAATACTGAAAAAATAATCACATTTATACCCTACCTAAACGAACTGAAGAATAAATTGATGACTTGTATTTTATTCGAAATAGAATTTATCACTATTGGGAGTTGCTGTTCAATTCAGGCATTTTCCTGGCATTCCCCTTTCTAGAGACACAAAATTTGACATCAATGTGCCCATCAGCAGACACAAAAAAATATGTCCCTTTACTCCTAATCGTAACCTTTTTAAAACGACTCAAGGGTATCGTAAAAACGATAAATATACATACGTTTTGCTTCACCTCCTGATAAATATATTATTATTAATTCCATTTATATACGTCAAGTGTTTGCCCACGGCTTCGCACGCGTTAAATTTGGGGTAACACAGTTCCCCCTTCCTGATTTACAGGTACCTGCTACTTGTAGTTTTGCCCTTGCACCTTATTTATTGTAATAGCAATGCTAAGTTTTCCCTATTCACGCTCCTATCTCAATCTTTTAAAAAAAATAGCCTATGTCCGTCTCCAAGGTTCCAACTATCTTTGTAACAAAATTCATCAAAATCGGTTTGGCCATTTAGGCGTGAAGACGTAACAAACAAACAAACTCACTTTTGCTTTTACAATATTAGTAAGGATTTAACAAAGGATTTGTTTCATGTAGCGTTTAGTTAATTTCCCAGGAGACATTTAAAGATCGGTATCTTCAAACAAATTTAGTTTGTAATTCTGCCCCTGGGGGTTACATGGTTGATTTGTATATTTTCTTAAACAACTTGAATTTAATATTTGGTGTTTATTTTGTTTTATAACCGTGATAAACTTCCTACTTTACTAAACCTTAAACTAATTGGTAAACAAAAGGGGAAAAGAAAAACAAAATGAATCAATTTATAAAAGTCATGTGGTCTAGTACTTAAAGAAGAATGATTGATTTTGGGAAATGCATAAAGAACAAACCCAGTTTTTCTTTGTAAACCAGAAGGGTTTTTTTTCGGGTGGGAAATCATCCAATGACTTCGCCCGCACTGGGTGGAGCGGGGGGGCATGTCAGAATATCAGATACCAGAAGGGTTACCATGACATCTTATAGCAGTTCTTTTTCCTGTGTGAGAAAGAGATGGTGTTAGACGCCCTGTATAGCTCTGTCTCTTTCCCTCAATGGAATAAGTTCTGCATTAAAATGTCATGGTAGGTTAGGACATTGGTGTAGTTCCTGGGAAAAAAATCTCTCCCATTTTTTTCGACTTTTACTTCTTATTCAGATCAGGGAACTATTAAAGGCACTCGCGCTCTGCTCCATAGTTTGACGTGACGCCATACAAATGTGCGTCTTTCTGTTTTACGCTATAAGATCTATTTTCAGTTTGCTTTCAGGCCACAGAAGAGAAGGTTTCATTAAGCAAAAAATCTTAACAGATCGTTACATTACATGTTAAAAAAAACCCTGTCCGAAAAAAACCAAAATATTGATAAAGTTACATATATTTATGAATTTTAAAATAGATTTTGTCTTAGCGTTGCTATTACAAATCAATAAGGCGCTAGGGCAAAAACTGCAGGTACTGTGTTACACCGAATTTAACGCAAGCGAAGCCGCGGGCAAAAGCTAGTTTTGTATACAAGGCTAATATTCCAAGTGAGTGTGGGTGGAAAAATTCTAAAATTAGTGAATAAAATCTCTAATGAGCCCCGATCCCGATTCTGATGAAGACTAAAATTGCATCATTGGATTTTTGCAGCACGGTATTGGCATCCCATCGATGACGACGCTTCTCCAAGAGGTGATCAAGCTGGTATACTATGCAAAGGCCAAAGACCCCATCTTCTTCAGGATCGGCACCTGTGGAGGCCTCAACGTCCCCGCTGGCTCCGTCATCGTGTCTTCTTTTGGACTTAACGGGAACTTGGAAAAGACTTATGATGCTGTGAGTAAATAACTAGGCCTATAGAACTTTTTGTAGACGAGGACGCGTCTAGGTAGCCGGGTTTCGCAAAAAACGACTCTTTTTTGGGGATGGTAAATCATTAAATAGTTTCCCCCCGCTTTGGGCGGTGCAGGGGTAAGTATCATAATAGTATTGACTAAAATCCACCCATGTTCCTTCTTTTGCCCCTTATGTTCTGGGGTCGCGGTATCTCTTTTTACCCGCAACCCCGGTAGGCGGTGAACTTTTCAGGCCCCTCTGTTTTGCTGACATCTCTTTGAGGCGCGCGTGGAGCACGACCGCGCGACAAAGCTGGTACTTCCACCTAAAGCTGCATTTCATCCCAAAAGTATCATCGAAAGTAGAATATTTCGGAGTACTAAAATCTCCTATTTAACCTGGTTGGGCCAGCCTAACCATATGCAGTTGAAAACTTTATACTCAACATGAGTTTAAAGAAGGCCTTCTCACTCAAGGCTGTCAGACTATCAAGGATATGATCAAATTGGCAATACTTTAACTAGCATTTTCGTCTACCTAGCCTTTCACAAGTTTTCTGGTCTGCTCCTAGACCAACCGGATACAGCTGAATATTTGACTTTGTGACTATTTCAGAAATTGTTACGTTATTCATATTGTTTGTTTATTCATAATATTATTGTAGTAGCTTGCGCCCGTGGCTTCGCCCGCGTGATATCGAAAACAAAGTATCCTATGTGTTATTCCAGACTATAATCTACCTCTGTAACAAATTTCATCAACATCCGTTCAGCCGTTTTGTCGTGAAAGAGAAACAAACATCCATAAATACAAATATTTCTTCCGTGTCGGGATCGAACCCGCGACACGCAACACAGCAGTCGATCGCTCAGCTACAGCGCAAACCGTGTCTCTAAAAGTTTGTACGGAACCTGCGGTCAACGAGTCGGTCTGTCTATCTAACACATAATCTCGGGAACGAGGTTGGACTAGAAATATCGATTTCAAAACAATATACTCAAGTCTGTGCTCCCTTGAAGCTGTAAAAAAAGGTTTAAGCAGAATATAAGCAATCTACATAAAAAATCATTAAAATCCATTTAGCCGTTTGAGCAAGAAGAACTAACGAACACACAAACGTACAAACTTTTGCCTTTATAATATTATTCAGTTTATCGCTATTTTGTGACATGGCTAACAACATTAGTCATGTTAGTTAACGGGGACTTCCCATTCAATCCCCACCACTCCCCACCAGATTAGAACAACATAATAAATATGTGATAACTACAATCATACGATTAACTTCCGATCGACCCTGACTTTCCTTGTTCCTCAAGGCAAAAATAACAATGCGTTATATGTAGAACGCACAATGCCATGATCAAAGTTGTGTACTATTCTACAAACGCATCTACAGTCAGGTCAGGGAGGCTAAACCAAAAAGGGTTTCGTACAAACTTGCGACTTGCTCTTTTCACTGCATTAACTTAGAGATATTATGATTTTTCTACAACTACAAGGAACTACAAACTTGAGTATGGTTTTATTTTCAACTTGATACCTTCAGGGGTTCTCGAGATAGAGGGTCTTGACCTCAACGAGATATCAGCAAAGCAGAGCGGGCTGTCAGGGCCACCGTCTGCCGGGGATGCGGGTTGTTCGAAAGAGATACCGCGGCCCCGGAACGTAAAGGGCAATAGAAGGAACATGGGTGATTTTGCAAAAAAAGGATCTTGATAGACAGACGTACCATATTCTTACAAATAAACATTTTTGATTTGATTTGACGGACACCTGTGTAAAACGGAATGCTTATTGATAAGGGTTCCGTTTTTTCGTTTTGATGTACAGACGCCTGCACATCAAGCTACTACAATCTGTCAGATTTCTTATAGATTTTCGACTTTATTTCTAAAGAGTTAGTTTCAAGGTTCATTGGGAAAAATTGACAGTTTCGGGTAGCTTGACCTGCTGGCGTCTATACTTGACTTGACCAGTGATTTAGGTCATCTAATCGTGTTACTAAAACTCCATGGCAAAACCTTTTTAAAGAGCAAAAGATGATAAATGATATTGTGTATTTCAGCCAGTGCTGGGCAAGACGCGCCGGTGGCCTGCAATCCTAGATACAAGAGTCTGTCAGGAGGTACACTCGATGGCCTCTGACAGCGACAACTTTGGTACTTACATCGGAGGAACAATGGCTGCTGACGATTTTTATAGAGGTACTAGCTGTGCCCAAAAGATTGCATGCGTTGCTATGCAATCTTTTACCTTTCTACCTATCCTACCTTTTCTTTGCTATAAACCTCACGGAGCCCGAGACCTTTCCAACGAATGCAAAACCGTGGAAATCGGTTCGTGCGTTCTGGAGTTATGACGTCAGGAAGGAAAACCCGACTTATTTTTATATAGTAGACTACCTTTTTTTCTCAGATGGGTATTCTTAAAAATACTTCTACCGTTCTGGGCGGAGCGAAAGGGAGTGTCAGACTTGTACTGAGTAAAACCCATCCATCAGTCAATTAATCATTTATTTTGTATAACATAGGTGTTTACAGGTATTAGAGATAGGTTCACTATGTTTTGCCGATAGATGGCGTACAAAGTTAAAGCGTAAAATAAAACAAGCAAAAATAACATAATCCTTACTAATATTATAAAAGTAAAAGTGAGTTTGTTTGTTTGTTACGTCTTTACGCTTAAATGGCTAAACCGGTTTTGATGAATTGGTGTAGAGATAGTTGGGATCCTGGAGACGGACGTAGGCTATTTCTTTTTGAATAAGATTGAGATATGAGGGAGAAAGAGGGAAAAAAGGGAAAACTTAGCATTGCAATTACAATAAACAAGGTGCAAGGGCAAAAACTACAGCTAGCAAGAACCTGTAAATCAGGAAATCAGGTGCGTTACCCCGAATTTAACGCGAGCGAAGCAAGACAAAACCTAGTTATAAATAAAATTAAATTAGGAAGTTAAATATCAAAATTTAAAAATAACTATACTAACTATCCATGTTCCTTCTTTTGCCTTTTGTGTTCTGAATCTCTTAAACAATTCTTAACTAACAGACATGTTGTTAGTTACGTTGCTGGTATTATTCTTTAGGGACATCGATAGAGAAAGCCAAATTAAAAATATTTTTTAATTTTACTTTAATATAATTAACTAGCTTTTGCCCGCGGCTTCGCTAGCGTTAACTTCGATAACGCCTTAATGATTTGTAATAGCAACGCTAAGTTTTCCGTTTTGTCCCTCTTTCTCCTTCATAAACCACACTTTAAAAAAAAATAGCCTATGTCCGTCTCCTGGTTCCCAACTATCTCTGTATCAAAATTCATGAAAATCGGTTTAGCCATTAAAGCGTGAAGAGCTAACAAACAAACTCACTTCGCTTTTATAATATTAAGTAAGCATGTGCATTTGGTGCAGAGGAATGAGGAAAATATCGTGAGAAAAGTTTTGAATGTGAATGGGTATGGCAGTATAGAAAAATCAAAGAAGCGATGAATGGACTGTCAAGAATGTTGGATGAGGAGTGTGGAAGAAAACCAGATGTTGACCCCGATTAATTTGGGATAAGGTCAGGGTGTAAGATGATATGGGTGTAAGGTGATGATGATGATGATGGTAGCTCACCGTCCGTCCGTCTATTGACGACAGGCCGTGTCGACAGCGCGTTAGTGTTTCACGCGTGCCTCAAAGAGATGTCAGCAAAGCAGAGGGGCTTGCCAGAGCCTCCGCCTGCTGGGGTTGCGGGTTGTTCGAAAGAGATACCGTAGCCCCGGAACGTAAAGGACAATAGAAGGAATATGGGTGGGTTTTAGTCAGAAAAATTGTCTGACATGCCCCCCAGCTCCGCCCAGAGAGGGGGAAGTTATTTGATGATTTCCCACCACAAAAAAAGGGTGTAAGATGATGATGATGCGTTTGTTGGCTGTGGGGGGAAGAAAAATCCTTAAAACGATCTTTCCTTTCTATAAAATACTGCCGATTCTTTAAGTATTCCATGTTTAAAATCAGGAAACGTAGATTCCTATTTACAATAGACTTCATTATTTCAGGTCAAGCCCGCCTAGACGGTCCCTTTTGCGACTACAGCGAATCAGACAAGATGTCTTTCCTGAAGACCCTCACAAATCTCGGAGTCAGGAATATTGAGATGGAAGCCACTGCCTTCAGTGCGTTCACCAGGGAAGCAGGGCTAAGAGCTAGTATCGTATGCGTCACTTTCCTCAATAGACTCCAAGGAGATCAGGTTTGTAGAGTCGCCGATAGATGGCTCTGTTTTAAAATTTACATCTGGTTTATTTTTGCATTTTGGTAATAAATCAAATATTATTTTTTTCTTTCCTAATGGAGTTTAAGTTTGTTAATAACATTAAAGTAATTATAAATACATTACTATCAGCGAAAATTGATTATTTTTCTATCAATATGTTATGCTGTTTGCCCCTTTTGCCAAAAATAGGAAGAAGCCTCCTGGCAATTCCAGCAAATAACATACGAACGAACCTAAGAGGGTTCGTCCCTGGGGTCTGGTCCAATAATAATTATGTAATTGGGTTTATCCAGTAAGGAAACTTAATAAGAGAACTTAATATGTGCCTTTTTAATGTCGGCTAGTTCCCAGAAATCATTATTTAAGATAATATGTAAATAGAAGGATATTAAAAGAAAACTTTCTTATTTTTAGGTGACACCAAGCAAAATCATGCTGACGGAGTGGCAAAAACGACCCATGATAGTTGTAGGACGATACATTGCTAAGTATTGGGAGAAGAAATGACTTGAAATAGTGAATTGATAGACGACAATGAAAAAAGCTGTACTACAGAAATAATGTAGGAGAATAAATCATATTTTATAATATTGTACTACATCTTGGTTTTTTTATTTGTTTTTAAAAACGTTGCCCCAGTCTAGGAATTTCTCTTGTATCGTGGGTGCGTTTACAAACATTTAAACTCACATGGCCATACAAATGTTTTTTCCGTGCGGGGATCGAACATGCGATACGCGGCGCAGCAGTCGATCAGTCAGCCATTGCACCAACATCTAAATACTTACTCCACAGTTTTGAGATTATTTAACAAGTTTTTATTTAAGTACCTACAGTACGGCCAACGAGAAGCGATACCAAATGTAAACAAAACCCATGCTAAGACCCCATCTAAAATGGCCGCCCGAATGTTGGCGAACCCGTCTTAACGTTGTCATGTTTTTGCCGGGAGAACGAGACATTACGACAAAGTCACAAGATGGAAAGAGCTAAATATTAGATTGTCAACGCCACAGTTGTTCTTTAGGTTAATGTCCTTTCGTATCGCTTCTCGTTGGCCGTACTGTAGCCATTGTGCAGGGCTGCAACCGCGGATGTTGACAGTTATTTAGAAATCACCTGCTTAGCCTTTTCCCAACTTAATTGGAGTTGGCTTATCAAAGACCTACAAATGACAGCCGGGACAAACAGCTGTTCTAATGACTAGGAAGTCATAAATAACTTCTCCCGCTCTGGGCAGAGTAAAAGGGAGTGTTTAGACGGTAAAAGTCTGCTTTTACCGTCTAAAATCCATCCATGTTCCTTCTTATACCCTTAGTGTTTCGAGGTCGCGGTACCACTTTTGAACAACCCGCAACCTTGGCAGGCAGTGGCCCTGGCAGGCCTGTCTGCTTTGCCGACATCATCTTTGAGGCATGCGTGTTGAAAGCCTCAAAGATATAGTCTATCGTCACTAGGTAGACGTACGGTGAGCTACCCATTGTTCACTATCCTCAGACGTCTACGGTGGCCGAGAGTCGTAACGCGGCATCCGACGTTTGCTTTGAGGTTCTCTACCTCAAACGTTCAGCCTTCAGTCTTCACTCCTTCGCTGTCTGAACTATGAACCCGGAATAATACAAGTTCGATCGGAAGATGCTGAGAAACACCCTCAATATTCACCCTCTCAATTTTATGGGGAATATTTCAAGTGAATGTGTGTAAGTGCGCGCGCTTCCATAATGTATGCTTTTATGAGGGAATACAAACCATAAGTGGTTTCTCTTGCGTAAAACGCCACATGTGGCTTAAGTTATGTTTTGTGGATATTTCCATATTAAGTGGAAGTAAGCATGAATTAACAGAAGAGATTACAAATATATTTAGTTTATTTAATGAAGCTTGAGATTCTGAGTTTGATCCCAAGGCAGGTAGGGTTTTTAACAAGTGTCAGTCCGTGTGTTTGTTGACCCGATATGTTACCGATATGACATTTCAGATCTGGATACGGATAATAGTCCTCCTGTCCATGACTGCCAATCTCAGCAGAGATTAGAAACCGGTGCGGGAGATATAGATAATAGTGCCTAAGTATGCAGTGCACAGGTTAACTTCTGTTCCTTTACCTTCATAGTCCCATGTGACATCAATCTAACAGAGAGAGAGGAGAGAGATCAGGCGCAGGCAGAAATTATTTGCGTGAGCGGTGATACAGTAAAATAGGACGTTTTTGATGAGCTAATGAGGAAAAGACAAGGATGGGGGAAAACTATACTGTGCTGTCCCCAAAAAAAAATAGAAGAATGTTGATGATTTATACTGCCCTTATTCGGATATACATACAGACGTGTTATGTGCTGTATATGGCGAAAAAAGTTTCCGCTGTGAAAAGGCAACTGTTCATTATTTTTTTCAATTTATTCTAACAAAACATCAAGAAAACGCTAAGACGAAAACATATTAAGTAAAAGGTTCCATAATTGAAGACTTGTCCCTAATACATATTCCTATGTAGTCAGCTAACCGCGTTCACGAGACGTTGAGCAAAAAATGCGTTCGTGCCATTATTCTGTGGGTTTTGTCAAAACGATTTGCGTCCCGGCGTGAGAACAAATGATTTTTTTGTAAGTAAACGCGCAGACTACCTACTTTAATCGAATAGACTATAGTGAGATTGACGGTAATCGCCGGGCTATAGTAAATCGAAATAAACAGTATGTTCTTTTACAAGTATGTCAAAGAACTGTCAGAGTCTCTCTTTGATACGGCGCAGGCTCATCAATATATGGTTGTAGGTCTGCGGACTCGATTTGTTATGCTTCTATCTAAATTGTGCGAACTGTCAAACTGTAGAATTTACTGCTGGTCTCTCTGTTCCTTGATCATTATGATCTGTATCTTTTTAAATTTCGAGTGAATCCGTTTGCTTTAGGCAAGCGTACTCTTCCATTGGCTTCATCATCGCTTCACATCTGACGAGTTAGCCAAACGCAAGCCTTTAGTATAAAAAACAATGTTTTGTGTTTTCAGAGCTCGGTTTTAATTTTAGTTTAAAACAATACAGGGTGAAAAAGATCAACCTGACTAATTTTAGACCTTCGGACGTCATTTTGCTCCTCCAAAACAGGTCACCTTTAGTCCGTGAGGAGACTCAGAAGATCTTTAGGAAGCCTAAGGATCTGCCTCAGGAAGTCTATCAGTGTGTGCATGGAGCTTAGAGCTATCAAAACTGTCGACAGTTTGGAAAACAGATGATTTACCTGTAGTGATTTATTTTTTATAAAATGACGATTTCAGAATATTTACCATAGATTTTGTACCTACATGATTTTAGACCGTCCACCTGTAACTATTGCTCGTCAGTTAAATATATTTTAAACTAGCTTTTGCCCGCGGTTTTGCTCGAGTTAAATTCGGGGTAACACAGTTGCCTTTTCTTAATTTGCAGGGACCTGCTACCTGTTGTTTTTGCCCTTGCGCCTTATTTATTGTAAAAGCAATGCTAAGTTTTCCCTTTTCTTCCCTCTTTCTCCCTCATACCTCACTATGTCTATGTCCGTCTCCAGGGTCCCAACTATATCTGTGCCAAAAATCATCAAAATCGGTCTAGTCATTTAGGCGTGAAGACGTAACAAACAAATTCACTTTCGCTTTTATAATATTAGTAAAGGATGATATCTCTCGTTCAAACTGAAATTATATCCACCATTCCATGGGATAGGCGACCTTACTCTTCTTAATATAAAGTCCTTTTTCGCGTGATTAATGCACCTATGTTTTACGATTTAAATATCTATGAATAGTTAATTATCTTTCTAAGCGTCTTTTGATTATTATTACTTTGAACTTTAAGCAGTTCGTTTAGGAATGGTTTTATTAAAAGCAGCCGTCTTCTTAAGCCTTATTCAGCAGGTTTAGCCTGAATCTAAGCCTAAGCTTATAAATTGTGTGTTTAGAATAAACTAGAACCTTGTCGTGGGAGGTATTTCTTTGACAAAGGAACCTAATCTTGAAGCACACTAGTTACGCGGTTGAATTATTATCATGTTTAATTTATTTAGGGTTGACGGAAAAGTATTAATATTGTGTTTACATAAATATTAAAATGAAAAACACGATTAAAACGAAAAATGACTAGATATTTCTCCTGTATCGTAGGTGCGTTTACAAACATTTAAACTCACATACACAAACAGCCAGACCCGGAACAACTATCTGTAGGCCATACAAATACTTGTTCCGTGTGGGGATCGAACTCACGACACGCACAACCGTGTTGTCATTAGTTTCATATATAATTAATTTATAAAAAAATGTAAAATGATTGCGAGAATTTCACAAGAAATAATATTAAAAATATATCTTTTTAGTTAATATTTTTGTTTTCTGAGCTAAGAAATATTTAAAAATTATATGTTTAAAATGAAAAAAGAATAAACGAAAATAATATGTACTAGTAAAAAAATGGTGAAATAATTACAGGTTATCAAAATGTTCGTCCGCATTGCTGTCAACAGGAAAAGTGCCCAGAAGGCTGGCAGCAATACCACGCTGGATGGCAATGCTAATTATTACAAAAAAAATGTATGGTGTTCTTTTGATTGTATGTTGTTTAAGCCACAATAAAAAAATACTTTTAACTTCTGACTTGTAAATAATCGCCCTTAATCAAACTATAGAAATCACACACGACTTCAAAGGCAACCTATAATTATATTATAATTATTCCATGTTCTAGCTTCGATGCAAAACTAGTGTACCTCTATTATAAACTAATTATCACAACTATGTAACAAAATATTCGGTATTACGCTACGATCCCTCTACGCCGTAGCTGCGTAGAATCACTGTAGCTCGTAGACTTGCTACGTGACTACGAGGTCGTGGGCGTAGCGACTTATAGTCGGATTTATATTTTTGTTTTTGTAAGAATATTTGATATAATTTTTTTACTGCAAGTCAAGATCGTGTTTATAATCCCTAAAGACTTAAGCGGAGGTCCGCCTTAGTTGTATGGTCTAACGATAATCTCAGAAAAAAAATATTTTTTGAAAAAAAAATTCCAAAAGTGATTTTATTTGACAAAAATGTTTTAATTTCAGCTTTTTTATTTGTGCTATGATGGTAATTAGCACAAATTCTTATCGAATATTCAGTTTTCATTACTCTATATCTATATTTTCATTATCCACTAAGAGATATTAACATATCGTCCATATAATCGTACATTAGTAGACAAAACCCAAGCATATACACACAATTCATATAAGACTCCTTCGGGACTTTTTAGAAAGAAATTGGTAGTTAGTTTTTAGGGTTCCGTACCTCAAAAAGAAAAAACGGAACCCTTATAAATCACTTTGTTGTCCGTCTGTCTGTTTGTTTTTCAAGACCCTTTATCTCGGGAACCCGTGGAGGTTCTGAGTTGAAATTGAAACCATATACCCAAGTCTGTGTCTTTTTGAGATGTAAAAAAATAAACGCTCCAAGTCTACACAGTCAAAAGATTTATGTGAAACCCTCGATGCGCGGGTCCGACTCGCACTTGGCCGGTTTTTTGTATGTGGTAGAATTTAGAAAATCGGCACACAAAAGAGAAAGAAAAATCGCGTCACATCCATACAAAAACATTTGCAACAAGAAACACCTACTTTTTTGAAGTCGGCTAAAATAAAGTTACACGTTCGTGCCGTACATTAAATTATCTGTATTAGAAAATTCGTTCCTATTAATTATAAATCGTACGTAATTAATTATAGACTCGGTTTCACATTAATTTAACTAAATTATTTTAACTTTTTCATTAACATTTAATTACAATTCACACTAAATAAACCATATACTACGTGAAGCTTGTGGGTACATAATACTGGCCGCCGCTCGGATCGATATTTAGGTTAAGTCGCGCTTGTTGAGGTCGGTCTGTGGATGGGTAACCACCCGTTATGTATCGAGTTTTCTTCTTGAATCGGAAAGCACGTTAAGAATTGATGAAACTGGAGGTGTGAAAAAATCTACCTTTTCAGTCTACGCAGTCAAACAATATGGCTGTTTGGGCTTAAATATTCTTTATTTATTCAGAAGAACATACATTGTTCACTTATTGAATTTGCCCTTGTCCCATTCTATTTGGGGTCGTCGCAACACGTTTTCTTCTTCCATTCTCCCCTATCAGACGTCATGGCATCATTTACTTCTTTCACCTTCGTATCATTCCTTACACAATTCATCTATCTTTTCTTTGGCCTTCCTTTCGCTCTCCGTCCATTAACATTCAGATCCATCACTCTTTAAGTCACATCACGCCTTCGTATTTATGTCGCGTAAGAAACCGAAGTTTGTACGGAACCCTAGGTGCGCGAGTTTTCTTTGCACTTGGTCAGTTTTTTAGGATTTACTAGTCAAATGGTTCCTCACGCTCTATTCGGAGCAAAAGGGAGTGCCAGATTCAGGGCCACCGCCTGCCGGGGTTGCGGGTTGTTCGAAAGAGATACCGCGGCCTTGGAACGTAAAGGGCAATAGAAGAAACATGGATGGGTTTTAGTCAGTACAAGTCTGACACTTCCCCCCGCTCTGCTCAGAGCAAGGGAAGTTATTTGATGATGAAAGACTCAGGGATCTATATAAGGGCTTTTTGGGCCGTAACCCAGGACCCCTTGGGGGTGAAGGGCCCCTAGTCACCTTTTAAGACTATTGTAAATAAAAAAAGTAAACACTATAAATTCGCAGGTACAAAACACAACATTATCAAATTGACAGCACGGTTGGCGCAGTGGTTGATCGATCGACAGCTGCGCTGCGTGCCGCGGGTTTGATCCCCGCAAGGAACAAATGTATGTATGACCTACAATTATTATTACATATTACATAAGTGAGCTTAAACTTTTGTAAACGCACCCACGACACAGGAGATATTCATTGAGTGGGGCAACGTTTGTTTTTAAAAAAGAAATAACTAAAAAGCTAGGCTGTATGTTCCTTCTTTTGCCCTCTGTGTTCCGGGGCCGCGGTATCTCGTTCGAAGAACCCGCAACCCCGGCAGCTTTCCCTATGACGTAACGCGATCGGCTGTAACGCCTCCCCTTAAGAGGGTTGATAAAATCCCTTGATTTATCCCTAATAGCTTTACATGATAACATATTATGGCGTTTATATATAGGTATGGTCGCTGCAAATTATGTAGGTAATTGACTTTTATATGCATTGATATAAGGTTTATTTTACAATGATGGTGATTAATGACGATTTTCCGTGCCTAGTTAGTTGCAATGGGCTTATTCTTTTTTACGTGGAACGTTATACCCTTATTTGTGAAATTTGGATGTATATAGTAGTTTTTTTGGAGTTTACTCCTTAAGAATCGATTTTCTTATATAAGGCGCCCGGTATGAGAAAAATCCGAGGGGTAAAACCTACTAAAGTAACGAAAACGTGTCACGTTTTTGGTGCGCACCTTTAGTACGCAACTTTCTAATTTGGGTGTGAGTGTATTAAGACGTACATATGGTATGCTGTATAGGCGACTATACCTATATACTATATGTTATTGGGTTTCTTTGTTTCTATCAGTGTCGATGTATTTATATTGCTATTTTTTTTCATTAATTTGTGAATTTTGTTTTCATATGATATTAATCTTTTTTCAGTTGAAAAAACTCTTTTTGCGTATGGTTAGATACTCGTACTTAAGGAGTAAACTCCAGTCGTGCGTCGGAGCTGACACACACACTTTTTTTTTAATAAAAATGCTCATCCACACTAAGAATTTCTACTATATCGTAAGTGCATTTACAAACATTTAAACTCACATACACAAACAGCCCGATCCAGATCAATTATCTGTAGGCCATACAAATATTTGTTCCGTGCGGGGATCGAATTCAGATTACAAGTGCGATGTTTCGTTACGTCATCGCAATGATTTGTGTGCATCGTGTTTTAATTTTATCAGGTACTAGCTTTTGCCCGCGGCTTCACTGGCGATAAATTCGGGGTAACACAGTTCCCCATGCGCCTTACTGATTTGCAATAGCAACGCTAAGATTTCCCTTTTCTTCCCTCTTTCTCCCTCACATCCCACTTTTTTTCAAATAAAGTTAGCCTATATCTGTCTCCGGGTTCCCAACTATCTCTGTACCAAAATTCATCAGAATCGGCTTAGTCATTAAAGAGTGAAGAGGTAACAAACAAACTCACTTTCGCTTTTATAATATTAGTAAGGATGATATACGTATATTAGCAATATTCTTCTTTGTCATGTGGCTCACATCCGACTTGCTGTCAGAGTTATTTTGCCGCCATACTAATTTTACAATTCATAGGACCGGAGATGTAATGTTGCTCAAATTTGAATAAAATCAATCAAGCTCATTAGCGATTGGGAAATCAACAGCCGGAATCCTTTTTGTGGGACATCGAACCCACGACACGCAGCGTAGCAACCAACGCTCAGTCATTGCACCGGGCCCTAAGGTATAGGATAAACGTTTGCAGGTATTTTAGTAACTAGCTTAGTTTTACCCGACTGCGGCAAAACCCAAAAGGAGGGTTATGTGTTTGACCTGTATGTATGACTGTATCATTTTTTCATGTAACCTTTAAATGGGCATCCATTTAAAGGTTACATGAAAAAACCGGTTCAGTCAAATAATTCGTCTTGACAGGACGTCTCACTGGAGACATAAAAATTAAAAAAGCAAAGAAAATGACGAATTTTAGGCGCCATATTGTGGAGTTCGTTTGTTTTTTTTTTATCATGATAGAAATTGATAGTTAAATGCAATGTTAGTTTTTCAAACATTTGACATATGTATTAATAGTATCAACAACCCACAACTTTACTCACCATTAAACTTTACCAAACTCATCACAGCTTTTTCAATTTTTCTCGAAGTATCAAAACGTAACGGTCGGCGTTTCGTGCGCAAATCTATTTCCCTCCAACTTGCTACGAGCTACGGGCTACGTCAGTCCGTAGCGGTGCGCGTAGCGGGCAGGCGGGTCTACGCAGGGTCTACGCTACCCCAAATATTTTTGCAAATGTAATTTTCTCTATGAAAATTCCAACTAGTGATATTTTTGAGTGCTTGTTTTTGCACAGTGGGTGAAAAGCAGTGATTTGTGCTAAGATAGAAGTGAGAAGTGAACGTGAATTTTGTGTAAAATAAAGGTTTTGGTAGTGTGAGATAACGTTTATTTTTCACTGGGTTTCTGTGTTATATCTGCATGTATCGTGAACTGAACAGATTAGGAATTATGTGTAAGTATTTTTACTTAAACGATATTACATAAGGTCTATAATAGCATAACCTACTTTGTACAGGATGTTTTAACAAGGGCTGTCGTATATTTTCAGGTCTCTTGTTTACAATGCTGCATTTTAAGGCTTCACACAAAAGCGGTCATAATGCGTTCTATATATAGAACAGTGGCTTGTTCATTCATGCTTTTGGGGCGGCATTTAGACGTGAACACTTTTGTCTTTTGAGAGTGTGTCGCTAAAACTAGACTATTTATACTGTTAATAATGAATACTGATGTTTAGTCATGTATTTGGGCCAAAGAAAACTAGGCACATAATTGAGATAAAGCCTACTGTAGTACTTATAAGGCTTGGCGATGTGACAACATGACAGACGGCGAGTCATACGAAATGTGTGTCAATCGGTCGCGTTAGAAGATTAGAAATAAATTTGTAATTCTAAGTAAAAAAAAATTGTAATTAAAAGTTGTAATTTTTTATTTTTAAATATATTTTTGGAAGTTAAATTCGTTATTGAAGAGTTCTCTCAGCTCTAATTGTCTAATTATTTGCTATTTAAGGTAACGCTCAACATGACATAAGATAAGGGTTAGGTAGCGACAGATCGACAAACTGCATTAGAGCTAAAAAACCAGACAAAATTAACAAAACTCGAAATCAATAAGTAAACGCAGAAGGCACCTTTATAAAATATAAGAAACAGAAGGTAAAAACACGTAAAATAGTAAATAATATATAAAATGATATATGATTTTCATAGTGGTTTAAATAGTGTATATATTTTAAAACTATTAAATAAGCATTATTCATTTATTTGACGGTTTATGTAGACACTGAATACAGTAAAGATAGGAACAAAAATATAGATACAAAGGTAATACTTATTTTACAAGAAATTTCTTCTAGCATACCTGCGAAAGGAGAGACTTAACTGATTTGGATTTGAATTTGCTATGTAAATCTGACCTTATTCCCTGGATTAACGCGTAGGTTTTTATCTAGGTATATGCAGGAAAAATCGCGGGGTGTAGATAGTATCACATAAAAATTGGCCTCAATAGAGAATAATTACCTATCCCTTGTGCCTCGTACCTACTACCAATGACTCAAAGGATCACGTTAAGATGAGGCGGTTGCGTCCTTTTGTGTGATAACAACATATTGTTATCAATCATGTAGTGATGAGTCATCGTGTAGTGTCCGTAGGTTGAAGCAAAGGTGTACGTAATAGGAAACTGAACTATAAATAAATAAATCGTTTATGTCGGAAAACAAGATCCATAACACAGAAATTATATTCGGTAAAGTAGTCAGCAAAAAACACAATAAAAGGAATCAATAACATTAGATCTTAAATTATAATTGAATCAAAATATTATAATAGTTTAAAAAACTATTATAATATTTTGAAAACAAGACGTCCGCCATAGTGGAATTCCGTCGCGTGACAATTTCTTTTCGTATTCCTGACAGCAAACCCTTTTATTTTATAGCCATATCATGGGGGTGGATTTCAAACAGCCAATCCACCATTTTGGGGAGGCCGCCATATTGGATTTGTAATGACGTTTCTTAGCTAGTCATGTATTGTCATCAGCGAGCGTGTGCAAAATTTCATCCTAATCGAAGACCGGGAAATGGGTAAAGGTAGAATTTCAATATTTTCTTACATACATAGTTACAAGTAAAGCTAATATAAAAGCGTGTTAAAAAATAAAAGCATGCATAAAAACAACACAAAAACAGGTAAAATCGAATAAAAATTACTATAATAGTTCATTAAACATCTGATTGCAAGATTTGCTATGTGATAGGGGCAAACTAATTGCCGTCAACTGGGCTCAGCAACCAGGCTAGGATTGTGGCAGTAGCAATATTGGTTTACTCAACTGAGTAAGGGGCTTGTAAATCAATTGAATGCAGTTGAATATAATCAAGCGCTTGTCTTTCTGACCACATCAAGTCATTTTTAGGGTTCCGTAGTCAACTAGGAACCCTTATAGTTTCGCCATGTCTGTCTGTCCGTCCGTCCGTCCGTCCGTCCTCGCTTAATCTCTGTGACCGTTAGCACTAGAAAGCTGAAATTTGGTACCAATATGTATATCAATCACGCCGACAAAGTGGTAAAATAAAAATTTGAAAAAAATGTTTTATTAGGGTAGCCACCCTATATGTAAAGTGGGAAGTGATTTTTTTTTTAATTTCAACCCTAACGTGTGATATATTGTTGGAAAGGTATTTAAAAATGAATAGGGGTTTACTAAGATCATTTTTTGATAATGTCAATAATTTCGGAAATAATCGCTCCAAAAGTAAAAAACAATGTGTCCCCCCCCCTCTAACTTTTGAACCATAAGTCTAAAAAATATGAAAAAAATCTGAAAAGTAGAACTTTATAAGAACTTTCTATGAAAATTATTTTGAACTTGATTGACACAACAGTTTTTGTACAAAAAAGACAAAAAGTTGTACAAAATAATTTCTGGACTAAGTTTGTAGTATAATCGTATATGCAAGCTTTTTTTGTAACTTTGTTTACATATTTTATTATCCTAAACGTATCTTTTTTCAAACAAAAAATTGTATTTGAATTACCACCAAAATTGCACGTCTTTGTATTAATTAGTAACCCTATTCCTCGAGAGATGGCGCTGTAGGTACTTATTACATTGGATCGGGTATTACCGAATTGTTCGGTTGGCCTCATAACTGGGAACACTTATTGTGACGGACGGGAAACTACGGAACCCTACACTGAGCGTGTCCCGACACGCTCTTGGCCGGTTTTTTTGGTAGAACTGATTGTTAGACTTTCGGAATTCTGACCATGTTTAGCTGCAGTCTATGAATGACAGGCAGTACCAAAGGTTTTCCAAGGCATTATGACGATTGTTGAAAGTGGTTTTGACATATTAATTAATTAATATAATATCAGCCCTGTGACATGGTCGCCTTTTTACAGCACTACGAGGCCTTTTGTCTGCGTACGGGATCTTTAACATTAATATTATTTCTTTTTTAAACTATTTCTGTTTTTAAATATTTTTGTTTTATTCTTTTATTCTGTGTGAGGCTTACACACATTTTTTCTCTCTTTCTTCTTTTTTTTAATTATGGCATGCATGCATGGCAAGCATGACTGACTCTATGTCATGCTTTCAATATTTTGTAAACATATCTCTATTTGGGCTTAAACACGCAAAGCAAAGTTTTATTTTATCAAAAGGTATATTTTATACTAAATTCGACCCAAATTATTCTACATGTGTCGCCGTAGCCTTCGGCTTCAATATAATCTGTGACGAGTAATTTCAGAATTTGTTTAGGCATAATTTTCGGCTATTTACGTTCCTAACTACGTGACTATTTGCCAATTAGGACGTTGTATGTAGGTCACTCATAATTAATTGTTTCAATATCGGGGAACAAGTAATTCAGTGGTGTGGCATGAATAATAAAATAATTCGCCAAACTCCACGGAGCTGTAACTTCGATGATTCATAAGTTAATTTATTATTAAAATATAAAAGTACATAATTAAATTGTTGAATATTTTAACTTATTCGTTTGGAATTACATTTTGAATTAAATATTAAGCGGTAGGTAGTTTGAATGGAGAGCGTTGAAGGGTAAAATAGGGAAGCTCACCGTCCGTCCGTCGATTGACGGCAGGCCGTGTCGACGGCGCGTTCGTGTTTCACGCGCGCCTCAGAGGATGTCAGCAAAGCAGATGGGCTTGCCAGAGCCTCTACCTGCCGGGGTTGCGGGTTGTTCGAAAGAGATATCGCGGCCCCGAAACGTAAAGGGTAATAGAAGGGACATGGGTGGGTTTTAGTCAGTCATGCAAGTCTGACATGCCCCCCCGCTCTGGGCGGAGCGGAGGTCATTTGATGATATCCCACCCGAAAAAAAAAGGGTAAAATAAGGACGATGTACTTTCACAAGTTATTATGCCTTGTGACCCGGGCTGTAGATTCATTTTGTTTCTTGACATTCAAAAGTGCCTGTAATGGTCTAATTGAAATAAATGATTTGATTTGATGGACTCCAAAAGTTGACGCAATGACGTGACGTCTACGAACCGTTGCGGATTACTGGTTACTCCGTCACATTAAGAAGCTGCTTGTACCCCTGTAGTAAAAAAAAACAAAATAAATAAAAAGCTTTATTTCAATTACCTAGTACTTTCACATATTTATGTTTTGGAGATCACCTTTTAAGCAAGGAGATGCTTGTGTTAGGTGACTCCGCACTTCCACTTCACATTAAGCAGTGTATGCATTTGAAAACAAAGGAAAGTAAAAGAAAAAAATAAAATAAAAAAAGAACACTAAACACTAGCTTTTTTTCTTTTATTTTTTTTTTTAAAAAGCGTTGCCCGCAATTGAAATTTCTACTGTATGGTAGGTGTGTTTACAAACATTTAAAACTCACATACACCAACAGCACCACCCGAAATAACTACTTGTAGGTCATCCAAAATATTTGTTCCGTGCGGGGATGGAACCTGCGACACGAAGCGCAGCAGTCGATCACTCAGCCTCTGCGCCAACCGTGCCGTTAAACTGATTACACAAAGCATCTTTGCAATCTATTCATCACCTGCCTAGCTTATTTACCTCTTTTGAGCGACTGCCTATCTGACCTCTACAACCCAGTTAGTACTGGGTTTACGCGTCTATAGGGGAGAGGGGTAGTATCAGTGCCGTACTGGCGATGTTTGCTGTAAGGATGGACTGCTATTTTCTGAAGTATTGTAGTAGCCGATTAATAACGTAGAACATTACAATAATAATATACTGTTTTTATTTATTTAAATGTGTGTAAAATTAAAGAATTAAAATAAAACAAAGGTTTTTATTTCTTTGGCGAGATATCTATACTAATATTATAAAGCTGAAGAGTTTGTTTGTTTGTTTGAACGCGCTAATCTCAGGGACTACTGGTTGGAATTGGAAAATTCTTTTAGTGTTGGATAGTCCATTTCTTGAGGAAGGCTATAGGCTATATAACACACACGCTACGACCAACAGGTGCTGAGCAGCGTGGGTGAAACCGCGAGGAACAGCTAGTTTAAAATATTTATTCAGTTTGGTAGCTCTATACATATTTTATATCTTGTAAACAACTGCATTAGGTCGATATTGCGATATTTGGGTATGGACTGTGGTAGGCATTAAACGTTTACCAACAGAAATGATAATTATGGATCGATGAGCTATTTTTAATAAAGTAATAAATAAAAGAGACTGCCTCGTTGGTTTGGTGGTGGCAAGAGCAAGTACTGAGGTTACACGGTTTCACTCGTGTGGTGATAGAATATAAAATATATATGTTTATGCATTGTAGCCTATGTGTTATTCCAGACTATAATCTACCGCTGTGCCAAATTTTATCAAGATCCGTTGAGCCATTTTCACGTGAAACAGTAACAAACATCCATCCATCCTCACAAACATTGTCATTTATAATATTAATATATTAAATAGTAGGATTAATAGGACTTATAAATAACTGGCGAATGTTGGTGTAGTATTAAGTCCACCTCAGCCTGTCCTTTCGGAGATTACTGGCGTGATAATAATCCTTACTAATATTATAAAAGCGAAAGTGAGTTTGTTTGTTTGTTACCTCTTCACCCAGTACAGAGATAGTTGAGACCCTGGAATCGGATACAAGCTTCTTTTTTTTAGAGGAAAAGAGAAAACTTAACTTTGCTATTACAATAAATAAAGATCAAGGGTAAAAACTAGAGGTAGCAGGTACCTGCAAATCAGGAAAGGGGAACTTTTACCCTAAATTTAACACGAGCGAAGCTGCGGGCAAAGGCTAGTTATAAATAAAAGTACGTAGAAAATAAATAAACGTTCTATAATTCATCAAACACACGGTTCCAAGTCTGTAATAAGTTAATCCACATGGGTTCGTTTCTCTTGTAACTTGACGCAGCCGTAATGACGTGTTTGCGTGCCGATGTTTGCGCCAAGCGTTCAACTGTATGGCGTTTCATACAATTTATACACATTCAGTACTTTTACGTGTGTTATTTGTGTAATATATTATTATGTTCTCGTATATTAAGAATAATATGTAGGAAGGGTAACGTTTTTCTTTAAAAAAAAACATTAAACTGTGATTCACTGATTTCTCGCGAAATATATACCGTTCTCGTGTTTTGGTAACCGTGATTGCCACAAAAAGAAAAATCTAGGTAACTGTGGTGACCAAAACAAGTCTGAGTCACTTTAAAAAAATATATATTTTTTATTCATTTAAGTATTTAAAATATGTATGTATGCTGTTTTGACTCACGGGTTCACCGCTGAATACCATCGCTGTGGTGTGGGCTCCCACAGCACAGCATTATGCTGAGTGGTGACCTACCTGTCGCAGTTACGAGTGTAAGCTATTTTTAGTTTCTCCCATTTATGTATTTGTAAATGTTTGTGATGCTTTGCTTGATTAAAGTCGTAATTTGCGACGTTTATTTTCCTTCTTTTTCTTACTGTCTAATCCATGGTATGAATCAATAATATGTATAAAAAAGAAAATAACTAGCTCATGCATCACAAAATCTTGGAAAACAATAGTATCAAGATTCTCAATTTTAGCATGGGGCATCCTTTTAGAATGTAAGTGCTTACTAAGACGGGATCTTGCAAAATTCAACTTCAAAGGGTGTGAAACCTCGTGACAAAGTTTGTATGTTAGAATGCGATTATTTGGTAGGATTCACTTGGAATTTTGCATTGATATTCTTCCAGAAAATGAAACCTTGCTTAATTTATTATAAAAGCGAAAGTGAGTTTGTTGATTTTGATGAATTTTGGTACAGAGATAGTTGGGACCCTGGAGACGGAAATAGTCTAAAAAAAGTGAGAAAAGGGGGAGAAAGAGGGAAGAAAAGGTGAGAGAAAGATATATTTTTTTCGATTATCACACGGGTTAAAGTCAGCGTTAGCTCAAAATAACTAAGACACGTGGACGAAGTCGCGGGCGAAAGCTAGTAGACTATAGAGCAGTGGGTAGACACAGCTCATATAGTCATTTATGACTCTTTAGGGTGTTTATTACAGATCGAAACAATACGAGTTATCTACATACAGAGCTCTCAACACCACCTAACTTAATTTATTAATGTAAATTGATTGTACTTGAGGTTAATATTCACGAGGCTTTATCCATAACCGAGTGAATCATTGTAACTCCTGTGGGTAAACTCTTGCTATGTAATTTCCTTGGAGTATTTGGTACTTGCCATAATGTTGTTGGTAGCCCCAACAATTAACTTTTTTATTTATTTGTGCTTGCAACACCCAATATACTCTATATATTTATTTGCTTTACCATAATGTGTACTTAGTTTTTATAATATTAAGATCATTATGGACACTATAGGGCACAGTTAAAGGGTAGAGGAGACGAAGCTCTCTTTTAGAAGATAGTTGTTATTCCTCTATGTAGAAGTTTTATTTTTTTACAAGTTTTTCTTCTTGTCAAGGTACCATAAAGGCTTCGTCTCAAATCTAGATTAGCTAGTAAAAATAAACCGTGGTATTACTTATACCGTACGTTAAGTGTGCGATCTCCTTTAACCTCTTCACCAACAAACGGCTTGGAAATACAATCATGACAGTTTGAATCTTTAATTTATTTCCATGAAAGTAAACGGAAACGGATACAAAGTTAAATAAAACAGCTCGTCGCAGCAGAGAAATGAGGAAGTTTATTGATTGGAATAAGGAACCATCGTCTTGGGTTACAGACTAACAATGAATGGAGAAGCACATTTTTGAACTTATGAATATTTTGCGAGATAATTTTTTTTTAAAGTATATTAACAAGTATTTTAAGTATCCTTTTTAAAAACGTTACGAGCTTTTGCCCACGGCTTCGCTCGCGATAAATTCGGTATAACACAGTATCTGCTACGCAGTTTTTGCCTTAGCGCCTTTTTGATTTGTAATAGCAACGCTAAGTTTTCCCTTTTCTTTCCTCTTTCTCACTTTAAAAAAATTCTACGTCCGTCTTCTGGTTCCCAACTACCTCTGTGCCAAAATTCATCAAAATCGGTTTAGCCATTAAAGCGTGAAGAGGTAACAAACAAACAAACTTACTTTTGCTTTTATAATATTAGTAAGGAATATCTTATATACTAACCTTTTTACTCTGACACAGATGCTTTTCGATCCCGAGAAAGATGGTCTTGACAGGCAAACAGTCAGACGGACGGACAACAAAGTGATCCTATAAGGGTTCTATTTTATCCTTTGCAGTAAGGATCCCAAAAACGCGAACCCGCCTCATTACATAAAGTTTGAAAATCACTGTACATTCGCGTTCGTAAAGTCAGTCGGAGTTCAGATGTTGTCGTTGAAAAATTACATTCCAAATTGTGTGTTTTATACATTTTCCTCTCTAGAGAATATTTTCAGCTGTCTCTCCTAAATGAATGAGTGGATTTTTTATTTGAGTTATTTGTTTTTCGGATGTGTCTGTACGAATATGAGATGAGAATGGGTTCTGGGCCACGTAGCAGAGTTCTGTCTCTCTTGGCCGCCAACATTTACCGTATATTATATTATTTTATGACATACTAGCTTTTGCCCGCGGCTTCGCTCGCATTAAATTCGGGGTAACACAGTTCCCCTTTCCTGATTTGAAGACCTACTTGTAGTTTTTGCCCTAGCGCCTTATATACTGTAATAGTAAAGCTAAGCTAAAATGGGCGGTGAATGTTAGTGTGGAGAATTCCGCAATTTTCAAGGTAGGATGCTAAAAATTGGTAAGCGGACTATTTGTCACTAACAAAAATATCGTGCATCATTTTTGAAGTGACAACACGGATGGCGCACTGGGTGAGCGATCGACTGCTGTGACGGCTGTCGCGGGTTCGATCCCCGCACGGAACAAATATTTGTATGGGCTACAGATAGTTGAGACGGCTCGGGCTGTTTGTGTATGTGAGTTTAAATGTTTGTAAACGCACCCACGATACAGGAGAAATTCCTAGTGTGCGGCAATGTTTTTTTTAAAGTGATTTTTTTTTTACATCGTCTCAAACTTTTTCGTCTGTGGGTTGCATGTCGCGTGACGGTCGGCCGCGGAGTAGGGACGTCTAAATGTCTATAATGTGAAAAAAAGTTTCACCTTTCACCGTGGTTTTATAAAACCACAAAATCCTTTTTTTTTAAGTTAGAGAGATCGTAGTAGTTTAATCTCTTAGTAGAGCAGTTTAACCACCATAGCTATTCTTGCTACAGAGAAGCTAAGTCGTTTTTGACCATTTAAGACATCTTGTCTACAAAGATTCTCTAAACAAAATGTAAATGCTTTCTAAATAAAACCTTAAAGTAAAAGAACTCAACAAGGATTCTTGCAAAAATACTTTCTGAAGTTATTTTTAGAAAGAAACGTTTCAGCGTTTTTCTTTAGAGAGTTTAGTAAAATACTTGTAGATTAAAACTTTGCCTCCATCGGGAGTTTTTGCAGTTTTATTAAAAACTTCTTTCTACATGTTAGGTCGAGACGAGGGTACTTGGCAGTCCCCTTGAGAAATGAGAAACATTGTACTTTCTAAGGGCGTGCATAAGTGAACAACTGACGACGCGGTTGGCGCAGTGGGTGAGCGATCGACTGCTAAGTTGCGTGTCGCTGGTTCGATCCCCGCAAATATCTGTATGGCCTACAGATAGTTGTCCCCGGTCTGGCTGTTTGTGTATGTGACTTTAAATGTTTGTTAATCCACCCACGATACAGGAGAAATTCTTAGTGTGGCTCAAAGCTTAAAAAAAACTGGCAACTTAACACGGTTGATCCCTACTAATATTATAAAAGCGTAAGTGAGTTTGTTTGTATGTATTTAAAGGCTAAACTGATTTTGATTAATTTAGGTACAGAGAGAGTTTGGACCTTGGAGATGGACATAGATTTTTTTTTATTAAAAAGAGAGAAATGAGGGTGTAAGAGGGAAGAAAAGGAAAATCTTAGCTTTGCTATTACCATGAATAATCCGCAAGGACAAAAACTACAGGTAGCAGGTACCTGCAAATCAGGAAAGGGGAACTCGTGTTACCCCGAATTTAACGCGAGCGAAACCGCGGGCAAAGCTAATGTGAAATATTTTTCATATTTTTAAAGTTTAAAAATTGTTACATTCTTTAGATCTGAATGTTGTAACATACATAGAACCTTGTCTGTGCATTTCCTTTACACATTATTACCAGCTGAACGGATTTTGATAAAAGGACATTGCTCTGCGTCCATACATTGTTGGAAACCAAGAGCATCGGAAAATTATGTATTGTTTTGTCTATCACTAGCTTTTGCCCGCGGCTTCGCTCGCGTTAAATCCGGTTAACAGAGTTCCCCTTGCCTTTCCCTTTTCTTCCCTCTTTCTTCCTCACATCCCACTTTTTTTTTAGCTTATGTCCGTCTCCTGGTTCCCAACTTTCTCTGTACCAAAATTCATCAAAATCGGTGCAGCCATTAAAGCGTGAAGAGGTAACAAACAAACTCACTTTCGCTTTTATAATATTAGTAAGGAGTAAGGATTAGTAAACTCCTTTTGTCCCATTTTGGTTTGGCACTAATGTATCGGTCCAAGAATTCAATGACACAAGGTGCAAAATACCACAGATACAACTTTTTTAGATAACATTAAAATACCCATTTTTTGTGGAAGGCATGTCATTAAATATCTTCTCCGCCGTCCTGGGCGGAGCGGGCGAGTGTCGAACTTTTACTGACTAAAACCAACCCATGTTTCTTTTTTGTCCTATACGTTCTGGGGCCGCGGTGTATTTTTCGAACAACCCGCAACCCAGGTAGGCGACTATAATAACCATGCCTTTTTCATTATTAATCACTTTTTACGATTTTCTAGGATAGAAGTAACATAACTATTTTTTTTCCTTGAAATGCTACCACACTTTAATTGCGGGAGGAGACGTGGTCGGCCATTTTCGGAGTTACAACATTTAGCAGCAGCAAGCGTAGCTTATCACAATGGACTGGGCACAGTTCCAAATTCAAACCTCGAATCGACTGGAAATGTTCTTAAAGAAAAAAAAAACAAGGGGTTATCGATCAATATAACACACTAGCTGTCCCTCGCGGTTTCACCCACACTGTTCAGCACCTGTTGGTCGTAGCGTGATGTTATATAGCCTATAGCCTTCCTCAAGAAATGGACTATCCAACACTAAAATAATTTTTCAATTCGAACCGGTACTTGCTGAGATTAGCGCGTTTCAAACAAACAAACAAACAAACTCTTCAGCTTTATAATATTAGTATAGATTAGTTTAGATTTCATCGTCATTTTCCTGCCTTTGTCCCAATCTATTTGCGGTCGGTGCAACACGTTTTCTTCTTCCATTCTCCCCTATCAGACGTCACGGCATCATTTACTCCTTTCTCCTTCATAATATCATTCCTTACACAATCCATCTCTCTTTTAGTCAAAAACATTTGAAAGTCTAATATTATATATAGGATTAGTTATCTGTGAATTGAAGGATGTCTATAGTATAAAGTCTATAGTATACTGAACACATTTTATTTGTAAAACATATAATTTAAATAACATAAAAGTAGACATTGGTCTTATTAGAATGTGGAACACGAACGTGTCGGCCCGTAGTCACTACACTAACGAACGGTGAGCAACCATTGGTCAAGACTCTCCTCTACAGTGGCCTGGAGTCGTCTCGAGAGCACTACACCTAGACATTCAGATAACTGTGTCTACGAAAGTCATTATTTGATCTATGTTTTTATGTTTTCTATTTTGTATTTTTTGTACCTACACACTGTGTTAACATCTCTTTTTATTTACTCTCCTTTCGCAGGTATGCTGGAAGAGATTTCTTTAGAAATAAGCATTACCTTTGTACATATTTTCTGTTCTTGTCATCTGTACTGTATGTACATAAATTGTTAAATAATGATCGGTCGAACTTGACGGATTTCCGTTTTCATGTTTTTTCGTTTTTCGCTTCATACATACGTTCCCTATATAAACACTGTGAACCATGAGTGTTTGTTTATCTTGTATTGTTTTTCGTTTTTTATTGTACTGGTTTTGGATCTATTTGACACAGTTTTTGTTATAGCATCCTATCTCTAATGTTTATCATATATGTCATGCATACCTGTTATTTGCATGGTTACTGAAATGCAGTTTTTAGATGTTAGTTTATTTAAATTTGTATGTATGTAACCGTGCTGTTGGTATGATTATTATAAATAAATAAATTAAAAAATAGTATAATAAGGCTGCAGATAATTTAGTTAATCAAGAAGTAAACAAGTCAAATTTATTTCCTAACTCCAACAAAGTTACGTCACAAGAAAAGTTTAATGAACTTTCAACTTTTTCCGTGTTTAATTAGCGGGAGTTAATTGTGAGTTCGTTACATTATAGCAACAATACGTTTTAACATTTTATGTTAATTTTGTAAAGAAAGAAAATCACGGTGTATTAGTTAGTTTTTATCGTCACACGCAATATTAAGTAGCCTTAGTATTAGCTGTAAATCGTGATGTGTTAAAAATGTTTTTACTTAGGTTTTTGTACTACGATTACAATATAAGAACATGGCGTGGTAAAAATATTAGCCACTCATCAATGTGCCTAAGCCGAGGGCAAAAGCTAGTATTAATTTAAAAGACGGGCCTGTTGGTCTAGTGGTTAGTGGCCCTGACTGCTGAGCTGGAGGTCGTGGGTTCGATTCCCACCCAGGACAAACTTTGTGTGATGAGCATGATTGTTTGTTCTGTGTCTGGGTGCGATTTATCTATAATATGTATGTATTTATAAATTATATAAGTATGTATATCAGTTGTCTGGTTACCATAACACAAGCTCTGCTTAGCTTGGGATCAGATAGCCGTGTGTGAGCTGTCCCAAGATATTTATTATTATTATTTATTTATATTATTAAAAGAAATGACAAAATGGCTCTTAAATATCTGATGGGTCAGGTTCTTTGTTCGACCGTGTTTTTTTATGTATATTCACCGATAACTCCGTTAACTGAAGTCCCATTTTCATATTTCTTTTTGTGTTCGAAAGGGTATACTTCCGAGGTGGTCTCATATAAATTTTATTTATATTGTTTTGGTAGTTTATGAGTTATCGTCTATAATACATATATTTTCTTTTTTAGGGTTCCGTACCTCAATTAGAAAAAAAAACCGTTATTGGATTACTTTGTTGTATGTCTGTCCGTCTGATTTTCAAATTAAAACCATATACTCAATTCTGTGGTCCCTTTGTGCTGTGAAAAAACTTAGTAGACTTACCCCGAATACTGAAACGTCACTTAACATTTGAGGGCTGCTTAACATTTGAGCAGCTCTTAAACTTTAAATTTTGTATTGTCAAACGTCACTTCTGAGTATCTGTTAAATTTAAGTGGTACTTAAGTTTTGAGTGACGTTTCAGTATTCGGGGGTTATAGGGGTGACCCTCTAAGTCTACGCTGTCAAAAGATATGGCCGTTTATGTCATAAGTTTGTTAGGAACATTTGGTGCGCGAGTCTGACTCGCTCTTGGCCGATTTTAATAACATTGTGATTAAGAGGCAGTAGAATTACAATTTTAAGCTATTGCATAGCTTCTATCGCGGGCCTTGAGCGTGGAGGCCGAATCCAGAAATTCCGTAACGAAAAAACCTAACACTCATAACGTATAAGCTCAATTATTTCAATTTACGGTTTCAATGTTTGGTCAGCGTGTTTGGCAGGGAATCGGAATGTCAATTGACAGTACGCCGGATCAAATCCAAGGCCTTGATTTTCTTTCTGCGACTTCTTTTTTATTAAAAGTTACTTTTAATTATTTTTTTTATTTATTGCATACGTTGATAAATAATCCTATTCAATAGCTTTACCACGGCAGTCCTCGAGTGCCACACGTATTTTTATTTTTGTATTTGCTAAACTTGGTGAACAAACAAAGCATGTAGTAAGACAAAGCGTTGACCGTGTAAAATGATTAGTGCATCGCTTTGTCCTCTCCTGTAGCCTGCCGGTTTATCTTGGTCACAGGAAATCCGGTATTTCGCTGCATTAACCTCGATATGGTACGGACAGGAGACTCACAAAGTTAATGAAAGGTCTATGTCCTGGGAACTGTCTCCTCTTTTTGCATCCTTAATTACGTATGTACAGTCAGCCAAAGAGTTAAGTAACCACGCTAGTTGGATACAGAAGAAACCGACTCGCACTTGCTCGGTTTTTTTAATCATTTAGCTACTCTTCAACGCTACTAAATTAACAGTCCTTACAACAATGTCAAGCCCCAGCATCCGACTTTTTTAATTACAAACCCTGTTATCCTGTTTATTCTCTTCAGGACGTTATCACGACTTTGACGTTAACCGGCTGTTCGCTTCCAGTCACCGTCTAATTACGTCTAATCCTTTTAAGTCACTTTTGACAGCGCTCTCCAGATAAGTTCGTACTGTTAATAAATTAAATCCTACTAATATAATAAAAGCTAAAGTTTGTGAGGATGTGTGTAAGTATAATGTTTGTTGCTCTTTCACGCAAAAACTAGAGAATGGATTTTGTTGAAACTTCACAATAATATAGCTTATAATTATATCAGAATAACACATAGGCTATATTTATAAAGATGTATTGTATATTCTATCATCACGCTAGTGAAACCGCAGCGGCGCAGCTACTCGTCTATATCTCGTCTTTATTGACCGTCTTCTCTGTGCTTAAGTGTGTTTGATATAACAATAACTACGGGATTTTTTTATTCAAAATGTTTATTTTCTTAAATCATGGTATATATATTTATTGCAATTAACAAGGGATTACAAACATGTTTAGCTATTGGCATGCTAAATTGAGCCATAACCTAAGTAGTCATAATTTATTTTCTATTGTAACATTTTTTTCTATCATTCATCTTAGTTGCGTATTCTGCGTAGACCGTCGACCTCCAGTTTAAAAAAAGGGTTGAATAATAACTGTTCTTATGGGTATTCCCATAAGAACAGTTATTATTCAACCCTTTTTTAACCCCCACACAAATATTTTAAAATGTTTTAAAACAAGCACTAGATTATGAAAATTCCAATCATATGATGCTAGTTTTCAATCTAGTATGTACATCATGGTTTTATTGTCCGTCGAAAATGATTAATTTTGGAGATACAGTGAATTTTACGGATGTACGCTCTTAAATACGTTTACGTTAGTCTTTTAGAAGAGACCCTGCTTCAGTGCTAGATATATAAAGAAGACTCTTAATCAAGATATAAAACTTTTAAACGAGCTCCGTTTTTAAACACAATTCTTAACAGTCTGTGTCTTAGGGAATTCTATAACCGAGATAAAGTAATGAAAACAACCATTGGAGGTATCTAATAAGCTACTTTAAAAATAAAGATTACAGTACCTTACGTTTAATAATCCTTACTAATATTATAAAAGCGAAAGTGAGTTTGTTTGTTTGTTACGTCTTCACGCTTTTGATGAATTTTTGTAAAGAGATAGTCGACACACCCTGGAGACGGTCATAGGTTATTATATTTTTTTGTAAACCAAAGAGAAATGAGGGAGAAAGAGGGAAGAAAAGGGAAAGCTTAGCAATGCTATTACAATAAATATGGCGCAAGGGTAAAAACTTTAGGTAGCAAGTACTTCAACATCAGGAAAGAGGAACTGTGTTACCCCGAATTTAAAGCGAGCGAAGCCGCGGGCAAAAGCTAGTGACCAAATAAATATTTATAATAACTATACAAAGTAATTAACCGTTATGTAATTTATGCATTGAATTGATTAGCATGATATTTGTGTTAGTTTACTATGCATATGTAAATATATTAATGTGAGGAGCTCGTGGCTATATAATAGCAGCCGCTCAGGTCGATCTTTAGGTTAAGCCGCGCTTGCCTAGGTTGGTCTGTGGATGGGTGACCACCCGTTACATACCGAGTTTCCTCCGTGCCTCGGAAAGCACGTTAAGCCGTTGGTCCCGGCTGTCATTTGTAGATCTTTGACAGTCGTTACAGGTAGTCAGTGTTCCGAAAGTCTGACAACTAGTCTTACCAAGGGGTATAGTATTACCCAGTATCAACTGGGTTGTGGAGGTCAGATAGGCAGTCGCTCCATGTAAAATACTGATATTCAGCTGCATCCGGTAAGACTGGAAGTCGACCCCAACATAGTTGGGAAAAGGCTAGGCAGATGATGTAAATATATTAATGTAGGTGCTTTCATTATGGTAAATATAAACTCGAATAATTATGCCGTAGTAAAAACCTAACGTCGATTACCTAATCTAGAACACGCTGTATTTGGAGAACGGATCAATGGCGGCTGGGTGTGTAGAATATTTGAATAGTATTGACAGTTTTTGTGATTCCTAACGAATCATGTCGCTAGGAATCCCCGAAGAGTTAGATAGAGAGAGGTGTACCTAATCGTACGGTACACCTACTTTGCGCCAGTAATGTTTGAATCCCATGTTTTTTTTCCCCCATACTAGGAATTTCTCCTGCATCGTGGGTACGTTTACAAACATTTAAACTCACATACACAAAGAACCAGACCCGAAACAACTATCTGGGGGTCTTCAAGTCAAGAGTGAATAGGTTATTTCTAGGTAAGCGTGCTTCATCGTCGACCACATCATCACTTACCATCAGGTGAGATAGTGGTCAAACGCGAGCCTATCAATAATTAAAAAAAAAAGGTCATACAAGTATTTGTTCCGTGTGGTAATCGAACTCGCGACACGCAGCGCAGCAGTCAATCGCTCAACCACTGAAATAACCGTGCTGTCAAATAATGTAATGCATTTGCGTATATTTGTGTGCAATATACGCACACTATTCGTAAAAACGAGAAAAAATGGAATCGACATAAAGTGTACCATTCTGAGGGTCACATTTACAGCAGTCACAGCCTGTCCAATTAGAACGCGTCAACTGGAGACACTGGGGAAATTGGTCCGCCTAGTTCATGCGACCTCATACACTGTGGCGCGGTTTTGTTATTTCTGTGAATCTCTGCGTAAACGAAGGTTAGTACTTTTAGAAAGGAGCCGTGAATTTCTATTTGTATGAATTGTTTAGACAAAACCTTCAGGCGAGATTCCTAATAAGAGAAACTTTTTTCCGGGTGGGAAAACATCAAAAAACTTCTTCTGCTCTGGTCGGAGCAGATGGGAGTGTCAGACTTGTACTGACTAAAACCCACCCATGTTCCTTCTGTTACCCTTTATGATCCGGGGCCGCGGTATCTCTTTCGAACAACCCTCAACCCCGGCAGGCGGTAGCTTTGGCCCCTCTGCTTTGCTGACATCTCTTTGAGGTGCGCGTGGAATACTAACGCGCCATTATATGTGGTAGTTTAATCCCTTATACAAGTTTGATAGGAACGGTGCGCGAGTTCGACGCACTTACCAAGATTTAAAAAAAAAATCGTCTAACAGTTTTCTATGTCAACCTCCAGAAAGATGCACTGAACATGTGATGACGGTTTCCTTGCCATTTCCACCTTGTATAAAAAATATCTAGGGTGCAGATAAAAAGCCGAGTTTTGTGAAAAAAAAGTAATCCAAAACCTTAGACAACACCAGCAATCCATTCACTGTCTCATATCTGTATAATGATGTAAATACGATTTTGTGAAAATATACACAAATATACACAAGAGGAACTGTGATACCCCAAATATAACGCGGGCGAAGCCGCGGGCGAAAGCTAGTCTTTGCTAATAGCGAAAGTGTTGTTTGTTTGTTACCTCTTCACGCTTTAATGGCTACACACATCTCACTTTTTTAAAAAAGCCTATGCCCCTCTCCTGGTTTCCAATTATCTCTGTACCAAAATTGATCAAAATCGGTTTATCCATTAAAGCGTGAAGAGGTAACAAACAAACTCACTTTAGCTTTCATAATATTAAGTAAGGATTTTACCTTTAAAATCCTCCAGATAATGTACAAAATATCAGTGAACCAGGGCGTTTTTCATTTTAATACGGCAGTCTCTTTATGTTATTGTCAAAGTTGAGTTTTCTAAGTAATTTTAACAGAAGGTTTTGTCCAGATATACTTTATACTGACTGTACTTCATACGGCATCGAAACATAAACAGTGGTACTAGAGAACAACATCAAATGTTATATTGACGCGAGATCACGTCATTTCATTAGGCGACATTAAACTTTATATCTTAATACAAAGGAATATAAAGGAAAATGTGTTTTATTTATATCTTCATTGCCTTAATAAGTGAGTTAGATAACATTTTCTTGTAACGTGTTGCTGGTGTGTGTGTTATCTTGATTATATTGCATAGGTATATACAAGTTTGTTTGTTCTTAGCCACATTTTAATGAATAAACGGATTGAATGGATCGTATATAGGTAACACACGTTTTGTTATACAGTTACAGTTGCGAACAATAATATGTTTATACTTAACTTGGGCCACGTTGCGGTAACCCATCCATTTCCAAACCTTGACAGGAGTTGCTTAATCTGGGCCCCAGTGCGGTAACTCATCCATTTCTAAACGAAACTTAACTTACATAACTATAGACTCACATAGATCAAAATAATCTTGTGTAATTAATTTTGATTCTGAAAAAGTTCGTATTTTTTAAATGGGTATATTATTTTGCGTTCTCTTTTAACCAAATTTTCAATATCTAATATATAAAATTCTCGTGTCACAGTTTTCGTTCCCATACTCCTCCGAAACGGCTGGACGGATTTCAACGAAATTTTGTGTACATATCGGGTAGGTCTGAGAATCGGCCAACATCTATTTTTCAAACCCCTATGTGGGCAGCGGGTGAAACCGCTGGGCACAGCTAGTAATGTATAAAAGAGAGGGTGTCGTCTATTAACACGCCGAGGTATTTAATGTTACAGGTTTTTAGGACAAAAGGATAATTGCACATACTGACTGATGTGTTGCCACATTGATAGGTACCTAAACATATTAAAGTTAGCAGGTTTTGTCAGCATTTAATGTTAATAAATTGTTTTGAAGCCAATTTGTCACAGTATTAAAACTAAGTTGAGCGATTTTGAACAAACTTACAATACCAATTTGGCTTACAAAACGCCAACCAGTATATTTTACAGTGAGTTTTTTTCCAATCCAGCTACGTCGAATAAACTAAACGATATATAGTAGAACAACAAAAGCCGCATAATTAGGCACATGTCCCAACGCTTACGATTAGCGGGAAGCGAGTTCAGACTGCAATCAGAAGCGATTAGAAACTAATGACCTGGGGCCTAAGTCTGCTATTACAATAGTGTCAGATCTCATAATGGTTGATTTTGATAACCTACTACATACTAAACTTGTCAAAATCAACCATTATGCGATCAGTGATCGACCATTCTGACACTATTGTAATAGCAGACTTACCCCCGAATACTGAAACGTCACTCAAAATTTAAGTCCCACTTAAGTTTAACAGAGACTCAGAAGTGACGTTTGACCATACAAAATCTAAAGTTTAAGAGCTGCTCAAATGTTAAGCAGCCCTCACATTTTGAGTGACGTTTCAGTATTCGGGGGTTAGGCCCCAGGGAGTATGGCTCGCAGTTTTGTGGCTGGTTTATGAATTTACTGAACGGGTTCTCTGTTCCCTGAGCATTATAATTTGGATGCAGGCAGATGTGCTCCAACCTAGGCCGCATCATTGCTTGACATTTTCAGATGCCACCTACAGAAGAATTCAAGATGGCGCCCATACAACCAACATGATTTTTTGCCGTTTTTATAGATAAAAAAATTGGGGTAACACAGTTCCCCTTTCCGGTTAAGCAATGTTGTAGGCGTGAAGACGTAATAAACAAACAAACAAACTCACTTTCGCTTTTATAATATTAGTTAGGATAAGGATAGTTTTCACACTGACACTGAATAAGTAAAAATGTCTAAATAAATGCTGCTTTGAGACGTTATGGTGAATTTGTGGACCTTCAGGCCTGCGGTGTAACAGTTGCCTTACGTGCAATAGGACGTTTGGTTCACCGGATATCAAAAACAGTTTTAACAAAAAAAAACATCCATTCTGCGGCATTGTTGGCACGGCTTTTGTTGGCGGAATATTAATTGATTGGTTTTAACGATGATAGAGGACACGTTACAGGGAAATTCAATGTGTTCCTGTTTTGAAAGTAAATGGTTTGTTATGGAAACTAGAACTGCCTTTTATGGGTTCCGTACTTATATAGTAACAAGCGGAACCCTTATAGGATCACTTTGTTTTCGACTGTACGTCTGTTTGTCTGTCTGTAAAGACCCTTTGTCCAGGGAAGAAGTGGAGTTTGACGTCACGGTTGGCGCAGTGGCTGAGCGATCGACTGCTGTGCTGCGTGTCGCGGGCTTGATCCCCGCACGGAACCAATATTTGTATGGCCTACAGATAGTTGTTCCGGGTCTGGCTGTTTGTGTGTGAGTTTAAATGTTTGTAAACGCACCCAAGATACAGGAGAAATTCCTAGTATCGCAAGCTTGTACGGAACCCTTGGTGCGCGAGTCTGACTCGCACTTCTCCGGTTCTTTTTTCTGTCTTCCTCATTATTATTAATATAAGTCTGAAATAATAATAATATTATATCTTTATTTTTTCTCTTCACAAAGGTACACATTGGCATATAGGTTAATAAATACAAAAATAAGAAGAGAGAAACATCGTAACAAAATCAACAACTCGTCTTGAGTAAACGTGGCACAGTGATAAACTGAAATAGTTGTAATAGTAGTAATATGCTTTGATGTGAAAGGATTAAACGAAACCAGTATCTTCATTTTTACACGCTGACACTAAACTGGTGCATCATTTTCCTGCCCTTGTCCCATTTTATTTGGTGTCGGCGCAACACGTGACACTAAACTGGTTGTTGAAAGAAAAGTAATTATTGAGTTGCCATGTGTTGTCCCTCATATCTTTCCTTATTACGTCCTCCTTGCTGCGCTAAAGTTTGTAGAAGTAAAACATAGACAACAAATATATTTCTTACCGTCCAACAACATGTGGAGATGAAAAATGATTTCGACAATATCGAAAACCGAGTCAAGCGGCTGTTATCATATAGCCACAAGCTCCTTTACTATTTCATCATTTTCCTAGCCTTTTCCCAATCATATTGGGGTCGGCTTCCAGTCTTCCCGGATTCAGCTGACTACCAATATTATACATGGAACGACTGCTTATCTGATTTACAGTACCAATTTATCAAAATCAAAATATTTTTATTTTACATAGGCCTACATGGGCACTTATAAAACTTCGAGAAAAGGTGCACGGTTCGGGTTGGTCCTATGGAGAAGAACCGGCAAGAAACTCCATAGTTACTCTTTTAAAATCATTTGGTTCAACTGGGTAATACGTAACTCTTCGATAAGACTGGTTATCAAACTCTCGACTCACTGACTTTATAAAATATAATATACCCGAAACTGTCAATTTTTCCCAATGAACCTTGAACCTAATACTTTAGAAATAAAGTTGAAAATCTATCAAAGAAATCTGACAGATTGTAGTAGCTTGATGTGCAGGCGTCTGTACAATAGAACAAAGTCGGTAGAACATACTACAGTACAGTCACGTATTTCTTTTACTTCAAATTTAAAACGTGTTTAGAGCTAAAACAACTGGCTCCTTCAGCATTTTTCACACAATTTTCTTTACATTTCGTCTGTTTTGTAGCTAAGAATAGTAGCTGGCCATGTTGTACAGATAAAGGCGCTACTCTACTGCTGCGTACCATATTCAAGTTAAAGTTTAAGTTAGCTGCAATGGTCCATTTGTTTTCTTTCACCATATTTATGACTACAATTATGGAAACAAAAACAAACGAACAAGATAACTAGCTTTCGCCCGCGTTATATTCGAGGTAACACAGTTCCCCTGGCGCCTTATTGATTTGTTATAGCAACGCTAAGTTTTCCCTTTTCTTCCTTCTTTCTCCCTCACATCCCACTTTTTTCAAAAAAGCCTAAGTTAGCCTAAGTCCGTCTCCTGGTTCCCAACTATCTCTGTACCAAAATTCATCAAAATCGGTTTACCCATTAAAGCGTGAAGAGGTAACAAACAAACAAACTCACTTTCGCTTTTATAATATTAGTAAGGATAATACAAACGCTACATTTGCAATCTTTCACGGTTTGGGTTGGTTGTTTCCTATTGAGAAGAACCGACAAGAAACTCCATGTTTGCTCTTAAAAACATTTGGTTTTACAATGTTGTTGTTACAGCGTTAGTACTTAAGTATGAGAGAATAGATTAGACATTTGCTATCTATAGCAATGAAATGTAGACGGGAATATATAAACAGTTAACAATACTATTCAAGTTTTGGACGTGAACTAAAGTAATTGTGGTAGTTTAGTCTTTGTTCGTGTACTGAAATATTGTTTTTAGTATTCCGAAGTGACTTTGCGGAATATTGCTGCCAACGTCGTGTGCTTTGACTACAAATATAAATTAAATTTAGTGTTTTATTCTCACTTCTGTTGTTTAAAATTATGTCTTCTTAATACAGTTTCATCAGAAAACTACAAAGTTTTGGGTTCGATAATGTTTCATCGGTAAGCCCCGGTCAAATCGACGGCACGGTTGGTTCGCAGAGGCTGAGCAATCGACTGCTGCGCTGCGTGTCGCGGGTTCGATTCCCGCACGGAACAAATATTTGTATGATCTACAGATAGTTGTTTCGGGTTCAGCTGTATGTGTATGTGACTTTAAATGTAATCCACGATACAGGAGAAATTCCAAACGGGGGGAAAATAAGAAAAAAATTGTAGCGTTTCCCGCCCAGGATGAGGGTACGGTCTCCCCGATTGTGTCAGATAACTAGTGTGGTGGTGTTCGAACTGACGCATCTGATCAATGACACACGGGTTGTGTAATACGAAATTCTGTGCAGGGTTCGTCTCAGTGTGGCCATTGCTTTATAGTCACCTGTCATCACCAGTTGTCTTCATAAAAACTCGTATTTTATAAAATGGCCGCTGTTTTTGACAGAAAACGGAATCTAGGTTATTTCTGAACGTAATAAAATTTATTTAAATTACTTGGTCCGTATGGAAATACAGTTTATTACTAGGAAAACTCATCTGTTCTGTATATTAAAGTGATTTTTTCAATTTATTTTCCGTTTAAAAAATAAAGGCGTTCATAACTTTATTTAATTATAGTTTGCGAAATGAACTGCCTCTATAAATGAAATTAGGTTACTGTTATAAATCTTAACAATAATTAAAAGCGGATGGCAGTTATAAAAGCCAGGCTTTTATTGTCTGATAGTGGCGATATGATATATTTGAGGGCTGAAATGTTTTTTTGTAGGCGTGGCTAAAAGGTTGAATTTCTCGATAATTGTTATCACTTTTTATTTCATTTGGGAAATTATAAAATATCTTCTTCCACTCCTAATAGAGCAAAAGGGAGTGTCAGACTTTAACGGACTAAAAACTAGCTTCTTTTGTCCTTTGTGTTCCGAGGCTGCGGTATCCCTAGAAACTACGTGTACCGTAAAGGGCAATAGAAGGAACATGGGTGGGTTTTAGTCAGTACAAGTCTGACATGCCCCCCCCGCTCCGCCCAGAGCGGGGGAAGTCTTAGGATGATTTCCCACCCGAAAAAAAAAATAACCCCAGCTGTCAGTGGTCTTAGCTGATCCAATTTGGACGGACGGTGAGTTACTAATTGCTCACCTTCCACAAAATCCTGCTTCTACGGTGGCCGGGAGTCGTCTCGCTGCGCCCGACGCTCGGAGCGTCTTCCGTAGCGGCTGTGTTGAGGTTCAAGAGTAGGCCCCTGAGTTATCTTCGTCAAAGACTCGTTTTTCTCATAGAGGAATGAACACTGCATTGTTAATTATCGTTTTTTTAACTACAAAGGAGGTACGTTTTTTTTTATAAAACGTTGCCCCACACTAGGAATTTATAAACATATGAACTCACATACACAAACAGCCAGACTCGAAACAACTATCTGTAGGTCATACAAATATTTGTTCCGTGCGGGAATCGAACCCGCGACACGCAGCGCAGCAGTCGATCCCTTAGCCACTGCGCCAACCGAGCCGTCAAAAAATTAAAACACGCCATGAACATTTACGTCATCAATCTTTGTTATAACGTATTGGTATGTCGTTCCCAAGTCTAAATTAATTTGAACATAAGCTGACTGATTCAAATAAATCCAGGGAAAGTATAATCTCAATAACGATATTAAACATTCGTTCTCTGCAAAAAAGCTCGACACAAAACATTAAAACAGGACGATTTGTTTTTTGAACTTTTGCATAAATTATAATCCACGATCGTATTATTTTACCACCTAGTGTTGGAAACATCAAGCAACAAAGATATCTTTTACATCATTATTATTCGCTTTCGTTGTTTTTCCAAATATTGAAACCAGATTGTTTTTTGAAATAATTTTCTGTTTTATTAAACACTGAAATATGTCTGTGGGCGTGATGAAATGAAATAACTTACGTTTCAGCCAATTGAGAGTTAAATTATTACATTTGAATAATCAAAATATTGCTTCAGTCTGTATATAAATCAAATATTCCATATCTTGTGGAAAATACTGTTTATTCAATTGTTCTGCTCCATTGTTTTATCTTTGTTTTTTTAGCCTTAACTCAAAAGAAGAATACGCAAGCCACATACATCATTTTGTTGTCCGTCTGTCTGTCAAGACATCTCAGAAACACGTGAATGTGTCGAGTTGAAACTAAAACCACATACTCAAGTCTTTGGTAACTTGGAGTAGTGAGAAAATCGACTTTAAGTCTACGCAGTTAAAAGGTTATATTAAACGTTTTTGTCGCAGGTTTGTCTTCACTTGTTTTTGAATGCCCATGCCCTTTTTACTATCAAACGGATACAAATTCAAATTCCGAGGCTTTTACTAAGAAATTCCTTATTTTCGACTTTGTTTGACCCGGGAATCGTTCGATTCCCTATGCTTAGTATTCATGCTTGCGACCAACACACTAACGAAGCAATAAAACTCTTAATCGCATGGCTAATCAAATTGATATAAATTGTCAAAAGCAAATCACAAACGAAACAACCCGATTACCAATACTGATGTAAAATTTACCTTTGACGAAAGGTAAGCTCAGAAGCTACCTCAACGTAGGACAAGCTCAAAGCTACCCTGCGAAGGGTAAGCTCAAAGGCAATAAATCGTTCGCCTGTCTAACAGGTGGGCTAACGATCCGTAACTAAAACGCGTTGATTAACCACGTACGAATAGTTAGGGGCTGTCCGATCCCTTCGCACACTCACGACATTAATTCGTAACTAATATTTATGTTGGGCTGACCTCTGAGAATGTTTGAAGGAGGTAACTGCTTTGGGTTAAACGTTTACTCGGGAAATTATTTAATTAGAGGTTAGGTATTCAAGTAGTCTCTAATTCTGACGATGTTTACGTCGTGAACACCTTTAGCAACCAGTTCGGTGCCAACTTTTGACAATTTATAGTAAACTAGCTGACTCCCGCGGCTGCGCCAGCGTGATGATCGAAAAAAAAGTATCCTATGTGTTATCCTAGACTATAATCTAACTCTACATTTCATCGAGATCCGTTTACAACGTAATCTAGATATTATTAGACTAGAAAAGTATGCACTAAGCAGTTCAATACGTCTGTTATAAGTACATCGTCTTCCTAAACTTAATAACAGAAGTTTGTTGACCCAAATATTTTGGCAAGGCGCGTGCCTAGTTTACAGACGAGCCGATAAAAATATTAGTGCAACAGAGACGGGAATACACAAAAGAGTAATGGTAGAAAGAGACAAAGGATGACGTCACACCATATGGTAGCTTGGAGAGTACTTAAGTTATATCTAGAACTAGCTGTGTCCAATAGTTTCACCCGCTAGGCAGCTTCTTAGTGTCTTAGTGCGATGTTGTATAGTCTGTTAATTTTGTGTCTATCCGGCCAAGGAATCGCATTCTGCCATACAAACTTTGCCACCATGTTTCACCTCCCTTAGGGGTTGATTTTTTTAAAATGTTCTCTTAGAGATCACTTACGTTCTAAAATGAACTCCCATGCAAAATTTTAGAGTCCAAGCACTTGTGGTTTCTGAGATTTTGTAATGAGTGAGTCAGTGATTTTCCCTATCATGTTTGAAAATATCAAGAAAAGATAAATTGAGACTAATATTCGAAATGGAAAATAAACAGTATCTGAATCAAAATGAATGAAAAGCTTTCATTTTACGTCTGCCAGTTTTAGTTTTATTTCATCGTTGATGTCATAAAATTCTGAACATATTTTCGTTCAAAGCTTGAAATTTTAGACGGCGAAGTAAAACGTCGAGAGCCAATCAAACTGCAGTTGGCAGAATGCAGTAATACATTTCCCCATTTCTATTTGGAGCTTATGGAGTCGTACTTCACGTTGTTATGAATGAAATCTTGAATCCCTTATGTATTCAGACGCGTATATACTAATTAGCAATGGTACTTACGCGTTTACCGTCGTTAGGAACTATATCTCTTTTTTTTCTGAATGGCATCTCGCAGTTCAACCTAGGAGGTTGTCGTCAGCTTAACCGGGCGATTCCTGTAGATGCCTTAAAATTTGAGAACTCCAACCGGGGCAAAAAACTTACAAGCTAAGCGACTACACGCTAAGTGCACACCCTGTGGGGTACAAGCCTCGGCTTAGGGCGTCGCTGAGCAGGACAGCAGGATAAGACGGAGCCCTGGGAGACACCGGCCCTAATAGGATGAGGGGTAGACAGTGAGGCCTCTATGCGATAGCCGAAGGTGATAGCGCCGTACTAAATCTCTTCACTGTTTAACTTTTTATATGTACCACAAAGACTGGTGTTTGTTCCCATTGAATTAGATTATTAAATATTATTATTATTTTTTTATTTATATTATTTATAACAAATTACCGTCCTGTATAAGAAATGTACACTCTTTCAATGTATTCAAAACTCAACTTAGCCAGCACATAATTACAGATCGATCGCTTCTGGAGAAATGAATGCATTGAATACTATTAAGTTGTAATACTGATGACGAAGTTTTTGTAATTTATATTTTTAGTATTCTCAAGTAAGTGACTTATGTTTTTATTGAGAATAAAGTTTCTTTAAAGCATGAAAAACGGCTAAGTACGAGTCGGATTCGCGAACCGACAAACTTGCAACTTAAACCACCATATCTTTCGCAGCTCCGACAGACCACAGATTGAAGTATCGTACCTATATTATGGTTTTAGTTTCAACTCGATACGTCCACGCGTTCTTGAAACAAAGGGTCTTGACAGAAAGACAGACAGACAGATAACAAAGTGATTCTGTAAGGGTACGGTTTTTTGCTTTTAAGGTACTGAACCCTAAAACAGTCACAAAGTGACAAATCATATCATCATTATAAGAATTTACTTTACGTAGTTTTACGGTAATCGATTTTTCCGATTAAAATCACCGAGAGATATACAATGACCTTCAGTGTGTATGTCTTCCTAAGGCGCCTTACTCGGTCTTTTCATAATTATTTTTGACTGTCGCATCCATTTATCTTTTTAATAAGACCAAACCTTCTAAGGACACACATACTTACAATCATTTCTTCCTATTTTCCATTTGGTACAAATAAAAATCATTTTTGCTAAAATGTTTTTGCCAAAATGCCAAAATGTTTTTTTATTAAATATCTACTTAAAAAAACCCCAAAAAAATCGGAATATAAGTTTTCTTTCGAGAGTTGGTGACATAGGATTCTCTGTTAGTTTGTTAGTCTTTAACAAGAGAAGAAAAATATGTACTTATTATGAAAATAACTCATAAATTACCTAAGCAAAAGAATTTTTTAAATCGGCCCACAATCGTTGGAAAAATCGCGTCACAAACATACGAAAAAAAAAGGTCCAATTGTGAACCTCTTCTTTTTTTAAATCGGTCAGCGAGTTTCGTTAGCATTTCGCTCTAAAGTTTTCATCGTCAGGTCGAAAGAGAGAGCTCAACAGAAAATCGAAGAAATAACAAATGACGAATCGACGTGCGGGTGAATACACAATAGTGTGACCGCAATGCATAAGTTAGAAACCAAAATGGATTCTAATCTCGCAGAAGTGCTGCCATGGGACCAATTTTATGTGGGACTTCAAAATGGTGCAGTGTTGAAGAGTTTAAACGCACTAATGCGTTTTTGTGGAGGAATATTTTTTGCATGGACAGTTTATAATTTTAGGCGCTTCCTATCAAGCAAGTATCAAATCTAGAAACATTTTTATGAGAAAACTAGCTTTGCCCAGGGCTAAGGGGTAGCCTGAGCACTTATTACTGCACAAAATTCCATAAAGATCGTTTTAGAGGAGTTTGGCAACAAATACTGCGACACGAGAATTACATATATTATAAGATAATAATTCTAAAACTTAGATAATACATTTCATCACACAAAACAACATATCACCTTTAATTCCCAAGGGGTTTAAGCAGAGTCTACCTACTCGTATAGTTACCCTCACATTTAGCAACTAATATTTTCAGCCCAACGCTTAGGGATGAACCTATTGCCATCAAACGGATTTTTGGAAGTATACTTTGCCTGGAAGTTAAAAGCGAGATCCTCACTCTCAGCGTTAGCGAGATTATCCTTACTAATATTATGAAAGCGAAAGTGAGTTGGTTTGTTACGTCTTCACGCTTTTATGGCTAAACCGAGACAAATGCAATTTTTTTGTTTTTTAAAGTGAGTAATGATGGAGACAGATGGAATAAAAGAGAAAACTTAGCTTTGCTATTTCAATCAATAATAAGGCGCAAGGGCAAAACTACAGCTAGCAGGTACCTGCAAATCAGGAAAGGGGAACTGTGTTACCCCGAATTTAACGCGACCTAAGCCGTGGACAAAAGCAAGTCAGTACATAAACGTCAAAACGATGTAGTCAGCCGTGAAAATTAAGAGTGTGCATGGTAAATGTAAAAAAAAAACAAATATTCAAATATAAAGTAGCGAGACAATGACAGTACATAGTACTCACACATGGGCTTTACAATTATACAATACTAGGAAATAAAGTCTATATAATGCAAATGTAGTCTCACAATCTTCCGCTGTAACAATAATTTTAGACGGTAATCAATTAGTTTACCATCATGTTAGTGGAGCAGGACCGGGCAACGATCAAATGAAAAATGTCACGTTGGTCTTAGTACAACTGGTTCGTAAAAATCCATTTCTTAAAGCCAATTAACCCAGTTTCCGAGTTTTTCAGGAAGAAATGGCGCTAAAACATCAAAGCATCAAAATACATGACGTTCACTCGTTAAGAATGTTTGCTGAAGTTGCTTCAGTTTTAGGAAAGAAAAGAGATTTATTACTTGTGTTAAATTCTTTTAGCTTGCCTTTTTGGCAGCTTTTAAGATATATAAGGTGAGTATAAATTACTGGTCTTTGTTTTTATTTTTCGTTTCGTTTTTACGTTCTCGAAAACGGCTCTAACGATTTTGGTGAAAGTTGCAATAAATAAATAATAAAATAAATAAATAAATATCTTGGGACAACTCATACACGCCTATCTGATCCCAAGCTAAGCAGAGCTTGTGTTATGGTAACCAGACAACTGATATACATACTTATATAATTTATAAATATATACATCTTATAGATAAATCACACCCAGACACAGAACAAACAATCGTACTAATCACACAAAGTTTGTCCTGGGTGGGAATCGAACCCACGACCTCCGGCTCAGCAGTCAGGACCACTAACCTCTAGACCAACAGGCCCGTTAAAATAAAATAAAATGCAATGTAGTGGTTTACAAGGGCTTCTTTAGTCAAATCAATCATTTAACAAAAACTATAACTTCACAGTTTTTCCGTAACGCACGAGACCTTTCAGAATTCCTAAATAACCCAGTTTTTTAAATGTTCTAAGTTAAAGCAAAAACGTTTTTCTTCTTTTGAAAATATGGCAATCGAATTATGATTTGCTGTCATAAATACCAATAGTGAGATCTATCCCGTTTACATAATATTTATTGTTGTGAATGAAGAATGGACCGAGGCAAGAATAATTATGATTTATATTGGTCCAATCTATCACTTGAAATTATCAATCATCATTAATCTTCAATCTGTTAAAGGTATTACATACCTAGTAATCAGCCAACCCATCTTCTTATCTTAAACATCATAGTTTGACCCCAAGGTTGTAGGTTTCGTCGATTGCATCTACAATAGGGTAGTTGACACCACCAATCAATTGAAATACTTTTTATGAGCTGTCAAAACGCGCTGCCCCCATAGATTATGTATGAGACTCGCAACCGCTGACGTCACTAAATTGTCAAGTCAATGATGCAACTATTTATTGATTTAAAAGCAACTAAAAATCGAATTTTAAAGTTATTTTGAAATGAAAGGAGTTTTCAGGTCTAGAATAAGGTGTTATTTTAGAAAAATTGTGTTTTTAAATTATTGGTTAATGTGTCAACTACCCAATTATATCCGAACGGGGGTCGAAGCAATAAAAACAAAGGAGTGTTTATGGTGTCTCATGATTTATGGTCAACGTGTCAGCTGTCACAGTGGGTTTCTCTGTTAAACTACTTTTGAAATTGGAGTTCCTATTTTTTTTTATATAACGGCTTTCTATAATTTTTGGTGCTATATTAAGCACATGTGACTAAAAGAGTGATGGATCTGAATGTTGATGGACGGAGAGCGAGAGGAAGGCCAAAGAAAAGATAGATGGATTGTGTAAGGAATGATATGAAGGAGAAAGGAGTGAATGATGCCGTGACGTCTGATAGGGGAGAATGGAAGAAGAAAACGTGTTGCGCTGACCCCAAATAGAATGGGACAAGGGCAGGAAATTGATGAATGCTATATTTGATTGTGGTAAATAAAAACAGAATACTTATAGGATCACTTTGTTGCCTGTCTGTGGGTTAAAACCCTTTATCTCGGGAACGCGTAGAATTATGAACATAAACTATATTCTCAAGTCTACGCAGTCAAAAAATATGACCGTCTATGTCGCAAGTTTGTACAGAACCCTGAGTGCGCTAGTCCGACTTGCACTTGGCTGAATTTCATAAATTTAAGACACCTTTTGTTTAGGAAACGTTGTGGTCTTACCACTCCTGGAATTTGACACTATTTTGGTCGGCAGACTAAACCAGATAATTCTTTTTTGATTGCTTTTATTATTATTTAGAAAGCAACATTCATTTAACCCGTCGCGCGATTGCTAACAATGTAGGTAAAGTGCCCCAAACGTCGAGCTATTTTGAATGTATTTTTGATTTTGGTTAGACCTTCGTAAAAACGAAGATTTCATAGTTATATCGATAATTATATATTACGAAGTATATGTTTCCAGAATCCTTATGAGTTTTAAATAAATTTTAAAAATAAATGATTGTCTAAAATATGAAAACCACTCACAGCAGTTCAAACTTTGCAAATGCGACATTTGTGGCACAAGTAAAACTTTGCACCCAGTGTGACACTTTGTCGCGCGACGGGTTAAATTAACAGATCCATCGACAATCCTACTAAACCTAGTTTTTTTATTTAAGAACGCGGATGGCAAACCCTCAAATTACTGACCCGCTCTGGGCAGAGCGAGAGGGCGGTGTCAGACTTTTACTGACTAAAACCTGCACATGTTCCTTGTTTTGCCCTTTATGTTCCGGGGCCGCGGTATCACTTTCGAAAAACCCGCAACCCTGGCAGGCGGAGGCCCTGGCAGGCCTCTCTGCATGTGATCAACCCTACTAGGTTTCTAGCTTCGAAACAGTCTAGTAAAATATAGTTTACAACTGTTTTATAGGCCCAAAAGACCCTAATCTTGACTCTAAATAATACACTAACTGATATGGGTTTAACGAGATCAATTTCTCAAATTTCGCACAGTATGTACTAAATGATCTAGAGTTCTTGTAGTTAGATCTAAGTGATGTACCTCCTTGGTATTGTGTTCAAGTTTAGAACAAGTTTGAAGAGGTTTCGGTGCTCGGTAAGTACAAAGGCGGACTTAATGTCTTAGGCATTTTCTACAAGTCAACCTTTGGGTGATGCAAAGACATACCGTGGCATATGTAAATCTGTAAATTTAATTAATACTACAGAGATATATTAAATACACTAAATATAAAGTAAAATGTAAACACACATTTATTATTGATGGCACGGTTGACGCAGTGGCTGAGCGATCGACTGCTGTGTGTCGTGTGTTCAATCTCTGCACGGAACAAATATTTGTATGTCCTATAGATAGTTGTTTCGGGACTGGTTGTTAGTGTATGTAAGTTTACATATTTGTAAACGTACCCACGATATAGTGTAGGGCACGTCTATATATATGTATAGTATAAATAAAAATACGACCGCGACGACACAAGTGGTTTCTATGACTTCTACCATAAAAAAATCTTGTATCACAGTTTTAGCTGCTGATTTAACTCGATTTCCGCGTTCTCAATGTCGACATCAACGAAAGAGGTTTTATAGAATTACGTAGATATCTACCAATCAGTCGTACTGTACAACTTTTGACATAGCGTCCGGAATTGTAGCTCTTCCGAGAAAATCGTAAACCCAACTACTCCTGCTCAGTGATTTAAGCGGTAAAATCCTTACAAAAATATTATAAAAGCGAAAGTGAGTATATTTGTTACGTCTTTAACAAAACCGATTTTGATAAATTTATGGTACAGGAATAGTTGGGACCCTAGAGACGGACATGGCTAATTAATAAAAAAAAACGTGAGAAAAGGGGGAGAAATTCAAATGGGACGCACACTCTTTGTTACTAAAGAAAATTACCTGCAAATCAGGATAAGAAAAACCCATGTAACCCCTAATTTAACGAGAGCGTAGCCGCGGGCAAAAGGTAGTCATCTAAATACTAGAGGATTTAAATAACATTTCATTGGTATTTTATTCACCAACATGTCCAATATAACTTTTAATTATGACGACAAGTAATAAAAATTTGTGTCGTATACGACGCAGATTTTTTGCTCTACTTTTAACATTACTTTCAACTGTGAACTGGGAAGATTACAGCATCAAAAAGAGCGTGAAAATATTGAACGCCACATGTGTGTCGTTCGTGGTTTTCTGTCCAACGCTTATCTACTTTTTGCAGAACTCTTTTTCATGTCTATGTGAACATAACGGCACGTTTAGCTACCCCAATGATCAAAGCAGTCATCACCATTCTTTTTCAACTATATTGGGAACTAGCTGTTCCCCGCGGTTTCACCCACGCTGCTCAGCACCTGTTGGTCGTAGCGTGATGTTATATAGCCTATAGCATTCCTCAAGAAATGGACTATCCAACACTAAAAAAATTTTCCAATTCCAACCAGTAGTCCCTGAGATTAGCGCGTTCAAACAAACAAACAAACAAACTCTTCAGCTTTATATTATTAGTATAGATTCGGATGCAGCTGAATGCCAGTAATAAGTAGTGTCCGACAGAGTGTTCGGTTTCGGTTTTGGTTTCTTTTTCGGTTGAGTTTCGGCAAAAACTCAAGTTTTAGTTTAGTTTAGTTTTTGGCGGCAATCTTAACGGCAACCGAAACCACGACCGAAACCGAATGTGCATTTGGGAGATTTCGCGCTACGATTGGTCATGTTCAGTGCGATTAATGAATGAATCTCATCAGAGTCAAGGTCGTGATTCGCTTGTTTGTTTGCTGTTCGTTTTGTTGTGGTAGCGAGTTTTCGAGTGATTTATTTTGAATTTGGTAAGTTTTATTCCGTTTCATGTCATTATAACTTAAGAGCGGGTAGTAAACATAAAAAAATATTCAATATGACTGATAAAATGATCCTTGTAAGGCAGTTTTGGATTCGGTTTCGGAAACAGGTCGTTGCCGAAATTTGTTTTCGGTTTCGGTTTCGGTCGTAAAACTAGTTCCGGTCGGTCTATTACCTCATTGATTATTTTCTTTATTTTTTCTTTGGATGCCCACATTATCTTTAATTTTCCCATAGGAACTTAACGACAATCGAGGGTAAATAAAAGGATATAAAAGCATGTTAAAGCATCCTATGATCAAACCACATTTGTTAGCATCATACTAAGGACTTACTTGCTTCCATATTTAAGTATCTTACTCACAAGGCAGGTAAATCTTTTCAGACATGCCCCTTTGATGTAGCTGCCTCTATAATGGATACCTTTCACATGCTGGAGGCTTTTATAGAGGATATTGTGAAGATACGTCTGGGACGATTGAAGTTTTTTCGACATTTCTGAAAATGAAATAGAATACAACATTCGTATACCTAAATTTTAAAACAACTGCTTTACAATATTAATAATTCAAGGGTTGAAATGGTGGTAGAAATTTGGATCCGCGATTGCGGGCTGTTCGAAAGAGATACGGAACATAAAGACCAAAGAAGGAACATGGGTGGGTTTTAGTCAGAAAAATCTGACACTCTCCCCCGATCTGTTCAAAGTTCTGAAGTTATTTGATGATTACCCATCGGCAAAAAAAATACTCGATAATAAAACTTGATAAGCGTTCCGGTCAATGCCCAACGATTAGGTACTAAAGATATTAAGTACGAATGGCGCTATATATAGTTACATTAAAAACTTTTTCCTAAAGTTCTTACCCACTGGAATAACTTACCTACTACTTACTGGATAAAGAGATACCTACCTAATTAAACAAGCTTGGAAATAAAAATCAGCTTATTTTAGAGTTGTCTTTTTCTCTGTATTTGTAGACCTGGGAACATGAACAAAGACTACTTATCTGTATGCCCCCTAAGTACCATTATATAAATAAACGACTAAAAACATGTTTGTTAAATGGGAGCCCAATAAATTTCTTTTTTTTGTTTTAGCGGCAACAGAAATATAATTATCATCTCTGACAAATTCAACTGTCTAAATTTCATAGTTTAAGAGATTCAGCCTGGTGATAGACAGACGGACAGACAGCGGAGTCTTAGTAATAGGGACCCGTTTTAGCCGTTGACCACGGAACTCCAAAAACAAATTACCGTCAATTCTCAGCTCGGCTTCTCCAAAGGCTAACCGGCCTACTTAAGGGGCGATAAGTCGATTCCGCAGCCAGGACCCGATCCCATGGGGAAACTATTGGATCAGATTACGACACTGAGACTAGTGGTTTAGTGAGACAAGGGCGGGGGCGGGGAGGAGGGGGAGGACGCTTTGTAGTTGTATTGGTAACTTAACCTTTTATGAGGAAACTAGCTTCCGCCCGCGACTTCGTCTGTGTGGCATAGTTACTTTGGGCTAACGCTAACTTTAACCCGCGTAATGATAAAAAAAAATCTCTCTCCCCTTTTCTTAGCCTATGTCCGTCTCCAGGGTCCCAAGTACCTCTGTACCAAAATTCATCAAGATCGGTTTGGTCGTTTAGGCATGAAAACGTAACAAACAAACTCACTTTCGCTTTTATAATATTAGTAAGGATGAGAAAGGATATTGTAGGGTTACTGTTACCATGATTCTTAGAGCAATACATTTTTCAGTGTAAGAAAGAGATGGCGCTAAACATCCTTTGTAGTTCTGTCTCTTTTCCTCCTTTAAGAATAAGTACTTGTTTAAGACGTTATGGTAAGTAGCCTGAAGCCTATTTGATCGTATAAATTCAGTACGTTATTTAGCTGCATCTGTTGCTATGATTATTATTGAAAGGAGATCATATCCAAATAATAAGAGCCGTTTGGTTTGACCTTTAGGTTAGGCCGAGCTTGCCATTAAAAAAAAAAGAAACGTTGCGTCACGCTAGGCATTTCTCCTGTATCGTGGGTGTATTTAAACTCACTTACACAAACAGCCAGTATCCTGTAGGTCATACAAATATTTGTTCAGTGCAGGGATCGAACTCGCGACACGCAGCGCAGCAGTCAACCGCTCAGCCACTGCGCCAACCGTGTCGTCAGTCCGTGGATAAGTGATTAGCCATTACATATCGATGTTTTTTTTTGTTAAGACGATTTTGCTAGGACCTTGTTCTTTCAGAATATCAGCGCTGTAACATGGCCGCCATGTAGCAGCACCATGCTGAGATATGAGCCTTTTGGCCACACAGGACTAATTTCATTAATTGTCTTTTTTATATTGTTTTTATTTTTTTGTGGTTTTAATGTTCTCTTTCAAAATATTGCATTATTGTTACACCAATTAAAAAATGTAAGAGCCTTGTTCGTGAAACCGTTTTGGATTGGACATATTGTTGTTATTTATTTTATTTAAATCCATCACATACACTGGAGGACCGAATATTATTACATGAGCCAAATTTAAAACAACTTTGCCCCATATATAACCAGACCGGGAATTAATGTCTGTAGGCCATACAACTATTTGTTCCGTGCGGGGATCGGACCCGCGATACGCAGAGCAGCAGTCGATCGCTCAACGAGAAGGGTTTGAAAGATAGATAGTAGCCGATTCACAGACTTACTGAATATGCATAAAAAATATAATGATAAATGATGTTTATTTTGCAAGTAGGTTTTCACAAACACTTTCACACGTCATTTTTTTTTTAAACTAGATGAGGTCGGTGTTTCGTACCCGACTACTCTGAGAAGAAACAGCCGAGACAAACTCAGAGGTCATAGTTTCTTTTCAAGTCCAGACAAAATAATCTTGGTCAACTTACATGAGGACTATGCAGATAGTGTCTGAAATGGTCTTTTTAAGAAAGCACCACACAGTTTGAGTGGACCTGTCCAGTCAGCGCAAGCATTTGTCAGTTATCGTGTAGCTCAACTCATAAACCCAAGGAGCTCAACGACACGACGAACAATACCAAAAAAAAGGACATTTGTGTAGGTCGCTTATAGCACTCAAGCTACCAGACCTTCGTCAAAAAACAAAGTAAATAAAAGAAATGATCCACATGGTCCTCACATTTACAATAAACAAATAAAAATAAAAATGAGAATCGGTCGAGCCGTTTTGGAGGAGTATGGGCACGAAAATTGTGTACAAGAATTTTATATATTAGACTAGCTGTGCCCAGGGGTTTCACCCGTTGCTCATTTAGGGGTCTGAAAAATTGATGTTGGCCGATTCTCAGACCTACCCGATATGTACACAAAGTTTCATTTGAATCGGTCCAGCCGTTTCGGAGGAGTATGGCAACGAAAACTGTGACACGAGAATTTTATATATTAGATTACATGTATTTGCGCGGTTATCGAACCTGTGAAACGCAGTGGAACAGCTGGATTATAAGGTTTATCTTAAAAGATTTTAATGTTCAAGCATAATTAAATTTAGGTAGATTACAAGCTAAGCCTCACAATATTGCAGACATTTCTCTTAGACGGCTTAACGCCGTGAGCGGAATTACTGTTATCCTTCTTGGTGATAACACGAATCAACGATTAATTATTCTTATTAAGACGGGTTGAGGAGCTCGTACTTAATAATAACAACCGGTTGGATTGATCTTCAGATTAAGCCTCGCTTGAATAGGTTGGTCTGTGCTGTTATTTGTAGATTTTTGACAGTCCTTACAGGTAGTCCGTCTCGAAAGTCTAGTAATCTAAATAAAGAAAGAAGAGTTAATTTGTCAGAATATAATACTAACAAAACATGTTACAGTTATTACAGACATATATATTCTACCATTTCTCTATTGATGTACAAACACACATACACACACACACACACAAACACACACATTACACAGTACTAACTGGGTAGTAGGGATCAGATAGGTTTTCAACTTCCTCCGCTCTGGGCGGAGCGGGGTGGGGGTGTCAGACTTGTACTGACTGTATTGAGGCTGTTGAAGTTCCAGGGCCGCGGTATCTCTTTTGAACAACCCGCAACACAGACAGGCGGTGGCCCTGGCAGGCCCCTCTCGTTTGCGGACATCTCGTTGAAGCGCGCCTGGAACACTGACGCGCCGTCGACACGGCCTGTCGTCAATAGACGGACGGCACACAGACCCATAGGCCCGCATCTACGGTGGCCGGGAGTCGTTTCGGGGCGCCCGACGCCCGTGACGTCTCCTTCGCATTCCGTCTCAACTAAAACTCGCCTAACTTAATAAAAACACAACATATTAACTAGCTAAATTCAATATAGCATAATATTTGATTAGCATATATATTAATGTGCTAGTTTGTTAGCAAAACGGTAATAGCAATGTCGAAACCGAAACACGTTTCATATTAGTTTACAGTAATAGCACCATATGCTAATAGCAGACGCTTTTGCGCGAAATAGTAATTGCTTGATGTCCATTTAGATAACCTTTGTTGTAAGTAATTCTATGAAAACGACTGCAAATAAAAATAAATTGATGTTAACATTATTTTCTAATGGTGCGGTTAGGCGTGTATTATTTAACTTACAATAAAAACTTTTTTGCAAAAAGAATCCACTGATTTAAGTTAACATTCGGAAGTCTGTGGTCTGAATTGATGAATCAAACAAAAGTCACCGACTTCCGGAAGTAATTTTTTTTTTTGCAAAAAGAGTTTTTTTTTCTAGTTATGATGGCATATCACATAATTTTTTATCGAGTAGTAAAATAACTCATAAACTACTAGAGCTATACAGATACATTTGATATGAGGCTTTTTTGGGAATATACCCTTTCGATTGTGAAAAAAAAAAGTGTGTGTGTCAGCTCCGAGGCACGACTGGAGTTTACTCCTTAAGTACGAGTATCTAACCATACGCAAAAATAGTTTATTCAACTGAAAAAAGATTAATATCATATGAAAGGGTAAATTCACAAATTAATGAAAAAAAATGGCAATATAAATACATCGACACTGATAGAAACAAACAAGCCCAATAACATATAGTATATAGGTATAGTCGCCTATACAGCATACCATATGTAGGTCTTAATACACTCACAGCCAAATTAGAAAGTTGCGCACTAAAGGTGCACACCAAAAACGTGACACATTTTCGTTACTTTAGTAGGTTTTACCCCTCGGATTTTTCTCATACCGGGCGCCTTATATATGAAAATCGATTCTTAAGGAGTAAACTCCAAAAATTTGGAAGTGGGCTCTCAAAACTCACAATAGACGGAAAAGTCGAGTAAAACAATAAACATACAAAAAAGTACAGTCAAATTGAGACCGTAGTCCTTTTTTGTATTAAGTTTATAACTGATCTGATAAAAAAATTTAGAGCTTCCTTCATATCAATTATTTACAGGCTGTAGAATAAATTTATATTTTATGATATTGTTCTATATTGCCCTATACTATTTTGGCAAAGTGTGATGAGAAGCCGTTAACAATAAAACAGCATTAATTTACTTCCTTACTCATTTAATTCCAGTTTTGAATGACATTTTGTATTAAAATTCAACGAAGAATTTACATTTTTGCCTGAATGGCCCGCGAAATGAAACATCTGTGGGCTATTTTAACGCCCATTGAACAATCAGATTGTTGCAAAGTTTGCTTTTGCTTTCAGTCTGTGACGTATAACATTTTTTTTTTCTGTTAATCCTTGTTTTACAAAATCATGGAACATAAAGGGGCTGTGAACTAGAGAATTATATATACCGCACTAAGACACTAATAAATGTCGGAATTTTTCCGACTAAAACCCACCCATGTTCCTTCTTTTGCCCTCTATGTTCCGAGATCGCAGTACCCCTTTAAACAACTCGCAACTCCGGCAGGAATTTCACTCTCTGTGTTAGTTAGACGTAGTGGATTTTGTGACGTAATGTTGAAGCACATAAAGCATACATTTTACTGAACAACCATGACAATACTGAACCAGCGCCGGACGCAAGAAATCGACACCGCTGATCACCTCTACGAGGACACGGCGGTACTCCGCTCGATCTGGACAGACCGCCTCAACCTACCTCAATGTAGTATTATTATCAAACCTAGCAAAAGCCTATAAGACAAGAAATTCCTTACAAACAATAAGTAGTTATCTCAAAAGTTTTAAGCCCCTTTCAGAAAATTTCTTATCATCCTAAAGTATGGAAGTTGGAGATCCTTCGGGGCACGAAAACACTTTGAAAAGATTCGGAAAGCTTTGAAATGTCTGGGAACGAGAACATAAGTCATAAAAGTTGACACAAAAGTGGACAGTTTCACAATAAAGGTTTAGATTTTGTCCCAGCTGCTAGCTTGGATGTAAGGATAGCCTCCGGACAGGTGCAACGAGGATTTAACACAAGCGCATGGTGTAGAAGTAACATATACTTGAAGATTTTTTATTGCTTTTTTTTTTCTTTTTACTATCTGCAACGAGCTTTAATAAGATTTGGTAAATCTTCTCTTGGCAGTTCGAGATAGTTCGCATCTACCTACATATAGGCTGATATCTTACACATATATAGGCTGATATCTGTATATAGGCTGATATCTATACATAGGCTGATGTCTATACATATATAGGCTGATATCTATATATAGACTGATACTGATATCTATATTATATAGGCTGAACTAATATATAAAATTCTCGTGTCACAGTGTTAGTTACCATACTCCTCCAAAACGGCTCGACGGATTCTTATGAAATTATTTATGCATATTCAGTAGGTCTGAGAATCGGCCAACATCTATTTTTCATACCCCTAAGTGAGCAGCGGGTGAAACCGCTGGGCATACCTAGTATATATATATAGGCTGATAATGATGACGATTCTACAGCACTTTGGTTAAAAAATTTGCAACAATCAGCATCGTTCATAGCTATTTACTGAAGTTATGAAAATATTATATGTGAAACGAGTATTTTTGTTATCATTAAAATATATATCGTTTACACCGTACGCTTGTGTCGGAACACTGAATTTTTTTTCAAGTTTTTTTGTTTTCTTTGAAGTACAGATAATAGTCATTAGAACTATGTTGTTGGCTTTGCCTGTGTTAATCGAAGCTCTGAAATAATTCCATGTCAATGCACTACTATCAACCTTACACAAATCACGGTCTACTACTAGTTTCCTAATTTCATCAAATCCATTTGGCTATTTTGACGTGAAAGGGTAACAGACAATGTGATAGATGACAGTAAAATCTAAATCCATTTGTATACATTTACAGAAAATAATTATCATTTGCTCAAACATTTCCCAACTATGTTGGTGTCGGTTTCCAGTCTAACCGGAATGACTGCCTATCTGATCTCCACAATACAATTAGTATTGACTAATACGATACCCCTTAGCAAGACTGGTTGTCAGACTTTCAGAACTCTGACTGAATAAAAACTTAAAGTTTGGAAATAAAAGAATTAGTTTGCGGCAAAAGTATTTTTTAAGCTATTACATAGCTCCTATCGCGGGTTTTGAGCGTGGAGACCGAATCCAGAAATTTCGTAACGAAAAAGCCTAACACTTTCATTACGAATACATACGGTCAGTTATTACAATCATGATTCCAACGTTTTATTAGAAGCGGATAGTCAAACGACATTACTGTGGATCAAACCAAAGGTCTTGTGTTTTTCTTTTTGCGACTTCTTTTCATTGGAAGTACTTTTTAAATTTTATCTTTAGTTTTTTTTTATTAATTCAAAAGTTTTTTTTTATTTATTGCATAAGTTGATAAAAAATACTATGCAATAGCTTTACCGCGGCAGTCCCCGAATGCCACACGTTTTTTTTTTCTGGCTCTTAGATTAAATAACAAAATGATCTGCACTTACTTCATTTTGTTTTGGTTAGTTAAACAATAAACGGCGTAGAAAAATAGCAGAAGTGTACCCAAATATTTCGTTTTCATCAAACGAATCTTCGAGAATTCCGGCGCTGGAAGTGTATTCTTAAACGAAAGCTCCGCTCACTGAGCTCGACAAATACGAGAATTTGCAATATAGCACTTGTGTCTCGAGGTATCTGCTTACATAAGCAAGTTGTGTGAGAGATATATTTGGAGATGCTAGCGTATTTTGATAGAAAAGGTATGCTATTAGAGTGTTTGAGGGCAGCAAAACATATACCTCAAGAGATATAATGATATTATTTGGGGGACGCATCACGCTGCTTTATATGTTAACTGACGCTCGCGTTTAATTCGGGGTAACACAGTTCCCCTTTCCTGATTTGCAGGTACCTGCTACTTGTAGTTTTTGTCCTTGTGCCTTATTGCTTGTTATAGCAAAGCTAAGTTTTCCGTTTCCTTCCCTCTTTCTCCCTCATTTCTCACTTTTTTTTTAAATATTGCCTATGTCCGTCTCCAGGGTTTCAGCTAGCTCTGCATCAAAATTCATCAAAATTGGTTTAGCCATGTAGGCGTGAAGACGTAACAAACAAACAAACTCATTTTCACTTTTATAATATTAGTAAGGAAGTAAGGATTGGTCAGCGTAGACCAAAAGCATAACAGGTCTGTGTTAATAACCACACATTCTGCATTGATTACTTTGAGTATTTACAATGTAATTACTTCATAATAAGTTCACTATTTAGGTATGCGCCATCTCTCCGCGGCTTCAGTGGATATTATAAGATCTCAATTGCCTAGGAAAGCCAAAGAAAAGATGGATGGATTGTGTACAGAATGATATGATGGATAAAGGAGTAAATGATGCCGTGACGTCTGACAGGGGCGACTGGAAAAAGAAAACGTGTTGCGCCGACCTCAAGTAGAAAGGGACAGGAGCAGGAAAATGGTGAATTGCCTTTGGATTTCTCTAGGTTATATTTCTATCTCTATATTTTCCCTCACCATTTTGAGATCAGGGAAACCGCCATTGTTTACGTCAACTATCCGTCAAGCTCCGCCGGGCGGGCTCTTATCGTAAGTGTAATCTGATTTTAAGACTTATCTTTACTACAAATACAGTTTAAATCGGTCGGGGTTTGGTGGCACAAATTTGTGCCAGCGGAGCTAAACGGTAATACTTGTTTACTGGCACGTTTTTGTACCGCTGGGGCTCTAGAGGTTGAAGTCCTCTAACTACACTCTGACTGGTACAATTACTGGTCAAAAAGAAAAGGAAAATGACCATAAACACGCGTGTTGCTTTGTAACAAGTAAAAAGGAAAATGCTCTTGTCTATTCTTTACACGTAATCTCTAAATTTTCTTTGACGACACCCACGGGTTGGTTTTGATAGCGTTTGTTAAATGATGTTCAAAGCGAAGGGACTCGGTTTTCTTTTCATAGCTTTGTTTTATAATTTATCTGGAATATTATCTTTTTCTCACACATACTCTTAATAATAAGATCGTGCCGGTAGTACAATAAATAAGAAACGAACAAGAAAACTTTCTTAGAATTTTGAGAAAATATTCTTTGTTTTCGCGCTTAGGTCGTTATTAGTTGGTGTTTATGGTTAGTGATAAAAATCTGGTACAGATGAGTAGGAAGAATAGGAATAAAAAAAAAACTCAAGGAGTTTTTGCATTAATGCCTAACGGGTTTGTTTCCAAAAATAAATATAAGTACGAAGGCTCGTCTGATACAGTTGAAATATTATTAAAAATCCATGAATCTTTCCGTACACATTTAAATTTATTTAATAGAGAACAAATTAACTAAACTAAAAATTGAGTTGATGACTTCCATCGGTTTTTAAGAAAAAACAAACAAGTTAATTGTGTCGTTTGCTGTCTGTGATGTCTAAGATAAAGTTAAAAACATACATATGAATGAAAAAGTCACATTGGTGCTTGCTAGGATTTGAACTCACAAACTCGTAGACAGGCGAGACCTTAACCTCTAGACTATCAGGACAGTGTATATAAAAACTGTTAATTCATTTTAATAAAAATTATCTTAAGAACTTCACTTTCCAAACTTGTCTCGTTACGTAATAGACAAACAACTCTGTTTATTGATAAAGTAAATTCCTTTGAAAACAATGGAGCTTTTGTGTAAAATCCATTAATAAAACATTAGCTTTGGTTCAACAATTTTTGAGATTTATATTTTCTTCTCTATTGTAGTTTTCTAGTAACTTTTTTAGAAGTAAAATGTATTTAGAAAAAACATATATGCGGTACAAATAATATTAATTAGTGCTTTTTTGCAAGTTTTATTAAAGAATCTAACAGCATTGGCAAAAAAATACAAAATCATAAAAGCATGACTCACTCTGTGCTAGAAATATCCTTACTAATATCATAAAAGCGAAAATGAGTTTGGTTGTTGTGTTTTTATTTAGGCGTGAAGATGACAAACAATTGTCATCTTCACGCCTAAATGGCTAAACCGATTTTGATGAATTTTGGTTCAAAGATAGTTGGGACCCTGGAGACGGACTTAGGCAAATGAGTGAGAAAGAGGGAAGGAAAGGGACAGCTTAGCATTGCTATTACAATAAATTAGGCACAAGGGCAAAACCATAGGTAGCAGGTACCTGTAAATCAGGAAAGGGGAACTGTGACCCCGAATTAAACGCGAGTGAAGCCGCGGGCAAAAGCTAGTAATAATATAAAATTAAGTAATCTTAATGCAATTTTACTGAGATTGTGTATTAAGACTACGTTATGTTCGCTATTAAACTATTTAAGGGGCTCTGGTTCGAATCTAGCCATTTCAAAACCAATAAAGCAAGCCAGTTTTAGTTAACACTTAAAGTTGTATCATCTAAAACTGATATGACACACTAAAATTGTATGAGTATAACTCATTCATTTTGACATTTAAACGACCACAATCTTTCACTACGCTCTTAAATGAAATGTTTATAAGATAAAATACTACTAATATTATATCTCCTATATCCTACTTTATAAATGCGAAATGTTTGTGAGGATGGATGGATGGATGTATGGATGTTTGTTACTCTTACTCGTCAAAACGGCTGGAATATCACATAGGATACTTTTTCGTGCGCCAGCTAGTATCAAACATGTGTTTATAGACAGAAAAATGCTTGTTTAGTTTTGGGATGTAGGATTAATACATTGTAGGATGTTTTAAAATAATAAAAACGGTTCAGACATGTTAGCCACATACTATGGCGTGTAAATGTTTGTTTTTTTTTTTAATTTTTCATTAAATAACTATATTTCAATATAGTTATAAAATTAAGGTGTAATTTTAAGTGAAATTAGCACTAAAATAATAAAGTACAATATTTTTTAATGTATTTTTTTTATATTTTTATTAAGAAATATTAAAAAATGTAAACTATGTAAATAAATCAATAAACGACTAAAATGTTAAAAATTATGCATGGTAAAAGTTTTATCCGAACTGTCCATCTTTGCATCAATTGCAGAGATAAATCAGATAAAACCATCAATCAGGACTGTTACGAAAGTCTGTGATTGGTCGGAAGCCTTTTTGAAAGCCGTTGATTGGTTGGGCGCCATTTTTGAAAAGTTTGCAACGAATGACCGTAATGTGCCTTAATAAAACTTGCTTAGTACAAAGTTGGGGACCTCGAGTTAGACTCGTTATCGAGAATTGGGTCACAAGTTTGTACTGGGTGTCACAGTCGTGGTTTTTCTCTGAGATTACTTAGTTTTACTGAAAAAGTTTGATTTGAAAAGAGAATAGTAAGCTGTTGGGACGGCTGATGGTTTTTCCTGAGAATAATGTTAGTGCTGCTCTTAAAAGCGACTAAAGATCAAAGTCACTGGTCACCTTTTGTGTGTTAAGTAGACCCATATCCTGCATTTGCATATTTCGCTTACGGTGAATTTCAACACGAAAACGCAGTATTATATTATCTGTTAGGATATAGAACTTAATAGCATGATACAGTGTGAGTCGCACTCACGTATCGAGGGTTCAAATTAAAACTATTTACTCTGTAAAAACAAATCTGTGATAGATTTGTTTTTACAGAGTAAATAGTTTTAATTTAAACTTCACAGACAGACAACGTGACCCTTTAAGGATTCCATTTTTCCTTTTGAGATACGGAACCCTAAAACTACATCAGCCACAGTTACATTACTACTAGAAAAAATTATAAATAACTCTTTATTACTATAGACTGCTATTAACGTAATGTTGCTCGCTCTTCGATAATCAAGAGCAATCCGCACAATAGCTCGATAAAAGGACCAATCAATAGTAGTATTGTTGGTATTTACGTCCTATTCAATTGCTCAGTTGTCCAACTAATATTGAAGGTACAATTTCTAAATCCATTGGTGCCAATAACCTTTCATGAGTGGCGATATTTAAGTATGGGCCCAACGTAAGATTTGCTGACCGACCAATATCTATAATATTGCTGCGTAGCATGAGGCGTTGCCTCACTACGCATAGTTTAACTATGGAAATAGTATCTAGCTGTTTTGTTGCAAATGGCGTAGTATTAGGAATCAAAGCTTTCCGTAGCGTATGACAATATTATTCTATTATGATACAGTTATTCTATTACTCTCGAATTAGCTATTGCGTAGCAAAGATACCAAATCGTTGCGTACCTCTCGAATACGTAGCTATTGCCTGGCAAATGGCGTAGCACGGGTTACAAACTCGTTGCGTAGCTCCAGAATGCGTGGCAAATGGCGTAGCATGGGTTACAAACTCGTTGCGTAGCTCCAGAAGAAGTACTATTGCGTAGTTACGTAGAGACAGTGTTACAAAATAATATATTTTTAAACTAATTTAAAGTTTTACATTGAATATCATCTGTTTTAGTAGCAAACGATTGTATTTTTTTAGTGACAAAATATGATGGAATCGTGTTTTCAAATATATAAAACTTAAAAGTCCTCAACTTTGCTACGTATTAATCACAAAGTGAATGCTGCAGAAATGAGACACACTAAATTTTCATAACTAGGCATATTTCCGACTCATTAAAGAAGAATCGAGGAGAGATAGGAGAAAATACGTACCTACTAACCTAACTACTAGCCTTTTTTACCTTATCCCCTCATTACAAAAATCAATGCCTGCCACACACGTTGATTGATAGCCTTCAGCTAACAAAAACAAAGTTTGTACCAATATTGGCCAACTTTGTCGTTCAGTGTTCGGTCCAGTGACTTTCAGTGGTGGCTTGTGTTGTATCGTGGCTAGCTAACGGTACTGCCTTTTATTTATAACTAGCTGTGCCCAGCGGATTCACCCGCGTAGACCGGGATAAAAAGTAAGCAGGTTCCTAACAGAACGAAGACCGAACTGTTGAAATGAATACCACCGTAAATTTTTATTTTATTTTCCTTTATCCACTCTACTTCTTACTAAAACAAATAAAAAACGTTTATAAATATTAAAAAATAAATACATATGTTTATAATATATGTATCAGTAGAAATAATATTACGTAGTAAGTACGTTCGGCAGTGAAAACACAGCCGAACGGATTTTGATCACAATCTGTCGGAGTGGTTGGTTTGATTTCTTTATAGAATGGAAGATTTCTTTATTCGTCTAGGAAAACTCAATTACGCAAACGTAGGTAGGAAAAACTCTGGTAGAATGTTATTACATAATTAAATCAGTATTTTTTCAGAACAAGGTAAAATCCTCGCAAGCGAATGGAACATTAACATACAGTTTGTACACGATGTTACGTATTCTATAATGAATTAAAGCATAAACAGTCGCGATAATTGTCATTTATTCATTTGTGTATCTAAAATATTTATGTACTACTAGCTGTTCGCCGCGGTTTCACCCACGCTGCTCAGCACCTGTTGGTCGTAGCGTGATGTTATATAGCCTATAGCTAATTTTCCAATTCCAACCAGTAGTCCCTGAGATTAGCGCGTTCAAACAAACAAACAAACTCTTCAGCTTTATAATATTAGTAAGTATAGATATGTTGTTTCGACTTTCGTACGTTTTACTCACGGGTTGACCACTGAAAACCAGCGCTATGCTGTGGGCTCCCATGGTACAGCACCATGTTGAGTGGTGACCTACCTGTCGCAGTAAATTTTATTTTATGGCATGTATGTATTTGTAAATGTTTGTGATGCTTTGAATGTTTAATGTTTTTTTTTGTTAGTGTATGTGCTCGTCGTAATTCGCGACCAATAATTGTTATTTTCTTTTGTTTCTTTTCTTCTTTCAAATTATTCATTTGTTCCACAGTCTATGAGGCAGTGACTAACTATTAACTATCTTATTAAAAAACTGTGCGTAATAAAAGTCTATTTTTAGAATTCCACATATCAAAAGGAAAAATCAAAACCCTTATAGGATCACTTTATTGTATGTCAGACTGTCTGCTTTTTTAGTTATTTTCAGAGTCCTAAAGATACTCAAAGACTAAGAGCAGAAATCCTACTGATATTATTTTAAATGCGAATGTTTGTGAGGATGGAAGGATGTATGGATGTTTGTTACTCTTTCACGTCAAAACGGGTGAATCGATCTTCAGGAAATTTGGCACAGAAGTAGATTATAGTCCGGAGTAACACATAGGATATTTTTTTTCGATATTACGCGAGCAAAGCCGCAGGTACCAGCTAGTAAAAAATAAAGGCAAAGAATCATGTCGTAGATTTAATGTTCGTGATGTAATTAGAGAAACAGAGAGACTTGCAAATGTTCTAATGAAGTTAATTATGACAGCGAGCTCAAAAGCTTTGCAACGTTTCTTTTTTGGAGTTTCATGTTTCGTATTTATTATGACACTAAGTGCGCCTCGCGGTTTCACCCGCGTAGACTGGGTTAAAAAGTAGCCTATGTGCTAATCCAGTGTATGAGCTATCTACAAATCCTTACTAATATTATAAAAGCGAAAGTGAGTTTGTTTGTTTGTTACCTCTTCACGCTTTAATGGCTGAACCGATTTGGATGAATTTTGGTACAGAGATAGTTGGGAACCAGGAGACGGACATAAGTTAATATTTTTTTGAAAAATGTGTGGATGTGAGGGAGAAAGAGTTCCCTCTTTCTCCCTCCTCCTTTGAAAAAAGTGTCTTTAGAACTTTTGGTCTTAAACAAAAAGTGTCGTTTCAACTTTTGGTCTTATTTTTTTTGTTTTTCGCAACACGCAATAGGAACTTAGTTCCAAAAATTGTTTATTTATATCAAACTAGCTTTCGCCCGCGGCTTCGCCCGCGTTAAATTTGGGGTAACACAGTTCCCCTTGCGCCTTATTGATTTGTAATAGCAACGCTAAGTTTTCCCTTTTCTTCCCTCTTTTTCACTTATATCTATATATATAGCCTATTTCCGTCTCCTGGGTCCCAACCATCTCTGTACCAAAATTCATCAAAATTGGTTTAGCCATTCAGTCGTGAAGACGTAACAAACAAACAAACTCACTCTCGCTTTTATAATATTATATTAATAAGGATAACACTAACATAGTAATTTAATGAACGCTAATTAAAATATCAATTAATCCATCAGCTCAGTTTATTAAGCGTGGATAGATCCTTGATATACCAAAAGACAATATGTTGTATTTTCGAATAAATAATTAAGAGTTATCAAAAACTAGGTCAAAGTTGCGAACGTTTTATCTCAATCGATTTTATGTCATCTAAAGATGAAAATTAATTACAGCATTCCTTGGCAAGGGAAGCTATATATATTTGCTAATCTTAATAATATTTTAAATGCGAATGTTTTTGTGGATGGATAGAAGTATGGATGTTTGTTACTCTTTCACTTCAAAACGGCTAAACTGATATTGATCTATTGTGGTACAAAGATAGTTGAAACCCTGGAGACGGACATAGGCTAGGCTAGTGAAAAATGAGGAAAAAGAGGGAATAATAAAGGAAGAACTTAGCTTTGTTATTATTACAATAAATAAGGCACAAGGGCAAAAACTACAAGTAACAGGTAACTGCAAATCAGGAAACAGGAACTGCGTTACCCCGAATTTAACGGGAGCGAAACCACGGGCAAAAGCTAGTTGTTAAATCTATACTAATATTATAAAGCTAAAGAGTTTGTTTGTTTGTTTGTTTGAACGCGCTAATCTCAGGAAGTACTGGTTCGAATTAAAAAATTCTTTTAGTGTTGGATAGTCCATTTCTTGAGGAAGGCTATAGGCTATATAACATCACGCTACGCCAACAGGTGCTGAGCAGCGTGGGTGAAACCGCGGGGAACAGCTAGTTAATGATAAAGATCCTGGTTACATATCTCCTTTACTGACTGTACGTAATGTTTATTTGTCAAACCTTTTTTAAGCTGTGAACATTGTACCATCTGTCACTGTCGTTTTTTGTCGACTTTTCGTATCTTCCCCGAGGTGTTACGGTAGAAAATAATGAGCCATGAAGAGAAGGTTTACGTCATCTTGTAAAAGAAAAGTGTGTAGGTTGTAATACTCGTAAAATATGTAGTATTTTTATAGAAATAGGAGTTTTAACAAGGTACCATGAAACCGACGTTAATTTTAATGCTGAGCGAACGACTATTTGTATGGCCCATAGGAATTTGTTTCGGGTTTGGCTGTGTGAATTTAAATGTTTGTAAACGCACCCACGATACAGGAGAAATTCCTAAAGAGCGCACAGTTAAAAGTAAAATTAACTGACTTTATTAACTGTATCTTTGGTCTGTTGGTCGCAAGCACGACTGCTGAGTCCCAGGCCAGGTGTTATTGTTTTTTTTTTATAAGGAATTTCTCAATAATAGCTACAGAGTTTGGATCTGCGCCCGGTTCATAACAATAGCCTCGCCTTCTTTTGTTAGTTGAACAAAACTGGCGGATTTCCTATTATTAGGTGCATCTCTAATTAGTCTTTGAGCGAAAAAAAAAATCTTTCTCTCCCCTTTTCTTCCCTCTTTCTCCCCCTTTTCTGACTTTTTATAGCCTATGTCCGTCTCCAAGGTCCCAATTATCTCTGTACCAAAATTCAACAAAATCGGTTTGGCTATATAGGCGTGAAGACGTAACAAACAAACAAACTCACTTTCGCTTTTATAATATAAATATATATAAGTAAGGTAGTAAGGATTAGTAAGGATTGGTTTTGTTCTTCACAAAGTTCAGGTGTATGACCACTTGTACGAACTTGAACAAAGCAAGCGTAGTGGGTATGTTTGAATCGAGGGCTTTTATTCCAAAAATAACTTACCCAACATTACCATTACATTATCCTTTAGGTTCAACAATTCCTGAAATCCCCATAAACCAATAAATTGTCACAGTTCAATGGTTGTTCGGACCCTTTTTAACAAAGAGTAAGAATAAATGAAGCGTTCACGTGCTTGCAGCTGCGTCGTAAAACTTTAGATGTCCGGTTTATTTACCGAGACCATGAATTTTGGAGCCGGAATTTATGATTTCGTTTATGGATGATGCATCATTCTGGCTTAATATTACTAAGGACTACATTCAAATATAGTAGTTACTACCTTTCGCCCGCGAGTTCGTCCGCGTGGCATAGTTCTTTGTACTTTGGGCTAACGCTAACCTTAAAACCCACATGATGATCGAAAAAAAAAACCTTCTCTCTCCTTTTCTTCCCTTTTTCTATCTCCAGGGTCCTAACTATCTCTGTACCAGAATTCATCAAAATCGACTTAGCCATTTAGGCGTGAAGACGTAACAAACAAATAAACAAACAAACTCACTTTCCCTTTTATAATATTAGTAAGGTAGGTATAAAGTACCTATGGAAGAAGGAAGATCCCAAAATAAATTGAGATAAGGGTATTCTCCTAATGATGATCATCACTTATGTTCCATCATGCAAATTTATAAAGTGTCAACTATCTCCAGAAGACTTTCCTTCAATAGCGCGAAAGTTGACAAATACGTTAAAGTAACCTTAATTTTGAGCCATTATTGTTTGTGGGCACTCCATTCTTTCATACTCCATGTCCCATACTCAACTTACAGCAACATTCGCTGTTAACAGAAATACATATAGTATCTACGGAAATCCAATTGTTGTACCTTCATTTTCACTGACCGGCAACTTTGCTTTTAATTAAATTCTACAAAGGCTTACAGGCCGGGCGGACAATTAAGGACAGACAGTATGCATGTTGGATGTGTGTTTAGAGACACTGACTTTTCCACGCCAGCGCTACCAATTAGGCAGAGAGTAATGATGCGATGTTTGTTTTACTTTGTAATTATATGCTTGTCGGATTGTCAGGATTTATTTCGTTGGATTCGGATATCTTGTGGGCGAAATAGCGGTTTCATGCTAAGACAACACACTGCGATACACTGCCTTTATGTTTTCTTTTTCATTGTTTAAAAAAAAAATCAATCAATCAAAATTTGAATCACTGTCATTATTAGCCAATGGGGGGCAAATTTGAATATTATCCAAAAAAATATTTTACTGGACGATGTAGCGTTATAATCCGGTGTTGATTTTTCGTTGGCATCCTCACCAAAACAAATAGATTTTCTACACTTTTTTCTTCTAAAATCACTCATTTTTAATAAAAAGTAATCAACACGTACACGACGTATATACGCGAGAGTTATTTCCAAAACGTGCGCGCGATCTCCCACGTCGATACTAGGACAACACTAACACGAGTCACGGAGCGCCCGCGCCGCCTTCCCTTCCTCTCTTGCGTCTACGAGGCCTATGATTCCACGAGTATCGACATATCTCCTAACGCAAGAAATGAAAATAATTATAGTACTGTGCGTTAGGGACCTAATCCATCTCTAATTTATTTTTTAATGTCTTTAAATTCAGTTTTAAGTAGAAAGCAAATATGTATATTTGTCTTACTCATACATAAAGAACTTTACAAGTTAGATCCTCCCGCAAGGAGTGAAACAACACGATTTATTCAACGCACAATAGAAAAGTCCTGCAAGAGATCTGATAGATCTCGTAATGCAGCGAACGTGTTAATACATATTTTAGTTAGTGAATCCTGGAAAAGTTTTAATCAGCGATTTATTTTTTAATTAACGTCTTGAACGCTAATTCCACCCTTCTCGTTAGTGCAATAGGGGCAATTTTCGCATGAATTTTCAATTTCATTGTACGATTCAGACAATGGTGTTTTGTCTCGTAACCCGTTGAAACGTAACTGTTCATTTCGGAGGAGGAGGCCATCAATTTTACTTTTATCACGTTTTTTATTGAAGCACTCCGTCATTTTTATGTGACTCTGGTACTTTTTCTTCGGCAGGTGATAGATCTTGGCTTTTTATGGGAACTTTGGCTGGTCACAACACAAGGGAGGGTTTTTCCAGTCTTAGCCAACTACCCAAATACATCCTCACTAATTATAAAAATGAAAGTAAGGTTGTTTGTTTTTCAATCTTTACGACTAAAAGGCTTTGCCGATTTTGATGAATGATGGTACAAAGATAGTTCGGACCCTGGAGAGAGAAATAGGCTAATTTAAAAATGGTAAATAAAAAATGAGGGAAAAAGAGGGAAAACTTAGCTTTGCTATTACAATATTATAAGGCGCAAGGGCAAAAACTACAGGTACCTGCAAATCAGGAAAGGGGAACTGTGTTATCCCGAATTTAACGCGAGCGAAGCCGCGGGCAAAAGCTAGTAAAATAATATTTTCATCATCTGAAACGCTCTCCTTAAAGCCCTTCTGCTTTAACCTGTCTGAGCATTCCACAAAATATGGAGAGATATCCGAGACGCTAGAGCATCGACCAGGCCCGGCACCGGCCGCATCCGCTTCCCGTCCAAACCCGACACGCCCCGGTCCTCAGAGCCAATCCTTATTTCCGAAGTTATCCAATTGATCCAATTTGACGACTTCCCTTACCTACATTATTCTATCGACTAGAGGCTCATGTCCCCATTTGTTTTGATAATCACTCTAATATTATAGAGGCGAAAGTTTTTATGTGCGTCTGTATGTTTATTTCTTTTTTACGCTGATAAGTCTAGACCAATATGGCCGAAATTTTGTACGTATATAACATATAACTTGGATTAACACATAAACTTTATCTCGGTCTACGTAGGTGAAACCGCGGAGTTCAGCTAATATAGTAAAACAATCGATAATTTCGACTCTTGCCGCATCTGTTAACAGAGACGACTCGTTTACAAAATAAAATTCTTTAGAAATAAGCTGTGCCTTTGTACTCCATGTTTTTAAGATATTGCATAGCTTCTATCGCGGGCCTTGAGAGGTGGAGACCGAATCCAGAAATTTCGTAACGAAAAAACCTAACACTTTCATTACGAATACGGTCAGTTATTTCAAACACGATTCCATTGTTCTATCAGCGTGTTTGGTAGAGAATCGGATTAGATAGTCAATCGACATTACGCTGGATCAAACCCAAGGTCTTGTGTTTCTTTTCGCGACTTCTTTTCATTGGAAGTACTTTTAAATATCATATTTAGATTTTTTTATTTATTGCATAAGTGTGTTTTATTTATTGCATAAGTTGATCAAAAATGCTATGCAATAGCTTTCCCGCGGCAGTCCCCGAGTGCCACACGTATTTTTTTAATGACGTTTTCCTGTGTTTTCTCCTGTTCCTGATTTTAAATAAATAAATATAAACACGACAACAATGATAAAACCTTTACAAAAACATTCAGTACAAAACTATCTCAAAGCCGAAGCTCACAATAGATACCTTGATGAGGCAGCCAGGGTTTACATTGAGAAGTCGGGAGCAAAGAGGTGACATTTACACGACGTGAACCGTCGCTGAGCATGATGGCTTTCTGTGGAACTCTTTTGTTTATGGATGATTATGTATATTTTTCTTGCTAGATTTTAGCTGAGAGGTTTTTAGTGTATATTGGTATATTTTTAGAGGACTACTAGCTGCTCACTTAGGGGTATGAAAAATAGATGTTGGCCGATTCTAAGACCTACCCGGTATGTACACAAAATTTCGTTCAAATTGGTACAGCCGTTTCGGAGGAGTATGGGAACGAAAACTGTGACACGAGAATTTTATATATTAGATAGAATTAGAGTAAAGTTTTAAAATTGGTTTGATGTTCACAAATGGCGCTGTCTTCATTCATATCTTCATGAAAACAGGCTTTTGCTCGTATTAGACGGGTTTTTTTTCGGGTGGTTAATAATCAAATAACTTGGGGTTAATGGGGTTAAACAACTTTACAGGGTTGCATTGATGATTTAAACGATTATAATTCAGTAAACCTACATTAATAGGTATATGTCGGCTGCGATGGCTGATTAAGGTCACCAGAAAACATCTCGTGTGTGTGTGTGGGCAATATATGGGTAACGGGTAACGAACTAAAATAATTCTATGTCGCACGACGAGTTCATTATTGGATAAGAAGAATATATTGGCCACAATTATCATAACGAGTCATGGCACAGTTCCTATACAAGTTGTTCGTACGAATGCTGGCAGAGAAGAAGAGAAGAGAGAGTCGGTCCGCTTTTACTCGGCTCCTTCGTCGCCTAGCAGGGGGCTCGCACAAACTCTGTGAAAGCACTTGTCAAAACAGTTCTCGTACTATTTTAACTAATATATATACTACTATAATAACTAACTTCCACCCGCAACTTCGTCCGCGCGGCCTAGTTACTTTGGGCTAGCGGTAACTTTAACACGCGTGATGATCGAAAAAAAATCTTTGTCTCCCCTTTTCTACCCTCCTTGTCCCCCTTTTCTCCCCTTTTTTAACCTTTGTCCGTCTCCAGGGTCCCAACTATCTCTGTACCAAAATTCATCAAAATCGGTTTGGCTATTAAGGCGTCAAGACGTAACGAACAAACAAACAAACTCACTTTCGTTTTTATAATATTAGTAAAGATGAAACTCATACAATATCAGGTAGCAAAATGTAAAACACGTCGATAAAATTGAATTTGGTGGGCAACCCTGGTGCTTTCAACTTAAGTTTATAAACTTTTTTATTTATTAAAACTGTATGCACATGTATAAAAACTAACTTGGGAGGGGTCAAGGGACACCCGGATGGAAAAAAGTTATTATTTATTATGTACAAAAAATCTGTAAACATTCAACAAAAATAATCGTCGCGACACCACATTTTTCAATTTGAAATAGAAAGACGAAACGAAAATAACTGGCTTGCTTGCACGCCGCACGGCTTACAACTATAGCAAAAACTATCGTTACAACTTTTATGCTTAACTTCTTTCGTCTAGCCCCCTTTCGCAACGCGCAATAAGGAACTTCATTCCAAAAACGCTGTACAATGGCGGACTTAATATCATGTTTTTTTTTTACCAATCTACCTTAGATATCAGTACAGTTTACCTTAGCCTTCTTTAAGAGTTGTTTAAAACTTTAGTCTACAGCATTATATTTAGTTTATGCGAAAGCCGAAACACCTGTCCAGTATTTTTATATAAAGAATCTAAGTACAAAATTTCAGAACATGAAAAACCACAAAGTAATAAGCTTGTTAGCTTATAACTTTGTGGTTTTTCATGATACATTACAACATAACAATGTTACCTGGATATCCGTACAAATTCTCAGTTTGTATTGCAATTAACTGGGGATAACATTTTCTTTTTATAAACTTTTTAAAATATTTTTGGGAAAAAATATAACATGGTGTAAAAATGATTGGAATCGATTACTTATTCTGAACAAACTATATTCAGGTTTCGCATATACTAAAAATAATGTTGTATAGTTAGGCTCGTTTTCATACTACTCATTTAGATCACTATTAATTGGCTTGCAAGCCAATCTTGTACATGAATGTAGGTAATTGAAGCCACATTGGCTTTCATTACCTACATTCATATACAAAATTAACTCCATGTACACGTTAGGTTTGTATGCTAATCAATCAAACAATTTAATACAATACTTCAGTATCTGTATTTCATCATTCACTGCCCTTTTCAAATTGTATTTGGTGTTTAGGTACTGACTAAAACCCATGTAAGGAACATAAACTTTTGCCATTGACGATCCGGGGCCGCGGTATCTTTTTTTTTAATTTAAACTCACATACTCAAACAGCCAGACCCGGAACAACTATCTGTAGGTAATACATATACATATTTGTTCCGTGCGGCAATCGAACCCGCGACACGCAGTGCAGCAGTTGATAGCTCAGCCACTGCGCCAATCGTGTCGTCAAATCACTTTCGAACAATCCGCGACCCCTACAGGCGGTGGCCCTGGTAGACACCATTACTCAAGTGATGATTAGTGACAAAGAGATGAATCGTAATATGGTGTTACACCCATTTTTAAAAAGTATCTCATTTTGATACTAGGGTCCTAGAAAACCACAAAAAAATATTCAATCGATAAAAGTGCCATAAAACTGCATTTCAATTTTACAATTTCTATTTTCGCGCGTAAAATCACAAAAACGCTTGACGCCATGTTACTCTGTGGTCATGACGTCGTTGGTCATGTAAACAAATGTGCTATTATTAGTCTTTCTGTTTAGTTGTATTTTTCACAATAGTTTATAGTATTATTATATGGTAGTATTTAATTCTTCCATGGTATTATTACTATTATTTCAATAAAAATAAAAATGTAAAGTTTTTTAATACAAAAATAGTAATAGTTGCTCAGTTGACAGTTGTCACTTTTTGTTTACATGACCTTATGACGTAATAATCATGGCGGACACTGTTTCGCTTAGTAAAACAACAGACTAAAAAAAGTGAAAACTTTGAAGAAAATTTATTTAGTTATTTTATTAACTAAATTTAACATTTTCCGACTGCTTGTTGCCTAAGCTATCTGAATTGTATATTTTTAGAATTTCTTTCATATAGAGTAAAATACCCTATTCATTTAGAACAAGAACGAACGATACATAGGCACGAGTGCACGACCGTATTCTCTTTGGGGGCATTGTTTGTATATATAAGAGATTGGCTAGTTCGTTAGGAAAGTTAGTAAACTAGTTTATTTCTTATCACAAAAGTAAATATTGACCGCCTGCTATTTAGTTTATTCGGAGATTTAGATTTTTATAGTCAATTTGTAAATAGAGCTACAAATTAAAAAAAACTGCTGCCGGCGACTAGCGCACCGAGGATTCTGTACAATCAATATATCTTTTGGTTGTGTAGACTTAGAGGGTTGGTTTTGACAGCTTTAAGGGAGCACAGACTTGAGTACTTATGTGGTTTTAATGTCATTTTGATACTTCCACGTGTTCCTAATATTAAGACAGACAGACGGACAATAAAGTGATCCTATAAGGGTTCAGATTTTTCCTTAACTGAGATATTTCAGCTGCAGCTATTCCATATCTGTAGATTATCTATAATACAAAATGAATCGCAATTCCAACCAGTAGTCCCTGAGATTGGCGCGTTCAAACAAACAAACAAACAAACTCTTCAGCTTTATAATATTAGTATAGATATTCATTGAAGTCCAAGCATGGTTTTTACGGCGAGAGAATTTCGATAGGGTCGGTAGCGTAAATAGGGTTAGGTAGGGTAGAAAAATTGCATTGCAACGCATGCCGTGCACAGCTAGTATGTTCATACAATATACCTTTTTCTGTCTAAGTAAAAACGTAGTGGATTGCAGATGGCAGCCAATTCGTGTAAAATATTGATATTCAGCCCCATCTGGTTGAACTGCAGCCAATTTCAATAAAGTTCAGAAAATTCTAGGACGAAAATAATAATGTTTTCATCAGTAGCTACTAAGGTCTTATGAAGTACTTAGCTTTTGCCCGCGACTTCGTACGCGTGGATTAATAGTTCCCGTTCCCGGGGGATTTCCGGGATGAAAACAATCCTATGTCCTTTCTCGGGTCCCAGACTATATCTGTACCAAATTTAATTAAAATCGGTTCGGTGGTTTAGGCGTGAAGAAGAGACAGACAGACAGAGTTACTTTCGCATTTATAATATTAGTTTAGATTTAGAAGTTTAGATTACATCACAGCTATAAAAGTTCAGCACGAAAATGGATATGTCTGCTGTCTAAATAGATAGGTTAATTCTATATATTAGGAGTGATAGTTCACGCACACAGGCATACAGCACACATGCATTCAAATCACAAGCAAACAGTCCACTATTTTTTAGTATACAAGGTGTAAAGCGAATTTAGTACAAAATAAATATTCTTTGAGTAAAGACGTATTTGAGTGTTTTCTTCAAATCAACAATCAGATATAGACCTTATGCCGTCAAAAACCAGTTAAAAAAGTAAATTGCAGGCTCATAAACATATACACATCTCAGTTTTGTATCTAGGGTTTTAAGATTTTTGTCGACATTTCGAGATTTCTAGTGCTAGTGGTGGTGACCATAAACCATCTGGTGAGATCTGTGTCTTACCAGATGCAGCTGAATACCAGTATTATTCATGGAGCGACAGCTTACCTGGCCTCCAACCCTATTAATCAATGGCACCAAACCACAACATAAAAAAATAACTTGAGAGGTGTCGAGGGACACCCGGATGGACAAAATCGCGCGCCCCTGAGCTACCCATTGCTCACTGTCCACAGGCCCGCACCGTCCACAGGCCCGCGTATATACCTACTTACACCATTATTTAGGTGATGATTAGTGATAAAGAGATGAATCGTAATTAATTTAGAACAAGAACGATACATAGACACCACCGTATTCTCTTTGGGGGCATTGTTTGTATATAAGAGATTGGCTAGTTCGTTAGGAAAGTTAGTAAACTAGTTTATTTCTTATCACAAAAGTAAATATGGATCGCCTGCTATTTAGTTTATTCGGTAATTGGTTTAGTTGTTGGAGATTTAGATTTTTATAGTCAATTTGTAAATAGAGCTACAAATTAAAAAAAAACTGCTGCCGGCGACTAGCGCACCGAGGATTCTGTACAATCAATATATCTTTTGGTTGTGTAGACTTAGAGGGTTGGTTTTGACAGCTTTAAGGGAGCACAGACTTGAGTACTTATGTGGTTTTAATGTCATTTTGATACTTCCACGTGTTCCTAATATTAAGACAGACAGACAAACGGACAATAAAGTGATCCTATAAGGGTTCAGATTTTTCCTTTACTGAGATATTTTAGCTGCAGCTGAAATATTTACTTTACTACATTCCATATCTGTAGATAATCTATAATACAAAATGAATCGCAAAATGTGTTGGTAAGCGCATAACTCAACAACGCTTGGACCAATTTTACCATATTTTTTTTTATTTTCATTGGAGTCCAAACATGGTTTTGCGGCCAGAGAATTTCGATAGGGTCGGTAACGTAAGTAGGGTTAGGTAGGGAAAAATTGCATTGCAACGCATGCCGTGCACAGCTAGTATGTTCATACAATATACGTTTTTCTCTCTAAGTAAAAACGTAGTGGATTGCAGATGGCAGCCAATTCGTGTAAAATATTGATATTCAGCCACACCTGGTTGAACTGCAGCCAATTTCAATAAAGCTCAGAAAATGCTAGAATGAAAATAATAATGTTTTCATCAGTAGCTACTAAGGTCTTATGAAGTATACCCCACAGCTATAAAAGTTCAGCACGAAAATGGATATGTCTGACGTCAAGAACAAGTTAGAAAAGTCAGTCGCAGTTTCGCAGTTTCGAGATTTCCACTAGTCAAAACAAAATGTTTTATTTCACATGCACTTCTACATGGGCACTTATAAAACGTCGAGTAAAGATGCACGGTTCGGGTTAGTCGTTTTCTATTGAAAAAAACCGGCAAGAAACTCCATGGTAACTCTTTTAAAATCATTTGGTTTTACAATGTTGTTGTTACAGCGTTAGGACTTAAATATGAGAGGACAGCGTAGGACCGACAATAAGTCATTGCTTACTCTAAAAAACGTAAAATGAGATAAAATACTTATTAACAAAAGTTAATAAGCGTCTAAGAATCTACAAGGCCAACAATGTCCACTCATTCACAAAGAATAGGTCAAAATAATCTATACAAGAAATAGAAAAGTTTTGAAAAAAAACAAGTGAAACAGATATTGCCATCAGTACTGTAACTATTCTGGTATATAGTAGGTATATAGTATAAAATATGATTTGACAACTATTGTAAAAAAAAAAACGACTGAAGAGATCACAAAAACGTAGTGGTGGTGACCGTATACAATCTGGTGAGTTTATTATTCGTCTAACCTTTTTTCAACGTTCAGTCTAACCAGATGCAGGAATACCAGTATTATTCATGGTGTGACAGCCCCACCTGACCTCCACCCTCATTAACAAATTACACCATTATCACCTGCCTAGCCTTTTCCCAACTATGTTGGGGTCGGCTTCCAGTCTAACCGGATGCAGCTGAACACCAGTATATTACATGGAGCGACTACCTATCTGGTCTCCACAACCCGTTTAGTACTGGGTAATATGATGTCCATCGATAAAACTGGTTGTCAGGCTTTAGAGACACTGACTACCTGTTACGCCTGTCAAAGATCTACAACTGACAGCCGGGACCAACGGCTTAACGTGCTTTCCGAGGCACGGAGGAAACTCGGTATGTAACGGGTGGTCACCCATCCACAGACCAACTTAGGCAAGCGCGCCTTAACCGATAGATCGACCCGAGTGGCTGCTATTATTTAGTCACGAACTCCAAAACAAATAAAAAAAAAACGTTATGTATCTGCAAAACTACAATAAATGATAGTTTACATTAGTTCGCAAACAGAATGTAATACATTGAAACGTACCGCGTATAAATTCCACTTAAAACAACCAACGGTACCGTTGAATCAAACATTATTACACACAAATTGCTTTTGCTTCGTATGCGTGGAATAAACGAAAAGCAAATATGTCGCTAAAATTTTAATATAGAAATAACTGGAAGAAATTTTTGCAAACAAAATAAATGACTGAAAAATATACAAACAAATATTGCTACCCACACAACTTCCATATGACAGACTAGCTGGCGATCGCGGCTTTGCTAGCGTGATAACGAATAAAAAGTATCCTATGTGTTATTCCTGACTATAAATATGTGTACCAAATTTCATCGTGCAAGATCCGTTTTGACGTGAAAGAGTAACAAACATACACATCCATCCATCCAATATATCCTCACAAACATTCGCATTTATAATTTAGAAATGAAGACCATTTTCAATGCTACAAGTCCAAAGATATGGCCGTTTATATCGCAAGCTTGTTCGGTACGCGAGTCAGACTCGCTCTTGACCGGTATTTTATATTTAGACAAAGAGAAAGCATTTCTGCTTAGGTACAATATTCTAGCGCGATAAAGCAATTATGTCAGTAACAATAGGAATTCATTACTTTTGTTTGCTAAATCCGCAATTTAGTAGATAATTAGGGAGGGACGTTAATCACTCCCGATTTATAAATCGAGGAATAATTCTTCTTCGCGCCTCACGAAATTGGAGAAAGGTAAGCTTAAGAAGGAATTCAAACATTGTATCTGAGTACCCATTTTGATTCTTGATTTAGTAGAATCTAAAATATAAAGTTTTCGTGTAGCGGTGTTTGTTACCGAACTCCTCCGAATCGGCTGGACAGATTTGAATAAAATTGAGTGTGCATATCGGGTAGGTCTGAGAATCGGCCATAATTTTCATACCCCTAAACGATAAAAGGTGACCATCTCAAGAAGGGGACCTGCAGGCGGGTGAAACCGCTGGGTACAGTTAGTGGTTTATTAAAAGTAGGTAGTAAAACAGGTAATAAGTTAGTGTGGTCTGTCAAAAAATTAATAACTTACAATTATTTCGTGGCAAGCTATGGTGTTTTTCTTTTCACTAGCAGCTAGCCTTTGTTTTTTATTTCTATGATATTATTTTATTTATTAGAGCCAAAATGATAACAAATTCACGCATTAATATTATAACATCGGCGCTCCTGACTAATTCGGTTGAGAATGATTGACGTTTAAAGTCTATTACCAGTTGTTAAGCCAATTTCGTTGAGTGTCGCGGTTACTTTGATACATTATTATTGACTAGCTGTTCCACGCGGTTTCACCCACGCTGCTCAGCACCTGTTAGTCGTAGCGTGATGTTATATAGCCTATAGCCTTCCTCAAGAAATGGACTATCCAACACTAAAAGAATTTTTCAATTCTAACTAGTAGTCCCTGAGATTAGCGCGTTCAAACAAACAAACAAACTCTTCAGCTTTATAATATTAGTATAGATTCCTTATGACTACATGTAAATGTCCTTCTTTACTGTGGTTTAAACTTGTTTGTGTTTAAGTAAAAGCAATTTTTTATAGTTTATGTCTGAAGTTTAATTAATCATTATACATTATCTTTGTTTCGTTCGCACACATTCAATAATTATGATGGTTGATGCAGTGGCCAAGCGATTGATTGATGCGATGTGAATCGCGAAGTCGACCATAGGGAGTAGTCCCAAGTCTGGTTGACTGTGTTTGTGAATTTAAATATTTGTATAGCACGGCCAACGAGAAGCGATACCAAATGTAAACAAAACCCATGCTAAACCCCATCTAAAATGGCCGCCCGAATGTTGGCGAACCCGTCTTAACGTTGTCATGTTTTTGCCGGGAGAACTAGACATTACGACAAAGGCACAAGATGGAAAGAGCTAAATATTAGATTGTCAACGCCACAGTTGTTCTTTAGGTTAATGACCTTTCGTATCGCTTGTCGTTGGCCGTACTATACACGTACCCACGATGCAGTAGATTTTCCTGGTACAAAAGATGTGACTCTATCTTTAGTTTTAAAATATAAATTTCACACATCCACATTCCTGTCATTTGCTCAAAATGAAACTTGTTTGGTTTTTCTTAACTACTTTATTATAACCTATCAAAACTCGTCCAGCCTTCTCACAGAAAATTAGCTAGTTATGAATAAAATACAAAAGTAATCTAAGCGACATTAAATCAAGCAGAAAAAACAGAGACCCATCTTGGCACCCTAAACTTAAATAACCACTTTATTTCGGGACCTCCCGGCCATAACTGCTATCTATACCTATCCGAATTTCCAATTATTTTATCCTGAAAATTATTCGGGTATCGCCTGGTCGAACGCACAGGTAATCGGATCCCCACGGCGAGTTATGACATCAAATTTAATCGCATCTAACATGGATGTTTTCCTATATTACCAGTACCTTCTAGTGCGTTTTTATTTCGTTGGGTTTTTCTTTTTGCTATGAAATAAAATCTCAAAGACAAAAGAGGTCCATTGCTATAAAAAGGCAACAAGTTGGCACGACGATTCTCTCGGTGCTGTAACGCTGTAAAGATCACTCCTCTGGAAGAACTATACAAAGCGAACGTACAACGCTCTACGCGTGCAGTATAACAATGCCTTTAGAGATATGCTCAACCGTGGCTGGCACGTTCGCTGAGACAGGGTGGATGATTTTTATGCAGTAATGAGGAAAGAGGCCGTCTGCTGAAGCAGGCCCCGAATAAGAGTCACTAAAAATGTTATTGTCAAGGCTGTGTATGCTGCAAATTTCATTTTATAATTGTATAATAATTAATGTATATTATACTTACTAGTATTATAAAAGCGAAAGTGAGTTTGTTACGTCTTCACGCCTAAATGGTTTAACGGATTTTGGTACAGAGGTAGTTTTGGGACCCTGGTGGACGTAGATGGACATAGGCTATTTTAAGTGTTGGTTAACCTGTAATTGGCAACTGTATAAGTCGAATACTGTGTAATATTTATTTTTAAGATATTTTTATACAGAACCTTTTAATAAATAAATAAATTAAAAAAAACATAAATAAATAAATTAATTAATTAATACAATATAAATAAATAATTTACTTTTTTGCCCCCAGCGTTCTGTGTTCGTCGTTGAACAAGCGGTGCCACGGAAGCTGAGCAGCTGGCGCCGCAAGAGGCGGCTGTGGCGCGTCCACGCATACTCCATGATCGCGTGTGTGCGCTGTGACAGCTGACATGAGCTGAATGACGTCATGTCCACCAAAAAACATTCGCCGCAACCCAGTGAGTACTAAATCTCTATTACATTTTCAAACTATTGCATAGATTTTGACGCGGGCTTTGAGCGCGGCGACCGAATCAAGAAATTCCGTAACGAAAATAAACCTAACACTTTCATTACGGATACGGTCAGTTATTTTAATTCAAGATTCCAATGTTCTATCAGCATGTTTGGTAGAGAATCGGTTGCAAATCGACAGTACGCTGGATCAGGCCCATGGTCTTGTTTTTCTTTTTGCGACTTCTTTTTTATTGAAAGTACTTTTAAAATATTATATTTAGATATTTTTATTATTTAATTGTTTATTGCATAAGTTGTTTAAAAATACTATGAAATAGCTTTACCGTAACTTTTAACTTTTTTATTTTTCACATACCTATGTGAATTCGGGTGATCTGAAATGGGATTTGGCAATGGGATGTGGGGTGCGTCTCATAACGTATTATAAACTCGTTTGGTCTAATTTCATCTTATTATCGTTCATAAGATAAAATAAACGTGAGATATGCCAACTGTTGATATAATATCTTTACTTATAACATTAATTTATTCTAAAACTTAATTAGTATAACGTTTTTTTGATATTACGTTTATGTAATCGAAAATCATTTGGTCTGACGTTTAATATTTATATTATTGTTTACTTAGTCGAAAATCATTAGGTCTAATAAACGTCATTTTTGTTAACACCCCGACTCGGATAGGTTAGGTTAGCCTTCGTGGTTATTTTTTTAAACCACCCAGACATAGGAGCTCCGCGGATCGAGCTCTGTCGTCAACCTATATTAGCGCAGATGGCATTTTAGGCCAAATAAGTTTTAAATCTTTTGAGTGGTATGTCAAACGATTATATTCAATGAAATGTTATGTCAAACGATGTTCTATTTAATGTAGGTAGGATAAGCTTATAAAAATAAGTTACCTATTTTAAAATCATATCAATCGTTTATTATACAAACTAATCACTTCAATCAGGAAAATAAGATCAGTAGGCCTACTATGACATCTTAAAGCAGAACTTATTCCACTGAGTGAAAGAGATGGTGCTAGACACCTAGCTGGAAAGTTCTTTGAATAGTTTAAATTATAATTCTTCTATATCAATTGTGTATGGATTCATGATTGTAGGACTTCTGTTTCTAACGCCTGTAGTGTCTAAAGTCTTAATGAGTGATTTTATATTATAATAGATATCGTGTTTTTCTTTTATAAAGACTGTCGTATTCAAACTTTTGACCTCGTATAAGACTGGCATCTTATTTATAAAAACATAAGCTATCAATAAAATAAAATAAATCACAGTGGCTCTGAAAATTTGACATCTCTTTGTAGTGAAATACAAGTAAATAAATAGTATATTAAACAGTTAAAATGTTAACATGCAAAACACAGGGTGGGAAAGGAAATGCAGGAATGTTTATTGAGAGAGATCCAAACCGTATATCTGCTGCCGGCTTGATTACAAAGCAACCCAACTTGCATGTAGCAGAGAATTTCAAACACTACCTACTTCAAGATGAAGTAGACGCACTTATAAATGATGCAATCATACCAGAAACGGTAAAACCATCGAAGCTACGAAAGAAAAGAACAATCAGTGCCGCTGAACTCGTCAATCCACCAACAAAAACAAAATTTCAAACACTCCTTGATGATATGAAAGAAACGTGTTACAGTTCTTATTGGAAAAAACAAGTGGGAAAGACACACGATCAAAAACCGCATCTACCTGGAGGTTTTAACGTTTATAATGAAACATTTGGAAGAAAAACCGCGTTTACTGAAACTGCCTACAATTTGATAATGCCTAGGGATACTCCTTTAGAAAACACCTCGCCGACACTAGACCCTGGATACCAAATTGATCGCAAGTACTGCAGGCCGCCATACAACCCAGACCACATTTTTGGTATAGTCAAAAGACCTAACAAAAGTGGAGTATATGCAAAATGTGCTTTTACTGATGACGCGTTCAATTTAGGAACTGCTTTTTGTAGTGTTAGAAACATTTTGGAATCTAATATCAAAACTGAAACGGTTCCGCCATTAGGTAAATGTGCAACACCAAACGACAACATTAAACAAGTTCCTAAAGGCTATGCATTTGGGAAATTAGAAGCTCCTACCGGCAACGTTTTTAACTCTCTTAGAATATGCAGAAGTAATACAGGTAAAGAATTTATCTTAAAATGTCTTGGGCACCTAAATACATTGCGAAGATGTTTGTCTAAACGCTTTGATGATCAATTCTTCAGACAGTGTTACCTGCATTTCAAATATTTAGACAAAGCTCACACAGGATGGATACACAAAGAAGTCGTTTACAATTACTGTAGAACCAAGAATATCAGAGTAGATTCTTCTCTAATAGAACCTCTTCTAGAAATGTGGTGTGACTTCGACGGTTCTCAAATACAGTACAGGTCATTGTGTGATATTTTAAATTATAGAAAAGCAATACCTGATATACCCAAACTACAAGATATGGCGGTAGAATGTCTTGAGTATTCTACCACTTATAAAGATATGGTGAAGACTGCTCAAGTAGATACGAGTAGAATGGCAGGATTGCCTTCAGGGAGGTATTTTGATATGGACACAGTGACAACCCCAGCTGGTATGTGTAAAGCTGATCGTATTTACCTATCGCAAGAGACAGATGTAAGGTGTTGTATAAGTCCATCAAATTTCACACTTTGCGGCGTCACGCATCGTGACCTGTATGCCAAACGGTCTCCAGAAGTAGTGCGGAAAGTATTTGAGGCAGCTGGAGAAACTTTTACTGACCAAACGTTCAATGACCTTTGGAATGAGGCGAAGAAATATCATTCTCATGGCTGGGTTTCTTTTGAAACGTTTAGGCAAGCTTTAAGGATGTGAACTGTGAAGTTTTTACTAGTTAAACTTGCGTTTTGGCCGCAACTCGCCCGATTAGAAGCGATTGTTTTGATGCCTAGACGAAGACGATTCACTCGAACATTAAAAAAATCCAAATCATAATGCTCGGGGAACAGAAAAGTTAGTAGCTACGGTACAATATAATGCTATCTATGGTGGTACTATTTTTTTAAGTCTTAATATTTTTCTTTTAAGATTTAATGGTTTTATTTTAAGCTTTAGTTATAAAATGTTGTGTTTTTAGTATTTTAAGTTGATGAGGAGAGAGTAGAGGAGAGAGTAGAGTAGAGGAGTCTAATGAAAACGCATACAGCGTTTTCATTAGACTCCTAAAGTGAAAACCGTGTTTGTAAGTTCAAGTTGTGTCGTAAGTTTTTCACTTAGTTTATGGTTGTTCTTGTTCGTTTCTAAAATAAAATGGTATCTCTTCTTTTTATTTTTATAACATTTCAGAGATATTCTTAAATTATTCAGGTTACGATAACATTGTACCAAGTATCTATAAAGATTATGTTATACGTTAGTGAGGTGGATAAATAGTGATCATCAGAAGTTAAATTTCACCCACTTTCCGGTTTGCGGTTTGAAAATTAAATTATATTAAATATTACAGCTGAAAATTTAGGTACGTGTTAAGTTTAAATGACACAGCATAGATAAGTGACAAAATCCAATATGGAGGACTTCCAAAGATGGCGGTTTTTTATGTATTTCAATGATATGAGTATCAAAACAAAAAGGCTTGCTGAGAAAGGAGTAAATGATGCCGTTACGTCTGATAGGGGGGAATGGAAGAAGAAAATGTGTTATGCCAACCCCAAATAGAATAGGACTAGGGCAGGAAAATGATGATGAAAAAATATAGTTATGATCAGATTTTCAGTTATCCTTACTATACTTATAATACATAAAAGCGAAAGTGAATTTGTTTGTTTGTTACCTCTTCACGCTTTAGTGGCTTAACCGATTTTCATGAATTTTACACTTGGTACAGAGATAGTTGGGAAACAGGAGACGGACATAGGCTAATTTTTTTTTTTTAAAGTGGGATGTGAGGGAGAAAGAGATAGGAAAAGGGAAAACTTACCGTTGCTATTACAAATCAATAAGGCGCAAGGGGAACTGTGTTACCTCGAATTTAACGCGAGCGAAGCCGCGGGCAAAAGCTAGTATAAAAATACAACCGTCAGTATTATCCTAACGAACTGTTAATGTTCAGTCATTGTTGAAACATAGTATCTATAATACAACTACTGGCACGCTACTAGAAAATGTTTTTTTTTTTAAAGTACTTCCACACGCCACGAGTTTTTCATGTTACTTCGTGGTCACGCAATGTGTTGAGTTCCCCCTGAGGACGTGCTTCTGAAACTAGCATAATATGTGTCGGTAGTTATTGTATTAAATGCTGATGAAAAGAGGGTTGAAGGATTTAAAAGAGTGATTCTATGAACATTCAGGACCTGGTTGAAGTAATAATGATTAGATACCTCGGCCCCGGAACATAAAGAACAATAGAAGGAACATGGGTGGGTTTTAGTCAGTAAAAGTCTGACAACCCCTCCCCGCAAAAAAAAAGTAAAAATGGTTACGCCTTGTAGATGCGATTAGCAGCGGCTACGTCCGGCCCTGGTTCTCTCCATGGTCTGGAGCGGGCGGGAATGGGAAGTGGTAACCTCCTTCTGGGAAATGGTCATGCGAGCGAAAAAAGTGGCCGGACGGTTAAGGGAGCGAATACCTGAGACGCTCCGGGCGTCGAGCGCCGCGACACGACTCCCGGCCACCGTAGACGAGGGTCTGAGACAATGCAACCATCGCCAGTATGTCTAGTGGCGACCCGACTGGCCGTTTCGACAGCGCCTTGGTGTTCCACGCGCCAAAGAGATGTTAGCAAAGCAGAGTAGCCCGTAGAGACACTGCCTGGTTTGCGAATTGTTCAAAAGAGACACCGCGGTGCCAGAGCACAAAATATCAAAAAAATGACTAATAACTTAAGAATAAAGTACCGAAAATACCAGTCAGTCAGACACAAATCAATATCTTCACAGGACCGTTTGAGCGACAAAGTATCTGATAATTTGTCACGTAGCCCCGCTACGCTAATTTATCAAAGAACGTGACCGACGTAGACAAATGCTACGGATTCGTAGCAGCATCGTAGCTAGGGATTGCAATTGCTGGATCCAGCATACAGCAATCCAGCTGGATCCAGCGCCTTTTTCAATATGCTGGATCCAGCAAACAGTGCTGGATCCAGCGATGCGGATCCGCAAACGTATAAATTTCTATTGTTTAGTTCCGAATTGCCGCCATTTTCAAAACGGAATGGTCTAGACTAGATGATGACGCAGAACCCGTGAAAATGACTTTAGAGCAAGAGCTTGAGATAGAACTTAAAAGAGAGAAGGAGAACTTTAATAAACAAAAGCCAAAGCCAAGTGGCCATGCAATTAGATTACGAAAAGGTCCGAAAAAGAAATGAGCGTTTATGAGACTGAAAGAGTGTGAGGTGAACATTTATCTATGGTTTATGACTATTTAATAACCCTAAAACCGACCAGTGTAGTGCCCGAAAGTGCATACTCAGCAGCCGGCTACATATGCAGTTATGCAGCAATCAGGTTGAGGGATAAGACTAAAGATAAAAATTGATTTCTAAGGACTTACTCCCAGAGGATTAAAAAAAAAAAATAGTCAGTCACTTGTCGTCAAATTTTAAACTGCCTAATTATCAGCTTTTGATTTTCATAACATATATTAACGAGTACGGAGAAAATTATATCGGATTTGGAATTAAAGTTGATTCTTTTGATCTAAAATGGTTAAGAAACCAAAGCAAATTGGTGAAAGATTTCTTAGATTATCGTAAGATGTTTTTATACAAATTACTCAATAAAAAGTCTTAAAAATGTCGTCTTTTTATTATCGTTCCACATTTTGCTGGATCCGCGCTGGATCCAGCTGGATTCAGGTCAATCCAGCAAGAATCCAGCTGGATTGAAAACGGCGCTGGATTGCAATCCCTAATCGTAGCACGTCGTAGAACTGTTTGAAAATATTCTTCTGTATATTTTACCAGTTGTACGATGTGCTGTCACCCGCCGTTTTTTTTATTACGTTCCTATGGTTCGTTGCATGATGGTCAAGCCAAGAAATGTGCTAATAGATGCATAACAAATTACGTAATAGAAGTTATATTTGAGATAAGAGGAGGAAATTTTAGGAAAAAATAGTTTGTAGAACTTAAAAATATCGACGATTTAAAAAAATAATTAAAGTGGTTTATTGTTTTAACAGAAAACTTTATCTCTAATAAAACATTTTTTTTTCTATCTAAATATCAACAAACTACGATTAATACAAACACACGTAAAGCAAAGTGATCTAATAAGGGTTCGGTATTTTTCCTTTTGAGGTACAGCAGGGTTACCATGACATCTTATAGCAGTTCCTATGCCAGCGTGAGAAAGAGATGGTGCTAGACACTCTGTAAAGCTCTGTCTCTTTCCGTCAGCGGAATAAGTTCTGCTTTAAGACGTCATGGTATGGTAGCAAAACCCTAAAAACGGAGTCATTTTATGGATTAAGTTATTTTGAATATATTTTAACGTTTAGGAAAAACAAAAGTTCTAAAATGTTTGTTTCAGTTCGCCACTCTCTAACCTCTAGGCGGTGAGCAAACCAACCTTCAGTACGTGTAACATACAACAGTTATAATATTAACCTCAAAACAAAACACAGTTGTTCTAGCGCGTGGCTGCATGTTACAGTAATTCCCTGAGCGAGCATTTAGTTGTTTACGTATACAAATAACTCCTTACTTGTTTCTAAAATAATTTACGTATGTGTTACGAGTAGAATAAACATTTGCTACTTTATTTAGTGTTTCTGCTGTATTTCAACTATGAAAAAAATGATCCATAAAAAAGTTGATGACAACAAAAGTCACCGACTGTCGGAAGTAATTTATCAATTTTCCACAATTAAGTTTTTTTTTGGAAGTTGTTTTTATTTTTTACAAAAAAGATTTTTTTCTTATTTCAGTATATTTAGTTATAAAAAAAATAAAATAAAATACATTTATTGCAAGCAACATTGGCTCATAGTAGGGGAACACACAAATACAGATACAGATATATAAACAACAAACACAATATATAAGATAGAGACGTTAACCGGCCCTGCTGACGGCAACATGCCTATCACAGCAGTGCCGTATATATAGGCAGTCCATTCGGTCCGCAATCATCGCCAGGACAGCATTAGAGCTGCCCCACACCCTACGCACCAACGACGCGCCCCGCTTTCGCATGGTCGCGTAAAAACAGTCAGTGCGCGCCTCCGCGAACATACCTGAGGCGCTGCAGTAGCGAGGCAGCGCCAATACTGCCCTAAACGCGTTGTTGAACTGGACGCGGAGGGCCCCGTATGATGCACGCGTGTACCTCGCCCACAGGCTGCACGTGTAAAGGGACGTGCAATATGCCCTGAAGAGCGCTATTTTCACCTCCCCTGAACAGCGCGCAAACCTGCGCGCGAGCATGTTCGCCCTCACCGACAAGGCCCTCCGTTCCCGCTCCATGTCGGCATTGTCCTTGAGGTCGGTTGTGACTACATGGCCTAGGTATTTAAATTGCCCCACCCTTTCCAGTGGAACACCGTTTAGAAAAACTGGTGGACAATTTTGTAACTGTTTCGTACCGGCCTCAAAGACCATGCATTGACTTTTGGTCACATTATATTTTAACCCATGACCAAGGGCATACTCCTCACATGTCCGTACCAGCTTTCTGAGGCCACAGACCGACGCGCTCAGCAGCACCATATCGTCTGCGTAACTGATATTATTAATACAGATTCCACCTACATGGCAGCCGACATGCTGGCTGCTCAGCGCGACGATCAAGGCATTCATGTACAGGTTAAAGAGGGACGGGGAAGTCAACCCCCCCTGCCTCACCCCGCACTGCAGCCGATACGGCTCCGACATTGCACCCGCCCACTTAACGCTGTTGACCTGATGGCTGTACCAGTATTTAAAAACGTTAATAAGTTTACGTGGTAGGTTTATTCCCTCGAGTTTAGCCCACAGGATGTCGTATGCCACCAGGTCAAAAGCCTTAGACAGGTCGAGGAAGCAAGCGTGCACAGGCGTCTTTCGATCTGTGTAGTATCTGACGGTATGCTTAAGACACAGTATCGCACTCTCAGTAGACAGTCGAGGTCGAAACCCAAACTGATTATCGTGCAGATCCAGGTACTTGTCTAACTGTGTATTAAGCAAACCGTCAAACACTTTTGCAATAATTGTTGCAAGAGAAATCGGCCTGTAGTTGCTTTTGTCGGCAACATCTCCTGTTTTATTTTTCACTACCGGGACTACTACGGTTTTCATGAAGTCAGGTGGCAGATAGGAATGGCTCGCGCATAGTGTGTAGAACATTGCTAGTACCCTATTTACATGTGGGCCAGCGTGAACTAAATGCTCAATGCTGAGGCCATCGTGTCCAGGGGACTTGCCCTTAGATATGTTATTTAAAGCCTTAGCCACATCTTTGGCAATGAAGCAAGACCCCCCGTCTTCGTCAGGTATCTCAACATCGAGCACCACCTCCGCTGGACCCCGTGGGGATAGTACGCGGAAATGGTCCCTAAAGATATTGGCAACATCCCTAGGGTCACTCACACCCTCGACACTGACTGGTAGTCCAGGTCGAGCGTTTAATTTGTTGGTGCCCTTCCAAAAGCTACGAAAATGGCCTTTCCTGTGTTTTTCAGCGAGGGCATCCATTTTTATTTGATCCTGATGGTTTTGGCACCATTTAAGTCTAGACTTGAATATTTTACGACTTTGGAACATTTCGTCATATACACAGCCAGACCTTGGCTTACCACACATCGCCCACTCTATAAACTTCGACCTAGCCACCCGGTGGGCCTCGCTGACATGCTTATTCCACCCAGCAATGCGCGGGCCACTCCTACCCCCTCCTGCACGAGTACCACCCCGAACCGTCGCTGCCGCCATTGCCGACTCTTGAAAGGCAATCACAATGTCAGAATAAAGCCTGTCAAGAATATGCCCATGGTCCGAGTTATTACAGTGTTTATGTGCACAGTATGTAAACTCCGCAGGGAAATCAATACACTTTAGCCTATTATGACATTCTTTCGCATATAGCGCAATCTGCTCATCAGTTCTGTCTCCCCACGACACATCATTGCTTAATACTCTTTTATCAGGTATCTTTGGTGTTAATAAGTTAAAATTACATTCGATAATGAGCGGTAAATGATCAGACCAAAATGTGTCATAATTTACATATGCATTAAGGACAGACTGTTTTGCCGATTGCGTAACAATACAGTGATCCAACCAACTGCACGTTCCATGTGCCTCACTAATAAAAGTATACGTATCAGAGTGAAGTCCCAATAGCTCAACATCTACGCAAGTCCAAACCTGTTCACTACAGAAATGTATAAGTTCGTTGTAGAATAGTTCACATGGATCGGCATTAAAATCGCCCAATACGAAAACTGATTCTACACCGTATTCATCTATTAAAGCACTCACCGTCCCTAGGCAGTCCGTAAATTCTGGCAGGTTTTCCGTCCCATTTGTAGGCATGTACACACTCATTACTATCATTGGCCGATCACTTGTAATGATTTTGATTGCACAAACACGAGCACTATCGCACTGTAGCACTGACACGTTCAGGAAAACACTACTCCTCCACAGCAGGGCGACGCCACCGAACGGCCGCCCGCGCAATATTCCCGCCGAAGTGTCCACCGCCGAAGTACCTGTGTACCCGAACTCACTGTCTACAGTGCTTAAGTACGGCACCTCATCCGGTAGCAGCCATGTTTCCTGCAGGGCGATCACGTCACAAGTGCGACACAAGTCCCTGACGCCGTCCACAGAACGTTTTATGTTTTTACAATTAAAACTCGCTAATCTATAAGGGCGTTTATCCATTGTTGTTGATACCTGAGCCGGATACAGAACTAGTTCTGTTCACATGTTTGTGACCAAAATTCACGAATCTCCTGAAAATTATACCTTCAGGCCAAAGCTTTTCATCAAGATACATATTTAATTTTGCCTCGGATACAAAAAATTTAAATGCACAGTGATCTGTCTGCTTTTTAATGTTAATTTTCTGCAGCGATACAGACTCACTTGTTTTCGAGCGAATATATTTAATAATATCCGTTACCGTAGTTTCACTGTGGACATTTGTGATAAACACCGGAACTTTCTTTTCGGCAGCCCTAAAGTTGAACTCCAGGTCTTTTGCCACACCTGACTTGCCCGAGTATCTATATTTCGATTGTTTTCGGCGTCGTTCTACTCTTTGCCACCCCTTATCGTCATTATTCAATGTAGTAAGTACTGGGTCTAATACAAAGTCGTGATTTTGTTCATCAGTAATAACGCCGTTATCGCTATGAGTCAGCTGTGGCTCGCTCTGTACGATCGCACCTGTACTCGATGACGTTGTCTCGGCCGCAACTTGCTTCAAACCGGTCTCGGTCGAGTTCGCCGCGCCGCTCGCAACTACGTCATCTACGCTGCCTGACGCCGACCGTTGATGTTTTGATAAATCACAGTCAGTGTGTTTTGTTCCTACCCTCCCCATTTCATAATGTCGGGTCTGCGCGATACACTCATCTGCATTATTCCATGATTCTTTATCATTGTTATGCGGCTCACATATCGTAGAGTTGTGAAGATGCGATAGGCCCTCCGGCCCACTGTCCATCACCCAGCCTCCTCTTCTCAAATTCACCTTACATACCGACGATACCGACGCAGGTGGAAGGGAATCATTCTTAAATTGCAGAAGCTCGGATTTTAATTCTTTCAGCTGGTTTAGTGTGGCATACTTTGATTTAAATTCTTCCATATCGGTCTTTACTTGCAGTAAATCTTTTAAAAACTTCGTACAATCCAGATGATCCCACATAATTGGGGGTAATTTTTCCAGCTGACGTGCCACAAACACTGGAATTATATCTGGTTCTGCAGACTTAAACAAGTTGACGATATCACCCAAGTCTCTTTCTTCCTTCCCTTTGTTCTTCCTCAATATTTTACGAGAAACTGTAGGTATGGAGTCGAACAATAATGACTTCGATTTCTTAATTTCTTCGCTTGTAAACGATGATATGCAAACTCGTACCAAGGTTTCTTCATCGATTACCGATACTTTATTTTGAATATACGCCAGCATTTCGTCTATGACGATATTACACTTGTTGCACTTAAGAACATTCATTTTTACGAAATCACGCGACCTCCTCGAATGGATGCGCGCGCGCAACTCCATGGTATGGTACCTATAATGATATTATCACATAATTCTTATCGAGTTTTCACTATCCAGTGTTGTGAAGATACTATACTATACACTGAGACTACTATACTTACACAATGTTTATGACATTTGAAACGGGATATTTACCTTTTAATTATTGTTTTGGTAAATATCCCGTTTTAAACATTTTTAATTTCAATGTCAATTACCATTTCAGTTCAAAAACTGATTATTACACAATATAAAAAAAGTAGACTAAGTGCAAAAGATAACGTTCTCATTATTGCGAGAAATTGAGGGATCGGAGGAAAGCCTATGAGCTCTTATAAAGGGCTGATATAGAAATAATACAAAGCCTTTTCATACAACACCAGATATACAAAACGGGGTGAAAAGATTTGCAAGTCAGCAAGGCTGGTAAGCCGATTTCTCTTTACAATACAGGTATATATGCTTTTTACGTCTAGTGGTCTAAAACAACCAATCAAAGTCTAATTGAAATAAATGATTTGATTGAATCAATTATTTCAATTAGACTTTTACAGGCACTTTTGAAAGTCAAGAAACAAAATGAATCTACAGTCCCGGTCACAAGGCATAATAACTTGTGAAAGTACTGTAGTTGCCCATTCCAAAGCGTTGATCTCTATGGAGAAGAATGGGCAAGAAACTCCATGGACACTCCTTTAAATTATAATATTTTTACAAAATCGTGTTTACATCATTCATGTTGAGATTATACAAATATGTGAGAACGATGTAGAAAGGCTTGCACAGTAAGAGCGTCCAGAGTAAATAAAAAGCAAAATTTAATTTTAAATCTAAGTTTAAAAATGAACCGTGGTAACTAAAAAATTACAGCGCCGTTCACGAACATGACGGATGGATCAGCCCCATTTAGCTCGACCATTTTGAAGGGAGCTAAATGACCCGACACACCCACCACCATCAGCGAGACATTTAAGTGAGCATGACACTATCAACCACATAATATATAGCAATGATAATACATAGCACTCACATATGGGCTTAATAATTATACAATACTAGAGAACAACACTTCTGCTGAGTATAAGGTCTGGGGTTCAATTTCAAGTTCATTATTTTTTTATTTTGTTTCGGGTGGGAAATCATCGAATAACTCCCCCGGACGGAGCTCCCGGGGAATGTCCGACTTTTACTGAGTAAAACCCACCCATATTCCTTCTTTTGCCTTTACGTTCCGGGGACGCGGTATCTCTTTCGAACAACTCTCAACCCCGGCAGGCGGTGGCCCTAGCAGGTCCCTATGCTTTGCTGACATCTCTTTGAAGCGTGCGTGGAAAACAAACGCGCCGTCGACACGGCGGGTCCAGCATCTTAGAATCTGGATTTATACCTAGTGATTGGGAATGTAGTCTCAGTGACCTGGGACTTACATATAATTATAATGTAGTTACACCACTGCCTAACCTTTTAGGTTAGGCGTATATTTAGATGTTATCATAATTTAATTTTGGACGTATTTTTAACCATCTTCTTCCAGTCTTCCAGTTTTACATCTCAATACCAGTATTTTACAAGGAGTGACTGCCTATCTGACATCCACAACCCAGTTAGTAGCTACTCTACGTCTGTGTCTTTTTTAAATCTATACTAATATTATAAAGCTGAAGAGTTTGTTTGTTTGTTTGTTTGAACGCGCTAATCTCAGGGACTACTGGTTGGAATTGGGAAATACTTTTAGTGTTGGATAGTCCATTTCTTGAGAAAGGCTATAGGCTATATTACATCACGCTACGACCAACAGGTGCTGAGCAGCGTGGGTGAAACCGCGGGGAACAGCTAGTATTTAATAACTATAACGCAGGTCAGTAATAGTATGTCCTTTTTTGTCATTTTATGTTTTTTGTTTACATGGCGAGTGTAAACTTAACATTTACGTAAATATTATAATTTATGCATTTACCTCGTTTCGTGACGACCGCTCCTTGACTCTAGAGGCTAGGACATTAAACAGTCTAGGAATAAACATTATACTATTACTTAATCGCCAGGGACGAGCATTCACGCAAGTCTAGAACAAAATTAAAAAGGTTCTCCATAACTAAATGATGTTTATTTTGCAAGTAAGTTTTACAAACACTTTAATAAGTCGTTTTCAATCTAAAGAGGCCGGCCGGTGTTTCTTGTGGCCGGTGTTTCTTACTCGACTACGGAGAAGAAACAGTCGAAAATTAGAGGTGTAAAGGGACACCCGGATGGAACGAAGTTCCTATAAAAAAGAAAATATCTGGTTTGCTTTCTATAAGAGAGAGAGACAGACAGACAGAGAAACATGCGACGCCGCACAGCTTACAATAGCTTACTTTAGCAAAAAGTGTCGCGACAACTTTTCGTAAGAATTTTTTCCGTCTAGCCCCCTTTCACAACGCGCGATAAGGAACTTCGTTCTAAAAACTCAGAGGTCATAGTCTCTTTTAAGGTCAGGACATCGCAAAAGTCGTAGTGTTCAGAGTTCGAAGCGAAGACTGTGATTGTCTGATCGCAGCGGAGTTGAGATATAGACGTCCAAGAACTACGTAAAGTTACTGACTGAATTGCAATTTCAGCAGCCTTGATTATCGTTGCTCGAAACCCATATTCTGACCACATGATATCCAAGTCTAACGGAATAAATCGTGAAATACAAAAAAGCAGGTAATACTCTCATTACTGCAATTATAAACTACAAAATACAATAAAAAATATATAAGACTAAGACATCAAGATATATTATTATTATTTAGGACAAACCGGCGCCCGCGGTTTCGCCCGCGTGATATCGAAAAAACAATCCTTTTTGTTTTCCAGACTATAATCTACCTCTGTGCCAAATTTCATCAAGAGCTGTTCAGCCGTTTTGAGGTGAAAGAGTATCAACCATCCATACATCCATCTATGCATCCTCACAAACATTCGCATTTATTAGTAGGATTAAAATATAATATTAGTAGGATTCGTCAAAAATATACATGAATTAAACAATTATAAGTCACAAATGTCAAATTTGCAGCAATCATACAGAGCTTTGATAATTACATTTTTGATAGCTCTTATTCCATATTCTTATTCTTAATAAATAAATATTCAAGATTCAACTGATTGGAGACCGCAGTTCAGTTACCTCAAATAGACCGAAACCAATATCGTTAATAGATTTAACATTTCGAATACTTCAGTCCCTTGACAGTTTGTGACTCAAATTCGATACAAACGACGATTTGATTTAATTTCAAGTTTCTGGTTCTTGTTATTCGAAATTGTTGGCAACTCGTCGACAACCTGAAAACAATGTTATGCTCGTACGCAATTGTGTTAGGTTAAACTTGGATGTTTCGTGTTTTAAATGCACCATTTTACATACCAAGTTTCCTCCGAGCCTCGGAAAGCACTTTAAGCTATTGGTCCCGGCTGCCACTTAAAGGTCTTTGCCTGTCGATACAGGTAGTCAGTGTCCCGAAAGTCTGACAACCAGTATTATCAAGGGGTATCGTATAATCCAGTATTAACTGGGTTGCGGAGTTCAGATAGGCAGTCGCTCCATGTAAAATACTGGTATTCAGCTGCATCCAGGACTAAGCAGCGGTGGGTGTAATAATAATATTTTAGGTTCTTTTTTTTGCGGATAGGAAATTATCAAACAACTTCCCCTGCTCTGAGCGAAGCTGGGAGAGTGTCAGGCTTGTACTGACTAAAACCAACCCATGTTCCTTCTATTGCCCTTTATGTTCTAGGGCCGCGGTATATCTTTCGAACAACCCACAACCCCGGCAGATTCTTAGGCTCTGTAGTCGCGTTTCAGACAATTTAACAGCATGAAAGTGGAAACCACAGGCAAGGCCGTCTTCATCGAGTTAGTTCGAATCTGTTTGGAGTAGTTGAAAACTTTCGTATATATTAGATACCTGCCCATTGGCCAATAAACGTAGACCGCAGTTTGTACAGACGCCTGCACATCAAGCTACTACAATCTGTCAGATTTCTTTGATAGATTTTCGACTTTATTTCTTAAAGTATTAGGTTCAAGGTTCATTGGGAAAAATTGACAGTTTCGGGTAGCTTGACCTGCAGGCGTCACATGGTTGTTATTTTCGACACCGTTCAGAAGTGTAGAGGAAAGTTTCGTAGGTTAAATTTCTCTTTTTAACCAACTTAAAAAAGAGGTTATCAAATTGGATTAAATTATTTTTGTGTTGGTTTTTAATAACTTTCGACTTGGTGCACCGATTCTTTCGATTCGTTTTCTATTTGAAAGCTGGTGCTTCTCGCGTGGTCCCATTTCAATTTAGTCCAGTTATGACTATCGCATCCATTAGAAAACCATATACGTTTTAATTTTTTCTTCTAATGTGGACAAATTATGCTAATAACTCTTAGTAGCAATGGAAATAGAATACTCGGTAAAAATCTGTGTTAAATTAAGCAATAAACGTGATAAATAAGTAAGGACCACTGTCTACTGAAAGCGCTTTTATACGCATACCGTAAGCTCGTGGCTAATCTTTAGGTTAAGCCGCGCTTGTCTAGGTTGGTCTGTGGATGGGTGACCACCCGTTACATACCGAGTTTTATCCGTGCGTCGGAAAGCACCTTAAGTTGTTGGTCCCGGCTGTCAATTGTAGATCTTTGACAATCGTTACAAGTACCTAGTCAGTGACTCTAAAGCCTTACAACCAGTCTTATCGATGGACATCGTATTACCCAGAACTAACTGGGTTGTGGAGACCAGATAGGCAGTTGCTCCATGTAATATACTGGTGTTCAGCTGCATCCGGTAAGACTGGAAGCCGACCCCAACATAGTTGGGGAAAACGCTAGGCAGATGATGATGTCTACCAAAGGGTTGTTGTACATTCGTCACAAAGTAAATTCGTCACGAAAAAAAGTATGTGTAAATTTGCCACAATTCTAATTTATTTTCAATATATTAATTTTGTTTATTGTAAATTCGTCACATAGCTTTTATTCGCACCGATAGCAAAAAAATAAACAAGAAGTAGAATAATCTTCAGAATCACATCAAGTTTAATAATTTACCTCACATCTACTTAACAACAATCACAGTTCTCGAGTGAACGATTTGCCTAAAACTTAACAATAATAAGATAAACAATAGAAAAAAATTAAATCATAACAAAAATCATCTTTTTTTAATATAAATAAATATAATAACCTAACATCTACGTAAAAATCATAGTTCTCAAATGGCTGGTATGCTCGTAACATTAGAAATAATAATAAAAAAACAGTTAAAATCAAAATCAATAGTTATTTGTTATACAAGAGTGCAAAGTTGCTTTTTAACCGCGTGTTCAATTTTGATGACCGAGCAAGCGAAGGATTCTAAAATTGAATCACGAGCGCAGCGAGTGATTCATAATTAGAATCCTGAGCGTTAGCGAGGGAATCAAAAGAGCACGAGGTGAAAAATCTTTGCACTCGAGTGCAACACGTAACTTTTCATTCCACCTCAGCGAGGAAATGACTAAATGCAAAAAGAAAACGTTTACAATCACAAGATAGGTACACTTTTATTTCAGTTTAGGTATTAATTACTACATTATGACAGGTAAGTATTACAGAATAATCTAAAATAATAACAAAATAATATTAAGGTATAATTAAGAAAATTTTAAAGTTACGTTGCTACAGTTATTTAAATAGAGTGTAATATTTTTGTTTGGTACTAGAATCACTTATTTCAGTTTTTTCACTTGTTTTCAAGTTTCTTGTTTTTAATATAAGGTTTAACAATGACGTGAAAAAATTCCGCGTAAAGAACCGCGTACAAAGCAAATTGAAAAAACACCAAGAAGGTTCCGAGTCTGAGTTTTTAACAAATTAAAAAAAAGTTGTATGATATATTCGGCACCATAGAGGTAGCAGTAAATCGGTTTAATGTTTTTTTTTTAATTCACAAACTTAGTGCACACGTTGTTCTAAATTCAATTTACTTTATCCTCTAGAGAATAAAAACGGCTTTTCCACTCAGATATTGAAGATTAAAAATACTCTTTCCGAGATGGTGGGATGAAAAATATTTTTATTTCACATAGGCCTACATGGGCACTTGTAAAACGCGTCGAGAAAAGATGAAAGTCTTTAATTAACCTAAAACCTACATAAAAATCACAGACACAGACAGCGGCTGATTTACGAACAACATTACAATTATAAGAAAAATATACATCATAGTTATAATCATATTTTTTCTTAACTTATGTAAAAATCACAGATTCTGCGTGGCTGACTTGTTTATAAATACTAATATTATAAAGCTGAAGAGTTTGTTTGTTTGAACGCGCTAATCTCAGGGACTACTGGTTGGAATTGGAAAATTCTTTTAGTGTTAGATAGTCCATTTTTTGAGGAAGGCTATAGGCTATATAACATCACGCTACGACCAACAGGTGCTGAGCAGCGTGGGTGAAACCGCGGAGAACAGCTAGTAACTATATAAAAATAATAGTTCTTATAAGTATAGAAAGAAACTATGTAAAAAAACTATATTTTAATGTAATATATTGATTGGCAATTAAATGTTAAGTACATGTTTTAAAATGCTGCAAAACAAAAAGTTTTTTTAAGAACTTCAGCCAAAGACATGTAATCGTGTTGTGTATCGTAATTGTCCAAAATAGTTTTCAATTCTTTATCATATGTTAAGTATCGACGTGTTCTCATCTTTAAGGATATATCAAATTTGAAATTCTTTAATTTCCAATCTATATATTCAGCCTTCTTTTTTAGAATATCAAGAAATTGAAACATTTTAAAAACATGTAACATTTAATTACCAATCAATATAATATTACATGCGCTACGAACTTGCTTGCTATCGCTACTTAAAGAAAAAAATATGAACCTGTGACGAGTTTACACATATTTTTTATACATGTGACGAATTTACTTTCAATGTATGGATTTTTCAAAATATGACGAATTTACTTTGTGACGAATGTACAATAACCCCTACCAAAAGCCCTTTCTTATTGCAGTGCGTTTAATTCGCAAACAATATTATTTTCATCCCACCATCTCGGAAAGAGTATTTTTAATCTTCAATATCTGAGTGGAAAAGCCGTTTTTATTCTCTAGAGAATAAAGTAAATTGAATTTAGAACATCGTGTGCACTAAGTTTGTGAATTAAAAAAAAACATTAAACCGATTCACTGCTACCTCTATGGTGCCGAATATATCATACAACTTTCTCTTAATTTGTTAAAAACTCAGACTCGGAACCTTCTTGGTGTTTTTTCAATTTGCTTTGTACGCGGTTCTTTACGCGGCATTTTTTCACGTCATTGTTAAACCTTATATTAAAAACAAGTAAAAAATATTATCCTTACTATTTCCTTACTAATATTATAAAAGCGAAAGTGAGTTTGTTTGTTTGTTACCTCTTCACGCTTTAATGGCTACACCGATTTTGATGAATTTTGGTACAGAGATAGTTGGGAACCAGGAGACGGACATAGGCCAATTTTTATTTAAAAAAAGTGGGATATGAGGGAGAAAGAGGGAAGAAAAGGGAAAACGTAGCGTTGCTATTACAAATCGATAAGGCACAAGGAGAACTGTGTTACCCCGAATTTAACGCGAGCGAAGCCGCGGGCAAAAACTAGTTTTGTTATAATTTCAAGATTATTCTGTAATACTTACCTGTCATAATGTAGTTATTAATACCTTCTGATTGTCTTGTGATTGTAAACGTCTTTTTTTTGCATTTAGTCATTTCCTCGCTGAGGTGGAATGAAAAGTTACGTGTTGCACTCGAGCGCAAAGATTTTTCACCTCGTGCTCTTTTGATTCCCTCGCTGACGCTCAGGATTCTAATATTGAATCACTCGCTGCGCTCGTGATTCAATTTTAGAATCCTTCGCTTGCTCGGTCATCAAAATTGAACACGCGGTTAAAAAGCAACTTTGCACTCTTGTATAACAAATAACTATTAGTAGGTAACAAAATTTAAATTGCTCTGTGAGAACACTGTTAGAACATTTTCTAGTGTGTACTGGTTTTGAATGTCTCTTGGGATTCTACAATAAAATGAAAACAGTTGTAGCGTAAGATAATAATATGAACAAAGTTATGAATGTAACAATAAAAGTTATACAAATTATTCCCTTTGGAGAATAGAAACATAACAGCCACACTTTCAGCGACACAGGTTTTAGCAACAACGACTGTAGAGAGAACATATTAAATAAATTGTTTAGAGTATTTTATTTCTTATTTGTTATGAGTCAGATGTGTCCCACTGCAGGGCAAAGACAAGACGACACGGTTGCCGCAGTGGCTGAGCGCTCGACTGCGCTGTGTGTCGCGGGCATGATTCACGCACGAAACAAATAATGTGTATAGCCTACAGAAAGTTGTTCCGGGTCTGGCTGTTTGTGTCTGTGTGTTTAAATGTTTGCAGACGCACCCACGTTACAGTTCTTTGTGTGGGGCAAATATTTACACAAAAAAAAACAAAATAATAAGGGCCCTTTCATTTCATTCGCTTGGAAAAAAAAGGATTGGGACCAAAGAGGCTCAATCCTTTTTGTGCAAATCCAGCTCGTCACGCCATCTCCTTCTGACCCTATCATATCGCCAGGTCCTGTTGTTCGGAACCCAATCAGTTGTTGCTTTGGCCCAATTTTGGCCCGGTTATATTTATTTATACTGCATAAATAATTATACTCATAAATAATTATAAAAAAATTCATATTAACCTATTTTTGGTGCTTATAATCTCGTTTCTGGATGCGCGTCTGCACGCGCTTTCTTAGACGCGCAATTTGTACGAGCGTTGACGCGCTTATAAACCGGCAAGCATGAAATAAACTCAGTATTTATTAAGTGATACCGCGGCCCCAGATCATAAAGGTCAAATAAAGGAACAAATATGGGTTTTAGTCATTACAAGTGAGTAGTTAAAATTTTTCGGATATACAGCGGAAGGGAGTGTCAAACTTGACACTCTGACGCTGACTAAAACCCATCCATGGTCCTTTCTGGTTGTGTTCCGTTGTGTTAACTTTTAGAATTAAGTTAAAAAATATAAGTATATTCATTGTTATTTAGCCATTGATACCACAATCGATCTATTGGCCGCTTTGAAATGGTATTAGCGATAGGAGGTGTGTTAATAAGGTTCCCTCGAAAAATTACGCTCAAATAGAAGTGGGCTGGTTTCGACACGCGGGGTCTAATTCTGCGTGGGCCCGTAATCGAATCCGCCACTGCAAATACGCGCGTATCGCTAACGCAATTCGGAACGCACATCTCGCTACTGAATAGAAACACGGCACTTGGACACACCTACACACTCCTAACCACCTACGTGTATAAAACAAGAGATGTCTAAAAGGATTGTACAACGTTCCCTAGTGTTTTATTATTATGTAACGACCATGCCTCGGTTAGAACGGGGCAATAATACTTTAGTAACAGTAACGGCGCAATGGAATATGTGCTATCAGGAAAATCACGTGCGCATGGGAATTCGTAAATAGAACATACTGTTTTTGTTATCTAATGAAAAAGGCGATATTATCTATCTACACTAATATTATAAAGAGGTAAGATTTATATTTTTGTATGTAACGAATAAACTCAAAAACTACTGGATTAATTTAAAAAATTCTTTTGCTATTAAAACTAGAAAGTTACATTATTATTGAATAACATAGGTTATGTGCCTGGGACTGTATTATTTTGTTTCTTGCCATTCACAAGTGCCTGTAATGGTCTAATTGAAATAAATGCTTTGAGTTGATAACATGACGCTACTATTCATAGGCAATCATCAAAGACGCGGGTAAGACCACGTAGGACAGCTAGTTACTTTGGCCAGAGGCTTAGCGTTACCATACAACGTGGCAACGCAGCCAGTCTCTTGGGAACATTGCCAACTGACAGCGTTGAGGACGAATTTTTTGACGCAATTTTTAAATTTATTTATAAGTTAGGTAGTATATTTAATTTCATAAGTATCCTGTAGAATTAATATTGAATACTGAATGAATAAAGTTTTTTCAAAACAAATAGCTAGATTTAAAAAGAAACCAAAACAAATACTTGTATCATCATTTTCCTGCCCTTGTCCCATTCTATTTGGGGTCGGCGCAACACGTTTTATTCTTCCATTCTCCCCTATTAGACGTCACGGCATCATTTACTCCTTTCTCCTTCATATCATTCCTTACACAATCCATCCATCTTTTATTTGGCATTCCACTCACTTAACGTCCATCAACATTCAGATCCATCACTATTTTAGTCATATGTGCTGCAATACAAATACTTGTATATAAATTATGAAGAGCAATGAAATATTTAATTTACAGCTAGTCAGGGATTAAAGAATTATTTTATTATTTTTTAGGTTAAATTTAACCTACTTCCTCGTTTCCCAATAAGTTAATATTTTGCACATATATTATGTATAGTTGAAATGAAAATGTATGGTTAGCTAAGAGACGCGGAAACACCACGCGACGCCAACTGGTGTTTCCGCGTGCCTCTCATATAGAATGACAGGGAGAGGAGTAGTCCACTCCTCCCCTTTACCTGAGAAGGGGTTTTGCCGCAAGCAAACCGTCACTGCTGGGGTGATTGTGTAGAATGCAAATATGTCCCCGCACCCCAGCCAGAAGTGACGAGAAGGAACACCGTGACCCCTCCGCAAAGGGCGGAGGACATCCATTGAGGATTTCCACACGAAAAAAAAAAGAGACGTCATTCTGAATCCTAAAGATGGTGGCTTACTTTTTTCCCATTAGCATAGCATAGCATTCGCTTAGAGATAAAATACATGTCTGCTGTGACAATCCACAACAAACTTTATAACTACGTTGGTGCTCTTTATTAAAAAAATAAGACAAGTTCTGAGTTCTCTGTGAAAAATGTATTATTTACAACCCGCGAGAACTATGCGCTCTTGCAAGAACCATATCAATGCAGGGTCGTATTTTGCATAACGATAGGATTCGTTCAACTATACACAGTTCAATGAACGGTTCTCGTGTTAACTTGCTATAGAACTCGAAGTGGGGTTCAAAGAGGTCTTGCAACACGCTATGGTTTTTCAATAGGTAAATATTTTGATTCATGAGTGGTATTTTTAAAATAGTTGGCCATTTTGCAGACAAACGCAATGAATTAATGTTTATAATAAGTTTATTAATAAGTCTAAACCACATGATAGCTTAATTAATTATATCGTTATTTTTTACTTCTATAACAGAAATACGTAGTTGTTTTTTATTTTACACATTTCTTGTAAAATATCTTATAATAACAAAACTATGCTGTACCGGCGTGATGTTTGAGAATGTTACTCTTATGAATATACGTGGAGTATATTCATAAGAGTAACATTCTCAAACATCACGCCTGTAAGTTCTGTAAGTTTAGCTCCCATGTAATTGTCCGTGGCCCCATCATATCCCGCCTCACAATTTAAAAACGGTGCCTTCCGCATAGCGCGCGTGAATGCACGCTTAACTTAATTAGTGGAAGCACGCCATGTGTCGTGCCATTTAGCAGTTTTAGCGGCGTACGTGTCATTTTAAGGGCTTGCGTAGATCTACCACTTTAAGAACAGTAAATAAATCAAAATGAACATTTTCATCCTACATGGGCACTTATAAAACGTCGAGAAAAAGTGCAGCGTTGGAGAAGAACCGGCAAGAAACTCTATAGTTAAAAGTCTCTTTTAAAATCATTTGGTTTTACAATGTTGTTGTTACAGAGTTAGTACTTAAGTGTAAGAAGACAGTGTACGCCCGACAATAAATCATTGCTTATTTTACTAAGCTTAAAATAAGATAAAGTTAACAAGCGTCTCGAAATCTACAAGGCGCACAATGTCCACTCATTCACAAATAATTGGTAAAAAAGAATCTTTACAAAAAATAGAAAAAATATTATAATACAAGAAAAAAATAACTATATGAAACAAGTGACACAGATGTAATAAGACGGGAGGTTGCAGGTGTGAGCTAAAAACTTTACATCGTAAGACGACTCCCTGCCACCGTAGATGCGGGTCTGTGGGCGGTGAGCAATGGGTGGCTCACGTCCGTCCGTCTAGTAACGACAGGCCGTGTCAACGGCGCGTTCGTGTTCCACTCGCACCTCAAAGAGATGTCAGCAAAAAGGCCTGCTAGCGCCACTGCCCCCAGGGATGTTGGTTGTTTAAAAAACATCTTACTAATATTATAAATGCGAATATTTGTGAGGATGTATGGATGTTTGTTACTGGTTCACGTCAAAACGGCTGAACGGATCTTGATGAAATTTTGCACAGAGGTAGGTTATGGTTTGGAATAACACATAGGCTACTTTATTTTTCGGTATCAAGCGGGTGAAGCCGCGTGTGCCAGCTAGTACCACAATAATCGTCTAACGTCAGACTTATCCTTTCAAAGAGTAAAAAGTGACGTAATGGTATATTACGTTTATCCGCAAAAATGTGGCATTATAGAGATCTACGTGACACCACGTTTTTCATCACCAGTCTCTAATAATATCACGTAGTAACAATTTATCTAAGCCAAGCACCGACCTTGTATAGCTGTGCCTTATATTCAAACATTTTCGTACGCGACAGCACGTGGCGAGCTTGTATGCCAAGAATTTTGTCGCCATCTTGGATACGGTCTTCCTAAACTCAAGCGGACATGAATTAATTCTTACTAGAATAGCGCACTGGCTATCTTATTTAGGTGTTTAGCAGTGTAGCAATGTAAATGTCAAATGAGGTTTGATACTAATGTTGTGTTTTTTTTTTTTGGAAAACGGTTTTTCTTTTGAAATATGAGACAGATTAAGCTCGTGTCTGTCCACATCGATAATTGTTTTACAATTTAATAACCTAATCGTAATTTATAAACGATTGCATGTAGCGAATATGAGAATGTTGAGATGGATGTGTGGAGAAATAATGAGTATATTTTGAAAGAAGTTTGAAAGTTGCGCCTGTTACTGAAAAATTAAAAGGGAGTCTTTTTTTGGTATGGACATGACTAAAAGAGTGATAGATCTGAATGTTGATGAACGGAGAGCGAGAGGAATGCCAAACAAAGTTGGATGGATTGTGTAAGGAATGATATGAAGGAGAAAGGAGTAAATGATGCCGTGATGTCTGATAGGGGAGAATGGAAGAAGAAAACGTGTTGCGCCGACCCCAAATAAAATGGGAAAAAGGAAGGAAAATGATGAATCGTAATTGATACACATTGACTTCCAATAAAGTAATAATAAATACTAGCCAAGTGCGAGTCAGACTTGCGCACACGCAAAGGGTTGTGTACATTATTGCAACTTAATCAGCCATATCTTTTACCTGCGTAGATTTAGACGGTTATTGTTTTCACACCTTTACCCTACCGACTTTAGTAAGTATATGGTTTTAATTTCAACCCGATACCTCTACGCGCTCCTGAGATAAATGGTGACACTTGACTATCAAACTGATCTTATAACGTTTTCATTTTGAAGTACGGAAACCTAAATTACACACAAATTGCAATACTAAAGCAACAATGGCATTTCTATCCTACAATTGGTTTCTCTTACAGTAAACCTTACTTAACGACACTTTATAATATTCAACAAATAACTCTGTTTTTCGGAAACCATTATGATGCACAAGGAATCATAAAAGTAGGGTTGTCATCTCCATGATGGCTAAAATAAACTGCTAGTGTTCTTCTTAGAATAAGATGAAATCGTCAGTCAATCTTCAATGCATTGTATTTGTTGTAACATGACCATGATCTTTTATTTGGTGTACACACGGCGACAAGTCAACCTATGCTAAACTATTATAACCTGATCTCTCTACTACGGATCGCACACCGTAGTAGAGAGATCAGGTTAAAATGGTTTTGTGTAGGTTGATGTGTACAATAAAGAATAAGAATATAACTGATGGCAACACCTGTGGCACTTGTTTCATATAGTTTTTTTTTTTGTATGTAACATTCTTTTTTATCAAATCTTTGTGAATGAGTGGACTTTGTTGGCCTTGTAGATTCTTAGACGCCTGTATACTTTTTATCTTATTTTACGTTTTGTAATGTAAGGAATGATTTATCTTCGGGCCTGTCCTCTCATACTTAAGTACCAACGCTGTGACCACATGATTGTAAAACCAAACGATTTTAAAAGAGTGGGTAACCATGGTGTTTCTTGCCGGTTATTCTCCATAGAAAACGACCAACCCGAACCGTGCACATTTTCTCGACGTTTTATAAGTGCCCACATAGGGCTAATATGAAATAAAAATATTTTGATTTTGAACTAGTTTGTATACCTATATCACAAGTTTTTGTAAACAATAGTTTAAACCATTTAGTTCCCCTAATAATTGATTTCTTCGCCACAACCGTATCCATTGTATTCATCTATAAGAGATACTTCAATCAACTCGTCTCTTAGAACGTTTGCCGACAAAGTGTTTGTGAAGTATTCTTTGAAGCTAAGGTTAGCTGTAAATGATTCTCAGTTAGTATTTTTCACTTCAGAGCTTTTTTTTTGTTTTGGGGTGGGAAATCATCAATAACTTCACTCGCTCTGGGCGAAGCAGTATCAGAGGAGTATCAGACTTGTACTGACTAAAACCCACCCATGTTCCTTCTATTGCCCTTAACGTTCCGGGGCCGCGGTATCTCTTTCGAACAACCCGCAACCCCAGCAATTGCCTATTCCTAAAGTGGAACTTGGTATACTCAATGGGGTTGTTTGTGTATGTGAGTTTAAATGTCTGTAAACGCACTCACGATACAGGAGAAATTCATAGTGTGAGGCAACATTCTTTTTTTAAATATTAAATATCTGGTTATGCCAGAGGATTCGGTTGTAGTTTTCATTTTGCCACTCTAATTTACATATATTATCTAATGTTAATTTATTTATTTTAAATAAGTATTATTGTTCTTTATTGCCTATTTTTTTTAAAAAGGGACATAGGTGGACTTTGTCCATAAAAGTCTGACACTCCCGCTCCGCCCAGAGCGGGGAAGTTAAATGATGATTTAAAAAGTTCGCAAAAAAAAAAGGAATAGACCATCCCTTAGAAAGATTAATAGGTAGTCACCAAGGACACGGACTGATTTTCACAGTCCGCTCAACAGACTCTTTCGTATAATGGTACTCAAAGGACTGCTTAAATAGTCACAGTTGTCTGGGGAAGATTGGGTAGTTGGCGAGATTCCAACTGGAAAGGTCAAGGTCAAGGTCAAAATACCTTTAAAGTATCGATTGCTAGCTGTGCCCAGCGGTTTTACCCGCTGCTCACTAAGGTGTTTGAAAGATAGATAGTAGCCGATTCTCAGACTTACTGAATATGCATAAAAAAATAATAAGAATCGGTCGAGCCGTTTCGGACGGGTATGGGAACATTGTGACACGAGAATTCCCTACTATCTACCCTTTTAATTTAAATGCGAAGCATAGTTACTTTGTCACGCGTAATGATCGAAAAAATAATCTTTCTTTTCCCTTTTCTTTCCTCCTTCTCCCCCTTTTTGCGTCAGTACGATGCGCCTGATGTAAAGTGGATAGCAATGAGTATTATGCGTATGTTAATCCGGGAGCAGATGGGATGTAAAAGTAAAACTAATGTTCATCAACACAATTCGCATGAAACCGCAGTTAATTCTTGTATGTTGTTCTCCTTGGTATCAACACAAGAATTACACCGCAATCTAATTGAAATTCTCTAAAACTAAATGTTTTTTGTATAAGGAACGAGATTGCCACCAGATTTTATTGTAACATAAATTTTAAGTGGAATTTTAGGTGTCAAAGTTTTCAGGGTTTATTGTAGGTTTAACAGTGAAAGGGATCCACGGTAATGAATATTTTTTTTTCTTTACCCCTGCTTTTTTAAATTTTATTTAATCTATATTGTCCCACTGCTAGGCTAAAGTTTCTCTCATAACCTTCCACTGTTCTCTTTTCAGCCAATCTTTGACAGATGCCTCTAAGTGAAGACTTAAAACGCTGGTTTGTGAAGACAAACCAGCGTTTGAAGTCTCCCCCGGTAACGGCACCCGTCCTCTCCATCTGGCACCCGCTGATGTGATGACTCTGGTCCATCGGTCTTAATGCATTCTGAGCACATGGTCCGACCAATCCCAGTAAACTTTGTCTTATTGTTTTTTTTTACAGAACTGGAATTAAATAAAAAGGAAAAGAGAACAAAGAAATACCTGCCAGTACTACTGCATTGCAGAATTAAGTCTTAAATGAAATACGGATTTCGTGCCTCTTTTTGCTGTAATTAGCACAAAGGAGCCTCATTTAACGCCCCTTCAGGAGCAGATATTGCCTATAATTTACAAGGGACTTGGTAATTTATTGCTTAGGCTAAAAGGTTTACTTAATTAAGTAAATCATGTATTAAAAATCGTGTTCACAACATCATGCCGGTTTTTCCCGTTGCAGAGATGGCAGAGAAATGTTTTTGATATACAACCTCATTTTGCCAATTATACTTTAGTTTTAAATGTCAGTGGACAGTGAGTCTCTTGCAACCAGCCAGACACAAAGGTCTGGGTTTGGGTTGCTTCTGCAAAACTCCTGTTTATCATAAAAGTCAATCAGGTCAAAGAATGTACACGTAATTAAAAATAATAATAATAAATGTATGTGTAATTACACTTATATTATACTAGCTTTTGCCCGCAGCTACACTCATGTTAAATTCGGGGCAACACGGTTCTTTTCCTGATTTGCAGGTATTTTTCGTTGGTAAGAAAGTTTTTTGAAAAATTCCTAGTGTGGGTCAACGGTTTAAAAGAGAAATCTTAGCCACCCTTTTCCACCGCTAAGGGGTTTGATTTTGGCAAATCCCGTCTTAGTGAGCATTAACGTGCTAAAAGGATCTTGCAGGCAAAATTTGAGAGTCCTAAAACTTCTAGTTATTGAGAATTTGTAACGAGTGAGTGAATGTTTTTCGCTTTTGGTAATATGGATAAACCCTACATCAACACGAGCGTAGCAGCCTTAAATATCCTGACTCTTTAATCACTCAAGAACCACCAAAATTAATTTTGGTAAAACCACAGCAGCAATTACACGATTTTAATAGTTAACCTCACAAAAACTATTAGGAGGCCGCACCTCGGAAGTGTTGACCGGATTTAAGCCATTGTAACCCTTACAGGAAGCTAATTAGCGAATGTTTTATGTGCAGTCTCTCGGGTCAATGAGGTCGGCAAACATTGCCTATATGAGCCAACACGCTAGTATATAGTCAGGTATTCAGTTAATGAAATAGTGGTAGTCTTTTTTTTTGTATGGGTAATCCTTACTAATATTATAAAAGCGAAAGTGAGTTTGTTTGTTACGTCTTCACGCCTAAATGACCGAACGTATTTTGATGAATTTCGGTAAAGAGATAGTTGGTACCCTGGAGACGGACATAGGCTAAAAAAGTGAGAAAGAGGAAAGAAAAGGGGAGAGAAATATAATTATTAAAGTTAGCGTTAGCCCAAAGTAACTATGCCACGAGGACAGAGTCGCGGGCGGAAGCTAGTCATCAAAAAACTTTTCGCGCTCTGGGCGGAGGGGAGGGTGCCATTTTTACTGACTAAAACTCACTCATATTCCTTATTTTGCCCTTAATGTTCCGGGGCCGCGGTATCTCTTTCGAACAACCCGCAACCCCGGCAGGCGGAATACCTCCTAAAAATCATCATCCTAAAAACGTGTCTTCAAATGTTAGTCTATATATATCGTACATTCATGTATATAATTATATTGTTAGTCAGGCTACGTTATAACAAATACTCCTTATGTCAAGCATTTCTATGTCTTATTTTATTTTAGAATAGCTTTCGGCTTCACCCGCGTATAGTTTGTTAATTATAAATATTGACCCAGGTCATGTTTATACATTTTTCATTTTATTTTACTAGTGTAGCTGAAACATTAAAAAAAAGAAAAATTAATGTGAAAAAATCCAGGATAATGATTAGAAGGAATCTTTATTAGAAAAAAAACTCATAAATACCAATAAAGACACGCTCAACATTAAAACTCGCTACATGAAACCACATCATAAAGTCCACAATCGCCTACACCACACGTCTCATTTCAAAACATTCATTACTAAATCAACGGGAGCCTTTTAAAGAGCTTTGAGGTCTGTTGACAGTGAACACATGTGCCGATACTTACGCTTGCTCGCGAAAATCTTTTCATTCGCATAATATGGACGCGAGGGGACAACAGTGGGCTGAAATGAGGTAGGTGATGATGAAGGAGCGAGACAGAAGTATCATTACTATCATCATTAGTTTGACGGGCCTGTTGGTCTAGTGGTTAGTGGCCCTGACTGCTGAGCCAGAGGTCGTGGGTTCGATTCCCACCTAGGACAAACTTTGTGTGATGAGCATGATTGTTTGTTCTGTGTCTGGGTGTGATTTATCTATAATAAATGTATGTATTTATAAATTATATAAGTATGTATATCAGTTGTCTGGTTACCATAACACAAGCTCTGCTTAGCTTGGGATCAGATAGCCGTGTGTGAGTTGTCCCAAGATATTTATTTATTTATTAAGAAATGTGAGCAAAATGAGTATGTGGGTTCGTGTGGTCTTTCTCGCTCAACAATGGGCAACATCGTTTTTTTCCGCATGGGCAGTATCAGATTTCATCATCCATGTTTCTTTTTGCACCCTTTGTATGCCAGGACCGGTATTTCTTTCGAATAACCCCAGCAGGCAGTGGCTCAAGCAGGCTCCTTTGCTGACATCGCATTGAGACGCGCGTGGAACACGAACGCGCCGCTCACACGGCCATTGACCACCCCTTACAACTGTAGTTAAAATTTCAATAAATAATTTAAGCCTAGAGAATAATAGCATTATTCTATGGTTAGGCATCTCAAGCACTTCACGTCCACGACATATGAGTCTTGACCGTGGAACTCCAACGACGAAGGAAGTTTGGCCACAGGACCGGTCGATATAACAGTTGTTTTTTTTTTTCATGAAAACGGCTGGTCCAAAAGTAGTAGTGCTGTACTGGCTGTTACCAGTACTCCATTTTCGGCTAGATTTCATGGAGTTTAAACTCATAATCTAAACAAAACAAGGAACTTTCAATACAAGGGTTTTACCTTTTAAAAAATAAATCAGGCTCGCTTTTATTGATTTCAACTTTTTTTGTTTTGTTAATATCGTCGTTATTCCGTGGACAATGGTGTGGGTTGTGCGTTTTAAATATTTTTTTATTATACTTAAACTAAATTTCAATATTGTAACGTGTAACTGTTTTTGCAAAAATAAATTAAATTAAATTAACCGCCTGTTACCCGATTTTACACCTTAATGTGCATTAAATATAGTTTAAATCAGTCGTGGTTTGCTGGTACCATTTGGAACGTCATCGGTTAAGGAACGTTTCTAATGTAGCTAACACACCAATGCTATATTAGTAACTTCGTACGGATTCAGTAGACGAGTCGCGAACAAACTCGAACATCTTTTCTAATTCAATCAGACTTCATAAGTCACTTTACACGAATATTTCTCAAGAACTTCAACATCAAAGTAAAATCAATGTTAATTCAAAACTTGCCTGTTATAATTTGATTCGCTAACTTTTCGGAGTAAAATTTTAAACCGTTTAACTTGCAAGTGCTAAGTTATCTTAGCTTTTGAAGACTTAAAGCTGTTTTTAATTGAGGAAATTATTATTGGAAAATTATTTTGATTGCCGTTTATTGGTTGGTTGGTAACTGACTTGAAAATCGTTTTTTTTTTTATTTATTTTATATATATAGTAATGTTACACAAAAATAAATTAAAATTTACTTACAGAAAATAACTTATAAATAAAATAAATAATAGCGTCAAAAAATCGTCCTCAACGCTATCTGGGCTAGTCTAGACTGGCCGCGTTGCCACATTGTATGGCACACTTAGCTTCTGACCAAAGTTATAGCCAGCCTTTAGAACACTCGTAGTGTCTCGCGTCCATGGTCCTGGGGGAATGGGAAGCGGTCACCTCCTTCTGCGAAGCAGTCATGCTAGCGAAGGAGGTGGCCGGGCGTTTGAAGGAGAGAACATCAAACCAACATACATAGTCGCCGCGGGAGACGGACGTCGGGTGCCGGACGGTGAGCAATGGGTAGCTTACCGTCCGTCCGTCTATTGACGATAGGCCGTGTCGACGGCTCATTAGTGTTCCACGCGCACCTCAAAGAGTTGAAGTCAGCAAAGCAGTGGGGCCTGCCAGAGCCACCGTCTGCCGGTGTTGCGGGTTGTTTGAAAGAGATACCGCGGCCCCGGAACGTAACTACAAGTCCGACACTCCCCCCCGCTCCGCCTGGAACGGGAGAAATTATTTGATGATTTCCCATCCGAAAAATAAAACCTTTGGATCACGGGAAGTGTATAAACCTCATTGACGTCTTTTTTTTTTTTGGAGTAGGAAATCATCCAATGACTTCCCCCGCTCTGGGCGGAGCGGGGGGGCATGTCAGACTTGTACTGACTAAAACCCACCCATGTTCCTTCTATAGCCCTTTACGTTCCGGGGCCGCGGTATCTCTTTCGAACAACCCGCAACCCCGGCAGGCGGAGGCTCTGGCAAGCCCCTCTGCTTTGCTGACTCTCTTTGAGGCGCGCGTGAAACACGAACGCGCCGTCGACACGGTCTCTCGTCAATCGACGAACGGACGGTGAACTACCCATTGCTCACCGCCCACAGGCCCGCATCTACGGTGGCCGGGAGTCGTCTCGCGGCGCCCGGCACCTCATTGACATCTTACAGTCAACTTCTGAAATAAGTTCTTCTGTTATTTCTACCGGGTGTCAATGTAAAGCCTACATGTTTTATTCATACTTGAATGAACACGGGCACTGGGTTTTATTTATAGAACCACAGCTTATTATAGTTAATGTTTATTCCACTTCAATGAGGTTGTGACCCAAACAGCTATCACCTCCACGCTATTCATCCTACTAATATTATAAATGCGAATGCATGGATGGATGTTTGGATGTATATTACTCTTTCATGTCAAAACGGCTAAACGGATGTTGATGAAATTTGGCACAGACTAAAATCTACATTATAGTCTGGAATAACACATGGATACTTTTTTTTCGATCATCACACTGTTGAAGCCGCGGGCGCCAGCTAGTAATATTATAAACGCGAAGTATGTATGAATGTATGGATATTTGTTACTCTTTCACGCAAAAACTACTGAATGGATTTTAATAAACCTTACAATAATAATAGCTTATACATCAGAATAACAAATAGGCTACAATACATTATACAGAATATACATATAGATATATTGTTTATTCTGTCACCACGCGAGTCAAACCGCGGTACAACATAAGTCAAGCAACAAAACCGGATTACTATGACACTAGCAGTCTCAGTTATCTTGATCTAGTCACCACCGCGTCCGGACACCGGTCGCTATCCGGCTATGAGCCGGTTAGTTTCGCCGTGTAATCCGGGAGGTGTCGGCATTGTAAACATTGTTTACGGTTAAAACGGTGGAGTTTATGTGTGTGTTGTGTTGTCACACGATATGATGAATAATCCCAAAATTAATGACAATATTTTCAACAGGATAGAGTGCTTCGTTGTTCTAGAGGACAGAGGGATGGATGGATGTATGGATGTTTGTTACTCTTCAACGTCAAAACAGCTTAACGGATCTTGATTAAATTTGTCGCAGAGGTAGTTTATAGTCTGGAATAACATATAGGATACTTTTTGTTTCGATATCACGCAGGAGAATCCGCGGGCCTCAAAAATAAAATTAAAACTCATTTCACATGAGCACTTATAAAACGTCGAGAAAAGATGCTCATTTTGGGTCGGTCGTTCCCTAAAGAGAAAAACCGGCAAGAAACTCCATGATTACTCTTTTAAATTATAGTTATAGTAATGGGAACATGGGTTGGGAATTCCCAGGCAAGTTTATCCTATGGGAATGAGGAAAGGCTCCTAGTTAAGTAATCAAGTCTTTTATTTGCATTATACAAATATACATAATTATAAAGGGGTAACAGTATGAGGTACATTGTATTATAACCGAGTGAGGTGTACAAATACATGCAAAGTTAATTACTAGACATCGGGCTATATGCATTTGCATGTTTGCATATGCAAATGCATAATCGCTAGTTTAGTACCTTTATTGCATATTTTAGTACTTTTATCATTGATAGTGCTTATTGCAGTTGTTTAATATGTCAAGCGTGTTGCTATGGCGCTCATTGGGGGAAGGCTATGTCCAGCAGTGGACTAATATAGCCTGATGATGATGATGATGTTGCATTATATAAACCCAGGTTTTGAAAGGAATTTGAAGGAAAAGGAAGAACATTTTAATATACCTACACATACAAATTAATAAGCGTCAAACGACTAACATTTTATGTAGGAATCTAGAAACATAATAATTGTGCGTTGTCACAGTAATTAAAATGATTGATAATTTAATACTTACATATAAATATTCTTTAAAAAAAAACACTTTTTAGTGCACATTTCAGTCTATTAATTTCAGTTTGTAATAGCTTTTTTTTGAGGTACCTAAAAAACAAACAATCACAATTATGACGATGTTTGGTTTTTTATATAGATTGGTATAAATGAAACAGTTTTTATCCCAGCTACTCAATCAATTATCCAACACAACACTAATAAAAATAAGCGCACCCTGGAATTTATTCTGTGTATAAATGGCGCACACGTAACTTTGCGTGATGAATAAACTCTATTTTAAAACGAAACACCGATGATATATTTAGATAAAATGGTTAACAGTACTCCTGGTATTAAAGTACTAGGCGTTAACCACACGTTGGGTTGACGACGTGGTTGATGACAAGCTCAAAACATGCAACTCATTGTTACCAATAACCAATAGTTTGACGGCACGGTTGGCGCAGTGAATGAGCGGTCGACTGCTGCGTTGCGGGTCCCGGTTTTATCCCGGAGTTTTGTCCCGGAACAAATATTTGTATGACCTACAGGTAGTTGTTTCTGGTCTGGCTGTTTATGTATGTGAGACTGAGATTAAAATTTTGTAAACGCCCATGGCATAAGAGAAATTCTTAGCGTAACGATTTTTTTTCTTTTTAAATAATATCTGCTTGTGTTTCGCGTACTTATAGTTGTTCTTGTAAAAACAAATTTCTTTCTTTAAATCAATTTCATGCAAGCATTTTAATTTGTGAGATTTATTTAATTCTAGCTGGCGTCCGCGGCTTAGCCGACGTGATATAAAAAAAAATATCGTATTGTTATTCCAGACTATAATCTACGTCTTTGCCAAAATTCATCAAGATCCGTTAAGAAGTTTTGTCGTGAAAGAGTAACATAAACCATACATCCATAGGTACATAAATGCATCCACAAAAACATTTCTATATCTTCGTCTATTATAGACTTTGCTTCTTATTCAATTATCCAATCTAGTGTTATAAAGGGGTCGTAAGAAAACCGAAGTACTAACCTAGCTAATAATTATGTACCTACTTATCTTTAAAATATACAAACTCACTAGCTATATAAGGTGCTTCAGCTCACACGCTTGAATGAGCACTTTGGTTGCTTAATAACTCATAATACGTAGAGTGTATCACATAGTCTGTTTTGAAGGCTCGTTTAGAAGGCTTTTAGTTTAGCGCTAGTACCTTAAATATGTGAAGTGAATGATACGCAGATTCGATCAAGACTGCTTTATTAATAATTACAGGTAGCACACATAATTGGTTTTGCCCGAGTACCCACATACATACAATATCTTTCCCCAAATATTTTTAATGAGAATATATATATTCTTATCTTATAATAATTGTACATGTACAGTTATACAAAATATAACACACACATTTATTATATTAACATTTACTTATTATTATATTAATTACAACTATATGTTTCCATTATTAATTGAGAAAAAAAAATAGGCTATTAAAAATTAAGTACCTATCATTTATCCGCCGGAATAATAATAGAATGCCTACTAAATTTAAATATAAAATTAAATTAATTCGTGCATGCAAAATCATTATATTAAATTACAGATTTTTTTCTTTAAATATTTCACCTAATCTTTTACGTGCAATGACAGCCGCTGGTCTGTGTGTGCGCACTGTTTGCGCATTTTCATTGCATGGACTAGCCGAATTATCATCACTCTCAGCACTGGACCATTTCTCATCGTCACAATCAGGTTTGTATCTATTAACCAATTGACTTGGTGTGCCGTCTAAATGCTGAGAGTGTGATTCTACTTTTAGCAAATGGCGCCTATTGCGCCTGTATCGCCTTCCCGTATTATCTGTGACAAAATATGACCTCGGTTGAGCAGCGTGCGATTGCACCCTAACCTTTTTACGCCTGTTTTCATCGGCCATAATAACTGTGTCACCGGTTTCCAATGGCGGCAATGGTCTAGCATGTTTGTCATAATAATATTTATTGACCTCCTGTTTACGTACAATACTTTTGTAATCGGCTGTATTATCGCGACTTGGAATTAGTTTTTTAAAGTGTGATGGTAAGGTAAACGCGGGTGAAGTCGTCATGCCCCAATAGTCGACAATTAATCTAAAAACTTGTATATTTTTTTCTACTGAACTTAAAATGGGCTGGTTTATATGGAAACATATTGTTGGTAACATATTGCACAATTGAAATGACAACACTGAGTTTTAACAGATATGGCGTCGGAGATATGTTAGTCGAAACGTGTGTGCCCTAACAAAATCGTTTTTTCGTGAAGTTCAGCTGTCAAACGTGAAACTCAGCACGTGGTTTTGTGTTTTGATTTACATAACTCCAGTGGGGTCTGCGGTAAGTTTCTTTGTTTAATGAGTTAGTTAAGTTTATTTGCTAACGATGTAATATGCAATTTGGAATACTTTTAACATAGAAGATATCTTTTTTTGATAAGACATCTATTGGTACTTTAAAACTCCCATTTGACCCAAAACCCGTCATTTTTAGAATAATTATGACGACTACTGGGACATGCTCAAAAGTTGCACCTAAACTCGTCATAATGAAGTTATTTTGTGTTTTACAGTACAAAATGCGAATAAATAGCTAATATCGGGACTTTTATAAAATTGTTAACTCTCTTGTACAAACATATTTAAAGTTTAGACTACATTTGTTGATAAAACTGCGTTTCTTTTAAGCTTTTTCTTGGGTATATTTTACTCTGCTGGTTCTAGATGCACGTACACAGTCATGTTATTCGATTTAACTATTTTGTTTCTTAATGGTTTAAACCTCCTGTTTTCTATATGCACTTTCTACGTGCGTTTTTTGTTAGGTATATATTGGCCGCTGTAGGCCTCCGCCATTCGATTAAGGACACGCGATACATATCTACCGCTTTGGGTACAAGTGGGTCTACCACTTGCCTTTGCTTCTACTACGCTTGGATTACAATACGTCGCAAGCAAAAATTTACTGTTAAGAACAGTCAATTTTTGCTTACGAGGCATTACACTATGCTTTTTGTTCGAAATAACTGCATGTCGTCACGCGTATTGTACCGCGTCTTCCTAACGTCTCTTAATAGCGCCTGTATAAAAATTATGTCATTCAATTAGTTGTGACGTAAACTTTATTAAAATCAGTTTTAAAACTAAGATGACATAGGTTCTATCGCTGCCACTTCATTGCTTGTCGTATTCGATATTGATGGGTAAAGAGTAATCTTAAGTAAGATTTTTTTATTTGATTGTATGTACCTAGTGATTGCATGATCGTAATTTTAATTACAGATCATGACTGAAAGAAACTACAAGCAAGAGGAGCTTTTAAAAGCCATAGAAGCTGTAAATCAAGGGGCCACAACATCAGATGCAGCAAGAAAATTTAAAGTGCCAAGGACCATCTGACGTTTGGCTCCCAAACTCGAGCGGACGGGGGCTGCTTTCAAGCGGCTCCTCCTCCTGCCGTAGGCTCTACGCCGGAGTCTGGCGGTCCATAGCCCTTTACGGGGCCCCGGTATGGGCGCGTTCTTTAGGGCGGCGCGCCGCCCACTACCTGAACGCGCCCCAAAAGGTGGTAGCCATAAGGCTGATCCGGGGCTACCGCACGATTTCCGGCGAAGCAGCAAGCCTCCTTGCCGGACTGCCACCGTGGGATCTGGAGGCGATAGTCCTCGCACGCCTGTTTGAGTGGCGCGCGGAGGCACTACACCGGGGGGAAAACCCGCTGCCGCGGCAAGTTGTCGCTCGGCGGTCAGACCTCCGCATGTAGAGAGCGACTGTCGCAACCCCGTGCAGGGCACGCCACAATAGTGGCGGTAAGTCCCCTCTTTGAGGAGTGGCTGGAGAGGCGTCATGGCGTCCTCACCTACCGCCTGACGCAGGTCCTCACCGGACACGGAAGTTTCGGGAGGTTCCTGCACATCATCGGGCGGGAGGAAGCGCCCGGGTGTCACCATTGTGACGATCGCCCGGAGGACACGGTGGAGCACACAGTGGCGATCTGCCCAGCTTGGGCGGAGCACCGCCGTGCCCTCGTCCGGCCCTGGTTCAGGCCATGGTCCGGAGCGAGAGGGAATGGGAAGCGGTCACCACCTTCTGCGAAGCAGTAATACTAGCAAAGAAGGTGGCCGGGCGTTTGAGGGAGAGAACATCTGCCCAAACCAGCCGCCGCGGGAGACGCCCATGGCGCCGGGCGCCGCGAGACGACTCCCGGCCACCGTAGATGCGGGCCTGTGGGCGGTGAGCAATGGGTAGTTCACCGTCCGTCCGTCGATTGACGACAGGCCGTGTCGACGGCGCGTTCGTGTTTCACGCGCGCCTCATAGAGAGTCAGCAAAGCAGAGGGGCTTGCCAGAGCCTCCGCCTGCCGGGGTTGCGGGTTGTTCGAAAGAGAATACCGCGGCCTCGGAACTTAAAGGGCAATGGAAGGAACATGGGTGGGTTTTAGACAGTACAAGTCTGAAATGCCCCCCCGCTCCGCCCAGAGCGGGGGAATTCATTGGATGATTTCCCACCCGAAAAAAAAAGAAAGTGCCAAGGACACATTAAATGACCTAAAAATGATTATTTTATTTGGTATAACTAAGAGAACTGATTTTACAATTTAAGTATTTTATACACATAATAATTTTACTCGTGCTGCATATGCACATGACTGTATGATTATTATGATTAAGAAATATAACATTTATTTTATAGACTGATTTTGTGATTCCAAGCGTTTGATTTTAGGAATATAAATTAAAATGCAACCATCTGTTTTATTGAATACCAGCTCTTCTAAAAGATTATAACCTGCTATTCTAAATAGGGATTTGGTTTTATATCTATCTACCTAATGTTTCAAAGGCACAAGCATGCTTAACAAATTCAAGCACAAAAAAATGTACTTATCTTGAACTTTATGTTCAAGAGCAGAGAGTTTATATTAGCATTAAAAGTTGACGAGTACTGGGAATATTTGACGAGTATCCGTACAATTCAGACGACTATTGGTACAAATCGCCCTTTTTTTACTTTTGCCTTAATAACTATTTATACTCATCAAAATGATTTAAAAAAAATTGTTACGTAGAATAACGAATAAATTCTCTATCACGTCATGCAAAAATTGTCATTGTCTATTAAATATTTAACACACAGTAGCGCTTCAAAGTCAGTGATTTCCGAAATCCGACGAGTATTGGTACGTTTACCTTAGTCTGCTATTAAGTCTGCGTCCCATTAATATCTTTGCAGGTGAGCTGATACCATCCCGAGGTGTGTTTCTGAAGTTTAATAATCCTAAATAAAAGTCCGTCCCAGATTCAATGGATTTAATCAATATATTTTTAATTGTGCGAACACTGCGCTCGCTGCGACCATTAGATTGTGGATAGTTGGGAGAGGTAGTAATGTGGTCGAAACCCCACAAATTTTTGAAATTAGTAAATTCTTTCGAAGCGTAAGCTGGTCCGTTGTCTGTCACCAACTCGCTTGGGACACCATGTCTTGCAAATTGGTCCTTCATAGCTGCAATTACTGCCTTGCTCCCAATACTCTTTAATGGATTAACTTCTATAAAATTAGAAAAATAATCTACCAATAGTAGAAAATATTTATTCCCATATTGAAATATGTCGGAACCTACTTTGGCCCACGGCATATCCGGAATATGGTGGGGAAGCAAGGGCTCCCGCGCGGGCCGTGGCTGTCGCTGTACACAAGCTGCGCACCGCTTTATAGCATTTTCTATGTCACGTGACATTCCCGGCCAAAACATTACCTCACGACCATTGCGCTTGCACCTATCTATTCCCATATGCCCATCGTGTACACGCGATATCATCTCTGACCGCAGACTACGTGGTATGTAAACTAGGTTGTCCTTGAATATTATACCATCCACAAATTCAAAATGATGGCTGTACGACCACTGTGCCCGTACACATTCTTCAACTTCAAATTTATTTGTTGGCCATCCATTTTGAATGTGTTTAATTATTAATTGACACTCATTGTCTTTAGATATTTCATCTCTAATTAAGCGCATTTTAGTATCGCTAAACCTTACATTCTGAACTAAAAAACACGATTGTTCGGCAATTTCTTCGGAAATGCTTTCTTTAACATTATCGATCAAAGCCGCACGTGATAACGCATCAGCCACAAACATATATTTACCCGGCTTATACACAACAGTAAAATCATAACCTTGTGTACGTAACATCATGCGTTGTAAACGCGCTGGAATTGAATCTAATGATTTTTTAAATAATGCTTCTAAAGGTTTATGATCAGTTTCCACTGTAATATTATTTCGTCCGAAAACATACTGGTGGAAGCGTTCCAGAGCGTACACAATTGCCAATAGCTCCTTTTCAATTTGAGCGTAACGACACTGCGTCTCAGTCAGAGTCGCTGATGCAAACTCGACTGGCCGGCCGCTCTGCAGTAGCACCGCTCCTAACGCGCGCGAACTTGCATCTACAGATAAGAGAACCGGTTCCCGCGGTGAGTAAAGCGCTAATACCGGTGCTTCGCACACTAAATCTTTTAACCGTTGTACAGCTGACTCATGCACTTCATCCCACAACCACTCAGAATCTTTTTTCAACAACGAGCGCAGTGGTGAAGCGATTTCAGAATAGTCTGGAATGAATTTAGACAGGTAATTAATCATGCCTAGGAAACGCTCTAATGACTGTCTATCGCCAGGGTTTGGCATCTGCTGTATGGCCTTTAGCTTATTCTTATCAATGCTCATACCTTCAGCACTAAACGTATGGCCTAAATAAGTTACTTCCTGAACACAAAATTCACATTTATCTTTGTTGAATCTAATACCTACTTCCCGTGCCCGGTCGAGCAATAGCTTGAGTCGTGCGTCATGTTCAGATTTGCTAGAGGCCCATACAATTACGTCATCGACAAAAGAGTCTACACCCTCTAAATTTTCTAAAATTTGTCGAATTTTTGAGTGAAATACCTCTGAAGCGCAATTAATGCCATAAGGTAAACGAAGAAACTGGTACCTACCAAATGGTGTTCCAAATGTGCATAGATTTGCGCTTTCATCATCAATTTGCACCATCCAAAATCCAGATTTAGCGTCTAACTTACTAAAGTATCGAGCTCCTTGCAACTTAGTGGCAATTTCACTGAGCGTTGGTAACGGATAATGTGCTCGCTGTACGGCGCGGTTTAACGGTCGTGGATCTAAACACACACGTATAGTGCCATCCTTTTTTGCTGCTACTACTATCCCGTTTACCCACGGCGTTGGATGTGACACCTTTCTAATTACACCCAAACGTTCCATGCGATTCAACTCGACCAATAATTTGTCTCGCACACCTATAGGTATTTTACGAACTGGACAGATCGACGGTTGAACATCACGACACGTTACAATCCTATATTTGCCCGGTAACTTTCCTAAACCCCGGAAAAGTTCATCATATCTCTGAATGTTTAAAGCATATATTCGCTTAACTATACCAAGTTCTTCACATGCAAATTTACCAAGTAAACTGTAACAATCTTGCTTGGAAACAACAAAACGTAGTGTAAATATTTCACCTTTATAGATCCAATCAATGTTATATGAACCTACAATTGGTATGTAATTTCCACAAAAAGATTGCGCCTTTGTATTATCACAATTTAAATCTTTAACTTGGAAACCTAATCTTTTATATGTACTCAAGGATACTACATTTAAGTCAGATCCTGTGTCTAATTTAAATATCTCTTTTTCACCATTAGCATGTAATATTAATGTTTCAAACCACTTAGTGTCCTTAATACTGTTGTTTCCATCTATAGCAGATATATAATACATTTCCTCGTCACTTACATCGTCTTCTTCTAACTGGTAAACCGCACGTTTCGATAAGTACGGGCAAACTTTTTTGTAATGACCCCGCTTGTGACACAAATAACACATAGCCCTAGCTGCCGGACACTGATAACCATCACAAGCCGCAGTTGCACACAAGTTACACGCCGGCTCCACCGCGCCAGCACCAGCGCCCGGCCGGCGCCGCTGCACGCTGCTGCCGCGCCAGCGCTGCGCTCGGCGGCCCCTGCCACCGCGACTGCCGCGTGACCCTTGAACCGCATCCACAACCATCGCCGTGCCTTCAATACTACTTCCAGCCTTGTTCTCCTCTATCTGCTGTTTTTCCTCATGTGACATCTCATTCGCTTGGCATAACTTAACTGCTGTGGCCAAGGTGAGATCCTCATATCTGAGTAGACGGTCACGTAGCCTTCCCTCGATAACACCACAAACTATGCGGTCTCTTATCAATCCTTCTTCCAGATGTTCAAATTCACAATGTTGAGTAAGAAGCTTGAGAGCGGTGACGTATTCATCTATGGATTCGCCTGTCACTTGGTTTCTAGTAAAAAACTTGAACCGAGCCATAGTAGTATTGTGTTTTGTTTTAAAATGTTCATTGAACTTACTTATAAGAGTTTCAAAATTTTCTTTGTTCTCATCCTTCGTGAACTTGAACGTGGTATATACGTCGTAGCCCTCGGAACCAATCAAATTTATTAGCAAGCTTGCTTGTACATCGGATGCTTCTTTGTGAACTCCGGATGCCTTTAAAAACACCCTAAACTGTTGGAACCATTTGCGCCATGCTTCGGCACGACTTGCCGGTCCACCCTCCAAACATAATTCTGCTGGCGGACGCGCATGTTCCATTATTATTTATGTAAATTCTTTTTCCTTTTCTACTAATAACACTGTAAATACTTTGGATTGTCTGTAATTTTCTTTATAACTCGTTTATTTAGCACCGCTGTCACCATGAAGTGAATGATACGCAGATTCGATCAAGACTGCTTTATTAATAATTACAGGTAGCACACATAATTGGTTTTGCCCGAGTACCCACATACATACAATAATATGTAGGTAGTCTATTAGGCACTTGACGAAATTGA